>CM036256.1:28697907-29967907 GCA_020698575.1 Bostrychus sinensis
ACCAGTATGCCATAATTAAAAATGTTCAATCTTAAAATATTTGTGGTTTAAAATTGCCCCAAAAATTGGTAAGATAGCAGATCTGACTCCCAAAATGATGCCCCCAAAAAAATGTTCCAATGCAAAGTTTTACTCAGATAAAACTAATTTTAAAAAGTGAATGAGTTCATGTATCATGTCTTTACATATATCTGTATTTGTAACGCAAATGTAATTCAAATACAACAAATCCAAGAAAATAGCTTCATCGGAGGTGTTTAATAAAAAAAAAAAAAAAAAAAAAAAAACTGTTTAATGTATTAAGTTAAGCAGCAGGGGGCGCTGCAGCATAAAGCAAATAACCAGCCAGCACTAAGTCAATGAGAGACAAAGAGCCATGTTTAAAAACTTTATTCCCTCTGGAGGATAATGGCATACAAAAATAAAAAAAACAACAACATTTTAAATAGTAATAATATAATAATAGACTTTCTTTATGTGGATCAGATATACTGGAGAGGAGCTGTGCTTCTCACACTGGGCCTCATGTAACAATACCATATGTGTCCACTGAGGGGCAGTGTCTGGTAAGTCATAGGTAGAAGTTGAGTCTTGAGGTGAAACGAAGAGGATCTGGTTTGGTTCAGAGTGGAGTGTTACAGACAGTTACAGTTCAAGGCCATAGTCATAATCTAGATCCTAGTCAGCTGTGTCCCATATGTCCACCTCTTATTTATTTACCTCACAAATATGGACGAGCAGGAACAAACAGTTATTAAAATGGATGTCACAAGTTATAATTTGAATTTATTACCTTGCACTTTTTAAGACTAACAGTATAATTCAGTCATTCATAACTTTAGTGCCCATTTTGAAAACCTGCACTGGGGCCCCTCATTACCATTACCTTGCACCACTGGAACAAATGGTTATTAAAATTTACTTTGAATTATTAGCACCAAAATCTGATAGTTCCATTTGCTAAAGTGAACTGAAAGTAGTATTTGTGGTGATAGATGTATGAAATCTGAGCATACACTGACAAACTACTGTGGCCTGTGACATTTCTTTAAACACTTGAAAAATGAAAAAAATGGAAAAATGTAACTTACGTAGCCGTTAGCTTATATGCTAATAGACCAATAGTGACGTATACAGATAAGTTGTGCATGCAGTTTAGTTACAAATTAGCAATCTTACCCATTTTTAATTTTTACATGGAAACAAACTAAAAATGTTAAATGAGATGTTTTTAGAAAGCAGGAAAGAATAGTAGTTGTTTATATAGGCTATTGTTGTTATTGTTAAAAATCACTAATTAAAGTAAGATTAATTGTGATTGATCAACACATTATAATATTTGTCCAACATAACATTACAATTATACAATTATTATTAAGACACATATCTAGCCTTTAGGTTATATGCTAATTGTAGATGCTAATTGCTAAATAAAATGGCTAAACGTTGACATGTTTGATAATGTTTTCTAACCAGGCTCTGATAGGCTATGTGGTTGATTGATTGTCCATTGCCAAAAACATGTTTATTAATCATAATTTGCTTTATTTTGTGGCTAATGCTAAATCCTTTATTATGGTCTGTTTAGTATATGGCAGACCACAGTAGATGGAGGAATTAACGTTAGCCACTTATTAGCAAAATTATGAACAATCAAGATGGTTTTGGGAACTGAAAATAAATCGACTACATATGCTAGCAAGTGTATTGACATTCAGCACGTTCATTTAATGTAGCGATTAGCTTATTAGCATATAAGCTTAAGCCTATATAATACAGGTTTCTTACTTTTTATGATATGCTGGATAAATGTTTACAGAAATGTGGCAGACCACCATAGTCTGTTCACTCAAGCCTAATCAACTGATCATCACAAATCCTACTTTAAAAATTAACTTTAGCAAATGGAACTGACTATCAGATCTGGGTGCTAATAATAAAAGTAAATTTAAAAAATATCATATATATATATATAACATCCATTTGTTTATAAAATCTGGAAACGTTTTATTTAAGGTTTTAATGTGCTTTTTGTAAAAATTAAAAGGAAAAAAAACGCTAATCCAAACTTGATATTGCAGGATAGTAGATTTCATTCTTTGCGTAAACACTGTTAATAATATGGGATTCCAAAGTTGTTGCTCACATAAGAGTGCCAAGAATTTGTTGTAAAAGCTAAGTCCATATTTAACACCAAATAACCGTAAAAAAAAGCTAATGTTAAATCTGATTTGTAATGCTAACAATTAACATTATTTACCAATGATATGGGGTCTTCTTTGACTTGCCCCGTCACATTGGCCCTATCATGTAATGGTACAGATGTAGCGCTCAGACCTGGACGCAAACCTTCTAGTTCAGGGGTAAATTCTTCTCACAATCCACAAAACTCTTTTATCTCACAACGTTAAAGATTCCACTAAAATAAAATTGTTTCTTTGTTGACCATTTTTGGATCGAGTTTTCCTTACTGTTTGTCAGACTTTTTATGGTCAAACAAAAAATACTTCCTTTCCAAAACATGCAGCGTAAGGCCTTGGTGCTATAATTTTAAAGGTTGCTAATACAAAGAAAAGTATTAGCTGCATATTTTTGGGGAATAATCGTGGTCAAAGTCTTGCTATTGAATGGGGTCAACTGACAAATGGCTGCTATGCTGAGAACTTCAAAGATATACCTTCAAAGTGTCTTTTTGAAGTATGAGAATGATTATACTGAAGATGGGTTTCAATACTGCACCTGCGGTTAGAGTTTTCCCATCCATCTACCGTATATTGTGTTTCACTGTTTGCATTGTGTAGCTTTACTATACTTCTTTACTGGCCATTAGCAGCAATTGTCAACTGAGGCTGGAGCGGCAGTAGCTCTGTAGGTAGACCTGTTTGTCCTCTATCTACACACTGCTGTTGTGTCCTTGGGCAAGAAACAAATGGGCAAGTGTGATTATGTGTAACTATATACAAATATATTTTCTTTAATTTAGATTTGCATTTCTAAGTCCAGGAGAAACTAATACAAGTTTGTTGTAATGCTGGCAACAATATTGCACAAACGGTTCTACTTCTTGAGCTACTGCTGTGTCTTCACTGGACAAAAAATATGTGAGTACTGCTCTAAACACAGGACTTCATGTTGTTCTGCTTGTTTACTGAGTGCTGCTGAGCGCCTCTGTGATATTAATAGCAGTAATCCTTGCACCTTTTGCCCCTGCCACATACTATGACTATGGCCTTGTTCAAACACAGAGAAATGTTTTTGAGGCATTTGGATATAGTGAAATATGGCAATAAATAGACTTTGACCTACAATAAGAGTTAATAAAAGAGCTTTCATATGAAGCTGTAATAAATAAATAACTTATCTGCAATAAATATATCTTACTTTGACACAGTAATACATGAAGATGCATGGCATCCATTTGGCTGAGTTCATCTGAACAATATACGTCCATCTTTATGTTGTAGACTGAACTTCAGAGAATATTGTCTTAAGTCAGTGTCTCTCATTTTGTCTCTCATTAGTTTCTGGTGATGTCCAGGTTAAAGTCCGTCAGAAACTGGACTCCACTGGTCCTCATTAAAAAGAACCATACTTTTAGAAAATCCATTTTAATGTTCTCTTTGGTCCAAAGATCTCGTCTTGGTTTTTGAAATGGTGGATTTGTCTATTTTTGTCTACAGCACTCTGCTTTTGAGGAATATAAACACTGTTGAGGAGGATAACATAGAAATGTATTGTAATCCATTCATTTAAATGTAACAGTTACACCAGTTTCATCTTCTGTACTGATGACAAATCCTCCACTTCTTTGGCTTATCAAGTCACATCATATAAATACCAGAAACCAACTTTTCTTACAGGACGCTTGCTCAGACAGCCCATTGCAGGAGGCCAACATGATCATTTGTTTGGTTAAAAACTGACAGTAAGTAGCTTCTGAATCCAAATGCTGCATGCATTCCTCATTCTCTGCCTCCATTACATAATATGCAAGGGTCTCCCCAAGGGGCTTGGAGTTTGCAGGTTCACCTTGATTCCCATTCAGTGCCGGTGACCAAGATCCAAAGCTGATCCATTATTTTGTGTGATGCTTATCATGAGGTGCACACCAAGGATTGGTTAATTGCTGAAAAATGTAGTTTACCTTTGGCCAGTGCCAAGATCCCTGCATCAGCACATCAAATAAAATCCCAAAGCAGCAAGGATAAAATTGCTCTTAAGCTTCTTTGGAGGTGATGTACCATTGTCAACTTAATGGCCCCAGTGCTTTGTACATCCCACTTTTGGATGGACTCCTAAAACAAAATGGCTGCCAGTCTTGTCCCTTCACCCCATGCACATGCAGCTGGCGGCGGACAGTGAATCTATGGTCTTCCATGTGGTTTGAGCGTCCATGAAGGAGACTGGTTCGTACCTGTCTGGGCGGCAGCAAGGGTGGCTGCTCACTTTGCGAGCAGTTCTTCGAGGTAATGACCCGTTCTCCACCAGAGTCTTGAGAGCCAGGTCATAATTGGTCCTGGAGGACTGACACGACCCCACGCAGAATTTAAAAAGCACAATCTCGTCTGAGTCGAAGCCCAGTCCTAAGTCTCTGACGCGCATCTGGCGTCTCTCCACACGACAGTCTCTGCTGCTGTGTTTTCTCTGGCTCCTCCCCCTCCGGCCCTCAGCTGCTGTGTCCTCTGGATCATCAGATTTCTTTTTCTTTTTCCCCCTTTTGCCCGAGCCTTTGGGTTGAGGTTCAGTCGGGTCAGAGGAGCGCGGAGAGCGGCCCGTCCAGCGCCGACTGGGATGGTCGTTCATCTCGTCCACCACAAAGGGGTCTGTAAACAGGAACAGACAAAACAACATATTTAAAAAGTGTTTACGAAGTATTGAAGTTTAGAATGAGTGGTGACTAGTGGTGACAGTGGGTGGGTGATCTAAAGCCAGGTATTAGTGTTATAGCACTTGAGACCATTTTTTCTTAGTCTCATCTTGTTCTTGGCTGCAGTTTTACTCGCTATTGGTCTCAAATCCAATTTTAATCGATCTTGTCTCGAATGTGGGGGTATATGAAATTTTATTTACCTAACATTACAAGAAAAATAATTTTCCTCATAATTTTGGAGTAAATGGTTTCCAACAACCTGGAAAACCTTTTTGTTTTTTTGTTTTTTTGTTTTTTTTACTTTTCCCCTTGACTTAGTGTTTAGTGTTCACAGGGCATGGACTCTAGGTCTCGGTTTGCCTTGGTCTCGGTCCTTAAAAGTCTGGGTCTTGTTTTGGTCTTGAACCCAACCTTGTCTTGGTCTCGGTTCACTCTGGACTCAGACTGTTCTTGGTCTCATTTAGTGTGGTCTTGACTACAACACTACGAGGTATACACTGTGTGAGATTTTAGTCTTAAAAGATATATGGAAGGAACACTGCACAATGTGGAAAGCATCAAATTGTGAGAACTACTGTGGAAAGGTTTTTATGTTGAATTGCGGCTAGTAGCGGCGGTGATCGGGAAGCTAGCGCTACTTGCTATTGTGTTTATGTGCGTGTAAAAGAAAATATATCAAATGGGAAAAGAGAAGTGTAGTCATGTTTGTGGCTGGGAAAGGCACTGATGTTACTCTGACGATACGCTGGTGTTTTTCTATTGGTCACATGTCCGAAATCATAGGTGCAGCGAGAGCAGACACACTCTGTGACGAATCTTCTAAAATATCTGACACTGCATCATATCTGTTACTCGTCTCACTACAAGACTAGATGCCACTGTTTTTGAGCTATGACGGACAACTCTTCCCACAATTAGGAATTTTTCAACTGAGATGGTCGAAAATGTGCTGTGTATGCCCAGCCTAATGCATCAAAATTGTCCATTCACCTTTACTAAATATTAATGGATAAATGATCAAAATGCTAAAAAAAAATTCACAACTTTTGCCGGTACCAGGGTGACCTCCTCAAAAAGTACTAAAAGAAGGATAAGGTGGGACAATGGCACAGACTCGAAAAATGCTACAGTTGAGAGCCTATAAAACATTTTGCTGTTTTCATCCCAAAACACACACATTTTGCAAAGTATGGTCTTTACTGTGATTTTATTCATGGAAATTAAAAAGTGAAAATTATAAGTCAGTACTTACTCAGTCTATTACATGATTATTTATGTATTAATATTAATATTTTATGACTGTGATTACAGAAGAGTTTGGCAAGAATAGAAGAGGTAGGGAGACATTTGAATAAAATTGGTGACTTGTCTGATGCCAGTGCTGCAAATTAAACAAGTACATCATTGCAGCTCCGGAATCAATCCACACAACCAGCATTGTCCTTGGGCAAGACACTTCACCCACCTTTCCTGTATGTGTATGTGTTAGTGTGATTGTAATAATAATAATGATGCATCGGTCTTATATAGCGCTTTTGTGTAGTCACTCAGTCGCTTTACAATTGCATCATTCATTCACTCCTCAGTCACAGTGAAGATCTCTGCCGACTGAGCTACTGGTGCCTCTGATTGTGTGTTTGGTGGTCGTCAGAGCAACCCAAGGCGCAGAATGGCAGCCACGTGGCCACAGAACTAACTCCCCACCACCGAGTGTGACTGAGCAGTGAATAACTAATGCACTTGGGGCGACTGAGTGTCTAGACAAGCACCATATAAGACTGATGCATTATTAAGTATGTTACAGAGATGAACAGTGGTGTTGCTGTGTCGTGCTGAAAATAAGAGTGTCTGACTTGAAACATAGGTTCACAATAAGGACATGTGTCTGAAGACAGTGAGCCAAAATACCCAACAGAAATGTCAGAATGCCCTGCAAGCTACTGATAAACTTTAGTTGTGCAATGGACCTATTTACTACACAACAGGAGCTGCATGCATCTTTTGAAATTCTCTAAATTGCTACGCATTTGTAATGAACAAAAAGATTCAGCCACCAAAAAATATCTAATTCCAGAGAAAACATAAGTAAGTGCCTCAATATTTACTTGATCTCTTGCTTGACAGCTGCAAGCCACAAGAGATTGAATATTTCCTCTTCCCGTTGTCCAAACCCTTGTGTTGTTTGCTATGGCTACTATCTGGCATGTTTTCTCACCATACAGAGCGTGCCATGTGGGGTAAGGGTCGCTGTCCTCCTCCGGCTGCTCGTCCGTTGCTTCAGGCAGAGTCAGAGGAAGCTGCCTCTCATCCTCGCCTTGTAACAAACCCATGGCATGGCCCGAATCTCCTCCTGCTCCACCACTGCTGCCTTTCACGTTAGCTCCTCCAACCACAGGCAGCAGCGAGAAGAGGACCCACAACAGTACCTTCAACAAAAGAAAAAGGAATAGAATTTAGAGTTCAATTAGAATTAATTAGCCAGCCACCCAGAGCCAGGGTCTGCCCAAGGTTAAAAGGCAGTTTTTTCCATGCCAGGGCTGGAAATTTCTACAAAATTTCTACAAAATATCTGCTCGAATGGGAAAACGCAACTTCCCAAATGAGTGGAAGTGTTAGGGGAGAGGGAAGTCTGGCCGTCTTTGCTTAGACCCGGATTGAAAGTGTAAGTGGAAACTGAAATTCATATAAAACAATGTTTATCTTCCATGTGGTAGTTCTTTAAAGGTGCAGTGAGTATTTTTTGTGGCATATAATAAGGCATTAAAGAACACATTTCCAGACAGAATACTCTAATGTGGTGTACTGCACAAACTTCTAAAATGGTCCCGTATTGTATTGCTATCCTATGAACACCTGAAAAATAACTGATACTCTTTATTTGTTGAACTTTTATGCACTTATAGCACTTTTATTCATGTTTTTATTCATTTATTATACATAAATATTAATTTTATATTTATGTTTCTTGGTCACCTCTAGAACAGCATTACAACATTATTTGACTAAAAGCAAACGTTTTAATATGTACTCTACTGGAGCCTTAAAGAAACAGGTGAAGAGACCAGCAGAGGGCAGCAGAGTGCAGAGTGTTGCTGTCATATGAACATAATAAAAAAGCACTTATTTCTTTCCACATTTTGTATGATGCCATTTTACTACAAATGAAAAATAGCTGAGGAGAATCAGTGGAAACAGAGCTGTACATTGTTTTTTGGATAAATGAATGGAGGTTTGTGGCACCGAGCGTTCTGAGGCCCCATAAAGGCTGTGCCAGAGAGTACAATATTACTCAAACAGGCGTGAATGAAACAAAACACAACTCCAGGTATGTTTTTGATGAAGGAACATTATAACATGGTAAAAAGCACAAAAAACATTACTCCATTAATCAATTCAAAATAGAAAAAAACAATTCATGTTTTCTCCCCCATAGATTTCACATCACAAAAACACAGACTGGTGGCTTAAAGTAATATTTTTAAACAAGTATTTACTATACATAATTGTAAATAATTTCAAACTGTTTCTTTTCATGTACTTAGTATGGAGAAGCTCTGGCGGCCCTCCTGCAATACCTTAATGGCCTTCCAGAGGGGCCCAGACCCCAGTTTGGGAGTCACTGTTCTATCAGTGTTGCCAGATTGGGCTGGTTTCCCCTCAATTCTTCTGAACACCTTGGGCTGGAAAAAATAACATAGCTGGTTTATAAAAATTGGGCTGCTTTTCACAACTTTTTTTTTTTTTTTTAAATACAGACAGTTGTCATTTTATGTCAGACAAAGGAGAAATACATAGTTCAATAAACGGCTGTGTCCTCTCACTCATATCATCAGTTCATTTGTTTTAAAATGATTCATGTTTGGTTGTTCGCATTTCATGTTGGTAAAAAGATATGGTTGGTTTTGGGTGAATTCTATGACACCCTGAACAGGATGCTATAGTTTTGTGTTCTTTTTTATGTATAACAGTTTTAACAAATAGAGTGGTTGTGATCTTGCTGGTTTTTATTGTGTTGAGCGGGTTTTAAGTTCTGTTTGGACTGAAAACTGTCTGTCAGACCTGGCAACCTTGTTATGTTTTATCGCCCCGTGGGCAAATTTGTCCTCTGCATTTGACCCATTGCCCCAATGCCACAGGGGCGACCTGTCAGGAGTTGTGGGCGACCACAGTGCAGCGCCCTGGGACACCTTCTCTTAATCTTCCTGGTCAGGAGTACCGAGCTGGAGGATTGTGTATGTTTTAGGATGGTGATTTCTGAGAATATACAAACTCTACTCATAAAGGCCCTGTCCAACTGGTTTGGAAATAGAACCTTCATGCGGTGAGGCGACAGTGCTAACCACTTTGCCACTGTGCCACCATTATGACCAAAGAAATGTAAAAATTGCTGAAATATCATATCCTTGTCACTATCTGACTTTAGTAAAATCCCTTATGTAACGTCTAACTGATTATTACAAGAAAAAGCGTCAGTATCTGGCTCAGATTCGTCTACATCTCAGATCTGTGGTTGAGTTAAATTTTATCTCCAGAAAGAAACGGGCTATCTCGCCATGGTTCATAAACTCTTCCAAGGTCAGATTCAAGCACTTTTACAGAGTTTACAAGCTCCATTTCATGCCTCAGTCCAACATCGAGCCCAGTTCTTTCGAGACATCGGTGATATACAAATAATATAAAACGGAACAGTCAAAGTCCAGCGGCGGGGCCCAGTCTCTGTGGCGTCAGACTTCGCTTTGAATCACTGAACCACAACCATCTTTTTGGCATCGGGAATTTCTCCTCCACTCGCTGCCAAGAAGTTGTACGCTTGAACACTCTCAAGGCCAAGTTACAAGGCTAATGTAGCTGCCAAGAAGTGTGGTGCACCAATTCACCTAACACTTGGATAATCAGCAGTAGCCCGTGTTCCCCTGTGAAGTACTTTTGCAGTAACTTTTACTGGAAGTGTCCTCTGTTGGAACATTGTGGAGGCAGTCAGAACAAGTTTTTGTTTTTTTTCTCTTGTAGCATGTAGTATCAACTTCTACTAATAATTGAGATCTGCAAGGCTGATATTCAAAGTGACATGTTATAAGTTAAGTTAGAAGCCATGCACCTTGTAACAGAAAGTATGCAATATTTATAAATTTAATTAACTAATAGCCTATTATAATAGGAATTGTCTGTGAAAAAAGCATGGTTTTAAGATGTCACCACCAAACACAGTCACACTGACACATTCATAGAGGCAAGGTGGGTTAAGTGTCTTGCCCAAGGACACAATGACAGTATACATTGCCGTTAGTGGATATCAAACTGCCATCCTTTGGGTTTGTGGGCGAATGTCTCTACTGACTGAGCCACTGCCGCCTTTACATAAAGAAGCAGCACAAAAAAAGAAAAAAAAGAAAAGAAAAACATGTATAAATATTCACAATGTAACCTGTGATATACTCTACACTTAAAGTTAAAGTAAGCTCCAAATTTCAGTTGAATGTCACATTATTGTTTTGCATCGGTAAATAGATCCAGTTTTAAACTCTGTAGTAAAAGAAAAGCTGGAAGGCAAACTATCCTCATGTTGTGGGTGTTGAAAATGCTAGATCACAGATTTTAATGTAACACCAAGCAGGATGAAAGTAAGTAGACGAGCAAAATCTGATAATGCTGTTTTAAATGATGGGTTATGCCTGAGAGTACAGTATATTAACAAACTATAGAAGTTTACTTTAACTTCCAAATTACACCAACAGCACAGCAGCGTGTCGGCAGCGTGACATCAGCTGAATATGAACTTTCTGTTTTATTAACTGGGACTACTCGAGGGCGTCCCAGGAACGACTAGCTGCTGCGCTACGCTCAAGCTTCTATTTTTTGAGCGGCTCTGTGTCGCTCTACAGAAGCGTCACAATAAACTTCTGCTACACTTTCAAAATAAAGGCTCACAAAACAGCGCTAACGTAAACATCTCACTCTGAGAAGTTCATTCTTGAGGGAGAGAATTATAATCTTATTTACAACACCAAACAGTTATTTTACAAGGATCTCATGAAGAAGGAGAAAGCATGGGGCTCAGTGGCCACAGCTTTGGGTTTAGAGGGGTCGGTCTAGCAGAAATGGCTCTGATGTTCTCAGTGTAAATTGATGCTTGCAATGCTGTTTTTTGTTTTTGATGCCTAAATTGCCCATTGAAAGTGTAATGTGGTCTGCTTAACTTTCAGAACAGCTTATGTTGTTCACAAAGACATTTACTTTTGCAGAGATATCATAGACTGTATGTGATTATGGAGACTGTGGTAATGTCTTCTTTTGTGACAAAAGGGACACAGACAGAAGCCTAAGTGCTTTAAGTGGGAGATAAGAATTGATAAGATTTGAATTGTCCAAACCTTGGCTTTGGCTGACATCACCGACGTGGCGTCCTGTCTAGCCCTGGTCCGAGCCCTCCATGAGGTCCCACCTGCAGAAGAACACAAGGAGGAATGTCAAACTCAGAACAAGGCTGTACTGTGTCTGCTCTGCTCTTCCCAGAACTCTCTTTGAAAAGGTAACATAAACTCAAAGCACAACATGCGGGCGATGTGATGTCCATACATTGAGATACAGTAAAGAACAACAGATCGGGGGGCCCCTAAACCAACGCACTTGTCACATAAATCACGTCCTCAATGCCGACCTCAGCAACCAGCTAGTGTCGGCTTGTCGGACAAACAAAAGGGCCGCGTCTGCGATAGAGCGTCAAAGGCATTCTTCAGGGTGAGCGCCGAGGCAGCACTCCGGCGGAGGTCCCGAACAGAAACCACACAGATCCAGCAGGTGATAGGGAGGTCCCCGACACACATGGTTACATATACGTGCAGCTCTGTGGGTGACCGCCAAAGGTTTCAGATTCTCAGGTCTGAGGTCATCAGGTGAGCCACAGGGGAAATCCAGCAAGGTCAAAGAGTTCATGACATCAGAAACACTAGATACAACCTGAAACTTTTTGTTCATGGTAGCCAATAATAGGCAATATTTCATGTACTTTTAAGAAACTGAAATTTTACAAGAAGTTATAAATACTCGCAGCACGGAATCTAAATTGCCCATTGCATATAAGTGGTTGTTTATCATTCTATAGCACTGCCATTTTGTTTTCTGTAAAATTTGTGTGCATTTTTCCAGTATTCTCTCTCAGTCAGCCTTTTTGCTTTGTGTGCAACAGCAAAAAGTTGATACACTCAATTTATAAGTTTAGTACGGTAAATAATTATAAATTCTATACATGCTAGACACAGACTTAACTTATTTAGCAAAAGTAATTAACAACTTCCTTTGCACAGCAGATTGATTCTAATGAAGTTTGAGGCACAGTAGCACAGTGGTTAGCAGTCTTTCTGTGTGGAGTTTGCATGTTCTCCCCGTGTCTGCGTACGTTTCCTCCGGATGCTCCAGTTTCCTCTACCACTAAAAACACATGGGTCAGGTTGTCCCATAGCGGCTCAGGACTAACCCTCAATCTGACTATGCAATTTCATTGAACCCCTTGTACGTATAATGACAAATAAAGCACTTACTTACTTTACATTTTACAAATTTACAGAAACCCATAGTTCATCTCAAAGCAATGTAATATCCACCAAACCACAGCTAGTTTAAACCAATGATGTGGCAATTATGGGCACCTTTAGGTTTAAGGATGTATGACCATTGATGTATAAAGCTTCCATGTGGACAGCTTTTTATATAGTGCATGCTAGGGCTTAACTTTCTTGAACAGTGGTTTTAAAAAGGCCTAAAAATGTTTAAGATAGAGAAATCTGCTCAGTGCATTTGATCCATTCTTCAATCAATGCTGATGAGGCAACCTGTCAGGAGCAGTGCGGCGCCTGGGGACCCTTCTTCAGATCTGACTGGCGAGAGTGCTAACCACTTTGCCATTGGGCCGCCATCAGTCCATCTTTGTTGACTTCACACTTGATGTCTTTTAGGATGAGCCAAGATGTCAGAACAAAAAGTGCATGCTTGAAAGGCACAGGGAGCATATTTTATTAGCTGTTGTTAATATAAAATGGCAGAAATAATATGAAGGTTTTTATTTTAAAGGTGAATGTGCATAATGTATCAAATTTACATTAAACACCAGACTTGTACCATAAGTTGTTTCTGATTACAGACACCAGTATTCATGGGCACAATGTAATTATTCAGCTGTCTAGATGAAGCCTTCCTCCCCTACTGTATCCTTAAAGACTAGAAATTTATTAGCATTCATTCATTCATTCATTTTCTTCCGCTTATTCCAACTTTATTAGCAAATCCATCAGTCCTGGGCACATCTACAGCCTGTCCATCCTGGGAGTGGATTCCTCCTTCATGTGCTAAAGTTACTCCTTTTTGAGTTTTTCCTTACCAAAAAGGACCTAAACAGTATCCAGTAGAGTTTTAGCAAACTAGGCCCTGTAAATATATAGAAATCTCATATCATCTAAAGTTTACTAAAGCTAAAATGAATGATAGTTAGATTTATGCTGAACACAAACTTTGTAGTAACGACTGCTTGAAAAAAAAAATCGACTAAAATAAGTTTTCACTTTAATCTAAAACAATTTGTACAAAGTCATTGAGGCGCAGATGTGTAAAAACATAACTGGGAGCACATCTGTCATCGCGCGGATGATTTGGTTAGCCTTGGCACTGAACTGCTCAGAGTCATGACTGTGAGCGTGTGCTTTTGGTGTATTTTTAGATCCCACTGATAAATGTGCCATGTTTATTTAAGAGTCCCCAGATCCCTGCAGTCAAGTCTGTGCACGGAGATGGAAGAGCGAGGGAAGAGTGTGCTCCTGATGTAGCAAAAGCAGTGGAGTGAGGTGGCAAAAATACACAGCCCTCAAGGCAACAAAGTATGGATGTATTTAAAGTTTTCATAAGAGGATAAATGGCTTACTATGTGGATTTCCAAAATAATCCCTCAAAATATTTAGCAATAACATTTTATATATTTTTTTATATTTGTATATTTATTTTTGGCAATACACATGAAGTGAAGTGAGGTTAAATTTGAGACTATGGAGGGCCGCCATAGTCTTTTCATTTATTGGGAAACAGTCATATTTATGGTTTAAAATGATAAATCAAATACTAAATGCTAAAACTGTTTACATTCATAGCAAAATAAAAAATATATACTTTTTTCTGAATATGAAATGCTATTTTTGAACATAAACAAGGGTCCCATGGTCATGTCCTGTGTTTGGCTTTGAGTCCAATCCTCGCCCCAAACCTATCTATTGTTTATTAATTAAGAGCTAATGAACCAGTGAGTTTAACAAAAAACATTGCCTGCCATGGTTAGTCACATTCTGTAAATCATGTGTGTATAATTTAATCATAGCCCTACAGCAACTGAAATAAATGATATCATCAATCATAAATTCGACCCAGAAGAATCCTCTCTCTCATCACCTGCCACTCACCTGACTCTCAGCCCGTCTCTTCCTCTTCTTTTTCCTCTAAGTCAGATGCCCTTCCTGACACAACCCTCTCTATTTATTTGAGTTTGGTCTGTAGCTGGATATATCACTTAGCACTTCTATATTTTTTGGTGCGTCATCCTTTCACAAAAGTTTTAGATAGCAAAACTTTAGATGGCAAAATTTGTATTTAAAATCTGATCTGAACAAAAAATATCAGTTCATAAAAATTTTGTTTATTTTTTTTTTTTAAAGCAACAACACAGCAATAATTATTCTGTGTTAAAAATAACTTTGAATGGGGGAACATGAGGACAAGGAGCGACACACATTTAGCATAATTCGGAGCGGCAGAAACCTAAAACCGTGCAGCGCTGCCTCCTGGCTCCACGGCTCTGAGCTGATTTACAACCTGAGCGGGCCGGGACGTGGGTCTTTCCCCTTCACAGCGTGTCCCGTGGGAGGGGGGCGCCATTGTGAGTCCCTAATGCCGCAGCTGGGAGCGTTTAGCCCCCTTTTGAGCCGTAGCGGCGGGGCTGTCTGCTGGTTCATTTCACCCCACTGCTCTGGAGCTGTTTACAGCCAGACGCCTGCAGGGGTCTGAGGGGCGAGGTGAGGCGGGTCGGACCGAGGGAAAGAACGGGACATTTCAAACACTGTAATGTAAATGTATGCTTCTCTACAGTATATATTTGTGAAGTCTAGCATATGTTCCCTCCTTGTTTAGCTGATTAAAGCCCTGAGTTTGTCCATCAGGCTTAGGTCCTGTCACCTCACATTTTCATAGTTGGGCCTCTGCCTTCCAAATGTTGTTCAAGGTGCACTACTCCATTATCCAACAACAGCGTAGCTACCTTGTATGCTCTTATTTTAGTAAGAACCTAAAACTGGACTAATTCAGCACCACAAAATTCAAAAAGTACTAATATGTGTCACAATTTTAAATGAAGTTTCCTATTGACATCCTGGATTTATCGCAATAAATTAAAAGGTGTGTGTTAAAAACAAAACAAAACAAAAACAAACAAACACTGATAATAGTCTTGATGACAGACCAAGACCTGTCCGAGACCACAATAAACCAAGACAAAGACAAGACCGAGACTTTTAGTGGCCTAGACTGAGTCAAGACCAAGCTCACTCCAGACCTGAATTACAACTTGGTGCTGTTTTAGGTTACTTATAAATCTTTTGGAAGTGGAGCTAGTGATAAAAATAAAAACAACAACAAATAAACAAACACATAACTTCAAAATTACAAGTTATTTTGATATAATGATTAGTAAATATCTCAGAGTTCTCCACCAAGAGCGAGTAAAAATGCATCTGAGACTGAGACCATAAAAAGTGGTGCTAAACCACTAGCATAAAGTAAATTCAATGAATGCAAATGCACATATAGCAGTGCTTTATGTTCCTTAAGACTCTGTAATTGAACTGGAATTTTCTCTTGAGATGCACCAGCTTAAATTTCTAGCTGATGTAAAAAAAAAAAATTAAAAAAAAGTAATGTTAGCAACATTTCTAATGCTTTGCTACTTCTTCTACTGAGTGTTGCTCCTGCAAATGTATTCTTGTCTACAGTATATATTTGTTAAGTCTAGCATATGTTCCTCTTTGTTTAGCTGATTAAAGCCCTGTGTTTGTCCATCAGGCTCACATTCTGTCACCTCACATTTTCATAGTTGGGCCTCTGCCTTCCAGTTGTTGTTAAGTAGGCCTCTTGAAGCGGGACAGCCCATAAAGCAGCCCCCGGCAGAGAGTACTCTGCTCTTCGTGAACTGTTACTCCAAATAAACCACTGAGAGAAGACGGGAACTGATTTGTTTTGGGGATTTGGACGAGGCAAAAGTTCAGCGTGCTGGCTTTAAAGGAGAGAACAGCACATGCAACCTGCAGCATTTATCACTGGATTATCACTGCTTCTGATATGTTGGTGAGTTTACCTTAAGGAGGATTTCACCAAATAAAAATAAAAAAGTCATAGCAATGGCGCATATATGAACCAGAATATCATAAAAGCATTTTAATAGGTGATTGGGAGTATTTAAATTCACATTTTTGTATGAAGAAATGTGTTCATTAGCAGGTCCTCAGATATCAGAGATAAGCACCATTACAATTAAATTACAATGACAATTCCGCAAACAATTGTAATTGCAATTACTATATTGTGCACTAAATAGTGATTAGGTCGATGATTTGGACACAGCCTTTGTCGTGGTCAGCCCTATGTTTACGTGTATTTATGTTCTACGAAGAACATTAAGGCTAGGGTTAGGGAACATAGGACCAGAATGCGAAACTATCCTTGGAAAACAGATGGTCAATCTCAATGTTTTTTCATGGTTAAATAAAGATTAAATAAATAAAATACATAGGTACTATGGAACATAGGTACCGGGGAACATACATATGCCCAGGTATAGTAGGTATGGTAGGTAACCATTGTTCTGGGTGTGCATTAAGGGTATAGTTGCTGGTATAAGCTCCAGCCACCAAGTACAAGAACATGAATGAATGAAAGAACTATTACCTGTATTAGGTAATTCAAAAAGTCAATAAAAACCCTTCTCTGCATATGACATCCAGTTACAAAAACATGCACCAATTTTAACCCCATTTTTTCTGACTTGAGCAAGTCCTAACTTGGTCGAATCCTTAGCATTTTACAAGAACCACATGAATGCAGCATAAGTTTGGCAGAATGCCTGTTTTTTGGATTAATAATAATCATTTCCTACTGCAGTTACAGTTTTATACATGTCACACTGCCCTGTTATTTTTGTCTCAACTTGTTATTTTTTCTTGCCCAAAACTATAAAAATAACTGTACATTGTTCATATGCTATGTTTAATATACTCAAAGGCACCATTCATATGATTAGGAGACTCTGTATAGTCCATGATTATTGAAGCTGTAGCCCCTTTCTGTCTTAATACCTTTACAGGTCAATAATGGCATTGTGTGGTCCAGGGTGCGATCTTTCCTGCTTGCAGCTTTAATTTGCACTTTCTCCTGGGCGTCGAAACCTGGGCCTGTTTCTGATTAGCCAAATGGTACCTACTGTATAACATTACACCCTTGGAGTGCGTCCTGCCCAGCGCGCCTCCCCAAAGCTCTCACCTACAGTAAAAACACGTTTGGCCTCCCTCTCTGATAATGGCCTCTTATTAGAGCCTGGGTCCGTGCATGTAGAGGGCCCTGACCCGCAGCTTTAGCCTGTCACTACGGCGGCGCCTGATTGCGACGAGGAAAACAGGGGTACAGTAAATCAGACCTGGCTCAATGTGGGACACCTGCAGTGAAAGAGGAGACGCAGGGGCCGCTGATCACTACCAGACCGGCGAGCTCAGGAGGTCCGCTAACACCGGGTAAGAGCGCTCTGGGACACCTTTGGGAAAGCGGCCCCTTTAATGAACACAGTTTAGTTATGGTTTAGCATGGTTTGAGTCTGATCCAATGTCATAAGTGTAGATTTGGTTTAGTCTGGGTTCAGTTATAGCTTTATTACTCCTTTTGCCTTGTATCGACTTGCTGTTTCATTTTCATTTAGTCAGGGTTTAGTCCTGTTTGATCGTTTCTCTGGTTCTAGTTTTGCCTAAGTCCTGTTTTGTTTTAAGTTCGATAGACTTTTTCTTTTTATGTGTGAACATTGATTCATTTTCCTTTGTTTTGTTTTTTTTTCCTGCTTAGGATTGTGGTAGCTGGAGCCTATCCAATCAACTGTGGCCCTTATGCAGGATACACCCTGGACCCTTAATAGAAATGATATGCTGCTAATGGACCATGGAAGACCCATTCACCTATAATAACATTCCACCTGACACCCTTTCATGTGATTTCTGGTGCATATTGTGGCTGGAGTACCTGACACCCCAATGGGGTATCTACACCCCCTAAATATCTGCACAAAACCACTTCATGAACTGTCCCTATTATAAAGTCCCTATTATTTAACCTGAATCCTATGTCATTCTTGGATGCTAATACAGTGGCAGGTGCTTACTGGTCCCAGAAAAAAAACAACCTAAATGAATCCCACTTCCAAGTTAATTTCTATAGGCGCATTTCCACTGGGGCGGTATGGCATGGGTCAGGTTGATTTGGGGGTGTTTACACTTCCATCAAGGGCTCTCTGGGTTCACAGCTCTGGAATCGCTTTGTA
The DNA here is from genome assembly GCA_020698575.1 of Bostrychus sinensis. NCBI lineage: Eukaryota > Metazoa > Chordata > Actinopteri > Gobiiformes > Eleotridae > Bostrychus > Bostrychus sinensis. The sequence goes on from CM036256.1 coordinate 28,716,384, forward strand.
TTGATCTGGAAAAGGTGGAGCTAAGCACTGCTGTGAGTTGATTGGATGACAGAGAACCTACAACAAGCCAAAGGACAGAAATAAAAGTAGAAATATATTTTTGTTTTTAATCAAATGCGTCTTGTCCTTGTGAAAAACATCCTTATTCCAAGAGAGGATGAGTTCAATGTTGTGGTGACATTTTTGTAAAATCAAGCTTTCCGGTTAAAAGCGGAAGTCAGGAAGTCTGCTTGTTTCTTTGCTGTTTCTCTGTAGCTTCCTCTATATTTCAGAATAAAGCACTATCGTAAATACTCACAAGCCTAGTTGACTCCCTCCATAACTTTAGTTTTCTTCTCCTTTTATTTGTACGTGTGTGTAAGTTTTTTTCTGCCATCTGTTAACTCTGCCAAGACAAAAATCGAGAAATAAAGCCACTACTATAGCTTGTTGTTTGGCTAACCACGATGTGCCGCTTTTTCACAAGACCCAAGACTTCAGTGACACCAGTCGGCGACACTCACACTTGCAACTGTCATTTTCGGCTCAGAGACAGAGGGGGGATGCCGGACGCTTCTTTTACCCCACAACAAGTGACTCCGAAAGTTACTGAGTTCTGCTTTAATGCTGTACAGCTCTTTCTTCAAGAGTCAGAACATTTCATTTATAGTTTAGATTGGAATAAAACTCTTAGACTCATGTTGTTATATGTTCAGGGGTTAAAATGTGTTAAAATAGAGCAGAAAAGTGAATTTAATGCACAGAAAGCTGGCAGTAAACTTAAAGTAGTCTCCTGTTTACTGATACAGCTTTACCTCCAGCCTCACACAAACACACACCAGCCTCACACAGACACACACCAGCCTCACACAGACACACACCAGCCTCACACAGACACACACCAGCCTCACACAGACACACACCAGCCTCACACAGACATACACCAGGATTTACACTTGTCTTTTTATTAAACATTGGCACTGCCTTCATGTTTTAAAAGTCTGTTTCAAACACATTGTGTGACTCCGGTCTCCTGGACCTAGAGTAATGGAAACACAAGCAGGTTTTGGGGCTACCTGTACCAAACTGTCCCATTTTGATAGGACTCGTGCCATACTGTCCAGTAAAAATTCAGCTTATGTTGTGTTAAATCATGAACAAGCACTATTGGAGAAAATAAAGCCCTATAGCAAGAATTGAACTACATGTGTACCGCATTTGGTCAGACATACATTTAGACTTGGTGTAGTCTGGGAATATTCCTAATTAAGTACAGTTTAGTCCAGCCTGTTCACTCGTTTCATGGTTTGTCCTTTTCTGAATTTAACAGTGTTTATTTTAGACAACTGTACTAATGTGATTATGTTACACAACTCTGACTTACAAGTTGAAATTCTTTTTGCTCAACTGTCTATGCCACCATTTTACACAATGCACCTTCAGTCACCTGGCGAGAAGGTGAACCAAGGAGATAATAATTATTAAAGCTAGAAAAAAAAAAAAATCACGAGGAAGGAAGAGAAGGAATGGGCAACTGTCCAGCAGAGAGACAATGCTAAAAGTGAAATGGTGCTGTGAATGGGACAGCGATAACAGTTGAGAATTGAGGGACGGTGCACAGAGCAGACTTCAGCCATAATCCCATAAGCCCTGGCAGCCGCGCAGGATGTAATTGGTCGTTAGCGTCCGTTTGCACTGCTGGGCCTGTCAGTGCTTGGAAAACCACAGAGCGCTGCCAAAATGAGGAACAGACAGAGGCCTCAGCACACACCGGGCCCCCCCCCCAGGTACAGACATATGTACGCATGTGCTACAAGACTCCTAAACGGGCTTCAGAAATCACACATGCATGAAATATCAAAGTCTTAAATGAAAAATGCATGCAGATTTGATGTTCTAATACTTTTTTATGACTGTGAAAATAATGTGGCAGTATAAAATGACATTTATGGTTACATTTAGGCAGAACACGTGGTTATAGTTGAGCAAAAATACCAAGGCTTTGTCTCATACAGAAGGCAATGTCTGGAAAATGTCATACATAGCCAGCTTCATTAATAATCAAACACATTACACCAACAAGTTTCCATGTTACTCTTCCATTGACATCCACCATCCAATGACATGCATGTATATAGTGACTTCACTGACAGGGCTCACCCTATCATATTCACATTTTCAATTATACATGTGGAGGGCCGATGACTGTCTCCAGTGTCTAAAGCCTATTACTAAATGAGTTGCATACATGTCACAATGTACAGCTGAACTGATCTAAATTGTGAGTGTCAACTTGAGTGGCATTCAAAAAAATATGGAGAAAAATGAATCTATCATCAAACCATTTATCTGGGGTCAGGTTGCGGGGCTGCAGTCTAAGCTTCCCTCTCTCTGTTGAAAAAATATCTTGAAGTTTATAGCTTACACTTGTACAAAGCCATAAAGCTAACTGCTATAGCACAGTCACAACTGGGCTTGCTACAGATGTCATGATGTAAAATCAAGAAATCAATTACTTGTCAGCATTGGCCAAAATCACAGTGTAACTAACCAATCTGAAAAAATGGCACAGAGCACACTGAATGTGATTTTCTCAACTGTAGCCATACAGTATATACTGCTAGCATCCTACCCCAGCGTTTTCTAAAACTCAAACTAAAAACTTACATTAAAAAAATAAAAAATAAAAAAATCACTACGTTTACATCCACAGCACACTATGACTATGTGCAGTCTGTCTTCAGTCCAATTTCTCCAGAGAACTGGTCAGACCACTCTCAATGTACCTGCAGAGCAGAGAGCTTAACTACTGAGACCAGTCATTGTTTAACGAATAAACATATACTGTAACACTTCAACTTTATGAAATAAAACGCAACAAAGTGAAAAAAGTGTTTCTTACAAGGTAAATGTGCCTCACAAAGCCCCATAAATGTAGCATAAGTTACAGCAGCCAAGCTTTTTAAACTTTTACGACACAATGGACCAAAATTATTAAAAACAAGCTGTCTGTTTAGTACTGAGTGTGGCTGAATGCCTCTCCTAGCTTAATCAGAGTACAGTGAATACCTGCAGTAGTCCGACAATGAGCCACATTATCCAGGTGTTTCCCTCCGATTTAGAGAAATTTGAATGACTACCCTCCCAGTTGGAGTCCTGGGGTTACATTCAGTTTAAAACTCGACCTAGAAGTTAATGTAGTAATTGGTAATGTCTTGACACCTTTGCAAGTACACCGAGGGACTAGCTCTCTGACCACTCACACTACACCAGGGCAGCTAAACAACTGGCCACATCCCTCGGCTCAAATGATTCTGATTCCCTGCAGTGTGAGCTGGGCTTTGGAGAGGAAGTGACCTCTGCTCTGTCCAAACAGAGAACTACAGTCTCTGTGGTCAAAAGCATGAACTGTGTGCTGTACAACTGTATGTATGTTCATGAACAATGTAGTGGGCAGTACACAAGTAGAGTGGTACAGTGATAGTAGGATTTCAGCACCTCTCCTCTAAAGGTTTTCTGAACTGTCAGCACTGAGCCGGAGGTGTGTGAGATCCTTCCATTACACTGAGAGGAGCAGAGAGAAGAATGCACAGGGAGGAACTGTACACTGAGTGACTGACGATAACACAGACCTGGACACAAACCAGCTTTTAAAAGTTCCTCTGAGGGTTTCTAATTTCAGTCAGTTACATAAAGGTAAAGAAATCTAAATGACTGAAATGGAACAGGCTTTATGTTTTGTGATTAATAGTATTTCTTTAAATTGTGTCTTTCCAAGATATGTTATTCACCATATGTTGAGGGTTAATCAATCTATCCAACTGAATCTGCATCAGTTTGTCTCCTCTGGAAATCAAGCTTTAATTGACAGGTACCAAACAAAATGTACAGAAAATAAAAGGAGTTTGGATGGCTGACCAGGCTAGCTCCAGGTACGCACTGTATACTTCATCGCCCCTGTAGGGAAATTTGTTCTCTTCTCATTTGATCCATCCTTCAGGAGCAGTGGGCGACTGCAGTGCAGGGCCCAGGGCCCCTCCCCTAGCCAGGATCCCGGGCAGGACCTAGCTGGAGGATGAGCCTATTGTGCATGTTTTAGGTTGCCCCGAGGAAACCCACCCATTGTAACTAATGAAAATGCAGTTGATACCAGGATTTGTTTTGTAACTTTCTTGGTGCATTGCACATTTGGAAAAGTTGTATCACTAACCTCTCCATCATTCTTTCTCTGAAACTTAAACTTTTATTTTGAAACTTTGAAGCTTTTGTCTTTGCATGAATTCACTAACATGGAGTGCACAATAGCAGAGTGGTTAGTGGGCCTGCCTCTAAGCAATGTCCTCTCCATGTTCCTGTGTGTCCTCTCCGGGTTCCCTGTCTTCCTCCCACTGTCCAAAGACTTTTGTCAGTCTAAAACTGCCTATTGCTTTTATTGTTTAAGGCTATAATTGTCCTTTAGTCTCTTGTTTTTTATTTAGCTTATGTATTTATTCAGATATTTACTATTATACAGGTTTGTTAAACTTGTACAGCACTTTGGGGCAGTTGTGGCCTTTATTTTTTTTTATGTGCTATATAAATAAACTTTGACTTTAGTAAATTACTGTGAGAATGAATGGTTGCCCAGGATGTACCTGCCCCAGCCACCCACAACCCCTGATGGGAATAAGAGGAAGAAGATGAGATGAATGTACTCATTAACACGTCCACAATGCTAGTGGTGATTGCACCCAGACGTGTCAAACCTACATGTGGGTATGTGCAATAATGTCACATGCCCACATATGCAGACTCAAAGTAAACAAGTAAACAAATAAGAAAACCAGTGTTTAGAGCCATACTTGTACACTTCCGCATAATCTGCGTATATAGGTAAGTTATGCAATACCATTTTTAGAGCCTAATTTGGAGATGGCTGCCTATTACCAGAACCACACAGTCCCACCACAAACACATATTGTTGGGCATAATTTGGCCTTTTCTGCTCCCCTTGTGGTTCAGCATGGTGTATCCGGTGGGATGGGGAGACTGTGGGATCATTAGTCCTCTCCCGAACCCTTTGCCTTCAGCGTTCCACTCTGAAACCTGGTGCTCATTAGGAGTAACTATCGGGAGTCAACTTATTGGTAGCTGATGATGAATCTGCATCTTTACCCGTTCGCTCCCGGTGACCCTGGAGCTCTGGAGGAACGTGCGTAATGGGTCGCGGTGTGTGTGATAAACGACGCAGAGAGGAGCGTTTGAAGTGTGGAGCTGTCCCACATTAGCACCTCCACACATGCGGGCATTAGGAACTGGCCAGGGGAGTGTGAAAAGTGACTCCGGAGGTCAGTAGAGGCACCAGGGGGAGCGATAAAATAGATGTTTCCACTGGGCATAAAAGTGTCAGGACTGACCAGCGCCCTTAACCTCCTGATTCAGCCGTGAAGGCGTAACTGAGACACAACAACACATGGCTATTAAGGAGATTCATATACTTTTATACTGCATAGAAGTAGTTAAACTAATGTTATTTTATGGAACTACAGTCTACTCCTCCATCACCACCTCAGCAGCAGAACCAGCTCACTTTCCTCCACCACATCACCATCTAGGCAACAGAACCATCTCACCATCCTCTGCCCCATCACCACCTCAGCAGCAGAACATCTGACTCTCCTCCATCACCACCTCAGCAACAAAAAGGTTTTACTCTCCTCTACCTCATCACCATCTCAGCAGGAGAACCATATCATTCTCCTCTGCCTCATCACCACTTCAGCAGCAGAATCATCTCACTCTCCACCATCACCACCTCAGTATTAGAACCAGCTCACCTTCCTCCACCCCATCACCACCTCAACAGCAGAACCATCTCACTCTCATCTGCCCATTTACCACCTCAGCAGAATTATCTAGCTGTCAACCGCCCATCACCACTTAAGCAGCAGAATCATCTCACTCTCCTCCATCTCATCACCCCATCACCACCTTAGCAGCAAAACCATCTCTCTCTAAACACCCCAACACCACCTAGGTAACAGAACCACTCACGCTCTTCCACCACATCACCACCTCACAATAGAACTATCGCACTTTCCTCCGCCCATCACCACCTAAGCAGCAGAACCTTTTCGGTCTCTTCCTGCACCACCTAGGCAACAGAATCATCTTAATCTCCTTTATCACCACCTCAGCAGAATTCTGAATCTGTGGTTCCCAAACACTGGATCAGGACCAAACAAGTGTGTCACTAAAATTGCATTTCGGTCACACAGGAAACACTTTGAAGGGAACAAATTCACCATAACAATCAAAGATGGCCTCTTTTCTTAATTTTGCCATCGATGTGAATGACTGCGGTTTGGATGCTCTCCAGAATGGGAAAGAACTGGTCCTCAGTGGAAAAAATGACATACTTCCATCAACCAAACTCACCTCTGACGAACTATTAAATGTTCCGGATGAAAATGACTGCTCTATTACAGGGATTAGCTCTTTGAAGCGTGTCGAAATGATGTGTAATAAATAGTGCTGTGGCTTTGAGACACCCCAGCCACCGTCACACCCCAGTGGATTTTATAGATGTTTATAATAAAAGGTGTTTGCTCTCACTGTTTATCTTCATGCCATGGTCGTGGTGTAAGCCTTGTTGTTCAGGGATGTTTTCACACGTCTCAGAACGCCTATCATTAACATTCCGCTCAGATTATACCATTTATTCATTCATTAGTTTAGTAAAGAGCAGCCGGTGTCAACTTGTCAATCCCAATCATCAAATGTCTAATTTGTCCTAGGATACAAATGTTATGTCTTCGCAGCAAAAGTTAGCTCAATCTACTTCAAAATGCAAAAACAAAAAACTCTATCGGTCATAGAAATGTCAAATGTTACTAAGTCAAATTTTACTACAGTAAGTCATGTGAGGTAGTAGTGGAACAAAACTGGTTGTCAATGCACTCAAGACTCATGGGAAATGCGGTCCCCTTTGGCAGAAGGGTGTCTAAGTCTTCTGATCACATCACAAGACACTACAGTAAGCCTGGTTTACCCAGAGGTTCTCTGTGGAAGATGGACGTGAGCTGCAGTTTCAGTGACCCTTCACTCTTAATCTCACCAAGGCCATTGGAGGTTATGGACAGTAGTGGTGATGTGGAAAATCCTACTACACGCACAATCCTTAACAGTGGCTTTCCCTATACTTGAAAGGTTCGACTGTCATAAATACTGAAATCATTTCTTTGGACCAACTCTTCAGAGAATAATACAAATTCTGGTTAAATGACAAATGTTTCATGTATAAGGTCTTGCTGTCTTTTCCTAAACTTGATCAGGATGACTCTTCTACAAGGAACGTCATCAAAATCATCCAAAAATATTTCGGTCCAGCTCAAGAGTTGTACAACTTATCAGTGTTGTCAGTCAGTTTCCAAAATCATTCTGTATATACTCGATATTACTACACTTTAGAGTACAGAAATGTAATATAAGTTCACTCTTTGCATGCACCATTGTTATTTTGTATTAAAAATGATTCTAGTGCTGAATGATTCAAGGTTAAGTTTCAGGTGAGAGAACAAATTAAACTAATTACAATTGGATAGACACACAACAACTGATTCAGAGCAAAGCATGAACCCAGCAGATTATAGATATGATGTAGGGCAGAGTGTATGAATGTGTCAGAGTGATTACTGCAGTGTGATTGGTGGTGGTTGGAGTTGTGTTGTGTAGGAGTGGTGGGGGATCCAGGCCAGGCCAGAGGAATACAATAGGCTATATAGAAAAGACAGGGGCAGAGACAGAGACTGAGGCTGTGACTGGTCATCAGAGCAGCACGTAGCAGCAAGAATTAAGTCTGTTTTAGGGTTATACTCAGGTCTGTACCACCACTGATCACTTGTAATTCTACTAAACAGTGTAATTTGTAAAAGAAATAATTTGTAGAAATATGTAATCTACAATCAGGGACAAGCAGTGATGTAGAGGGTTAAACATTCCCCCAGCAACCTGAGGGCAGCCGCTTCAAATCTTGCTCGAAGCCCATACTGTCATTGCGTTACTGAGCAAGACACTTCATCCACATTGCCTACTGCAGTCACAGTGTGTGGCCAACCAAGGTAGCTTCTGACATGATTAACAGTGTTTAGTCCTTTCCTTGATCACCTGCTGATTCTGCTTAAGTCCACGTTGTCCAGTCCTCTGAGTGTGTTTTTTTTTTCTTTATCTTGTTTCCATTTTAACAACAGTAAAGTCCCATTAATGTCTGATGTAACAATGGCATTCAAACAAAGTGACTTTTTATACAAGTCTTTGTACAACTGGCTTCTGCTGTTGTCCCTGTTCAGAAAAAGTACAGAGCTCCTCAGACACTGTATTTTGGTGTTTTAGGGCAAACCCAGCAAGAATTCACCATGTTTGTTTAGGTCAGTGGTCCTGCCCTTTCTTTCTCTGATTGGTTAATCCTCCTGTCATTGTTCCACCACAGAAACTAAATTTAAGAGAAGGGATACCAGACTAAACTGACACTGAAGCTTAAGTTGGGTTTCTTTTTCAGGAACAAATTGAGCTTTTCTCTTTTAGTAAGGAAACGCCTTATTTCTGTAACTTTTTTACCCATGTTGGATTATGGTGATCTTCTTTTTATGAATGCACCTACACAGCACCACAAGAAGTTGGACAGTGTGTACCACAGTGCTTTGCGTTTTATTACAGGCTGTGGAAATCGTGTCCATCATTGTACGCTGTATGCTGTTGCCGAGTACCCCTCTCTGTATGTCCGCAGACTTTCTCACTGGTTGATTTTTGTTTATAAATGTATTATTGGGCTGCTTCCATCTTACCTTTGTATATATATGGTTAGAAACCAACAGCAATATGGTTTACGCTCTCAAAAGTTCTTACAGATGGTAGTTCCGAGGGTCAAGACAGAGCTGGGAAAGACAGCATTCAAACATGCTGCCCCTTCTTCATAGAATGAGTTACAAAAGGAACTAAACTTGACAGCTCTTATTACTTTGGGAGAATTCAAATCCACTATAAAGGAGCGTGAAACAAATTCTATTGGTGAATATAACTGTTTTTAGATTCGCACTAATTGTTGTGGTATTTTTGTACTAATTTTTTATTGTAGATTTCTATATCGTGTAATTCATGTTTGTGGATGACTGTTGTTTTGTATTGTATTGTTGTAATTATGTCGTTGCTGCCCTCTTGGCCAGGTCACTCTTGAAAAAGAGGTTTTTAATCTCAATGAGTTTTTTTATCTGGTTAAATAAAGGAATAATGATAAAAAACTAACTTCTTTGTATAGAATAGGAAGTGTTCCTAGGTCCTATACCTGTTCTTGGGATTTGTTTTTCCAGATTGGTAAATGCCAGTAGGGCTTAAGTACAAAGGGTTCATGAATGAGGCCCATTACTATTACTATTACAGTTACTATTACTTGAGTAGTGTTTCAATTTCAGAGCCAGTGGTCTCTCCTCCCTCCTGTCTTGCACTTGGCCTCATCTCACTCTCAATCCAGACCTGAGCTCATAAAACACTATAGATTTTCTTCTTGTAACATTCTATTATCCTTATCCATGTTTTGGAAACACAGACCTCTCCCATTAATAATCCAGTGTTGTGGGTCGGGACAGCTCGTGATGCGACACATCTGTGCATCTCTGTTTCCCAGTGCGGCCGCTCGCCAGTGTCCCTGACCCCAGTAACCCAAATTCCAGCCTGATTAAGTTTGGTTTTTAAAAGGGGAGCCACACAGCGAGCGCCTGGCCGAGCCTCACCTTAAATGGGAAAGCAGTGTGTCCGCGTCGGAGCGATCATCTCCGGCTAGGATTTCACTTTCCGCTGGCTCCTACAGGGCCGTAAAGAGGACAAAGGCGGAGAGGATGGACACGGATAAAGAGGGGGCGAGTCAAAACAAACCGCTGTCACGTTTTCTTTCTCACTCCGTTCTGGGGGTTAGGCTGACCGTGTTTCCACAACAGTCAGGATTCAATAAAGGTTATTTCATTTGGATTTTGTTAGAAATAGAATAACAATGGTATCTGGAATGGCCACGCAGTACAACCTGAGGACTACAAAAGTAAAACACACATCAAGCCATGCTGCAAATATCTCCACATTGCATCAATCTTCAGCAAAGAGGTTATGTTTTTTTTCTATTCTGTTTGCAAGATAACTAAGAAACTAATAGTTAAATGATCATGACATAAAAAAGGATTAGTAATGGGCTAAAGAAAGAATTTTCTGTTTTGTGTTGTAATCTAGTACAGTATCTTAACAATTGGACCCAATCATTTTTTAAGTAATTTGTAGAGGCAGGAATATCCCAAAAAGACTCCAGCCACAGGCCAGGAGCAGAGGATCAAATTTAATGGATTCCTTATTGTGTGTTTTAAAGGCTTTAAGGCTCAATGACCAGAGCATTTACCCCTGAACTAGAAGATAGTGAGTCTGGACACTATATCATTAAAGGCAACATGTTATGCTAAATCCTCCTTTCTCCTCAAAAACATGCCTGGATTAGTATTTAGTTTCATTCATGAATGTTTGAGTGATCCTGTATGCTGAGGCGCTGCCCTTCTCAAGAGCTAAAAATGCTACAAAAAAATCACTTCTCTACATAGACACATGAAACCCCGCCTTCTCCAGGAAGTGCTCCTGTGTGTTTCTAAAGCTCATACACTGTCACCAGACTCATTCTGATTAGTTCAGCGCTTAAACCACAGCTACACAAAGCAGTCAGCTCATTTATTTATCTGTTAGCTTCATGATGCTAATAAAATAAATAAATAAATAGGACCAGCTTTATTGATTCACAGAGTGGCTGCAACTTATTGACCAATAACATTTTAACTGACCAAGACCTCACTGAATAATAAGCCCTACCTCAACTAAAAATACTTGACATAGTTTTATTTGAAGCCACATATGAATAATATTAGATTACAAAGCAGCTGTCAAAAATGTTTTTGTGTCTTCAGCAGAGCAGAGTTTCATAATAAACACATGCAGGATTGTGGATGAATGGTGCGATGAAGGAATAAAGTGAATATTAATTTCCTTTGGGTATAGTACAAGTTGTTAAATTTATATAAACAAGATGTGTTGTGGTGTGATCTGTTTCTGTATTGTTGGATTACATCTGTTTTGAAAATTGACATGAAAGCTAAAAAGCCTTGAACACAGAAGACTATGACAGTTCACATGACTTCTTTGACAACTTCATGACAACTACTTCTTCCCACTTTTTCTTCAAAGTCAACAAATACTCATTAAAGGTTCCACGTTATGCTTTTTTCAGGCTTTTTGAAATAGTTTAGGACACCTTTGCATTAGTGTTTAATTTTTTATAACATATAATATAATAATGTATATGTGAAAAATGTCTTCTTTTGGGAAGCTGTTACTTTGACTTTGCAGAGAACGCTTGGATTAGGTGTCTGCTGCCCCCTGCTGGCAACAGTGGGGTCTGGACAGAGCATAAAATGGCTATTTAGCGTGGCTATTAGCAACATGGCACTAACATATAGATAAATGAGCTGAGTGTTTTGTACTGACAAAAATTTAAGCACTAAAATTATCAAAATGAGTCAAGTAAAAGCATTTTTCCTCATGAATTTACTCACACGTTTAAGAAAATGTAACTGAAAAAGTAGTTGGAACCAGTTAAGCTCACAATCACAGTACCGTATTTTCCGCACTATAAGGCGCACCTAAAAGCCTTTAATTTTCTCAAAAACCGACAGTGCGCCCTATAATCCGATGCGCCTTATATATGGATCAATGTTGGTTAATTATGGCTACCGTATTCAGGGGGCGTCGCCGAAGTGACAGCGGTAAAAACGGTAAAGGGAAATTCCAGTCCCAGCTGTTCATGTGTGCCATAGGCGTGTTTATGGATCTTGCCGCAAAAGAACAAGGAGGCGCGGCCTTTGCTCCATCTCAGTAGAAGAGTTGTGACATTGAGGGGACAGAAAACTGAGCGCTCGAACGCTGTTCATGTAGTTTTGAACTGTGACAAATGGAGTTGGAAATACATTGTTTTCAACGAGGGAGGCGCAAATAAGAGCTACCGGTACGTACGGTACCGTATTGTGAATGCACTAACTTGTTTTGGGAGTGAACGGAGTTGTAAGAACGCTGGTTTGTATTCTATTAATAAAGTTTGACTGACTGACTTATCTGACTGTTTTATTGACATTCCCTTTAGCACAGCTCCATCTAGTGGATGCATAACGCAACCCCAGCCACTACAGTAGCTTCTATTCTATGCGCCTTATAATGCGGTGCGCCCTATATATGAAAACTGTTTTAAAATAGGCCATTCATTGAAGGTGCGCCCTATAATCCGATGCGCCTTATAGTGCGAAAAATACGATAGTTACTGTTAGTATCATGCTGTGGTGCTCTTTCTGCTGTTGCAGAAGGTCAAATTCGAACCTGACTCACAGACGGCTGGACAGACCCTGGGAGGAGTTTTCCAAGGAGTAAATAAATACCTGGAGCCCAGTGACCGACCTGTGAGTAAACACCTATTATCTATTAGGTAATTCTGTATAATAGCAACACAGATTAGTTTGTAATAACGGCGAATAATGGTAACAGCTGCTTTGTCATAAAAACAGAAACACTCGATAACTGCCAGCTGTGACACACCAGTGGGTCAGACCAGCTGTGAGTAAAGGAGTCCGCACAGAACAGGATGGAGTTCTGTGAATCTGCATGAGGTACACAAAACCACACTGGCCATTTATTGGTATGTTAAACACTAGATTCAGACACATTCAGACAGATATTCACAGACCTACTGTACCCCAGCATGTGTTCTGAGTGATCAGTCCCATGTGGCCAGCTCTGAACCCAGTCTCTGTTGTGTCAAGCTGTTAAAGGTGCTCTAACACACTACTGACTGGACTCTGAGGACTATTAGTGAGTACAGATTAAACAATGTGTGCTGCAGACATCATGTTCACTGGCCAAATAGTATTTTAACCAGGATCAGTGACATAGCTGTGTTAGATAATATTGTTTTATGATACAGAAGTACTTCTCTCTGCAGGCACTGGGAACAGATGATGTTAGAGGTTTATTAGTTCTGGTGGCATCATTCTAGTCAGCTGTATGCACTTGATGTTGTATAATATTGGGTGTAACAGGACTTTGTGTGACCGTTTACACATCTGACAGTGAACACTACACTGAGGTTTGAATCTGCAACATTTTTGTCTTAATGAAGCGTTCACAACATCTTCACTGAAAGCTAAAAACAAACCAAATTTAAAAAACATTGGGACCTGGTGTATAATGTAAAGGAGTTTGAACAAATTGTCTTTTCTGGAGCCATTTGGGTTTGGCAGTTTCATTCATCTGACCATTTTTGTCTCAGTCCATTTTAAATGAGCTTTGCCCAGTGACACAGAGGTGTCCTGGATCATGCTCACATATGGCTCCTATGTTACCTGCAGGGTTTGACAATCATTTTTTTGCTCACTCCCCTTGTGGCTAGTCTTTGTCAAAGTTGCAAGCCAGTTAGTGTTTTCACTTGTCACAATTTAATTTGTTTTTGTGTGTATTTTATAGAAAAGAAATGTAAAATTTGGTTTTATATATGGACATGGATTTATTAAATATTCATAAACAGGTTTAGGCAGAATAAACTGCATCTCTGTGGATGTGGGGTCACATTTTTAAAAACATGTTCTGAAATTAATATTTCTCTTCCTTTAATCATGACCAATTACTATACTAAAAGATGTAGACTCGAGAAGAGCAACAGAAATTCAGACCTAACCTCAAACCTCTATAGATGCATAAAATTAAACCGGACAAAGTGGCTAGTAGGAGAATTTGTGTTACTGGCCAAATAAAAATCTACCAGCTTTTGGCTGGTTGGCGAGGGTTAAAGTGTTACTGATCCATGCAGAACAAAATCATCTCCTGAAGACTAGGAGCATTCACACAGTGCCTTTCTATGATGCTCCTGTTATAGCCAGACATCTGACTGAAATGTTCTAAATTAGTCAGAAAAATGTTCTCTTTTTTTTGTTTGTTCGTTTGTTTTGTTTTTGTCACCTTGGTCCAACTTTTTTGACACTTCATTAAAATAAAAATGATCAATTATTTCACATGAAACAATAAAAAATCAACAACACCTGATATGTGATCTGTGTCCTATTGTGAATTAAATATACTTGGCCAAGACAATTCACCCAGCGTGCCTGTGTATGAATGTGTCAGTGTGATTGTGCTTGGCGGTGGTTAGAGAGGGCGTAGGCACAGACTGGCAGCCTTGCTTCCATCAGTCTGCCCCAGGGCGGCTGAGGCTACAGAAGTAGCTTACCACCACCAGGAGTGAATGAATGATGAGGTACTTTTCTACTAGGTCGGAACGGGGCAGGACGAGTTGGTTTGGGGGTGTTTACACTTCCCAAAATGTTCTAAAAAGTGTTCCAAAAAAGTGGTCCAAACCATTCTACTTTTGGCGCTGCTCCCTGATGCGGTCCAGCACGGTTAAGCATCTGGAACAATCAGAGGTGGGCACGGCTATGAGCTGATTGGGAATCCTTACTCAGGCAAAAACAACAAGCCAAATTAACAGACATCCCGTACTGTTCTGCCTTGTGGAAAAGTACCTATGGACTCATGTAAAGTGCGTTGAGAAACTTGACAAGCTGGTACAGCGCAACATAAATCCAATCCATTGTTATTATTATTATGATTTCTTTCATAAGGTTTGGGCATTATTGCATTTTCTTTCTATGTTTACGTTTTATGCATGTGTCCGGTGACGGGTATAGTCTTCTCACCCTGTAAGAATAGAAACTGTAAAGCAAACCACAACTAGCTCCCAGCTCTGACCCTGTGCAGACTGTGGAACAGGCACTTCCACTCTTCACCCCCTCCCCCCACCCTCTGGCCCTCTCTTCTCCTCCCGGCCCGACGACCTCTCACTGCTCCCCTCTCGTGTTGTTGTTCCTCCAAATTAGGCCCACGCTGCGCCTGGGTCCGAGGCAGAGAGAAGTGGCCCTCGCCGACGCACCGCTCTGTCGTGAGCAAAGCAGTGTGTTTCTGCAGCGTGGCCCCATCAGCCCCAGACACGCTGACCTGGCCCCGTAGTTCAAAGCCAACATGATTAATGAAAGAGATCTGCTAATTTCACATGAACACCGCTCATAGTATCAAAAATAACTGCTACGGTTAACATTCTTCTGTTAAAAGTTGTTTGATTGCCATGATAAGGCCTCAAAATCACGCTTGATCAGAGGCTCCTAAAGTATTAATTGCCGCTTTGTTCTCCGTTTTGAACTAAGAGCAAAATAGCCGGAGATCTGAAGGAGAAATCGCACGGAGCTGCTTCCAAGAAAGCTCGGAGGTAGCATGGGAAGCATTTGTCCCGAAGAATACATCTAACAAATTGAAATTCCTTTTTGTCAGATCATGCCTCCTTCAATTTGGCCCCGAGCGACCAACACGGTTCGCGGCGTACTCTAAGCACTTCCAGATTGGCGTTGCCCTGTGGCACTTTGGGGTTGCATAATCAATCTCACTCAGTGCTTTCCAAGACGACGAGGCCCTCGCAGCGCAGGCCGTGTTTGTCTTTTAACAGCCAATAGGAAAAAGGTATTCATCAAGTGTCACGGAGAAATCTGGATCTGAAAAAGCAAGAAGGTCTTTCAGGTTGGAATAAAACAGTTTTATCGCCGTCTGTGTCCTGGAGATAACAGATGAAGTTAGTGGAATGCAGTGTTGAGAAGGACAAACCATGACTGAAGGTAATAGTGGATTTGAAAATACAAGAATGAATAAAAGGAGATCATAAATACCTTGGTAATGGCTAAGTAAACATTGTAAAACGTCAGCTGGAAGACAGACGCGTCCAAGAAAGAAGAGAAAGTGCTTTTGGGGGGTAATTAGTGTGGGTTACAAAAAACTAGAAATATGTGCTATAGGTTATGGCAGAGCTGTCATACCACTGAATCATACTGAGGGGAGACGGAGAGTGTCATGTGAGGTCTTAATAATCCAGTACAGTGATATTAAAAGCCACTGTATTGGCTAAATCTGGAGATGAGCATGTTTAAAATCCAGGCCAGGTTTTTAAGTCAAACTGGGGCATCAGATGTCACTTGTCACTGCACAAAAAGGTTATCCTGCTGCCTCGACTTTGCAGTGACTTAAAGATCATTCTTTAAAACTGACTTTTTGAGCTTTCTGTCATGTTATAATGTTGTTCCCTCATCAAAAACATACCTGGAGTTGTGTTTTGTTTCATTCATGGGTGATTGAGTAATCCTGTGTTTCTGTGGCTGCTGTGATTCCACCGACCTCTACCTCTCCCACAAACCCCGCCCACTCCAGGAAGCACTGACCAATAAACAAGACTGGACTGTTTGGTCTTCTCAGAGGCCAGAACTCAAGACTTCAATTGGACATGTGAACCAATGACTCTGACTCGGATAGCAGACAATAAATAAAGCTTGGCCTTGAACACTGGACTGTATTTAGGTCTGAGGAACGTAAACAAACATGTGGCAATATTCTATAATGTGTCTATCCAGTGTTAATATCGTGAGCATTTTGTGTGACCCCATCAGTAGTGATTATCAAGGCTATATATATATGTAATTCATTGTCAGGCTTTAGTGCGCCAGACCACACACCAGAGAGCAAAGAGCAACAAATTAATAGTGCCAGCAATACTGTAACTGTAAGTAACTTTGCTAATTTCTTTGCTGTTTTTGCCTAACTTTCCTTTTCTTCAATGGAGCTCCCACTATATTTTGGAGTAAAGCACTATCCCAAAAACTCATGACTACAGTTGACACCTGCTTGACTTTACTTTTGTTTTCCCCTCTGCGTAGCCATACAAACTTTTTTTGTCTGCCTTTGGGCCGCTCTGCCATGACACAAAATGGAGAAATAAAGCCATCACTAGTTTGTTGTTTTCCTGACTGTGATGTGCCACCGAAAATCATTCTTCAGTGTAAATCTCTGTCAAATGGAAGACCGCAGCATTATTGCGATATATTTATATTACTGCATTACGGATATTGCGTTTGCTGATATTGCGATAATGATAATTTTGCGATATATTGTGCAGCCCTAATTTTATGTCATGATTATCTTGGCCACAATAATTGCGATTAACAATATTATCCCGATACTTATAAAATAATGTTTACAGTTTGAAAATGAACCAAAAACATACTTTACAGTGAAAATATAGAATAGAATAAGCGATTAATAGGTGCTTTTTAATTGGGCTACCAATTTAGGGCTAATTAACCACCAACTAGCATGCTAACTTGCACTTATGGTTAATAGGTGGACCCTAAACGAAAGTGTTACCATTTTAAACAGTTCTGGAGACACTGGACTGAATGTTTTTTTTTTTTTTTTATTGTAGCAAATAGTGAACATCTCATTTAACCATCACTCAGACTCTGAAACATTTCATTTAGGTAAAAAAGTACCAGCACATAACACTACAGCAGGTGTTAACGATTAACTACAGTATTATGGGACTTTGATTTTCTCAGTAACTTACAGTTTACAAAAAGTCAAGAGACTCCTGGCACCTGTCTGAACTTCTGCTCAACCGTCCACAAATAGACCTACATTACATTCATTCTTGTTTGCAGTGCTTTAGGAGTTTGTTTGTTTACCACTGCTAACTTTAACCTGGCTTCTTTTCATGGACTTCTTATTGACAAGTTTTTACGATGGCAGGCCCGGGTCAAGAGGTCCAACGCTCTTCAAATGGACTTCCAAAGAAACGTGTCGCTTCAGCCTTCAACAACGTAGCCTGTTATAAGGAAGGGATATTTTATTGCCAAGCTCTGAACCATTCAAAGCTTCAGTAATTAAGACCACTGGGACAGAGAAAGACAAACAGTTTTCAGCCACAAAACCCCTGAATACTTTAAAATCAGGACTTCTGCTTAAAAAAGTGCTGGGATTATAATCATTTTTAGTGTTGAGCTGGCACTAAGCCTGGATAACTACAACAGAGTCGGGCTGTAAGTTCAACAAATGATGCTGGCCCTCTTGTAAAAAAAAAAAAAAAAAAAAAAAAAAAAAACACGGGCCAGTTAAAACAAACCAGACCACACATCGGGAGGCTGCCTGTACCTGACCCCCGGTGACCTCTGACCTTTGACCTGGAGGAAGTGAAAGCTGTGGCAGCGTGACGGCAGAGTGCGAGATGCCTGGAGTCAGAGGTGTGCTGGAAACATAGGGAGTTCAGAATAACAGGCTTGTTTTAAGACTTGTTTTCTCACTTCTGAAAGGCATTCGGGGGGGAAAACTCTTCCAAGTCCAGTGGAGGTGAGACATGTGTTGGGAGATGTCAAACTCCCGGACAAACTGAGCGTCTGCAAATACAACACTGGAAATAGACAAGGAGGGCAGAGAGGCAAGAATGTGTATGTAAGAATGGACAAACTGTCTGACACGTGAAGCCCAAGAATTCATTGATGGTATGTTAGGTTTACTGTGTTGTTGGACTAAAAAGCATAAAGGTTAAAGGGACTATATTATGCAAAATCTACTTTTCTGAGCTTCCTACAATGTTATAATGTTGTGTCCTCATCAAAAACATACCTGGAGTGGTGGTTTTATTCATGCACGTTATGTATATTAAGTAATCCTCTATTATCTGGCACTGCCTTTCTGAGGCCTCAAGACGCTTGGTTGCACAAACCTCCACCTCTTCCACGAACCCCCACCCACTAAAGGAAGAACTGAGCAATCAACAGTGGCGGACGAAGTACTCAAAATCTGTACTCAAGTAAAAGTACTCTTGCATCTGAAACATATACTGAACAATTACTCAGTTAGAAGTAGAAGTTTTTAAGAAAAATTTTACTTGTGAAAAATTGCAAAATAATGTCAATTCAATATCATCATCTTTGTTTTGAGCCTAGAACCTTCTAATTGCAAGTCAGGTGTGTGATACCACTACACCACAGAGGACAAAAACTACTTTTATTTCTTAAAACTATTTAAATTTTTACCTAGTAAAAAAAAAAAAAAAAATCCAAAATGTATTTACGGTAAAGTAAAAGTATGTTCTACAAAATATAAAAATGTTATAATCACACTCTTATAATGTATCAAAATTAGATTAGATAACACAGAGTGGTCACATATGGTAAAGTTTGTTTGTATTTTAGAATCTGCTGACCTGATTTGTGTAATATATATTAAAATGAATATGTATTTTTTTTAGACAATCGACAAATCAGCTGACACTTGAGCTTTAATGTTGATTTTTGCTCAGGCACTTGTTCGGGCAACCACCTGACTGAAGGACCCCCCAATGCAGCAAGCCACTAGCCTTACAGCTGTTATTCCAAGTCATTAATAACTGTGAGTCTGCATTATACACAAAATGTTTATTAAACCACACTGTACTGTTGTGCATATTTAAATACTGTTCTCATTGTCAAATTTGTACACATTTATTCTTAAAGGTCCCATTATTTACTTTTTTCAGGACTTTTGAAATAGTTTTAGATACCTTTGTTTTCGTATATCAGAGTTTATACCTTATAATAATAATGTATATGTATGGAAAACGTCTTCTTTTGGGGAGCTGTCAATTTGCCTTCAATGTGCAGAAAACACTTGTCGCCCCCTGCTGGCAGCAGCAGGGACTAGACAGAGCATAAAATGGCTGTTTAGTATGGCTATTAGCAACATGACGCTAACAGATAGATAAGTGACAGTGTATGAGCTTTAGAAACAAGAAGGAGCACTTCCTGGTCTCATGTGTCTATGTAGAGCTGTGAGACCGAGCGTTTTTAGCTCTTGAGAAAAGAGACAGCCTCAGCATACAGGATCACTCAAACATGCTTGGATGTAACAAAATACTGCTCCAGGTATGTTTTTGCAAACAACATTATGACATGGTTAAAAGCTCAAAAAGTTCAATTTAGCAGAATAGGGTCGCTTTAGTAATAGAGTTAGTAGGGCTTTCCTACTACTTTGTTTCAGAAAATCAAGAAAATCAGCCCTCCATATCAAGGCCAAGAATCTGGATTACTTATGACAATCAGGCAGAGAAAAACCCATATCAGTCGACCTTTAGTTCCTTGAATACCTCAGTGCAGACCTGTAAGAGTTACAGCTGTGTGCTATATGCAGAATGTGTACAACTCCCCAGAAAACTATGCTATCTAACCTCACAAATCTATTTAACTGTAAAAAGCAACAGCACAGACTGTCAATATGCATTACTCTGTTCAAGTGAAGTGGAACTGGCAAGCTAAACAATAAGTTGGCATCAAAATGTAATTTCACTTTACAGAAATTCAATTCAGTGTAAACATTAATTCATTATAAACCACTCATTTAAGCAACACACAGCTAAGTTTGCATTATGGCTGATTCTGAAATGTTCTGTAGTTCCATCAAAATCAAACTAATTGGATTTGATCTAGCCAGTTACAATAAAAAATACTGGAATCTTACTTGTGTGGTGTAAGTTCAACAAGTGAATGACAAGTGCATGACTAACCAATCAAAACATGACTGTCAATCTTGAATGTAAAAAAAGTCAAAAGATTTCTTAAGCCCAGAGGGTGTTGTTGTGAGTCCGGCTGAGTCAGGGGTCGCTGAGTCAGTCTCCAAGAATGTCCCACAATTAGTGAAAGCCTGACTCATATCTCCATCTACAAATGAACACAACCCACAACAGCATCCAGACTGAACTTCACAAACGGAGGAGACACCCTTTTATCTGCTGAATTAAAAAAATAAAATAAAATAAACACCTGAATGTGTGTAGTCCCCTACAGCTGAAGGGAAAACGGATCCAGCTTTGTGGCCAGGACTTTGATATTTAAATCCCCGGCCCACCAACAGAGTCTCGCCTTTTTACCGCCACTGTTTCCGCTTCATTTCAGCTCTGACCACTAAAAGCTATTATGGCAGGTCATAAATTTACATATGGCCAGGCTGTATGCATTTATGAGCGGAGGACTTGGAGATATTGCTGCGGTTATGACATAAAGCTTGAGAAAACAGTCCCAAGGAGGTCCATAAGCTGTTCCTGTATTAAGGATATTAGGCCTGCATGATATTAAAACTTGTAATAACTCGGATGAATATTGCAATAATAAGACCTGTATTATACGAATTCCTCTTATGAAGAAACTTAAAATTCTGGGCTAACTCTGGCAGGTCAAAACGTGGACAAAACTGAAAATAAATGAAGATTAATTTTAGGACTGAACCAGGATTGAACAAGTTCTAAGCCTGTGTTTGGCAAACTATTGTCTTGCAAAATGTGAATCTCTAACAGTAAGAAGGCTATATGAATATTGTGCTTATAGATATTTAATAAATGTGCACTATAATGCGTAGACCAGGTTATAACTGGAATAAGTACACAAAAATCTGACCAAAATACTACAGTGTGCCTAAGTAAGATGCTTGTAGTTCTGCAAAGTATGTATAAAAAAAATCAAAAATAGCTCTCTTTGACCATAGACTGTATAAGTAATGGACCATGGGACCAGTGGCTAAAATGGCAGTGAAGGCCGGCTCCAAGAAGCCTGGCTCCAAGTGACATCTATTTAAAAAGGGTTACAAAATACATTTTCTTATGCATATTTTACTGAGTATTCCCACTACTAGCAAAAAAAAAAAAAAGCTGTGTACCTGTAGCTTAGCTAAAATTTAAACTTTGTGCTTGTCTTAAAATGTCCATATATGATATCTGGCTTATTAAATAAATAAATAACTCTCACTGATCCAGGCTAATTGAAAAACAACAAAAAAAAGAAGTCATCTGGACTGAATTTGAACTGGTAAAAGAGTTAGGAGTTAGCAATAATAATAATAATGATACTGATGATAATAATATTGCATTATTCTTATACAGCACTTTTCTAGACACTCAAATTTGCTTTAAAGTTAAGTGTATTATTCATTCACTCCTCAGTCACACTTGGTGGTACTAAGCTGTAGCCACAGTTGCCCTGGGGCAGACTGAGGGAGATGTGGCAGCCGTTCATCTGCACCTGCCCCACCAAACACACCAGCTTCATACTAACACAAACTGTGGTATGGATGCCAATGGTGGTACACGGACTTCCTCTGGTGGGACTTATTTAGCCTTAGCCCTGGAATAGGGGCTTACTGAAAGTCTTATGTTTAAACCACTGCTCATGGTTATGTCCTGGTTTAGTCCCAGATTTGTCCTGGTTTAGTCTTAGGTTTAGTCCTATCTTTGTCCTAATATAGCCGTGGTTTGCTCCTGGAATAGTCCCTGTTTTCTGCTTATTTAGTTTTTTTCTGTGTTAATCTTGGTTTAAACCTGGGTTAGTCTTGATTTTGTCCCATTTTTAGTCAGTTAAAGATGGTACTCGGAAAACCAAATATTTTTTCAAGTTGGCCCCATACATACCAGACCAAACCTGTCCATATGTATGCTTTTACCTGTCAACATTGAATTAATGTCTACTGATTACACAGAGCAAGTGTCTATTCCAGCACAACAGATAGCTATGTCTACTTAAACAACTCTCTATCTAATGAACTGGCGTCTGTAGCCTTTAGCAGCAGTAGCTTAAATGCTCCTATAAATAAAGCAGCTACATACCGAGCAACTTGCTAATGTTCCATACCCACTCACTGAAAGTACACACATCAATTAAAAACATAAGATGGCTTAACTTAAAATGTGCACCCATGTTTGCAATCAATAACATGGGTATGTTTACTCCTTAACAAACAAATGTGACCAATCAGAGAAGACAGGGCATAGGGGGTGGGGCTTAAAGTTTTTTTTTCTTTTTAGTATAGCTCAAAATACAAAATTATTATTTGAGCTGATATCTTATACAAACACCCTGGAAGAAGAGATTTGATGCTCCGGTCACATAAGGCTGGCGTATGTCCTTTTATGAGCACACGTTTTCTCGCTTCAATCTTCACACCTTGTAAACACCTCAGTCTATGAATCATTTTAAAAATCACATCATAAAAAAACCCAGATTGAGCGAACCAGACATCGGCAAACCACAGCTACGCACGAACCCGGGGTCAACGCAGAGCCAGCAGGAGGCTCCAGACATGTGGCAGGTGCACGCAGCCATAAAAAATGTTTGAAATTGATATAGACATCTTTGTTTTATGTAGTTCCCATTATGCAACAACATCACTATTGGAAAGTCATCTAGAGTTTTAAGCATTATGGCTGTGAGGCATGTGATGATATGAGAAGAATGCTACTGGCAATGCTAATAAAAAAAATAAAAAGAACTCTTAATATTTTATTTTATTTGACCTTTAATTAACCAGGAAAGAGATAAATAATCAGGAGAGACAAGAAGAAACCTTTGCATGGACAGTAAGCACATGCAAAGGCCCCATCTGGGCTAGGAATTGAACCCGGGACCTTCTTGTAATACGCAATTTAATTCTATAATTTTATTCAAAAAAATAGCAGACTCTTACATGATGTTATGCAGATTGGTCATTTGTGGAGGCTTACAGATGTGATGTTTTATTATTTGTCAAATGTGCTAGATGTGATTTTTTTTATATGTTGGTTGATTACAGGAACAAGTGTTCTCAAAGGTGTTGTTGAACTGAGCCGCTGTTCATATATGAACATTCAGATTTGCTTCATGTGGTCACAGTCTTATTTCCGTTTGGGTTTTTACTTTCTAGGTAACCCCAGTTAAAGTTGAAGTGCCTCATTTGTCATTTGCCACTATGGCCCAACCTGACCCACATGTTTTTAGTGGTAGGGGAAACTGGAGCACCCAGAGCAATTCTATCCAGACACAGGGAGTTGGGACGATGTAAAAATTTGATGTTGGTCACAATAATTGCGATTAATGATATTATCATGATGATTATGACATTATGCTTAGAGTTTGAAAATCACACTAAAATATACTGTAATCTCTTTACAGTGACTCAGACTCACAAGCTCAGGATGGAGACAAGAACTTTGAGCCTACTCTGAGTATGCTCTGTGTAAATGTAGTGAAGGGCAGAAGGCACGCACTCATACGAGGATAAATGATTATAACGATAATCAGAAATTGCTGTGATCAATAATCTTTACTGTTTTCATTGTGATGAATAATATAATTGTATATTGTCCCACCACAAATGGGGAGAACAAAGAAACTCCACAAAGAAAGACCTGATTCAGGACGGTGAGGCATGAGTGCTAACCACTGCCCTGCCCTCCTCTGCCCCCTAGTGCACAGTGATTTGCACCATATTTGGCAAAAGGGTTTGCATTATCTGGGCCTGAAAGTGGCACAAAAAAGTATGCTTATTTGTGAACCTTGTGACTACATTTGAATGCATCATAAAGAGTGGCTACATGGAGCCTGGGCCCTTTGCACAGTTGCTGGAGAGTGATTATCTGTCCACAGATCAGTGTACTGTAAGCAGATTCACTCTGAACTTCTCCAGTTTCCGTGTCCACACATCAGGACCACTCTTATACTCAAAGGAGGACAAAGCTCCTGTCCTTTTACCTGCTAACTGTAAAATTGTTCTGTGTTTCTTGCCCTGATCTAAAAGGACAGTTACCCTCTGGTGTGGCATAAAGAGTTACAGCAGAGGAAAGGCTGAAAAGAAGTATTTCATGTGTTTTTAGTAAGCCAAAAACAATGAACTATGGGTATTAAAAGCATTATTTTTTGTTCAGAACACACACACGCAAGAAAAAACAAAAAAAGAACAAAAAACTTAACTCCAGACCAGGGTGAGACTTGGACCACACATAAGTGCCACCTGTGCGTCTGTACAAACTGAAGTAGTCTGACAACCACCTACTGTGAGCTCCAAGACAAAGAACAACATAACCACTGCCAAATACTGGACTGCAGCTTAGTTTGTAATAATTCGTCAACAATCCAGACTCCTACAACAAGTGGCCAAACTAAACCAAACTAAACTGTGCGTAAACGCCCGCGCTCTTACCTGCTGCCGCCGTGCGCTGCTGCTCCCAGTGCTCTACGCTGGGCCCCCTCGGCAGCCTCGTGTCCGCGTCTCTCCATCCGCCGCGCGCTGTCATGTCTCCCGCGCCACAGTCACAGCAGCTGGCGTGTGTCCTGAGCGCGCCGTGAGCTGCGCGTCCGAGGCGAACATGAATGATCCATGTAAAACGGCGGCGAACGGCGGCCAACAGCTTTTTTTTTTTTTCTTTTTTTTTTTCTTTTTTACGCACGACCACAAATCCCGCGTCTGGATCCTTGAAACAACAAAGCCAACAAAAACAAGCAGCATGTCAGATATACTTGTGCTGTTATGTAAGGAGTGTGTCAGGGTGGCCAACAGGTGGGCCGCGGGCTAAATACGGACCGCTAGAGGTGTCAAAATAGGACCAGACATATCTCTACAGAGCACTAAATGGTTCTTATTGTAGACAAGGAATCAAACCTGCAAAACTGAACTATGACCAGGATTAACAGTAAAGTAGCAATAAATTTAAAGTTAGAGCCAAAGTTAGTTCGAGTTCAGTCTCATAACAAGTCCAAACCTGGACTAAACAGGACTACAGAAGAGTTAATCCCAAAACAGGATTTAAGTAGTGCTTAAGGACTACATACCACAACACCAAGGACTTAACTAGCAACAATCAAGAACTTTACAAGAAATAAACCTGGATTAGAGCAGGACTAATGCTTGGCTGTGAATGAAGCGGGGCCAGTACAAGGACCAGACTAAACCAGGACTGAAGGTGGGATTAGGAGAAGGTTATAGGACTAAAAAAGGACTAGACACAAGGTAGAATTAAACAAGTTGAAAACATGGCGGAAGTAGGACTTAACCTTAAACCAAAGCTGCAGCAATGCACCAGGGCTAAACCAGGACCGATCTGAGAAATAAACCAGATTTGTCAAACCAGATGTAAAGGAATAAACCAGGACTAAAGCAGGGTCTAAACAGGACTAAACCAAGGTCTAAAGTGGAACTAAAACATGCAGGGTCTACCTGAGACTATAATAAACCCAGGACTAAGAATAAAGATTTGTCAATCAGATGTAGAGGGCTAAACTGGGTCTAACCAAGGCTAAACCAAGGTCTAAACCAGGACTAAAGCAGGGTCTAGGCTAAACCAAGGTCTAAACCAGGACTAAAGCAGGGTCTAGGCTAAACCAAGGTCTAACCCAGGACTAAAGGGGGGTCTAACTAAGATTGCAGTTAAACCCAAGACTAAACCAAGGTCTAAACCTGGACTACAGCAGGATCTAACCAGGACTACAGTAAATCAAGGTCTACATCAGGATGTACAGGACCAGAACTAAACAAGGACTAAACCATAGTCTGAACCAGTACTAAAACGTGCAGGGTCTACCCAAGACTACACTAAAACTCCAATACTACAGTAAACCAAGGACTAAACCAGGTCTTATGTGACACATAAAACTGAATTCAATATTAAATCCACACTAGACCTAATCCAAGGACTAAACCAGGACTAAAAAGACCCATAGTTTATTGCAAAATGTTAAATTTAACCTATCCTTAGGCCTATTTCCTTTGCAACCAAGTTTTAATTTTTTCCTTTGTTTTTAATCCACTGTGAAGCACTTTTGTGTCCCGTGTTCCTCAAGGTTTTTCCAGAAAAGTCCAGAAATAGGCGCGTATTTTAAGTCCACTTGTTAACCTTTTTTGCAGGGCACTTTACAGGCGCCTCTAAAACCTAATTGGAGTTTGTCTGAGGTGACCCAAAAGCCACAGAGCAGCGCGAAATGTTTGCCCTCATCTGCTACACTCGTCTGTCTTTCTCACTCCAACTAAACCATCGCTTAATAATGAAATGAAGCCAGTTTTTCAGGCCTCTTTTGCGCTACTAACCTGTTCGGTCTTGTCTCCAAACTGCTCTTAATGAGTAAATTACGCCACAGGATGTTCTCATAAAGAGCTATAAGTCAGCGCGGTGCCTCGTGTGCTTCCAAAACTCTTCCAAATAAAGAAATAAAAAACTGGATCTCGATCAAGTCCGGCGTAAAAAAAGAAAACAAGAAGTCCATGCGTCACGGCTTTCCTCTCCAGGCGTCTTCCCCCGCATTAAAAAAAAAATGTCAACAAGTCCAATTAAAATCCAATCTTATGAGAGACGGGAGAGCTGCGTAGTCTTCAGAGGAGTCTCCCACAATATGTAGCGTAACAATGTGTCCCAATGCCCCGCAGCGCCCTGAGAGGCTGTGCGTAAAAATGCGCTTCTGCCGCTGCCGCTGCCGCTGCCTGTGCCTCTCCGCCTGTCAGAGCTGAGCTGTGAAACCGAATAGTGGTTCTCTGCTCGCTCAAGCTCCGCATCAACAAAGCTCAGATGTCTTTTTGTCCCCCCCACTCCCCCACCTCCCTCCAGAAAAGGAGAGGAGGAGGACGAGCGAGGAGGAGGAGGGTTTGTGTGACAGGGAGAGGGGACAGCCATGGAGAAGTTTCAGTGGAACAATCAGCGCACTGACATGTGTCTCTTTGAAGTCCAGATATGGCAAATAAGCGGAGTGTTTTGTGTTTGGACAGTGATATTGGAGTAAGTACCGTGGGAAGGTGCGTGGGAAACGGCGGCGTCATTTTTGGCCCAGGTGCACGTTTCTGGACTTCGTTTGTGTTTTGAAATTGTCCATACTTTTAGCATTATGAGACATAATAGAAACAATATGCAGAATTTATTTAAAAAAAAAATATTATTTCACAGTAAAAGTCTACAATTTTTGCACAAATTTGCAAACAAACAAACAAACAAAAACAAAAAAAACCAAAAAATCCTGGTTGTATCATGCATGTATTGAAATACTGAATTATAATTGTCCCTGAATGAATGAGAGAGTTACCAACTGGCCTGAGACCAAGGTGTACCCAGCCCCAAGCCCTAAGTAGTTAGCGCTGGCTCCATCCACCTATAACCCCTAATGGGAATAAGCTGTAGAACATAAATAAAAAATAATTGATTTGATATGTTTACAACTAAAAAAGTGATTAAACACTAACAAAAAACAGAACTGTGCAATTTTTTTCTGCTCAGATGCTGTAATGTAAGAACGGGTTTAAAAAACTTTTTGATAAAACAAAATGTTTATATATAAATTATAAATTATATTATAAATATGGTGGAACTGCTGTTTTTAGCAGTGGTTGAAGACTTCAGTAACTAAGCACTCATTCCCAGGAGACTCTGACAGTAGGTTTGGCTTCCATCTCCACCTGACACACACACAACAAAGAACTATTTTGAAATAAAGTTGAATATATTTGCACCATTTTTTTTAAAACTTAAAATAATGTATATTTATGGAAAACATCTTGTTTTGGGGAGCTGTTACTTTGACTTTGGAAAAAACGCTTGGATTAGGTGCTGCTTTAAGTTCCTGTTGGCTCCGCCCATTTCTCTCAGTCTGATCAAGCTTTCTGCAAACACAGTAGTTTATATGAGCTCTTCTGCAGTGAAGGACCACAGGACTGAGTAATCATTGATATAGTTGGGAGGATCTGAGTTCAGACATGAGAGGAGAATCTCTGAGTGCATGGGACTAACCTAAAAACCAGGCATTTTGCCCGGAGGTAGGGCTTAATGTCCAATGTCACACATCCGGTTGGTGATCCTAAAGTCAACTTATCTTGGATAAACAAGTAATAAACGATAAATAAAGAGTTTATTTGGTAACAGGGATATGGCTAAGGTTGGTTTAATGGTGTGTTTCAGCACAAAATAAAATAAAAAAAATTGACAAATAATATTTTACTGCCACATACTTCCTTTCCTAACCCTAACCTTAACCAGTTTGACAAATAAACTTATATTTATCATCAATATTAGCATAAACGCTATATGGGTGACAGACGTGCACCAGGGTTTCTACAGTGACATCCCCACTAAGCCACACCCACTTGGGTGAAATACCTGGTTTTTAGTGTGTTGAATGGATAGAGACAGTCCTGGGGCCACATGCACTGATGGACATCCTTATCCTTAAACATAGTTTGTTACAGTCACAGTGGTCCAAGGCACCACTCGGGTTCACAATGGAAAGGCCAATCCTCCCCATCACCTTCTGTGTACCACTGTCATTGTCCCCTGCTAGAACAACAGCCTAGAATACCTTGCAGTAACCCTCCAAGGAAACTCCAGGAAGATCAGATACTCTGCACTCCCCATATACAGACCACAGTAAGAAACCACTCTCTGATCAGAAGGTTCAGGAGGCAGCCCTATAGTTCACCGCTGTAAACTCAAACACAGCTGGGAAGTTATAAGCCAGCCCACAGAGGCCCACCTCCTCTCACCAGGCAAGGCTGTCCAGATTTTAACTCCTGTTCTGAAGGGGTCCACAGGCCTGCAGAGGCCTCCAGTGCAGTGTGTAAACAGACTTTACGAGTGCGTCCTGCCCTTCAGTGTCACCTGCCCACTGAGCTGCCATGTTCCAGGCCTGCTATGACTCACAGCCATCCACCTGCATCACCCCCCCTCCACACCCCCGCCCGCCTGCCCCGTCCCGAACACAACAGCAGGCACTCCCAGCAGCGCAAACATGGGGCCCGGCGCGCACAAAGCCTGGGTAAACAACTCCGTACTTTCCTCTTCAGGCCCACTTTCCGACATCACACACAGACAAACAGGAGGATCCTCAGGTGAAGCTATTATTAGCTGCTGTGGAGGTAACAGAGCTCCCAGCTGAGGCACGCAGGAATGTACCAACACACCATGAGAACCAGGGCTAACAAAAAGGCATGTACATCACTGTTAAGCACTGAAGATTACAGGTGTTTTCTTAACATACAAGCTGGAAGCACTGAGGGACTGGAAACACCTGAATTAACAGTTAACAGGGTTTAAACTCTTGTGGACTGCAGGTCAAGAAACCTTAGTGTCCAAAGAAATGTGAGGAAACTTTAATTAAAATGGTCACACCCCTTCCCCTGCTCACCGGGGACCCACTGTGGAGGTGGTCTCCACAGCTGAATACCTGGGTGAGCACATCTCAAATGACTGCACACAGACTGACAACACGGACAGCATAATCAAAAAGGCCCACCAGCAGGGCTTCACCTGTCCAGCGGGCAGATGACCCAATAGTTTAAACTGTTACATCTTGCTAAGTGTTACATCCTGACCCAAACCATCACAGGGGGGTATAGGGAGTTATTCAGGGTCGTACCATGGTGGCCTTGTGGAGCTGCTGCATAAAGTTGCATTACATTTTGTGTTTAAAGCCCCTTTCACATAGGACGTGGCAAGTGCTCAGCTCAGTAGCAAGTGGAGCAGAGCCACTGAGGGGGGTCAGGATGTTCAGGACCACCACAGTCTTCTCATAGTCACAGCACGAAGTCTACACCCCTGTATGCTAGGCTAACTTCCCAATGTGACAACAGTAAACATCCCGTTTCTACTGCTTTCTACTGCTATCTTATATAAAAGGGCCTTAAGATGGTTAAATGAACACTATGAGTGAAAATTATAGAAACACTATATTTCTGGAGTTAAACCAAATTAAAAGCCGGTCTTAATGCACTCATTCTCATCATAATCTTTATGAATGGGCACTGGGCACTGATTAAACCTTTGGTAGGTTTATGAACAATTTATATTGCATTCCCGAGAAGAGAAGTCGTTGTAAAGGAGAAAATCAGCCATGGTCCAACCCTGACTCAGAGGAACAGTGTCACACATGACTCCTCCACTAGACATATTTTCTTCCATAATGTAAAATCAAACAAAATATAATTTCCCAAAATGACAGCTAAATTATTATGAAATAACATACATTTTTTCATCTAAGTATGCTTCTATAAATTCATTTTAGTTCTTCTCTTCCAGCCCACGTGAAATGTTAATGGGATGTAAATGCCAAAAGTATTTCAGGACTCTGTGAGAAAGTAAGTATTTTATTATATAAATATTAGATGTTGATGTCACTCAAAGATCTGATCCTCTAAAAAACAACAGGTCAACTATTTAACACTCTTAAGTGTTAGAAAATACACACTTTCATCAGTGAGAAAGCTGTTAAGTATATACATTATTTTGAGTCAGCTTGAACTTAACACTGCAGAATTTGTGGTGTTATTTATTTTTCAATTAACACGTTTCTTTCTGTTTTTCAAAATTGGGTTTGAACACACTACGAAAATGTGAATTCTTTATAGTTTAAAAGCAACTCCAACACTGCACTACAACAGAACCCAGGGTGGGACATCCATGCAGTGAGTGGTTGAGCTTATATAAACGCAAAAACAAATTGTTCCATTTGACTTGCCGTTGGTTCTTTTGCGAGCTTCTATCTGAATCTCTAACATATAAACTTGTTCGGCCCCTTTACAGAGCAATAGAAGCCATGTAAAGCTGTCACTCTGAATTCCTGAGTGCATTAAAACACCTGTAAAAAAAAACTGATTCACTGTGTACACTGTGGCCGCGGCGCTGGGAGGAGTGTCGCAGCATTCGTCTTGTTGAACGACGGCCGTGAACTTGTTTGACTTTGTGTGAGTCTTTACAGAGCGACGGGGTTTGTTGACCCGCAGTCAGAGCCTGTCCAATCACAGCGGCCGTAAATAATCAGCTGACAGGGGAACAGAGTGGAAGTGTCAGAGCGCTGTGTGACGAGTTACAGGGAGGACCAAGGCTGTGGGGCTGTACTTCCAATGGCAGAGATGTGTGCTGGATGTAGTAACACAATACATGGATGGGTTGGTCATTTATTATCGTGTTTGACTTTTGTTTGCCCCTCTTGTATTTTGCTGGGCTGCACACACCTCTGTTTCTTTCTTCAGATAGTTTGCTTCATCTGTGGTTTTGTGGCATTGGTAGATTGAGAGCTTGTATTTGTGGTCAGACAGCACAGTGGCAAAGTAGTTAGCAATCGCACAGCAAGAAGATGTGCAGCCTGTGTAGAGTTTGCATGCTTTCCTTGTGTCTAGATGGGTTTTCCTCTGGGTGATCTGGTTTCCCCCATCAATTTAAAACATGTACAATAGGATCCTGGCTCAAGATCTGAAAAAAGGCCTCCAGGAGCTGAACTGTGGCTGGCGACTGCTCCTGGGTCACATGCATGCAGGTACATTTACATACACCTTACCTTTGTGTGCTATGCTAACATAACATTAATTGTAGCTCACATAATCATGAGTATTTGACATTACACAATTATTTTAACACCATCCATCTTCTATCCATCTTCTGGCACTTATCAGGGGCGGCAGTCTAAGCAGAGACACCCAAACTACCCTCTCCCCTGACACTTCCTCCAACTTCCTTTGTTTACCAGTGGTGCAAGCCTAAGCCACCTCAGCTGGGTACTCTTGATATGGAGGGGCAGCGGCTCTACTCTGAGCTCCTCTCCGGTAACTGAGCTCCACACCCTATATCTAGGGGAGTGCCCAGCCACCCTGCAGAGGAAACTCATTTCAGCCACTTATGTTCACAATCTTGTCTTTTTGTCATGACCCACAGCTAGAGGTGTAACAATACTTTTTTTGCAACAATACAATACGTATTTGATTATATATTTTTAATCCAGTTCAAGAACAATTATGGCTGGTTTAGAATGATACAAATAGAGACAACTGAAGACCTTTATATTGATACAATTGATACATGATTTATTTTATTTTTTTTTTGTGTGCCATAAATCATAAAAGTACCCTCTCAAATCCAGTATCGGGGCTGGGGTTAATTACTGTGTGTCAGCAGGCAGACAGCAAATAAAAGTCAAATATAACCTATTATTTAATTAAAAACACAAAAATTACATCCAAAAAGACCTATGTGGTTTTATTTTAACATGCAAATTTCTAATATCGATATTTCGATATCATCATCAATATAGCTACTGTATCCTTACACCCCTACCCACCGCTCATGACCATAGGGGACCCAACGTAGATGGCAAAGCCAACAGAACAACATCATCTGCAAAAAGCAGAGATCATTAAAAAGCGGTCATTAAAGTATCCAGGATCATCTCTGCATATCTGCTTAAGAAAAGAGCTATTAGCAGAGAGCTTGCATTAGTGTTACCTCACAGGACACAGTCACTACAACAACTACAGAGATAGTTTTCTCAGCTTTGCATTGTGTGTTTATGTTTGATCAACTGTTTGTGAAGCCCTTTGAGGCGACTTTTGTTGTGATACTGGGCTATACAAATGAAACTGAATTGAAAAACAGAATTGAGTTTTTATTTCATCGTGTTTTTTTTTGTTTGTTTGTTTTTTTGTTTGTTTTTTTGTCCCTGTCAAGATTGTTTAAAACCAACAGTTGTACTGGGGATGTATGATGTCATGTGCTGCCAAGCCGTTTCTAGAACCTATAGGGGCCCTAGGCAAGAGGGACAACTGAGGCCCTATATAGGCTCCAATGTTTTTGTAAATCTCACTTCACACTAAAAAGATGGTAACAAGAGACATTTGATAAATATATCTAAGCATTATATGATCTCTTTTTGCCTCATATTCTGATTATGTCCCTGAATATAACACAGGTGAATGTTGGGGGCCCTGGGAAGGCAGCGTCACTTCAGTGGTTTGTTTTCTGTCACTGAACGAGTGTGATCACTTTTGTACAAATAAATGACTATCCTTGGGGCCCCCCTTCAGCTCTGGGCCCTAGGCATTTGCCTGCCTTGTCCTCCCTATTGTGACAGCTCTGTGTGCAGCCTGTGCAACTTGAATGACATTCAACAAAGCAGTAGAGTTTCCAATAGTTAGCATATGTTCATTTACATAGCTATCTAGCAAACTACTATTTTGCCACAATGGGTTGCTTGTCATTGATCCAAAATTGCACACGGCCATAAAGCAAATATTTAATTTAGCATATTATTAGACTTCCAATAAGCTTTGACTATAAACACGTTTGATTTGGGAACCCAGAGTTTCCTAGTAATAAATTCTCGATATTGGAACTGTAAATTTGTCAGTCCGTCTCTGAAACTCTGGTGTTCAATGGAATGTCTTCATTTCCTTGGGAGAAAAGCCCTGAGTTCATTAAAATGACTCGATGCATTGCTTGAATGAGATTTTGATGCACTTTAACATTTGTTTTGTTGAACCGGGGGTTGACTGTAATCTCGGGGAGCACCTCCGGGACATCCGGACACGCTGGTTGCCGTGGTTACCGGGTCCTGTTTGGGGGGAGTTTTGGCACAGATGGAGAGAGAGACGTTGGGTGGGTTTTTGGACTTTGGGTGGTGGTCCTTAACTGAAGTGCAGCTCCAGGCAGAGCTGTGTCCCTCCCAGGTGTCTCCGGTTACCACCGCGCCGCAGGTCACCGGCCTCTCCACTTGTCCTTGGCTCTTTTCTCTGGGATGTGCACGGTCGGGTTGGAGGGTCTGCTCCAATTTTCAGAGCTGTTCTGAGGTGGGAAACTCCCCTTCTGTGGAAGCATCCAATCCCCCTCGGGTCATATGTGAGAAATGTCTTCATAACAAGAGCTTTCCACATTAA
The DNA here is from genome assembly GCA_020698575.1 of Bostrychus sinensis. Taxonomy (NCBI): domain Eukaryota; kingdom Metazoa; phylum Chordata; class Actinopteri; order Gobiiformes; family Eleotridae; genus Bostrychus; species Bostrychus sinensis. The sequence continues at coordinate 28,750,776 of CM036256.1, forward strand.
CAGCAGTGATAATTTGTCTGTATAATTTACACTACATCAAAGCCCGGCTGCATTCTTCCACGTTTATTTTCCCGCACAAACAGTTCAAGTGAATCACCAACACATGTCTCTGTTGGAGACCTCACAGTATGGAAGCAGCTGAATCTGAAGACATAGTATGTTTCATGTGTTTTGTTAGTTTGTTTGGTTTGTTAGGCACTGGGCTCTGTGCACCTGGAAGACAAAAACACCAAAAACAGGATTTCAAAAAACACTGCACAATTTGGCAGCCCTTAAGCCATTGTCTCACTGTGTTATTTTGGCAGTAGAAGATGAGCATCTAACAGACTTGTACAGTGATGGTTGAAGCCAGAGAGAGTGACAAGATCCTTAAAAGACAAATATCTGACTGTGTTCATTAGTGATAATGTAGTGAATCCTTACAGCAGCTCAGTGGTGCTGTAAGGAAAGACTCAACACAAGCTCTGTGTGAAACACTGAACTGTTTTTGTTGTGAACACCTGACCCTCTGTTGGTGGCTCCTGTTATGTGAGAGAGCAGTGTTTAATTCCTCCCAGGGGGAAACTTGAGACACAAGGTCATCCTTGTGGCCGTCCCAAACCTGGATAAATGGAAAATGTTGTGTAAGGAAGGACAGCTGTTTGTATGGAATGACAAATTACTCATCCTGCAAATCAGATGTGTGGACCGCGAAGGAAAGGGGGTCAGCCCTATGTTCCCTGGTACCTATGTTCCCCAGTACCTATGTATCCCAGCGCGTATGTTCTTCAGTACCTATGTTCCCGGGTACCAATGTTCCCCAATACCTATGTTGCCTGGTACCAATGTTTCCTAGTACCTATGTTTCCCAGTGACGATGTTCCCCAGTACCTATGCACCTCAATATGTCCCCAGTATATATGTTCTCTGGTACCTATGTTCCCCGCTACCTATGTTCCCTGGTACTAATGTTCCCAGGTATCTATGTTCATGTGTATTAACAAAATCCTACTCCAGGTATCTTTTTGTTTTTGAGGTGGAAACAACATTAGAACATCCTTACAAGCTCAAAAAAGTTAATTTAGTTGAATATGCAACCTTCAAATAATCGGAATAGGATTGGGACGTCTCACCCAAGTTAACTTAAAAAGCACAGAAAGAGTACAGAACAGTCTTTTCCCATAAGACCTTGCTTGAAAGTGAATTTAGCAGGAATGTCAAACTTGTTGAACGTACATTACTCTGGTCCTCTGTGGTTTATGGCGGTTTAAACGGGACATTACGATATAAAACGTGTGCCCCTCACAGATGTTTGCCCTCAGCTCTAGTTTCCTCTGCAGCGGGACACAGAACGCTCCTGCCATCTTTGACCAATTCTGCCTCCTTTTGAAGACTGGAGTGCCATATTAAACCCATATTGCTCTAAATGAATTTTTCCCAAACGTCCCGGAGAGCGTGCTGGCATTAAATGTACCACAGGGTCATGCCCTCGTTCAACAATGTGATCTCTTCTTTGAGGATTCTGCTCCTTTTTAAAGCAATTTGTTGACAGTAAGCTGACACTGTGGCCATGGGACAGGTATGCGAGCGTGAGGTGGGTGTGTCCCGTCTGAAGACAAAGGTGGACAGGGAGAATGTAGGACAGTGAGCACAGGGGAGGGGTGTTTTCAGACTGAAGTGGTTAAGAATAGACTTTGATGGATGTTTTTAGGACCACCACAAGTTGAAGAAGCATATTAAAGAGGGACATGTTATGTTTTTAAGGCTGGGAAAAATAGTTTTGGACACTTTTGTATTAGTATTTGACATTTTATAACTTAATTTAATGTATTTGTTTGGAAAATGTCTTCTTATGGGGAGCTGTTACTTGGATTAAGTGTCTGTCACCCCCTGCTGGCAATGGTGGGAAATGGACAGAACATAAAATGGTTACTTAGCATGGCTATAAGCAACATGATGCTAACAGATAAATGAGCTGACTGCTTTTTAGTGACAACAATTTAAGCGCTGAAATAATCAGAATGGGTCTGAGACGGTGTATGGCAGGGATGTAACAATATCCACATCTCATGGTACATTTTTTTTCACAATATTAATCTCACAGTACAATATTTCTTGAGATATTTTGTGGAGGCTGATGGTATTGTAGAAATGCTCACAATAACAAACGTATTCTCTAAAAATGCTCTGGCGAGTCTTTAATGCATTAATTGTGATATTTCAAAAGATTAAGACTAAGTGTTTAACAGCAATAATTTTGTCATGTTGGCTGTACTGAAGCAGAGCAAAGGATTATGGTCTGTGTAGTTCTGTCCACTGTTTTACCATTCCGCTGCAACAAACCGATGTATATTTGCCCCAGGAGATTATTCCATATCGTTTTAGTTGTTGTTGTTGTTGTTTTTTTCTTTAAAAATATAGGCCTTTTTGGCTTCATTGTATAGTGCATTCGAGAAGTGACAGGAAATCATGGAGGAGAGAGCAGGGAGAGACATTCAGCAAACTGTCGGAGTCTGGACTCAAACCCACGACGATGAGGCAGGCTGTAGTTGCCCTGTATATGCGCCACAGTTCTACCACTGAGCCATACTGCCACACCTTATTCCATATTGTAAGTTGATGACAATATTGTGACACTTCTGATATTGCATCACGTTATTGCTACATCCCTAGCGTATGGGCTGTAGAAAGGAGAAGGAGACCTGGTTTCACGTGTCTAACCAAGAGCAAGAAACCAAGCGATTTCAGCTCTTGAGAAAGAGACCAGCTCTTCAAACTGGATTGCTCAAAAAATGCATGAACGAAACTAAATATTTGGAGCCGACTGGCCCGATTCATGACTCCTAAATGGGCCTTAGTTATCCCCCTACCAGATGAGCGACTGAGTGCCGCATAGTTATCCTTTTAAATTTTATTTATTAAAATTATTTTGGGATGGTCAGGACAATCCAGGACATTTTAAAAGGAAGCTATATTATGCTAACTCAAATTTTCCGAGCTTTTCAACCATGTTATAATGTAGTTTACACCTCAAAAATATACCTAGACTAGTATGTTGTTTCATTTATGCATGTTTGAGTAACCCTTCTCAGGAGCTGAAAACACTCGGTTTCATTGCTCAATGTAGCCACACACCTTCTCCAGAAAATGTTCCTGTACTGTTTCTAAAGCACATACATCCTTCATATACACAAACTATTAACTTCAGCACTTAAAACTGCAATCACTACAAAGCACTGCGCTCATTTATCTATTTGTTAGCTCCATGTTGCTAATAGCGGTGCTAATTAGCCCCCACTTTCTCCACCCCTCACTGTTTAGTACAAGCACTTGGAGATTCACCTCATGTTTAAACTCAAAATCACAGTATTTACGTATTTACAGTAGATGTCCTTCCTGATGCAGCTCTTTCCATTTATCCAGGCTAGGAACTGGCACAATGATGACCTTGTGGCTGGAGTTTGGCCTTACTGTGGCGTCCATCACAGATAGTTCATGTTTAATTTATCCAATATATATCACTTATTTCACTATTATGATTCTTGAGAACATTTTCAGTGTCAGCTCTTATTTACAGACATGTATGGATGAACTGATTAAAGCTGTCAGAGTACGGGACGGCCTGCACGGGGGGCTGTTGTTTTGGTGTTTTTCAGCTGACCCTGTCCTGTGCAAACTCTCTGAGGGTCTGTTCTCTCCAGCTCCAGCTTTTTCTTTATGAGCTGTGTGGATTCTGGCCTGGGTGGGGCCTAAACCTGTCAATGGGAATAAAATGGCTGCTAGATGAAGAGGTGCAGGAGGAGTCTTCGGGACTGGTGAGAAGGGGCCAGCTGCCACCGGACGTCCCAGTGGACAAATATCAACCTGGAGTTTAAAGGTGAGCTCGTGGTTGTTCCCACTGCAGTTTGTAAGTTTCTGCCTAAAGTGAGTTAAGCTGACTTTGTGCTCACTTTGTGTTGGGTAATTTGTTTTTCCTGCAACGTATCTTGTCATAAAACGGACATTGACCTCATGAGAACTGTGGCATGGTCCCAGCTGTATCCCAAAATGTGACATAGTACCCAAGGCTCATTTCACCTGGCCACGGCTTTGGCAAAAACAATATTAGCATTGCCTGCCATTGTGCTGGACATAGGTATAGTATAGAAATATGTTACTCAGGTCAAGCATAGAGTTTTTTTCTGGGAGGATGGTGCATTTTTTTCTATAGATTTTTTGGTTTACAGGCCAAACAACAGCGCAGAGTACCTGGCCTTCCTGGAGTCTCTGGGAGGGGTGCTGGAGGGTGCTCTGACTGGGGACTTTAGGGGATTTCACTGCTAACGTGACACTGGGACAACCTGTCAGGAGCAGTGGGCCTTGGAACCCTTCTCCAGATCTTGAGCCAGGATCCTAGTGAGGAGTACCTAGCTGGAGGATTAGCCTATTGTACATGTTTTGACACCTAGGGAGGTGTTTGGGAGGAACAGCCTTTCTGATCTGAGTTCTGTCCCAGTACCATATTCCAGCAGAAGGGTGTCCATCTGCGCACTTGGCACCATCCTAGGCCGGAGGTTGATGATGGACAAGGTCGTAGCATACAAGCTTTGGCCGTATGTTTTGGACACTTGGGTGAGACGGGGTGAGCTGAAATACGCTGAAGCCTGACCCAAACGTATTGTGAGGGTCGGCTGGGGGTGTTTGGTTGAAAAGGGGGTTTAGAGGGGTCTTCTGCTCTACTCTTGGAAGAGATTCACAGGGCAAATCTGCAATAATTCGATTGTGTTTTGGCTTTTTGTTTACTCACTTACTTCCATTTTCTGAATCTTTTGAAAATGCTGGAAGAGATGTTTTGGTCTCACAGTGGACCACACTCATGTAAACTGTGAAAACAGTAACTCAACTACGAGACTTTTATGTCTCATATGTTCATATTTAGTCCAGTAACTGTCAGTAAGATCTGTATAAGTACTTACTTTTACTGAAGAATTTATCAGAATGGCTCCAGAAAACAGCAGTTTGGAAGTTGCAGACCAGAACTAGGATTTCCTCTTTCGCTGGAGAAATAGGGGTACTACAGTTTAATCAAACCAGCTCTTGTTTTCTTCACACCTCAGCATTTTTATTTAAATATGAATCAGAGGCAGCATGACTGTTGTGTTTTCCTGGCCAGTGTTGGTGAGTAAACGGGCTCCCAACCAGATCCTGCATGGTGCATGTTCCCCAGCTTTATTGTTGATGTGGTTACTCAGGGCTGTGTCTGTAGGGTCTTTGGTGCCTGTCATGGTGGCAACCCTCAACCTAGTGTTTGATTGTGTCCCTTGTGTTCTGAGAATATGAAGTCTCTAAGTCTCTGGTAAGGGCTTTCCAGTCTCTGTATGACCAAAGCTGGAGCTTGGTTTGTATTTCCAGCGGTAGGTCTGAGCAGTTCTCCGTGCACGTTGTACTCCGGCAGAGCTACCCTTTGTCACTGGCTCGGTTCAGTAGCTTTATAGACAGAATTTGTAGGTGCAGCCCTGGGGCTTGTGGGAGTCTAGTATTGGAACCACAAGATTTCATTTCTGCTTTTTACAGATGATGTTGTCCTGTTGGCTTAATCAAACCAGGACCTCAAGAGTGTACTGGGGCCATTTGCAGCCAACCCAGAAAGGGTGGCTTGCCCATTACAGCTTGAAGGAAAAAAAGGAAGTCATCTGGGTCACAAAGCAGATGCCAGCACAAATCATTTTCAGAAAGTCAGAGGATTCTACTTTATTCTACTAACAACAAATGATTTCATTTTTTATCAAAGATTCAACTGAAACCTACCTGTACAGTCTGGGAGCTTTAGGTCTCGCTGTGATCAGTTGGTTCTGTTTCTGTGGAGAGAGTAGTGAGGTGTGAGCGTTGGGAGCCACAGATTGTGTCAGTCCATTAACAGCAGGATGGGCTGGTCCAGAGGCGCTTTAGGAGCCCTTGGAGGGTCGTCCTGTCACCTCACACCGGAGCTCTCTCCTCACAGCTGCACCACTCACTCTGATAAGGGCTACACTGGTGTGGGAACAGTACAGCGAGGAGTTCAGATGGTCCCACGACAGAGGAACTAGATCTGAGACTAGAGTCGAACAGGTGAGCGGACAAAATCAACTAAATAAAATGTATGCATCTGTGCTTTTGGCAAATACCACATTTTCAGTATTCATTCTTTGACTTCTTTGTCGACTGTGGCTGGAGCCTATTTCAGTTGTGGAGGGCCTGAAGTGGGGTACACCCATACATGTATTACAGAACTGGATAATGAATGATGTCATGACCGTTGCAGTTTTCAGTAGCTGTGCTCATTGGCATGTAAAAAGTGTTTTAGTTCTGCGTTATGTCCGAGTTGTGCGGCCCATAGAACAAGCGAGCCCTCGAGCAAGTGTGGTCTCGTTTTTCGAACCACATGATCTGTTTTGACCAATCAGCGCGATAGCAGGCTAGATCTGTGACGTCACAAAAAATAAAAGGTTATTTTTAGCCAACTTAAAGATTTTTAATGGGGAAAAAGTCCACAGTGTGTAAATAGATAATAAAAAAATCCAACCTTTTGGAAGCTGCAGGTGTCCTGTCAGCCAAACACCAGGCATTTCTTTTTACATTGCATTCCATGGAAAAATCCTTTCTGGGCCGCATTGGATTTTTTTTTGCTGCAGTTCCTCAGAGCGGCCACTAATCAAACTGGCATCAGAGGAGAGGGGGCGGTGCCCTATCCAGCTCTTATTACATATCCATGGGTACATGGGACAAGCAACATGCTAAAACTATTTTGTGACAATTTTGTACAAATTAACTGAATTAAAAAAGCTGAACTCAGTAACCCATCACTAGCTTATTGTTTTGCTAACCTTGATGTTTCCCTTTCTTGCGAGACTCTCGTGCCATTGGGTCGAAGGTGCTCATACTCATAAGTGTTGTTTTTGGCCCAGAGTGAGCAGCTTTATTCATCCTACAACAAGGCATTTAACCTTCACATAAACTCCCAAACTGTTTAAGGTGGAAAAGTTACTGAGTTCTGCTTTAATGTTGCGAGCTCACATTATTTACACTGTTTTGGTTTAAACTACAAGAACCTTAGGGGGTCAAAAGTCAAGACTAAACTAAACTAAAATAAAACAAACACACACATATCCAATACAAATGTATTTATTGAGTTGCAGAAATGGATTGATAATGCTTTATTTAAAGGTTATTATTAGAAGACAGGATTTGGGCCCAGTCCGCATGAGTCCTTCCAGCATTCATTCAAATAAAATAGACTAGAAAAGTTCACTCCAGTTCTGCTCTGCTCTGCTCCAAGTCTATAAAGATGTGACTGGTGGCTTGTACAAAACATACACATGATGAACAATCACTTTCCAGGACAAACTATCAGAGTGACCTCTAAAAACATGAGCAAAAATAATGAACCTCAGAAACATGTGATATACTTCAGCGATATTTGCCTTTGCCGTTAGAAATGCTACTGCAGCAGTCCCATTGGAGCATATGAACTTTCATTTGATAAACAGTCAGCTGCCGATGAACCAATGATGAGCCATGAAGAGAAGTTCAAGTGAATGTGTTTGCATAAAGAGCCCCTGCTATGATTTAAAAACTATGGGATAGGAATTGGATTATTAATACTTTTTCTTCTGCTTCTTCCTGTTATGAATCACAGGTGGGTGGAGCCTATTGCACCAACTATGGGCCTGTGGTAGACTACGCCCAGGACACAGGGGTGACACTTCAAGACATACTGTACACTACAGACAATTAAGAAACTCCAGTTCTATACACGCATGTTTTTGAAGAGTGGCAATACACATAAGAGTACAAATAGGCCCTTTTGCACTGTAGGAACCTTTTGCAGTTTCTGCAGTTTCTTTGAGGAATTACCATGTTTTCTACATAATTTGCACAAGATAGGAACTAGGAACTGGGACCACAGTTCCTGTAACATTTTTAGCTCCTACTTCGAATCAGGGCATCTAGTTTAAGAAAGGAAAAAATCTAAAAAGTCAGTTGTCAAAAAAGTCCGTTTAGGTGTCTGTGTTCTTCCTCGTTGCGAGGACCAGTGATTCCCAAACTGGAGTCTGGGGCCCCCCCACGTGGGCTGTGAAGGTACTGCATGGGGGGCCACCAAACATTAAGTACATTCAAAGAAATTGATTTTGAAATGATTAACAATTATGTACAGCTTAGATTTGAGAGAGCAGGGAATGGCATTTGGCAAACTGTTGGAGTCCGGACTCCAACCCACAATGCCGAGGAAGGCTGTAGTTGCCCTCTATAGGCACCACAGCCACCACAGAGCCATACGACGGCACAGATTTTCTGATTTGGAAGGGGGCTGCAACACTCCTGACTTTGGGAATGGCTGGCCTAGACCAAACTAGCGGCTAAGGGCTAGTTTCAATAGTATGCTATTGTCCGACATACTGACCTTTTCAGTAAAATATGATGTTACTAACTAACCTCTATAAGTAACAGTCATTATAACTTATTTAGTGTTTAGCTTCTTGCACTAAACCAATCTCTACATTTGTCACTGGATTTTGCTCATTGATATTTACTACATTTTATGACTGGACAGTGCACAAGTTCACCTAAGCCTAGTTAAATCCAAAGCAATCTAACCATAACAGGGACTCTTTAAATAGTTGTATTTAGCAGCTAACATTCACGTAAGAATTGACGATTGAGGAATACAAAACCACCAGTTCATGAGTTCAAGTGTTTTGTTGAAATCTAAAGATGTAAATGCAGCACAAACATGAAATGGACTGGTCCCAGATGACAGGGAAGCAAGAGCGCCCCACTTCCTGTCTGTGCGGCTGAAGATGAGGTGTAAGGCACTGGGAGCGCCTGGGTTAGTGCAATGGACAGATGTTCAGTGTACCTCCGCTCAGTCTCTGGGGAGCGGGACAAAGAGACCGGACTATCCCACCAAAACACACACAAAAAGAAAAAAGAAAAGGCAATGATGAAAGAGCAGTTTAAGCAGCTGACTGAAAAAAGTAAGAAACAGACCGGCTTCACAAACTTAGACTAAATCAAGGACTAATTTCTGGTATTGGGCTTTTGATTCAACGCTATATTTCTACATCGACATAAAAATGGGCAGTGGCACAATGACTTTTCAGTAGTACAGAAAGCTGTTGCCCAATACTAGTGTTTCGTTATTTTTATTGTGACTCATTAAAAACATAAATTGGAGGCCAGTCTGGCTATGTAGACATATTTGAGTTATTGCTGAAGAATTGCTATGACATTGTGGCTACTATGAATGCCAATTTTTAATAAATTTAAAACAAACAAAAATTTGGGTGGTCTCTTTGGGGCTTTTTGTTTCTATTGGCCATAGATGGGTCTTTCAGTCATTGTTGTGAAATCACTACTAAACAGAGTACGTACCATAAAAGTTGACAGATTTTGAGCATGTATGAAACATTTTTGAATAACTCTCTCTTAAAAGCATTAGATAAGTATTAGTTAAGGGTTAGTAACTGGTTAAATGATAATTTACAAATCATTACTTCAGCATTAATAAATACCATTGAGTTGTAAACATTGTTATTAATGTTTAATTCCTGAGTAATTATAAGCACATAAATCAATCAATCAATTAAACAGAGTTATTTAAATTTCTATCAACTATTCATTAAAAATATTGTTAATTACATATTTATTAATGCTTTATTACTGCTTATTAGTGGGGTTTTTTTTGGGTTTTTTTTGGGACCAACAGAAACATTTTTGCTAGTCCCACTGGAAATGTTGGTGACACTTTAGAATAACTCACAACTTTTAAGCAATAATAAAGCATAAAAAAATAATATTGTTTATAACTCAACTGTGTTGAGCATAAATAAATATGTAGTTAACAGAAAATGGAATAATAGTTTATAGATCTTGAATTACGACTGGTGTTTAGAATTTTGCAGTGATATACATGAGTTTTTTACTAAAGAATTAAACATTAGTAACAATGTTTGTATTTCCTTTGGTGTTTATTAATGTAGAAGCTGTGCTTTGTAAATAATGAATTGTTTACCAATCCTTAACTGATACTTAATTAATGCTTAGTAGTGTGAGTTAATCTAAAGTGTTAACAAAATGTTTAATTGTCGACTAGTTATAGGGCCCGTAAATACAATATTTAATAACACTTCGGAATAATTCACCACAATTAAGCAGTATTAAAGCAGTAGTAAATATGTAATTGACAGTATTTTCATGAATTGTTATAGATACTCTAACACTGGCGTTCATAATTTTGCATTTATTTATCTGAGCCTACGACTCAGGAATGAAAAGTTAATAACTACTCAATGTTTTTTTTAATGTTGAAGTAATGCTTTGTAAATAATTAACTGGTTCCTAAACTTTAAGCAATGCTTAATAGTGTTAGTTATTCTAAAGTTTAGTTGAGTAACTGCAAACTAACTTTTTCAGTTTTTTCCTCAAGGTCAGTATTAGGCCAATAATTAGTTTTTAGTATTAAAGTTACCAAGTATTCTGTACAGTTCCCAGATAGGGTCAGTTTTGTCTGTTAGCATAATAACTGTAAAATGTTACACCAGTAATTATAATGATGGTAAGGTCTGAGCTCTTTGACTGCTTCTAGTTGCCAACTTATGGCACCAATAAAATATATAGCATTTTGGGAAAAAAAAAAAACTCAGGATGTAGATGTTCTTTCTTCAGCTTTAGGGGATAGGTGGCCACATGTTTTGTCATTTTGAAAGAATGTTGGCTAATGCTCAAGAATAGTCTTAACAAATTTGTGAAACCGTCCTGACATCTTTGCTTCAAAATGATATAAAATGCGATATGATTTGAAAAGAAAACAGTTAACCACGAGTCCTTACCATAAAACAACATTCACACAATGTTTTTGATGGAAGTGTTAAGAAATGCTTAATACTGAAAGGAACGTGGCAGAACAGTAAAGTGCAAAAGGCACCACCACCTCGAAGCACGGCAAATATCAGAGAAGTTTAGTCAGTGACACAACAGATATTGTCATCCATTCCTTTATGAATTCATTGCCCCCCAAAAAAAAAAACAAAAAAAAAAACAGACTTAATAACAACATGTAACATTTAGCCAATTTAAAACAAACTTAATCAAGACTCTGACAACGTAGAGGACCATGTATTCCAGAGGAAGCGCGCGTCGTCCAATACGAAAACAACACAAAAGGCATGTCGTATACCGTTACAGCGGGAAGAGGGTCTGCCTGAGACCAAAAACATGGGGAGTTCCTAACAAAATAAATAATTCAAATCAACCTAAGAACAAAAATAGTCTTATTCTCCTAGTTTTTCCATTGATAATTGAAGAAAAAGTCTGCAGCAAAAAAAAAAAAAAAAAAAAAGGGAGACGTGAAAGGCCGAGGGATGCCATGAAGTACCGTGAATAAGGGAAGACTGGCTGACAATTAATTTGAACGAAAAAAAATTCAAATAAAAATAATTTAAAATAACCAAAACCATATAAACACAATATACACTTTAGCCTTTTCAAATGCTGTTAGTGTAAAAGCAATTTAAACTAAAAGAAAATGATTTAACTTCTCTAAACTTCAAATTTTTCAGCCAAAAGACACACTTCATTTGATTAAACAGAAATATTCAATGTGATTGTACCACAAAGGCTTGGTGGAAAAGCAACATTTAGTTCTTCTTTCCAGAATGTTCCAAAAATATTCTGCAAAGTGGGTCCTAAGTTACTAATAAAGAGCCAATGTATTCCCTAGAGTTGTCTGTTACCAGTTTGGAGAAGCAAACGGGAGCAATGACACAAGCTTTAGGCAATGTACAGCTGCTAATGGGGCCAGTGAAAACACATTTACAAACATGTATTTTCTCATACAGGCAATATGGCAGCTTTTTATGTATTTGTATGTACATGAAGCAGTTGACATATTTTTGTATTTTAGCAGCAAGTATTTTGAATATATATTTTTGGCTCCATTTAGAGTAATACATGGTTTACTGTGTGTGACTGCTCCTGTCCACTTCTTCAAACTAGAACAGGCTGACCACTGTTTACTGTAGAGAACACATTAACTCTCCTAAAGTATTTGGAAATTTAGAATAGTGGAAATCACAACACTAACTACACAATAATAATTTACAATTTCACAAGAGAATTTGTAAATTTGTCAATTGGTTTTTGGTCTCCTCAACGTCACGATTAGTAATAAATAAAAAAAATATAATAATAAATCAGAAGTTTTAATTAAATACTAATTAAATTAAATTACTACTCAAATAAAGAACAAGCAAAAGAGCTGCATTAATGTACTCCTTTGTGGCGGTAAGCAGGTAATGCAACCAGATTTACAAAATACTAAAATATATTTTTATTTCTAGTATTGCACAACTTAATGTAAGGTTCTGCAAGTAACTAGTTCATTGTTGTGAAAAATGTAATAATTAAGAGGTGGGAACAGAATATAAAGAATACAGAACAATGATTTACTCATTTTAAATTTTAGTAAATCAGACTGCTTTAATTTAACATATTTTGGAAGTTTAGGTTTTAGTTTTTTTTTTTAACTTGTGGCTGTTTTTTGTTTTACTAGAGACAAACCAGTCACAGTTATTTGCAAGGTTTTTATGCCTGGGACTGAAGTAGGCAGTGTGGGTGTTGCCCAGGGACATGATGAAATATTTTAGAAGTTTACTATTAGCACTTTAACAAATATCTTCATGTCTGTAATACAATAATAACTCTAATAACAACATGTATATTTGACATAAATTTGTTGCTTTTTCTCATAATTTTGTAAAACAATCCCATAGAAACAAAGTGTGCATTTTAGCTGAAATATTTTAAGTTAACAGCCTGCTTTGTTCAGATTTATTCTTTAAGTTTGTCCTATGTTTGGTTGTCGCCAGTATTAATGTTGACCCTGAAGAGACAGTACAAAGTCTACGCATATATTCATGAATGGATAATAGTGGGCAGAGTAAAGGGCTGGGGACGTGTGGAGGTGGTTTTGCTGCAGCTCGTCAGAAAGCACAGTAAAAATCTTTGATATTTACACTTGAGGAATACATTCAGGCAGCCAAAAGAGAGAACCGAACCTCTCCTTTGTACGAGGTACATTTGGCACTGCAAATACTCCAGCCAACCCCTGCCAGCTGTCCCTCTAGGTCACTCTCACATCTCCAAAAAAGCCATGTTTCAGTGACTTGTGGCTTCATTCTTTGTTTGGGGGGAAAAAACCAAATGTGACGGGACGCGAAGACCTCTCCTGTGTCCTCCCGGGTCTCCCCTCCCCGCTACGACCAGCAGAGTCTTTGGTTCTGAAGGCACCAGTACATTTTTTATAATCTCCTTTGATATGAGTGTCCCGGCAGTGAGAGGGCCGTCAGAGGGAATCCTGCCTTCCTGCTCACCTCCGTTTCCCAGCCTGCCGTTGAGCTTGAAGGCCTGAAGGAGAGCACAGAGCAGTGAAGTCAGATGCCCTTGGTCAGGTCCGTGATGACATTGGCCTTCACCAGTTTGCGGAGGAATTCTTTCTCCTTCGATATATTGTGTGTCCAGGACTGCAGGCAGAAATTGGAAAGAATTAGTACAAAAAAGCTCAGACAGTTAATTCCAAAATTTGTAAAAACAAAATATTCTACCACTTATTTTGTAATGGACACCAAATAGACCTTGTTGGGACATCATAGTCTAATTTGCCCTGCCAAAGTTTATATTGTCCTGTGGTTATCCTAATCCCACCATTCTGTGCCACATTGTCTAATATGCACCGCCCAGTGGCGATTTCTCATTGACAACAAGGGAAGCTGAGCTTCCCCTAAAATTTCATTAAATAAATGGTCAAATATGCACTGTTGAATTTCATAAAATTAGATAAGTTACATATTAAAAGTGCGCTAGAATGTGTTTAATTTGGTGAGGTGATTGGATAAATGCTTCATAATTGTCCCATCCATGGACACTTAGCGTCTCTGGGAGTCATTGGAGCAGTGAGCGTGTCATTGGCAGAAATGGCTGAAGCTTTTAACTAACGGTCACAGTGGCATTTGCCGGCTTCGGAGAATGCCATGCTATGAATTGGAGGACGAAGGACTGACAGCCTCGCAGCAGAGGAGACAGTCATGTGCTGAATGAACTGTCCGGTGTGTAAAGCGAAGAGATTCACCTAATTTTCACCGTTTGTACATGTTACACTCGAAATAAACAAGGCTAATCATGGCACTGTTGTGTTTGAATCTTGTTTAGGTTTGGTTGGTTCATTCATTCAGTATCAACGTTGTAAGGAAACTAGCTGCTAGTTACCCCAGTATTAAATGTTAAATGAGCTTCCTCTGTTTGAGAAACCAGCAGCCGCCACTGGCACTGCCATAGTCTAATTTGCCCTGAGCCATTTTGACCTTAGTCTAAGGTAAATCTAATTACCCCATTCCGTGCCACACTGTCGAATATGCACCGCCAAAAAGCATCACCATTGTCTAATTTGCCCTGAGCCATTGTGACCCAAGTCTCATTTGCACCACCATAATCTGATTTGCCCTGCCCCAGTTTATATTGCCCTGTGGATAATCTAAGCACCCCTATTCCATGTCATGTTGTGTAACATTTATCACCAATATGCACCAACATAGTCTAATTAGCCCTGTGGCATTTTGACTCATTTGCCCCACCACAGTAATTTGTTTTGAAATGGTGCCAGGACAAACAAAAAGAAAGAGACTACAATATGCAAATGAAAATGTTGTATTTTGCAATGGGAAAGTTGTGTTCATGGGGAGGAAGGAAATAATAGAGTTCCCCAGAAAATCAGCATTATCCCATCTGTAGCTTTTCTGTAGCTTTGTGACCTACAAACATGTATAAAGACAGTAATGTTCACCTAGTCAAAGGGCTGGCTAAGTCTAGCACTAAAGTCACTTTCTTGACAGCTGTTAGCCAATTTAAGCTGATACAGCTCAAGATGAAGTAGCAAAACAAGTTGCAGATACGTGAGCCTGTTTCGACAGTAATCTAGTGTTGAACATAAGTACACTACATGGATGTTTACACAGCTAATCTGCATTTGTCTATAAGAGGCAGGAGTACACTCTAACATGTAAAATTGGGTTTCAAAGTCAGTCACATCTAAAAAAAAAAATATCTTTGTTAAAAATAAATTGTGATAAGTAGAACTGAGAATTTTGCAGTGTTGCTGTCCTCTCTAAATATCCGGGACACATGGGAATCTTACTGGTGTTAGTCCAAGACATGTAATTGGACCTGAAGGTTCCTGTTGCTCTGGGAAGGAGACCCAACACACAGTGAATAAAAGAGCGGAGGAGTCGTGCTGCGGGAGAATCAAAGCAAAACTAGAGCTAGGTTTGGTCCTGCAGCTGCCTTTCTCCTCTCTTCAGGATCGTCCTGGGCCTGTCTGGGTCACACCTCTGAGGGGATGGGTCACTAATGGACCTTATAGAACAATACTAAATTTATATAGGGTCCAGCTGAAATCTAATATCGGAGGTATTCAGTCAGAGGGACTGAGGAACAGAAAAGCCTTGTTTAGAATCAAACATATGGCTTTGAAATGAACAGCAGCTGCTGTTCACTCTATGTTGTTTCAGAACTAGTAGTATTGTTTTGTTAGGCTAACACCACTTAGTTTACTTTGGTGCTATGTGCAGAGGCATTTGTCCAACTTTCTTCAAGTTTCTTCTCTGGGTTTTACTGTTGTAAGCACTTTTATTAAAGCAAAAAACAAAAAACAACACTAACCATGCTCACTGCTCAGGCTGAAATATGTCTCCTGAGAGTAAACAGATTTTAATGGTAGCAAGATGGTTAAGCACAGCAGCTATGGATGGCTCTCTGGCCGGGAAGGGCGTTTCTGAGATTTGAGTGTAAAATTTGCATGTCCTCCCTGCCTTCCTTGTCTACCTTTGGTTTTCACTAAACCCAAAGACATATGTTAAGAGTTTTGGACTTCCTTAAAAAGGTGGGGGGGCACAGTGGCAGAGCAATTAGTGCTCTTGCCTCCCAGCAATGAGGTTGTGAGACCCATCCTTAGGCCGGTTGTCACACAATCTCTCTGGGTGGAGTCTGCATGTCCTCCCCGTGTTACTGTGGGTTCTCTCTGGGTAGTCCGGTTTCCTCCCACCATCCAAAGACATGTATGTGTTAGGTCAGTGCTTCCCAAACTTTTTACAGTCCTGGACCCCTTAAGACATTTGGCCCCCAGCCATGTACTGCCTACTCCCACGCATTTTTATGTGTGCTGTACTTACAGACACTTTTTAAATAAAATCTCTAATAGTGAATTATTTCTCACCAAATTGAACTGTTAAATACATTACCATTGTTGTTCATTTTCAGTGAACAACACCAATTCACTTTTAAAATGAAAGAAATCTACCAAACATTTATCCAAAAGAATGAACATACATGTTATCAGACTGTTTGCAATGTTTTTTTTTTTGTTTTTTTTTGCATTCACCTATGTCTTTGTGTACCTGTACCACAGTTGGGAACCACTGTGTTAGGTGAACTGGTGTTTCTAAATTAGTGAATGATGGTTATGTGTCTGTGTATGTCTCTGAGTCAGCCGTGCAACTAAATGACTGACTAATTGTTCCATAGTTACTGCGATACTCTCTGGTACCCGACAGGATTTGTCAACTTTCATGGTTAAATAAAGCTCCAATGACTACACAATTGTATTTTTGTAATAAAGAAATGGATTTGGATCCAACTTTTGAAATACTGCAAAAAAAAAAATTGGCATTGAGGAAAAACTTCCAGGCGTTGACACATTAAAATGAAATGTATGTGTTGTATTGGAATAAGCAAAAGATGCAGTGCAAACAACAAAATTGTAGTGGTTTTAAGTTTTGGGAAAAGTTTTGGGAAAGGTACTTCTGAATCACACTCCTTTACCTCTACACTAAAAATCCAACTGTGGGAAATTATAAGCGTTTGCCAAGTTGGAAAGTTTATACAAAAACTATTTCTCTTAACCTGGAATAACAGGCAAAACCTACGTCATGTATGAAAACTTTAATTTGGCTACTTCTGCACTGGTAGCCAATGTGATACTACACAATGGTAAAACAAGTGTATGGAAAACAGACTTATTTAGTGCAGTCCGGTCCAGATCTCTAAGGAAATCATTAATCATAACAGGAGAAAGTTACTCCAAAGTGGAATCACACATCGGCCTTCATCAAGCATGGACTGGCAGTGGTTAAGTGTTCCAAACAAAACGCCAGAACTATTAACATTAATTAGCCGTATGGAGCTATGATGACCATGCTGATGAACGGCCACAATAACAAATGCCAGAGGTTCAGTGGGAGTTTAGACAAAGGTTATCATCATACTGAGATCATGGTTTATGGACCTCAGAGGACGGGTGACATCTTTGATTCCGCTGGGTTTTGGAGTAAACAGACTGAGGAAGACTTGATGGATGGAGAGGATGGGGCGCCATCCACAGTGACCTTTCAAACAACGCACTCCTCTTGTCATTACAAATAAGTACAAGTGGCATATTTTTATTTTTTTTAAGACATAATGGAGGCCCAGGAGAATTACCAAAACTCTAAATGGGAAAAAACAGTCTGTATACTAAAGAGCAATACATTTAGCCTGACTTTCCATTCTCTATTTGTGGCAGAGCATTATAGTGGTCAGTAGTCTTCCTAAACGGCGCAATTTAAATTTTTGCTGAATAGATCTTGAATAAACTTGAATCTTAAATTCTGCAGCCTCTCCTCATATCTTCGGGTTTTCAGGTACCTTGCCTAGCAGTCATGTGTTCTGTGATGCTAGCGGTTAGGGGCACTGGACTGGATAATCAATAACAATAAAACCAGTAGAAGCGTTACACAAACAAGCACTAAACATTTTGGATAGGAATCATACAGATATCATCACTGCAATATTTTGCAAAAATAAAAACTACTGAGTTGGGAAAATCTCATTAAATACAAACACATCCGCTTAGTTTACAAGATAAGGCATGGTTTAGCTCCTCCTCCATTGTGTGAATTCATACACTTCAGATCCAGTGGGGTCAGAGTAACCCGAGGGGCAGTGAGGGAAGACTGCATAATCCCCCGAAGAAAAACTGCATTTGGTCAGGCCAAATGCAGTTTGGTCAGGTCAATTTGGTCAGGTCTTCTCATTAAGAGCATCTCAGCAGTGGAACTCAGTGCCAAAATCAATATGCGAGCCTCCATCATTCTAGTCATTTAAAAAGAATGCTAAAAAATGGCTTGTTGAGACTCAGATGTGTGGACACTGATGCTCCATTGATGAATTACTGTAAATGAATTTTGGTGAAAATGAGAATGAAAATGAGCCTAATTCAGCTAACTCAGGTGCATTTACATTGTTTAATGTTGATTGATGTACATTGTCATTCTAAAATAAATAAATAAATAAGTGAGTTAAAATTACTTGAATTCAGATTATTAATCCTGATGTGTGTAATATTTTATTAGATTGGATTTATTTACTATTAAACTAGATTATTTTACTTGTTTCAAGTTATTTCTGTCTTGTTTCAAGCCATTTTTACTTATTTCAAGATAAATTATCTGCCAATAGAGTATGTATAATTTTCTTAAATAAATAAATCCAATCTAGTAAAAGAATTACTCAAATAATTTGAATTCAAGTAATTTTAACTAATGCCGATAATGATTTTTTTCAGTGTGCACTATACATGAGAGATACTGATCAAGTGAGCATGGGGCCCATCAAGATGGTATATACAAAGGGCCCAGAATTTTATGTAACACTCCTGCTAGTTGTTGTTCTCTTAATATAAAGAATACTGCAACCATGTCTACATTCAAAGAGTTTGTAAAGAGAGGACAACTGTGTTTCAGTCATTATGTTTACATGCAGAACATAATCTAACTATGTTTATTCTCCAAACTTAATCCAACTTCTCCAGTAAACTGCTCAAACCACTCACTCTTGTTTCAATCTACAGGCAGAGCGAGAGATGAATTACTGAGACCACAGTGCAGTGAGGCGTTTAAGTGCTCTGGGGATTTACCTGTAGCACAAAAATTGTAGCGCTAAATGCAAATAAACACGGCTAAGTCAAGCCAAGCTTTCACTTTTAAACATGATGAACCAAAACAAAACATAAGAGGCGGAGGTACCCGTATGTGCCGTCTTTAAACATTAGACTAATGTTGTTCTGTTTGTTTAGTACTGAGTGCTGGTGAATGCCTCTCCTGCTTAATCAGAGTACACTGTATACATGCAGTAGTCTGTCAATGAACCACATTATCCAGTTGCTCCACTTCGATTAAGAGAAATTTGAATGACCACCCTTCCTAAATGGAGTCCCATGCAGTTTCAAACTCCGGTTATAATTGGAGTAGGTCAATAAGTCGGTTTTCCCTACCTGCATGTAAACATAGTGAGTGTTCCCTGTTTGCAGTTGCAAGTTGCTAGCATGCATTTCTTTACATAGTTAAATGCTACACTTGTGGAAGAATTAACCACGTTGTAGCCAATCTTTGGCTCTAAAACCGCAAGACAGCTTGTCTTTGTTGCTGTCACACTATACTATTACTGCATCCATCCATTTTTAAACCACTGTGTATGATTTTGCCACAACTAATTTCTAGTCACTTGTCTGTCATTGCCTAAACTGCATATTTGGTTGTGGGCTTTAGTATGACTGACTGCCACTAGCTGGTAGCCACACTTACACCGTTCTAGATTAGTTACCGCAACCTTTTTAAAATATAACTTTTAGATAGCTCATTGACTGTTGGGACACTATACTATCAATAAAACTAATCTTCAGGTGTGAGAAGTCGTATTCCTGGATAATTCCTTGACTGCAGCCCATGAGATTACATAGTGAATGCTTTGTGTTGGGTCTAATGTAGTTTGGCCGTGGCCCAGCTGCACAGGAGTGGTGGTCCCTCCTCATCAAGACCCTCACGTTTGCTTCAGCAGTTATTCCTGTGGGGCCAGCAGTCTGAGGCTGAGCCAGAAAACTCTCTTTTCAAATGTGGTTTTATTTTTAAACCTAAAGCAATTAAGAGTTTAGTATTTAGACGATGTGATAGCTGATTAACTGGAGCCAAACCTGTGGAACATTAAATTCATACATTTATTTTGAAGACCGACAGCAGTATATTTTAGAGACCCACCTCTTTGATGGCGGACATCTTGACCGTCTCGTAGTAGTGCAGAGGAGCGTGGGGCATGTTCATGTCATAGCCGAAGCCAGCAACGGCCACTTCGTCACAGTTATGTAGCGCCATAGTTATGGCAACCGTCCCCAACGTTGGAATGTTCTGCAGCAAAGACAAAATCAGTGTTATAAATAGGAGCTTTTGCATCTTATAATGGAGACAGTGAAAAGTAAAAACAGTCTATAAGTAATTGCAAGAGACTTCAGGGAACAGTTATGTTATCCAAACTCTGCGGTCCAGGTTCCTAATTAAGATGAAGAGATGGTATTATTGCAATCACAATAATAATCTAGACAAATAAACTAATGGTGGTCTTGGCCGGACTTGATTTTAAATCTAGAGATCTTCATACCTCAGTGTGAGATAAGTCAGAGTAAAAATAGTCTAAGGTTTCATTGGTGTTTTTAAAAGAATATTTTCTGCTTCTCCAGAAGTGCTCAATTTGTCTGCTCTGGGCAGATGTAGAAATCAGAGGTTCCAGTGTAATTTTGGATGCTATGCACTATTTGCAAGACATAAAATACACAAAGAACAATTTTGCCATTGGTAAATTAGGGCTTGTAGTCGACCAAAGAAATTGTTAGGTGACCAAAGTTATGCCCAGCACAGTGATTAAAAAATTTGGAAAAGATAGCTGTAAAATATAGTTATCTAAATAAAAGCCATCAGGTCATAAATAAGACCAGCTTTGTTGATGTAAAGAGTGGATGCAACTAATCAACCAATACCTCACTGACTGATTAACCGACTAAGCAACCAGAGGCTGTCAGTCCTATGATAAATATTTAGGGTCTGGCTATTTACCTGTATACTACCCTATAATGCCCTTATTAAAAAGATATTGTTAATGACTTTGTAGCACCTAATGCTAAGAAAGTTGTTTTTTTGATATACATTGTTTTAAATATCAACTGTCACACTTTCAACATTCAACAAAATGACACAACAAAACATGTCTACCAACTGGCAATTGTGACTTCGGGAAGAGCAAATGCATCATAAGTTTTAGTTTACAACATGAGGGAACTGAACAGCTAATAAAAAAGGTATATTAAAATGTTGTTTCCTTCTAAAAAAAAAACATGCCCAGGGTTGTATTTTGTTTTGTTGTTTCTAAAGCACATACACGTCACTGGACATGTATTGATAATATCAGTACTTTATTTGTGAGTGAACTCAAAGAAGATCAACAAAAGGCAGTAGTGTCTGTAGAGGACTTTAAGAGGAAGGCCACGGATCTTCACTGCAGCAAACCAACCTGGCACTGCCCAAGTGAAGGGGGTGGGACCAGCAGAGCCTTAACGGGACAGGTTACTAATCCATGCATCCTCAGCAAAATGAAAGTAACAGCTCCTCAAAAGAAGATGTTTTCAATAAATATGAATTATTATGCATTTGTAATGCAAAGGTTTCCAGTTTGATTTCAAAGCCTGAACAAAGCATAATGTGCCTCCTTTAAATAGTGAATACTCTCTCCAACCTTAGTCTGAGTAAGCTGTACACAAGCAGCATTAATTCAATAATTACCACATTATCCAGGTTTAGCAGTGCCATTAAGAGAAATTAGTCCCCAATTTGAGTAAGACATTTATGGGCAGCTTGGTTATAATTGGATTATGGCAGTAATTCAAATTCTCATTCTGCATGATTGTGACTACTGCAACTCTTTTCTTGCTTTACCAAGAGGTATACCATCATATAAACGCCAGTTTACAGATATTACATGGCAACATATTTGGTTAAAACTGTGCTTCTAAAACCTTTACTGCAGTTAACTTCACACTTCATGTGGTCAAGGTTAATTGCCCTCATGTTCCAGACTTGACCCACTGTCCATTTTTATATACAGACTTTTGTATTACCATTTCCACCGTGTTTATACATTTTGACACCAGTTCCTCTCTTGCGGTTCCCTCTCTACCGCTATCGACCTGCGGGCTTTGTTCTGCTCTGCTGCGGCTAACTGACTCTGAACACTTGGTGATTAACTATTACCTTTAAGACTCGCCCCGCTATGGTGGTGCTCCACAGGGTTAAACTGTGCTTCCTAACCGCCCCTGGGCTGACATGAATTTGGGAGGGGGGGTAAAATGGTGAGCGCTTGGACACAGAAAAAGAAAAAAAAGAAGAAAGAAAGAGTGTAGGGAAGCCTTATTAAAACCATTAGGCTGATTTGAAGACCCTCGGGGAACTAGCAGCTGGCCAACCCCCTACTGTGAACAATACAAGATTAATCCACATGTGAAGACTTATAACAAACAAAAGCACTCATTAATTTCCATAAACATATACAACGATGGTCCGCAGAGTGTTGTTGGTGGACAAAGTGCCAAATCATGAAGATTCTTGTGAAAAACTGCTAGACAAATACAACACGAATGACCAGCCATAGACACATGTTCTGCACATGTTCTGGAGATAGTTTATTCGAGGAGTTCAAGGGAGGGGTGCAGGCCAAGGAAGCCCCCCTAAACCCGCCGTCCCGGACCATTTTCAAACCAATACTCTCCGTCCACTCATCAGCAGAACACACATGTGAGCCAATTACAGACACATGAGGGAGAGCGGACCAGACGGCGGTTCTGTTGAGCTGGTAGTTCCTGGTGTAGTTCACTGACCTACAATTACAATAAGTCTGCTTTGATATAGGGAAAAATGGAGTAGATGTTATTATGAGCAAATGGAGTTAGTCAAAGTGATTGTGAATCATGAGCATGGGCAATGATTAATGTCTGGACTAGAGCTGCGCAAAATAATTCAGTGGCAAGGTTCTCATTATAGTGCACAAATGGTAGCCACTATGATATCTTGAAGATATTGTGCATTTTAAAAGGTACTATGAGCAGTATACTTTTTAATACTTCTCAAAAATTGCCCATGTGTCCCCGAATATAATGTAATCATGTTTAAGTCAAATATTAGTTCTACTGATAACAACAGTACAGCTGATTTATTCACAGTTAAAAACATATTTTACATAATGAGCCATTACATTTTTGTTTTGGTTCTGAAATCCTCGCATCGTCATTCATCCAATCAGAAAAGCGGAAAGAGCTCCATGCTCTCGCTGGCACACAGGCTGATCTGTACAAGCAGCAGTTGTGAACACAGCTAACAGCAAAAAAGCACACTGTGACTGGCAACCCACAGACCATTGTTTTGATTGCTGCTTACAGTACCTTTAATACAAAAGTAGTATCTTTTTCAATTTGAAGAATTTTTTTTTCTATCAACCCATGAACTGTGAATAACATATTTAATGTATGTTTATTATTTTGTATTGTTTTAGCTTTAAAATTATATTAGTCTAAAAAGCTCATAAAAAGACTTGCATAAAAAGCTGAACATTTACTTTACTTATCGTACCCAAACGCATCATATACGCAGGTAATGCATGGCTATTCTCTCTCCGTGCTCCATCAAACTCTTCAAGGGAACCGTGGACTACAGGTACATCTTACATTTATAAGAATGAGTGAAGATTATTATCAGAGATACTACTAATCTGTAAATCAAGCGAGTTAAGGTAAAGTGAAGCGGTCTCCACAGTACATCACTGGGGAGATTCTCTTTGACCTGACCTGCTAAGGACAGTGCAAAAGACTGGCTCCTGGCCCACGGAGAAGCACCTCTGGGTTGAGCCTTCTTTGTTGCGTCTTCAGTGTGTGCCTTGCTATGTGCCTCAACAATTTTTTTTTTTGTGGCTGGGAAACAAAAGCACCTCTCGGCTGGTGGAGGATGCGGCTCCAGCCTGCAATACATATTTACGCACCACAGCTCATTCAGCTTTAGAGCTCAAACTTGCATTGGCGCTGCTATAGAGTAACACTTCTGCATGGACATTGCAGCAACAAAGCACTGAAGTAATCGTGTAAGGACCGGACAGGCAAGAGGGTTGCTCCTTATAGGATCCACAAGCGTGGAATTGTGCCAGGAGTTGGCCTGTGGTCGCATCTGTTCTCTGTCTGATTCTTCTTGTTTGTGCTAAAAAAGCTCGATGTTAGCGCACTGTAGACTAATTATACATCCATCACCAGTATTTATGTCACCTTGCACTAGTGCCTAGAGAGCACACTTCATTCTCCCCAGGACTAACCTAATAAACTTTTCTCTCCACCTGCACGCACCAGTGCTGTGTGTGTTTGGACTTACACACATTGTCTAATCATCGTTTGTGCTGTGCATTATCATATTTGTGTGTAAATTAAGGCATTACCTTTTAGTTTTATTCACTCACTAATGCACAGAATGATTCAGTCACATGTTTTGACGTGATAGTTATTCTATTAGCCTATTTAAATATATTCCCGGTAGATCTCGTTAATGGCCAGAATTTTCAAACACTTCCAGCCAGACTGACCAGTAAAATAAAAGTCTAGCGTAACCTCTGTTATAGGCCCTTTAAAATTCTATGACATCAATCTATTAAACTTACGATGTGAAAATAGAATAGCCATCATACAGATATCGCATATTGTTTGTTTTTCCACTATCATGTAACCCTAGTCTGGAAGCCAAAGCTATGTCCCCATAGCAAAGTACAAAACTCGAGTGGGTGCAGCACCTAACATTGTGCTCAAAAATACTTAATAGTAAGATGTTCTCACTAAAAAAATGCTTACAGTTCGCCCAAGCCTAAAAAAATGCTTTTCTCCTTCACTCATCTAAGCCTTCCCCTCCCTGTAATTACTAACAAACTGTTGAGGTATGCTGCACCTACCTCCAAAAACCCTTCAAAACCACAGAGTATTATCCTCCTGGAGAAAGTAATAGTGGAGATTACAGAGTCCGTATGTATCGCGGGATCATTAGCGACACTCCCTCCCTTGGAGAGTTCCTGCTCTGAGTGATGAGTGCTCATGAAAGTACAGGAAAAGGCCTTCAATAACAACAGACAACACATTCTGCAGCCGCCATGTGCCTTTCTTTCATCAATTATCTTAAAGAGCAGAAGACGTGCCACAGTCCGGTCTAAGTTGGAACGGAGCTGATTAGGTAAATTGGCCTCGGGGATGGTGATGTTAGCCGGCTTTTGTGCTTTCCTCACTCACTAATAGCCAAAATAGGATCTGAGTTAAAATTTGACCTCAAAGTAGATTTTAGTTTGTTGGTTGGCCAAGGAGGAAAGTATTTTTAGTAGTTTTTTTTTTTTTGGTGAGGATCGCCGCTGAGTGTATGAAAGTGTATGCACATAAAGTTGAAGTCATAT
Organism: Bostrychus sinensis; assembly: GCA_020698575.1. Taxonomy (NCBI): domain Eukaryota; kingdom Metazoa; phylum Chordata; class Actinopteri; order Gobiiformes; family Eleotridae; genus Bostrychus; species Bostrychus sinensis. The sequence goes on from CM036256.1 coordinate 28,776,144, forward strand.
GTGTTTCTGTCTTACCCCTTTCCCCATGAGGCCATTGTTGAAGGGCAGCCCGATGAACTGGAAGGCAGCCTCCTGTATAAAGTAAGGGTTGAGGATTCTCATTTCAGATGGCTCTCGGGGAACAGAGTGAGCCACTGACTTCCAGAATCCTTCTACAGCCCTCTGCAACAGAGAAAAAAATATGCAAATTAATTAATGAGTAGCTACTTCTTAGCACAAACAGTAGAGTAGATCATATGCTAAGGATGGACATACAGTATTATTACTGATAAGAAAATACACACACAGTGTTATAACATGAGTATGCAAAAACAGCAGGTTTGGACCAATGGTGTGATAGCAATGACAGGCTAAAATTACCTTGTGATCAAAATAGCTGTAAATAAATAATTGTATTAATAAACATTACACAATCATGTGCAGGGAATGATGGCTAATTAGCATAGCTGTTAGCAACATGAAGCTAACAAACAGATGAATGAGAGGACTCCTTGGTAGTGGTGGCAGTTTTGTGCAGAAATGCTTCCTGGAGAAGGGAGAGTTTTTTTTGTGTGTCTAGAGCTGTGAAACAAGCGTTTTCAGCTCTTGAAGAGGTCAGCGCCTCAGCATACAGGATAAATCAAATATGTACATGAAACAAACTAGAACTCCAGGTGTAGGATGGAAGGCCCTAGTTTTACTAATGATATCTAGACCTGCTAAAAGATGTCTTGCTAATCATTGTACTTCACTTATCATTAGCATCACTAGCTTCCAGGACATGCAAAATCTTGTAATGCTTAATGATGTTATGTTACTAACTGTTAGCATCAGTTGCTTGAACATCAGAACAACCAATTTTGTGACCCTCATACTCCACAGTCCTTTTATCTAAGCAGAAACCAATGGCTCCACTACCTTGACATCACAGCCTATAGGTCCATGTATTATACAGTCTATGCTTCTTAATACGTATCAAATGGGGAGGTGATGACATTGTCTCGAACCGCAGCTGTTGATTGGTTGACAGCAGGTACATCAAAGTGAGATTATCCTGAGTAGGCCTGACATTGAACACAGGAGCCCACCAGGAGCCAGACCCCTGTAGCACTGATTAGGGAAATGACTTTTGGGCCTTTAATAGATCACGTTGGGCCGAGGGGCTCGTGGGACAGAGGTAATTACCATCCCAGAGAACAGCACGCCTGGCGAGTGGGTGAGGGGTGCAGCTGCTGGACCCCCTTTTTAGACACACTTTTGTTTGAATTTTGAGTTTGAATTTGACATTATAAAAGGTAGCGCCCCGGTATAGCTTAGTTGGTAGAGCATGTGACACATAAAGATTGATTACAGCTCACCTACACCTGCTCACTTGCTCCTTCCTACATTGTGTCACTTTAATCAAACTCTGGTCTTGATTTTCTTGTGAATGTGCAATCAAACTCTGGTTGCAGACCAAGCATGTCAACTTTTTGCGTGAAAACAGTGGTACTAGTTCAGCTGCATTCAGCCAATATTGCTCCTATAAACATATTCGTTTATTGTTTTGTATTTTCTGTATAAGAGTATAGTAATGTATGTAGCAGAAGGGGTGTCTTGTTAGTAATTATTGTAATTATTGGGTGCTCCCATTAGTCGAGAGCCGTTACTGTATTACTGTGTAGGTTTAGTTTGTTTGACAGAGAAAGAAAGCATACCAGAATAAGTTAAATCGGAATAAGCCTGTCATTTCGATTTCACTTTGGATAACGCAATTTAAGTTAGCTGTTGTGGCATGCATAGAGGGTAGTCTACGATAGCTTATGAGGAAAGCACAGTAGCCATGTTACAAACTAAAGTAGTAGTGCTAGTGCTCCTTTCTGTCACTGAAGTGATGATAAATAATGAGTGGGATTCCTGGTCAATTTGTTAACAATTATCACTCTGGAAATACTGAAGAGGGTGCCTTTAGAATTATTTTATGTTCAACACTTTGGTAATAAATTTTGATTTTAATTTTTAATAAATAATTCAGTAATATTTTAGAATGGCTCAACACTATTTAAGCATTAATATAACATTTCAATTCAAATTTTATTTATATAGCACATGTAAAACAACCCCAGTTGACCAAAGTGCTGTACAAAAATAAAATTCAATTAAGATAGTACAAATACTAGTGGTGTCCATAAATACAATAGACTAACAGATACATAACATTTATACATATGTAATTAACAACATTTTAATGAAGTAAAGTTTAAAGGTACTGAATTTCCACTAATGTTTGTAATTTTGATCTGATTCAAAATAGGCTTATTACTTAAGAATTAAACCATTAATAACAATCTTTATAACTCAGTGGTGTTTATTAATGTTAAAGTAATGCTTTGTAAATAATCAATTGTTTACTAACCCTTAACTAAGGTTCAACTAATAGTGTGAGTTATGCTTAAGTGTTGGCAAAAATTCTGCTATTACACTGCTTTTCAAAGTGCAGTTGTACAACCAGCCCAAAGCAAGCTCTGAGGTGAAATATAGCGGAGGAAATGGCTCCAATCGCACATTGACCTGAGAGTGCAGCCAGAGACCACAAGGCAATCATCTCCAGTCTCTAAAGCTACCTGTCAGACACAGGGTTACGGCTGAATTTAATTAAACTTATTTAGGGCATTTGTTCCACTCAGCCTGCAGTCAATGAGGAAGTGCGGCAGAAACACAATGAGGCAATAATGAAAATATGAAGAAGAATATTGTTCAGCTTCAGTGGAAAATTAGCTGGGCTTGACTACCTGAGTACTGACTGAGATAGAAATTTAAAGAGGCAGGTGCAAAGTAAAAAATATCAACATAGCAAATATATGTTTTTCTACCAGCATTGCATCGTCGTAACTCTGGGCTTCACTTCACTTCACCTAACTAGTCTGATGGTTCTGCTGTGTTTGGTGGTGGTCGAGGAGGCCGTAGGCGCCATGTGGCTGCCACCTCTCCATCAGCCTGCCCAGGGCCGCTGTGACTAGACAAGAAGCTCACTACCACCAGTGTGTGACTGAGATGGGAAGGAATAACTGACTATTGTAAATCAAATCTATTATTATTATTATTATTATTATTATTATTAAACTCCAGCCAGTAAAATAATTATTTTTAAGATTTTAGTGGTGGCTCAAGGACAGTGGTGTAACTTGGTAATGTGGGGCTCCAGTGTTTCGATACGATTCAAGAATGATATTGACTAATTTGGAACGATACAATTCGATATGATTCAACACCTTCATATCGATAATCGATACAGCAACTTTTTGCCAAAAATCATAAAAGTTTACTCACAAATGATCTTAATTGCGACCGGGGTTGATTATGTCCAGTAGACAGAGAGCAAAGAAAAATGAAATATAACAAAAAACTAAATGAAACAAAATAAAAAACAAAAAACATGAACACAAAAATTACATCCAAAAAGACGTATCTGGTTCTATTTTAACATGCAAATTTCCTAATATTGATGTTACGATATTGTTTGTTTTTTCATGTATATCGATATACACTTCCCAGAAAACAATCTGATACAACAACATTAATTCAGTTGTGTCATAAAAATTGATGCACCAATATAGTTACTGTATCGTTACACCCCTAGCAGTTTGATACCAAAAATAGATGCTTATTCATTAATATTTAGGGAAGAATTTGTAAAACTATATTTATTTTATGAAAAAAAAAAACATGATTTTTTTTTTGCTTCTTTTTGTTATGATTTTACAAATTTAACAGGATTAAATTAAATTTACATTAAAAACTCTGTTCTGCTCCTAATTATTATTAATATTTTAAACACCATAGATGAACAAGGGCCCACTCTAATGGGCCTCTAATCCTCCTGGGCCCCAGTGCAGTTGCACTGGCTGCACTGCCTGATGTTACACCTCTGCTCAATGAATAAAGTATTTTCCCTTAAAAGAGAACAGCCCTGGTTTGAGTGGAGGTCTCACACTGTGAGAACAGGCCAGTACCGTGACAGCAATCAGGCACTCTCTGATTTCTGATTCAAATTTCAAAAAACATGTGAAGTTATGAGTACACATCTCAGTGAATCTCAAAATGACAAAGCAAGAGTAAAAAAAAACGAAAACGTAAAACATCCTTTTGCAATGCTTAAAAATGTAATAAACATTTCTCTGTACTAAATCTGCCCTGCTTCTGACTGTAGCCATGCGTGATCGACTCCTGTCAGTGAGACTTTCCAAAAGGCACAAAGCCAACAGGGTTGGCCGATGTAAATGGGAATCACCTGTTCAAACAGCGTGCACCCACCCCATGCGCGCCTCCCCTTCCGCCTTTGATACGGCCGTGCACCGGTGTTTGTGCTCACAGGCAGTAGCAACCAGTCTGCGGCTGTGTTTGAAGGAGCTGCACTGAGTGCAAGCAGCGACAGGACTGGCCGCTCATCTCCTGTCAACACAGCTTGTGTTTGCCAACAATCTATTTAGCAGCACTGTTTGGATGAGTGTACAGGCGAATCAAAAGCCCGATGCATTTTTCTTTTTTATTCTCGGAAGTGAAAGGGGCTAATGGCACACAACATACACATACACACACGCCCCTGTTTTTGAAGAGCGGTGACCTAACATGTACTGAGACAACGAGGTGGGGATGCCTTTGAAGATTTTCCTACATGGTACAGGTGGTTTGAGAATGTAAGAGCAGGTATTGAGAGGATTGGAGAGCTGTGGGCGCTGTCCTGTCAGAGGAATGTGGGCAGCTGCTTACATTTTACACTGAAAGTCTAAATCATCACGGATCAACAGGGAAAGTTCATGATAACACACAGCTCTTTCTTCAGTTCACTGACCTAATAATGAGCCAGGCCTGGATTAAAGCCAGTGAACAATCTTAACTTACAAGATTCCTCTATCACAGTATATGACGTGAGTTGGCATTAACACACTGTACAGATAAAGGTGCCACCTTTCACAAATCTATTGTTATTGCAATCAACAACTGCAAGTTTACACATGTTTTAATATTCCAAGCATTTACACTTGACAAAATATTTAAAGAACCTCATCGTCACTTCCAGCTATAATCAGCAACACACCTTTAACTTGGTAAACACTTGTAGTTTGCAATCACGTCACGTAATGTTAGTGTCTCCAGCAGGATAGTACCCAACGTCACGTGTATGCAAGTTGATCTGGCAGAGCATATCATTGTTTTTAAATGTCCCATATTATGCTTCTTTCAGGCTTTTGGACACCTTTGCATTAGTATTTCATATTTTATAACTTAAAATAATGTATATGTGTGGAAAACATCTTTTGGGGAGCCAATTACTTTGACATGGCAGCGAACATTTGGACTGTCTGTTGCCCCCTGCTGGCAACAGTGGGGTAGAGTATAAAATTGATAATTAGCATGTTTATTAGCAACATGACGCTAACAGATGGATAAATGAGCTGACTGCTTCGTAGTTACTTTGACGTGATTTAATTGCCGAAATGATCAGAATGAGGACAGTGTATGGGCTTTAGAAGCGCACAGGAGCACTTCATGATTTCATATATTTACAAAGCATAAGGTGCAGAAGCATACAGCATTACTCAAATGTAATGTTTTTTAGGTGCAAACCATGAAATAACATGGTTAAGAGCTCAAAAAAGTTGATTCAGCATAATAGGAGACCTTTAAAAAATAGTACATATCTGATTTTGCTCCTGTGCCTTAATGAATCTGTAAAAGTTTAAAAAATGTTATGCTTTTTAATGCCATTTTAAATAAATTTTTTTATAATTTTCAATGCCACAAACATACAATTGTGGCAGTTTTGTAAAAATACAGTTCATAAAGCACCAATAATGTTGGCAGTCACTTGTTAAAGGTGCTATGAGCAGTATCTATTTTTTATATTTCATAAAAATTTTCCACATGTACCAAGATATGATGTAAACATGTTTAAATCAAATATTAGTTTTACTGATGGAACAGTTAATTTATTAACAATTAAAATAATATTTTACATCATGGCCAAGTTGTTTTTATTAAGTTTCTTACTTTGGTTCTAAAACTGCATTGCCAATCATCCAATCAGAAAAGAGACCATTGTTCTGGTTTAGACTGCAGTACCGTTTTCAAACCAGTACGAGTGCATGCTGCTTAAAATACCTTTAAAAAGTTCCTCAAGTAAATGTAAAGTATTATGACCCACCTCTGCTATTACAAGACGTGCTTTTAACACGTTTTAATATGGTAGATAAAAGATCATATGATTGACACCTCTACATGTGCTGCTGGTGTTACCCGAGTGCTCAAACACTGCCTTTTTAGGATGAGCCACAGAAGCCACTTTTGTAAGAGCCTGAGGGAACAGGATGTGGACTGACCGCTAACCCCTGCACTGAGCTCCGTTTGTCAAGATAAACTCTGCCGTGCTGTGGCATCTGAGCGTCGTCAGGACAGGGGAAAACTGCCTCCACCACGTGCACACTGGGGAGGTGAATAGTTGGGCCTGCCTGCTCTGTCGCTGGCCAAGCTCAGAGGAAGTGGCTGTTTCCCTTCTCCCGCGACAGCTTTATGGTGAAATTGGTGTGGATTATTAGGTTTAAGTGCGCACACTAAGGCCCCGGCGCAGCACCTGTTAAAACAACCGTTAGCTCAAGAGATAACTTCAAGGTGCACGGACAAGCTCTAGAGAAGAACAGCAGTAAGGGCACACAGACTGCTGCTAAAGCAAAAAAACTATTCTGCTTGATTTATCATATTACTTAAGTGTAGTAGCCCACTGTGCAATAGAGTAAGTGTTTAGATTCTGGACAGAGACAGTGCTAAATGCAGCGTCTGTTTGTCATTTTGTCAAAGCTGCTTGATAAATTAGCTTCCATAAAATAAAGTCAATGAAAGGTAGAAATTTAAGCATCTGAGCTGTAAAATCTAGTCAAAAAGTACACTTAGTTGCAGGCACAAGTTAGCTACTGTTAGAATAAGCACAGGCTAGCTTTGTACATTGCACAGCACATGCTAGCTTTGTGCATTGCACGTCAAAATAATTAGACTGAAAAAGGATTTACTTTTACTGTGGTGAATCAAAATGTAATTTAATTTAATTTTAAAAGGACTTTTTAAAGGGGATATAATTATGCAAAATCAACTTTTCTGAGCTAATTACTTTATCATAAAATAAAACAAATTCATCACATACACTACATTTCAATAAGTATTCTCTCACCCGCCCATATAACTGAATTGGGATTATGGTGTGGGTTTGTTTTTTTCAGGAGCTGGGCTTGGTCCCTTAGTTCCAGTGAAAGGAACTCTGAATGCTTCAGCACCAAGAGATTTTGGACAATTCCATGCTCCCAACTTTGTGGGAACAGTTTGGGGATGGCTCCTTTCTGTTCCAACATGACTGCACAGCAGTGCACACGGCACGGTCCATAAAGACATGGATGAGTGAGTTTGGTGTGGAAGAACTTGACTGGGCTGCAGAGTCCTGACCTCAACCTGACAGAACACCTTTGGAATGAATTAGTGCGAAGACCGCAAACCAGGCCTCCTTGTCCAACATCAGTGTCTGGCATTGGATGAGAACGTCAGACACATAGATGTCTAATGTAGATAGATGCAAACGTCAGATTAAATCCTATGGATTAAGAATGGGATGTCACTTAAGTTTATATGTGTGTAAAGACAGGTGAACTAATACTTTTGGAAATATAGTGTATCACATTGACTTGGCATGTAATCAGCAATGAGCAATCACTGACAAGCAATGTGAATGTTGCATCTTTACGCCATTCAAGTCATTGCAGGGCAACGACTCCACCCCTTCCAAGAGGGGCTAACTCCCTGTTGCTCACCACTTGGGTTTAATTAGCTTTAATCTGATTAAGATAAATTAGGTACTTCTCATAATATTGATTTTATGGTAGCTGCGGTTCCGTTTAATCTCTGCATTGATTAATATGTTTGTTGTCATTTAACAAAAGCGTAGATTAAAAAGAAGTAATCCTCTGAGCTGTAATCAATTGTCAGTGGTTAGTTTGTAGTCGTTACCATGGTTAGACGTTTGTGTTCCAAGTTGGCCTGAGGCAGAGTTATTGAGCATGAAATGTTATCCTTTATATATTTGATAAGACTTGGCCTGGAGGTAAACGGTTCTTTAATGTGGGGAAGAAATAACCTAACCGCAGCACAGCTATTACAGCCAATAACCACAATCTGTGTCAGTAATGATGTGTTTGCATAGCCACCTACATGCAGTGTAATGACAAGTTCACTCCTGTCTGGGAGACGTCCGTTTTATTGTCACAGGGCTCAAGGTAAAAGAAAAAAATAATTGTTCATAAATTATACACAGAATCTACTATAATTTGGTGGCATTTGGACTTGATTTGTCAAGGTAAGGCTTCCCTAACCTTAAAGGGGACATGATGCTTTTTTTAGGCTTTTAAAAATAATTTTGGATGGGGCTGAAAAATATATTGCAAAATTATCATCGCAACGTCAGCAAACACAAAATCCATATCATAAAAATTTAAATATAGCCCAATAACGCCATGGTGTTTCATTTGACAGAGACTATCAGAGCCTTGAATGAAAATGGGTTGTGACTAAATAAAAATGTTCAATGATCAAAAAAGTAAATTTAGCAGAATTGGGGACCTTTAAATACATGTGTTAAAACATCTATTTTGAAATTAGTAAAATCTATTTTTGCAACAAAAAAAAAAAAAAAAAAAAAAGGGCTTAGCAGTTGAGTTAGGGTGTATTAAGACCAAAAGACTAAAAGTTAACAAATGAAATATTTATTGAAGTTGGAACATGCCAATATGATTTTGTCACACCATGATTTTGGTAGTTGCCAGCAAGTTGTTGTTTTAAAAGTACAGCAGTTTAAGAGTCATTGATCATTTGGTAGCAACAGTAAAAATCCCTGAGTCAAACCAGTGGAAGTCCCATTACCTCTTGCTGCTCCCTATGGAGGACAAAGCACAAGCATTTTGAACATATTTTCTTGCTAAATGTTTAAAAGACACTTAAAAACTAAATTCTGCATGTTCTGCAAGCTGAATGAATGTCGGAGTGAATAGCTGCCACTGTCCAGGGTGTGCCCAGCCTAAGACCCATAGCTGCAAGGGAACGAATGAATGGAAAGTAATCGATTTGTTTAACAGCAGCATGTCCTTACAGGGCTACCACAGCTGTATGCTCTTGCCTTGTGTGTGGAACTACAAACTACCATTCTTACCACTATTGTCTCTTGCATTACATTTTGCATTGTTACTTGATAAAATGTTGGAATGTAAAACTTATTTCCCAGCCAAAATGCTGTTTTGCCAAGAAATAGCAGGTGGTGATGAAAAGAAATTCAAAATTTGAAACTAAGTTTTTCCATCCAGCACATGCAACTTGAAACTCCAGAAGGTATTGTTAAAGCTGCCAAGTGGGTTAGTATCAGGAACACTTGATGTTGCTGTGTGTAAACAGAGGCACAGCTTAAGTGTATTTATGCTGTGATGTGAGAGCTGTAAGAGAATCACAGCTAAACAAAACCTCATCAAAAGAACCAAAGACAGGAATAAGAGCAGACTGAAAAAGAGAAGAAGAGGGATCAAAACAGATGGAAAAGTCAGGTGGTACAAAGACAAAGCTCTAAAATGGAAAATGTTTGTCTAACTGGTATTTACTTGTAGAATTTAAATAAGGCTTAGGGCATTGAATGAGGAATCCCATGAACAGAATTAAGTTTTTGATGTTTTACATTTTTTAATAATCTATCCTACTGTCCTACCTTCTTTTAAAAAAACCTTTGTGCCCAGGGACACAATGAGGGGAGGTGAATGCTTAAGCCACTGTACCACTGTAACCCAATCAACATTAAAAATGAACAAAGTAACTTTTTATCTAAAATAAACCGTTTCGGTGTCAGTGTGGTGGCCACATGAGTTGTTGCAGAGTAAATAAACCCCCCTGCATCTCCCCCACCATACTGTATCTTGTTGAAAAAACCAGTCTTGCAAGAATGGGAGAACTGACCCAATGTCCCTGAAATCTCAGGTCTTAAGAAAAAATGACAAATTCTGGTTAGCCATAACAACAAGCCAGAAATTGCTTTATTTCTTCAATTTTTGCCATGATCCTGGCATGACAAAATGAGTTGTTCAAATGTATGAGAAATATGGTGAAGGGAGAGAGATGTGCTGCAGATCTGTTGACCACTGTTGAGCTGGGTTAAGACTGTGCAAATTAAGTAAAAGAAGCATGTGCGTTTTTATAAGGTGTAGACTTATGCTGAGGTGGACAGAGAGATATGAGTCTGGTGGGACAAACAGTGTACTCTTCCTCAGGCCCAAAGTAGCTGGAATAGGCTCCAGCTACCCACAACCCCTATAGTACTCATGAGGGATTGTGATGGCAAAGAATAAGGAATGGAAAAGAGAAAGCATGGAATTAGCAGAAATTTGCCTTCTTTGACACAAACTACAAGTACAAGAATGTACAAGATGTTCTCATAAATGACCCTAGAATCTTCCTTTAAGCTATCAAATGTTACACATACTTGATTGGTAGTTCTTTCACACACACCTATTTCACAATGTTTGCAACACAAAATAAATACACATTATAATGTATGGGAACTACAGTTGAAATGCATACACTGCGTTGTTATTATCTATTGCTGTGTTTATAACGTGCAGTGGTTTGGATGTGGTGCGAGTCTATGAAACCAAACACCCCTTTAAACTGAAACATTTCCTCATTGTCAATGAAGCATGGAGCTGGGTTTATTGCTCCTGAGGGACAGAGTAAAATGAGTGTAAAATTGGGGCAGAGAGGGACTGTAACACGAGGCAAACAGAACAAGAACGATGAGATTTAAACAGGTGGCTTTTAACTTCTCTATGTAATCAAAGTTATTATTAGTCAAGCCTCTTCATCACAGTTATACCAAATGATTGTCTTGAAATAAACGTTGCTACTTATGTCTAATACCATCTATTTTAAGAACAACAAAGTCTGCACTATTGATATTGCACTGGCATGTACTGATGCTCAAGCATATGGATGGAATGCTGTCTTATATAGTATTTATCATGCTTCAAGTACGTCTGAGCATAAACAAATATACATAATTTCAGGCGACCTGTACATTTGCACCACTTGAACTTTCAAACTGTTCTGTCTGTTGTGTAAGCTATAGTAATACATGGTTTAGAGCACTGACCTAGGCCTGGTTGTAGCGTCAAAGCATATTTTGGACTAAATAGACTATTAAAAAAAAAAGGCCTGTGCAACAAAAATCTAGCGATACAATCATGTCACAATATAAGCATCACAATACAATATATCGCAATACTGTAACAAAAGCAATAGACTTTTTTTTAACAAGATGATTTTGGAAAGCTTACCTGTACACGTACACCACTACACATACTATGCACAAAATTCTATGAATTACATTTTATTTACTAATCAGAACAGTGAATACTGCCACTGTATTTCACTGTAGTTGCTTACAAATAAAAACAAAAACACAAACAAACAAAACTAAATAAAAGTTTTTGTTATAAAATATAAAAAATCGAAACACTCAGAGGTGAATGAGTTTAAGATATTTTTCAGTAAAAGAAAACGCCAAAATATTGGTATTGGTTTTGATACAGCATCACCAAATAAAGAAGTCACAATATATTTATTTTTCAGCTTCCATTCCTACAAATATGCATTATTATAACCATCTTTTGGTCTTGATTATTATTGTTCTGTTTGCTGTGTAAACTCTAGTAATGCATGTTTCTGTTAACGTCAAAGCACATTTTAGACCAAATATAGAGTGCCACAGCTAAAAAAAAAGAAAAAAGAAAAAAAAAAAAACCTTTATGTATTTCACAAATACATCTTGGTAGGTAGTGGTGGTTAGTGCACCTGTCTTTCCTGCAGGAGGTCAGGGGTTGCATTTCCCAATGTGAAGAGAAAAACTCCAGACACAACTTGCACCAATCCCAAGCCTAGATAAATGGAGAGGGTTGCATCAGAAAGGAGAAAACCTATGCCTAAATACCTATGTGAATGATTCAGTGTGGCAACCCCTGACCACTGTAAGGGCCTTCTTTGCAGATGATCATATGCTAATAAAACTTACTCTATAATAGGTTAAATCTTCTGATTGTAGTAATTCTATAATGATAATAACAATGACCTTAATGTCTCCAGTGATTTTACTCCTATGTACTTCCTATGTCCAAATTGGAATCAACAGGACATTAGCTAAAATGAAAATCAAACTGCTTTAATACGGTATTTTTTTTACATTTTATGTCTCCTACAAAACAGAGCCATACTTGCTTCTTTGCTTTGCATGTTCCTACCAGATACTCAACATCCGGAGTCACTGTGAGAGTGTGGCCTTTTTAGAAATGTAATGTGGAGTAGACATGTGATCGGTGGATACTTAAAAGGCAAAGAAACCCTAACGAGAGATTTGACTTTCAGTCTTAATTAGGGTTGTGTGCTGTTCATTAGCGCTGAGTACATGTCCGACTTCTGACTTTACAAGCTGTGGTGTCTGGCCACATAAGTGCTCCACTGAAGAAGAACGGGAGAAAGTTTCCAAAATAATGTGCTAACTGGTGAAGTGCACGAACAGACCATTAGGGGCAAAGCCTGGGACAGCACTTTTATTCTCTCTGGCTGACCAAGAATTTGAAGCACTCACCAATTTTGACTTTTCTTGACACACAGTACAACCTTTGCTCCCATTAAAGACCAGTAACAGCTCTTTTTCCAGTCTCAGAGAGGTTATCCGCTGTGTGGAAACTGTGTCTTCAGCCTCCCGTGACGGCAGAAATGAGAGATGTTTTCTAAACTTTGCTGTTAACAGGTAACTCCTACATGGTCAGCGACAAAAAACAGTGTTTGAGAGTTTCCAAACAATGAGTCAGGAGTTCAAACTGGTTCATAGTAGATGTCATTTGGGTTGCCACTGTACCCTGACTGGCCATATGGTCTGTTACATAGAACCATCTGTGAGGGCCGCTACAGAAAACCTTTGCAAAGGGATGGTACTTTAGCTTCAGCCTTCTCTCTGCTTGACCAGATCTATTACAATATACAACTTTACACATCATAGAGGCCTGTGAAAAGAGCTAACTCCAGAGCATGTGTCCAATTAGCATATATAAACAAAAACATGTAAGTTACCGCTGTTGCTGCTGCAGGTCTCACTATGCTCGCTGTTCGTTTTGGCCAAAACTGCTGCTCCATCTAAATGAATGCATTAGTAAGGTAAAAGGACTTCTTTCTCTGATTATTAGTGTTTTTAGCATCTTCATCTTTTTAGAGTCTCCACAGTCAGTATTTAAGCTGCTCTGGGTGTGAGCAGTAGCATTAGCCACAACACAGGAAACGGTGGGGTGCTTGGAGGACGGTAATTTTCACTAATTTTGATTTGGCTATTTTTTGACATTGTCCAAAATTAAAAACGCAAATTAATCAAATTAGTTCAATTTATTGCCCAGCCCTACCAGTAACTGTGTAATTTATTCAACTGGAGTAATGCCATGTTGCTTAGTTGTTGCTAACACTACAATAGTCACTTCACAGTCAAATCTAATATACGTCCACAGCTGATCTATAATCTACGATTCGATTTGTTTGTAGTCATACAAACAAAAGAATGGATAAATAAAATTAGATGGCAATTGGCAAAACTACAGGTTGTCAAATTTCCCCACATAGCACCCCCTTTTCTACTGTGAGCAGCACATATGGAAGCCCTGCAGAGACATTGTTAGAAATGAACAAAATAGTAGCAGTAATCATACAGCAGGCTAGGTACTGAAAGTCAATACCGTTTTGGTACCGACTTAAAAGATCCAGTAAGTACAAGAATAAAAAAATAAAAAAATCATCTTTCAATATCAGTCGGGTTTTGAGACATAGCAGTGCAGATGGGGCACAACAACTTCGCAGCTGCTTTAGGCTACATTTAGCTTAAAGCAGAACTTTCAAGTTAGGTTCTGGTTACAGCCAACACTATCTATCTAATCCTACTTTAATAGGTTCAATGTAGCAAATGAACCTGATGATCAGATTTTGGTCATAGTAATTCTTGGTAAATTTGAATGAATACATAAATAACAGTTCCAGCTGTCTAAAAATGTCTAAATTGATATTTTTATTTTGCTCACTCAAAAAAATGAATGAGATTGAATGCTATTCTCTGTACCAAGCTGCGTGCACAACTTATTTAAATACGTTACTTGTGGAAGGGTCTATAAAGCTTCACACTTATTTTCTGATTGTTTTTTCCCCACTGTTTTACACAATGCACCTTTAAGATATAACATAAATAAATTAAGCAAATATTTTTTTAAAAAGGAAGTCTACTGAAAGGTCCTAGGAAAATCTGGAATAAAGAGCAACCAGACAGTAGCTGGACTTTCCATCGTCATGAAATCAAGTGGTTTTCAAACTCAATACTGGACATTTGGGAACAGGAAGAGCCAGTTTTAATTAGTAGTGCTCATGAAGGTGATTCATTTTGGAAACACAACACTGGGTAATCAGTGAGATCCGGACTCCATGCTGCTCCATGTTCAAACCCAAGTATGTAAATGTTTACGGACACATGTATGTGTGCTACTTTGAGCTTCTGCACAGATGTTTGTGCTTTAAGAGACGAAGCTGTTATTTTTTAGCGGACAGTTTTCACCCGCCCTGGCTAATCAACAATATACCTTATAGTCAGTTCCAGAGGTTAAAACGCATTTGTGACTCAGAGGAAGATTTTGAACTAAATGCCAGAGATATGGCCAAAAGATTTAGAGAAAGGGGCTATAAACATCACAATGTGTCACAAGCATATCAAAAAGCCAAAAGTTTAAAAAGAGAACAGTTGCTAATCCATAAAGAGAAACCATAGTACGATTCTAATCAAGTCCATTTTGTCACACAATACAGTGATAAAGCCAATGCGAGCCAAAGAGAAATTGGAATATACACTCAAGGAAAAAAGAAACGCACCACTTTCATTTTCTCAATTTGTCAAAAAATATTACAGCCAGTGAAAAATTACAGACTACAATGAGTTTAGTACTATTCTGAGTCAAAATGAAATGACTGTTTTCCTGGTTCCGGTTGATTGATTTTGATGAGCAATAACAACTGTATTTTTGTATTAATCACCTATGTCTGGGTCATGAGTAAAACTCAGAGATGAATTGGACCTGTCCTCAATTGTGCATAACCATTCCCTATAAAAAGACACCAAAATGGAAAAAAAGCACATTTGTTCACAATGCCACGACTCCTGCAACCAGAGAGAGATTGGCAGCCATTGGCCTGCTTCAAGCTGAAGGAGCACACGGCTGTAGCCAGGGAGTTTGGAGTCCATCACTCTACTGTTGTACACCTTGCTGAGCGTTTCCACACCACTGGATCCTCCAATGACCGTCCCAGATCTGGTCAACCACATGTCACAACTGCTGCATTATTATTGTTTGGTCATGTTATTGTTATTGAAACTGTCATAAGCATTGATTAATTGGGTCTGAATATCATGTGTATATGGGTATATGGTTGATGTGCACATGGAATATTTCCATCATAAACAAGTAACCAAACAAAAATGTGGTAAAAAAGCAGTGGTGCGTTTCTTTTTTCCTTGAGTGTACTAAAATGTGACAGCGTACGTAGGGAAACTGTACCAGAAACACCAACAATTTGTTTCAGAAGAGCTCCTACTCTAAGTGATAAGCTGGTAAAAGTCATCTTATTCCTTTACAGCAAAAAACATGGCTTGGGCCAAAAACTGGACTTTAAGTGTGGCAACTGCAACCACTCTGACAATATGGTGAATACAAATCATTTTAAAGATATAAACACAGATAAAAAATATGATATAAAATCATTCATTAACTGCAACACCTCTTATGTAATCTACAGGTTGGAGTGCCCATGTGGATGCTTCTACATTGGAAGGACTAAGTGCAAATTGATAGTTAGGCTTGCAGAACATAAACATGCTATTAGAACAAGTAATCTCCAGTATAGTATGGCATTACATTATAAAGAAGCAGGTCACAGCAATAGTTGCAACAGTTTGAAAATGTGTGGCATTGAACACATTAAAATGTCAACAAGGGGTGGCGACAGACTAAAGCAACTTCTTCAAAGAGAATCCTATTGGATATATACTCTAAAGGCAACACAATATCCAGGCCTAAATGAAGAACTTGACTTTACTCCTTTTTTGTGAATAACTTTTCATTGTGATTCCAGTTATGTGTCATGTTTTTTGATTTTTTGTGATTATTTTTTGTGATTATTCTCTGTATATATTGAAATGATTTACTTTTCTTATTTGTGGTTTTTACAATATTCTACAATGTGGTGTGATTATCTTGTTATGGATTTACTCTTTGGATTGGTCATGTGAACAGGTCACATGATCTCTAGGTATAAAAGAGTTCTGGCAGCCATTTTGTTTCTTTTAATGATGCACATGCCCTGATGAAGGCCCTGAGAGGCTGAAACGCGTTGATATTTTTAAACTTAATACAGCCCATGTAATAAAGGCTTTTTAATATTTTTGAAATCCCATTGAGTGCCTCAGTCTCTGTTTGTATGTGATCCCCAACCTGAAGAGCACCTGGGTAAAACTTTTGTAATCGTCAGAGTCAAGTACCATTCCAGCAGCCAAGTAATTTTGAACTGTTATTTTTCTCTCAGTGTGAGCACTTGATATGGCTACAGGAGTATTTAGAGCTAAAATAACTTAAAGCTGGACCAGAGCATAACATCACTAAAATTATGTGTTACAAGAGAAATGAGAGTAAGAGCAAATTTTAGATACCTGTGTTAGTGAGGTGGCTGGGTCACATTCAAGATAGGTATGTCCTGAGCAACTGTTTTTGGTTCCCGATCTGAAACCGATCACTAAATTACAATAAATATGTCTTTTAGTTTAAGCCCTCTCTGCTTCTAAAGGTTCCAGGTCTATTATCATTTATACATACTAGCGATGCACCGATACCACTTTTTTTCCAAACCGATACGAGTACTTCCATTTGAGTACTCGCCGATACAGAGTACCGATATGAGTACTTATATAGGGGTTACTTTATAGTTTATACAATCACACTACTATATCTCATTCATCCCATACCGTGTCGTCTTTTTGCTGTCTATCCTCGCTCTGCGATGCTAAGTTATTAACAGAGTGGTAAGACAGATTGAGCATCTGCGCCATACCAGCGGAGATTCGCCAAGACATACAGCAGCTAACACAATTAGCAACGGTACTTCTTATGTTTATCAGACAACAACTGCTTCACACTCCGCGCTTATATAATTTTCGGGACAACTAGGACAACAAAAGGACAACTGCTTAAGTTTCAGGAGTCACATATGATTTGGGATGTCTGGTTGAGCAGAATGTAGCGTCAGCTTTGCTTTCATCTCCATACAGTTCACTTTGAAATCCTTCCACTCTGTTCTCACTGCTCAGCTGAGAGGGGAATGTCACGTGACAGCGCTGTAAAGTGGTATCGGTTGTTGGTATCGTGCCACTTTTATGAATACGAGTACGAGTACTTGGACATGGTATCGGTACTGATACCCGATACTGGTATTGGCGCATCCCTAATACATACCATGTGAGAGCTTTTAAAAGACACGAAGCAGAGCTTATGGCTAATTGGCATACACAAGCAAAGACACTAAAGTTAGCGCTGAAGGCTACACATCACACTACGCTGTTATTTTTTTGCTAAACTGCTGCCACATCTGAACAAAGGCATTACTAAGATAAAGAGACTTCACAGTCAGTATTTAAGTCTGGGTGCTAGCAGTAGCATTAGCCACAACACAGTGGCACACATAATAGAATTAGGAAAATAATTAATAATATAGTTAAAATAATTATAAAAAATGCTAATTAATCACATTGATTTATTATTTTCACCCAGCACTACTGGAGACATGTTTGGTCACGTCATGGCGGTTTGTGTTTTGGTTTGCGACAGATGTAAAACAGAAAATGGGCCCGATCACGTGACTTAATCCAATCCAATCATTTAAAAATTCTGAAAATTGATCAGCACCCGATACCGACCTCTTGATCATAAACATTTCCATCAAGTTGTGAGTTACACTGTTAAGCTAAGGTGTCATATTACCACTTTTTTAAGAATGGATGGTAAATGGTCACATTTATACAGGGCTTTTCTACCTCCAGGGGCACTCAAAGAGCACATTCACATATTATATATTATTATATTATATTATAACACCAGTGTCACAAACCCTGGAGTACAGTGTCTTGCTCAAGGACACATTGGCTGTGAGTGGGGTTCAACCTGCCACCCTTCTGGTTAGAGAATCAAGGGCTCAACCATCTGAGCTACTGCCCCTGCCCTACCAGTCCTGATGAGAAATAGTTATCTCCAGGAACCCAGGCTTCTATCATCCACTAGTGGGTCTCTCCCCAAATCTTGAGAATAAGAAAACTGAAAATGGAAGATGTGTGAAGAAATGAGGTTGGGAGTATACACACTTAAAAGAAACAAAGGTCAAGTCAAGCTGCTAAATTTGATGGTAGGGACAGGTGGCACAAAATGACAATAACAAGATTTTGCTAATTTCTCTGGCATAAAACCTTATGTAGCTCTCCACAAGCTCTACTTGCACAAAGAATTTGATTAAGATTGCTTTATTGGATTTCTAAAAAAATAATTTTTAACCATTTTCACTGGCTGTTTCACATTAGTTTGTTTTATTAAGCATTACTAAAACAAATCGCTATATTAAATACATTTCTTTCTTAAAATTTAAAAAAAAATCTGCCCTAAATATTGTTAAAAAAACAAAAATCTGCAGTGTTCATCGGCCATCAACATCGGCCATGGAAAAACTCACATTAGTCGAGCTCTAGTTTCCAGTGCCAATCGAAGAGCCGATTTCAGGCACCGCCCCAAAAACTAGGTTCAAACTAGGCCTTTACCTAAACATAGAAGTGTTGCTACAAGATTAGTAACATTAAGCTGAGGACAGTTGCTTTGATGTAAGCATTTCATGAATTTGGAAATCAATATATGGGGAAATAACAAAGTATGATGCACTCCACTTGAAAGGTTTAGAAGGTTTTGAAGGTTTAGAACCTACAAAATCACAAAATGTTCTTGATGTTCTTGTCGGTGTGTACCAGGGAACTTGAGAGGTCTTGGTAGAGTAATTAAGTATTTTTGTGAAAGAGTGCAATTCTGTGCACTTGCAATGGCCCATACTGAGTAGTATACGTTCACGATGACCCCACATTTTTTCTCTTCTAATATTGGCTTGTTTACAGCAGGACGGTGCTTTTGACAAGTGCTCTTATCCGGTCTGTGTTGTATTTAAAGGTGAAGTACTTCCTAAAATTATCTCAATCTATCATGTATCCGTGTCAGTGCAGAGTGCGGGTCGCTGGTGTAAACAAACAGCACAGATAGGACGCCTGGTGTTTACTGAGGCCTGTATATCCTTCACTGGTGTGTTTGAAAATACCCCCGCGCATGCAAACAAATGCGGCTGCGTGCTCATGAGCCGCGAGTGTGCGCCGCCGAACATTGAAATTACAGGGAAAACGGAGAACATGTAGCGCTTGTGCCAAATGGTGTTTGAGCACATGTGTAAACAGCATTTAACTGGGCAATCAACCAGCGCGACTGGTGGTAATGGTGGATTAGGATGGCACAGGCTCACTGATGCTCTTGTATATATATAGAGGACGTCTATGCAGATTTGAAATGTAAAACACATTTAGTAAAAGGCTGTGTGATCTCCACCAGCGCTGATTAGTAAACACACAAGATAGATAGTTTATGACTCTGAAAACGCTGCATTTGGAGCAGGGTTGGGCATTTAAACACAAATACCATTTGTGAATACACCACAGCACTTTCCTAGAAAACATTATTCTTTTCATGTTTAGACTCCAGGAAGGAAGCAAATTGTACTATTCAAGACCAAAGAACTGCTATTTAAAAGGCCATCTTAAACTCATCTGTTCTCTTGTCTTAGTCTTGGTGACTAGCTGTAAATCCCAGGATTAGTGCTGTGTTCTAAGTGTGCTCCGAAGTTTGAATTTCTGAGTTCCCTATGATCTCAGAATTCCTACTTGGGAACTCAGGTAGAAACCCTGAGTTAGAAAATGAAAACCATAACTATAATATTACTCTGCTAATATTATTAATTATTTTCCACTTCTGTCCATTCTCTATGTGTGAACTTGCTACTGTGAGGCATGTGTGCCTCTGCAATTACAAAATACACTGTAATGCTCCATTGTTGCTAATTTTGCATTCAATTTGCATGAAATCAAATTTTATATTCAACTGTTCAACTGTGTCCCACCATGCTAGATTTGACAGTAAACTTTTATGATTTTTGGCAAAAAGTTGCTGCATTGATTTTATCAATATGAAGGTACTGAATCATTATTGCATTGTATCATTCTAAATCAGCCAATAGTGTTCTTGAATTGGATTGAAACAATTCTAATTGATATGTATCATATTGTAGCAAAAATGCATAACTTCACCCCTAATTAATATATTTCTAATTAAAATGTCTGACAAAAGGTTGTGGAAGACCTTCTTCTCTTTAAGTGGAAAAACATGCTATATGCAAAAACTATGTTAAATATTGCAATACGATATCATTGGCAATATTTTGATATGCTATTTTGACAGTGAGTTAAATTAAACTAAAGTAGAAATAAAAGTCCCCGTATTTACAAGTCAAAACTGTGCCAAAAGTGAAAACTTAAAGCAGAAAGGCTTTTTTCTAGCTTTTTGAAATAAATTAGGACACCTTTGCATCAGCATTTCACAGTTTAAGACTTACTGTATGTACTGAAAACCTTGCTGTCATTGCGTGGCATTTAGTTTCGTATGATACAGATATCCAGTTTGCTAAATTAAAGAATACATTTGCGATATACTGTGCAGCCCTACTCTCAGTCTGCTTCTAAAAAAGTGTGTACTATTTACATCCCTCGTGACTCACTTGCACTACACTAACCTTTGAAAAAGAAGCAAACAAGCAGAGAGAGTTTGTGCATCCCTCCAGCTGGACTGGGCTGCAGGAGGAAATCCCCAGTTTTCACAAGACACAGACAGATGTGAGCGCTCTCAAACTGACAGGGGACCCTGGCTGATATTTAGATTCCTGTTGTAGGTTTCTCAGTGCACAGAACAGAAGGCACTTGTACAGCACATATACTACAACTGTACTGTTTAGGTTCCCACCGCATTAGTATATGCAAGGTGTGAGTCATGTACAACAAGCAAGGACATTAGCCATTAGCAGGACTTCTCTTCCTTTCATGATATTTCCGTGGAAAACTGATACTAGCACCAAAGGACACTTTCTAAGTGATTTTAAAGTATTGTGTATGGGGCACTTGGACAGATTGGAGAGCAGCAGTCAAAAGAGTAAGACAGTAGGGTGCTAAGGACAGGCACAGAGGAATAATACTCAAGGGAATACATTTTTCCATGTGTTTTTGGGGGGATAAAGTTGCATGAGTTTCCTAACTGTTGTGTGAAGAGGTCAGTTTGCAGGCTCCATAGCAGCTGCTCAGGAGGTAGGGCAGGTCGCCCACTGACTGTATATATATATAATTGCAATTTTTCTGACAGATATTGAGGTTGCGATTGGATTTGCGATATATTTTTAAAATCAATTTACATTTCACAGTATACATACAGCATGTGATTGAGCTTTGATATTTGACAGAACACTAAAATATTCACTGCTGAACTAATACAAGGAATCACATGCCTTCAGATCATGTCTGTAGAGGTCTAAACTACAGCTGTAGCACAGTTTATACACATCAAGACCCTGCGGAGGACATTATATCAAATAATTGCGGCCTTTGCAATTTGCCAATTAGAACTATTAAAATTGTGATTTCCATTCAATCAATTGTGCAGCCCCAGTACTGATGTATGAATGTATTAGTGTATTTGTGACTGTGTGTTTGTTGGTGGTCACTGGAGAGGCCATTGGCATGGTATGACTGCCAAGTCTCCATCTATCTTTGCCAGGGCAGCTGTGGCTACACAGGTAGCTCACCACCAGTGTGTGACAGTGGAGTAAATGGAACCAAATGCTACTTACATGCACTGCAGCCCTTCAAACAGCCAGGTCAAAGACATAAGAACCAATTAAAATTGAATATGTAGATTATCATTGAATATTTCAATTTTTGACCTGTCCACTTTTAGTTTACCCTGGCTTGCAGGATGATCTGCTACATAAAACCACCAGGGAGGACTTACATGTGATTTGATGAACCAACTCTGGGTTCTACTGCAGGTTGGAAGAACACTGTAAACCGAGCAGTGCAAGGTGGATTTTAGTTTGTGAACGCCCACAAATTTCAAGAATCCAGTTGCTGCACAAGGTAAAGTTTAGGTTTTAAATGTGCAGAGCAATGGTACTCAAACTTTTCACCAACACAAGCACCACCTCAGACAATATTTAGCTTTCCAAGTATGATCTTTAAAGGGCTACAAATAAGCCTAAATCAGGGCCAACCCAGGTCTAAACTATGTCAAAACCAAGCCTAAACAAGGACTAAACTAAGGAACAAAATAGTGATTAACCCATAAAATGCATTTCTTAATAAGGATAAAACAAGGACTTAGGCTTTTCCAACAACAACTTTGAAATCCCCGCAGACAGTATCCATACTCAAAGGTCAGACACTGGTCCCAACACATCTGCTGCTTCTCTTGCTGTGTCTACCCAACCAGACTTGAGCCAAAGACATGACGTTGTTATGAGCCTGATTTTGGACCATTAGAACCAGTCTTCCTTATGGAGCAGATCAAAGAATGCTGAGTCGGCTGCCAGGGGCCAGATCAATTATCCTGGCAGTCCTTTTCCACTGTCTCCACTGGCCCCTGACACAAACCTGGGCCCTATCAGTGCAACAGCAGCCAAGCCATTTTCCTCCATACGTTCCTCTACTCATTTAGTTTTCCTCAGCTATTACCACATCAACCCATTCACCTTCATTCTTAATCCATATCCACACTTTGGTCTTTAATATGACCTTTTCAGGGTCCATTAGAAGTCCATTGTCCTTCAGAGTGCCATTATCTTTAGGTCCAAAATGTCACCTTCTAAAAAGTGCAGTTGGCAGCAGAATGTCACATCTAGGTGAGAAATAAAGTGGGTCAGCTGAATACTAGTCAATCCGTTCAAACTGCTTTAAGATGTAGAATCACCAAAGTTATGGGACAAAGAGAATATTTTAAGAAGATACTCTAAATTAAAAAATGTATGCAATTTTAAAGATAAAAATCAAGCCCGTTCAACATCAACTGTCACCATTCATTGTTTCTCATAAAATAAAGGGACTCTGGTAGTCTATTTTGGCAAAATAAAGGTGAATATAAGCAAAAAAACAGAGTGCAATGCTCAAGTTACTTTCTTAGCAGCAGCTACAAAGCTAGATTCAAAATCATCAATAATAATAATAATAATAATAATAATAATAATAATAATAATAATAATAATGCATTAGTCTTATATAGCGCTTTTCTAAACACTCAAAGTCGCTTAAGAGTTTTTTTTTTTTTGCACATATAGCTGGTGTTAAACATAAAACAGAGGTGACACACAATTTTGTACATTTATAGACATGACATGTCACTAACCGTCTAAAACACATACATGTATAGGTGAACTATTGAATCTACATTGCCCATTGATAATAAATGTCTGTCACTGGGCATAGCTATACGTGCCTACACTGGGTTTTCACTTCACAAATTAGCTTTACCTTTTACAAAGTGATGATTTTTACTTTCAATCCAGCAGACCTAGGTTTGTGTCACTGTTTGTAGCTGTTGCTCAGGAGGTCAGCAGGTCATTCACTGACTGGAACACTTGGCAGTTCGATACCCTCCGCTACCCCCAGTTAATACTGCCGTTGTGTCCTTGTGCAAGACACTTCACCCACTTTGTCTCTCCGGCACTGGTGTACTGAATGTGTTAGTGTGACTGCGGTGGCGTGTTTGGTGGTGGTCAGAGGATTGTTGGTGTGGCTGCCAAGTCTCAGTCTGCCCCAGGGTATCTTAGTGTGCTACAGAGTTAGCACATCACCAATGTGTGACAGGGAGTTAATAAATAATAGACAGTAATTGTTAATATAATAATTTTAAGAATAATAATTTTGATAAGTAGTTGATTATGACCCGGCCAATTTTGGGTTAACCTGGCGTGCCAGATGATTTGCTTCATAAATCCACTAGAGAGGACTTTCATAGAAAGTGTTGCAAGGAGGGCTCCAGACTGGCTTTTTGATTTGCATTGGTGCACCTATTTTTTTTTTTATTATTATTTATTTAGGTGCACCTAAATGTTTTTGCTAGTTTTGGAACCAAACTGAAAAACTAGTCTAGAGCCCTGTCTGCAATACATTCTGTGGAAGTTCCCCCTGGTGGTTTTATGTAGCAGACCATCTGGCAATGCATTGTATTCTGACTTTTTGGAAGAGGCAGGTAGACAATTAAAACTATGAAAAGCCATGCTCATAATCTAATTTATGATACAGTTTAAGTAGTACACTTGCCCAGATGTGATACTGCAATATGGTGAACAAATTCTGGCTCTTTTACTACAGCAGCAAGAAAAGACAGTTTTCATTCTGGCCATAGAAGAACAGCTCTACCTTTTACAAACGGAGCACTAAATTGCCCTTGTGGCAACTTGCATTTCTAAAGTGATTTGAGGATTGTCCCTTATTAAGTGCACCATTGTCCTTCGGATGAATGGGCTCAGGGTAATACAAGACACTGTTAAAGAGCAGAATGGAAAATCATAATAGAAGTGCTTGAGGAGCATTTTAGTGGCACTGACTCAAGAGGACACCATTTAAAGAGATAAGGAAAGTCAGGTCACTGTCAGGTGATTAAGCGGCCACTTCACTTTGACTTATTATTGGAAAAATGCTTTGAGCGGCTAATCTAAGTATTTTACATAACACAATGGAGTCATCATTGGTTAATCTCAACTGTGCTGTCTAGCTGAAGCATTTTAACTATGTGGAACGTCTTAGCTACAGTATACAGCACTGTCTTCTTTACAAAAAGGCCTATATTTCTCAAGGAGAGGAGGAATGTTCAGAATGTGATCAGGTATGTACAGTATGGTAATAAACATAATATATCTAAACAGGTTAAACAAACGAGAAGAGGTCTCTCTTTTAGAACATGGTTAATGGTCGAACTATTTTAAGCCTTATGCTGACCTTACGGTAAAAGATTTTTAAAGTCTTAAAAAGCCATTAGTGTGGCCATTAGTGTGAACTTTTTAACAGCATTGTCCTTGTTACTTTGAATTGTTCTAAAGTGACACTGTCTGAGATGTGCAGCTAGCAGCAGAATATGACATCTCGATTACAAATTAAGCAACATACCCTGACTGTCCATGAATGAATATGGTCATTGCTTAAACCATACACTGCAATTTTCAAATTGCAGAAAAAAAAAATGAATTGGAAAAAGAAAAAAAGATTTCAGCTTCAAATCAGGCTAATGGCAGGGACAATCACTTTAACTACATTCATATGGTATAGCATATAGACCAGTGTTTCCCAACCAGGGATACGATCTGTTGCTTTCAGTTCCATTTACCCGCATTGAACTGAGTAAACGGGCTTTTGTCCACTCTGCACTTTATGCATGGAAAGTCTGGACATTAACTAAGTTGATTTCTTTGAGCGCTTTTAAATCCTGCTTGAGCGTTCTAAAGGCCAACTCCACAACATGTTTTTCATAATCTGTCTCTGTCTGTTATCTTTTCTGTCACTATGTAATTATGTAACTGTGTTTTATATTTGTTGCTACCTATCTTGGCCAGGACTCCTTTGAAAACGGGATTTTTCCAGGTTAAATAAAATATTTGATAATTTATTTCAAAGATCATAAGAAAAAAATCGCTTTAAATGTTTATATTTTTATATTATATTATATTGAAACTAATGAAAGACCGGCAAACTAAAGTGCTTCTTTGACTGGAGGTGAAATTGTTAAAGAATATTATCTGAGTATTATATTTCGTTAAATATTATTTAAGTTTACTAGTTTGTTTCAAAGTTATTAAAATTATTTTTTTATTTTTCCGAGTTTATAATTACTATGATTTATGTTTGAATTTTAAGTTATTTTTATTTTTCGCAACAAAAGTTTAAAAAGCAGTCATCTGGATTAGATTAGATTAAATCTAATCCAGATGACTGCTTTTTAAACTTTTTTAAACTTTTGTTGCGATGCATTTACCCTGGACGAGTGAGAGTCTTCACAGACTTATTTTTATTTTATTATATTTTTTATTTATTTGAAGAAACATGTATGTACTTTTTGAAGAATCATCAACACGTATGAGTGAGGGGGTACTCATGGTAAAACAAAAAAGGGTACACAGGAAAAAAAAGTGTAGGAACCACTATAGGGAATGGTAGTGTCCTCTCCCTCTTGTCTGCAGCAATAGTCTGACAGGCGACCCCTGATCTTGCTTAATCTTTTTTTTTTTGAGAAGATGGACAGTGACTGGTGTGCTGAACCAGACCAGCCTGTCTAATACTAATCTGCTTGTGCATAATTCTTACCAGTTTCTCCTTGAAGACCATTTGCCGGAGCCACTTGAAGTCCAGTGGTTTGAACGCAGAGAAAACAAACAGTGAGTCCTTCTCGTAGTTGTCAGGCTTCTGGATGGCTCCCTCGGGGTAGGTAATCCTCATGGTGGTTTTGGTCCCTACGTCTCGGCCAAAACCACTAATCGGGGCTTCATTTAACCTGCCAGCATTAGAAATAGTGCACTTTTACAAGCAGAGGAATGAAGATGCCAGTTTAATAGTCTCATCTGTTTATAGCTCTAGGTCCTTTGTGTATTGTTGTTTTGTAGAAGTTCAGTAAAATGTAATTCTCAGCACCCAGTGACTGCCTTTTATTTTCTAAAACAGGGCTGTCAACTATATTTGTCCAAGGGCCAGAAATTGAGATGCTCTCATAAAATAAAACAAAATAATGTTGTATCCTAAGAAGTATAATCTTATTTTATATATGAATTTTCTGCTTGCACATAAGCCCCATTTTTAATAACGAGGCCTTTTTTTGGGCCATTTGAGTCAATTTGCTATAAGCAAGGATTAATTTATGCTCTTCTCTGTTGACGGTTGAGGGAGACACCACAATTGGGCATTATTGTGTGGGAAAAAAGGCCCAAACAAGGACATTTGTGAGAAACGACTGTAGATAACATAATCATGTAAAACCATTTACAAATGTCAAATGAGATCGAGCTTATCATTTAGGACTGAACGCTCAGCAGCCGATGCTTGCGCTTAAAAGATGCTATGAGCAGTATATCATTTTTTGTATTTCATAAAAATTACCCACGTGTTCCAAAATACAAGGTAAACATGTTTAAATTAAATATTACGTTTATTGATAACAATGGTACAGCTGATTCATTCACAATTAAAAAATATTTTAAATTATGGCCAAGTTGTTTTTGTTTACACTTTTTGTTTTGGTTCTACCCCTGCATTGCTGGTCGTCCAATCAGAAAAGCAGAAACTACAGACCACTGTTTTGATATAGACTGCAGTACTGTTTTCAAACCACGAGCGCATGCTGCTTATAGTACCTTTGAGTAATATTCTGTGGGCCAGTTGGAAAGTTGTGGTGGGCCTGATTTGGCCCCCAGGGGTGCCAGTTGACTTTCATTGCCCTTTGTACAGCCTAAATGCTTGTAGAGCATCTGAAGATATGGATCAACTCACTAATGAGCTCTACACACTCAC
This sequence comes from Bostrychus sinensis, assembly GCA_020698575.1. Classification (NCBI taxonomy): domain Eukaryota; kingdom Metazoa; phylum Chordata; class Actinopteri; order Gobiiformes; family Eleotridae; genus Bostrychus; species Bostrychus sinensis. The sequence goes on from CM036256.1 coordinate 28,803,964, forward strand.
AAACAGCCCTCATATACCAAGCATTTATAAACTTTATGTTGCAATTACTACTTGGTGCTAAAGTGATGGAGCGGCAACGGTTGATGGCAGCAAGATCCATGGTCCCATTTATTATTTAGCAGCATGACTGTGTTGACCTGCCTGTTGCCTGTAACCTAACAAGCCCGCTAACTCATCTGTGTTTTGACTTACCTGACCACAACATCATAGTCATCTATTTTGGAGCCCAGTGACTTGTTGGCTAGAATTCCTCCATTTCCCACAATGATGCATCTTTTACAGGTCAAACTGGGAGACAGAAAGGTCAAGACATACTCAGTACTAAGAGGTACTTGTAATAAAGGCATCTTGAAGTGTGTTAATATGTATGTTTACCTGTCCAGCTCCTCTCCGAGCCCATAGTTCTTAGTGGTAGCTAAAATGCTGTCTATGATTCTCTCTGCAAAGACAAAAGAAAGCATGTTCAGTCAAAAGTGATTTTCAAATGACACATAAGCAACTTCTCCATGAAAATCGGACAGATTTTTGCATTTTTTAGACAATCAGCCATTGACTGAGCTTTTCTGGGACTGTTCAGGCAACCATGTGACTGAAGGACCAGATACATGAGGCTTTGTTTGAACACCTTTGTATGGAAGCTTCACAACATTCACAATACTTATCAAATGCCAGTTTTTCCCTGATATCCTGCAGCCTTAAGCCTTACTTAGGGCATGACAAAGAAGGTCTTTAACCACCCAGAAGAGTATAGCAATCTGGTGACGGTGACGATGATTAATAATAACAGGGCTGCAACTAACAATTAATTTGATAATCAATTAATCTGTTGATTATTTTTCCGATTAATAATCAGATAGAGGAGCACGAGTAAAGTGGTTCAAAACTTGGTGTTTTATAGTTCCTGATGAAATGATAACATTACCAAAAATCACATAATTCTTACTAAATTTGAACCAGACGAAGCCACTTGAGCAAATTTGGATAAGCCATATATACACACAGGTATTTTAAATCAAAAATACAAAATGTACATTGTTTTTAAGAGTTTCTGTGGCTTCATTACTCTTAGTAATAAACCCTCCTCTCTCAACACATGGCATGTTTAACAGTCTAGTGAATATTCCAGTCAGTGATTAATTGATTACTAATTTAGTTGATAACTAGTTCAACAATCGATTCATCCGATTAATTGTTGCAGCCCTAAATAATAATGAGTGACTGGAAGTCCTACATTGTGACCATGTTGACAGAGGGGATGGACATGAGACCAGCAGAGGAAATGCAAAGGGAGTGTATGGATGGAGCAGATCAGACAGGAATGATGGACTTAGGTTGTGAAAGTCTTCCTTGAATGTAAGGAAGAAGAGTATGTACTGGATTCTTTGGGGTATTGGGAGCCAGTGGAGTTGGATGAGAACCAGTGTGATGTGTTCGACAGATTTGGAGCGGGTGATGATTCTTGCAGCTTAGCAACACAATAAATTTCTTAAAGATGGACAAATGAGTGTGACTAATGTTTCCTTGCATAATTCTGAGAGTTGAAAATTTACTTTAGAGGATTACATTAAGTGATGGAATCTAGTAAACCGTTAGATGAGAAGATGATTAGGCTAACTTTGGCTCAATGCAAAGGGAGGCTGTATGAGAAATGGCAGTGCAGGTGGTCTGAAGAAATATAGATAAGGATGACACGTCTCTGTTTATTCATTGACAGATAAGGTCAGACTAAGAAAAAATCCTCTGGTAAACCGTAGTGTTCTGGAGTGTGGTATGCATGAGTGTGGGGGAACGCTCCATAAAAGCTCTCAGGGAGGAATGCTGTTTTCAAACAAGCACATTCTGCTGCTGCTGGAGTGGGCGCAGTGCGGTTCTCCTCGCTGCGTGGCTCCCTCCGATCGCAAACACGAACGAATGCTGGAGTTTAGTCACTGCACACATTCCTGTCATGATATTTAGGGCATCTGGCTGCAGTCATCCTTCCACTTTTAGATATCGCACACATTGTGTTTGTTTAGAGGAACATTTTTAGTTGCTGTGCTTATATTTCAACCCAAAAAAGGCACTGAATGTATATAGAACATGGCTGTAAAGATGGAGCGAGGTGCAGGTCAGGAATCTGGGATCATTTCCAGCACGTAAAAACTTAGTTCTTCTGGCCAAAAATGAATGCCAGTCAACAGGCTTAAGCTGCATTTTGATTGGACTACAGAAGATAACAGCTTTTCCTCTGACATTTGTTGCAGTCATGCAGTCAGACACATGTGAAAAATCTTTTCCATGTTTAAAAAATGAGTAATTTAATGTAATTTATTTTTAGCATAGAATATTTTTAGTTCATTTGCAACTGAAATTTTTGGATACAATAAAAAGTTACAATAAAGGGGCTATGTCTGTGAAGACTCTCACTCATCCAGGGTAAATGCATTGCAACAAAAGTTAAAAAAAAAAGCAGTCATCTGGATTAGATTTTTCAAGTTGAAGACGTTTCACCTCTTATCCAAGAGGCTTTCTCAATTCTGAAATGAACTGGTAAGAGAGCTGGTTTATTGTCCACTGCAGTGAGAACTGTAATGAACAGTACATTGGAGAAACCAAACAACCTCTGCACAAGAGGTTATACCAACACCACAGAGCCAACTCCAGTGGACCAGAATCTGCAGTACACCTCCACCTGAAGGCCACAAACCACTCCTTTGAGGACAGTGAGGTCCGAATCTTAGCCAGAGAGAAAGGATGGTTTGAGCGAGGAGTGAAAGAAGCAATCTTTGTCAAAAAAGATAAACCTTCTTTAAACAGAAATGGTGGACTCAGATACAACCTTCCTTCTGTCTACAACAGTCTCCTGAAACCCAAACAAAACAAACCAGTTTCACTCAGGTCATTTACATCTGAAGGAGCTGCCCAGGCTGGGGAGGGTTAACGACTCTCACTCCAGCTGAGGACAAAGGACTCCTAATGACCCGAAACCACTAGGCTATTCATGGTCACATTGACCAATAGAATTTAGTTTCAGGTCTAAACTCCTCCTTCCTAGAAGAATATAAACCAGCTCTCTTACCAGTTCATTTCAGAATTGAGAAAGCCTCTTGGATAAGAGGTGAAACATCTTCAACTTTAAAAATCTAATCCAGATGACTGCTTTTTTTTTTTTTTTACTTTTTTTTTAACTTTTGTTGCAATAAAGGGGCTATTTTAAATAAGGGTCACAGTTATCCAGCAGATGATAGTATTCACCTGAGAAAGGTAGCCATATTAATTTTGTAATGCTGTGGTTTTAATAGCATGAATAGTGTTTATGTAATGCTGTGTGCTTGAGGTTTATGCAAAAACCATGCGCTTTAATTTAACAGAGCCCTTTATAAACTGAACTTTAATCTAGATCTTGACTCAGGGTTCCTGCAGATATCAGCAAGTCTAATTTAATGATTTTTAATGCCATTTGTAATGCCATTTTAAAAAAAATTAATGCCACAAACACAGAATCATGGCAGCTTAAAAATTTATATATATTTTTTTTTATTGTAAAGTACAGCTTATAAACACCAATAATGTTGAAAGTCAAAAATCTGATGTTTGGGTAGTTTAGTCCCTCTGGAAGCAGACTCAGTCCACCCATCTATCACACTAATGTAGGCTACAAAAATGGTTAATTATTTTGTTACTTTTTTCTTTCTGTTTGATTTGGCAGGATTTTTATGCTGGATGCCCTTCCTGTCACAACCAGCCACAGTGACTGGAGAAGGCAATGTGAGTAAAGTTTCTTGCCCAGTGACACAACAACAGTATGCACTTTGGGCGAGATTTGAACCAGCTACCCTTCGGTAGCCCCAAAATTATTATCCATATATACATATTTATATTCATAAATAAAACTGATAATGTCAGAAACTTTACTTCAAAACTATTTTGAATTTTTTAATGCCTGTTGGAATAAAATTGAATGCTTATTAATGCTATTTAAGGCCTTAATTTTCACAAAATCTATTTAATGACTTTTAATGCTTATTAATGCTATTTAAGGCTTGCCTGGAAAATCCAGACTGATATGTCTCTGTGTTATTCTACAGAGAAATATCAGTCTGGTCACCTCGCCGTCCGCAGTGGTTTACTCAAATCCCAACCGTGCATTTTGATTGGTTTATTTAAGTCACGTGTTCTTCGCGAGCAGCGTCACTCGTACGCGTCTCCTCACCGACAACAATCAAGATGGCGCACTGAGGAGCCGAGAGTTTGTTTCATTCATCGGTATGGTACAGTAATGTTGAAATAACTCCCTCGTTCCACCCTCGTGGCTTCACTACTCTGTTTGTTTACTTTCTCACTTTCTTGTCGCTTTGTTAATGTCACGTCCGCCATTTTCTGATTGGTTAACTCTGCTGTCCGTTAATTCGGGTTTGCTCCGCCCTAGAAATCAAATTGATTCTAAGGCAACCAGACTTATCCGCTGGTACAGCGGTGAGTCTGGAATTTCCAGGCAAATTTAAGGCCTTAATTTTCACAAAATCTATTTAATGACTTTTAATGCTTATTAATGCTATTTAAGGCCTTAATTTTCACAAAATCAATGTAATGACTTTTAATGTTTTAATGCCCTTTGACTGGCCTAAGTCAAAGGTCTAAAATAGATGTTAAACTTGCATTTCTAATACAATTTCTTATGCATAAATGGGGCCTCTAAGCATTTTGTCAGGCAGTCCTCCTGACCCCAGCTAACAGCTAACACTCCTAATGATTAAACTGCAGCAGAGGGGCCGGTGCAGCACCAGCCAAATGTTTGGATGTGGTGTCGAAGTGTGGCATCAAGCATCACCCCCGAACAGTGTAAACACCAGGCCCGGGACCACACCACAGCCAAGTGGGTGAAAAGTGACAAATCGCACTGGGCACCGCTCTCTTACACACATGACAGGCAAGCTAATTGTTCCAAGTGCCAGCGGTAAACATTTCAGTGAACTATGTCTTGGTGAACAGCCCGAGACAAATGACTGGAGGCCCAGATATTAGGAGTATGCAGAAGCAGACGGGACAAAAATGCTTACTCGGAAGGCCTGTGTAGTAAAAGTAAATACAGACAGGGTTCAGGGAAGACAGTGGCCTGTAGACTAATAAAGAGATGAGAGTGGTGTAATAAAAAATAAGTGATGAATGGTTGTATTAAACTAACAGGAAAGGCAACCCACTTAAGGCTGTGTAAGCCTATAAATACAGGGGCTGACTTCATCTTCAAGTATTCAAGGTGGTTTTGTCTCTGGGATTATTTATAGCCATGTCGAGGACGCCACAGCATATCCAAAACTACACAAAAGTAGAAGTAATTGAGAAGTGATTTTAAGATTTCACTCCATGTCCTCTAACCCCTCCATATTTTTGCTATAGGTCTGAATCCCCTGAATAAATTATGCATGTCTTGATGCATTAGGTATAGAGTAATGGTAACTGACAATAACCATTAACCCACAACTAACTGGCCATTAAACAGGGAGTACCCCAGCTTAGGCCCAAAGTAGCAGGGATAGGCTTCCTGCCCCCCACAACCCCGAATGGGAATTGGAAGTGGGAGAAGATGAATGAATGACTGGTGCCATTTAGACGACAAGGCTGGCCAGGAAAACACAACAGTCATGCCGTTTTTGATTTGCACCTACATTGAAAAGCTGGGTAAGATAAGGGTCAATATATGTAGTAAGCCCTTATGGCCAGCAGAAGGCATTGTTCACTCTACTGACTGAAGTCACCACCTAAACTTTTCCACCACCAATGACAGTCAATTTGTGTTTTCATTGGTACCGGAAACAGGGGTTGTTAAGCACACTTTGTACAATTAGTCCTAAACTAGCTACAAGATTCTGGCAACAGGACAGAATGCAACATTTTACCAAAAAACATTTAACCAAAAAACATTTTACAAAAATGCGTTTTCTCAGCTTTTTGTCTGAAAATTTCAGTTTTTGGTAAAAAAAATACCATCCTTCAACATCCTTCAGGAAAAGAACAAATGAACATAAAATAAAATGCCTTTTTAAATGAAAGAAGAGTCTCTCCTCTTTTGTTGGGTATTTAAATTTTAAATAAAACTATAGCACAATATTTTAAGTGGGACAGCAAAGATTGTTAAAAATGACCAAAAACGCTTGCACTGGCTGGCAACTTTTTTGAGACAATGCTGGTAGGGAAAGTGTTTAAAAAAGCGACAGGTTAATACTTTCAGTTTTCACTTTCTTGGGCGGAACTGATACACCTAGGAGTAGTATTAAGGATTTATACATGTATTACTAATGGTAAGTTATCGGAGTATAACTGTATGAAGCATAAAATTACTGTGTTTTGTGACTGTACAAGCGGATTCAGACAAGGCTGTCATTGTTTTCAGTAGGAAATTGGAAATCCGGTTTCCATGTACACAACAGGCCAAAAAAGCAATCGAATCATTGCGTTTTGGGCAAACTGCTTTGCTGTCCATGTTGTTTTGTTGTCCAAAATGTTGCTCTCTAGTAATCTATGGTATACTGTCACTGGTCTATTTCCTAACATGTGAGGAGGGCATTGATAAAACACTTTTTCAAAAAAATCTTATGTCAATATATCCTACATTGCAAAATGAAGCATTAATTGATGCAGTCATACATTTAATCAAGTGTGTCAAATGTATTTTGAAGATGTGTTAAGTGTTTTGCCAGTGTGTTGTTAAAAAGATGTTATGCAAACGACATCAATGTACTTTTCTAAGAAACAGATTAAGTTTAAGTTCTATTTTAAACCCCAGCCTTTTGTTTGGAGGCTATGGATGATGTGTCCTTAAGATACCATTGAGCGCAGGTCAAGTCTAGAGATTTATTTATATAGACTATATCACCAACCACAAATGTGCCTTTAGGGGCTTTGCGACGTGTACAATCGAAAGAATCTGCTGGATGGAATAAAAATAAACCACCATCACTCCATGTTCCCAATTTCAAATCCTTTGTTGCGTTCTATTCATGATCCACACGTCTCATCTCTCCACATGAGTACCACTAAAAGCCGATGGCGATAGGCACGGGGAAAACAAAACCAGGTGCGGCGGGATACGGCTGGGCGTTCACGGAGCACAAAGGTAACATTCACAGAGGGCCTGGCTGAAGTAAGAACTGGGAGATGTGTGTGAGTGTGCACACGTTATCTAGGCAGTTCCCATGGCACTATGCACTTGTTATGGAGCTACAGTAATGGCATGTGTTTACAGAACAAGAACACTTACCTTGAAGATGTAAGAGGCTCAAAAAGTAATAACATTGCTAACATTTACAGGACATTCTGGCATTGTGCAAGCAGCCACTAAACCATCACTTTCCCATTTTAATTTCTTCACCCTGGTCTCAATAATCAGCCTAGATACCTTTCCTGCTTATAATTGATTGCGCCGCAGTATAGCTCAGTTGGTGGAGTATGTGGTGAATATACAGAGAGACTACAGCTCGCCACACAAACTGTATAAAAATGGACAAAAGACTGGACTAAACCAAGACTAAACCAGGACTTAACCAGGACAAAGCTAGGTCTACAACAGTTTAAAACCAGAACAAAACCAGATCTAAACCAAGACTTAACCAGGATTAATTCGGAACTAAACCAGCTCTCAACTATTTTTAAAGAAAGACTTTTAACAGGTCTAAACCGAGACTAAACTAGGTCTAAACTAGGTCTTTACCAGGTCTAGCCTCAACTAAAACAGGACTAAAGCTGGAATAAAACTGGCTCTAGATGAAAGTTAATCTAGGACTTAAACTGCAAGACTCCTGAGTACCACCAGTAGAAGTCCGTGTACCACAGTTTGAGAACCGCTGGCTGAGATGATTTATTAATAAAGTCTTGTTTTCTTACAGATGATTCCAATCACAATATGCTGCTGGATGATTAAACAGCTTTCCTTGAATACAAAAAAACTGAATACCACCATGATAAAACCCCTCTATACTATATTTTCAAATGCCAGTTCAAAGAAAGCAGTATTAGCAAGTGTTGACTTGATTTGTATTTTACAGAAACTGCTATGGTATACCATACAATGGCCAATGCATTCTCACAAATTCACTAAATATACTGTATATCTTGCTCTGCTCAGTTCAATGTGATTGCATCCAACTTGCTGAAGTTTGGACCAATTGTGTAGCACAACTGACAAGACTGACCGTTATGGGCATGTTTAGTTAGTTCTAACGTCACGTAGGAAGGCATCGCCTACAAAGTATTCATCCAGAGTGTCTGAATTTGCAAATGCTTTCCATATAAAGCACTCTCAGATAGTTCTAAGTCAGGGATTCTCAAACTGTGGTACGGGTACCAGTGGTGGTACGCGGACTCCTTTTGGTGGTACTCAAAGCCTTTTGCAGTTCTGATTTAGTTTTATTCAAGGTTTAGTGCTGCTCTGGTTGGAGATTGCATTTGAGGTGTAAACCACTTCTTGTTCCGGGTTTAGTACTAAATCAAACCTGGTATAGTCCTAGATTAGTTATGTACTGGTTGAAACCTGGTTTAGTCAGTGCTGATTGAGTCCTGGTTTTGTCCTATATTAGGTATGGTTATGTGCTGGTTGAGACCTGGTTTAGTCAGTCCTAATTAAGTCCTGGTTTAGATCTGACTTAGACCTGGTTTAGTCCCTGGTTGGTCCATATTTAGTAGTTACCATTTCAGTTAGTTGAAGATGTACTTTGAAAGACTTGTTTTAAATAGTTGAGAATCACTAAATTACATGTAGTATATATACATAAGAGTGGCTTTGAACAGGTGATGCTCAAAAGTTAAGATTTTACCTTGCGTTTTAAATCCGAATGGAGGCAAATAACTGTTGACTTTCCCAAGGCGTTTAAAGTTTCGGTCGAGAAACATGGGAGCTGGCTTGATGAATCTGAAAGAGACAGAAACAATGCAGAGACAAAAGTAGTATTAGTACAAGCCAAATTGCGAAGATGACACAAAGCACCTTGTTCAAGTGTTTTCTTTCTGTGAGGACATTTTGGAAAGCTTTGGGAATGATAAAGTTGATTCTGTCAGTATCTGGAGACTAGAGCTTGGCTTGGGACCTTCTCTAAGACAGAAACCTAAACTACAAGAGACACAGATGTGATAAATGCTCACAGACAACATACTGAGACCTGAACGCTTTTGGTCAAATGACTGGGGCAGGATGCCTCAGTAAACAGGGAGAAGACCTTTCAATTTGTCGGTGTTAAAAAAGAAAAATCCATCCAACAAAAGTGTATTTAAATAACTTTTTCCAACAATTTAACTCCCAAATTTCTGACTGATGTTTGCAATGCTCCATGGACTGCAGCTTCTTCCTTATCCGGTGTCTCTTTGATTAATCGCGGCACGAAAAATCAAAAGAAGCCATTTCCTGTCCGTACCTCCCCTGACCCAGCGCAGGGCTACGTGCCACCTCTGTTGGACTCGGGATGCAGGATGGATGGGTGTTATTCTGACCCTCTGTCAGCCTGTCCCATGTTAACACATGTGGAGGTTCACAGCTAGCCTGCAAATGTTTTGGTGTCAGGTCTGTTGTGATCATTCCACAGCAGACACAAGACACGGGACGCCCGGAAGAAATCTACTGAATCACTTTGTTTATGCTTGAAGACAGTTACAGAAATCGGAGCGGCTGATTCGCTGATGTGTTGTAGTGTAAGTTTTGTATAAACTGCGTTTACAACTTACTGGGGAACATGGAGTATCTGACATACTATAATCTAGTGTATAAAGCATCAGCAAAGCCATGTACTACAAAGCTGATTTAAAAGGTATCTTAAAGGGAAGGCGGGTCACTTTCTGTCAAGGAAGATCAAAATTTATGCAAAACAGTTAAATAAAACAGTTAAAACGTTTTCCATACCTTAGTATAAGTTATAAAACGTGAAATACTAATGCAAAGGTGTCCAACATTATTTCAAAAAGCCTGTACAAAGCATGATATAGGACCTTTAATCTGCCAGCTAACCAGTCACTGATAACAAACAACCATGAAGGCATAATAATATTAAGTGATAACTCTGAATATTTTCTTTTCTACAATATTAAGAGACACTAGATCAGGGATTCTCAAACTTTTTACACCAAATACCACCAAATATTTGTCTCTCCAAGCAACATCCTTAAAAGACTAAAATTAGCGTTATCCAATTAGGACAAAACAGGAACTAAACCAGCACTAAACCGGGACATAATTGGGACAAAATCAGGACTAAGCCAAGGGTCTATATAAGTGGTTCCCAACCATTTTTGTGTTGCGTACTCCCTGGGCTTTTTGGGCTACTTGTCTTTCACAAGTTGTAATAGTTTATGGAAAGATCACAAATATTTTCTTATCAAAATATGAAATAATTCCAAGTACCCCCTGTAAAGTGCTCATGTACACTAATCTATATGGTGTTGAAACATGTAGTGTGGAATTGCCATTAGTAATTTTGCCACAACAAAAAATGACACCTTTAAAAATGCAATCAATACAGCAGTGCTTCATATCTGATCCATGAAGAACCAGAGCCTCACAAACAATAAATGACAATAGACAGGCTGCGCTAACCTTAAAAGCATTTCAATAACTCAATCCAACCTTATACTGTATTTCCTAGATATCCTGGCTTGGTTATGGTAAACCCTTCTATGAGTTTCCAAGAAATATGTGGAAGTCTGCAGCACAATGACCAAACATGGCTGACGCCGTATGGAGGCTTTCCCAATGAGCTTGTCTCCTTCTGAAGCCTCCTAATCAGTCTTGGATTCCAGCATTATCCAACTGTGACTGTTTCTGTGGGGCATAGACAGCCTGGTTGTGTTCACACGGGGGGAAAAAAGGGGACCAGAGTGACTAAGCTTATACATTTTTGTAGCTTGAATTAGCCTGAAATAATGCAAACTGTACATAAAAAAGATGGTTTGGAATAATGGCAATTGACTAACTACATGTACTTTAAGTGCCTGGGTAGAGAAAATTAGTGAGGGTCCCTTTCATTCATAGGAGCAATAAGAACTCCACTGTTTGGTTCTGGTTTCGTCCCTTAAATTATTTGGGATGGGAAATAGTGTGCCAAGTCATTCTCAAGTCAGCCACACTTCTTAACTGTGGGTGGGGCCCTCAAAGTGGGTTGTAACGTGTTCTTAGATAGATGCAAAATGTGTGGAGAAATAGAGTTTAAATGCCCAATGCAGTTAGCGGAGGTTGTGAGGTCGACCCTCGGGTCAGCCGCCACAGAATCTCTCTGGGTGTTACCATAGGTTCTCTCCAGGTACTCCTGCTTTCTTTACTGCGTGCTATGATGCATCCATTTTGTTATCTTTTGAGATTTCACTCTTCAGTAGGCGCCCCACTTTTTTAATCCATTTACTGTATATCACAGTAAATGAATTAAATGGTTAGCCCAAAAAGCATACAAACTTTTCAAGAGTATCATGTTGCCCCAAGTTTAGCATTGCCACGGGTTGTGCTTCCGGGTCACGTCTTCATCGTAGTTCGTTTTCTCTTCTTTTTTACTTTTTATGGAGAAAAAAGGTAATTGGTTCAGAGTAGGACCTATAGAGACATCTAATTATTAATATAGTTTAGATACAAACGTAAAACGGACCGTTAAAAGACATTTTGGATTGCTATTACGATCATCAACAGCCTGAATCACAGATATGAGGATTCACACAGGACTTGTATTATCAGAGGACCCCAGTGTTCGCTGAAATATGGTAGGTAATTTGTGGGGAATTTTTACTTTACAAATCACAGACATGGTAGATTTGCATGGGGAAAAGAAATCACAGAGAACCTCGGAAATTTTTACAAATTACTGGAGATCCCTAGGTAATGCCAATTTCCTGGTAATAGGGCTTTAGGTGAATTGTTGATTCTAAATGTACCCTAGTGAATGAATGTGAGAGTGAATGGTTGTTAGTCAGTGTGTGTCTCTGTGTCAGCCACGTGACACTGTCTAGAGTGTACCCTGCCTAAGGCCCATAGTTGCTAGGATAGGGTCCAGCACCTGTGACCCCTAACAGGAATAAGTAGATGAAGATAAATGAATAAATAAGTGAATGTATATACATGAACAAAATTATCATTTATGAGGCTAGTGCAAACACAGCCTCAGATTCGTGTCCTGCCAAAACAAATGGAAAATCATTAAAGCCAGGATTTCTGAGGTGAGACGAGGTATGCTATAAATAAGGCTGGAGTTTGTGAGCTTTGACCGACAGCCAGTCACTCACGTCCTGACAAGACACAGAGAGGGACAATGTAGTCATTTCCCTCACTAGTCCATCTCTCCTGGGTCATATTTTCATAACCGCAGCACTCGAGGTTCACTGCCAACGTGTGATTTAGGGCTCCAATGCAAACAGATTTGGAAAAACTTAGCAGAATGTGGAAAATGAATTGGATTCAGGAGGGCAGGGGCTTCAGAGAGGAAGCCGAGAGTAATTAGAGCCAGAGTCGAAGAGGTTAAGTAGGTTTTCTCAACTCTAACCTTCTGCCTGAGAAACACTTACTGCATAATACATTCTCCAAACATCACAGACTAAATTCAAGCCACAAACTCATTTCTCCAGGTAGTGATAAATATCCACTGCCTTCTTTTTTCTCTGACTCACACAACAGCCTGTTAATTCCTACCTGCACACATGTATCTTTGACCAAACATTTGCACTAATGCACACAAACACATCCACAGAGCAGCTTTAACTGTGCTCATTGACCTGACTGGGACTAGTCTAAAAGGTGGTAGTAATCAGGCCGCTCCGTATGGGGGTTCTGGTCCGTACCACACTTTGATCCGACACGTGCTGTTGATTAGAGGTGCACATTTACCAGGAGGACGTAGTTAACACGTAGACCCTCAGTAAGGTACAGGGCAGCTCCGGCAGCACCGCAATTTACAGCCAACAGCACAGGTCAACACAGGTAATTAAGCTGTTTGCGTTTATAATAGACAGGCAGTACAGTTATTATAAAGAGTATATTTAAGCCTCATGTAACATAGCTTGACTAAGGTAAAGGTAAAATGGGATAAGATGGTGTTATCCATAAATTATTGGATTTAAAACAAGGATAACAGGCCTGCTTCCTTTCTTTTAGGGGTTGCCAGAGCAAATCATTTGCATGGGTACTTTGGCTTTTTACATCGGAAAACATTACTGATAGAACCCTCGTCATTAGTCTGGACATTGATATGACATTACCTCCTTTTACCCTCAAGATTTGTAAGGTACAGGTACTATGAGCAGGGCTCCAGAGTGCGACCAATTTAGTTGCACATGCCACTAAATATTAAATGGGTTCAATTATTCTCCTTGGCTGTCAGATTCTTGGCTTGCCTCCCTCTTGAGCCAGTGCCATTGCATGAGGACTGATCAAGAAGGATGTGCAACCCTGTCTCTCCCGCATCTAAATCATTGCGAATTTAAGCTATTATTTTATAATGTGAGCATGACCAGCACTCAATATTCATCTGGACATCGGTGAAAATGTCAAATGCTGGTCTCTGACATGTCTTTGTTGCAGCAACTGACTAGGCTGTGTTTCTCTGTATATTGTAAATTACTGTTCAACACTAAAATTGTAAAAGAAAATCAAATATCTCTTGTAGCTTATTATTAATAGCCTAAGTAATAAATGAAAATGAGCAATGTATAAACAAATTAGAAATTTATATGATGCAAACTATAGGTAAGTTTTTATTTTTAAATGAAAGTGTTTAAATTAATAAAAAAAAAATATGTGTACTAAATAAAAAATAAAATCACTGAGCAGTGGTTAAACCCTCAGATGCTTTCAGGATAGTCCTGAAAAGTTAGTCTGCATTGATGTGTTTTTGGTGTACCTAAATTTTGTGCTGATGCACCTCAAGAAAAAAATTAGGCACACAACCAAACCAAAGAGTTAGTCTGGAGCCCTCATGAGGCACAAGCACATCAGCCTATCCTGGTCTCACTACACCGGCTGCCCATCAAGACTCATATTGATCTTATATAAGATTTTATTACTAGCTTTTAAATATTTATAAATTAACTAGCACCTGACTATCTGTGTGACCTATTAAAACAATATCTCCCACCCTCAGCACTTTTAAATCACTTTTTAATTTACTAAGGCATTTAGCTGATTTTATGATTGTATAAAAAATTTTTATTGTGTAATCTGACTTGTCTGCCATTTTATTTATGTTTGTTTTTATTTCTCTGTAAAGCACTTTGTACATTTCTGTGATATATACATAAAGTTAATTATAATACTAATACTAATGATAATAATACTAATATAATAATATTTATATTCCCTGTAACAGTGTACCATGCTTTACTGTGAAAATGTGTCTTTTCAGTTCACTGTTTGCATTGATTTGTTGTGTTGTAGGTGTTAACTTTACCACTGTCAGATGAAGAAACTTCATTGACAATGAATAACCGTGGAACTAGTTTTCAGTACCTCAGCACTTGGCTAGTTAAAACGTCCCCATAACTATATCACACAGAGCAGTGCCACAGGCTATTGTTCAGCAATGCGGAAAATTGCTTGCAATTAGCTTAGCTCAGACAATGCTAATGGGACAATGTTCTATACATTGGACTGAGACGGACAGTGAGGGAAAAATCAAAGGAGGGGATGACTTCAGAGGAGACTCGGAGAGGATTGTGTGGGTCGTACCAGGAAGTTGATGAGTCAGACAGGAAGTGGCCGTGGGTTTCATAGAGAAGGCCTCTCTCAGGCTTGCAGGATGTGCTCGGGGAAACATGTGAGAGGCTGACAAAGATTCATTGTGCGGAGGGCGGGTTACTCGGACAGAGGAGAGGCTTTTGTGGTGCGAGAAGATGATTGAGAGATGACTGAAAGTGGAGTTGGAATGTGGAGGCTGCTCTGTTTCTGACTCAAAAACACCCTCCAGGCCACGTCAGCTTCAACAGTGACATCAGACCGCTTCTAGCAATCCTACAACTTATCAAAGACTGTGATGACAACAAGTCTCAAAATGATCAAAACAAGGCCAGAAAGGATCAAACAAAATCAGACTGAAAGTGACCGCGAGTAGCCCTAAATAACCAGTATTCAAAATATCTTAAAGGGGAACACTGTGGATTCATTAAACAGTTTCAGAGTCAGTGTGATGGCTAAATGAGTTGGTGCAGGGTGAATAAAGCCTGCTTGAACAGCTAAAAGGTAGAGGAAACCTTTCGTACATATACAAAGAGGAGAAAATGAGCTTTGAGCCGAGCGAGGGGTCACCAGATTCGTGAGTATTTATAACAGTGCTTTACTCAGAAATGTAGGGGTAGCTCTGTAGAGAAAAATGAAACAAAAACAGCAAACAAACGTGCAAAGTTATGTGGTTCCCCTTTAATCTTCTCAAATAGTAACGTTGAAATTACTTTACAAGGGACTGCTTGATTTGCAGTGATCTTACTAAGCCTACTGACAAATGTGTTTAGGTTAATTATTCATATACAGTGATACTACATTGAGACTGTTTTAAGTAAATCTGTGAATGTAGCAGTGCTCTATGTTCAACATTAGAGAATAGTAGAAATAGTCTCCTGGACAGAGTAGAGTCTGTATAAATGATAGGTGCTTCTTACAGCAGTAGCTCAGTAGGTAGAGCTGTTTGCACACAAACTGGCAGATTGGAGAATCGACTGCTACCAGCAATGAATACTCCCCATGTGTTGGGCAAGACACTTCACCCACCTTGCCTGTATGAATGTTTTAGTGTGACCGTGCAATAGACCTTTTTCATACTTTGCAAGTAGCGTAAAACAGCTGAGCCCAAAAATAAAAAAAGCTTTTTCTCTGACAACTACCGGCCTCTCAACTACATTTTATACTATACAGACACAGCGACATAAGACACAGTATATTTACATACCATTAATTAAAATAGGTTATATGTATTTACACAAATGAGGATGTTTTTATTAACAAAACATCACCATCAATCTCACTGTGAGTCAAAATCAGCTGTAAATATATAAACTATAGGTCTGTGCTGTGTTAGAATTCATCTGAGACATTTTCAGTCTCAAAGAAATTTAGTACTGCATTGTTTATGTGTCACCAGTAGTTAGCTAATGCTAATTGTTGATAGCGTTTAAGCTTTCTCCTTTACTTTACTGGGTAATCATAAATAAATACTTTAAAAAAGAATCTGTAGCCTTTGTCTAGCTTATTTGTGGGTGTCTTTGCCTCTGTAACTGTCACTACAACTGCTAACATGAAATTTAGTAAGCCTGGTGAAAACACTCGCTCCACTTTGCCTTAGACAAGTGCTAACCATAAATGGGATAATACAACAAGTAACTACTTCCCGTTTTTGTGGAAAAGATCTATTGATGGTGGCTGGTGAGGCAGCAGATAGGCTGCCACATCTCCATCAGTCTCCCCCAGGTTAGGGGGAGTGTTGCTTTTCCACTGTTAAAACAGTTTTGACTGACAGATTCCATCATGTGCAACTAAACTAACTAACTAATGATGCTAGAGCTGGGTGTTGCATATTGCATATTATTATATAATTTGTCTGTGGAGCTCCTGAATCTGAACTAGAACTACTGCCACTGTGGTTCACATAAAGGGACACCAAGGGCCATTTTGCGTGATGAAAAACGTAAAAAAAAAAAAGTGCTTGTAATCCTTCTCACTTGGGGTAAATGGTGGTCATCTTGGCTGCTGTGTATCCTGGCTTGCAGGCTCCTTCGCTCAGATTCCCGTACTTGTATGCCAAGTCCTGTGGCCTGTTTGTCGAGATCAGAGAGAGAGAAAATTCATCAGCACCATTAAGACAAGCAATTATCAATTACACTGACACATTTCTTAGTCACAAAACCCAAGTTTGTCAAACAATCTCCTGGTAGGTTTGAGATCTCAGCGTTCTCACCTGCGTGTGGTAAGAAAAAGGGGAGAGAAGCCTTGTTCAAATAATCACTGTGGCAGTCTAAAAGTGTAGCCTCCCCGATTACGAGCTCCATCATTAATAACCTGATGTATGCCATGAATGTAGTTTAAATAAACAAGAGGGGAGGCCCGGGCCAAAGCGCGATGTGATTCCAGAACGGAGTTGGCGAGCGTCGGCGTGGCCTGTTTGTGCTCTTCTTTTACATTTGGCCTTAATAGGCGTCTCACTGCAAGGACAGCACATTCCTGTCACTCATACTAGCGCTGGGAATAAATGAGCGGTCACTAAACTAGTCACAGTCGTTATATTTAGCTAACTGCTGTAATATCTCTGTGGTGTAATGAATTAATAACACTGGAGATAAAAGTAACACATCAGTCATGCTTCCCTGAATGCAACAGCAGAGCTTGTTGGGATAGGTCCAAAAGCACAAACACAGAACGGCTGTGGGGTGGAATGAGGAGACCGGAGGGTAATCTCTTTGAATGGAAGACTGGAGGAGAATTAGCCTCATGTTGAAAACCCTAAAAAAAAAAAAAAAAAATTCTAATCTGAACAAGGTTTGTAACATATTTTTAAATGATATGCAATGTGCTTCCATAACATAGTAGTAGAATTTATATCATTCATTAAATATAGTTTAGATTGTAGATTTTATCATTTTATAATTGGATTCCTAAAAGTTGGACCACAGTGTCGATCTGAAACAATCCAGACTTCAATTTAGGGATATGTATCATCATGAGTAACTTTCTTTAACAAAACTTTTACCAGTCAAATATTAAATAGCTAATCACTTTAATATTCTTATAAGTGGTTTGAAAATCAGTGTATTTTTGCACTTCTAAATGTATTTACTTCTGGCAGAATCCCAAAAATATATCTATAAATAATTTTAAATAATTATACATATTTTTTCTCCTTTTAAACAGACTTTGATGAAGAAGCACAGGTTCTAAAACCATTACTGTCTAATGCCAACATGTGATTTTTTTTACAAGCCAAAAGTTGTAACTTGTAGTTTGTAACCTTCAGCTGTGTAGCCTAAAGCTGGGGGCACACTACAAGATTTTTTTCCTGATTTTACCAAGATTCACAATCACGCCCAGTCTACACCAGTCAGTGCTAGTTGCTGGGAGTCGTTCACCCAGAAATCTGTTGTTGTTTAAGGTGAAAAGACTCGAATTGACAAGTGTGTGCGGCAAAGAAACTCGACTAGGCCTCAGTCGCAGTTAATCAAACTTGTTTAAAGACCTGTAGAGGACCCGCTGTTCTCCTCCAAAACTCACAAAGCATGGCCACTATACTGTACTATACAGAGAATATGGATGACATTCAGACACATCTAATGTGTGAGCCCCAGTATTTCAGTTGTCAGAACTAAATCTGCTGAAACTAGTTGGTTCGTGCGTATCTGCTAGTCTTTTCAAGATCTGTAACAACTGGGAAAGTCATGTAGGGTGTCCCCAGCTTAAACAGCACTGGTTTTCTGGAGGTCAACACCAAAATTTTGCAAACTTATCTATCCTTGTTTTTTGGGATACTGATACTATATCAATGATATTTCCACTAAGGCAGGCTGTCATGGTCTTTTTAATGTAAAAAACTTTTTCTGGAAATTACTACCAAATTCTGCACATCTGTTCATCTAGCCATGGTCTGGGGAATATTGATAGTATGTCAAAGCTAATTTGACTAAAACAAGATGCCAAATCTTTTTAATGTAAAAATATTTTTTTTTCTTTACTGTAACGACTAGGAAAATCATATAGTCTGTCCTCAAGTTAAATACCAAGTTACTAGCTAATGTTCTCTATCAACTCGTTTCATTGACAGCACACACATGCAGTCACTTTGTTTTTTTATTGGTGATCTAATTTTATCTATTATTAAAAGATTAGAGCTGGGTAAAACGATACCTTTGTGCTATTGAAAGAAAATTTACAATACTGGTGGTATCAAAAAAAATATTTTTATTTGATACCAAGTTTTAATACCTAGTGGGACCTTCAATGTTCCTTTGCATGTATGAATCAAATAACAGAATAAATCAGAGAAACTATTGGTTAACTTACAGCTGAGAATTTTGCTCTTTTATTAAGTATTATTGTGTTTTATGATGTGGAAAATGAATTAGCTCACCATAGGTATCAGAAAAAGTATCACTCAGGTACCAGTATCAAAAACCAGGTACTGTTTAAGTACTGGTATCGAGAAAATCTAAATTATATCAAGCCTTATGAATAATTGCTCTGCTTAACTATTGTTTCCAAAATGTTCACATACTGTAACTTATATTGATTAAGGACATTTAATCTATTACAGCAATAGAAAAAGTTAATGTATTAAATCTATGGGGATTCATGCTTGTTGTAGCTAAGCGTTGGTTGCAGAATATAATTATAAGGGAAAAAGTTTTATAATGGCGGTTTAGAAGAGGAGTGACAAACCAATTTATGCTAGTGTACACATATCAAGACACACACGTAGACCTGTCAGCGCCATAACCCAGCCAACGCAACAGGTTCTCACCCTGACACACTGCAGCTGCTGTGGAGTAAACGCCATGGCTAATGCTGCTTCTCAATCCTCACTCATTTCGGACACATTTCTCATAACCGCAATCAAACCAGTGCATTTATCAGCCCGGTGCAGTCCAATGAGGCGTCACGTGTTTATTTGAAAAAAATCAAGCACGATTAATTGGCTGAAAGTTTATTTCTCCACGTTTCGCGCTTCAACATTGATCAACCTGTACTTGTGAAAAGGAGGAGCTGGTGAAAATTGGCTGTAAAACATATCCGAGCTAATGATTTGGAACTGCATTTGCTATGGTGCATGACCAATGTTGTCGAAATTTTAAGAAGTGATGGTGAATAATACAGTACAGGTCAGTATGGGACAGTGTGGTAACCCCTTAAGAGGCTTTCCATGATAAAGCAGTAATTTTGAAAAGTGGGTTGCGAAAAGACAAAATTTTTAATGTTCAGCTAACTTTAAACCTCTATATTGTTTTCAATTTCATGAAATTGGTAATACGTTTCATAGAAATTTCTTTAAAAAAGACATAGGAGTTGATTGTTAAGAGTAGGTTATAATAAAATTAGCACAAAAGGGCCCTACAATCAGACCAGGTTGGAAGTTTTTTACATGTTAATGTTTTGTTATTCCTGCTGCTGAGCATCACTCTTCTCTCTGCTTGAACTACCACTCATTACTTAAGCAGCTGTGAAGAGGAAAGACACTGGCAGCACTGGTTTTCTGTAAAACAGCAGTTACCACCAAATTCTGCAAACTTATTTAGCTTTTATCTAGAGAATATTGATACTAATAATTCAACAAAGGCGGGTTGCCAAGGTCTTTTTAATGTAAAAAAAACGTTTCTAGACATTACCACCAAATTCTGCAAATTTATCTAGCATTGTTCTTTGGGATATTAATCCTCTGCCAAGAATAATTAGACTAAGGCGGGCTGCCATGGTCTTTTAATGTAAAGAACCTTTCCTGGAAGTTACCACCAAATTCTGCAAACGTATCTTGCCTTTATCTAGGGAATACTGATACTATGCCATGGATAATTAGACTAAGGTGTGCTGCCATGGTCTTTTTCATAAAGGTTACTACCAAATTCTGCAAATTTATCTTGGCTTTATCTAGGGAATATTGATACTACGGCAGGGCTAACTGAACTAAGGCAGGCTCCCGTGGTCTTTTTAATGTAAATAAACTTTTCTGGAAGTTACCACGAAATTCTGCAACTTTATCTAGCCTTGTTCTTTGGGATCTTGATACTATTCTAAGGATAATTAGGCTAAGGTGGGCTGCCATGGTCTTTTTAATGTGAAGAACTTTTCTGGAAGTTACCAACAAATTCTGCAAACTTATCTAGCCTTGTTTTTTGGGATCCTGATATCATTCTAGGGATAATTAGACTAAGGTGGGCTGCCATGGTCTTTTTAATGTGAAGAACTTTTCTGGAAGTTACCAGCAAATTCTGCAAACTTATCTAGCCTTTGTTTAGGGAATATTGATACTATGGCAGGAATAATACACCTAAGGCAGGTTACCATGATCTTTTTAATAAAAAAAAAAAAATTCTGGAAGTGACCAACAAATTCTGCAAATTTATCTAGCCTTGTTCTTTGGGATATTGATCCTATGCCAAGGATAATTAGACTAAGGCGGTCTTGGTCTTTTTAATGTAAAATACTTCTTAAAGTTACTACCAAATTCTGCACGTTAATCTAGCCATTTTTTCTGGGATATTGATCCTATGCCAATAATAAGTAGACTAAGGTGGGCTGCCATGGTTTTTTAATGTAAACAACTTTTTTCTGTAAGTTACCACCAAATTCTGCAAATTTATCTAGCCTTGTTCTGGGGAATATTGAAAGCGTAGCAAGGCTAATTTGACCAGGTGGGCTGCCAGGGTCTTTTTTAACGTAAAGAAAAAGCTGGAATCCATTTTAAAATTAAGTCATTTAGATTATGAAGCCAAAGTTGTATAGCTAGCTTTGTGTACAACATTTAGCATCATACCCACCATTCACTATGTTTATCACAAAAATAAGACATAGTTTAGTTTGGGAAAACATCACCATCTTGGGTTTTTCCTTATTAGTGGCATGACAAACTTTTATGCTGTCTTTTGACAATCTAAACTGTCCAGTACTGACCCATTCTGTATTGCAAAATTTCAATAAAACACAACTTGAATGACAAGAACAGATATACTCACAATTTTGTATCCAGTTGCAGTAGAAAGCCCTGTTTATCATACACTGGAAAAGAAAGAAGAGATTATAACACATTATTATACAGTAATTGACAGTGGCTATTTTAATGGCTAAAGCAGAGTATTGAACCATTAGCTTCGCACTTAACATAATCCCAACTAGCAGCCCATTCGCTGTAGTTGTAACGCTTGTGCTTTTCACAGGGAACACAAAAGGAACATAAAAAAGGAGAAGCATTAGAACAAGGACTGTGGCAAACAAGCAGGATTAAAAGGAGAAGTCAGCCATCTGTGGTTCGTCAAATAAAAGTTAGAAAAGAAGACAGAGATCACCTATGTTGTTAAATCAAGGACACAGCCAATAGGTGTCTGAAAAGCACTAAAAAAGGCTCATTAAGGGAGCATAAATAAAACACGTGGTAGCGTAATCAGAGTGAATGTTATACTGAAGATTTGTATGAAAATGTCAAGTGAGCTCAGGAATGTCCAAAAGGAAATCACAGGAAAAGGTCAGGTTGTAGAGGTTTCAAAATGGTACTGTGAACTCTAAACCCTAATTTTATTATTTTATTTTTATTTTTATTTTTTTGTGTGTGGAAATTGCTGATTTTATTAGTGCAGAGTAAAAATGACAAATTTACTACTTTTCTCAAAAATGAAACCCTAACATCACAGAATACTTGATTTTTTTTATTTTTATTTTTTTGTAATTGCAAAGAGTTTTTTTTTATTTTTTAGTTTATATGATGATACGGCCACAATACAAGAATATCATGTGTCGGCCTACAATGGGAAAACAGTTGAATCTGATTGAATAAGATAAAAATTTACAATTTCACTTCTTTTCTTCAAAATAAAATGCTGATATTGCAGAATGCAATTTTATTCTGAAATTCCAAAGACATTAGATATATGTGGTTTTAATTTAAGTACATTGGACATTCTTGTTCTCTATGGTCACAAGTGTGAGTAAAATGTTACTGATCTGATGCTGCACAAAAACTAATAATGCACCTAAGCCAATATTTTAGACAATCTTCAACCTACCCAAGACACAATTAAAAATATTATCATGACCCTTCCCCAATATCTGTTTACAGGGGAAAAAAGTTTTGTGTTATTTTTTTTCATGAATAACTACACTAACTTTAGGTATACAACATGGCATTTAAAGGGTTAAGTCTATCAAAATTAAATAAATATTTGATAGTTTGATAGTTGAGCAGGACTTAAGTTGTTTGAGAGGTTTATGCAGAAAAAATATTCATCCATTCATTTTTTATAGCAGTTTTTTGGAAGAGCACATTTTTGTCTTTCAGGTATAAAGACAAAAATGTGTATACTACAGTGTATACTAAATGAAAGTGACGCCTGAGAGTTAAGAATTTATGTGCTGTGTAATGATATTAAAGCTGATCTAAAAAGATAAAGTACAGAATTTAATTTTACACAGCAGTTCTTTAGATTGTTAATAGAGAAAAAAATCTGAAAGATCTGAAATCTGAAAATGACTTACTGCATAACTCTATCAAATGGATTTAGTTAATACATTTCTGTCAGTTTTGTAAGTATACAAGCCAAGCCAACACTAATGCATAACATTTGCATGCTAACGTCTAGCATTTGTTTCTGTCATTCTATCAAATTGGCAGCAAAATATTTGATAGCAGCATTCAATAGATTTAAGTTTTTAATAGAACTTTTTGCTTTGTGTTTCGGGAACTTGACAGTTGTTTCTTCTTTTGCACTGAAAAGCAAACCAAACCAGTTACAAATTGTGTTTCAAATGTCAGAGGTACATGACCTTTGGACATCCTGACCTGACCAAAACCAGACCTCCTTGAATTCCTTTGGACATCCTGACAATAGACAGAAAGTTGAGCGTAGTTTCTCATAAGGCTTGATGAAAAGTTAGAAGCATAAAGGGTGTGTTCCTGTGGTTGTCTTCACAGAGAAGCTGGAGGAGAAAGACACAGACAATGGGGAAAGCATGGCGGCTGGTTAGGGTTAGGGTTGGAGCACTGGGCTGAGGCGAGAACAGCCAGTGAGGCAAAAAAAATCAACAGCCACAGACACATGGGAAACTCCTGAGGAACTGGTGCACTCTGCAGGCTGTTTTGACCACTTACAACTACCTTACAAGACTTTTATACCAACAGACAACAGAGGGCAGTGTTGTACTAAAATTAACCAAGAAGACTGCTGAGCCCCCAGCTATAAGTTGACGAACACTAGTTTTTGTCAAGACGTTCTGTGGGAATTTTTAATTGTCCAGGTCATAACAATCAAATAAGAACTAAAAACTCATCTGGATGTAGTTTTTTGCAGTTTCTGAGCTACAAAATCCCTTTAATAAAAAGTTTTAACACTACAAACTACATCCAGATTACGTCTTTTAACTTTTACTTCATTTTTGACATGGGACAACTTGATTCTCAACAGACTTTTCTGCAAACCATTTAAATGCATAGATAGATCAATGTTTAGTAAACACTGTGTATTAGAAGGTTCGAAGGCTGAGACTCTGGCATGTTTGTTTTGTAAACTAGTATTTTGGATTGGTGCTGTGACTTGTGTGTAAGCAATGTACCTGGGCCAGTGATCTTACCACCATCTAACTACCAGCATTTTTCAATATTTTTATTCATATTTTCTATATATTTCTCTATAAAAATAAAATGGTGTATTTTTTTTTTTTTTTTGCATTTTATAAACTGTTTTTAACTAGGAATATTCTCACATAGAACTACTAAAGTAATAGTTACTGCATTCTATGTCAAAAACTCAAATGGAGAGCAGGAGCCAGTTTCACTGTAAAGGTTCAACACAATTTTTAAAAGAAATATCCAAGCAGAAAATCTACAAACGTTGAACTTTTTAACTTTTTGTTAATTTGTGCTGACGGAGAAGACATTGATGACAAAAAAAGCACTAAATGCCGTTAATCAGGTCAAAGCACAAAATTCGCACTACTGAATATTCTGGCGCCATCTTGGTTATTTTTGATAGAAGATTTTCTTCTGCTTTGGTAAGAAGCGCAGCTCCACCAAGGAATTTTGTTTACCTGATACCGGTTTGTTGGTGGGATTTTTTTATTAAATTTGGAGGAAGTTATGGGCTAAGAATGGTCAGTCATAGGCTTAGGAAAAAATAATTTGTTTTTGGTTTTATCTGAGACAGTGCCTGAACCCAGGAATTCATTTTTTCAAGTATTTGTAGCATCACAAGATATTCAGATACAACTAAAATACTAACTCCAGGGAGAAGGCGTCACTTAAGAAACTATTTGTTTAAGTTGATTCTATAATGAGATGTAAGGGCTTTGTGCATGACATTATTGGTCAACATTTGAATGGTTTGCAGCTATTTTGAATGTGGCCAAAACATCTAACACTGGACTGGAGGTAAGGACTGCTGAGGGGCTGGCTGTACCTGAGTCTACTATTCGTCCCACGGTGATGTCCGTTTCCATCTCTGCAAAACAAAATTTGGTGAGCAGTGTTAGCATCTGTTCTGCTACTTCAGCTTTGGCCAACGATGAACAGCAGAACAGAGTCAACAGAAAGGGGTTAGTAACCATAATAATCCCAGTTTGTTAAATTATAACACAAAGTCTCCATCTTTGTTCTCAGACAAAGCCCACTCAGGTGGAAAATTAACTTCGGCAGAAAGCCCCCTCGTAAGATTAATGTGACAGCAGAGTGTTGAAAGCTCCCTTTCAAGCCCACATGGACTCAAACAATTTGAGCGAAAATGATGCAAGCTGAATAAAAGAGGTCATGTAAAGAACTATTGTGGCATTAGCAGGTTACTTCTTGACTAAGACAACACTTTAACAGTTTAGGATCACCCCAGGTCAGCGAGAATGAGTAGGCGGTCTTGGTGCCTCTACCTGTAATGGGTTTGACTTCAGGACTTTTTTTCAGGGTTGCTTCTGCATCTCGCTCTGAAAACAAAAGGGTTTAGAGACTGAAAGACAATAACCGTTGAGCTGTGGAAGAAGCTTACCAAAGATCTAAATGCTAGGATTTATTTAGAATGCCAGCGGAAAGTGACACACAACACGCAGCTTTGTTGGCAGTCTGATTGGCCGGTCAGTGACCAATCAGAGGTCCAAAGGCACACATAGCAACCAACACCACAAACAGACAAACTTTGCATACATCCCCAAAGGTCATAGTTAGAGCTAAAAAACATTAGCTCGGTAGTTGGTGTATTAATATGAAGCATTTACTACATGTCTCATATAAATGGGACATTGCCATTGCTTTCCAACAGGCTTACAAATTATTAGGTTGTGCAGGAGCCGTATATTTACCAGAATTTCCAGTTGTGCTACATACTTGGTTCGATAAAGTTAATTCTGATAACCAGTAACATAACAAGGCTCCAACCATACAGCATGCACATCATCGGCTTGCCACACCCACTCTGGGAGATCCTTTGGAGCATCCCAAACATTAGGATTGCAACTTAAGAGTGGGTTGCTCTGAGTCTGAAGGATCTCCTGACATTGTCCATACATGACATTCCAGGTTGTACTATAGACTCACATGGGATTAGGGTTACAAAATTGGGTTGGTCCTTGTTCACAATGCTGCTGCACCAGATAAAGGCTGAAAGATAGCGCTGTGATTTGGTGGGGCCATAGGTATGGTTCTAGCAGATATGGAGGAGTATTTCTGTGCAACAATGACATGACAATGACAACAAGAAGAAGCACATGCTATCAGGGCTCGTCTTTATATAGGTGATTACTCATTACTGTTAATAGCAAAGTAGTTTCAAAAACAAATTTTCAGTTTGAAGTACACACCAAGTAGGGTCATGTTAAGAGATAAAAAAAAATCTGTAAAACTGATTCTTAGCCAAAGGTCATCAGAGATCTAATTCTGAATTAAATGATTTTCACATTACCCCGCTTCATTTTATAATTAATAAAAAGCTGGTTGAGTGTAAAAATAAAAGGAGACCTTGTAAGAGGCTGGTGCAGACAGGAAAAGCGTGTTATTTCTAGCAGCTTGGCTAACTGCGCACGATGGTTTCACAGCCTGCAGGTGTTGATTCGACAGCCGGAGGTGATGTTCCTGTTACTAGCAGCGACATCAGAAACGCTGCCATGGTGAGGGAGCTTGAAAATCTTTTAAAAATATTTCACTTCAAAATCTTGGAATCCTGAAGACTGTTTTGAAATTAAAATGCTATCAGTTGCCTTTTGTAGGTAATCACTGTGCATATTGGTCTATAATGAAGAGACATGCAGGAGCCTGAAAATAAAGATGACTTGTTCATGTGGAAAGCCTCTGAGACACCTGGAAGAAAATGGTTCACTAATGCATTTATAATGATGCTGTAATGATTCTTAATGCTTATTTAACTAGAATATGATGTTCAACATGCTGCCTGCTGGACACGAAGCTATGAAGTAAAACAATTCGCAATACAATTATTTTGAGCTACAAAACATGTAAAAGAGAAAATGCTAATTGAGATTGTGCTAATATTACACAAGATGGGTTGAAACACTACTGGTAAAGTCTATGCATGTGGATTTAAAGCAGTACAACATTTACTCTCACTCACTGCCCAATTTTCTTCTCATCCAACCATTTGTTTTACTAGCAGCTTGCAGAGTGATGTACCCACTCCCCAGAGTTACATAGTGAGACATCAAATCATGAGAAGCACACAGGGGTCAGGGGAGCTTTAACTGATTTCCAGTAGAAATTAATTTTCTAATAGTGCTGGGTAACACATTTATGTAAATCAATTCATTTGAATTTTCAATTTTGAATGATGTCAAAAATAGCCCATAAAATTGAATTTAGTGGAAATGGAGTTCTCCAAGCACTGCACTGCTCACTGTCTCCAGAGCAGCTTAAATACTGACTGTGGACACTCTGCATAGAAAGTAGCTATGTTACCCCTGTAATGCCTTTGTATAGCAGGGTGCAGTAGTTTGGCAAAAACAAACAGCGTAGTATGGTGGACAGCACTAACTGAGGTAATTTGTCTATGTATGTTAATTAGCCATATAACTATGTAATAGCATTTAAAATAACAAACCTCAATTTAAGTAAATAATAGTAGAATAACAGTAGCTAATAAAAAGAAAAGGATCAAGGTATAACCCTGAGGAACATTAATGACTATGTGCAATAATAATATGACATGATACTGTATTTGGCCACTGTTTTTGACAAAATAATAGTCAAATGAAATTCCAGTGATCAGACAAGGCTGATGTTCTAAAATGTACAGATATTATGGCCAAGATTAGGTAGGTAGATAATTAAACAACCTGGGCTAACATAGAAGGAACACCAATGGGCAAAGATTTGGGCTGGATTTTCATAATTTTACATAGTAAGCTGTCCAAATAAAAGGTAAGAAGTTCTACCATGTTAAGTCATACCACTGAAAACAGCATGAAGTAAATGCATTTTCAAGTTGGTGCCCTAATGAAATCATTAATAATTGTTAATAAACTGTTCTCTGAAGGATACCACACTGTAGAAACATGCCCCCTTTTTTATAATGTCCTTTTTTTTTTTGAAAATTCTTAATCAGTTTTATCTTACCTGCCTTTTTCCTGTCTTACCTTTCTCATCCCTCACCTTGTGCCAGTCATTTGACAGCAGAAATGTATCTGTCAATTACCTGTGTGTGAAAATAACCAGCTCCTGAAATTTCCTCTTGCATAGCATACCTGCTGCACTACCACTCTCCTGCCTCTGCTCTCTGATATCTGGTCTCAGGCTCTGTCTCTCTGCTCTGTGTTTGTTGACCTGCAGATATTAAAATCTATTTAGAGTTCTGCCAAACCCTCACCTGGCAATCCAGTTATGGAGACTGCTATGACATTTGAATCACTTTTATTAATAATGAATAGATAGCACACCGAGCTCCGGTTCAGACCACAACAGAACTTTTACATATTTAATAATAGATTAGGCATTGCGTGTGAGGCTAATTGAAACTGGCAGAAGGTCACCTGTGACAATTCTGGAGGTTTCCATGCAGCAAAGGGAATTATGTAAGAGATAAGATAGACAAGGAAATACTATTTGATTGTGAAGGCTGTTTATCCCACTGACATCCAAAATTCTACAACAAACTTTTATATGCTTTTTCCATCAAAACTTCCAAAAACAAAGATGACTTCATAAATGATTTAATTATAACATGTAATTTGGCAATATTAATTTGTCTTTGCAAGCAGGTGTATGCAGGCATATGAAGGCACATGTGCACTTTAAAAATAGTTCTTGCTCTTTCGCCTCCCAGCAAGGTGATTGTGGGATAGATCTTTAGGCAAGCCGTCACACAATCTCCCTGGGTGGAGTTTGCATGTCCATCCTCTGGGTTCTCTCTGAGTACTTCAGTTTCCTCCCACCATCTAAAGACATGAATGTATCTAAAATTGTCCTGAGTGAATGAATGTGAGAGTGACTGGTTATCTATCTGTGTATGTCTCGGTGTCAGCCCTGCAACTAACTGGCCATTGTCCAGGGTGTACCCTGCCTAGCCCCCAAATTCCACTGCAAGCGTGAGCGCCGCGCAGCCCCGTGCAGCGCAGCGCACTGTGCTTCAAATACATTTCCTTTCTAGTGAAAGAGCGTTTCCACTGCCTGCGCCGCGGCTCTGGCGCGAGAGTGCACGGCGCTTCGCCGGAGATACGCCCCAGTTCTATTTTCATGCGACGGCGCTCCCAGTCCACGTCAATCTACACAGATCAAATCGCACCAAACCAGATACTGAACAAGTGTAACTTCCGTATTTTAACAATACATGTAAAAAATAAAAAAAAAGCTACGCTGTACACTGAGTACATAACGTTTAATTACGGTATTAATATATATGCTTATGTGGTTGTAAAAATGTACAATACATGTAAATGTATTGTTAATAAAATCTGTTATATATACACATGCACATGTTCTTAAATCAAGTCACATCCTGTCGCACTTGTGACCCTAACCCACGGCTTGCAGTGGAATTCCGGGGTAAGGTGCATAGTTGCTGAACCTACAACCCCTAATGCGAATAAGTGGATTAAGAAAAATAAATTAATAAAGTAAAAAAAGGTTAGCACCATTAACAAAAATGTCTATGCAAAAATGCTAGCGTGTATACTGTGTCTGCATGATAATAGACGGATCTGAAGATGAAAACACGTTTACATACAGCAAATGGCTCTATAATGGGAGTCAATGGGCTAGCATCAAGTGTGATTATCACTTCAAAAGTGTCAACTTTGAACAATGCAGTTACAAATAAAAAAAGAATTTCAATTTAACCTGCGCGTCGAACAGGCATGTATTTTTCTGCCACTAAAAACGTATTGCAATGATATGGAAGCCTTCACACTTTATCCCTTCGCCAGTGGTTACTGAATTTTTTAGACATTGCTTTCTCCTGCTCAATGTCACAATGCAAAAAGAAAATATTTCAAACTATGAGAAACAATAGCAAATCTTAAAACCTTGTTGGTATGAATTTGATTGTGATTGATTTTTCTTTCACTCTGATGTGTGCTGATTCTTAACTGTATATTTTTACATAACTGTTGCACATTTATTTTAAGTCTTGTGCCGTTTTGTTTTTGTCTAATTGTCTGTTTGTTGCTTTTTTTTATTATTTTACTTTAACGGTTATTAAATATTTTTCTCTGATCTGATCTGATGACTGTAATCATTGCTAATGCAGATACACAGTTAAACAGAAGCTTATCCAAGACTTTTTAAATTGTGCTCCCATCTTGTGAGTTTGCATAAAGCAGATGTTAGAACAGCCATTACACGAAGCTGGCTTGTTGGTGTCAAAGATCACAGGTCTGAATTATTCATTAATGCCAGCTTTCTACCAATACAGCTCAGCACCAAGTGTAAAAATCACTAACGCATTGCGGATAAACAAGAAGTGATAATTACACAGCTGCCTCCAGAGTAATTGTGTACATGACAGACCCAGTCCATTTGTCCATAGCAAATATAAAGTTATGAAAGAGTGGGGATTATGCAGGTCTGATCCTTTCAGCTGCTCAGGGTCGAGGCCACAGACCGGCCACATGCTCAGCGCTAAACTTTGATCCACTTTTGAGCTAAACATCTGGAGCAGAAGAATGACAGAAAGCCAATATCTGTAAATACAAGCTGGAAATAAAAAAGTCTGAAAGCTCAGTGCTGAATTGGGTTACAAAGATAGATATCTCATTAGAGACAATGCTTTGATTAATACTAGATCCAGGCAATAGCATCTATGTGACTTACTACATACTTTGTTGATTTATGCAAATTAGCCATGTCCTTTGATTTAACATAGGGCTTTTTGCAGCTTCTTACATTAGGTACTTCAACATGTAAATCACAGGTGTTGAAACTTTTTTTTTTTTTTTTTTAACAAGGACTCCACTGAAAAGTGCATATGGAGAAGGGCCACTCACTGTAATAGCCTCATCAAATTAACAAGTCCCATTCAGCCGCGCTCTTTCTTTCAGCGGTCACCACACTAAATAATTCACATGGTACTTTGGCGTAAGTTTTACTTGGCTTGGGTCTGACACATAGTATGGCTGAAATTCTGTTGGCACCACCAACCACTAATTTCATTTTTTTTTCTTCCTTAATGCCAGGTCCATCTCACACAAACATGTTTGTTAAGGAGCTACTGATGTCTAGAAACTACTCCATATAACCGCTGTGTGATTTTTATAACTGAGACCTTGCTTGACGTGGGAATCCCCTTCGCTGCAGAGATCGCTCTGGTAGGAGAAGAGGTAAAAGAACTCACACATAATGAGTGTTTCTCTAAAAAGCTGCATTATAAAGAGACACTTTTCACTGCATACACAAAGCAGTTATGTGAAGCATTTTACCATGCAGCAGAAAATACTACCTGTGGCAATTTGGCTCCCAGGCCATAGTTTGGACAATCCTGATGTAAATACTACAGGAACTGGTCTATGGACATTGCTTTAACAGTTTTCTGTACTTACTTTTATTATCTTTATTTAAAATATCCCAAAGAATACTCTAAAAAATGAATGATTAAACCGCTTTGAATTACATGTTAGGCAGTGTCAATTAAGTGTTGATTTCAGTTTTTCAGTATGAGTGACAGAGCTATATCACTGCGCTACCGACTGTGTAGGCCAGGGGTCAGCAATTAAAATTGCTCGGGGTCCACATCATTAAATGTTCTACCCTGCTGGGCTCCAAACATAACATATATAAAAAAACTAGTAAATTGTCTATATTACAGTGTTATTTATGTATTTAATCTGGGCTACTAAAACATGTAAAATTGCTTATTTCTGTCAGAGAAACATTTATCATTTCCACTTTAACAGCAGTTGATGTTTGAACTTGTGACAGACTCACATCCTATTGGAGACAGATGGATTTATAAAGACTGTCCTCCAGGTTACAGTATTTGGATAACATGCTCATCATGCAGTGCATGTCATTCTCCTCTCTCTAATTAATGTATACGCACTCACGGGACACGGCAGTGCGGAGGTGGAGACGCACGGATCCTGGCGCGCTCACGTCCCACTGCATGGACACGCCACAGTGAAGCCAGAGCCGCGGAGGTAGGAGCTAAATGTCCGCGCACTGTGACAGCAGAAGCTCATTCCCCTGCTTAAGAAATACAGTATGGAAGAGAGCGAGCAATAGAAAGAGAGAAATCTCCATAGAAAACGCTGAATCCTGTCTCACCTGTCTGACTCTCACCTGTCTGACCCTCACCTGTCTGACCCTCACCTGTCTGACTCTCACCTGTCTGACTCTCACCTGTCTGACTCACCTGTCTGACTCTCACCTGTCTGACTCTCACCTGTCTGACCCTCACCTGTCTGACCCTCACCTGTCTGACCCTCACCTGTCTGACCCTCACCTGTCTGACTCTCACCTGTCTGACTCTCACCTGTCTGACTCTCACCTGTCTGACTCTCACCTGTCTGACGCTGATATGGCCCCTCCCTGCTTGCCACTGTCATAGTAACACAGACTACTGTTTAGTTTAATGAGTGGTTTATTTAGACAGGGGCAAAGCTGCTTCTGCTGCCCCTAAATCAACATTAAAGCCACAATCCTTTTTATATAAAAAGCATACATTTCCAGTAATTTACTGCTGTACATTCAATACATGTTACTTCTGTTTAGTGAGCCCAGTTTAAAATAGGCCCACATACATGAAAATAAAGATAAGCTTCTATTTCTGCTTCATAATAAACTGTATGGCCACAAATCTAGTTAATTTTTATTCACAGATATATCAGGAATCGATAAGTGAGTTGATAAAGAATTGGATCGATAAGCAGAATTGGCAATGGCATCGACATTGATAAAATCTTATCAATTCCCATCCCTAGTATTAACAGTTGTTTGAAATAACGGTGAAAGGGATGGAATTTCTGGGCTAATTATAGGCTAGCCGACTTTGGTTCGCTGTTTGCCTTTAAAAATTATATGAAACAATGAAAGTATTAACGCTGTGCCAGTAAGTAGCTTAAACAGACTAACAGAATAAGTTAGTTTTTTAGTTAGCCTATTTTGTCTTATAGCAAAGTATGAATGTTATTTAATGTTGCACTGCTGTAAAACGTCCATCTGAGACATTTTTAAAGGTAAATGAGTGTTTTAATAGGCTATGTTAAACCTGGTCCTGAAAAAATGTTGGTGGGGGCCCAATGTAAAATCTTTTCAGGAGGCCCAGGATACCTGGTGGTACCCCTGAGTGTGTATAAATAGCACGCCAGATTTAGTGCCATTTTGCTGCCACCTCGCTGCCATCTCAACGCATTTTTCACTTTTTGGCTCTCTCATTTGAATCACTTTCTGATCCTAAATGGCACGCCTCACATCAGCAATAGAAATATATGGGGACAGTGGCTCGTCAGAGACAGGCATCACGTTGCACTATGGTCATACTCAAAAACAAGTCCAAAAACTGTCCCACACGAAAGGATACTGTGTGAAAAGCGTGCAAGTTACTATAGCAACAGCATGTCCCGTCTGAGAGTAGACAGGACAGTAGTCAGTGGAGCAGCGCACGCCCCTCACCTGTCTGCAGCTGTGATGGGAGCACTGTTCTTAAAAGCGGTGAGCGCCAGGACACACAGCAAATTTAATGCAAACGAAAGATGATTTCTCTTACGCGCAGCCTTCGCGGATGCCGAGGTAACACTGGCTCACTGTGCAGAGATCTGTGGGCTGTGGCGCACCGTGCAACTACTACCACTACTTGCTCATAAGGACAAATCCAAAACGAGCCCAAGTGAAAGGTTTGAAGGAGCAAAGTGTGCAACTGGCTAAATGCTTCTTATACTATACTTAGGCGCACGCCCCCGGCCCCTCACCTGTCTGCAGCTGTGACAGGAGCACACCGCCCCTCACCTGTCTGCAGCTGTGACAGGAGCACACCGCCCCTCACCTGTCTGCAGCTGTGACAGGAGCACACCGCCCCTCACCTGTCTGCAGCTGTGACAGGAGCCCCACCCCTCACCTGTCTGCAGCTGTGACAGGAGCACACCGCCCCTCACCTGTCTGCAGCTGTGACAGGAGCCCCGCCCCTCACCTGTCTGCAGCTGTGACAGGAGCCCCGCCCCTCACCTGTCTGCAGCTGTGACAGGAGCACACCGCCCGAGCACTGCCCTGAAACAGCAGCGCACAAAGCTCTGCTGCCTGGGTCCAGACGGTGAGCAAAACCGTGTTTTCCCGAAGCACACTTTGAGGTCAAACAAATCGGAAAAAATGAAAAATACAGCACTCAGGGTTTTCATTTTTTGATGTATAGTAGCCTAATATAAAATAGTAATTGGATAAGGGCTCGTTTGTGTTTTGTGTTTTCTTATTGGGAAACGTGAAAACGAAAGGCCAGCCAGGTACACGGACCCGTGCCTTTCCCGATCTCACTCACTTTTAAGAACAAATGACTGTTAAAATTAACAGAAATTAACAGAACTCAATTTAATTGCTTAAATAATATAAGCAATTAAATTGCTTATATTATTTAATATAATAATGCCCCCCCATGTGAAAGTGACTTCCTGCGTCCATGCGCTCTGGTATAATTTTCTGGACAATTAGGACAAAAAAAGACAACTGCTTAAGTTTTAGGACTCACGTATGATTTGGGATGTCTGGTTGAGCAGAATGTAGACTCAGCTTTGCTTTAATCGCTGTACAGTTCACTTTGAAATCCTTCTACACGTCTCTCACTGCTCAGCTGAGAGGGGAATGTCACGTGACAGCTCTGTAAAGTGGTATCGGTTGTTAGTATCGGCCCACTTTTATGAATACGAGTACGAGTACTTGGACATGGTATCGGTATCGGGTATCGGATACCAGTATCGGTTCCCTATTTTAGTTGTATAGTATAGTTGCATCCCTATTTTAAAATATGTGAGCATTATGAAAATTGCTTTGGGGTCCAGATCAAAGCCTCTGGAGATCCTGGACCACAGTCCACAGGTTGCCAGAGCCTGTTGTAGGCTAAAAGCTACTTCTGATAGCATCATAGCAGTTTAAACAATGGCCACAGTATCTGCAAAAGCTAAGGACAACTACTAATTACCCCCCAAAAATATGAGTTTTTGATTTTTGAATGATGCCTACACACAGCTATATGACTGCACTGTTGAATGTGTAAAATATAGTAGTTCCAAAAGCTAAAGACAAATTAGTCATATTGTCTGTATCGCTAATTGCTTGCTTTTAATATAGCAAAGTAATGAACAGCATTGTGCAAATTAGCATTGTGCTTTAATTTAACAAAACACAAGATTTTATGTGGTGTGTAACATATACTAGAGTTCATCAACACAGACAAACAGAGGTAAAATTCCCCCCAAATTTTGTTTTATTTTTAGGCAAATCCCAGTCCCATACAAGAGGCTCTGTAAGCAAGTTGGTAGGCCAGATAAAAAAGAATCTTCTCATTCAGAGGAAATGAAAAAATATATATATAAATAATTCCAAAGTTTTCTGCCAAAATCTAATAAAGTAAAAATATTTTAAAATGTAAATATATTTTGTTCTAATTAAGCTTCAGTAAATTATTATTTCATTACTACCTAAATGAGGTAAAAACAGCCCAGGGCATCCAGTAAGTTGTGATCTGATGCTAGACAGTGAAGTGGTGAAACATTTCAACTCATTAACTCCCACACAACCATGTTTATTAAATATTTCACACGTTGTGAAATCATATCACATACTCAGACAATTAAAACATATAACACAATCTATATAAGACAACCTTATAAAGCACCAGGAAAAGGTTGCAGCAGATTCACACATCTACCAGCGATTCTCAAACTTTTCACTCCACACCACAGAAAATTTGGCTTTCCAAGTACCATCTTAAACTGATTAAAATAGAAAACTGTATTACTAAATAAGGACAAAAACAGACTAGAACAGGACAAAACCAGACCTAAACCAGGACTGAACCAGGATGAATGCAGAACAAAACCAGATCTAAACCAAGCAAAAAAACAAAACAAAACAGGAATTAACACAGACAAATCCATTACTAAAAAAAAAGTTAAAACTGAGACTAAACAAGGAAAAATCCAAGACTAAACCAGGGCCCTGTACTACGAAGCTGTTTGAACTTATCCCGGTTTTGTCTCTCATTCCTGGATAGACAAAACCAAACATAAGCTTCTCGGAATACGCTTGTGCATGCTTGAGCATTTCTACTTTCCCCACTGCAGTTTCCTCTTTCAAGCGGCAGCTAGTTTCTCATCACTGACTGCTCAAAAAGCTGTTAAACAGGACCATAACCTACTCTGGACCAGGTTAGCCATTAAGCATATAAGTTTCCACAGAGAGCTACAAGTGGAAAGCAAAAGTATGTACCCCCCTTAGCATTTTGTTGTTGCTTCATAACCTGGATTTTAAATGGATCATTGAGAGGTTCATATCAGTCACTTTACATCACATGAAAACTATGAAAATGCAAAAAGAAAAAAAATAATAATTGTGAAGCAAATTAGAAATATGACTAGGTGCTAGGTTTGTGCTACACATAGCATCTTTCATTGATGGCTCATTTTAATTGGATCTGGACAGAGGACCTTCTCATGTTTGGGGAGTCTTCCACGTGCCTTTTGGCAAACACAAAATATGTTTTGTTATCATTTTCTTCAAGCAATGGCCACTCTTCCACACAGCCCAGCTCTGTGGAGTGTATGGTTCAGAGTGGTCCTGTGGACAGATACAACAGTCTCTGCTGTGGAGCTCTGCAGCTCTTCAGGGTCACCTTTGGTCTTATTGTTGCCTCTCAGATGAATGCACTCCTTGCCCGGTTTGTGACTTTTAGATGGTCTTCCTGCAGGTTTGGTGTGGTTCCTTATCTTTTACATGTTGTAATAATGAATTAAATTGTGATTTGTGGCATATTGACAGTTAAATTGCAATCAGGCCGACCTTATCTAACTATTTCTGTGACTTCTGAGGGCTTGCCACTGTAACTCGATAGAAGTTACCATGCTAACAGGGCCCTGGTCTAAACAGAGCCAGGACTAAACCAGGATTTGAAATTCTACTATTGCAAAACTCTGAAATGTAACAACAACTCCACAGTCTGAGCTTTGCACCACAACCACAAATGCACAAAGTACATAGAACACATGCCGTAACTATTGCCCAAAACAACATCAGCTCTACTGATGTCTGCAAAATTAAAGCAAAAAAATATCCACAGCATTATTCAAACACTACTGCTTTTAACCACTTTTCCAACGTGTTAGACGTCTAAGAGCAGCCCGTGTTTGCCAGCTCCAATGGGAGTGTGGCGTGAACAGTTGAGCTCATAGTAATGTCTGTCTCAGTCCTGGTCCAAAACATGACTCATTATATTACCATCCAAAAAACACAGAAAAACACCGACGGGAGCTCACCGTACACTCACTGTACTCTTTCCATGAGACAGACACACGGGAGACAAGACTGAATACATGTTTGGGCGTCCTGTCTTTCTTTAATAGAGAGAAATTGCTACTATAAAAAAAGATATAGCTGCCCCATTCACACTTTACATTTTAATATATATGTTTAAATGCAATGTTAAATCAAAATAGTCCAGAATGCAACTTTCTCTAGTAATTTCTCTCTAGTATGAAATGCTTGCATACATGAATTATTAAGCACCTTGACTGAGATGCTACTATTAATAAATACCATCCTCTTCTTAACCTTTTAGCTGTTCCCTTTCAAGGGCCATTACAACAAATAATCTGCCTGCCCCTCCATCCATGGGCAGCACAGTGGCAAAGTGGTTAGCACGACTGCGTCACAGCAATGACCCATGTTTAATTCCAAGACCGCATGGGGCCTTTGTTTGCCCTGTGTCTGGGTGAATGTCCCCATCAATCAAAAACATGCACAATAGGCTATCCATCTTCATCACTCTTAAAAAGAACCTCAGCATCTTAATCTCTGCTACACAGCGACATGCATGGACAAAAAGTCAGCAAAATGAATAGTTTGTTCCTGTCAAAGCACCAGTAAAAAAACATAACTGACATATTCATCATCATAATCTGTTAAAATGCTTTTCTTTTTAAAGGGGCTATATTATTCATACATTTTTGTTTTGCTTTCTACCATGTTATAATGTTGTGTCTTATCTCCAAAAACATACCTGGATTTCTATTTTGTTTCATTCACACCTTTTTGAATAAACCTGTATTCTTAAGTGCTGAGTTTCTGAGGCCTCAGAACACTCAGTTCCATGAACCTTTGCCTCTCCCATGAACCCCCGCCCACTCCAGGAAGTGCTGACCAAGCAACATGTTCTCTACATTCAGTCTGCTCTCATTCATTTATCCAAAAAAACCGCTGTGCAGCTCTGTTTCCACTGATTGCTCACAACTATTTTTATAATTTTGTAGTAAAATGGCATCATACAAAAAGTTTAAGGAAGTAATCTGCTTTTTTCACTGTTTCAGTTCAAAAAACGCGTGACAAAGCTGCACTCTGCTGGCCTCTTCACCCATTTCTTTATGGCACTAGTGAAGTATTTACAGAAAATGTTTCGTTTTTGTCAGATAAGGTTTTGAAAGATTGTAAAGCGCGCAATGTTGTTCTACAGGCTACAAACATTGGTTAAAAAAGATAAAAAAGCATATTATAAAAAGGGCATATATTATGCTTTCAAATCATAATCATATTGATGAAGATGTTTTGCTAAAAAAAAATGCCATTACATTATCATTACATATTTGGAGATATTGGGAAGACTCTGATAGGAAACTTAGCATTGCTTGAAAAAAACAAAAGGTATTTGGACATTGTGTGCCAAAGACTGCAGTCTGAGAATGTTTTCACAGAAGTTCACTCTGCAGGAGGCACGGACAGAAAACAACCTCATGTTTTTACTATTTTCACACAAATCTCACAGCCCCCTCTGCTGGACCCCCAAAGTCTAACTATTCCATTATAGGCACACTACAGATTTAACAGTACCCACAGAGTGTTCCCCTCTTCTCCATCCTGTCTCAAGTGTCTATTTCCTTCAACACCTTGGACACACAGCAGCACTTCCTTAGTTTAATAGACTGTGCTGATGCGGTGTACACAGGGTACACATGGATTTCAAAACTCATAGCCAGAGTAGAATCTGTGATAATGAATGTTGAATAATATGATGACAATATTTGAATTTCCCTTGGCCCTATTAAAGAAAATAATAGTACTCAAAAGGTAAAGGTACTTGAATTGAATGTAAACTAGTAGTCTACTAAAGCTACAAGCACTATGTGCTCTACTGCCAATAATACTAATACTATGAAGATGTTTCACTTCTCATCAAAGAGGCTTTGTCAGTTCTGAAATTAAACTGGTAAGAGAGTTGAGTTTTTATGCTCCTAGGAGAAGGGAGGAGTTTTTGACCTGGAACCTTATTCTATTGGTCTAAAGTGGATAAAAGCCTAGTTTTGGGTCATTAGAAGTCCTTTGTCCTCTGCTAGAGTGAATGGGACATTCATTAACAAACGGGAGGACTGTAGCATAATCTACTCTGTCTGATGTAATTGCCCTGAGTCAATTGCCCTGAACTGTTTTGGTCTGGGTTTTAAGAGACTGTTGTAAACAGATGGAAGGTTAAATCTCAAACCACCAGCAGCAATACTGGTTTAAGGGGCTATATTAGGCTAAATAAAATTTTCTTAGCTTTCTACAATGTTATAATGTTGTTCCCTTTTTAAAAATATACCTGGAGTTGTGTTTTACTTCATTCACGCATGTTTAAGTAATCCTCAATTTTCTGGCACGAATGCTCTGAGCAGTCAAAACGCTCAAACCTGCACAAACCTCCGCAAACCTCCACCCCCACCAGGAAGCACTGACCAATCAACAAGTCCTCTACATCCAGTCTGCTCTCCAAAATCAATGTATAGTTTTGTTTCCACAGACATTTTTTTCATTTTGTAGTAAAATGTCATCATACA
The DNA here is from genome assembly GCA_020698575.1 of Bostrychus sinensis. Taxonomy (NCBI): domain Eukaryota; kingdom Metazoa; phylum Chordata; class Actinopteri; order Gobiiformes; family Eleotridae; genus Bostrychus; species Bostrychus sinensis. Next base: position 28,844,057 of record CM036256.1, read on the forward strand.
CAAAGTTTAAGGAAGTGAAGTTCCTTTTATTCTTTAAATTATGTTCAAAAGACCACAAAAGACCACAGGTGAAGAGACCAGCACTCTAGATGTGACCAAGATTGGTTTAAAATATAAACAAAAGCATACTATATCCATATAAAAATCTTCTTTAAACAAAAATGGTGGCATGGCATGTCTTGCATAACCACACATATGCTACACTGTATTAGACAGAGCCAAATGGATGTTCTCTTGGAGGCTTTTTCAAATATTTCCACTTCCGCTTTCAAACCAATTCAAAAACCGTGTTATTCATCCATTAAAATCCAAATGTCAACGATCCAGCACTTTTAACTTCAAGCATCTTTTCACAGTCCTAACATTGGCACATTGCTGCTATATTCACAAAGTCATCCCCATTCATATCACCATTGTAGCCTTGCCAGGAAGTCATAGTGTGTTGCACAAATAATATTTAGAAGCAGGAAATGAAGGCAGCATCTTGAGTTCAGTCTATTTTAAGATCAGCAAAAATACAGTTTCAGAATCACTGCTTTAGGTTTCATCACCCGAGTGAGCAGAACTATAATTTGGCACTTTCTCTTGTCGACACTTTACTCCTGTCTGATTAAGATGGTTGCCTGAAAAAAAACATGATCCAATCAAAAAGTTTAAAAAAAGGTTTTCCAAGCCACAAGGGTTTATCCAGTCATGTCAGAGACGGAGTGGCTCGTAATGTAATCTGATTAAAGACCGATCCTGCAGAATCCAGAGCTCTGGACAAGTGAAAGCTAACTTAATTCAAACAAGTCACACATACAAACAGACCGCTTGAGACAAAAAGCAGAAATGTTTCTAAAAAGGAAGCACACAAGTCGAGAGCAAAACAAAGACAAAAGGGTAAACAAACTGATGCGACATGTCCCAATGTCAAAGCTCTACACACAGGGTTCACACACTTCTCGGAACTCCTGGGACATTTTCATTGACAGTTCATCATGAACAATGATTACAATAACTGTTTTTGTTTTTACAGTTTCATTTTAACCAAGTACCGTATCAGAAAATATTTGGCATTCAAAGTACTATCTTTAATAGACTAAAATAAGTGTTATTAAAAGGTCCCCTATTATGCTAAATCAACTTTTCTGAGCATTTAATCATGTTATGTTTTCACCTGAAAAACATACCTGAAGTTGTTCGGTTTCATTCACGAATGTTTAAGTAATCCTGTATGATGAGGCACAGCCCTTTTGAGGAGCTGAAAACAACTGTTGAACAAGTTATTCATATTATTAATAACTGATATTAAAATTACAAAACTGTGAGCTCACAGATATAAAAGATGTTATGAATACCTTAATGGGCATCTAAATATTTGTATTGTGACTTCTATTCACGTAAGTAAACAGGGCTAGGAAATATGGTTGATTTACCAGTTGCACTTGAAAGCCATGCATTAATGTGGTTTCTAAGTATTCCAAACTAGTTAGTTAGCTTAAGTGCTGTTTCGAAACACTGAAATACCAGGGAGGATGATGTATAATCGCAAGTGGCCATAACTTTTGACAAATGTGTCGGTAAGTGACTGTTGTAAGCCACAGTCTTGGTATATTGCCCTCCAGGTCACCTCGACTGCCACATGACCAACAACTATAGATTCCTCTCATTTAAAACTTCAATAATTCCCAATAAATTTCTAGAGGGCATATTATGATATTGCACTGTATGTTCCGAACATAATGTGCCCCAAAGTTTACATAACAAAGAACATAGTACCAAATTATTGACATGAACAAAATTCTTGAATAATGTGATAATGACTAAATTAGACATTTCCAGAAAATTATTTCATTTCCCAGATTTTCTATATAACCCACAAAAACAACTTCAAATTTCCAAGATTTCTATGAAGTGTGTGAACCCTGTACATACTCCCGCACATAGATTACAAGCGTACAAATTGCTGTTTGTGGGGTAAGCGGGTGTACTTACGTGGTTTCTGGCCCCATACGTGCAGGTGTAGCTTCCCGGACGAGTAGTATATAAAGCCCAGGACCAGCATGGGGCACAGGACAAACAGCACCTTGTGTGTGGGTTTCATGGTCTGCAGTCATTCACATGGCACCATCAGGGTCATCACCTAGAACACCACCAATGCAAAAATGTTTACTCAGGCAATCTCCGACTCCAAAAATATATTTTAGTGTTAGCCCTTTCTGCTAAAGACCAGGTCAATATATATATTTTTTTAAATCACAAAACAATTAAAATCTTATTCACACATGGATTTTAGTCAGGACTGGTTTGTAAGCCAGGTGAAACTGCTATTGAACTGAACCCAGCGCTTTATAGCTAAGGCAGCCGACTTGGTTAAACTCTGCCCTCACCTTGATTAACATGCCCCAGCTGATTAAACTCACAACCAAAAGTGTCATTTCAGACTCGAGATGAACGTGCAATCACCGATAGCTGATATAATATAATGTCAGGAGTGTTACTGTTTTAGAAACAAAGAAAGAGGAAAAAATGATAAAAAAATAAAAAATGGTGACGAAGTCCACTTTACCGCTGCGAGCACAATTTCTGCTCAAGGACAGCGCCACGGACTCTTGCAGAGAGCCACGGTGTCAGGAAAGGACCTATCGGCACAATATAAAACACACCTTATTAAAAATAAGTTAAAGGCGTTTAGAGCCTAGTGGCCTACACATCTTGACTTGCTTAGCGGCAGCGCTTGTTCGCTCATGCCGCTCACATGGTCCAGTGTCTGACCAGAGTTAACATGCTCACTTTGTGTGTACACGTCTGTATCAGAGGCGGAGCAGTTTTCAACATATTCAACCGCACATGCCCCGCTTAGAGGGCAAGATAATGTAGAAACAGCAGTAGCCTGTTTTAGCGTCGTGTGACAGAGCGAGACGCTGCTACGATTACTGACAGTCTCCAACCTAAGGCCCGCAGGCCAAAACTGGTCCATTGTGTTGTAAAGTCTTATAAAAAATGACTTGGTACATCTGGACTTTTGAGAGTTTTATTTTGATAATATAAAAATATAAAAATACAGAATTAAGAGGATAAATTTAAATATCAATATTAAATTAACAAAATATTAATGAACCTGTGAACCTAACCCTAAATCCCAACCTGAAAGCATGTGACACTGACATTTTTTGGCAGACATACAAGTCAGTGGCAATACACCAAAAATATGTCATATGAAGTACCTAAGCCATGTGAAACTTTCTTTTATAGAATTAACTAAATAATCGACACTACAAAGCAAAGGAAATGGCCTTCTTTACAGTGTACTAGTATCAACAGCATGTGTATTCAAAGGTGCAACACTTAAGTCCTGGTGTAGTCCTGATCAGAGTACGCCATCTGTAGCTGTAATTACTTTTTCAGTAATGGAGTAATGTAATATGTTATACTTTCAAATAGAGTATTTAGGTTATAGTTACAAGCCCAAATAACGTTGGATTACCATTGCGTTACATTTTGCCAACAGAATAAGTGTTTAATCCATAGGTTTTGTCTCTAGATTGTAAAACAAGAAACGTCACAGCTAATTGTGATGCACTTGTACAGGCTCATATATTTCCAACTGGCCAAAGCTGAAATCCACTCACATTTGAAGTTTTGGCCAGTGTGGATGTCCCGCCCTGGTTCCTGTGTGCCAGAAACTAGTCCACTGAGAAAAGTTCTGTGTTGCCTTAGACAAGTGTGATTAAAAGTGTTAATTTTTTTAAATGCATTACTTTTTCTCTAGTATATAATTATAATTAAAGCGTTAATGAAAAATAAAAGAACATGTTATATGACTCACAAGTCAGGAAACAGTGAGTTTATTTATTTCTAAGTTCAGAAAAAGCAAGTAACAAAAGTTAGGGTTAAATGGTCAGAAGCTTAATTTATTTGTTGTAGGATTTGCACTTTCTATAAAGTTCATTCCTGAGGTACAGATTTTTTTTTTTTTTTTTGTCTTGTTTTTATTTTGGCGTGACTAATGTAACTAGTAATCAGAAATCTAATTGCTTTTGAAATAGAAGAGTAATCTGCCGATCACTGGTCCTGATTTAGAGTGTTTTAATCCTTGTTTAGATCAGATTTAGTCCTGGTTTACACCTGGTTTATTTCTGGTTTAATCCTTGTTTAAATCGGATTTAGTCCTGGTTTATACCTGGTTTAGTCCTGGTTTGGTCATTGTTGAGCTCCATGCCGAGATGAGATCACGGAAGTTGTTGGCCAGCTTTTAAACCAAAAGCCAATGGACATTCCGTCTTCTTGTAAAGCTTCTTGCATATAATAAATTCAGGGTGAATCAATGACAAATACAGCCATTGTTACGTTTTACAACGCATTAACGACAAACTGTGGCTCCAAATATGTGATCAAAGCTCACACAGTCTGATCAGATCATAGGCAGACAATATCTCCCTTATTGTATTCAGAACAATCATGGTGCATCCTGCTGCACCAATATTGTACAGTAGTTGAGTGGTTAACTATGGGGCTATGCTAACAGATGCATGTCAAAGATGCTCCTCTTTCCAAACCTGCTGATGTCTCTTTCCAGTACAGCTCTTTAGAACGCCACTCAAGTCAGCACCCGATGTTGCTGCCTGCAGTTGACTGACATTGACTGGTAGCATATGATGCTCTCCACTTCTCTAATCACACAGTGTTGACAGGGAGCAAGACACAGGTTGTAGCCAGCATTAGTTTCACAGACAGGACAAGCCAAGCACAAGCTAGAACAATCAAACTTTCACTTCTGAATGCTTACGAAACACCAAAACAACCAAAAACAAGTAACCAGGTGGGAGAATGATCAAAAATACTGCTTCAAAATTGGACTTCATGTTGTTCGGCCTGTTTACTGAGTGCTGCTGAACACCTCTCAGATCTTAATCATCAGCCCCTCCTGGCAGCCGTTTAGTGTTTTTCAAATGTATTTTTTGCTCTCATTATGGAATTTCTCAGGCTAGGGTGATGATATTTGACAAAGATGATCATTAATAAATTAATTTTAGAATTTCAGCATCACAACTGAAAAAAACTGAATTTTCTACCGTCTGGGCAAAAAACTCACATTCTTCCTCTTAAAGCCCTTTTTTGTCCCATTGACTTGCATTAAAATCACTTATTTTCACTCTGCTGCCATTGCAGTACACAAATGTTAAATCATGTTAATTCCTCTGTAACCCTGTCAGTCAGGGCCTAAATAATACACATACAAAAAAAAAGAAAATCACCACCAGATCCACCATTTTCTCATTGCATTGTGGGAAATAATTTCCTCATAATTCCCATTAGATAACTCTGACTGTAGCCCAGCCCTTTTAGGGCTTTAAGAGGGAAGAACGTGAGTTTCGGACCCATTTGTGCGATTTTCTGCCATTTTTTTTTTAATGGCACAAAAAGTTAAAATGTATTAAGTCAGTTTTAGAACTAATCAGTGACCTATCAGAGGCCGGTAATCCCTGCACACACAAAAAATACTTTGCAACATTAAATAATAAATAATGCATGTTTAATTTACAATATGTGTGTTGTGAACAAATCGACTTTTAGAGGGTTAAAGATATAAAAATGTATTCACTTTTGTTATATACAATAAGGTCAAGGGTTAATTATCAAAAAACTAAAAAGTTTTTTTCTTCATGTTTTATATTTTTAAATGTGACCCAGTGATCTAAAAGGGCTTTAAGAAGAACGTGATTTAAAGGAGGGCCTGAGGGTTAAGGAAACCAACAATGAACCTCAGAACATGGACATGGGCTGTAAAACTTCACTTAGTATCATCAGACTACATAATAATGACTGATTGCTCAAATTTCTCTACCTGTACATAAATGTTCTGCGTGTGACATATAGTAAGACAATGCTTTGGAAAAAAAAATAAAAAGATACCATCATCTTAATTCTGCATATTCCCATTAGGGGGCGTGGTTACTGCCACATGCTGACACAGACAGATACACAAACAACCATTTACTTTAACATTCATTCGCTAGGACCTAGTGTCCAGTTCATCTCATCTTGGGACAATGGGATGAAGCTGGAGTACCCAGAGAGAAAACAGGGAAGACGTGCTCCTGCTGAGATACAAAGGCACTAACAACCCTTCTACTCAAAACTATTTTCTTTAAAGGTCCCCTGTTAGGCTAAATTCCCTTTTCTGAGCTATGAATCATGCTATAATGTCGTTTCCATCTCAAAAACATAATCCTGTATCCTAATCATTTATCTTTTAGCATCATGTTGCTAATAGCTATGCTAATTAGCCACTTTATGCTCTGTCCATTCCCCACTGTTGCCGTATAGTTGGAAGGAATCCACAAGGTGAGCTGTAGAATCAAGGAAAATGTGTTTACTGTATTCTCAAAAAGAGATGTTCTTGTAAAGCACCATCAACTTAATATAGTCTGCTGGTTATACGACTATAAAGTTTACGATTAATGAAATTAGTCATTAGATTTTATGGCATATAGACACTGTACTTCTGTTAAAAGAAAAAAAAAAAAAAAAAACTTGCTAATTTCACACTGCTCTTTATCTGAACATGTTTAGACAATCTCTCCATGCAGTCATTCCAGCCATGTGCCAGAAAGCCATCACTGGGGGTTTTATTTTGGTTTGAGGAGTCCATGTGACTTCGAGTGGTAAACGGCGGCTCACTGTGCTTATCAGCTGTCCAAGCATCCACTGAACTGCCTTCGCGAAAGAACACCAATGTTTGTGAGAGGGAAGAGAGGAAACCACACCCACTCAGCAGAACGCTTGACAACGGCTTCAAACAACTGGTCCAACTGGCTTCTCCCCAAGGTACAGTTCAAGGTTAACCATCTGGGATTCAGAATCAAAGCCATGACATTGCCATTCATAAAACTTCACAGTGATAAAATATGTGACTGTTGAATGTAGCATGGAACACACACAGGAAAACTGACAAGATACAGAACAATACAGCATCAATAATAACAGACCACTGACCTTCCAGTCTTTTCTTGAGTGACTGCAAATTTCCAAACTATCAGCCATATAGTTTTTTTTTTTTTTTTTTTTTACGACACTCTGGAATAACATACCACGCTGCGCAGGAATGAACAGTTATGACGTGAAATATAAAAATCCATCTTACTTTATGTCATCCTGAGAACTGGCAAGAAGTGGTAAGTGCTAAGACCGTAAAGAAAGGGGCCCCTATAGTAAGATAATGCGCAAACTGAAAGAGATAAACAAACAATATGGGCTATAGATAAGTGTTTAGCCACTACAGACTAAATTATCCAATTCTTCTGTTCAAATTCAGCTAATGTTTAATTGCTTTACCACATTTTATTAGTGTTAAAAACTCTTGAAAGTTTAGCCAACTAAAATGCTAATGACCAAACTAAAATGGATAAAAAAGCGATGCAATTAACAACAATATTTGAGCTATCAATATCAAACTAAACTTGAAAAATTAGCAATGCTAGTAAGAACAATATTTGGGCTAATCATAACTAGCCTACTTAGATTTATTAAGTTAATCACTTTGCTTCAATTTAGTTGATGTTAACACAAAGACTATAAGACTATAATCAACTGAAAACAAATAGCCAATTAAAATAGGTTGTTAATAGTCAAACTGAAATGAATAAAGCGTATGCTAATGTGAGCACTAGCAAAAACAAAATGTGGGCAATTGGTGAGCCATTATTAACATTTGAATATATTTATTCTGATATTTAAAGGTCTTACCTACCACTAGGGCTGGGTAACTTAAACCAGTAGTTTGTGATATTTAGTCTGTGTTATTTATCTGATTTATACATGCAGAGGAACATTAAAGGTTCCACAAGGTACTAAAACTTGGTATTGAATAAAAAATATTTTTTTGATACCAGTAGTACTGTAAATTTTCTTTCGATACCACAAAAGTATAATTTAACGGTACGCAGCCCTATATATTCCACTGGAGATTTTTTGAACATGGTCAACTTACTACAATATGAGATAGATGTGAAAGAGATAATGCAACATTTGTAAGAAAAAGATTTGGAAAGTAATATCTGGTCAGCCACAATAACCAAGCCACTATGTTTCAGTTCAGCTAATATTAATAGTTTTGCTACATACCATTAGAGATTTAGTACTCTTAAACACAGGCTTAAGCTAATTCCCCCCGGTAAAGCAGACCAACCTGACATGCTAATAATAAATAAATAAAATAAGGTGGCATTACTGATACCATAGCCTATAGACCTGGGCACTAATACTATATTTGACTTTAGATGTACTACTACTACTAACTTAAGCATATTATTATATGGTCAAAAGTATATATTAATTACAAGAATTAATGTAAAAAAAAAAGTCTAATTTAAAAAAAATTACAACAAATTATTTTTTAGCCACTGATGTTCAGGGACATAATAAAATCTAACATATGCATCAACAGCTCCACCTCTGAGCCAATCCAAATGCCTTTTGAAATCAGCTGTTATATTAAAATAATTACATTCAAATACAAGGCTGCACTTAGATCTTAACCAATAGTTGGTGGTTTTATTATTAGGCTATACTATTCAATTAAATACTTATAAATACCAAAATAGAGCTACTTTGCAGGCTTGTACAAGTCCAATTTCCTTGGCCCATTCTCTCTGCTCAGCGCTGCAGAAACAAGACGCCCAAAAAATGTCTTTAAGTGTGCCTTGACCTTTGGCTTTACAAATTAAGTCCTGGGAATATGATATGCACAAAATTAAGGTGTGTGTTCCAAGTTTGCACAGGAAGTCATTGCAGATTCAGTAAAGCCAGTAATTACAGTCATGCTTACTGTATGAAATCTGCCTAAACATACAGTCTGATTTGATTTGAATATATTTTAGTTGGCAGATAAATACCCCATTTATCTGCCAACTACTTTAATCAAAATATATTTAATTGCCAATAAACTCTGAAAACGATAAGATTTAACGATATAAATACTACCATTGAAATGTTTATTAGTATTTTGGTTACGTAACGTTTTAGCAGTAGTTTGTGAAGTAACAGAGCAACGCAGTGAGGCTACTGTACAGTTTTATTATCTATAACACGTTATTCCTTCCTGCTCGCTTTTTAACATTTTCAAGTTTTAAAGCTAGTTCTAAATCGCCTCTTGTATGTTTCTATATACCATCCCTGTTAAATCCTCCCTCACGTTAAAAGGAGTTCATAAGATAAACATAACGGGATTCTGCGGTCTTATTTCCACAAGGCTATCTCTAGTCTCCCAGATAAACAGCACTACAACATGTAAAGGGTGGGGAAAAACTCGAATTCAAAACTTGAACTCGTTACATAAACAAGAAGAGAACATGTCTGTAGTAGCGGGTAACGTTAAAACGCTTTCAGGCAAATACAACAGTGAGTACGAAGCTTCTAGCGTGTACCGTTAGCTTTCATTAGCCCACCGCTATGCTAACTACGCTACGTTGGCATAGTGGGGAAAATTTGCCTTGATCCCAACAGCGGCCCTGCAGCTTAATAACACCAGCACCGGACTGGTCCAGACATGTTCCAAGTCAGACAGTGTTTTACAAGCTTTCTAACACATTCAATAGGCTGCCAGTGTGATATAAAAGCCTAGAATTTCCAAATGAGGTGAGTACCAGTGTGGAAAACAATACCAGGGGGAGAAGCTAATGTGTCTGATGTTGTAACGAGCGAATGGACCACTGAATTTTTTGAGGGGGCATAAAAAAGAACCACCAAAAGCTAAGCAGCCACGGCACAGACAACACTGCTACATTCCTTACTTGCTATTTATAGGCATTACCGTTGCTTTTCCTTGAAGTCCTCGGGCGAAGAAGGTTAAAAAAAAAAAAAAAAGCCACACTAGTCTTGAGTTTAAATCATGGTTTTGTCGATATAGACGGCCGTGCGCCCCCTCCGCTCCAAGCCATGGTGATGAAATGTGTGGTGAACGGTGCACACTCGCTGTTCCTCCTGCCGAGCCGAGCCAAGCGTCTCTCCTTCTCTCGCTCTCTTTCTCAACAGCTCGACTTCGCATCAAGAGTGAGACAGAAAGAGAAGGGAAAAGATCATACTACTACTACTACTACTACTAATACTGCTGTTGCTGCTGCTGCTGCTGCTGCTGTTGCTGTTGATCTCCACCTCAATTTCACCACCAGCCACAGCCAGAGAGAGCTGCACTGACTGACTACAGCGACATGGGTTAACGCGGCTCCTAGCGGTCACGTGAGAGCGCAGTCCGTCAATCACGGCGCCCCCTTCTCTCTCCTGCCCCCGCCGCGCGTAATGAATGCACCTTTTCATCAGGTTTTTTTTTTTTTTTTTCACTTGGTGCCTCTTTCTGTACGTCAGCTGTTCGCATGAGGGAGTTTTTGCATTTATTTACACGGGGGTAGAGGCGTAAACTCCCAAAGGGCAGAATGGACTGTTCTTTCATACAGTATAACAACATTCTTATGATTTTAGGCTGAGTAACTGTGTGGTATCTTTTGAAAATTCGTGTGCAAATAATTTCAGCACACTTTTGGATCTTTTTTTTGGCAGTCTTAGGTTTGGTTTTGGAGTTTGGCAGATTTAACAAGACAGTTCAGTAAAGCGAGATTATTTTTTCTTGCTCAGGCTCAATTTAATTATTTCCTATGGAGGTAGTTTTTGTCTTTAAATACGTTTTTAGACACTAAATTTACACAGCACATTTTTTAAATATATATTTCAATTTGAAAACTTTTTTTACATTAAATTTTGATCAAAAATAATTACATGAAAATTAAGTTTAAAAAATTGCTGCATCAAAATTTAGTGCAATAAAATTCAGTGTTTAAAAACACAATTAGTGCATACAAAGTCAGTGTGTAAGAACATTTGCTGTCTAAAAATTCAGTGTAAAAAAACATGCTGTCACAAAATTCTGTAAAAATCCCTTGTTTTAAACAGTCATCTGAGACCTTTTAGCACAGAGACCTTTTAGTTAACTTACAGTTCAGCAGAAAAACTGATTAAAACATTTAAATCATTTCACATTCTTAAGCACATCTCTTATCTTAAAGTTACACTGTGTAACTTTTCTCCTAAATATGTGGGGCATACTGACTTGTTTTTGTGATTTTTTTGAGCGATTATAAGGCCTGAGGCGCGATCTGTTGCTCCGAGCGGGGCTTCTGTACTGAGAAATCGCCCTCGCAACTTGGCCGGGAGCGCTCCGCTGTTGAGGAAGAGTCACGTGACAGGGAACGACTTGCTTTACGGCATTCCCCCTTCAGCTCTTATACCTGAGGTGCAGTATAACCATGAAGCTACTTTTAGCGTTGTTATTTTCGCCAGTTCGTCAGGGCCGAAGGACACAAGAAGATGAAGACAATGTTGGACGAGGCAAGAAAACGAAAATGTGAAAGGGACCGCACCAGATCGCAGACAAGAGTCAACATCGGACAGACTTGCTCGCTGGCGTCAGATGAGAGACAGAGAAGGCTGCAAATCGGATCACGTTTTTGCTTCTTTACTGTTGAACAGGTAAATTAGCCTCTTTATTTTTTCTTTAGAACGTGCTTTTTCATACAGTTATTAGATGTTTTAATGCGACCATTGCGCGATAAGCTAACGCTAGCGCTAACTCTATAGAAGATCCAATCTGCGTATTAGACACTTTTAGTTTATTGATTACTATTACAACAAACGAGCCCTGACAAAATGTACAACAAACTGCAAATAACGAACAAAGATACCCTACTAGCTACTGTGATAAGTCAAAATAAATAGTAAAAGACTAAAGGACATGAAAGAATAACTGTACCTGATAGTAGGCCATCGTATTTTTATGACACGATTTACTTTTTGGAAATCTCCTTTTTATTTTCTTGTGAGCTTCCAAAGGTAGCAGCAGGTCAACTAAAGTTGAAACAATGATGGAAATAGACGCACGCTCACACAGTTTCAGAAGGAGGAGGGGCCCTAGTGTTTACGTTTTGCGACAGTGCAGTGGCACCTGTGGCCTCTAGAGGCGCAAGACCGGGAATCTTACACAGTGTAACTTTAACATCTTGTCAACATTTTTGACACATAATCATCGTAATCATTTGTAGATTGCTAAATATAACTATCAGCCATGAGAGTATGATAAAACATTAACCGAACAGACACGCTGGCTCATCAAATAGAGTTTTGCTCTTTAATGTGGGAAATTTTTACATACTCAATTTTGAATCACCATATTTTTTATATAAATTGAATTAGATTGCACTGAACTTTGAGACAAATTTGTAGAAACTGAATTCTTATTATTAAAACTCAATGAAAAAAAAGTTCTCAGAATTCATTAGCCAAAAAAAATAAAAAATGTTGTTGTATAAATTCAGTGTCTAAAAAAGCTTTTGTAATAAAGACACAAAACAATCTCCAATAGGCTCTTGCACTTGGCCATACAGGGTAACATTGAGATCTACTCACTCAGAAACCTAGTGCATTATTGCATTTACCGGTAGAGATAAGTAGAGTAGCCAAAAGTTGTACTCAAGTAAGTGTATTGTTACTTCTAAACAATATTACTAAAGCAGAAAAAAATAAGTAAAAGTAGTCATCCAAATAATTATCTGCTTAAGTAAAAGTTTAAATAAGTATTTGGTGAAAAACTACTTAAGTACTGTTTAACTGTTTGGACATAAGGTCTGATTTACTGTAACCAGACAGACAAAACATAAAATAATACGCAACAGTAGACACAAGTAACAGTAGAAAAAAGTAAAAAGAAATTACATCTTAATAAAATAACAAATGAAGAAACAAGCGATTTAGATAGCTCAGTCGGTAAAGACGCTTGTCCACTAACCCCCACAACCGGCAGTGCACACTGTCGTTGTGTCCTTGGGCAAGACACTTCACCCACCTTTCCTATTTGAATGTGTCAGTGTGACTGGTTTTGGTGGTGTTCGGAGGTACCGTAGGCACAAAATGGCAGCCACACTTCCGTCAGGCTGCCCCAAGGCAGCTGTGGCTACTGAAGTAGCTCACCACCACCGAGTGTGACTGAGGAGTAAATGAATAATGCACCAAATTGTAAAGTGACTTTGAATGCCTAGAAAAGCTCTATATAAGACTAATGCATTATTATTATTATTATTATTATTATTCGATGAATTTGTTTGTTTGTTTTTTTGTAACAAAAAGTAACAACCAGTTTTAATGGGTTTTAAAGGGAGTTAGTTTTTAGATTCTACATAGCACAAGAAAAAATTATCCCTAAAAATAAATGTTGTTGGTAATCTTTGACTTACCCAAGGCTGTAATAACTCCCCTAAAAATCCACTTTACATTAAGAATATTAAAAAAAAGTTATTTTTTGTGTGTGTTTTTAATGAGAAAAATTAGGTGCTATTACATATACTGGCCTAAAAAGGCTTACAAATCTGAAAATAATTAAAGATATTAGGGAGGATTTTTTTCGACTGCTGAGAAACCAGCGACTGTTTGTCTTTTTTTGAATAATGCACATGCGTCAGGCCCCGCCCTTCACTGTTCCTTTCCAAGGAACTCCTCCACAGCGACGTGCACGAGCGTTGAAACATGAGTGGTTGTTTACAGCCGGCATCAGCAGAGATTCGCCTAAACCTAGACCTGCATTGTTTGTTTGCACGACCTTTGACCTAGTTCCCCACACAGACCCAGTCACATGCACAGCACAAATATCTAGTCCTCCTGCTGTTGGTAGCATTAGCAAACTGACGGTTGCTGTACAGTTGAAACGGTTCAACAGATAAAGAAAAAAGGCTTTTTTTTTTTAAACGAAAAGATAAACGTACCTGTCCAGCAGAAACTTGCCGACCAATGCATCGGTCTGAAGCCCTTTCTGTTCCTACAGTGCACGCCATCGTTTGAAAGAATCGCCAAGAACCACACCGGTTTTATTCTGTTCTTCTACAGTTATTCTCCTCCTCTGGTACACTTCAAAAACAGTTTTCCTTTCACGACCACCCAGTTCACGGTTTTCCTCAGCCATTGTGCTCTTCGAAGCCAGGCTGTCCATGCTACGATGAGGCTCGGCAAACGCCGGACTACATAAACATAGTGTGGATGCATGCACAGGCACAAGAACGCGCACGTATCGCCGAAACCAGGAAGTCAGAATGATTGGCAAGTCCGTGGAACAATGGTTACCATACTCATGACGAAAACGATTGGATGAGGTTTTTTAAGTCCCAGAGTCCACAGTTTATTAATATTATTAATAAACTGTAACTGTAAACTGTAATAAATTAGTTTTTCTAATACACCACTTTATAAGCCTTATACAGGGCAATGAAGGTAGTTTTAATAAATATTGCAAAAAATGAATTTATAAAGATCCTCCCTAATATCTTTAAATATTTGGTATTTATAGTCAGGTCAAGTTGAGTAAAAGATTTATTTTTAAAAAGGTAGAAAAAAAATATGAAAGTATACATTTTTATGATGTTTTGTGATAACTTTTTAAAATTGGGGTATAAGGGTTAACTTGTGTTTGTTGGTACTGCCCTCTGGAAGTTCAACTCAAATCCACAAAGACAATACTTAATTTTACAAAATAAAAAAATGTAATGGATGACTATAGACAATGTAAAATAAATAAATCAAAATACTGAGCTAATAACATTGTATTGACTTTTACAACTGGCCAGTTTTTTATTAGTACATCATTTAAAAAAAAAAAAAGTTACTAAGTTGTTTTGTTTTTTGTTTTGTTTTTACTTGGTGGCAAAATAATTAGTGGGTTCAATTGTATTAGATTTATCTGTGCAATTACAAAAACAAATTTAAAGTGCTTTGTACATACTTCTACTTGAGAAACGGTACATGAGTACAAGTACTTTTTTCACCTCTGCTAAAAAGCCAGCAAAATATAATGACAAGACATAAACTGTGATCTCTGGTAACAAGTCTTTCAGGAACTAATAATTAAATCAAAACAAAACACACTTTCATAAAAGAAATGCATAAATAAATGTATCAGTTATTTGATAATATTAATTACTCTACGAATATGAGTTCTCAGCTTCTTTGTACAATGTTTAAATTGAAAGACAACTTTCTGCCCAATAAATGTCAGGATATTGCTTCCTCATTCCATCATGACATGCACAGTCTTCTTTCTAATAATGACCCCATAGTACCAAAACAAAGTCAACCCGCTTTTTGAGTCACGAGTCATTGCAATACGCTTTTCATTCAAAAGTACCAAGCTGCCTAAATGACTCAGCAAAAATCAGCATATCATGATTAGTTTGCATTCTACCTGCTTACTTACTTCCATTAGATTATTAAGATGACGTTAGACAGAGCAGTTAGTTATTGTAAGGGCCTTTAATGATACCTTAGGGCCATGTCTGCCTCCATAAGCACTTCTGAGTGTTGTTTGGACCAGACACAGCCCACATCACAGCAGCCTGCATTTAACATGGGAAAACATGCACCATATTCAGCTAACTGTTTTAAGACACAACACAGCTAAAAATACCACCAGTGCAAAGAAATACAGTAGCTTTTAGCACACGTTTTGAGTCCCGTGCTAATGTTTGCTACCCACTCACTCACTCACAGAACATACAAACTAATTTTCTTTATGTAGAATTTGTATGTCTTTGGAGGCTAATCCACCACTCTTCCACTGAAAATATATTGTGGTCTGATTTATTTTGCACACACATGCCATGCCAATACAAACACCAGTGCTGTGATTCTCAGACTTTTCACACCAAAAAACCCCTCACTAAATATTTGGCTTCCAAAGTTCTATCTTTATTGGAGTAGTACTAAATAAGAACAAAAACCACACTACTACTTGACACTATGACACCTTGGATGGCTTCTTGTTCCTTAATGAGGTAAATATGCATGAGACTCTTGGCAACTGGCTGATTATGTGTGTGCTGTCATTTGTCAGGTAGACAACATTGGTGTGTGACTTGATATTTTACTGCACTATTTAAAGAAGCATTTACACAAAATCAGCTAAAGGCTACAAGCTACAAGTCAAGAAAATACTCTGAAGAATGTTACTCTAGTACAGAAGAATAAATGACATACCATAGACTAGAGGAGTCAAAGCTGTACATGGATGAATAGAATAATTTGTTTATTTATTTATTTATTACATGGTACAATGGGTAACATAGAATGGGCCTGTGATCACTTAATGTGCAATTCAAATACTTTGGGCAGGAATAGGAAGTATCTCATCTATTCACACATGGTCTTTTTTACATAAAAACTAACAGACTGCATTTACTTTTCCTTTGTTTCATATACTGTTCATGTCTCTTTCTGAGTTTACAGATGTTTCATCTGCTTGTAGCTGAGATCAAACTAACGTAACCATATATTCAAAATTTATGGCAAGATTAGAACAAGTCCAGACCAGTGCATAATACACTGGAAGACATTCAAGAAAACAGAAAAACACTACAAGTCCTGTGTAAGCCCCAGTCATAATATGGGAGCTGTGCATTCTCATTCAACTATTACATGTCTTATTGTGCAGCTATATTGAGCAGATCTCTGTCACCCTGTGCCATTAAAGCTGTGTCGCAAGCTCTGAACTATGGTTAAAGGGCCCATATTATGCTTTTTTGTGTCTTTTAAATTAATTTAGGACACCTCTAGATCAGCGCCTACGTTTTGTTGGTCAGAAAACACAATAATTATAAAAAAAATAACTATTTGAATAAACTCATGATTTGACTCACAGATTAGGTGGCTGTCCCTTTAAAAGCCCCTCCCTCCTTGCGGCCCAGCTGCTGTCACGCCACTTCAGCCTCACAACAGGCGTGGTCAGGTGGCAGACATCAGTGAAAAAAGAGGTTTTCTGTCCTTTCAGGAAGTCAATGTAAATAAATAGAGGATTATTCAAATATGCGTGAATGAAACAACTGAACAACTCCAGATATGTTTTTGATGCAGGAACAACAGTAAAACATGGTCGAAAGCTAAGAAAAGTTGATTTTGCATAATAGGGCCCACGACAGGCAGCATCAAGGAGTGTCAGCTTGAGTGCTGTTTATGTGTCTCTAACTTTAGCTCTAAAACATCTAACTTGAGCTGTCCCTCTGATGTACTCAGTTCCTAATCTATCCTCGTCATGAACAAAGAGAACCTCAATATCTTAAGCTGACTCTATCTCCAAAACGTCCAACATCAGCAACGCCTTCAGGCTCATTTATACTCCCATTTTCTACGTAAATAGATCTGTCTGTTCCAAGCGTTGTTGGCATCACAGTATTTATACTTCCAACTCAAGATTTTACCAAGACGAAAGAAATAGAGCAACAGTAAAAAAAACATGGTGGTGCAGACGAAGGTTTTTACACCACATTTATTGAAAAAGAGCCAAAAAATTGAACTGGCAAAACTAGCAGTAGGTCTGTTCAGTCTTTGAATATACTGTGACTAACTTTCTCTAGTCACTTCTTAAAAACTTCAGCCGTTTCTTCTGCTATGACTGTTGAGCTGTGTTCACTAGTGTCCCAAATGGTCAGCACATGTACTGCTTCATTTGTCTGTTTCTGCAAGCTCTGAGAAAACGGACCAACGTACGGACAGAATGAACGCAGAAGACGGACAGAGTGCTCCATCCATATCCGAAAGCGTATCTAACATAGAGTATAAATGCGCCTTTCCTTTTTTCCTTCTTCGACCAACAGTAGCCCAGTTCTCACCAGCACCGTGTAGGCCAACAGCGCAAACGCCCGTCGTTGTTAATCCACACCGTTACCAATCCATTATGGAAGAATTGTTTGTAATTTTCATGTTTAATTTGGCAAAAGTCAGATGCCCTTTCTTCCATTTATCCAGAAATCTGGCAGCAGAAATCACTGGATTCTAACCCCTGGTGGTTGCATTACCATTTTGTGAAAAGTAATAGCTCATGGGGTGGCAGTAGCTCAGTTGGTAGAGAAGCTCACCCACTAACCCGAAGGTTTGTGGTTTGAGCCCTGCCACAGGCATTGCATACTGTTGTTGTGTCCTTGGGCAAAATGTCACTTCACCCACTTTGCCTATGTATGAATGTATCAGTGTGACTGTGTTTGGTAGTGGCACCATATGCACAAAATGGCAGCCGCACTTCCATCAGTCTGCCCCAGGGTAGCTGTAGCTATAGAACTGGCTCGACACCTAGCCTTTAATAGTCTGCTCAACCATTTGGTAGAGCAGATTTTGAAAAATGTGTTGAACTTAACTCAGCCTTATTAAGACATTTCTACAATTTGGTTGAAGTATGCTATGCCAAAAACAAAATCTTTAGAAGTCACTCTGCTTGGTGACAGTGACCCTTCTAACTCAGTCTGCTACCAGGAAGTTGAACATTGAAAAACCACCCCTGACATCTGGACTGTTTTTGGCAGAATTTTCAAAGGTACATTTGTTTTTTTTAACATATTCTATAATTTAACATGTTACTTAACAGCTGCGACAAGCTGGCCCCTGTCCAGGGTGTACCCCGCCTACAGCCCAAAGTTACTTGGATAGGCTCCAGTCACCCGCGACCCCTAACGGGAATAAGCGGTAGAAAATGAATGAATGAATGAATGTTACTTAACAGATTTATGTAACTCAATGCAACAAAAAATATCTAATAAGGAGGAATTCATTTTTGAAATCATGCTTTACCAAACAGTAGAGATAGAATTTCATTGTAAAACTTGGTGTTGGGCGACAGCTCAACCGTTTGGTAAATTAAGCTAATATCATTAAAATAAACTACTTTCTGTAGAATAAAAACACTTTGGTTTATGCATTGTTATTATTATGTTACTTTAAATGTGTTTTTATACTGAATTGTTTGATTTTTGTAATTGTCTGATGATGAAGTTGATATTTCCATGTTGTTGACCTCTTATACAGGGGTTGGTACAGTGAATGATTTCTTACCACCAGCACCAGAGTGAACCAGCCATCCTCTTCCTCTCCACCACCAGTACCTGGAGTTAATCAACCATCCTCTGCTCCTCCACTACGAGCACCTAGAGTGGATGAAACATCCTCCACCTCTCCACCATCAGTACCTAGAGTTATCCTCCACCTCTCCACCACCAGTACCTAGAGTTTACCAACAGTCCCCTACCTCTTCACCACCAACAGCTGGAGTTTACCAGTTAAACTCTACATAGCTACCATGGATGTTTAGTGAAAGGAATTGCTGACCCCCAAGACCACAACCAGATGGACAATGGGCAGTTCTCACTGAAAACCCGTGGAGGTGCAGCCTCTGCGGTAAGGTTAATGTAAATGTGCTAAATGTGTTTTTTATTTTTTAAATTTGTCATTTCCATCACATTTTTTGTGATGCAATACTTCAAAATGTGCATAACAAAACCCAGCTACATAAGTAATGTATAACAATTACTGTGTGTATGTTTTTGTGATTTTGAGAGGAAAAAATATGTCAAGGCCTATAGAATGTATACTTTTATGTCAAGATGAGAGTGAAGTCATTTTGATGAAACAAAATATACTTGGTTTTGTTTTCTGGGATTTGAATTTTTCTACCTTCTTTTTAGGATCTGTATCTACTAAATTGCAATTAAAATGTTATTACACATTTATTATTATATATTAGGTACATTTACTATCAACTGGCATCTCAACCATTTGGTAGAGGACTATATTTTTAAACCTGGGGGGTCTGTGAAAAAAACATTTTTTGATTCTTGTTATTAGTGCCCCAATAACATAAAAAAATACCAAAAATATATTTTTTTATATGGTGTTTTTCTTGGAGTGAACATTAAAGGGCTAGTGTGAATGAGTAATGGACCAACTTGTAAAGCAATTTGAGGAGCTTGAGAACTAATTCGTTTTTTATTAAACTGTAAAATATCTCAGTTTTGTAAGCCATTGCATTCAGTGTTTAGATACGTTTTACACATTGTACCAACTATGGGTGCAACGATACACAAAAATTACAAAAAAAAGGAGAAAAAAAAAACTCTTGTCTTATCCACTTGTATTTTTCCATCATTGATTTTGACTGGGAAGACAAAATATTCCCATACAGGAGACTGTAGTGAAGTGGGAGGGTCATCAAGCTCTGGCTTTGTGTTTGGTGATGGGACATTGTGCTTTTACCAATAGTCCGTCACTCAATAGACTCCATACAAAATCTTGCATGTGAAATACAGTTCTGCCGCGTTTAAGCTTGCCCTAAATGATTATATTTAATTATAGAAACACTATTGAAACAGTACACAAGTGGACCAAACCGAACATGTCGTACCGAAACAATGCACTACAACCACGAGTACCGTTTCACCCCGAGTACCAACCTTTTCAGAACTGCGTTTGTAATATCTTGAGTTCACTAAACTTTACCTCAAAGCCAGCCTCATAAAAATACACTATTGTAAGAAAATCCCTTTCTTCTATGTTGATTTCAAAGCCCACACTGCTGAGAGACCTAATCAAATCTCCTCTATACGTCCTCTTGTATGTCCTCCTCCATCCCACTTAGCCTAATCACATGACTCCCTCCCACCGCAGTGGATCTATACAGTCTCATCCTCCTTCACTGCTCATGTTACATGCTAATTGAGCTCATATGTCAAAATCTATACAGTCATTGTTACATGGCACCCACTGGCCTTTGTGCTGTACATGAGCCGTTGCTGTAGGAGATGGTGTAAATGTATTGCATCTGTGAAGAGTGATAGAGTAACACCAAAACCTATTAATACTGAATAAGGCAGGAAATACTATCTGTGCACCCACAGCTCTCCATCTGGGTCAGGGGATTACACAAGGACAGTAAAGAACAAGCAGCCACACAAACAAACTAACGATATTTGGATCTATCAGGTAAAAAATAAATCCTTGTTAAGTTGTTAACATATGTAACTTTTTCCATGAATGACATTATCAAATAAATTACACTTTGATGACATCAGATGGGCTCTTCTTTATTAAGTTTTAGGCAAACTACAACTGGCACCCATGCAAAATAGACTCAATATACCAGACATGTAATGCAAAACACAGTGTGAACTCATGCATTGCCTTGAATGGCATCTATTTGTTACAGAGGCCATACAGGACAGGTAACAGACACGCAACGTATTCAGTGCGAGTTGGGCGTAGGGCTGCTGGGAGCTGTCAGCGATCGCATTACAGCACCCGAGGATCCTTGTCCTGTTCCTTGAGCCAGGATACTGGTCAGGGGTACCTAGCTGGTGGATTAGCCTATAGTGCATGTTTTTTTTAGTTCGATGTGGGAAACCGAGATGAAACCTGCCCAGACATGGTCCAGGAATTGAGCCTATGGCCTTCTTCCTTTGAGGTGAAAGCGCTAACCACTGCGATTGTGCTGCCAGACTAGTTGTTGTGGATCAAATGGTAGAAACTGACTTTAAACTAGTAGCACTTGAAGTGAGCAGACATCCATCAAGGCATTGGCCCTATCTCACAATCATTTCTCACAATAGGGATCTTCTAGTTTGGGGGTAAATGATCTATCCATTAAGTCACAGAGCCCTTACATGCCTCAATACTGAAGAATCAACAAAATACCTTCCAAACTAAAAAGTAATGATTTGTTCCTTTACTGTTCCCTTGTGGCTGTCCTTTGATCCAAATGGTGTTGCTGAATCCATACCAAAAACTAATCATTACTGACCAATTAATGACCAACCAACAAACCTAGGGTGGCAAAAACATCTCTTCAGAGGTAATACTAAGAGTTTTTAGATGTCAAAAACTACTATTTATGTGGATATAAGGGTCTATGTAAGAGTCTACAGTAGTTATAGTCTACATTGTTGGTTGTTTATAAAATGTCTTGTCAGTACACTTTCCATTGTTAAACTTGATATTTGGTCTTTGGTCGTCTTTAGCTGTCTTGTCTTAGCGTATTGTGTTACAAATGAGTACTTGGCATACGGTAATTACAAAAGAGAGCCTAATGCACAGTCACAGACAGTGCTGTCTAGTGTACTATGACTTGCAATAAAAGCTCTCAGGATCCAATAAGCATCTGATTCTTTATAAAATATATGTGACAAGCCATGTTTTGCCATGACATATACTGTAACAGTTAAGTTCCTCAAACTGGAATTTTTAGTGTGAAGATACTTTAGTGGCATATAAGGATAAATGATGTCTCCTCTCTTGCCAGTAGACATTTTTGGAGTGCTTGTGCTGGAGATTTGCCTCTACAATGCACGTCAACTAATAAAATGTTAGAGGATGATCTGGTTGATTTTACTGCACAAATTCAACACATTTCTTTGTCTTCCTGCAAAAAAATGCTTGTTTGTTTATAGTCAACAGGCAAAATGAAATTTGTTCCGAAAAACAACAAGATTCTATCATGCCTTGATCCCCGCTTGTTGTGACTATGGAACGTATCATGTATCTTTAATCAAATTAAATCATCTTAAATAAAAAGAATACTTAAATAAAACATAATTATTTATTTATATCATAAATGCGTAATGTTGCAAAGTCAGTCTTCATTCATCAAAAACAAGGGCCTTGTTGCTCAGCCTCATGCTGAAAATGACACAACTGGGTCCCTAAAATAGGGTCTGCCATATGCAACGTATGGTTTTTCTGTTTTCTGATTGGTTAAATGTCTATCCACATGCATTATATCTGCCTCCATTTCTTCCGCACTCTGGAATTTGAACTCAAACACACAGAGACCATGCAAACTCTTTGCATAGAATAGAAGACAGACTAGGATGGCTCTCCCAACCTGTGCAGCCTTGTTCTCAAAATATTAGCAAAGTTGTTCTTGTAGCTCCATGGTCTTCAATGTAAGTGAGCATGTAATCAATCTAAGACTATAAGCAAAACAGGTTAAAAGCATGTAAAGCCCTGGATAAAAGCTGCCGACCCTGTGACCTTTCACCTTTAACATCAGGCGTGTGCAGTAATCCTTGCTATATAGACTTTAATCTGGATTCTTGTCTTTCACCTCTGCTCCACAGTAAAGGCTGCATTAGCAAACGGCAGTGGTTTTATTCTGTGTGAATCACAAACGAAGTGTGTGCTCAGTGACATAGATTTTTAGCTGACAGGAAGCAGCGCTAATGTAACTTAATAGCTGCTAAACAGGGGACTCGCTTCATTCAATACAGCCAGCCATTTTGAGTGCACTTTCTGTACTCTCACGGATTTATAATTATATGTCTGAAGATGCAGGAAAAGGATTACGTTCATTCATTAAAACTTTACCTTGTCCTTGGTCATGGGGTGAGTAAATATTTTGTTAGACCGCAAAAATGTTGAAGTGTTTGGGTCTACATAAAACTGTCCAAATGGAAAGGAGTTCATCTAAGTCTCAACAAGATAATAAAGATCTAAAATATATTATTATAAGTTAAAGGGCCAAAATCCAATTTTCTGACCTTCCTACCATTTTATAATGTTGTTCCCTCATTAAAAACATACCTGGAGTTGTGTTTTGTTTCATTCACGTCTCTTTAAGTAATGCTCTTTTCTTTGGCACAGCAGTACTGAGACCTCAAAACTCTCTCCCATGAAGCCCTGCCCACTCCAAGAAGCACTGACCAATCAACAAGCCCTCTACATTAAAAAAAACAATGCACAGCTCTGTTTTCACTGATTCCTCATAGACATTTTTTATTTTTTGTTGTAAAATGGCAACATAGAAAAAGTTTAAGGAAGTGAAGTTTCTTTTATTCTTTTAATTATGTTTAAAACACGGCAACACCATGCACTCTGCTGCCCTCTTCACCTGTTTCTTTATGGCACTTTTTTTTTTAGTTAGACAATGTTTTAAACATGAAATTATGTTCTACATGTGAACAAAATTGGTTTAAAAATATGAACCAAAGCATAACAGAGCCCCTTTAACACAACTGGATAATGCAACTGTTTTACCACAGGAGATTCCAACCAATGTCCTCCCAGTTGCCATACACACCCTTTGTCCTCAAAAAGATCCCACCTGGTTTGATTGTTATTTAAAGAGTAAAGCATCAACTGTAAATCAATGTTGTGTTACACCTTTAGTCTTACTTCAGTCCAACCCACTAAACAAAAGTTTCTCTTCAACTATTTGATGAATACAATGGCAAAAGATAACACTGGTGGGTCAGAAGTACCCCAAGGCTAACACAATTAAGCTCCGTCCAGTTCCAGAACTTGAAAAATGCTGGACAAATGGGCAGAGACCAAGACTGTCCTCTATCAGCTCTCAGACCTCACTCATGTTTTTGTCCTACCATAACACTTGAATTTTGTTCACGATAGATTGTAAGCTTTTTCTTTTGTTTTTTTCCTGAGGTAGACCTGAGATCAGCCCCCCCCCCACACACACACACAAAAAGACAAATGTCCTTACCGACCTGCCCATTACCGACCTGACCCAAACATTTCATCACAATATGACAGATTACCAAACCAATAAATAAACAAACTACTGCCAGTCACAACATAACCTGCATGAAGGAGCAATTTTTTTTATGTATATTTACTGTTTTTCTTTGGTCGAATTAAAATAAAATAATCAACAGACAAATGTAATCACTGGTAGCTGTAGTCCTACCTTCAGTATGTCTCCATATGTAATGAGATATTGTACAGTGTATACCATAGAGATATGAACACACTACTGTAAAACCCACTGACACCTCCTACTTCAGAACTATACAGGTCTAACTGGGCCATATCGGACAGAGAGATCATTTAACTGTTTTGGCTATGGGGAATTTTGAATACAGTAACTCTATACAATGAATACAATAACTCGGCTCTTTTCTGCTAACGGCAGTTAGAGTCTTTTGGCTCCAAAATAGCTCTTTATTTTACCACTCATACATTTTATATTTCAGCCCAATTTAGCACTGTTTTGACAGATGAGTTGTAATGTGTACTCATTTATAACTCAAATACATGGATTGTAATTAAGTATTCAAAAGTTCTGATGCTTTAAAACTTGCTTACAGAACCACTCTATTACACATAGCATATAAAAACACTTATAATCAAACATGAAAATAAAAAAGGACAGATGTTGATTTTTTTTTCTTTTTTTAATTTACACACAACCCTAACAAAAAGCAGGCTTTATTTAGTAGTAAAAACTAAAAACAACAGCAACAGCTGTCCTCAAAACTAAAAAAAAAAAACTTATCATAAATATATAATCTAATAAAAAGTAAATAACAGAAATATATTGTAATGGTCATTGGGCAGTTTCAGGTGTCTTTCTCTAAAGTAACCACCATCAACTATTTAACTAACTTTGAAGAAAGACCAAGTGCCTCAGCAGAGGGGCTGATCTGGTTTCTTCTCTCTCTTATTATCTGCCCTGTTTCTGAAAAGCTACTTTTAGAGTAAAAAACAGCTCTTTAAAGAGCCGGCTCTTTGTACCGACTCGTTCGTGACTAACCCATCACTAGTGGGCACAACCCAGTTGGCAAACAAAAATGAGCTTGTTCATTTTAATATAAGAGTTAAAAAGAAGAAGAAGAAGAAGAAGGAGAAGAAGAAGAAGAAGAACGACTTAAGCACCACTCTCTACTATGGAAGTGCGAGTCGATCACTGTGAAAACAGCTCTATGTCACCATGTCCAGTGTATATACAGACATTTCCAAGACGACAATGGTGGAATGTAACAAAGTAAAAGTACTTGGTTACTTTATTTAAGTACAGTTTTTATGTATTTGTACTGTTCATGGGGTAATTTTTACAAGGGGTACTTTTACTTTTACTTCACTACATTTTAGAGCAAGTATCAGTACATTTTACTCCACTACATTTTTTGAGTTGATTTGAAGTACAAAATATTTTGAGTTTGGTTTAAAATCTTTTTCCTTCATTGGAGACACACATTACTTAAATATAACAGATGCAGTACAGTAGTACTTCTTTAGATACATCAGAAAAATAAAAACAGAAGACCTCAGCGACAGCTTCAGTCTCTTTTACTGCACCACTTCATTTTGTCTGTAATCACCACAAATTTTCCGCAAAATCCCTCACATTTAACACAATATTGAGATGTCGAGTCTGTGCAAAATACTTTTACTTTTTTACTCACAAGTACATTTAAAAGATCCATCCAGTGAGCCAGTGAGCATGTGCTAACCACAGTGGCAGCAAGTCCCAGTAGCTGTGTTTGTGTTGGGTAAATGTGTCAATGTCTATTGCCGTATGTGTTTGTTTAAGTACTAGAGGGATGAGCTCCTACGGCATAAACTGAGTGGGATCAAACGCCCCATTCTACCTGAACTTAAGAAACCCTTCCATGGTTGCCAAGTTAAAGACTAGAAGGTGGAGATGCAAGTCGTTCCTGCCATAAATTTTTATAGGGAACGTCAACTCTCTCCCTAACAAATGTGAGGAGCTGGGGGCGCTGGTTATTCTATACTGAGACATGGCTAACTGATAGCATCTTGGACTCATGTGCCAGCATTTTAGAATAAGTTAGTAAACATAGGTATTCACATATTTGTAATAGTAATGGAGCTCAACAGTGACCGCCAACCTCCTGTACCACAAGTCAAATTCCCATTTATTTTCCCCATTGACTGTACATATATTAAAAGTTCAACAGCTCAGTGGAGGCTATTAAGCTATGTGGTAACTCCTTATCACCATAAAATGAATAATTTTGCTATAAATATGTATCTAAAATGTGTCAAAAGGCAAAGTTACAAATGCATTTTAGTTTGATAGAAATGAAACGTGTTATCGTTGTGAGTTACCACAGAGCAGATTAGCTCTCGTCAAGCATTTAAACTCTTAATATACGTATTTTTCAAAAAGTCAATGAGGAAAATAAATGAGAAATTTACTTCCAGAACCAGGGGTGGGCGGGAACGGTTGAGCTCTATAGTGCCTGTTTTGGGGTTACCTGTACCAGTACCTGTACCTGTTTGTTGGAACTGTTCCATCTGACTCACATAGCACATTCAGATTCAGTGTCAAGTGTCCTTACATCAGAACAAGAATCTGTATGAGATGAATTTCACAAGTTCTTAAATGGGACAGGACAACAATTGTGTTTTGTATCCGTCTATTAGAGTAAGTCCACAAACCAGAAAGGCACCTGGCTTGTATACACTTGTCTTTCTGGGACATGAAGCAATCTTCAGGAACACAAAGATTCTTTATTCCATTACATAAACGTATTTAATTTAATGTTGCCAGCAGCCATGACAGGTGGATCTCTTCAAGTTCTTGTATGGAAGAGCACTTAAGACAGTGTTGTTGGTTTTTTGTATTTGAGTAAACTGATCACTGACATTTACAATTTTAAAATATGAACTTTAGATCCAGGATTCCTAATTAACATTCTTCACCATTGCATAAAGCTTTTGTGGTCTTAGAATAAAAGTTTGAGGGTGGCACAACAATGATAATAAAATCCTTCGGGGACACTGAATTACAGGAGGTCTGCACAAGACTTCTTCTAACAACACTTAACTTTAACAACAATGTTTAAAGCATGTACAGTATTGTGCAACCATTTTACTCAGGAGAAAAACACAACTGTTAACTAAGAGTAATTTAATAAATACAGATTTTTATAATTTCTGCTACAATTTTTTAATTTTTTTTTTAAGGAACAGTCAGTAATTGCTAACGACAAATGATATATCCTTGGAAGAATCTGTTAATAAAAATATCCTGGATCTATAGTATATATATTTTTAGACTTCATATTACAATATTTTATGTGTTAGTAATCAGTTTACTCAAATACAAAAACCCAACAACACTGGCTCAAGCACTCTTCCATCCAAGAACTTGAAAACGGCATTTTGAAAATGATGTTGGACACTTCTATAGACAGTGCTGCCTCCTGATCATCTCCTTAGAGTTCATACTAGAAAAGTTCTGACGTGAGAGCGGGGTATGACGGCTACTTAGCATGGCTATTAGCAACAACAAGCTTGCAGATAGATAAATGAACTCAGTCTTTAGTGGGTGGTTTACGTGTTAAACACAAAACTATCTAAACTATTACAAAACACACTTTCACACTGCAAACAAAACCAGACCTTTGTCCGGACTGAGACCATGTTATTTTGCTAAACCAAAGATCAGTTTTTGGTCCGAACCATGACCTTTCAAGAGATTTGGTCCAAACCAAACATGAAAGTTTCAAAGTCTGGATCAAACAGTACAGATGTGAAATCCCCCTAGTGAAACAAATGATTAGTTTGAACAGATTCTTTACCACTGTGAAATATAAGACCTTTGTGGCTCAATGAAAAAAGCATTTACCCTGGAACTAGAAGATCCTCAAGTTTGAGTCTAGGTTCTATAGCTTTGCCATTGTGAGATAGGACCAGTATTTTGAGGTCTAACTAGTCCTTCTACTTTTGATTTTCTCTTTTTTTCTTCTATTTTGCATTTTTGTACACTTTGTTTTTAAAAACCTGCCTTTTACACAGTGGTGTTTACAGGTGGGACCATGTCTATGTTCCCACAGCCCTATGTTCCTATATTTCTAAGAATATTTTCTGGTAAACTGTGCATGTTTAACACTATCCCTAACCCTAAATCCCTAAGAAATACTTAGGAATGTAGGAACATAGGGCTGTGGAACATAGGGCCTAATTAAAAAAAAAAAAAACTTAGAAAAGTGGGAACATGGGCCCTAATTTTGAAATGTAGGAACATAGAGCTGTAGTTCATATATGGCACAAGCAAAAAACAGCCTTTATTTCCTGCTTTTCTGCCTGTATGTTCTGCCCTGACATGTTATCTATACCGCTCATGTAAATTAATATAAATATCATGTGTGCCAGTTCAGGAAGTCCCTGCTCATTTCCTCTGGTGGAGCATGAAGAAACTTTTAAACCTCGCCAAACCAAGGTCAGAGAGCCATCCTCGCACCATAAATAACCTCTGTTTGTTTAATATCACACACAGATACGTTATCAGAGAGAAGAGACAAACATTCCCACACAATTAAAACATGTTACCCGTTAAAAATAAAAAATGGTTGTTATGGCTTTTTGTGGTATCATGGCATCTCCACTCTGTGACCTATGTGGACAGGAAGTGGGCTGCTTCCTGCTTTGAAATGAGCAGCCTACTCCAATGTATATACAGCCACTGATGTAAAGAATATGAGCTAATACAAGTATATGGACATTTTCTTAACATATTTTGAGTACTCATACTATAAGTAAGCACTTAATTGATTGTTTAAAAAGCATTATGTCAACATTAATAAACACTATTGAGTTATAAACATTGTTCACTCATGAGTAATAAGCTCATGGAAATCAATGCAAAAATATTCAGTTTATTCACTCATTGCTTTATCACTGCAAACACTGTATATATATGGAAAACCTCTTTTTTTAGGTAGCTTTTACTTAGTACAAAACATTCGAATTAGGTGTCTGTCTGGCATACAAAATACAGGAATTTAACATCTGACCCCCAGACCCCTCAGTTTGTATTGTACCTAATAAAAACTCATCAGGGGCACAGATTGAGAAGCAACACAAAGAAGTTTGTGTTTTTAATGGTGTTCATTTGTCGTCATACATCTCATTCAAGTAGGGTTGTTTCCTTTGGCCATGTCTATTACATGTGGGTCTGTTTAAGCAGTGTGTCTTATTTGGTGATTGCGCTTGCAGTAAATGGGGGGCCACATGAAAAATCTTGTTAAGGGCCACTAAAATCTTATGGCTGGCCCTGCAAACACCTTAATTTATAACAGGAGTTTTTGGTTCTACATCAGGAAATTGGCTTCCTGACGACGGAAGACCCCTTCACTGAT
Source organism: Bostrychus sinensis (assembly GCA_020698575.1). Taxonomy (NCBI): domain Eukaryota; kingdom Metazoa; phylum Chordata; class Actinopteri; order Gobiiformes; family Eleotridae; genus Bostrychus; species Bostrychus sinensis. The sequence goes on from CM036256.1 coordinate 28,873,783, forward strand.
GGGAGCCCTTATGTGTAATGGCCATGATCTGAAATCCAATGTTCTGATTTATTGTACTTTGTACTAGCAGCATAAGATCAGATCTTTACATGACCTAATGTCCAGGAAGTGTGTTTACTTGACCCTTCACCAAGCCCTGCCCACTTCATTCACATGGACAAACATTAAGTTTATTACTGTTTTACATTAGATTACTGAAGTTTAGGAGGGGGCGGGGGTGGGGAGGTGGCTTCCTCCAAAGCCACTTCCTATGAATCCGAGGCCCTCCCTTGGTTCAAATAAACTCCAAATAGAACAGACTTCCAAGTGAACGAGCAGCGTCTCCACAGTCATACCTCTTACCTACACACCCAGCAATAAAACTTCACTCTATTCAAAAGACTTAGTCATGTTTTTTTCCATAGATTTCTAATAAAACATAACAAAAAAACATTGACTGTTGGCTAAAAGTTATGTTGTAAACAAAGTACTGGAAGTCATTTCAAACTCATGTACATAATATTGACAACCTGTGGGGGGCCCCTGCAGTACCTTTGCGGACCTCCAGAGAGCCCCGGACCCCGCTTTGGGAACTAATGATTTATATAATGTACACTGCATATTGAAAACAATTACACATGTATATTATGGACTATATTTATGGGAGATATATTAAACAAACTCAACTTATAATGTTGTGCCTATGGTGACCAGATGTCCCTATTTAACCAGGGACAGTGCCAGTTTTTGGCTCCTTGTCCCATGTCCAAAGACATATCTGTAAAAACACTCATATGTCCCAGTTTTCTACAAACCATGTCCCAGTTGTCCCCATTTCAACCAACAAAAAAGCCCAGAAAACTAAAACCACATTTGTCTAAAGAATTTTGCACTAAAATTATTATCAATATAAATTAAATTGTTATTTGTATTAATAAATTGCCATTAAAATTAAACTTTAATTACGTGACAGAAAATTGGATGGGTTTCAGAAGCTGTTTTGTCACTTGGTGAGTTCAAATGCTCTGTGATTAGTGAAAAAATTGTGGCCCAGTTTTTGGGTCTAAAAATCTGGTCATCCTCATCAAAAACAAACCTGGAGTTGTACCCCTTATTTAGAGACCTGAGCATGTGATTGGCCAGTGTTTCCAATATGCTGGTAATTCTCCTGCACAATAAAGTCCAAGATGATGTCTTACTTGCACTCTTTGTTTCCCAAAATAAACAAAAAAATTGTGCTTACAGTAGTTACAGGTTAAATCTCTATAACCACACACTCTTCACAGCAGCCTAAAACTAATCCTTGACCGTCTCCTGAGGGACTAAAGTGGTGGATCCTGAACTTTGGTCTTTGAGTAAAAAAAGAACCATTGCAACATCACATTGAACAATACTTTGCATTATCCAGATAGAAATGTGTCCAGTAAGAAGTTATTCACAAAACTCAAGCTTCAGAGGTTGAAATGTTCTAGAAAAGACAGAAAAAGCTGTTACCTTGAGAATGCTGGCCTTCCAGAGTAGAGCAGTGCTGCTAAATGATTGACTCAGTGTTGAAACCATGAGATCAAACCACATATTGACAGACAGATGCTGGATTGATCTACAGACATTAGTTAAACAGTAACAGCCAAAATCTATGGTGCCAGCTCTTTTGCAATTCTGCACATCTAAAAAGTCTTTAAAATAGGGTTGTATTGTGGTGAGCTTGTCGTTAGCAGTGGAGATGGTGGCTGGGAACACTGTGGGCACTGTGGGCTGCTCAGATGATTTTGGCCGGCTCCATCATGTGATAAACAGGGCCTTAGGGAGAGCTATAGTCTGAAGCATCTGGAGTGTGTGTCCTAATGAGACACTAACAACAGGAAGTGCTTTAGCATGGGACACACAAGATGCTATTGTATATGAATATGAGCAGGTTAGTACCATCTGTGGGAAAATACAGTATTGGACAAATATATATCATATTGGATTCAGATTTATGCATATAAACTGTGACATTATTATCATTACTTTATCTCTGCCACATTACTGCAGAAATACTAAACCTACCTCTTCACCTCAAGCAGTGGAGGCAGACAGCCGTCCACCCAGAGCCAGAGGTCTGCCTCAGGCTGCTGCCTAATTAAAGACACTTTTTCTTTGCCACTGTCACCAATAGCATGCTCGGGGAATGCTATGTACTGACCTGCTAATTCAGAAGACCACTTTGTTGTGACTTGGCACTAAAAATGTTCAAATGAACTGCTCATAGACAACTGCCTGTCATTACTACATGATACCCTGGGCCGGATTATCCAGTGGGCATTCTGGGCACACGCTAAGGGGCCCTTGCTTTCCAGGGCCCAATCAGACCAAAGAGCAAAGTCACTCCTCTATGGTTTATTGGCTACACATCATGTCATTTGTTAGAATGATACTATCAATACCAGCAGGGCTGGCCTGTGGGACAGGCAGCCGCCGAGGGCACAGAATGACTGAGGGACTCCAGGCTTGTGGTACACTGCTGTGTGCAGAGTGATGTTAGCTGGTCAATCACAGTAAATAATGAGGAATCATGGACAGTTGGAAGAGTAAAGTAAAGGTACTACAGCTCCTGAGCTTCAACTCAGTTTTTTTTAATGAAGATTGAACTCATACTCACAGAGATATGATCATAAACAGCTCTGGGAAATAATACGTGCGGTTATAGGCTTACAGTATATGATGCAGTCAGTAAGTGCAACACCATAGAGGTGTGTAAGATATTTCTCAAAATGTGTTAGCTGTATTATTATAACAGCAAGTTCATAAGTTACAGACGTCCTGACATGAACAAGCTTTTGTGTAGTCTTTTCTGGAGCCTCTGTCCACAGACAGAGCCCAGGGCTCATAGACTGTGTGTGAGCGTGTGACTGTGTGCTAGAGCAAGGGCCAGCCAGCTTTAGGGGGTAGGGAGATTTGTGTAAAAGTTGTGGTTGTCAGACATTTACACAGAAACTAAAGCTAATGTCCAAAGAGTTTGATTTATTCTCTGGTCTGAGTAGAGAAGCAGCTCATGTTTCAAATGTAGTGATTGGAAATTACAGTCTTGTGCAAAGGTTTGGGCACCCCTCTGAGTTTGCATAATAATTTCCTCTATAAGATCACAGAGGTATGTCATATATTTTCTAGTGACATCTAAGTTCTAGGGTGTTTTCCGAGCAACCATGTTTTGTGTAGCAGAGTGCCCAAACCACATTTTTTTAATATTTCATTTAATTTCATACATTTAAATACTGCTACACTAAGAAATGTTGTTCGGAAAACACCCTAGGACTCAGATCTAACTAGAAAATAAATGACATATTTCTGTGATCTTACAGAGTAAATTATTATGCAACCTCAGAGGGGTCCTCAAACTTTTGCATATGACTGTACATGTCTGAGGGCAAAGCAGACTTTGTTGACAGAAAGACTACTGTCATTAAATGTTATGTGGACAAAATTATCAAATTAATAATAATAATAATAATACTAATAATAATAATAACATTTCTACAGCCAGTATAATTTTTTACTTACACATTTTTTTAAATATATTTAGTATTCATCATTTTACTCACACCAGAACCAGCAGAATGTCTGGCTGAGGACTCCTAAACCTTGCACCTGAAGTTTCTTTTGTGACTTTTGCCTGTAGCTCATGAGGCACAGAGTCCCAGTCATGAATATGGTGGACCACCACGTCTGGGCTAAGACTCAACCTCCTCAAACCCTGAGAACGCCTCTGTCCTAGAGTTGGAGGAGTAAAAGACAGAAAGACTGTCTTGAATGACAATGTCAAAGATGCAGCACTTACTGTACTTGAAGATAGAATCTTATTTTAATAAATAAAGCTTCTTTAAAAGGCTTGTTTAAATAATGTTTTTCTCCTTGGTTTCACTGCACAGTTACTGATGTTTCCATTCATTTGTTCAGCTAGGGGCCCAAGGGTCTTTCATCTTATAATGCAAGCATAAAGATACTAAAACTGTGTACTAAAAAAGTGATACCAAAATGATCAGTGGAGTCCTCCCCACACATTATTCCTGCTGTACATGATTCTGTTTCCTTCTCCAGGTGTAATCCAGCCTCTGCTCTTTGGATTGGTTGCCACATAACTGACAGCAGTTTCTAGAGACATCTCATAGGTTTACACACAGACTGGGCTGGGTCATTACCATTGTAACATCCCATCACAAGGCTTCTGACCATAACCAGTTGTAGACAAAGACAATGACAACTTGATTTTAAAAGTGTGTAAATTTATTATCAAAATTTAAATTTAAAAGGTCTGCAAGAGGGGATTCAGTTTAAAAATGTCTGCTGGGGCTGAGCGTGCCTGAGGGGAGTGTTGTGAAGGGCAGGTTCTGGACCGGTCTGTTGGAGGGTTGGCAATACCTGTGGCTGACTGTACCGCTCTCCGACCAGATCACCCTTTATCTCTTGGGCCAAGCCCGACAGCTCCCCAGTGCCACACACCTGAGCACATGAGGAGAGGACAAGAGGACATGAGTAACACATAAACAATTTACAAATATCTACCATAGCCTGTTAAATAAGTCACTAAACAAGAAGACTCTAAAGGAAACCCACACTTTCTGTAGTAATTTAGAATATAAATAGGAGAGGACAAGAGAAAGAGCTAGGCCAGAGTGCTGCTTAAATGCCTGGTTTGATGCTCCTCAGCTGCCCTGCATTTCCCCCTTACCAGGGCACACCCACTCACCTCACCTACACTGCAAACTACACCCAGTAAAGTCAACTAAAAGCAGGCTTAAACAGCTACCAGGTTACACCATACTGAAGGAAGAAGGAGGAAGGAAACCGCACTATAGGCCTGACCCAGTATGTAGATCTGGTGTTAAACGTTTGGTAGACTCTCAGGTCTCCGACACGCTTTCACTTCCGCTCTTGCTTTCTGAGGCATAAAGTAGAGATGGCAGGATGTGTTCAAGGAAACGCTGCTAAAAAGTCATCTGATTAGGTTCACCAAGTTCAACCAAGCCTCTATTTGGAAACCGATGTCAATACTTTTTGTGAGAAAGTAAAAATAGTCACCTTCTCAAAACTGTGCACGTCTACGATTTTGTAACAGCTCAATGGATGTTGAACCTGTCTTCATAAGTAACACAATAAACCTCGAAATGCAACTACAATTTTCGTCTGACTGAAACATTTTTACCTTAATTAAACAGCTTCAGAGTCAGAGTGATGACTAAAGAAGTTGTTGCATGGTAAATTAAGTCATGGCAGAGCGGAAAAAAAAAAGTAGAGGAAATATTTGTACAGACACGAGGAGGAGAAAATGAGAGTCAATCCAAGCAAGGGATCACACAGGAGTCAACCAGTACTGCAGTCATCATCCTGCATTCAGCATCCTGCATTCATCATCCTGCATTCATCATCCTTCATTCAGCATCCTGCATTCATCATCCTGCATTCATCATCCTGCATTCATCATCCTGCATTCATCATCCTGCATTCAGCATCCTGCATTCATCATCCTTCATTCAGCATCCTGCATTCATCATCCTGCATTCATCATCCTGCATTCATCATCCTGCATTCATCATCCTGCATTCAGCATCCTGCATTCATCATCCTTCATTCAGCATCCTGCATTCATCATTCTTCATTCAGCATCCTGCATTCATCATCCTGCGTTCAGCATCCTGCATTCAGCATCCTGCATTCATCATCCTGCATTCAGCATCCTGCATTCATCATCCTGCATTCATCATCCTGCATTCAGCATCCTGCATTCATCATCCTGCATTCATCATCCTGCGTTCAGCATCCTGCATTCATCATCCTGCATTCATCATCCTGCATTCAGCATCCTGCATTCATCATCCTGCATTCAGCATCCTGCATTCATCATCCTGCATTCATCATCCTGCATTCAGCATCCTGCATTCATCATCCTGCATTCATCATCCTGCGTTCAGCATCCTGCATTCATCATCCTGCATTCATCATCCTGCATTCATCATCCTGCATTCATCATCCTGCATTCAGCATCCTGCATTCAGCATCCTGCATTCATCATCCTGCATTCATCATCCTGCATTCAGCATCCGGCATTAATCATCCTACATTCATCATCCTGCGTTCATCATCCTGCATTCAGCATCCTGCATTCAGCATCCTGCGTTCATCATCCTGCATTTAGCATCCTGCATTCAGCATCCTGCATTCAGCATCCTGCATTCAGCATCCTGCATTCATCATCCTTCATTCAACATCCTGCGTTCATCATCCTGCATTAATCATCCTGCATTCAGCATCCTGCATTCAGCATCTTGCATTCAGCAACCTGCATTCAGCGTCCAGCATTCAGCATCCTGCGTTCATCATCCTTCATTCAACATCCTGCGTTCATCATCCTGCATTAATCATCCTGCATTCAGCATCCTGCATTCAGCATCTTGCATTCAGCAACCTGCATTCAGCGTCCAGCATTCAGCATCCTGCGTTCATCAACCTGCATTCAGCATCCTGCATTCATCATCCTTCATTCAACATCCTGAGTTCATCATCCTGCATTAATCATCCTGCATTCATCATCCTTCATTCAGCATCCTGCGTTCATCATCCTGCGTTCAGCATCCTGCGTTCAGCATCCTGCATTCATCATCCTGCATTCATCATCCTGCTTAAACAGCTACCAGGTTACACCATACTGAAGGAAGAAGGAGGAAGGAAACCGCACTATAGGCCTGACCCAGTATGTAGATCTGGTGTTAAACGTTTGGTAGACTCTCAGTCTCCGACACGCTTTCACTTCCGCTCTTGCTTTCTGAGGCATAAAGTAGAGATGGCAGGATGTGTTCAAGGAAACGCTGCTAAAAAGTCATCTGATTAGGTTCACCAAGTTCAACCAAGCCTCTATTTGGAAACCGATGTCAATACTTTTTGTGAGAAAGTAAAAATAGTCACCTTCTCAAAACTGTGCACGTCTACGATTTTGTAACAGCTCAATGGATGTTGAACCTGTCTTCATAAGTAACACAATAAACCTCGAAATGCAACTACAATTTTCGTCTGACTGAAACATTTTTACCTTAATTAAACAGCTTCAGAGTCAGAGTGATGACTAAAGAAGTTGTTGCATGGTAAATTAAGTCATGGCAGAGCGGAAAAAAAAAAGTAGAGGAAATATTTGTACAGACACGAGGAGGAGAAAATGAGAGTCAATCCAAGCAAGGGATCACACAGGAGTCAACCAGTACTGCAGTCATCATCCTGCATTCAGCATCCTGCGTTCAGCATCCTGCGTTCAGCATCTTGCATTCAGCAACCTGCATTCAGCGTCCAGCATTCAGCATCCTGCATTCATCATCCTTCATTCAGCATCCTGCATTCATCATTCTTCATTCAGCATCCTGCATTCATCATCCTGCGTTCAGCATCCTGCATTCAGCATCCTGCATTCATCATCCTGCATTCATCATCCTGCATTCAGCATCCTGCATTCAGCATCCTGCATTCATCATCCTGCATTCAGCATCCTGCATTCAGCATCCTGCGTTCATCATCCTGCATTCAGCATCCTGCATTCAGCATCCTGCATTCAGCAACCTGCATTCAGCGTCCAGCATTCATCATCCTGCATTCATCAACCTGCATTCAGCATCCTGCATTAATCATCCTACATTCAGCATCCTGCGTTCATCATCCTGCATTCAGCATCCTGCGTTTAGCATCCTGCATTCATCATCCTGCATTCAGCTTCCTGCATTCATCATCCTGCATTCATCATCCTTCATTCAACATCCTGCGTTCATCATCCTGCATTAATCATCCTGCATTCAGCATCCTGCATTCAGCATCTTGCATTCAGCAACCTGCATTCAGCGTCCAGCATTCAGCATCCTGCGTTCATCAACCTGCATTCAGCATCCTGCATTCATCATCCTTCATTCAACATCCTGCGTTCATCATCCTGCATTCATCAACCTGCATTCAGCATCCTGCATTCATCATCCTTCATTCAGCATCCTGCGTTCATCATCCTGCATTTAGCATCCTGCATTCAGCATCCTGCGTTTAGCATCCTGCATTCAGCATCCTGTGTTTAGCATTCTGCATTCAGCATCCTGCGTTTAGCATCCTGCATTCAGCATCCTGTGTTTAGCCTCCTGCATTCAGCATCCTGTGTTTAGCCTCCTGCATTCAGCATCATCTCTTCATCTTTTCCGTTTCATCCTCGAATAAATATTTGTAGTCTACTTTTTGTTGTGGTGTTGTACTTGCTTGTGAACTATGCAGTAAATAATTTTACAATACCTCAAAAGCTAATAACCATATTTACAGATACAATATGCAAATTATGTCTAATATACCATTACAAAGCAGGATTTGAGTGAAATTTGTAAAAATAGGTCTGTGTACCTTGCATTCAATTTTGCATTCAATTTTGATTAAAATATTTATTTTTTTAAATAGAAAAAGAAAATACAAATAATGATTTGATGTGTCAGTATTTGTTTTGGTAGGCTACTTAGGTCAAAAAATTATTGGCTCGTACACTGAATTTAATGTTTATTTTTTCATGATTCGTTTTGCGTGATCTTGTGTACAATGTCACAATATTGGTGCTTGAATCCCATGCCGGCTGAATGAGAGAATTATTTCTAATCAGGAATATGCTCATACTTCTTTCACACTGCAGGGGTGTCCAAAAGTGATATGCACTGCACTGAGCGAAGCACACATCAAACTATTGTTTATGACTACATAAACTCATGAATGATACATAATAACTATACCTAAATACTACCATTATTATCTGACTGACAGTGTAGTGGGTAGGACAAGTCTGATGTAAAGGTTGTACTTCTGCTGGGAGCAGGTTCAAATCCTGCTTACCTCTATGGATTGACAACTTTATTAGACCTATCATGTTTTTACCTTCAACAGCTAATACAGAGTAACAGCCTGACTTACTGTAATTTAATGACATACAATGCCTTTTTAAATCTTGGAACATAAGCAGTGTGAGATTGGGTTTCCATGAGGTGAAACTTTTTGGGGGATGAAGGCAGTTAGTCTTCCCCTGGGCGCGCCATCGTTTGTGCTAACGATTGTTTATGCAGGCCACCCAAAATTTCAAACCTGGCGCTGCTTCTCGGTGCTCATGTGAATTCATAATTTTTTTTTTTTTCAAATAATGTTTCTGAAAAAATGAATAAATAAACAAAATCAATCTAAAAACTTTAGCACAAACAATGAAGTGCCCAGGCTTGACCACACCTGCAGCCCAGAACAACACTGTAGAGAGGGGAAGACTAGCAGCCTTCCTCCCACAAAAGATTCACCTCATGGAAACACAATCTCATATTGCTTAATAATTATAATTATTGTCTATTATTATAGTCTGTGTTCCTAGATTTAAAAAGGCTTTGTATGTCATTAAATTACACTAAGCCAGGCTCTTACTCTAGGCTATATTAGCTGTTGACGGTAAAAACATGATAGGCCTAATAAAAGCAGTAAATTCAATTGACAAAGTTAATCTAGACCCACTACTTTATCAGTCAGCTTATAATGATGGTACTCAGGTATAGTCATCATGTATCATTCATGAGTTGGGCAAAAAAAAAAGCAACATGTTTCGCTTTTGGACCCTCCACTGCTGCAGTGTGAATATGAGCATATTCATGATCAGAAATGATTCATTCATCCAGCATGGGATTCAGTAATCAGTGTTGGAACATTGTTCAGCCCACACAGGATCAACTTCCAAGTCACGCAAAACAAATGATGAAAAGATAAATTCAGAATTCAGTCTCTGAGTCAGTTTTCAAATGATTGTTTTTTAACTGAAGTAGCAAAACCAAAATTGACAAATCAATGTATTTTGTATTTTCATTTCATATTAAAAAACAAAAAATGTAAATCTGAAACAAAAAATTCTTTATTTGTTTTTTGATTCTTAATTGAAAATCAAGCTGAATGAAAGGTTCACAGACTTGTTTCTCTTCCTGTTTTTCTGTCTGGCTACTGCTGCAATTTAATAAAGGCAAGAACTCAAAAAAATACTGACTGTTTGCATTTAATAGTTTCATAGAGTTAGGGAAACATAAAAATAATGAAATTCAAAGTTACTTTTTTAAAACAACATCACTATCCACTACAGCAGCGGTTCTCAAACTGTGGGATGGTCCCCAGACTTCTTCTGGTGGTACTCTGGAGACCTTTGCACTTTGTGTCCTGATTAAAGTAGATTTAGGGCTTGATCCAGTAGTAGATGGGGCCTTTCTGTGTGGAGATTGTCCTCTCCACTGTCATCCCTGATCTTTAATGTCATTCACTTTGCTGTTTGTACGAGATTAGCCCTGACCAGAGGCTAGTTCTACTCCCTGGTCTCTGAGGTCCCAGGACAGTGAGAGCTTGGGGACACTGAGTCATGCCTTTAATCAGCGTCAGATAGCCCCAGTGTGGATTTAACAGAGGCCCAGACTGGAGGAGAGTGTCAAAACAACAGCTTTAAGGACAGACTGTGTGGGCTGCAGGTAATGGACAATCTCCATTCACCTCCACAGCCACTACAGCACGACTCAGGGCTAATGATTTTCCTGAAGTAGTCAAAATTCACTTAGCTGGAGACAGAAGTGGAACATGACTGGTTACTGAAGATGAATCATACCTGTAACACTATATGGATCCAGGATTCTGTGCCATTGCTATAAAAGAACGCTAACTCCAGCCACAAGAGGTCATTAAGGGAACAAATGATTAGTTTTATTGGAATCTTCACCATTGTGAGGTATGGCGTGGCCGGGCGCTCCCTTAGAGGCAAGGTGAGGAGCTTGGATACCCGGGATGAGCTCAAAGTAGAGCCGCTGCTCCTCCACACTGAGAGGGAGGTGTTCTGGACATGTCACTTAGGGTGGAGACCAACGGGGAGGACCTAGAGAGAGGGAGGGACTATGTGGCCTGGGAACTGCCCTTGAGATTCCACCGGTAGAGCTGAAGGAAGTGCCTAGGGTGAGTAAAGTCTTTGCATCTTTGCTGAAACTGATGCCTCAATGTCCTGGACCTGGATAAGTGCTGGACGATGGATGGTTAGAATGATTAGAATCACCAGCTCTTGTATCAGAATTAACTCATCTCTAAGCCAAATTGCTTAAAATTCTCCATAAGTTTGACTTTTGCTAAATGAAAGTGTAATAACTTGCACATAGTCCGTGCAATTTTTTTTTTTTTAATTAGTGCAATAGAGCTCCCTTCAGATTAAAACTGTGTGGAATGCCAAAAAAATCATAGCTATGAGATCCTGATTAAAATAGTAATTTGTGGCGACACCCCAGCTCCAAAAGTGTTGCAACTAATCCAAATCTGAACACTACCCACAACCGGCAGGACGGCTGCCATATTGGAATGATTATTTTGCACGCGTCATATTTTATTGCAGTGGTTCCCAAACACTGGTCTGGGATCCTAAAGTGAGTCACCAAATTTTTGAACTCAAAAATAATTTCTCTGTTCAAAAATATTGAAAAATGTATAGTAGTCCAAAGAAATAAACAGTTTTTGATTTTGATTTTAAGTTCTTTTTTATGTGGAAAAATTAGTATTTACAATAAAGTAAGTACAACCTTCTTAGTACTAATAAATACAGATGTTTTATAAAACCACTTGAAGAATCATGGACAGATATAAGTGAGGGGGGGACTCACGGTATGATACAAAAGTCCAGGGGGTACACAAGAACCACTGCTCTACTGCAAAACACACTGCATTTAAGCTTATGGTAGCAGTTTTCACGCCTATTGATAGTATGACTTTGAGTGTCTAGAAAAGCTCGATAAACAGCTGTTTTATTATTATTGTTTTTGATATTGATAATATTTGGGGCTGTGACTTTAATGCATAAATTATGATTAATTAATTACAGAAAAAGTAGCATTAAAAAATCAACTCAGTGAGGAGAGAGGCCTGTGCGGGGATCAGGTGTGGTGTTGCACTCCGATGAATGAAATGAAATTAACTTAAAATTATTATTATTGTTATTATTTTCAGTGTTTCCCATTAATTTAGAAGACTGTGGAGCCCTCCATAATCTAATTTTCTCACAGATAGTTTAGAAACAAGCTGGACAATAAATGAGTATAACATATGTAAGCGTTTGCCCACCAAACCACAGTGTAAACCACACCCACCTCACCCACATTGCTTAATACAGCCCCAGTATGTCACTGTGGTTAGATGCATCCTGGGTAAAAACCAAACAGCTGCCAAAAAAAAAAAAGGAAAAAAAAAAAAAAAATTTATTATATATTATTATTGTTGTTGCTGCTGCTGCTGTTGTTGTAATAGCCATTCCCACATTTATCTTTATTTTATTTTTTTTTATTTCAAACTCCATCATGCTCATGGAGACAGATGACAAGTGAAATATTCCTTAACAAAGTGCTGTGTAATGTGAGGTTTTAGTAGCCACAACCCTTCTGTGTAATACTATTTTAGGACAGGATGTGACAGCGGGCTTGTTTCCTGTGACTACTGAGGCACTAACCTTCAACCTCATTACGTTAGCCTCCACACTGTAGCTGGAGACAGGGCTGATGTGATCAAAAGGCGAACAGAAATAGGATGACACATAAAAACCCAATAAAGTGTCCTGACAAATGTGAATTTTACATTGATGCTCTGGCTTTTTGTTGACTAGTATTTAAAACTTTGTCTTGTGTCCTATTTACACAGAGGGGAATAAAAAGATGAAAAAAAAAGCAAATAGTTGATCTGAGGTGAGCCATTGTGTGTCATGTGAGTCATTGTGTGTTTAAGTTAACAGGAAGTCTCTACTGGCCCTAACTCGCAATGATAAAACTATGCTTTTCTAGTTCAGGGGCAAAAATCAATTGAGCTAAAAATACTTAACATCTCAGAACGATAAATAATACTCTAAACAAATGTGTTCTTTTACTGAGCTGATCCCTTGTTCAATAGTTATCAAAATCATACATAAAGCTGTGGTAACATAGGGATGTGGGAACATGGGTCTGTGGGAACATACAGCTATCTGAACATAGGACTGTGGGAATATAGGTCTGTGGGAACATAGAGCTGTGGGAACATGTGGCTGTGGGGACATAGGTCTGTGGGAACATAGAGCTGTGGGAACATGTGGCTGTGGGGACATAGGTCTGTGGGAACATAGAGCTGTGGGAACCTAGTGCTGTGGGAACAAAGTGCCGTGGGAACATAGAGCTGTGTCACCAAAGAGCTGTGGGAACATAGGGCCGAGGGAACATAGGGATGTAGGACCATAGACCCGTGGGAACATGGACACAATCCTATGATCCTAAACATATCCAAAAGTGTCAGAAATGTAGGAGCTATCACCATATTATAGTTGTACAGTTAGCTAAAGGCTACATAAACAAAGCTATGCTAATGCCTCTTTTTATAATAAAGAAACAAACTCCTCTGTATTATACACTCTCTTGTACACTATGACAGGTATCAGGACGCAGGTTGTATTTATCTTGAGAACTATAGTGTTACAAGTATCAACTGTATACAATTTCAAATAATTGGCCATTGGAATTTGGTTCCACTGTAATTTTAGAAAACTTTAAAAAACTACTCATTATTGTGATGTGTAAACTAAATTCGGCTCTGAATCAGTAAAGCTCTTTATATACATATACACTATTTAACAGAGAGAATGAGGAGTGAGAGAATGGTGGCAGAGTGGTTAGCATATCCATTCTGACTCATAACCCTGCATGTCCTTCCTGTCTTAGGGCCAGATTTACTAAGACAGGAGTGAAATTGTGAGTGCAGATTAAAAAATAGTGCCTGCTATTTGCGGGCTATGACCCAGTGCAGCCTGTCAATCAACTGCAGCAGATGAAGAGACGAATGTGTGAGACTTGATAGAAAAACACACCACACTTTCAACCTTTTAACCTCTTTTTTTTGTTTGTTTGTTTGTTTTTCAGAAGGAAAAATCCACTGCAAATCTGTTTACCACCTAGAAAGCAGAATTTGCTAGCAGACCGCCTGTAAAGAAGTCATGGAAGGTTTGAGTTATCTCTGACCAGTCACTAACCTCTGCAAAGCATAACATTAACATTGCTACCAAACTCTGTGCTCAACTGTGCAGCACCAGTCTGGATCCTTATCTCTCCCACACTAATTGGGGGCAGCTCCAAATCAAACAAAATGTCACCCTTTGAACAATTACTGGCTGTTTACGCATGACCGCCATTGACCATCTTCATTATGAAACTGAGGTCATTAAAATAAAGGGAACACAGTGTGATGGTCAGCATGGCTTTTCTTCTGGGCACGCAGCTTCCAAAACAAGCCCCATTCTAGCCTCCCTTAAACATTATTGAGTGCAAACAGATTTTAGAATTTTTATTTATTTATTTTTTTAATGCATTTTATCCAGTGGTGGAATTTAACAAAATAAAAGTACTTAGTTATTTTACTTAAGTATATTTTTTATGTATCTGTACTTCACTTGAGTCAATTTTACAGTGGTACTTTCACTTTTACATACATTTAAGAGCAAGTATCTGTACTTTTCACTCCCCTCCTTTTTTGAATTGGTTTGAAGTAAAAAGTAGACACAGTACTTAAGTATAAAAGATGTGGTAAATTAGTACTCCTCAGAAAAACCTCTTTTGCTCCTTTATCTGTACTTTTATTTAAAGGTATTGTAAGCAGCAGCATCAGAACAATGGTCTCTGAGCCTGTGTGCATGTGTTAAAACAAGCTAGTGCATAAACATAGCAAGTCTTCTCTCTGGTTTCTCTCTGGTCACCTGTGAGGTAATGATTGTGTTACAGGCTGCACTAGATTCATGTCGGGACTTGCTGTGTCTCTGTGGTCACATTTCACAAAGCTGCACACAAACACGCTCTGCTCTGAAAACCTGCGGCTGCTCACGAGGGGGAATTCTGCAGAAAGCCACACAAAAACTCTTGTCACATTTCTGCTAATCTTCAATTTCCACATGAATTAACCCAGATATGGTATAAAACATTCTTCCTGGTGATTACCGCTACTGTAGTTGGCCAACTGTTGAAAAATGTTGAGTTTTAAAGCAACACTGTGTGGAATTTGGACCCTAAAATAATGTTTTAAGAGGTATTTTAGTTTTTTAATAGATCAACTCTCCCTCCCCGATGCCTGATTGCTTCTTGTTATCATCTTCTATCACTATGTAAGTCAGGGGAGGGGATTGAGGGTTAAGGGGCTAGCGGTAAGGAACATTAGGACTTTCCCAAATGCACAGTTACTTATGTTGTCCAGTATGGATTGAGGAACATAGGTACTAGGGAACTTAGGTAGGCTAGTTTCCCAAATGCACAGGTACCTATGTTCCCCAGGCCATTGAAAATGGGGAACATAACATAGGTACACACAGGGCTTAATTTGGATCTTGCCGGAACAGGATCCGGAAACTCCCTTATTTTGACGCGGTCCGATCTGGCAACTGTTTGCTTGGACCCAGAAACTCAGACACAACTCAGAACAAAGTGTTGACTACATTTGACTCTTTTGACCTCCTAAACCTGTGTTGAAGGTCGGAGTTGTAATTACACAGAAATGCATAGATTTTAAACATAAAAGCCAAGCTTCATTTCCGCGTGAGCGCTTCAACACAGACTGTCCCTAAGCTGTAATTCATGTCTACAGAGTGTACAGGGAATCTGGTGGAAAACACCAGTGGTGTCTGCAGGTGTACAGCAGTACGCACTGTGCGTATCTTGAGATGTGCCCCGACCCTGCATCCACAGAGCTGCACAGAGCTGCACAGAGCTGCACAGAGCTGCACAGAGCTGCACAGAGCTGCACAGAGCTGCACAGAGCCATAGCAGGCTGTGTGTTTTTACAAACGCAGTGGAGCTACAGCTGACTGCTGCTCTTTAAAGAGGAACACAGCTGCATGAGTCTGTGTTCTTGCTTCAGACTGGTGGCCACACACAGTAGGTCTATGACAGAGCGAGTCTACAAAAGCGCAGTAATTATGCGTAGCAGCTGATTTCTGGATCAGCTGAGCAATCACACAAATGTACACTGACACATTACACTGAAGTGAAACGCTATAATGTATAATAATGTTAACAAATATGTTAAAATATAATTTAAAATTCAGTATAAATGAACAGTTGCTTGGTATTTTGGGATGTGTGTGCGCCTCTCTTTATTAAATAAACTTTTAAAAACTCTTTTAATAAAAGCATTTAGTAAACCATTTATTAAAGTCTCTTTTAAAAACTCTTTTAATAAAACCATTATTCCTTTTCGCGTGGCGCTCACGGTCCTCCATACATAAATCTGTTCCGTTTTCGGTAATCAAAGTGGTGTCAGACCCTAATGGGCATTACATTATTGTGTTGGGTAGAATTTGGGGTAACAACCTGGTGTTAGCAAACGTGTATGGACAAAACTGGGAGAATGAAGACTTTTTCAAAAAATATATTTTTTTTACTTCCTGGTATCCCAGCTGATTCTTGGAGGTGATTTTAATTGCTGTCTTGATCCATCTCTTGATTGCTCTTCAAATAAGCCATACCCCATGTCCAAGTCCTCTAAAGCCATACAACTATTTATGCAGCAATATGCAGTCTCAGATGTTTGGCGCTATTTTAACCCCGGTGCAAGGAAGTTCTCTTTTTTTCTCTCCAGTTCACCACACTTTTTCACAAATTGACTTTTTTCTTGTTGATAACAAATTACTTTCCTCAGTTACTTCCTGTGGCCACAATCCCATAGTGATATCAGACCATGCACCCGTCACTTGGGATCTCTCATTCCCGCGCAGATCCTTGTCACGGTCTCCATTGCGCCTCAATTCAGTTCTGCCAAAAGACCCTGATTTTGTCAATATTATGAATGATTGTATAGACCTGTTTATTTCTACTAATTTTACTCCAGATGTATCCGCAGCAACAATTGGGAAGCGTGTAAAGCTTTTCTGCGGGGTGAGATAATAGCTTATTCTGTGTACCAAAGGAAGATGGCTTCTCAAAGGAGCCAAGCTCTTTCTGATGGAATTGGAAATCAAGTGTGCGGAATCCCCCATCCCAGACCTTGTCAAGGATTTGCTCACAAAAAAGGCTGAATTTGACACTTTAGCCACTGATGCAGCTGTAAAGTCAGTATTAAAAACCTGCTATAGTTACTATGAATTTGGTGACAAACCAGGCAAAGTACTTGCCCACCAGATTCGGCAGTCAGCCTCAGCTCAGCATATTACTGAAATAAATGTATCTGATGGGATTTCTATTAATCCACAAACTATCAATAACCAGTTCAGGGACACCCAACGAGTCCTGCTTTGGAAACTTCTTTAAAAGTTTTACTATCCCTACAATTGACCCAGGGACAGCTTTGGAGTTAGACAGGCCCTTTACTGTTGCCGAAATCAAGAGTGCTGTTAAATCAATGCAGAGTGGAAAATGCCCTGGGCCTGATGGGTTTCCTTCTGAATTTTATAAGTTTTTTATAGACAAATTATCTCCCCTTATGCTGAACATGCTTAAAGAGTCTTTTGAATCTGATATCCTTCCACCTACATTGCGTCAAGCCACCATTTCCTTTATTTTAAAGAAAGATAAAGATCCGCATTTTTGCAGTAATTACCGTCCAATTTCATTGCTCTGTGCTGATGTCAAGGTCCTGGCAAAAATGCTGCAAAGAGTCCGTTATGTCTATAATTGTTAATCTTGACCAAAAAGGTTTTATTAAGGGCAGGCATTCTTACCACAATATAAGGCGGTTGTTGGATATTTTATACTCATCTCCATCATTCAACACTCCTGAAATGGTCATCTCCATGGACACCGAAAAGGCTTTTGAGCGGGTGGAGTGGCCCTATTTGTTTTATACTTTGAGATGTTTTGGTTTTGGCAACATATTTATTTCTTGGATAAAATTGTTATATGCCTTTCCCTTGGCCCGTGTTCGCACAAACAATGACTATTCTGACTATTTCTCCCTAGGACGTGGAACCCGACAGAGTTGCCCTCTTTCCCCACTCTTGTTTGCAATTGCTATAGAGCCGCTGGCAGCAGCCCTCAGGTCTAGCTCTATGCTTGGTATTACAAGGAGTGGACCCGGATACCTCCATGCCCCCAGTGCTACACTGTAAACCCCATTGAGTTTACTTAAAAAAATTGTGGAAAGTGGTTGCCCTAAAAAAAATTAAGTAATGAAAAACAAAAACTCAAGTCTATTTAACTTGAGCATTAATTATAGTAAACTTAAACAGATTAAGTGCAATATACTAAATGTCACATAGAACTTACTTAAACACGTAAAGCACAGTATACTCCATTAATAGCAGATTAAACTAGTTATTTTAAGTTATATCAAAGGTTCTGAATATTTGCTACACTTAAGATTTCAAGTTTATTCAGTCATCACTTTCCCAAGAGGCAAAAGAAAAACATGCTCCAAATTACATTAAAACACTTTAGTAAGGTGTTGCAGTTACAGTATACTTGCTGCACACATCAGAACACAGTCTGTACTTGGAATAATCCAGATGCAGGCCATTTCAGTCCAAAGGTAACAGCAGACTTGAAGTAGGTTGGGTTGGATCTGGAGGTGGATCTGATGAGGTTCAGTCAGAGCAGAAGTGTGACAGCACAGCTGCTGGTCATTAGCATCCTAAGAGCAGAAGAATACAAGACAAAAAAACATGTTAATACTGTAACTGTTGTAATTACAAGACAGATACAGAAATGTTATGTTTTTATTGTTAAATCTTGTGCATTTTTAGAATTTAACACACACTAAGTCCTCTGTCATTTGTACTTAGGATTTACTTTAGAAAAGAAATGAAGCAGAAACATTTCCATTTATTTACTTACACTGTACAGCTCTGGTCATCTCCTGCTCAGTCATAGGCCTCTATTGTCTGTTGGTGCAGTGATCTGGTAGCTAATAACACAGTTTTACTCCTAAGATATTAAAAACAAAGTTTATACAGTAAACTGTCCATTTTTAAAAATCTACCCTTTTTAACAATACTGTGTCAAATGAATGTAATGTTGAGTCTTACTGTGTGCTTTTAATCTTCAAGACCTTGTCAAAATCTAGTTGAGAAGAAACAAATTAAAGGGATTAGCACATAATGCTCAAAGCACATTGTTTTAAAATGCACCAACTTTACATTTATCAAGATGGAAATTCGGGGCGGCAGTAGCTCAGTTGGCAGAGCCGGTTATATACTAACCACAAGGTTGGTGGTTCAAACCCCCCTCCCACCGTCATTGTGTCTTTGGGCAAAACACTTAACCCACCTTACCTCCAGAGTCTGCACACACTGGTGTATGAATGGGTGAATGGTTCCTTGATGTAAAGTGCTTTGAGTACCCATGGAGGTAGAAAAGCACTGTATTAATGTGACCATTTATAATTTTTTTATCAAAAACAGAGGCTTAAAGATAAACTTCCCAAACCCACTCCTAAATGTTAGTTTCCATTTAAACAAACATGGTGTACTCACATATTAGCCCATTTTGTCACTGTTGTGGTGATGTTTAAAGATTAGCTCTTACCTTGCACTGCAGTCCTTGAATGTAGACAACAGCTGTGTCCAAATTCAGCGGCCGCAGCCTTTCGTCGGCTACATTTGAAGGCTGATTACGTCACAGTCGGTGCGACAGGGGTATCCCAATTTGAAGGCTACTTCAAATGCAGCCCACAAATGCGGCCTTCCTTTCCCGCTGCATCGGGTGCATCCTTCGCGGCCCAACGTATCCCATGATTCGCTGCGCGCTGCTTGTCTGACGTTCGAAGATGGCAGAGGCAGTCGGAGAGAGCTGCTCAAACTCCTCCAGGAGTAAATTAAACAAAATAAAAAATAAAATAAGTGTATGAATGTGTACAATGAATGAAGTGAAGTGCTAGGCGGCAGCTGCGCAAACGTCAGAGGAGGAGCAGCTGTTGACGTACGCTCCGTGGACCGGACCGTCCCATTTCAGCTCAGCCTTTGCAGTCCACGAAGGCCACAAGAAGGAGTGGCCTCTGTGGACCGTGACCTTTGAAGGCTGCAGCCGTTGAATTGGGACACAGCTAACATGTGCTTCATCTTCTTCTGTCCAATTATTAGTGAGTCTCAACCAGCTGGACACTGCCACCTTCTGTCCTGGCATGATAGCGGTTAAAAATTGATGTTTTAAATTCATTCAACTTAAAATATTTCACCTACTCAGCAAACTAGCAAACTAGCAGAATACACTAAAACTATGGTAGTAATGGGCCAAAACTTTCACATTTACGTACAACAGGCTAAGAAAATTTGAGTACATTCAATATCCAGGTTTACAGTGTAGCTTTATTAAAGGAGTTTGGGCAGATATCAGGTTATAAACTGAATTTTACAAAAAGTGAACTGCTTCCCATTAATCCTGCAGCTACACCCTATCCTTTTGCCAGGTTACCTTTTAAGGATTATTTTCAGAGTTTTAAATACCTGGGCGTTCGTGTGACATGGGAATATTCAGATATTTTTAAAACCAACTTCACCCCACTACTTGATCAGCTGGCTCAAGATTTGCAGCACTGGTCTATGTTGCCTCTCTCTCTCTCGCTGGAAAAATGAGCTGCGTCAAAATGAATGTACTGCTGAAATTTCTGTAGCTTTTTCAATGCATCCCAGTTTTTATCCCAAAATCTTTTTTTCAGTCACTTGACAATTCCATTTCTCAGTTCTTATGGAATGAAAAAACCTCCTAGGCTTCGGAAGAACATTTTACAGAAAAGTAAGAACATTGAAGGCCTTGCCTTACCAAATTTTTAATTTTATTACTGGGCTGTAAACATTCGTACAATGCTAGATTGTTAGATTCTTACAGGTCAGAGACTTTGTTCATAAGCATTTTTCTGTTTTTTCCACTATCCCTGAAACTACAGTGATTAACACAATACTTGACACCAGTCCCTGCAATATCAAAATTATACAACATCTTATTTTCAAGTTTGGCTCCAAGACCTGATCATCTCCGTGTTGCCTGGTCTGAGGAACTCAACTTGGACATTGACAGTAAACTGTGGCAGTCCATCCAGAAGCGTATTCATTCATCATCGATTTGTGCCCGACATTGTATTCTTCAGTGCAAAGTGATCCACAGGGTACATTGGTCCAGGAGTAATCTGGCTCGTATCTTCCCCGGCGCCGATGCGAATTGTGTAAAATGTAACTTAGGCCAAGCAAACCTCGCCCACCTACTCACTCTCACTGGATAAAGGATGGCCTTTCCTTCATAAAACTAGAAAAAATTAGGTACTCTCTTAGTGGCTCCAACACCAAATTTACTGAGATTTGGTCACTTTTTCTAAATCACATTATGTCTTTGACACTTGATGTGACTCCATGAGTTGTACCCCTTTCACATTCACATTTGTTATTATTATTTATTTATTTATTTATTTCTCTCTCTTCTGACTGTGAACCTTGTTTCGTCTTTTCATATTGACTGTGGTGGCAGTGTGCTATTTAAAATGTTTTATTTTTTTATTTTTTACATTCTGTTTTATTTTACGTGTTTATTTCTTATGGTTGGCCATATTTTCTTTGTCTTTTGTCGTCCGCTTAATATGTGTTTTTTGTCTGGATGTTTGCTGCTCTATCTTTTATTGTAACTTGATGGCTCAGAAAATCTATAAATAAATCATACATAAAAAAAACTAGACTATAAAACTATACTAGATCCAGATGGTGATCTGGATTCACACCAAAAAGTCTGAATTTCTTAGGAAAACAGCCTAATGTTAGTGTAGGATAGGGGATATGATGCTTTTATTCATATTTTTTAAACCAACATTGGTCACCTCTAGAACAGCAGCACATTTTAGAACCTTTAAAAACATTGTGAATAAAAGAAAATGTTTCCAATAAATACCTTACTAGTGTCATAAAGAATCAGCAGAAGAGACCAGCAGAGCGCAGCTCTGTTCTGTCTTTTTAACATAAACAGAGAAAAGTAGCACTTCCCTTCCTTAAACTTTTTGTATGATGCCATTTTAGTACAAAATGAAAAATGTCTGTGAGGAATCAGTGCAAACAGAGCTGTACACCCGTACACCAGTATGAAGTCGAGGATTCTGAGGAGGTGCCAGAGAATACAGGATTACTTAAACAGCCATGAATGAAACAAAACACAAGGCATGTTTTGATGAGAGGACAGCATTATAACACAGTAGAAAGCTCAGAAAAGTCGCCTTTGCACTTTAGTACTATGAACAGTATATATTTTTTATATTTAATAAAAATGACTCACATATGTCCTAAGCTATGAGGTAAACATGTTTAAATCAAATATTAGTTTTACTGATAACAATGGTACAGTTGATTTATTAACAATAAAAACAATTTTACATAATCGCCAACTTGTTTATGTTTACATTTTTGGTTTTGGTTCTACACCATGCATTGCTGATTATCTAATCAGAAAAGTGGAAAAACTGGAAACACACAGACCATTGTTTTGAATTAGACTGCAGTACTGTTTTCAAATGCTTTCATGCTGCTTACAGTACCTTTAACAAAGATAAAGACCAACTTTGTTAGCTAACTTTTACATCTTACTTGTAATTGTAGGCTAGTTCCTGAAACACCTACTTAGCTAGTTTTAGACCGTTGAAGCATGTTATATTTGACTTCTACTAATAGTAGATCTAAGACTCTCAGCCATGACCAACAGCCAATAGGAGCATCCCTCCAAGTAACGTAAATCCTCACTGTACTGTATTTAAATGATTTATTATTGGAGGTTGAAAAGCCACCCATAAGAAGGGTTTAACTGGCTGCAGGTTTAGCGTCTCATGGGTTTGAGATAATCTCTAAAGAGGCCTTGAGCCATGTCACTTGAGAACCATGTGACCAGCAGACAAAAACTCCAGCTCTGAGGCTCAGAACACAGAGGTGAGGAGGCCTCCACAAAAGATGGAGACGTGGGTTTAAGAGAGAACAGCTACCTCATGTCACACCGGCTCAAACCGGTTTCAACACAGCAACAGAAAGACAATAGAACATGGGCATTGTATCAGAAGACGGGCTGTCAACTCACGCAGAGGAGGAAAGTAACTAGATACGGCTACTCAACTGTAGAAAGAATCAGGACATAGCTTGCAGACTTGAAGATGTTTAGTCTTTCAGAAGCACCCTGACGAGAGAAATGAGTTTATTTCCCTTCTCTCACCTTTATTTGATAGTGTTTAGGGCTTTTCTTTATCACCTGTTGGTTCTGCTGAAGTCTGTGTTGTTGTTCAGTCCTCTGAGTGTGTTTTTTCTTTGTCTTGTTGCCATTACGTAACAAATGCAATCAAACAAACCTACTTTCTTCATAAGCCTTTCAACAACTGACTTTTGCTGCTGCTGTCCCATTCAGAAATAAATACTGAGAGGCTCATAATAAAGTGTATTCTGGTGCGTTTATAGCAAAAAGTCATTCATACCTGTCTCTCCCACAACGCCATGTTTGTTGTTGACACTGCTCAGTAATTTGAGTCTGTCATGTCCTTCTTTTCTCTGGTTGGTTGCATGATGTTGTGTCATTGTTGGACGCTTAAACATTTTTAATTCTTTTGCTTCGTTCATGTGAATAATTTGCTCCATTCGCATTTGAAATTTGCTCTATTCGCTTCAATCTTATGTTCATGACATTTGCGTCATATGAGGGGCTTCTGCCAAAATAATGGCCACTAGGGCTACTTCCAACTGAGAATGTACTAGTTTGCTAACTTGTTTCCCCATGTCACTGCGTGGACTTCTCCCCTGTACACTACTACTGTGCA
The DNA here is from genome assembly GCA_020698575.1 of Bostrychus sinensis. Taxonomy (NCBI): domain Eukaryota; kingdom Metazoa; phylum Chordata; class Actinopteri; order Gobiiformes; family Eleotridae; genus Bostrychus; species Bostrychus sinensis. The sequence goes on from CM036256.1 coordinate 28,897,537, forward strand.
AGCACTAAATTTGCATGAATAGCTCATTGCGCGTTGCGTCGTTCATCGCGTCTTTCCTTGCGCCGTTCTTTGCGCTGTTCCTTGTGTTGTTCATTGTGTCGTTCCTTACATTGTTCATCATATTGTTCATCACTGATTTGCATCATTTGTTCAAATCTCACATTAAACACTCAATTTGCGTAATTTGTGTCATTTGCGCTGAGCTCTTTGCATGATGTGCTCAATTTGCATTGCTCTATTCATGTCGTTTGCGCCGCAGAACTTCTACTTGCATCTGATTACACCTTGACATAGACAAAGATGAAAGACACTTAAGTTGTTGCTACATTGATAAAGATGGCTTCTTTCATTCCTCTCTCAAAACATTTGGCCTCAAAGGTATCTCTGGACAGCATGGACTACATTGCTCTGTTTGTTGTCACTGGGATGGATCAGTTTCTATCTGAGGGAATTGTCAGGTTTCAATAAGAACCAGGATGTTGTTTGGGTTATAAATCTATTTGAGCTTCTTTTTAGACAGTCCAGCTACATAAGGAATAACTTTACTCCTTCTCTCTGGTCTCTGGTTCTTTCCTGTCCTGTTTCGGAGTCCTCCTGGGTTCAGTGAAAGCGCAGTTGGAATATCCACAATTCCTATGTAATACTGGCTTGGTTAAACATTTGGTAAGAGGAGGGGGCTTTCCAAAGCTTGTACAGTTGTTCACAGAAAACACAATGATGAATAGATGAAGTTTGTGTTGTGCTGTGTAAACGGAACTGGTCTGGTAACTGATTACTCTCTAGTGTTGGTAACGGATGTCACACCTGAGCCTGCAGTAGGCAAACAACACTCCTGAGACAGCTTTTCACTTTCAACACACTCAATCCTAAACTGTGTGTGGTAAACTTTTGGTCACCACTATCACCTAAAATAAAGTGATGTACTCAAGGCCAAACATGACTGAAATGTATCATGAGTAGGTGGCTGAACAATAGAGCAGAGGAGGAGCACTCTGAAACCAATATCTTGTTCTTGTATGCAGAGCCATTTCTAAACACTATAGAGGCCCTAGGCAAGAGGGACAACTGAAGGCCTATATAGGCTCCAATTTTATTTATTTTTTGCTAATCCCACCTCAAATCAACATGGTAACAAGGGGCATTTGAAAATGATTACTAAGCATTAATATAACCTCTCCTTTTGCCTCATATGCTGAATTGTGGCCTTGCATGTACAACAGACAGGTGAATGTGTGGGACAGTATTAGGCAGGAAGGTCCTGTTTTCTGATTCATTTTTGATGATAAATACTATTTAAAACTGGCTACAATTTATGGTTTTACCACTCTCCAGACAGGGTCTATTTAGGTGAATTGTGAGGCAGCGTCACTGAAACAGCTTATTCACTATTGTACAGGTAAACGGGGCCCCCTTCAGCTCTGGGCCCTAGGCAGTTGCCTACCTTGTCCAACCTACTATGACGGCTCTGCTTGTATGACAACTAGATAAACCATGTAAATACACTATAGCTTTGTGAGTAATATGCTCTTGGTGATGTGTATTTAGCTATAGCAGGCAGCACATACACTGTCAATCAAATAAGTCAGAACTGCAGATGAAAGCACCAGTTAAATCAGGATATGTTGGGTTTAAATCAGGGTCAAAATTACAGTTAATTAGTCAGGTTCAGTTGGGTTGGGACAGAGCATACATGGGCTTGGGTTGGGTCAGGCTGGATTTTTTGGGCCCAGTCTAAATTCTACTGCAGGCGTGTCCAAAATTTTTTCATTGAGGGCCACATTCCGAAAAATATATTCAGAGGTGGGCCACTCACTCTAGGTTAGGGGTTCCCAAAGTGGGGGTCGGGATCCACTTGGGGGTCACGAGGCCCTGAGGTTAGGGTCACAAGATGATTTCCAGAAATTATTTTAAAAATTAATGAAACTTTATTTAATTATTCTTTTATGTAAAATAACTGAGGTTATTAAAAGTGACAATTACATTTTTCAGCACGAGGGGTGGGGGACTACAGATTTTTTGTGAAAAAAATTGCATGCTAGTTGCGGGTTATTCACAAAATCTGATTCAGACGCAAATTCAGAAGAAGTTTAGACCACACCTCTGTTATATCACCACTGGTTGTGCTTGGAAAACCCACACTTTCGTAATTTGTAGAGTATCCCTTCCAATTCTCTGCCTAAAAAACATGTCATCACAAAAGTTGAGACTAATTTCAGAACTCTACAGTGAAAGGTTAACCTACAACCCACACAGAACACAGGAAAATACCCCGTTTGAAATCAGACCACAGGCAGCATGGGGAAGTGAGGCTGGCAGGATGCCTGCTATAGTACTGAAGAAAAGGGTAGTACATGACGAAAAGGGTTCATTTAAGTATTAGCTGACAGAGAAACAAAGGGGAAGTAGCATGGTGAATGGAAAAGGTGGGCACGGTGGGTATCAGATGAATTGAGAAATAAAATGTTCAGAAGTTTCAAGAGAACCAGAGGGCGGTGTACATGACGTTAGTGAAGAGTCCAAACAAATGCCTGCTGTAGTTGCATAAAAAAAAATAAAAAAAAGACAATGATGAAATTATGATTCATCAAAAATCTTTTAAAATTCCAAATTTTGCTGACTTGAGCTGTTGGCTGCTAAAAGTAGAATGAGTCATGTTAGACTCCCACTGTCAACTTGAGAGCACAGTTTAGTAAAACACTGGCGTCAATGTAAAGACTGATCATGAATATGCTTCTGCAAAAATTATTTTTTTCCTTTTGTCTTTTTCTTTGCATACCATGGAACCAAAAGGCAACATATTGGCAAAGTGGTTCCCAGTGTCGATTCACATTTTATATACTATATTATAGTCTTTTATGTATTTCTATTTTTTAAATGATTTTATTGATTTTATTTAGATTTTATTGGAAAATGCTTTGGTCACTTTGTGTGTTGTAAAGGGCTGTGTAAATAAATGTTGATTGATTGGGTTCAATCCCTGGACTGGATGGAGCCTTTCTGTGTGGATTTTGCACCTTCTCCTCGTGTCTGGGTGTGTTTTCTCAGGAGGTTTTCCCCATCAACCTAGAACATGAACATTACAGTAGGTCTTCAACTTTAAAAACAATGCCCTGATGACATCTTTTTGAACCTTTTGTCATGATTCAATCAGCCTGGATGACTGAGGATTTTCACAGACATTATTCAGAAGAATTATTAATCACCAGGGCTGACACCCTCTGGTTGCTTAAGGCTGGGACAGACCAGGCCAATAATCTGCTGTCTGACATGGTCGGACAGTTTGGTGTGATTGGTGACGTGACTATGTCTACATACCAGAGAGTTGGACTGAGAGGTGTCAGTATTGAAGGAGCGCTCTGACTGGGCATGTGCTCAATTCACAATCAACTCACAGTTTCATCCATTCATCTTCTTCCGCTTATCCAGGGCTGGGTCATGGGGGCAGCAGTCTAAGTAGTCTATGGTCATGACCCAAAGCTCATGACCATAGGTGAGAGTAGGAACATAGATCACGCGGTAAATCGAGAGCTTCGCCTTTTGACTCAGCTCTTTCTTCACCACAACAGACCGATACAACGACCGCATTACTGCAGACGCTGATCCCGCTGTCAATCTCACGCTCCATCCTTCCCTCACTCCTGAACAAGACCCCGAGGTACTTAAACTCCTCCACTTGAGACAGGAACTCTCCTCCAACCCGGAGAGGGCAAGCCACCCTTTTCCGGTCCAAGAATTATGGTCTCGGACTCTCATCCCAGCCGCTTCACACTCAGCTGCAAACCGGTTTGTTTGACTAATATTTTATTGTTCTATTAGTTGTATGTACTCTTTGGGTCAATAAAGGCCCGTAACCTTTACTTTTATATATAATTGTATATATTATTTTATTCAATATAACATTGCTGATTTTTAGATTAAAATATTTTCTTTTCTTAACATGTTTTATTCCCTAGTGGTTAATGTGACACCATATGTTAACACTGGTAAGTCCCCTAAAGCCCCCTTGTGTCGGTTAATTACTGTGCTGGGCATGACTTTGGTGGACCACAGCCCTTCTCATCACTCAGATGGCTGAGTCAGTTAAAATCCAACTGCCAATAATATGAATTTCTGCACCTGCTTGTAACTGTACTGACAGTCTAATCTTGTCAGTGTCCCCAAGGGAAAACATGACTCTTTCGACGTGACTGGTGAGGTAGATACAGATCTCTGTGAGCTGCCACAGAGGAAGAAATGACTTTCCCTTTTCAATGTGGCCTACTTCAAATGTCACTGTCTAAGAATAAGAGAGACAGAGCGGCTCCAAATATCCCCTTCACTTCACTTCTGCTAAAGATGCTATCTAACAACTCAGTAACTAAAGAGAACTTCTCCCTGGCACTGGCCCCATCTGCCCAAGGACCTTTTTCTTTGGAAAGTGTGATTGCAGCATCGTCATTTTTGAAATATCTCAAATTAATATCTACTCAACCTTGTCTGCATGAAGATGTGTGTGTATCAAATGTTGTGTATGTAGGAAGATGTGTGTGTGTGTGTGCAAAATTAGATTTGTTTCTGCGTCATACATTTTGTGCGTGTGTACTATATTTTGTTTGTGCACACAGTTGCAATACGCACAAAACGTATTACCCAGAAACAAATCATAATATGCACACATAAATTGTATCACACACACACACACAAATCTAATACACATGCACAAATCTTAATACGTACACACAAAACTAGACACACACACGACTTAATACAGACAAATCTATTTACACACACACCAATCCTTTTGCTACAGTAATAGCCCCATAAATTAAATATAAGAATGGCTACATAAAAAATAAAAAAATAAAACTATTGTGAAATTATTTCAAGGAAAATTAAGTCTATAAAACTGTACATTTAACCACAAACATATCCAAATTATTATTTTTATTTATTTATTTATTTATTTTTGGTTGGTTATTTATTTTTGGTTACATTTCTAATTTTTTATCACACACCAACTACTACTTCTAGACTCTGTGCTTGTACAATTTTCAGGACTATTAGAACAGGGACAAATGTTGGAATTTTAGGAACGTCCTAAATCTTGTCACCTTTTCTAAAAACAGGAGAAATGATGTGAGCGTGCAGAACATCTGCCTGCAACATGAGAGACAAAATACAGACAGAAATTCAGACTGGTGTTACAAAGGTCACTCATGACAGGTTCAATTCCCCGACATGGAGCCATAAATATCAGCAACAATATGTGCATGTCCCAAGCCTGGATAAATGGAGAGGGTTGCGTCAAGAAGGGCATCTGGTCTAAAATCTTGTCAAAGTACCCATGTGAATGATTCACTCTGCAATCAATTACTGATTAGCTCTTAGAAAATGTATTGTATGGAAATGCAGTGAAGTTATTACTCTTATTCAGGCATGTATGTATTTGTAAAGTAGACCATTGTTCATATTTATCAATTAGTAAATATTTAAGTGACATAATGACAAATATTATTATTCTTAACATCAAATAAAAGGCTGTTAGGTTGTCATGTTATTATCAGGTTATACAGAATGTTATAAATGATGTATGTTATAGACCGCTTTTAGTGTTTGTAAACAGAATGGCTGCGTTCCAAAAAATGGTACCAGAAATTAAACAGACCATAATATATTTTTAATTTAAGATTAAGCATTAGCCTCAAAATATCGCAAATTATAATCATTAGGATGGTTTTGGTAACTGACAACCGATCAACCACATGTAAGTAATATCACAACCTGGTTAGAAAACACTGGCGAGTGTTTTAAAGTTCAGCCTATAATTAGCATACAAGCTAAACGCTACGTAATTTACATTTCCTTATTTTTATGTTATGCAGGACAAGTATTTACAGAAATGTGTCAGAGCATAATAGTTGGGCAGTGTTCACTCAGATTTAATACATCAATCACTACAAATTATTATTTTTTAAAATAAACCTGACTGTCAGAACTGGGTGATATTAATTCAAACATTTTGAACAAATATATGAACAACAACCATTTGTTTCTGCCTTCTAAAAATGTCTAAATTAAAAGGAACATAAGCTTTTTTTCAAGCTTTTTTAAATAAACTTGGGCACCTTTACATTAGTATTTAACATTTTATAACTTAAATAATGTATATGTATTCGCTTTTGGGGAGCGGTTGCAGACAGCGCTTGGATTAGGTGCCTGTCCCTTTAATTGCCCTGTTGGCCCTGTCCATGTCTTTCCTTTCCTTCATTGCAAACACAGTAGTTTATAGCAGGGCTGCTGCAGTGAAGGACCACAGGACTGCGGCTTTCCTCTGACTAAACTGTACACACTACTGCCTCTTGATTTCTACTTTTTCGTTCACATGTGAATAGGGCTGCAATGCTTATTTTGAAAATCTGTTAATTGGTGATTTTTTTATTTTTATTAATTGATCAATAATCGAATAGTGAAACTTGAGGGAATGTGTGATTTTTACTAAATTTTACCCAGATGAAGCTACAAGAGTACCACTTGAGGACTTTCAGATACAGAATATATAGAGGCAAAGATATTTTTTCTTAAAAAACACAAAATGTACATTTTCTTTTACTGTATCATTGAATTTACTGCGCTGTCTTCATAATAAAACCTTCTCAATCAGCACATTGTACGTTTCAATCTATATACACTACATTGCCAAAAGTATTTGTTCACCTGCCTTTACACACATATGAACTTAATTCTTAATCTCTAGGGTTTAATATGATGTTGGCCCACTTTGTGCATCTATAACAGCTTCAATTCTTCTGGGAAGGCTTTCCCCAAGGTTTCGGAGTGTTTATGGGAGTTTTTGACCATTCTTCCTGAAGGTCAGACACTGATGTTGGACGAGAAGCCCTGGCTCGCAGTCTTTCCTCTAATTGATCCTGAACGTGTTCTATTGGGTTGAGGTCAGGACTCAGCATGGCTGAGTAGGTAAATGAAATAATCAAAATGAGTCTGGTGATGGTATAAGTGCTTTAGAAATGCACTGGAGCACTTCCTGGAGAAGGCGGGGTTTCATGTGTTTATATAGTGCAGTGAGACCGAGCATTTTCAGCTCCTGAGAAGGGCAGTGCCTCAGCATACAGGATTGCTCAAACATAAATGAATGAAACTAAATACTCCCGGTATGTTTTTGAGGAGGAAATGACATTATAACATGGTAAAAAGCTCAGGAAAGTCCAAAAAGAGCATGCTCGGTAGCTCAGTGTAGTCCTATACATGCTAACTGTTTAACTGATGAAACATAAGCCATAAGCTGTGCAGCTGGGCAGTAAAAGGGTGCAGAGTGATAGTGAAGAGCCCGGAGCCAGCGCCCATCACTCAGTGCCAAACCCCCGTGTGCGCTCTTGTCCCAGCTGTGGCCCCTCCGGCTGCACATGAAATGGAGACGCAGCTATAAAGAGGCAGGAATGCACATGAAAAGACTAATGCATGGTTAAGGGAGGCCGCGTGTACAGGGTTAGGTTTCTGAGCAGGGGCTTTCATCTGCAGAGGTATCTTCCAAATCATATGTAGGACATGATGGTTCTATGTTTACTGTTCATGTGTTTGAGGTATTAATAAGAAGAAGTATTTTTGGCATATGGGTTGGTCTGTGATGAGGTGTAGCTTGTTGTAAATTATGCAATACATAAGCTATGTGGTATGTACAGTGTGAAGCAGATTGTATGGTCTTGTTCAGAACACCTGCATGGTTTAAAGACACACCAGCAGCTATGAATAAGTACTTCCTCAATGCAAGTGCACCATCCACCATGTTATTTCCATACAGCAGTGGTTCTCACACTTTTTACTTAAGTCCGACCCTAAAAAATATTTGGCTTTTTAGATTGATCTGAATACACTAAAAGCAAGATTAAATAAAGAAAAGTAGGGACTAAACATGGACTAAACCAGGCCCAAGCAAAGAGTAAACTTAGACTGCTGTAAAAATGGAAAAAACCCAGCCTAGACCAGGGGTGGTTCTAGACCACCTTCAAATGGGGGGCCACACTGGGGCCAGCCTTTTACATTTTAATGTAAACTGACTGGGACTTATTTTTAAAAATAACTCTGATATCATCTTTGTAAATATGATAAACATATCTTCTTCTTTTTATAAGGCTCGAATAACCCTTGAAACAAAAGGGCACTGGCTACCCCCTAAAACCACCCCTGGTCTAGACCTTGATGAAACCAGGTTTAAACCTTGACTAACCCGGACTAAACGCGGACTAAACCTGGTCTAAACCTTGACTGAACCAGAACTAAACCAGATTTTAGGACTAAACATAGACTAAAATCTAGGACTAAACTGTGCCTAAACCAGGACTGAGACTTCACATTCAATCCCCAACAAGAGCAGGACTAAACCTGGCTCTGAATTTAACTAACTCAAAATTGACCCTTGAGTCCCACCAGAAGAAGCCTGCGTACCATCAGCGGTACATGTACCACAGTTTGAGAACCGCTGTCATGTGGCTAATGTACCTTTAGTTTTTTCTTTGTTGTTTTGTTTGTAGTAGCTTGTTTTTTGAAGATGTTTCATTCTTTCATTCTTCATCTCAAGGACTTAGTCATTTCTAGAGGATTTTGTCTGACCCAGAGTGGTTTGGACCAGTGGTCAGTCCCCTCCAGGTCCTCATCTAAAGTACCTGCACTGTTATGTGTCCTGTGTAACAGACCATCAACAATGGTGACAGGAATTTCACTTGGAGAATTTATCCTGCGTTCATGATACATTGGAACCTCAGTTTGGAAAACACACATAGAGCACCACAATAACATAACTATAGGTGCATACATCATTCGAACTGCTTGGTGTGGTCCAGAGTTATATCACGGGGATGTTTCTATTTCTAGTTTAGTCATTTAGTGATAAATGAATTGTCAAAGATGTTTTTGAAGCTTTAGCACTGATAACTTCTTTCATTATATAAAAATAAGTACTGTTTTTACACATAAGAGTGAGATCTCTTTCCCGTTAGTAACCAAGTCCAACATTTCCATGCAAAATTCCAGACTCGAGACATTGTTCAAGGCCATATTTTCCAAGTTGGAGGTCAGAAATTCCGATCATGAACACAGCATTAGACAAACTTACCTTGTGCAGCAAACTTGTGAGTTCTGGAATCACAAAAATCCATCTTATCAGGCTCTTGGTGCACCACAGGCGGGTCAGGCTGATGGCTGGGGTGGCAGTGGCTCAGTAGGTGGGGACTAGAGAGGATACCATGTTCCAGTCGACGTCCCAGAACAGACATAGTGTGGAGGGTTACCTTCAGGGCACTCCTGAGCAAGACACCAACCCCCCCCCCCCCCCAACTATATCAGGTTGCCTTGACAACAGCAGGGTTCAGACATTTTTCATTCTTCGTAACAGTAACAGCAAAAAAATAAAAAATAAAACTCTGGTACATGGGTAGGTGATAGTTCTGCACCAGGGAGAAGCTTGGGTCTTGTGGAAGCACGGGTCATGCTAAAACAACAGCTTATAATCTCATTAATGAACACACAATCTGACATCAACTGTACGTCACTGTTAAAGGCAGGTGTTCAGTTGCAAAAAGGTTATTGCATCTGTTAACTACTGCAAAACAAACTTCTGATGGGCCAACCATTTTGTGTTACTGATAACTGTGTGCTTACAAATGTCCAAACGTGCACATGTATCTTCGGTGTGTGCTTGTTATCTGCTCTGTGGGGTTTGTGGCGCAGCTTCCTCCGGTCCTATCAACTGTTGGTCTCCTATCGTTTATATCAGACATCCTGTGTCAGTTTTACATTAGGTTTGTCAACGAAGATTCTTCTGCCTGGGTGTTAACACTAAAGTGATGACACACTTGAGTTAAAAAAAAAAAAAAAAAGCAAAAAACAAATATAAATTCAAATATACATTGTCACAGTTTGTAACTCTGCTGCACCGCTGCTGTCCATTTCACAACAAGTTTCTTACGGTCGACCTCTGCTGCCTTGTATGACTGCCAGTACACATGGAAGTATAATGTGTTATCTGGGAGGAGCCACACAGATAACACTGTATTTGTATTTGTCCCGGATGTCTTCCTCTGGAGATGTTCATCAGACCAGAGACTCAGGGGCCAAACCAGAACACGCTGGAGGAAACCTGAGGGCTGTACTACAAAGCTGGTTGAACATAGCCAGGTTTTATGCGAGTGAGCAGGCAACGCCTGAACCTCAGCTCTGAGATAACAAATATCATGAAGGTGGTTCTCAGCACAATTTGTGAAGCCAGAGTTTGATCTTTGGTGTGTGTGCGTGCTCCTGGGAAAGGAGGCTGTGTCACGTCATTTTACACTTTTTACACACAGTACAGACCATCTGCAAATCTCAGATGAAAATATAATCATTTAAAAAGTTGTAAAAATAAAACAACAAAAAGTGAATGTCTAACAAAAGCCCAATAGAGCTATCTACAGCGGAACATTAGGCCTGATGTTGATATTTTCAGCTTTATTAATGATATGATTATTATCTCTAAACTAACAGGTACACCCATGTACCCAGGAACAAAAATGATTACATAGGCTAACACTTGAATATAACAAAGATTTAGCTCAGTAGTGCATAAAACAGAATGAACTGTTGATCATTATAGTTTTACATGAACATTATACAGATGGGGTGCCTGTGTGCGAGGCTGCAGCGGTAACAGTGGAGAGGTTTTTCAGAGGCTACGTGAAGCAAAATGAGGAGTGGAGTGGTGCTAACTGGACAGAAATACAGAGTACAAGCGTGACACTGTAGATGGGCTTTTCTCACTCAACTGTTTAAATGGAGCTGTGCCTCCCCAGGGGAACGTTGCGCCACAGCCTCGGTCTGAGTCTCGGACTGAGTGACGGTAAGTCTGAAGCTCTGTTTACACACTTTTATTTTATTGTGATAAAATACAATAAAAAGTGTTAAACTCGAAGAGTTCAGTCACTCCTTAAACTCAGTCTGTAATGCTGGTCAAGAAAACGTTTAGGTAAATGTGTTAAAACACAGAAGGAGCAGATCAATGCCCAAACCTGTGAATAAAACCTGGACCAGGTTAGCTCTGCTGTGTGTATTTCTGCAGAGATCTGACCAGGCTGAAAAGTGAGCCACCTTTGTGACACCCATAATCCTGGGTTTAGGCTTGACTCAACAAGCTTAACCAGAAATCTTGCTTCGTAGTACAGCTCTCAGCTCAGTACTCCTCAGTACATAAACAGCGCTCAGAAATCAGGCTACTGCACATAGTGGTTTCCCAGTTTCTATCAAAGTTTTTCAGGTAGGGAATATCCTGCATACTGCATATTGCACAAAGACAATAACTGGGATACTCAAGCGCATATAAACGCAGTCTGATTATTAAAATGTTTGAACTATGTTGGAACCAGTGACAACTGCTCACTGACCACAAGAGAGGCTGAACTTCCTCTAACATTTCATAAAAAAATGGTCCACTATGTACTGTTAAATTTCATAAAATTAGATATTAAGTTAGATTCAAAGTGCGCTAGAATGTGTTTAATTTGGTGAGTATGTTGTTCATTAATCAGCAGTTTAGTCTGGTTCTCCCAACGCGTTCCTCCTCTGAGTTCAGAGCAGCTCAGACGCTGTATAGGCCCCTACTGACACCAAGCTTCAATGGAGCTCTATGAGAGAAAACCAAGCAGTTGGTTTTGTTCTTTTTTTTTTTTTTTATTACAAAAAAGCAAGACGGTGATTGGATAAATGAGCCAAAGCAAACGGATTTACCTTATTTCATTGTTTGTACATGTTACACTCTAAATAAACAAGGCTAATCATGGCACTGTTGTGTTTGAATCTTATTTAAGTTTGGCTAGTTTGTTTGTTCATTCAGTATCAGAGTTGTAGGAAAACTAATTAGTTATGAGCTTCCTCTGTATGAAAAATCAGTAGCCGTCACTGGTTGTAACAGCTGCTGTAAACACTGCCAAGAACAACAATTCTATGCTTATCGCAAAAAATGTTCCCATTATTCAGCTGATAACGCTCTCCTACACTTAATACTTTATCTAACATTTAAGCAAGTGCTCTGTGTGACTATAGGGTACAGTATATGCCGCAAAAACAGGATCTCTTGTTCTTAAGTTTATTGTCAGTTTCTCTTCAGTAAATATTGATGCAGTGCCCCCCACAGGCAAGAAGTGTTACTGTGTTGCCAGAGAAATCAGTTTGACAGAAATCAATGCGACCAATAAGACTTTCGTCTCCAATCAAGCCTTTATACTACTTGGAATAAACAAACCCGTAACAAAAATGATCAAAATGTTCACCAGTAGTACCAGTACCACAAGTTTGAGAACCACTGCTCTAGTAAGTCAATGTAGTATTTATGTGTTCAATACTTTTAGAAAATAAAATATATACAGGCAGGAGTTTTCTTTCCCCAAACTTTACTGAAACATTCTGCTTACAAAGTGTTTACAGATTCTTGGCTTTGGATGAAGACACTTTTTCCATTATTTCCACAGAAAACGACTTTAAACCAGGTACAGACACTGAGCTGTTCAATCACAAGCCCTGAAATCAAACCTCCAGCTCACTCTTTTGCACAAAAATATATTACTTCAGTTCAAAAGCTGTGAATCTAACAATGAGAAACATTAGCTGGAGCTGGAGAAAACAGCAGGGAAATATTTGCAAGCCTAAAATAAAAATAAGGGTGGAAAAATAATAAATATAATAGGGTCTCTAAGAAAAGAATGGCAAAAATAGTTATCTTCACTTCCATAAATAAAGTGTCAAGAATAATTACATTTTTTTCTTAGAAAATCTAATTGCAAATCCAAAATTTGCCCCTTCTAGAAGTTTGCCAGCTAAAATGATCTTTCTTTTCTATATAAAGAATTAGTCTGGCCTCATTTCATTAAGTGCTTATGTTCAACATTTGGAATGGAAATTACTGTGAATGGAAGGGATCCCAGGCCAATTTTAATTTTTTTTTGCAAAGTGAATGGGTAGCCAGGCTATATTAACTAATGACAACATCTGCGCTAACATACAGTTAGGTAAAATGACACTGATTCATCAACTAAGAAATGGATTAAGACATTCTAATTAACACTATGGCTAAAGGCTATGATTATTAAGTACATGAACTGATTTTAATGATGAAGTTAAAGTTGGAGATTTCTGAGAAGTATTTTCATGATGTTATTGTGGACAAAGTATACACGTTCAGGACAGCACTGACTGTGACCATGACTAGGTGAAAGTCAATGTAGCCACATCTTGGAAAATAATGATCAGAAAAAGGCTGGAAAATCCCATAAAAAGTGACACACACACACACAAAAAAGATAATAAGATTTTTGTAAGTAAGCTGGCTATTGGATGTATAGAACCTGTTTGGGCACCAACTCTCTCCCCTGATGCCAATTTGATTAGTGGCCGCTTAGTGGTACTGCAGTGGAAAAAATCAAATGCGCCCAGGTAGGATTTTTTTTTTTTTTTTAGAGTGTGCAATGTAAAAAGAAGTGGCTGGTGTTCGGCTGAGAGGGCACACACATTTCTCTGTTAAAAATCCTCAATTTGGCTAAAAAAATTACTTATTATTGTTTGGGGCGTCACCGATCATGTCGTACGAGAAACAAGAGTGGACATACTTTATAGGCCCAACAACACGGAAATAAACAACCTTTTTTAGCAATACATGCCAAAGAAAACAACAGCGGTCATGGCATCATTCACTATCCAGTTCCATCCATGATAAACACTCATAATGTAATGTTAGATGCTACATAAAGCTAGCATTTACTAGCATCTGTGGTTTACAATTGTAGACCCATGCTTTGACAATTAAAGCTAAATTGATTTTTTCTTCTTGGATCTTAGGATAACCTTAGGATTCATTAAATAGCATGTTATAAAAAGCTGTGAAAAAACAAGAGTGTAAAATTTCATAGAGGCTTTATTATTAATGATTTTAAAGGCGCGCTGCTGGATTAGAGAATAAAATGAAAATAGTAGGTTAAGTGTTCGTATTGTTGGTTTGAACAATGCTCTAAGTGCATACTGCTGTTGTGTTCCTGGGCAAGACACTTTGCCCACATTGCCCTCTCCAATCACTGTATGTGGCTGGTTGCTACAGGAAGGGCATCCAGCGTAGAAGTATGTCTATGTATCTTAACTCAGGATGGAGAAAAATAAAAAAATAAATGCAAAATGTAAAGCAAATTAAAGTATAGATAAATCTTTTTTATCTTCAATGTGAAGCCATATTTTTTGTATTTTACAGTGGCAAATGTGTCCAGTTTTAGGCTTCTTTTGTTAAAATAAGAGCAGGGAGGGTAGCTGTGCTGTTGCTGTGGGTGTTGGAAACATTAGGTAACAGATTTTAGAATAATACTGGTCAGGACGTCAAAATGAAAATCAGTTAATCCACTTTAAAAACATTCCTTGTCTGTCTATATTGCATTTAATATGGATATTGACAGTAAATCCATTAAGTTTAGAATACTGTTGCAGCTATTTGAATTTGAGATAGAAACTTTGGCTTATCTGATGGCTTTTCCAACATGTGGCTACGTTGTCTGTACATAATCTATCCACAATAAATCTGCAGTTCAAAAACTAAAATATTACTCACTAAACCTGTTAAATGCTTTTGAGTTGATAAGAGTCCTTTGTTCTGACACTTCATGAGAAACAACAGAATAAAAACACCATTAACTATACCCATGAATGTAAAATGCCAGAATAATAAATAATATTGCCAAAAGCTAACAGTCATTAATTTGAATTGTGGTGAGTGGCTGTTTATTTCTTAATAAATGGCTTTGTCCTGAGAAAAGAGGGGGAAAAAAAAGGAAACTTAAATAAACTAAGCTATAGTCAAGTGAAACATAGCTCTAAAGCTTGTCTAAATTCACTCCAGAGTCTTTGACAGTCCCAGCCGTGGTTTAGCAACACATTAAAGGGAAAGGGGTCAAAGGTGAATCCAGGCAGAGGGTTGAGAACGTTACTCCAGGATTGTTCTGTAGATGCTGGGCTCGATGTAGTCCTCCCTGTACCGAGAGTTGAGAACCCGCTGCCGTTTGGAGTTCTCTTTCACCTTGGGTTCAGTGAAATGCTCGAAGCGCATGTCCGACGCCACCGACTGGAAAAAAAGAGAAAACACAAGTTCAAGCACCTCGTTAAATTATATTTGAAGTAGTATGAAATATAGTGTACTTTGCATTCATCTAAGACTTCATTACTGGGTGTATTAGCGCTTTGTTACAAACATTGGTAGCATTTTCAAGGATCCTTTATCTTCTGAGTGGTTCTCAAACTGTGGTATAGGTTCCACTGGTGGTACACAGGCTTCTTCTGATGGTACTCAAGTCTTTAGCAGTTCAAGTCCTTCCATTTAGTTTAATTTAGAGATAGTTTTGTTTTTTTAGTAG
The DNA here is from genome assembly GCA_020698575.1 of Bostrychus sinensis. Classification (NCBI taxonomy): domain Eukaryota; kingdom Metazoa; phylum Chordata; class Actinopteri; order Gobiiformes; family Eleotridae; genus Bostrychus; species Bostrychus sinensis. Next base: position 28,912,941 of record CM036256.1, read on the forward strand.
GGGCCAGTACTTGTTCAGACATGGTTTAGCCCTGGTTTAGTCCAGTATTAGTCCTGGTTTAGAACTAGTTTTGTCCATACATCCATCTTCTTCTGCTTATCTGGGACCGGGTTGCGGAGGCAGCAGTCTAAGCAAAGATGCCCAGACTTCCCCCTCCACAGACACTTCCTCTAGCTCTACCGGGGGGACCCTAAGGCGTTCCCAGGCCAGCCGAGAGACATAGTCCCTCCAGCGTGTCCTAGGTCTTCCCTGGGGCCTCCTCCAGGTGGGACATGCCCGGAACACCTCCCCAGGGAGACGTCCAGGAGGCATCCAGAACAGATGCCCGAACCACCTCAGCTGACTCCTCTCGATGTGGAGGAGCAGCGGCTCTACTCCGAGCTCCTCCCGGGTGACAGAGCTCCTCACCCTAACTCTAAGGGAGCACCCAGGGAGTTTTGTCCTGGTTTTATTTTGAATTTTTTGTACTAGGTTTAGAACTGGATTAATCCTGGTTTTGTTCTGGTTTAGACCTGGGGTTATCCTGATTTAGTTCTAGTTTAAATCTGGAGTAGTCCTGGTTTAGTCCTAATTTAGACTTGGTTTTGTACCGATTTTATCCCATGTTTGTACTGGTTTAGTCCTGGCTTATACATGGTTTTAACCTGTTTTTGTACTGAATATTTTATGGTTAGTATTAGTGAAGCCCTATTGTAGTCCTGGTTTATATGTATTTAGTTCAGTGTTAGTCCTGGTTTAGTCCAGTGTTAGTCCAGTGTTAGTTCTGGTTCAGTCCTGGTTTAGTCCAGTGCTAGTTCTGGTTCAGTCCTGGTTTAGTCCAGTGCTAGTCCTGGTTCAGTCCTGGTTTAGTCCAGTGCTAGTTCTGGTTCAGTCCTGGTTTAGTCCAGTGTTAGTTCTGATTTAGTCCTGGTTTAGTCCAGTGTTAGTTCTGGTTTAGTCCAGGTTTAGTCCAGTGCTAGTTCTGGTTCAGTCCTGGTTTAGTCCAGTGCTAGTTCTGGTTCAGTCCTGGTTTAGTCCAGTGCTAGTTCTGGTTCAGTCCTGGTTTAGTCCAGTGTTAGTTCTGATTTAGTCCTGGTTTAGTCCAGTGCTAGTTCTGGTTCAGTCCTGGTTTAGTCCAGTGCTAGTTCTGGTTCAGTCCTGGTTTAGTCCAGTGTTAGTTCTGATTTAGTCCTGGTTTAGTCCAGTGCTAGTTCTGGTTTAGTCCAGGTTTAGTCCACTGCTAGTTCTGGTTCAGTCCTGGTTTAGTCCTGGTTTAGTCCAGTGTTAGTTCTGGTTTAGTTCTGGTTTAGTCCAGTGTTAGTCTTGGTTTAGTCCTGGTTTAGTCCAGTGTTAGTCCAGTATTAGTCCTGGTTTAGTCCAGTGTTAGTTCTGGTTTAGTTCTGGTTTAGTCCAGTGTTAGTCTTGGTTTAGTCCTGGTTTAGTCCAGTGTTAGTCCAGTATTAGTCCTGGTTTAGTCCTGCTACTTGGAAAGCCAAATATTTTCTTGGTGTTGGTATTTTTTAATGCTATTATAGCCTAAAAATGAACAAAAAAAACAAAAAAAACCCCCAAAAAAAACCAAAACATAATAGCATGGAAATGATGTATTTTGTGATGAAAACAGCTCAGTGCAGACTCTGGTGGAGGTTTCTCCAGTAATTCAGTGTTAAAAAGCCCTGTTACATCAAAAGTACCTATCGCTGATTAGCATACAAACTACGGTCTGTGTTTTAATAACAGACTCGACTAGCATTATCACAGAGGTTTTTTTTCTTAACTGAATGAATCTAAAAATAAGTGGAGAGATTTCTGCTGATTCATATGATTTCATAACCCTTCCTTCTGCAGCTTTATCTCCATGGGCTGTATAATTACCAGTCGTGACTTGACTCGTTTGGGCAGGTCCTCGTCGAGTGTGTAAATGTCATCTGGCTTCGCTGTGACTTGTGATCCATCCTCAAAAACCACCTATACAGAAAAAAACAACATGATGAATGCTTTCGCATCTGTCTCTTTTTAGATTAGTCTTCAGATAAGTCTTCCTGCAGGCGCCGCTTTAAACAACATTTATGTATGCACATTCACTACTTCTGTATGCAACTAGATAGACATTCAACCAATCAGAAAATGGGAACAGTACCACTGTAATTTTGCAGCTATAATTTGATATAACATATGTGTAAATAACCACATGTAATAATGTGGAAAACAGAAATAAATGAATGAATAAATATTGAAATAAAAAAATAAAAAATAATACAATTTACAAAAATCATAAGCAAAAAGGGGAAAAAAGTATTATTTCTCAAGCCCAAAATATATGCAACTGTACATGCATTATTTATTTTTAAATTTCTACATTATTTATTTACTTATTTACATATAACATATATTTACTTTACTTTATTTACTTACTTATTTAACTTACTTATTTATACATTTCTACGTATATTTATCTATTTATTTGTTAATTTATTTACCTATTTATTTTACTTATTTATACATTTCTACGTATATTTATTATTTTCCTTATATATGTATTTATTTCTTTGATTTGGGGTGAAAAGTCCTAATTAGTTGTACAGTATGTTTACCAAGGGAAATGACTCAAATTGATTCCAGACCATTTTAACTACAGGCTACAAGTCAGTGGTAGTGGGCACAAGTGGTAACCTGGCAAAAGCCAGATTGCAATAACGTTAGCAAGCGCCTAAAGCTGAAATGACTATGACAGCAAAGCAACAGTGATTTTTGCTGTTTTTCTAAATATAGAGCAGCAATGTGGAGCAGCATACATTAAGTTTTTCCACGTCGCCATGTTGTTAAGAAGTATCGCTAATAGTGCTTGTTGTTGTTGGCAAATCTAAAACTCGCCCACTCGCAGCAATACTGCCACACCATTGACCCCAAATGGATCAGTGGGAGCAGGACAAGATAAATTTTGTGAGTTTGTGAACTCACAAATTTTACAACAATCCAGCTTCCTGTGCAAGTTAACACAAGTGATTCTTAGCTAGCCTCAGCCCCACGAGTGAATACTATTTTTACAGACTACATTCAGATTAAAGTAGAAAGTGTTGTATACCAGAAACATGGGATCTGAGTGATCCGCTACAAACTTGGCCCCGTAGAGAAGCCCGTCTGTCCATCGGACTTGTACAGGGTCGCCTTCAGCAGGAGGGCCCAGCCGCACACAGTCCCGGTCCTGAAACAGATCAGTCAGTACTGAGTTTTCAAAATGACTGAAATGACAACTAAAGGACAATATAAATGATTATCTACACTGTTACTGGTATTAGCTGTGGTTAAAGCAGTACAGCTCAAGAACAAGATGCCTTTGATTATTTTAACATTTTCAATTTTATTTCGAGTTTCTTGCTTCTTGTTTTTAGGTCAAGTGAAAATTATCTATCATCCCATCAATATGCAGCAGTGCAAAGCTCCACCTTTTCCAAAGCGATCCCAGAGCTGGCACCCCTGGCAGAGGGGTCTTAAAAATGAAACAGTACAGCTTTTTGGGGATGTTTCGGACCTCTTTGCTAAGTGGAAATACCCGTGTCAGAGTCCTGCACTGTACTGGACAAGTAGAAATGCTCCTCTTATGTCTTTAGAAACAGTAATTACAGACAATTATCTTAGTGCTATGGGCACTAACAGCATTAGCTTCTGCCCAGTGTAGAGCTTGGGACCTAGAGGAAATGCTCTCCCTAAAATTGGATTTTTCAACGCAGTCAAAATAAAAGATTACTCACCACAATGTCCTCTGGAAACAGATTGTCGCTGTAGGAGCCGTCGTCAAACACAACCTCATAGAACGTTGCTGTTGTGAGTTCAGCCACTTCGCTGTGGTAGTAGCGGCCGTTTTTGTGTTTACAGATCACCTTCTGTCCCACTTTCAAGTCCTTCTTTAAGGTCTTGTTGCGCTGGGAAAAAAAAACAACATACAAGAGAGTGTGAAATGTTAATGACAATATAATATATGTGATATCATTTTTTCATTTACCGCCCTTTAAATTCTTTGACACAGTGTACTTTTTCTGGGTATATGTTATTTAAATCATTTTTAAAATTCTCTTAAAGGAATTAAAAGGTTTGGGGTTAGATCCCAGGATACTACACCAGTCACTCTTTAAACTTTTCACACCAAGTACCTCCTCAGAAAAAAACCTTAGCTTTCCAAGTACCATATTTAAATGACTAAAATGAGACTAAATCTGGACTAAACCAGAACTAAAACAAGGGATAAAACATGGATTAACATAGAAAATGCATTACTAAATAAGGACGGCTCAGGGACTAAATCAGGACTAAAATCAGAACTAAACCAGGTCAATCAGGTCTAAAACCAAATACCATCCATAAGACTAAACAAATAGATAAAGTGGGATTAACACAGAAAAAGGTATAATAGACTAAATAAGAACAGATCAGGGACTAAACCTGGACTTAAATCAGGACAGAAACTGGGATTAAGCCAGTATTAAACCGGGTCACTATCAGGTCTAAAACCAAGTACCATCTTTAAAGAACTAAAATGAGCCTAAATCTCAACTGAACCTGTACTAAACAAAGGAATAAAGAGGAATAAACAGAGAAAAATGCATAACTAAAAAAGGGCAGCTCAGGGATTTAACTAGGACTAAATCAGGATTTAAACCAGGCTAAACCAGGTCAAATCCAGGACTAAACAAAGACAAAACCAGGACTAAAATAGGTCTAAACCAGGAATAAGCAGTGGCATACACTTCAAATTTTAAGGAGTATTAAAACTGGCTCTAAATTAAACTTGGGTTCTGCTTGCGTTTGTAGCACAGTGGTAGAGGAGTTGAGTGGGAGGCTGGGATCAAGTGTTGCTGCTATTCTGATGAGTCGGATGGTCTTGTAATTGCACTCAACAATGTGTAGGAGTGGTGACACATAGAAGTACTCAAGGAACTGGGACCAGGGCAATAAAAAGGCCTAGACACGATTACAACTAGGCAGAAATGAGGTAATCATATTATAGAGCAACTACCTCCAGCAACCACTTAAAGCTCACTGATATCACGCAAATCTGATTGAGGACCCATTGGAAACTTTGAACTTCAAATTTGTTAGATTTGTTAAAAAAACAAAACAAAACAAAAAACAGTAAAAGGGAAGCGGAGAAAATCATGCGAGACTAATTAGAGGAACTTGATGACACACCCTACCCAGTTCTAGAAAAAGAGAGGAATTCCACAGATAAACATTGCTTCATTTTATTCCCAGTTGAAAAAGGAAAAGGCAACGGTGGCGGTTGTTGTCACACCAAACTAGGTGTTTGGTTAAGGTTTAAGGCTGTTAATTCATTATCTATATGCTATTTGAACGTTTTACTCATGAAACATTGTTACTAAATTATTAATACTTTGTTACTGCTTACAGTGTGTAGTTATTCTAAATAATTATCCAACTTACTTTGGCTGATTCTAAAACTATGGTGAGGCAAATATGATTATGGTGGGTGGTCTTGTCAAAGTATGAGAAACCTGAATTTTGCTCATAATAGTTTTTTATATTGAAAATGATCTAAAATGTGCATTTGTTAGAAAAAGCTGTGGTAGTCTGAAAACAGAGTAAAAACTGCAAATGTTCTCTTGGTTTTCCTCACATTGAAATTAAGGTGGTTTGGTACTGCATTTATTTACAAAACAGTGGCTCTATAGCAGCCTCCTCTAAGTCGACAGCAGCTCCAGGACTTATTATGGTGTGTGCTTGAACAAACATTATGACAGCTGTTCTCCCACTGATGAGCCCAAACTTGCTCAACGTAAGACCCTGGGAACATCAGTGTTTCATAAACATCACTTATGTCTCTACTTGTCATCACATGGAGATAATATTATGTCCCAATATTTATGTAAAAATACAACATAATTTTGCCTGTGGGGATTTGGAAGTTTTTTGCTGCCAATGCTTTTATCAATAGTGTACTTTACAGTCTGTGGAAGGGGGTATTGGATAGGGGTAAAGCAAATCCTGCAACTTATAGTGGATCCAAAATTGGGCTCCAATATAATATGTTTTTGGATTTTAAGTAATTATGTATTCTCTGGCACTGAGTTTCATAGGCCTCAGAACGCGCTGTTCCCCAAACCTCCTCCTCTCCCACGAATCTCTGCCCACTCCAGGAAGCGCTGACCAATCAACAAGCCCTCTATATCCAGTCTGCTCTCTTTCATTTATCCATAAAAACGATATACCACCCTGCTTCCACTGATTCCCCACAGCTGTTTTTTTACTTTGTAGTAAATAGGCATCATACAAAAGGCAAAGGAAATAAAAAGCTCTTTTTCTATGGTTCTGTTCAAAAAAGAACAACACAATAGAGTACTTCTTAAAATGTTCTTTTAGTTACATAATGTTTTTAAAGGTAAAAAGTGCAATGCTGTTGCAGAGATGACCAAGATTAGTTTAGATTAGTTTATACTAAAAGTATAATATACATTCTCTTATTGATTCCTGATATATCTGTGAATAAAAATGAACTATATTTGTGGCCATACAGTTTCTTATGAAGCAGAAATAGAAGCTTATTTTTATTTTCATGTATGTGGGCCTATTTTAAACTGGGCTCATGAAACAGAAGTAACATGTACTGAATGTACAGCAGTAAATTACTGGAAATGTATGCTTTTTAAAAAAAGAGGATTGTGGCTTTAATGTTGATTTAGGGGCAGCAGAAGCAGCTTTGCACCAGTCTGACTGAATAAACCACTCAGACAGGTGAGGGTCAGACAGGTGAGAGTCAGACAGGTGAGAGTCAGACAGGTGAGGGTCAGACAGGTGAGAGTCAGACAGGTGAGAGTCAGACAGGTGAGGGTCAGACAGGTGAGAGTCAGACAGGTGAGAGTCAGACAGGTGAGGGTCAGACAGGTGAGGGTCAGACAGGTGAGAGTCAGACAGGTGAGAGTCAGACAGGTGAGGGTCAGACAGGTGAGAGTCAGACAGGTGAGGGTCAGACAGGTGAGAGTCAGACAGGTGAGAGTCAGACAGGTGAGGGTCAGACAGGTGAGGGTCAGACAGGTGAGGGTCAGACAGGTGAGGGTCAGACAGGTGAGAGTCAGACAGGTGAGGGTCAGACAGGTGAGGGTCAGACAGGTGAGGGTCAGACAGGTGAGGGTCAGACAGGTGAGAGTCAGACAGGTGAGAGTCAGACAGGTGAGAGTCAGACAGGTGAGGGTCAGACAGGTGAGAGTCAGACAGGTGAGAGTCAGACAGGTGAGGGTCAGACAGGTGAGAGTCAGACAGGTGAGGGTCAGACAGGTGAGAGTCAGACAGGTGAGAGTCAGACAGGTGAGGGTCAGACAGGTGAGGGTCAGACAGGTGAGGGTCAGACAGGTGAGGGTCAGACAGGTGAGAGTCAGACAGGTGAGAGTCAGACAGGTGAGGGTCAGACAGGTGAGGGTCAGACAGGTGAGGGTCAGACAGGTGAGAGTCAGACAGGTGAGAGTCAGACAGGTGAGGGTCAGACAGGTGAGAGTCAGACAGGTGAGAGTCAGACAGGTGAGGGTCAGACAGGTGAGGGTCAGACAGGTGAGAGTCAGACAGGTGAGGGTCAGACAGGTGAGAGTCAGACAGGTGAGGGTCAGACAGGTGAGAGTCAGACAGGTGAGGGTCAGACAGGTGAGAGTCAGACAGGTGAGGGTCAGACAGGTGAGGGTCAGACAGGTGAGGGTCAGACAGGTGAGAGTCAGACAGGTGAGAGTCAGACAGGTGAGAGTCAGACAGGTGAGGGTCAGACAGGTGAGAGTCAGACAGGTGAGGGTCAGACAGGTGAGGGTCAGACAGGTGAGAGTCAGACAGGTGAGAGTCAGACAGGTGAGAGTCAGACAGGTGAGGGTCAGACAGGTGAGGGTCAGACAGGTGAGAGTCAGACAGGTGAGAGTCAGACAGGTGAGGGTCAGACAGGTGAGGGTCAGACAGGTGAGAGTCAGACAGGTGAGAGTCAGACAGGTGAGAGTCAGACAGGTGAGGGTCTGACAGGTGAGGGTCTGACAGGTGAGAGTCAGACAGGTGAGGGTCAGACAGGTGAGAGTCAGACAGGTGAGGGTCAGACAGGTGAGGGTCAGACAGGTGAGGGTCAGACAGGTGAGAGTCAGACAGGTGAGGGTCAGACAGGTGAGAGTCAGACAGGTGAGAGTCAGACAGGTGAGGGTCAGACAGGTGAGAGTCAGACAGGTGAGGGTCAGACAGGTGAGAGTCAGACAGGTGAGGGTCAGACAGGTGAGGGTCAGACAGGTGAGAGTCAGACAGGTGAGAGTCAGACAGGTGAGACAGGATTCAGTGTTTTCTACAGCGATTCTTATTTCTTATGCAGGGGAATGAGCTCCTGCTGTCACAGTGCGCGGACATTTAGCTCCTACCTCCGCGGCTCTCTGGCTTCGCTGTGGCATGTCCACGCCATGGGACGCGAGCGCGCCAGGCTCCGTGCATCTCCACCTCCACGTTGCTGTGTCCCGTGAGCGCGTGTGCTTTAATTAGAGAGAGGAGAACGACATACACTGCACGATGAGTGCCACGCTTTGTAGGCTACTCATCAAAGACGACTTTTGCAGCGAAGTGGAAGTAAAAAGGTTAGAGGTGCTGCTCGGGAGCGGGACGGGTCTCAGAGCAAAACCTGCTCACAAAAACACAGCTGCCCAAAGCGGCATCGATAAGAGCGATTGTTAACGATGGAGGCAGACAATTCCGATGGTATGGAAAAATTAGAACCGTTTCTCGGGTAGAACCAGGTTCCAATGCCCATCCCTAACTGGAAATGTTTAATGTTAGGCAATTTGTGTTGTGGAGTGCCACAAGATAGTTGTCTAGGGTAACTTATCTTCTGTTTTTACTAAATGAGCCATCACTATTGTTCTATTTGCAGATGAGCCTGTACATTATTATACTGTTATTATACTGTGAGCTCATCTTAGCAGGATCTTTATTTTTATTCTGAATATATATGAAGCTTCAAAACCTTGTATTAATAAATTGCCAATATTCAAACTTCAATTGATTTTTTTTGACAGCACTGATTTCATATTTACAAGCATAGTAGACCAATCAATCCTTAGTCTAATGAGAAAGCAGATGACTTACAAAAATACCATTACTGCTAAACATTGTCGTCCAATTATTGGACTTCATTTGTCATTGTGTCCTTGGGCAAGAAACTTGCACAGTCATCGTTACACCAGTATGTAACATGTTCAGGTCATGATAAACAGGTGAGCACCCAACAATGGCTTTCATGACACTAGGTACCAAACCTGTTCAATTGTTCTTTCTTTGGTTTGTGTTTTGTTCTGTTTATGGCATGAGGCACTGAACCGAAGAACATCTCATGCAATGTTTAAGTTTTATGCTGCGTTCACACCAGACCGGCTTGGACTCAGCTGGAATTCGCCCTGAAGCAGCGGCCATGTGACTCCTCACATGGAATAAAGCGTCTGACTTCAAAATGTACACTCGTCCAACTAGACGCGTTTGACGCAAATTTGACACCTCAAACGCGTCTAGTTGGACGAGTGTACATTTTGAAGTCAGACGCTTTATTCCATGTGAGGAGTCACATGGCCGCTGCTTCAGGGCGAATTCCAGCTGAGGCCAAGCCAGTTTGCTCACCTGTTGTCCCGTATCGGTGCGAGGACATGTCCCCAGGACACTACTGCTGTATTTAAGCATTCAACCCCAGCAGCAGAGCGGAGATATGGAGGAGTTATTGTTGTTTAATTGCTTAATTTAACTCAGATAATTGTGCATATATTTTTGATAATGACAGTCATATCGAGTACAGTTGTTTAACTTCTAATATGACTAACTGTACTTTATTGTGTACTCACCACTCTCAGGTAAACACCACTGCATTCAGATTCAAAAGGAGTAGTTACATGTCATATTATATTTACACAGTTTAAATCTGGTGTAGGCTTTATGCACGTATACATAAGGTTCTGCCATAATAATCCTCCAATTAGATTTAACAAAATCATAAACTATATGCTAGAGCTGCACATTGTAGTCTGTTGATGAGCACTGCACCATGCATTTTAAAGTTTTGAATGTTTGCCAGAGTACAATTTATTTTTACAGAGTCATAACTTGTATGACATTAATCATGCACACCTCACTGTGGAAATGCAAGCCTTTTCTAACTAGTAACAATGTTTTGGATCTGTCAGGGATATTTTATAGGTTAAGAGATACCAGACGCTGACATCCGGGGGAACACTCAACATGTGAGACGTGTCTGCGGGAGCTCCGCTGGAATGTGACTGCTTAAATGTATTTTTGCACAATTTTATAAAGTTTTATCCAACATTGCATTCATGAGGTGAAGGCTATACTACGGTTGTGTTTGGTCTGCTGGGAAAGTATTTTATAAACATGGCAAATAGGGGGAAGTACGATATCACCAAAGTAGGCCGCAACAAGCCACGTCTGTCGCCTGAGCCCGAGGCCGCTCCAGAGCCCGATGCTAACAAGCGTCTGCTGATGCAGATGAAGGTAATGATGGAGGACATGCGCTCAGACATCATTGACAAATTTGAACAGATTGTGTCAGAAGCAGTAAAGAGAGAAATCACAACTGCTCTTGGGCCACTGGAAGGCAAAATAATATCGCACGGAGAAACTTTTGCAGGTCTCGAGCGCTCTGCTAATGACCACGACAATAAGCTAACTAGCTTACAGGACACTGTAGCGACACTGACGGATCTCGTTGACTCTTTATTGAAAAAATGTGAGGACTTGGAGGGACGTTCGAGACTGAATAATGTACGTATCGTGGATGTACCTGAGGGATCCGAGGGACCCCGTCCGACGGATTTTGTGGCCACATTACTGCAAGATTTACTAGGCCTGGACGGCAAGCCTGTACTGGACCGGGCTCACCGGACCCTCCGCCCTAAACCGAGAGATGGGGAACCTCCCCGCCCGTTTGTTGTGAGAGTTAATCAATTTCAACAACGGAACGAAATTCTACATAAGGCTGCAGCGTCCGCCCAACTTCTTTATCAAGGAAAGGGAATTTCCATTTTCCCGGATTTCACAACTACAGTGGCCAAAAAACGCACTGCCTTTGCCAAAGTTAAAAAGGAACTTCACTCGTGCCCAGGGGTAAAATTTGGTCTTTTTTAAGGGTTTTTGAGGCCGATCACCGATCACCGATCAGCCTCTGCTGTGATCGGCCGATACCGATCATGGCCGATACCGATCACGTGGTCTTCAATGTAGTAATGTATTGTATGCAGGCTATTATTAGTTCCATTTGAAAAATACTGTAGCGTTTGTAAATATAAAAGAACAACAAAATTCTACTTATTTTTGTTTTAGAAGAGGTTTTGTTGCATTATTGGTCTTTAATGTGTGCCCAGTGTCTGTGGCTTTGTTTGAATGCTCCGCTGATGTAAAAATCAGCTGTTCTTAATTGGTTCCTTTAATGCGAGTCCACGGGTGCAGCGCCTGTGTCCGCGTAACGTACAGCCAAACCAGGTTGAAACACAGTGGACTAAAGAGCAGACAGCTCCTGCTGCCAGTTTTGACAACGTCTGAATGAAGAAAACATGCAAAGAGAGCAGAGAAGACAACGATGAAAGGTGCTCCTCTCAGACACATGGACACATGGGCTGCCTTTTTACTTTCTCTTTCCATTAGCAGCCATTTGGTGCAGTTTAAGCCACAAAACGCACAGTTTTCTCCGCGCAACAAGACACAGGCAGACTCTGAACTTTCTTAATCCTTTTAACGTAACTGTTAGCGGGTTAGCTGTAGCTCTATTTACGTTGGTGTTTGCAAATACACGCACTGCTGCGCCTCGGTTCTGTCCCGTGCGCTCCTAAAGCAGGCGGGGACACAGCGGGGACACAAAGCAGCGCCTCCAGGGCAGGTTTGTGTTAGTTATAACCAGGGCTTAACTTAAAAACACTGCTAAAATAACGCTACTGCTGTTTAATCAAACCGGAGTTGCAGGACAGTAAATGTGAGAGCCTCGCGTGTTTATTGTAATTTGATCGGCCCTTCTGATCGGCCCATTTTACCGATCACCGATCACTCTATTTTTAGCCATGATCGGCCGATCATGATCGGCGGCCGATCGATCGGAGCACCCTTAGTCTTTTTTATCCTGCCGTGCTGCGAATTACCCTCCCTAGTGGACAAGCCCACAGATTTGAAGACCCATCACTTGCTATGGACTTTGTGGAGAAACACATTAAGAATGTAGTGGCTCCGGCCTCTGTTTAGATTAATTCAGCAGCTGCGGAATGTTCGAAATAAGTACAGACCATGTCTCCATGAGAATAATAATGATAATGTATCCCTTGTTTAAGGTATTGGTTTAGTAGCTTTTATTAGTATAACTGCAATGCAAGGATTCACTTTCAGGTATTTACACTGAGGTTTGGTGTCTCCTGTTTTTTTTTTTTTTTTTGGTTTGAATAAATAGTTTTACGATGCAATAAGATTTATACTTGTTACATTTGTCACATTCCTTATAGAGGATTTAGTTGTTGTGACTAATTCCAGAGCCTTTAGAGGCTAGGTTATGGGTAATTTTTGGGGAGCAGGTATCGCGCATCCCGTTTGGGGGGATGCTTCTGCGAGTTTTTCCAAAGTGTTTTTTCTCTTTCACTTTAACCTGGCAGCCTAGTGGCCAGATCAGTTATCAAGTCAGCTCAATTTGTATTTATAACATGTTATGTCGTCATCCTCATTAGGACAGGACCTCCGGTTTACCAGCTTTAATCGCAAAGGACTCAATAACCCTGTTAAACGCAGTAAGGTCCTACACCATCTGCATCAGCTAGCGGCTCAAGTCATCTTTTTACAAGAAACTCATCTCAAGAACCTAGATCACCTGAAACTGAGGAAGGGCTGGGTGGGCCACGTTTATCATTCTTCCTTCTCTGGTAAGGCCAGAGGTACAGCCATTCATTTGCACACATCTGTCCCTTTTGTTTCTGATCAGGTTATTTCTGACCCAAACGGCAGATACGTTATTGTCACTGGTGCAATTCAAGGTTTTCACATTACATTAGCTAATGTCTATGCTCCCAACTGTGATGATGAATCTTTCTTTAAACGATTTTTTTCACTCCTCCCAGATATGTCAACACATTATTTAGTATTAGGTGGCGATTTTAATTGTTGGCTTGACCCCAAACTAAATCGGTCTTCCTCAAAGCCAGCTGTACCCTCACGATCGGCCAGAACAATTCAGTCCTTTATGGAAGAGTTTGCTGTGTCGGATGCGTGGCGTTTTGTTAACCCTTTAAAAAGAGAATATTCTTTTTTTTCACCTGTACACCGTACATTCACCCGCATTGATCTTTTTTTAATTGATAATAGATTACTGTCAGCTTTATCCATGTGCAGGTATGATGCCATTGTTCTTTCTGATCATGCTCCAGTTTTAATGAACATCAAATTAAGCACTTTATTATTTGAACGTCCACTCTGGCGGCTAAATACATACCTATTTTCTAGTGATAATTTTGTTATTTATTTATTTATTTATTTATTTATATGGGACAGCGTGTATTAATGAACAGCAGCTAGTGCCGTAAATACACCGGATTATAGCTCAGAGCTAATTTCCATCCGTAGTCCCGTCACTCACTCACATTCAGACGAACACAGACAGACAACCGTTCACGCACACATTTAATTCACTAGGGTCAATTTAGAGTCACCAATTCACCTAACACATGCATGTCTTTGGACGGTAGGAGGAAGCCGGAGTGCCCGGAGAGAACCCACGGTAACACGGAGAGGACATGCAGACTCCACCCAGAGAGTTCGTGTGATGGTGTGTATTGGTCCGCCTGGGGCTCGAACCCACGTACTTGCTGGGAGGCTAGAACGCTAACCGCTCTGCCACCGTGCACCCTTTACCGTTGTGTCAAAGCAGATTGACTTTTTCTTGAGCATCAATAGAACTCCTGAGGTGTCTGCTTCCCTCCTTTGGGAGTCACTGAAGGCTTTTATTAGAGGTGAAATCATTTCATACATTCATTATGAAAATAAAATAAGGCAAGAGATACCAGACGCTTGGTCTATGGCCAAGAGTCTGGTATTCTTAACCTTAACCTTTAGCTGATGTAGCAAATTTCCCTGTATACTATATAAAGAGCAGGTAAATTGTTATTCTCTATCCAGTCACTGTCAGTACTTACAGGTTAGTTGCCAATGGCCAACATAATATTTGTTTATTTGCAATTTCTAGTAGCAATATCCCATTTCTGCTTAAAGCAATACAGTGTATTGTTCTCTCAATACACTCTCAAAACATAGTATATCTCGTGGTCGCTTCCTGGTTAATGAAATTCCAGAGGTTTAATTTTGACAACATATCAACAGAAAAAGTAGTGTATGTCAAAGTTTGTAGTTTTAGTTTTCAAATATGTACTAAAATAATGACAAAAAGAACGGCAATGTTTTCACTAGCATGAGCTTTAGTATTTAGCATTTTCAGTGCAGTTTCACTACATATTTCTACATAATTGCAAACAATGTTTGCAAATGGTGTAATGTGTATAACTGAATAAATTGCTTCCTGCACTTGTAACCATATTGTCCATAATATACACAAGACAGTCATGTATATTATACTACATTTACTTACTACAGAAGTATTTCCCCTTTAAATCGTGCCACATTTGTAAGAAACATGCATTTGTAAAACGAGCAGCAGAGCAGAGTTTATGGGATGCACCCATGATAAATTTACCAAAATCTGCCAATGCCCAACAGCTTATTCTGCCTTTGTCTTTGTTTTTGGTGGACTGGATGATTAAAGTCTCAAGAAGCAAGACATATTGGTATTTTTGTCATTAAACAAACAAAGATTGCGAGATAGGGATATCGCAGAAAATAATTATAGCCACAAGCAGTCAGTGAATGAACAAATGATTAGTTTTAGTGGATTCTTTATGCTTCATTGAACATACTGTATATCATTTGTTGCTCAAGAGAGAAGGCAATTGCCCCTGAACTATGTAATAACCAGCTTTGTGGGCAGTGCACTATATCTTCACCATCTCGAGATAGAGCCATTACCTCATTAACAGCTGGTGTTCGGTGTCTATGGCAGGTGATGAATACTATGAAAGGCCAGTCATCTGGGTGCATGAGGATCCCGGCTGCCTGAGCGCACGTGGGGTGGAAGGCCGTGGAGCAGCGTCCATGCGAGCACTGTACACAGCAGCCTCTGGTCTCGGAGGTCAGCCGCGTCCGGCACAGCGCACACTTCTACAGGAAACACAGCGGAGACAGCAGTGAGAGGCAGAGGAACATACACAGCGTGCAGGGAGAAGAGGAGGGAGACAAACAAGTGGCATGATATTAAAGCTTAGGGAGCACTGATGGATTAATAGCAGCTGAGAAAAATGTAAACTAAGGTACAGTTGATGTAACTTTTCTGATTTTTTCGCTGTTTTGGTGGCATTTTTTTTATGGAGCTCCCCCTATAGTTTAGAGCAGTGGTTCCCAAAGTGGAGTCCGAGGCCCCCTGGGAGTCTGCAAAGGTACTACAGGGGGGCCCCAAGAGGCTGTTTTTTAATTTCAATTTTAATTTATTATTTTTTTATTATTATTATTATTTCAGACCCATGGTTTTGGTTCATAAAAACAAATAAAGCATACAAAAATATAAAAAGTCAATGAAAATATTAAGTACCTAAAAACATTAAGTACATAAAAAACATTTGAAATTAATTACAGTTGTATACTTGTTTTAAAATATTACTTTAAAGCAACTTTTAGTCAATAATCAGTGTTTTTGTAATGTTTTTATAAAAAAAAAAAAAACAACATATGGAGAAAAACATGGCAGAGTCTTTTGAATAGAGGGAAGTTTTATCGTTGGGGGTCCGCGAAGGATTTTCAGAAATTTAAGGGGGCCAAGACAGTCTTGACTTTGGGAATGGCTGGTTTAGAGTAAAACACTGTCGTAAAAAACTCCCAAATCTGGTTGACTCCATTGTGACCCCTCACTTTTCTCCTCATCTATCTGTTGACTTTTTCTCTGCCCTTTTGATCCTGCAAAAATCTGAGAAATAAAACCATCTCTGGCTTATTTTTATGGCTGAGATGTGTCGCTTTCTCACGAGACACAAGATTTCCGGGACACTGGGTTGGTTCTCCCATTCTGGCTAGGATGTTTGTCACCAAGATATGCCAGGGGGAGGTGCAGAGAGCTTTATTCACCCTGCAGCAACTTCTTTAGCAATTACACTGGGTCTGAAACTGTTTAATTGTTCCCCTTTAAAAATAAGATGTGACATTGCAGCAGGACTCCTAAAGCCCTTTTAGGTCACATTTAAAATGACATGCAACATGTTTTTTGTTTTTTGATCATGAACCCCTGTCCTCGTTGTACATAACAGGGAGTTCATTTTAAAATTTTTAACCCTCTAAAAGCCAGTCTGTTCTCATAATTCATCATCATATTTGTAAATAAAACATGCATTATTTACTATTTAAAAATGCAACTATTTTATTTTTTGTTGGTGCAGGAATTACTGACCACAGATAGGTCATTGATTAGTCCTAAAACTGATTTTGATACATTTTTACTTTTTGTGTCATTACAAAAAAAGGGCAAAAAAACACAAAAAAGGGCTAAAACTTACATTCTTCTTCATTAAGCCCTAAGAGGGCTGAGCTTAAGTCACTGTTATACACTGCTCAAAAAAATAAAGGGAACACTAAAATAACACATCCTAGAGCTTAATGAATAAAATATTCTTATTAAATACCTTGTTCTTTACATAGCTGAATGTGTCAACAACAAAATCACACAAAAATTATCAATGGAAATCAAATTTATTAACCTATGGAGGTCTGGATTTGGAGTCACACTCAAAATTAAAGTGGAAAAACACACTACAGGCTGATCCAACTTTGATGTTGTAGGGTACATATATAAAAAATATATGCACTGAACTAAGACAAAGATTAAGAGTAATAACTCCGCATTGGTACCAGTTAGCCTTGCGCTAATGTGCAGATTCAAACACCTAAACTAATGTCTTAAGAGGGAAGGATTGACCAGGAGGGACTCAGTTTAATAGATAAAGACCACCAAACTCAACTTAATTTAGATTAAAGTTACACTGTGTAACTTTTCTCCTAAATGTGTGGGGCATACGGACTTGTTTTTGTGATTTTTTGAGCGATTATAAGGCCTGAGGCGCGATCTGTTGCTCCGAGCGGGGCTTCTGTACTGAGAAATCGCCCTCGTAGTTTGGCCGGGAGCGCTCCGCTGTTCAGGAAAAGTCACGTGACAGGGACCGAGTTGCTTTACGGCATTCCCTTCTGCTCTTATACCTGAGGTGCAGTATAACCATGAAGCTACTTTTAGCGTTGTTATTTTCGCCAGTTCGTCAGGGCCGAAGGACACGAGAAGATGAAGACAATGTCGGACGAGGCAAGAAAAAGAAAATGTGAAAGGGACCGCACCAGATCGCAGACAAGAGTCAACATCGGACAGACTTTTGCTCGCTGGCGTCAGATGAGAGACAGAGAAGGCTGCAAATCGGATCACGTTTTTGCTTCTTTACTGTTGGGCAGGTAAATTAGCCTCTTTATTTTTTCTTTTGAACGTGCTTTTTCATACAGTTATTAGTTGTTTTTACTGCGACCATTGCGCGATATTTGTTGATAAGCTAACGCTAGCGCTAACTCTAGAAGATCCAGTCCAAACTTCCAAAGGTAGCAGCAGGTCAACTAAAGTTGAAACAATGATGGAAATAGACGCACGCTCGCACAGTTTCAGAAGGAGGAGGGGCCCTAGTGTTTACGTTTTGCGACGGTGCAGTGGCACCTGTGGCCTCTAGAGGCGCAAAACCGGGAATCTTACACGGTGTAATTTTAAGTATAACGTTTATTTACACAATAAGGTGGAATAGTGTACTGAGGCACAGGTAAATATTGAAAGGAATGTAATTATGAACAGAACCGTTATGCAGAATTACTGATTAACTAATAATGAATTGCAGTGGAGTAAGTTATAAATTAACTTAGTAAATTATTGGAAATTTAGGAATAAGGAAACAGACTCTGAGACTATAAACGCCAACTTTGTCACATACATAACACTGGTCTACTGTCTTCGGAGCAGGAGGGGGAGGTGGTGACGACAGCCAGCCTCCAGGTTCAGCCAGGGGCTCGGATGTTGTTTCCTCGTCCTTTAGAGCCGCAGGGTGTCACAGGGTTGGTCTTCCTGGTCCCAAGCTGAGGGTCATGGTGTGTCCTCCAAGCTCCACAAGCCAATCGCCAGGTTCAGTGCAGTTCGTATAGGACAGATATATGTCTTTGTTTTGCGTCCTTGGTAGGTAAGAGCAGACTTCTCGTCTCCTAAAGGAATGTCCATTTTTTTTTAGAATTTCAGCAGTGGTCCAATACTCCTACAATGTAATGTCCTTAAAACAAGTGAAAATTAGGCTCATTAGTGTGTGTGGCCTCCTCGTGCCTGTATGACCTCCCTACAACGCCTGGGCATGCTCCTGATGAGGTAGCGGATGGTCTCCTGAGGGATCTCCTCCCAGACCTGGACTAAAGCATCCGCCAACTCCTGGACAGTCTGTGGTGCAACGTGGCGTTGGTGGATGGAGCGAGACATGATGTCCCAGATGTGCTCAATTGGATTCAGGTCTGGGGAACGGGCGGGGCCAGTCCATAGCATCAATGCCTTGGTCTTGCAGGAACTGCTGACAAACTCCAGCCACATGAGGTCTAGCATTGTCTTGCATTAGGAGGAACCCAGGGCCAACCGCACCAGCAGATGGTCTCACAAGGGTTTGAGGATCTTATCTCGGTACCTAATGGCAGTCAAGCTACCTCTGGCGAGCACATGGAGGGCTGTGTGGCCCCCAAAGAAATGCCACCCCACACCATTACTGACCCACTGCCAAACCGGTCATGCTGGAGGTTGTTGCAGGCAGCAGAACATTCTCCACGGCGTCTCCAGACTCTGTCACGTCTGTCACATGTGCTCAGTGTGAACCTGCTTTCATCTGTGAGGAGCACAGGGCGCCAGTGGTGAATTTGCCAATCTTGGTGTTCTCTGGCAAATGCCAAACGTCCTGCACGGTGTTGGGCTGTAAGCACAACCCTCACCTGTGGATGTTGGGCCCTCGTACCACCCTCATGGAGTCTGTTTCTGACCGTTTGAGCAGACACATGCACATTTGTGGCCTGCTGGAGGTCATTTTGCAGGGCTCTGGCAGTGCTCCTCCTGTTCCTCCTTGCACAAAGGAGGAGGTAGCGGTCCTGCTGCTGGGTTGTTGCCCTCCTACAGCCTCCTCCATGTCTTCTGATGTACTGGCCTGTCTCCTGGTAGCGCCTCCATGCTCTGGACACTACGCTGACAGACACAGCAAACCTTCTTGCCACAGCTCGCATTGATGCGCCATCCTGGATGAACTGCACTACCTGAGCCACTTGTGTGGGTTGTAGACTCACAGGTGGTGTCTCATGCTGAGACGGGGGTGTCTTGCTAATTGCCTATAATTTCCACCTGTTGTCTGTTCCATTTGCACAACAGCAGTGAAACTGATGTCAATCAGTGTTGCTTCCTAAGTGGACAGTTTGATTTCACAGAAGTGTGACTGACTTGGAGTTACATTGTGTTGTTTAAGTGTTCCCCTTATTTTTTTGAGCAGTGTATAAGGGAATTATTTCCCACAATGCAATGAGAAAAAGGTGGATTTGGCGGTGATTTGTTTTGTTTGTGTAATTTTTTAGCCTCTGACTGACAGGGTTACAGAGGAATTAACATGATTTAACATTTCTGTATTGCAATGGCAGCAGAGTGAAAATAAGCAATTTTAATGAAAGTCAATGTGACCAAAAAGGGCTTTAAGAGGACAAATGTGAGTTTTTTGCCCAAACAGTTGGAAAAAAATAAAATAAGAAAAATTCAGTTATTGACTGAAATTCTAAAATTAATTTTTTAATGAACACCTTTGTCAAATATCATCACCCTCCCATAAGAAATGCCAAAATGAGAGCAAAAAATACATTTGTAGCTGACAATCTGCAAAGCAGTTTAAGCTGGATCTCTTATAGTTTGAAGCCCACTATGCCTCCATAAACAAGGTTTTGTATAATTTATATTACGTGTTGTTCAATAAAGGAAAAAATGGTCTGAGGCACCAGGCTAATTTGCTCATTTTACCACGTCTACCACAACTATTTTGCAATATTAAGGCATTACACTGATAATTAGCAGCAATTTGTCTTCATACAGCATAAAGAACAGCATTTAGAGAAAACAACTTGAGAATTAATTTTGAGATGCACCCATTTCTAGGTTTGTACAAAGTCAAAAACAAATTATTTTCAATAATTTGGAAATGTTACGTCCAAAAAATCTAAGTACTTACTTCAAGTGGAGGAGACATTGTTTGCTAATGTGTTGCCAACAGCATGCAGTGCTATCTGGTCTCAGCTGGTCATGAATCAGTCATAAGGTTTGAATTTTGATCTCCAGGTTCCTTTACATGGTTACATAATTGTATAGAAACAGCATGTCATCTTAAAAGTGATGAAATCAGACATGAGACAGAAAATCAAAATGCCAAAAGGAAACTCGACAACTTCCTCTGGTGGGCTCTGACATCACATCCAAAAATAGTGTGAAGGCCTCCACTGAGAAAGAACTTTAACAATGAGACAAGGCCAGCCATTGTGTGCCAATTATTTCCAGCAGACTGTAATGTGTGACTCACTTTGGCTACAGGGAGCAGGTAAGGGTTGTAGACTGTGCAGAGACAGGGTGTAGTGACTCTACCATCACCTGGAGGAAGTGTTTAATAATGGGCAGGAAACTTGGGAAATTTTGGTTCTGTTTGGAGTTGAGAACCATTTCTGAACATTAGGGAACATTTTTGTAAGTTGAAGATGAAGCTGTTATTATTCAGCAGATTGTACATTTTGATGATGGGGGTGTACATTATCAGTGTGGTTAATGCTCCTGCCACTCATCTACCTTCTTTTTTTTTTTTTTCCTAAGATTGACCATAAATTAAATAAATTAAAATAAATAAATTAAATAAAATTAGTGCTATTGCCAGATACACTGCCACCAACACAGGAAACACTATGTTTATGTACAATAGATGGGCAGCATTTATCACTTTTCCTCTGGTTAGCCCTCATATGAATGTTAGGCACACTTACATGCACACAACACTCCTAATTTCAGGGATTTATAATGACCAGTGAATAGTGGAAATGCAAGCATAACCCAAATGATTTCTGCTACATCTGTGACAACAACATTCAAACAACGACAGAAAATTACAGACTTTGTAAAAAAGGCATATTCTGCATATTTTGGAATGAAGCTTGGTAACTAGGACAAACCATAGGCTCCTGATACAGTGTGCCGGGCTCCTGTTGAGAACCTTAGACAGTGGACCAAAGGAAATAGAAAAAGCTTAAGTTTTGGCATGCCAATGGCATGGAGGGAGCCAAGAAATCATAGTGATGACTGCTATTACTGTATCAGGGTATCAAGGTCTTAAAAGCATTAAAAATTAAATTTGATATTGTCAAAATCAAGGCCTTAAAAGTAATAAACATTATGAGTAGGTATTCAAATTTGTTCATCTAGGTCTTACAATTTGTCAAAACATTATATTAATATTACAAAAAGTGGCGTCACCACAATAGCAAATATATTTATTGAAGAAATGTCATCAATAAAATATATGATCCATTTGTTCATCTTTTTTTAATGCTGCACTGGAGTTCTTTGATCTGTGTCAGACTTTAAAATGAAACCCTTGAGTTTCATAGAGTAGTACAGATAATTCCATAGTGCAAAAGTCATACAGATTATTGTATTATTATGTTCTGTTGCTGATGATGCTGGCATTAAATTTCACTCCAAGTGGCATTAAAAAAGTCTTAAAAAGGTGTTAAATTTAACAAAACAAAACCTTTTCATTTTCAGTGGCATATTTGAACTCAGCATGACCAAAATAGGTTTAATAAAAAGGTTGTTGCAAAACTAACTTTTTTTTCTAGCTGCAGGGCGGTGATATCAATTACAATAAAATAATTATTTTTTGGGAAAATTTTGCACATCTTGCTTTTGGTCAGGCTAAGTCAAACCAGTTGGGAAGGGCAGGGAATTTACTATATTTAATAAAGATGTACAATACACTAGAACTATGTTTAATATAGGGATGCATCAATACTGATACCAGTATTGGGTATCTGTACCAATACCATGTGCAAGTACTCATAGTTGATTCATAAAAGTGGGCCCATACCAACAACTGATACCACTTTACAGTGCTGACACGTGACATTCAGATCTCAGCTGAACAGTGAGAAATGTGTAGAAGAATGATATGAGAAACTGAATAGAGGAGAATCTAAGCTTTCAAATCAGGCATAACATGTTGAGCAAAGTTTAGCCATGGTTAGTTGTGTTCAAACCACTCAGTTGTAAAAAAAAAAACCAACAACTTAGCAACGCAGCGAGGATAGACGGCAAAAAGACAACTCTGTACAGGATGAATGAGATATAGTCGTGTAACCATATAAAGTAATCCATTTATAAGTACTCGTATTGGTACTCGGTATTGGCAAGTACTCAAATGGAAGTACTCATACTCCTATCGGTTTGAAAAAAGTGGTATTGGTGCATCCCAAGTTTAATATGACATTAGACACTTGCAACTCAGATAAAACCAGATAAGTTCGACTAAGTTCATGTAGTATGTGTGTTAAAGTAAACACTGTGAGGGGTTATTTTAGGTTATATCAAAACATATTCAAACAGGATTATGTTTACCATTTTTTCACTGTGCCTCAGATTTGACATTTTCAAACCGCCTACGAACATTTCTTAACTTAAGATGAACAGAATGTCACCTTATTTAAATATTCTCAGTTTTCACTGAGCCTCTGCTTTGTGAAACCACTGGCAGGTGGCTCTGTGGCTGTCAAAACCAAAGTCAATGTTGGTGAATGAATTCTATTTTCCCATAGTTTTTGTTCTTGTGCTTTAAAAAAACCTATGTCTTGTTTTTAGTTGACAGTAAGATGACACACACACACATTTAGTAAGGTTGAGAAGTGAAACTGACAGTGCACAACCCCAAGGCGCCACACAGGCTACAGTTTACAGTTTGGGGAAATGGGTGTCTTCTGTGAAAACCACTGCAAGTGCAAGTACAGCTGTGTTTACTCAAAATATCCATGTGTCAAATGAGTTAGCAGGAGAAAAGAGCTGACAAACTATATGATGGACAAAAAAAAGTATGGCATATTTTATTCGAGTTTCCCACGCACTTGCTGTACAGTTTTGTCGTATGTGTCCCTGCAAATCTGTCACCACAAAATACTAGAACATAGAGCAGCAAATTTGATTTACGATTTAAAAATGATTTTTTCCCCCACTTACTTAAAATCAAACTGAAGACAACAGAGAAATTGTCCAAAACAAGTTTAGCTTTATTGCTTTGATTTCCTCTTGAGGTTAAAGTGCAATCAGACAGAAGTCAAATAGAAGAGAAGGCCCTGTGATTTTACAAAAAGTTGAGCTAAAATTTTTTTTGTCTATAATTCTCTAATTTTAAAAATATTAGCTAGAACTGTAAAAACTAACAAAATCAAACATTGCAAAATCTTGTAGGGACTGACTTTGCAGCAGGGCGCTGTTTGTGCTCCGTCTGACGCGGCAAACCCGAACCAATTCCACACAACTGACGACACTGTGCCTTTCTTAGGAACGAGTTCTTCCCTGCCCACTGTTGTTTGTGTTCCTCTAGCGCGGAGGGAGGGCTGGCGGGCCTACCCACCATGAACTACGGGAGCCCAGAGCGCCTGGGGTGGACGTTTTTTTTTTTTAATCGATTTTTATTTAAACAAGTTGACCTACCTACAAATTCGAATTAATCGAAAAAAATCTATTTATATATAATTTATCGCCCAGCCCTACTAGAACAACAAAATTCTGTTTTAAGCTTACCTTAAAGCTTGTTAGTAGAGATGCACCAATGAGGCCCAATAGAGATATTGATACCTGGGCTTTGAGAGTCAGCTAATCCCACTACTCAACTGATAGCAGTGCAGAGACCAAAGGCATAGACTTGTTCTAATTAATTTTAGTTTTACCCTAAATCAACTGTAAGTGAAACCCAATAATAAATCAATGAAGCCCAAATGTCTCATTGAAACTGTTGAAGTTTTGCATAAATCATTTTATTCACCTATTGTTTCCATTTTCATTTATGACTCATTATAAATATGTATCAAGAGCCAGAATATAAAGAGTCTCAGAGGACCACAGTTTGGAAACACATGGGGTCTGAGCTACTAAAAGTGCTAAATTGTGAGTGCAGTTACAACAGAACTCAGTAACTTTTTTACCTTAAGTGTTTCATGTGATGAAATAAATTGTTGCGGGGTGAATAAAGCACCCTGCCTCTCCCCCTGCTGTCTCTGGGCCAAAAACGGCACTTAAGTATGAGTGCCGCCGACCCAGTGTCACACAAGTATCTAGTCTTGCAAAAAAGTGGCACATCACAGTTAGCAAAACAAGGTAGTGATGGCTTTATTTCTCAATTTTCATCATGGCAGTAAAGTGCAGTTTTAGTATTTATAATAGTGCTTTACCCTGAAATGTAGGGGGAGATACTAGGAATGGGAACTGATAAGATTTTAACAATGTCAATGCCATTGTTAATTCTAAATCCAATTCTTTATAGATTCTCTTATCGATTCCTGATAAATCTATAAATTAAAAATAAATAGATTTGTGGCCTACTATTAAAGTTATAAAGCAGAAATAAAATATAGTAGCTTATTTGTATTCTGTATTATTATTTGTACAGGCCTATTTTAAACTGGGCTCACTATACATCATCACATTACTGTCAGACAGGTGGGGACAGTATTCAGGGTGTTCTATGGTGGTCTCTCTCTTTCTATCGCTCACTCTGTTGCATAATGTGCACGGGAAATGAGCCCCTGCCTGTCACTGTGCACAGGACATTTAATTCCTACCTTGGCTGCACTCAGGCTTTATCTCCGCCGTGTCCACACTGTGTGACCCGTGCGCGCCAGGCTCCGTACCTCTCCACCTCCGCTGCACCTTTTCCCGCCCCGTGAGCATGTCATGCATGTGCGTTATTAAAGAGGAGAGAATGACATGCACACGCAATATACGGCGTGCTTTTTAAGCTACTCATTGAGGACGACTTTTTGCAGCGAAGTGAAAGTAAAGAAGTTGGAGGAGCTCCTAGGGGGCACGGCGGGCCTCAGAGCAAGTCCCGCAAGTCATGTTTACGCATCTATAAGTGGAATTGTTAATACAATTCCGATGGATTCGAACAATTGGAACCAGTTCTTGGCTCTGTAGCGCTACAGAGCAGCTAAACACAGAACCAATAGATTTAAAAATTCCTTTATTCTTACATCTATTTCTCTGCTGAACAAACAAAAACAGCAGCACTGATTTTGTATATCATTGCATTTATTATGTATTTATGTGCAGGTTTCTGCACTTCTTTTTATCATTTATCTTAACATTTGTCTTGTTGATGTTTTATGTCTTTTATGTCTATTGTATTTATTGTGTGACATTGGCTGCTGCATTGCACTTTAGCCCAAAATGAATTTCCCTTTGGGACAATAAAGTTGATTCTGATTCTGACTCTGATTCTGAAAAACGGGTTTCAATGCCCATCCCTAGGAGCTACATAGAGGAAAATGAGAGAGAAACAGTGAAGAAACAAGAAAAGTTCCCGAGTTTCCTGCAGGGTCTGCTATTTGTGGGCCTGATGCGTGTCATTTACTGAGTAACTGCTTTGTTGCCACCACCTTTAAATCAAGACATTGTTGTATCTTTGTAAATGGCCCATTTTAAAGCATTGTATCTTATATTCAGTGCCCCCATCTGTGCACAAGCAGTGTACCTTCTGCAAAAAAACTGCACCCATTTTTACACTGTGCTACATTTGCATATAGTTTTAGCTCCTGTAGTTGTGATAAATCACACAGCGAATGTTAAATAATTTGTGCAACTAGCAAAATTAGATGCATGATGACTACTCCCACTGTTTTTCATTAGTAATGCTTTCCTTCCCAGATGTTTGTTGCCTTTGTCAAAATGAGCTATTATTTTTCATAAAATTCTTTCAATACCTGATGATGTTTGTATTATATTGTATATAAAATATAGTTTTAATACACAGTGTCCCAACTTCGGAACTTGGGAATCAGGATTGTGTATTTAAATTTCACTGGTAAATGTAGTGCTTATAGGTAAAGATAGAATATGTATGTGAGGAAATGGTTAAATGCTGTTGTTTTGGAGTAAAGGTCTTACCAGTCTAAAACGTGGAAGTGGGATGGCAGACAAGTCAATGGGTCTTCTCTGGGTAATGTTGACAAAGCGGGCTTCTAGAACGGAGATGGCACACAGCACATGAACCCACCTGTGAGAAAGACAAACAGAAAGCATTCAGGGCAAACTGTACCATGACCAGAGTACAATGTTTTTACAAATGGCCAAGCGTGAACTCACAAATGCTTACAAGACAAATACAACAAGAGCTATGCAACTGAAACAGTGTTTAATGTTTGTTACAAGATGATAGGGCATATATTTATACAAAATAATAATTCCATTGCATGTTTGGCGCCAAAGAATACATCTTTTTATGTCAAATAAATACAAATCTTTATTCAATAGAGTAGTACAGTCTGTTTTGAATGGTAAATGTTGTGACTGATAAACAGAGAAAAAGCTTGGCCCAATCAATAGATTTTGTACCCGTATTGGAAAGTGTGTGTCAATGTGGATGTGTGTTACCAACATATAATGTAAGCGCTTACGTGGCGTTTTACATCCGAAAGAGACATCAGACAAAACAGAGAAAGGATTTCAAAGATTTGTTCAAACTTGTTTCAAAGATGAAAATCAGACAACATAATGTTAAGCACTTGCTGCATACAGTATTTTAAAATGAACAGTTATGCATGACTTTCTGATGCAATTTAACACACATTTTTGACAGTAAATAACTTGACTGTCCAGAAAATGATCTCATAACATCTGAAACTCTACAGAAAGGCTTTGCAAAGGTATTTTCAGATAAATACCTGCAGGTGATTAGGTAAAAGCCCTGCCGGTGACCACTTAATATGAGGTGATTTTATCCAATTAGAGCAGCACAATGTAGTTTACATTAGTAATGATAGAGGAGTTTGCATTATTGTTTATGATACGGGTTTACCAGTAAACAGAGTTATCAAGAGTTGTTAAAAATAATATTGGTCATTGATAGTACTGTACTGAAGCATTTTTGAGAATTTATTGCATTCACAAATTATACCACTACTAATCTGTGTGTGAATGATAATATTAAAGAGTCATACATTTTCTGAAATTGTTTTGGACACTTTTGCATTAGTATTTCACGTTTTGACTTAAAATTATGTATAGGAGAACGCCTTCTTTTGGGGAGCCGTTACCGTGACTTTGCAGAGAATGCTTGGGTTAGGTGTCTTTCACTTCCTGCTGGCAATGGTGGGGACTGGACAGACCGTGTCTATTTAGCACAGCTAATAGTAAGCATGACGCTAACAGATATGAGCTGACTGCTTTGTAGTGACAGCAATTTAAACACTGAAATTATCAGAACGAGTCCAGTGATGATGGATGGGAACAAGCACAAACAAGCAGAAAGAAACAAGTTTCTGAGGTGAAAATAACATTATAACATTGTAGAAGTCCCAAAAAAGTCATGCAAAAGAGGATCTTTAATAACACTCAGAGGCAAACAAAATCAGAAAGCAGGGCCAGGATACCATGAACCGAGATGGAGCTTTCATGCTTTCCCACACCAGGGACTCACTCCTTCAAAGACTCTAACACAGCAGGGGGTGTGGTCAGCCTGACAGACCCTAAGGTAGACCAGGCTGACCATGGCCCCCTCCGTGTGAATGCCTGGGAAGAACAGCTGATAAAGACCAGTGTTCATGTGACACTTCCGAGGAAGACTGTATCTTACAGTCAAAACATGTCAAAGTAAAAATAAACATCTCCTTAATCTTTTGTCTGAATACAAATACACCTATTGTACATGTTTTTAGTGGTAGGGGAAACCGGAGCACCCAGAGGAAACCTACGCAGACACGGGGAGAACATGGAAACTCCACACAGCAAGGCCCCACCATCACTATAGCACTAGTAAATGGCTCAAGACAACATTTCAACCACAGCCAGCTGAAATAATATAGTACAGTACTTTTCTTCTCATTGTCTAAAGCTGATGCTACAGACTGCTATCCCAAGGTGTTCAAACAAAGCGTCAGGTATCCAGCTCTTCAGTCATGTGGTTGACCGATCAAGTGACTGACCTAATTGTATAAAAATTGCAAAAATCAGTGTTTAGGTCTGTCTCTAATTGTATGTAACAAAATAAACTCTCTCTCAATACTTCTGAGGTAGAAGATATTAACTCAGACAAAGGTATATCAAGCGGCATATGGAGTGTACAGACCAAGAAAACTGTGTAATAATTGGCTCCCATTTTGTTACATGTTAGAAGAAAACCTCCCTGATACTGTAGCTTTGGGGCGTAGCTGACCAAGCATCTGACTATAAGACTAAAGAATTGGAGACTATATAGCAAAGCAATTCATTATCAACAGCAAAACTGTGATAAAATGAATGAGAAAGGTTATTCTGAAAAAGAAAAAAAAAGAAAAAGTTTGCTGTAGGCACTTCCTGTCATTTCCACGACATTCACGCTGCATGATCAAAGAGGACCATAGACGCGTGTGTGCAGTGCTGTGTGCTAATGGCATGTGCTGCGTTTACAAAGTGCATTTAGCCACAGGGGCTGGATGCACTACATAGATTTTACCTTTTAAAGAATAAAGAAAAGACAGACGTCAATGATTCACTGGCTCAATGAACAGTAGGAAGAGGAAGCACGACAGGAAGCCTCATTTCTCTAACTATTCAGAGAAATGCTCTGGTCTTGGCAGTTCAATGCAATCTGAAGTGCACTTTTACAAGACGAGAGTACTTTGCACCCGCAGACTAGAATAGAAGTGAGAGAGTTAAAGAATGTGAATGAAAAATTATCCCTTAAAAATTCTAGCTAGCTTTCATAGTATTCTTAATATTACCTTTGATGATTTTGATCCATTTGAAAATCCCACCAGCAAAAGTTTAAATGTCCAAAATAAATAAAAATGATGAACAGTCATTGCTATATTATTCAATTTCCTATATATTCTGGTCAAAGTATAATTTCAATGTACAAAAAAAGAAATTAAATAAAAGGTACCAACTTACATAATGTGTGCTGTTGTTGAGTGGGTATACAACATTAGCATGTGTTGATATTTGGCTATTCTATTTTGACCTTCCAGTCCAGACCTTAACCCCACGGAGAATCTTTGGGATGTGCTGGAGAAGACTTTGCGCTGGTCCAACTCTCCCATCATCAGTATAAGATCTTGGCAAAAAATGTATGCAACACTGGATGGAAATAAGTGTTGTGATATTGCAAGAGCTTATCAAAACAATGCCACAGTGGATGCATGCTGTAATCAAAGCTAAAGGCAGTCCGACAAAATACTAGTGTTTTTTGGGCTGGCAGTCACTCCAGCACATCCCAAAGATTCTCCGTGGGGTTAAGGTCTGGACTCTGTGGTGGGCAATCCATGTCTGAAAATTAGTCTCATGCTTCCTGAATCACTCTTTCACAATTTGAGCTCAATGAATCCCAGCACTGTCATCATGGGATAAGCCCGTGCAATCAGGAAAGAAAAAAAAAATCCATTGATGGAGTAACCTGGTCGTTCAGTATATTCAGGTAGTCAGCTGATCTCATTCTTTGGGCACATAACGTTGCTGAACACAGACATGACCAACTACAGGGAGGCTCTTACCTATTTACTTAGTTAAATCCAGGTGGCGACTTTTTTTTGGCTAGGCAGTATATATTGTATACAATGTACTAGATAAATTTTACTTTAGTCTTTATGCAGATAAAAGCTCCCAAATAATATATACATTTTGTTGAGTATTAAAAATGGGTAAAAATGTAGGCTTAGTGGGCTGGCACATAGTCAAAGCTACATTATCCATCCTTTTACAGGGCTTTAAAATCTGTAAAATCTGTATACTCATAAGTCATGGTTCTTTGACATCATTTTTTATTTTTATTTCAAAACTCTACATAAGCCTCTACAACCAGTGGTACGTGGGCTTATTCTAGTGATGCAGTCCTGAATTTGTCTGATTTAGAGCCACTTTTATTCCTGTTTTCGTCATGCTCTGGTTTGGGCTTAAAACTGAAGTTTATACCACTGCATAGTCCTCGTTTAATCCTGGTTTTGACCTGATTTAGACCCAATTTTGTCCTGGTTTAGGTCTAGTCGAGTCCTGGTTTAGTCCTTAGTAAGGCACATATCTATATTAATACCTGTTCAATCCAAAGATTTAGGCTCATGTTAGTCTATCCGTGGTACTTGGAAAGCCCAATGTTTTCTAAAGTGGTACTTGGTGTGAAAAGTTGGTTTCTCTGGTTTAAAGACTTGAGCTTGACTGGATGAATATCGAAAGGTTATTTCTATTACATTTACCTTTATTACTTACTTTTCAGTCAACCAACTATTAATGTATTTCTTACCCAAGATATAATGTTGCAGTTCTGTGTGCTGCTCATGGGAACTTGGACTTACTTGTCATTGTTGGCCCTCTGCAGCGCTCCTCCTCTGAGTGAACACAGACAGCAGTCCTATAAAACAAAAACACGTCAGTCACATTTGAAGACACTTTAAATGTGGCTTCCTGGTCTGCACACCTGTCTAAATACCCATTTCCTTTTTCTTTCAGTTTAGCGAATAGCAGATTTTCAGTGCAATAGGGAGAATAGAGAACAGTGGACAGTGGACACCTGGTATGGCAGCTGTCAGGAAGGAGTTGGTACAGTTTGTCAAAGCTCCAGGGATGAAGTCAACCACAGGGTAGCAGCAATAAAAAGGCAGCCTGCAGCATCAGCAGTTTGGATCCAGACCAGGTGGAGTTACTTCTGAACTGCTGTTATGTAACCACACACTACAGTGGTATATGTCATTATTTTTTAAAAGCTTTTCATTTCACTCACTCAATAACAGAGGTGGGTAGAGTAGCCAAAAATTGTACTCAAGAGCACAAGAAGCAAAAATTGTGTTGTGTTGTTGTGTTCCTACTCCAGTCACATGACTAATGAATGTGGGTAGAGTAGCTATAAATTGGGGCAGCAGTGATAGCCCACTAACCGAAAAGGTAGGAGGATAAATTCCCGCTTCCAGCATTGCATACTGCCATTGCCATTCAGTATGATTGTGTTATTGTGTGTTTGGTGATGGTCAGAGAGGCCATTGGCACAGCATGGCTGCCAAGTCTCTGTCAGGAGTAGCTTACCACCACCGGTGCATGAATGAGGAGTGAATGAATAATGCACTTAACTATAAGCGACTTTGAGTTTCTAGAAAAGCCCTATAAAAACTGATTATTCTGCAAGTAAGAGTATTGTTGTAAAAAGTATGTTGTGATGAAATTACTTTTAGAAGTACAATTTATTCAAAAAGTATAACAGAGTAAATGTAACTCATTACTACACACCTCCACTTCAATCAATCAAATCTAAACTTAGATTATTACTTCCAGATTGTCCAATAAACTACTCAACTGAGTGAGAAATGATTTAAAGGCACACAGCTTCAATTATATATTTTTATCCATAAACATTATAGCGATAGTGTTTGTGCTTTTATTTTATACAAAAATATCTTGGCCATCATGGCAAACAGCTCCTGTGCAATGTACAGATTCATTACATCAGGGAAGAGAGTCTGGAGAGACTGGCCATGTGCTGAAGAGTGCTGATTAATAGTAAATAGTGACATACAATCACCTGCACTGAACAAAACATTTGAAAGTTAATGGCGGTTAATGTACATCATCATCATCATCAAGATTTTTTTTTTTTTTTACCAGAGTAAAAGAATACCGGGTAACCTGTGGTGTTTGTGTTTTCACTGAAACCCCAATGTTTATGGCTTTTGATCGTCTCCAGACATGTTAGGCACCCCCTACCAGGTACATTTTTAGGGAAAGTCAGGGTTTGACGGAAGGGTTTTTCGACAGATAATTTCTGTAGAAACATGCAGAGGTTTTTCAAAATCCCAGGTAAATGAAAAAAGTTCCTGAGGTGGAGTGTTGGTGCTAGCTCTCTGAAATGGAATTTAAAGATGCATTATGTATTTTTTTTACTTAAATTTGAGGAAAACTAATTATGCAGTTAATAACACAGCATAACCAAAGTCATTTCTGAAAAAATGAGACTCCAAGACCTCATCTGGGCTTTAATAGCAATTCTTTGCAATTAATAGCTTTATTTGTTGTGCTGTTCCTCTATCTAAGCAGACATAGCCAGTGAGGAAATAGGCTGTTTTCTCTGCATAAATGGCTGCCACTGATTCAATGTTGATAAGCTGTGGGAGCCAATGGGAGCAGCCTGAAAGAGCCTTATGTAAAGTTACCCAAGAAAGTGTCCAGTATGTGCAAAACATAAATAATAAAGTGATAAAATAATAAAGCCTAGATGACATGTTCATCATTTTTTACAGCCATTTCTTTTACAAATACATATTTCCATCGTTTTTCCCTCTTAAAATTGACCTGTTTTGTGTGAGTCCTCAAACAATAATTTTTGGTCAATTGAGCAATGTTTGTTAAAAACTGGGTTAAGACTTTAGAATAACTCACCACTAGTAATAAAGCAACTATGTAATTAACACTATTTTAATTAAAAAAAAAATTGTTTATGGATACTGAATTAACATTAATGTGTACAACTACGCACTGATTTACAAAGTTTTTGACTCAAAAATGAAATGTTAAAAACAATGTTTATAACCCAATGGGGTTTATTCATGTTGACATAATGCTTTGTAAATAATACATTAAGTGGTACTTACTGCTTAACTCATACTTAATAATGTTGTGAGTGTGTGTTATTCTAAAGTTTTATCAAAAATGCTGCAAGTAATAATGTTTCCATGTATTGGTGTGTGAATATGTGAATATATTTTGGCAAACCTTGTAATTACACAGTGTTTTTTAGTATCATCATATGACACAATCATCATGTCGTCAGTGTTTAATAATGTCACGAATACTTTAATGCAGGGTTGTCAAACTCAATCGGAGCGGGGGCCAAAATCAGAAAACCAGTCTTGGTCGCGGGCCAAATACGAGTATTGGATAAATAATAAAGCCAGGTTATTGTATTTTTGTTCTCAGTTAGGCTGCAATAGGCGTTTTAACACATAATATTTCTTCTCCACAGAACTACAAATGTAGATTTTTGGATTTAAGGGGATTCATAGGTTAATGTTCGTTTTGAATCTGAACTTAGAACTGAATAAATAACAGGAAATAGGCCACGGACTCGGACTACAACACAAACTACTAAGAAATTATTATGTATGTATTATAGTTTACTGCCACAGTTACCTAACTCCTCCTATAAGACAGGTGTTTTCACCAGGTCTACTCTGTTTTACTGTGACAGTACAAAAGCAGATAAACATTTAGGTGCATGCCATGACCCTTATGTGAATAAATATTAGCGCTGCTTTAAGCCTCTACAGAAGTCAGCACCTATACACACCTCCTTGTACCTTACTTTTATTGAGCAACCCAGTGTCCACCTCTCTGTCCTCTGCAGGACACAGTGTGGACCTAATTTGTTCCTCTGTCTGTGCGAGTTTAGCTGTTTGCTGCGTGTAAATGTGTGCATTAACAAGCACTCTCAGTGCTTGCACCCTCACTCAGGGCAGTGCTGTGAATGAACATAAACAACTCTGATAACTTGTCTTTACTGACACAGTGTGACTCAGGCTCTTATTAAACCGCTGCTGTCTGTAGCTTCTGTTTTTGGAGACGGGTTTTGTGATGCAATGCCGTGTGGTTATAGCCTATTGTTATTACTGCCACATTAGCTCAACAACAAAGTGTAGTAATACAGTGTTTACAGACAGTCCCAACTGTTTAAGAAACTCCTGCTTTCACGGTGCCCTCTTCTTTGTCCATTTCTTTTGGTGAAAGATAAATGTCCCAGTAGAATCCTTCCACTCTCTGCTCTGCTCCTGCTGCTCTGTTTAAATGTCGCTCGCTAAAACAGTGGGGGAGCAGCTGTGGCTTCTGCAGTGCATTATGGGAGATGTAGTTCAAACAGGTTGTGTGCAATATATCGGCGGGCCATTTTTAATATCTATTAGAAATTATTTTGTGGGCCAAAACAAATTATCCTGTGGGCTGGATTTGGGCCGTGGGCCTTGAGTTTGTCACCCCTGCTTTAATGAGTGAGCCATGCTACAGAGTAGTAAAAGTATTTTATGATATTGTTTATTAATAGTTATTATGAAGGGTTTTTGTGTAACAAGTAATTAAAAGGTGCACTTGTCCTTAGATGCTCTGGTCACTGTGAAGCAATCAGTCTGTTCATTTTGTGAATAAATATATTGTGTAATGTGCTATAGATTAATATTCCCAGACAGTTTAGCCTCTTTAGAAGCTCAGCTTTTTAGAGCTATACAAATTATGTACATGTACATAACATAACATGTACATTACAGAATACAAACATCCAAAAAAATACACACAAAGATGAAAATTCAAATTACAACTATAGCTATACTACTATAATACCATAGCTATAGTACTATAAATGTGTAATTTTTACAACACTGTTTTATTCATTTATGTGTTTACCATAAAAACTTGCATTAACCTATTTTTAAAACAAAAAACTTCTTTATTTGAGTAGACAGACAGCATACACCTCAGCTCAGGCATTGGCCCTATCCCACAATGGGACTTCAACTGGGGATCTTCTTGTTCAGGGGAAAATGCCCTATCTATTGAGACTAAGTCTTTGCATGTCACAATGGCAAAAAAAAAAAACACACACAAAAAAAAAAAAACACCAAAAATAATGACTTGATCCTTTACTGATTGCTGGACCTCTTTGGTCCTATCTTGCAATGGTACAAATCCCTAAAAAAAATCCTGGATACAGATTTATACCAAAAATATTTTTTTCCTTAATCCATTACCTTTCCTAAGGTACCCAACCATTACTTTTAAAAAAATTACCAACAGTAAATAGGTAAATGCTTTACCATTCCTAAAACTACATTATATATTTATCGTAAAACCAAAAAAGAACTTGTTGACCTGTAGAGGGAACCTTGCCCGCTGGCGTTCAAAGGTGCATGTGCCAAGAATGTGCTACATTGCTCAAATGTTTCACCTCAGTCTATTGTTCAGAGCAGAGTGAACGCTCAAAGCAGAGGAAACTCAGAGATTTACATTTGAGGGTCAAGGGTAGGAAAAAACACAGCCACAAACACAATGCCATGTGAAGGAAGGGGACTCTTGAACACTGACAAGCTCTCAGACCGTGTGATAACCCTGTGATGTGCTAACGCCAAGCCTGTCATGTAAAAATATTAATGATTCTGCTTTCCTCTGTTCTGGAACACAGAAGGGCCATAATGCCAATATTTATGAAATGACAGATGTACAATGTCCAATCAAACAAAAAAATTTTTGAATCTGCTTTAGTTCAGACATTATATAACATAATACATACACTATCACTACCCAAAAAAAAAAGAAAAAAAAGAAAAAAGAAATCAATAAAATATAGTTATAGTTCTGGTCAGGGAAGAGGTTAATAAATTAAATTTGAACCTTTGAAAGTAGAAAAACCATACATTTATTTACATTTTATAGCACTTTTTAGGGCTGGGAACCCTTTTGGACACTACAGGTAAAAGCGTTTCTTTATAAATAGTGTCAGAGAGTTAACTGTGAGCCATAATGAGCACAATATTTTAATGGTGATTTTTTATAAATATATTTATTCATTTTAGAATAAATAATTGAAATATTTCATTCTACTGAATCTATATTATATACTGTCTGGGTTTCACTTTAAATTGAACTAATAATGAATTAAGAAAAATCTGACTTTTCCGTCATATTCTAATTATTGATATGCTCCTGTACAATGTTCACTTCCCTTGCGCAATCTTATTGGGCAACAAGTCATTATTACAAGACCATTGCATTAATTAATAATCTCACGATGTAACAGGAAGACAAGATAAACATCAAAAGTTTATGGCAATTCAATCTTTCTGAGACTCTTCCTGCTTTCTTTTTCTTTCCCGTTAGGATTACTATGAGCAGACAGTGTATTTACCTGAGTTATGGCTCTGGCCTTACAGCGAGCACACTGCCAGTCATTTAAGTCTTCTTCATCATCTTCAGAAACGCCATAACAACCTGAAGACAGCAAAAACAGGTGTTAGACCATTTCCTAAAGCAATACAAACTAGGAAACATATGGAATTGGCGTATAATATCTTCAAAATAGAAAGGTTATGTGTTTTTACAGGTGCTAATTATATTAGTTTTTGGCCCAGAAATGTTTATGTACAGTATATCATCATGGATGAGAGTGAGAGTTCAATATTTTGATGTCAGTGCTAGATGCTAAAAACAAAAGCTGTACATTAAAACTTGTACCATGTTATGGCACCCAGTGAATGAATGGCGCAAATGGCAAATGTCTTAGCAATAATAGTGGCCATAGCAGAAGTACTAATTGTATAAATTGTAATAGTAGTAGTGATAGTTGTAAAAGTTGTAAAAGCAGTAGGACTGGCTAATATGACTAAAAAACACCCCCCATTATCAGGTAATGCGAGTTAGATGAAGTAGGGCTAGGCATCGAACAACAATACCTTTGTAATATCAATGGAAAAGCTCCAGTAAATAGTGGTATCCAAAAAATAATTATGCTTTGGTACCAAGTTTTGATACCTGGCGGGTCTCAAAGCAGCGCAGCACTTTCTACAGAAAGCTACAACCAACACAGCTGTTACAGGGCAAAAGCAAAAGTAAAAAGTGAATGTCTTTGTGTTGTGAAAGATGGACTTTGGAGATAAATGTGTTCATGTCTTAGAATGTGAAACGGGTCACAGGCTGGAGGAGTCCTATCTCTGAGTGGGTATACTCTCTGCTTGCATCATCCCAGAAATAAATCTTTTGCGATACACACGCTCACAATAATTAATTCACTAATACCAGTATCAAAAACTAGATACTGTTTAGGTAGTGGTATTAAAAAAATAAAATTCCCTTCCCAGCCCTATCCAGCCATAAGTATGACTAATTTATTAGATTTTTTTCTCATCATCTGACCTAAAAGAACATCTAAACAGAGCCCGCACCTCCCATAAAAAACAATATTAAAGAAAGTATTACAAGTTACTGTAGTAGAAGAACCTGAGAGGACTTACTGGTGTGCACCCGGACACAGCAGCGTTTACAGGTGACCAGGCGACTAGTGCCATCCTCTGCGACGTAAGGGTTAGACAGCTGGCCCTCTCCACTCTCACTGGTCTTGTTGGACTGAGTGTTGAAGCACATCTCGGGAATGAGAGGTTTGGACCACTGGCAGCCTCCAGCACGCGTCACTAATGAGGTGTCACTGCCACACTCAGTCTGAAAGGAAGACAGAATTCATGTTAGCAGTTTTTACAAATGCACCACCTCTATTACTTTTAATATCTGTCTTGTTTATTTAGGAGACAGCAGCTGTTTCTATTGTGAGAAAGTGTTAAACATAAAGCACAGCTAAGTATGTTTTCTTTACTGAGATTACTCATGGCACAGCTAAAAGCAAACAATTTTTACCATCAAATGTTACTTATAACTTGTTGATCAATAAATAAACATACTTAATGCTGGTGAACCACTTTAAACCAAGAAAATATTAGGTCTCTGATAGTACTGTTCACCCTTGAGTGAGTGCTACCTGGTGGTATGTGTGGAAGAGCAGACAGATGGAGCAGTACGGCGGCTGCTGGCTCATCCTCTGGTTGTATTCTCTCTCGGCAGTGGGGTTCACTGGTCGATGCTGCCACAGTTCATTCAGCGGCTGGGCCCACTCCTCGTTGGTCTTCCTAGGCAAATCTACAGACAGACCGGCCACAGAGTCACAGCACACTGTCAGGAGAGATGATAAATGTCAAATTAAAGCCAATGAAATGAAACAAAGTAGACAGACATTACTGTAAAAAAAAAAAAAGAAAAAAAAAAAAGAAGAGAGAACCTTTCCAATCAACAATTATCAAAGTAACTCAATCACAAATGAAGACACAGCCACAAATGTGTCCATGTCAACAATCCAACAATTTTGAGGATTGTAAAAAAAAAAAATTAAATACATAAAAAAAGCACACTTTTTGTAAACAAAATGGTTGTATTCCAAAGAATGGTACCCTGAGCAGACCATAGTACATTTTTAATGGAGGTATTAGTGTTGGCCACCAAACATTGCAAATTATAAATAATCAATAGAGTTTTGGCAACTGTGGTTCAAAAGTGTTCAATTCCACAACACTCCTTGCTTGAAATAAAGGTGGGATGAGGAACTGGGCAATACTGCCTCATAATAATAACATATATTAAGAAGATTAAAGGTAATACCTATTCAAATAATCATTGTATTAATATTAAATGTATTTTTTCTTTAACTGTAAAAGAAAATTAAGTATTTTGTAAAAGATTACCTTTGATATGCACACTCAGAGTTTGGAAAAGCAAATTTTTGGGTTTTTATTTTTCAGATTGATTTATCTGACTATAAAACATTTTACTAATTTGCCTCCTATTTGCAGTCCATTTTAAAGAGAAGAGAGCAGTTTTTCTAGATTGTGTTCACATATGACTCCTATTATCTGTCTATTTGCTCACTAAATGTAAAAAAAAAAAATAAAAAAAAAACTCTGAGTATTCCTGAAAAGCACAATGTAGGTGTTA
Source organism: Bostrychus sinensis (assembly GCA_020698575.1). Lineage (NCBI taxonomy): Eukaryota > Metazoa > Chordata > Actinopteri > Gobiiformes > Eleotridae > Bostrychus > Bostrychus sinensis. The sequence continues at coordinate 28,951,858 of CM036256.1, forward strand.
AGTATAATCTGTGTTACTTCTTTGCATGATAAAGCTTTAACTTCAGAATCCTGTTTTAATACAGTGTCCCTTAAGGGCCAAAAGATCAACAGCATCCAATGCAAATAAGACAGCCTTTTGTTGACCCTCTCCCAACTTAAGAGATGTGTTGCTACCATTAAAATTTTATAAAGTGGCAAAACATCTCAGTTTCAACGCGTTATTTTGTTCATATTCTATCATGAATACAGTGGTAGTATTTCTTAAGAACCACAAAACACTGAACTATTGGTGACAGACATTAATAATGACGTAAAAAGTAAAAAGTACATACTGTTGTCCCGGTTCATCTCTGTGAAGAGAGGGTGACTGGGAGGCAAAGAAGGGAGCCCGACCTGGCGCTGCCTTCTCTTAACCATTGATTTACAATAGGAGTCCTCTTCTGACACCTGCTGGAAAGAGGATGTATGTCATCAACAAAACAAACCTACAACTAATTAACTTACTTAATGCTATGTACTGGTGTATCTCCTTATTTTTTTCTTTTTTGTTCTCAAATTACTACTTACATCATGAGAAACCACCTCTGTATGATCACAACCTGCTGTTGTGTCAGTGAGGGTGTCTGTCACAATTACAATGTCACTGTCCATAAGCGGGGACTGGCAACTCTGTTTGGAGAACAACAGCAAAGCTTGGTATTAAAACTGATTAACTATGTGTTTCTTTTAATAAATAAAGCAAGAGATAAGATTTTATTGGATAGCTGTAGATACTATTTAAAGCCAGGATTTTTAGTAAGCCATGCAAAGGAGATTCACCAGTACATAGAAAAAAGTCTTGAGTCGTTACTGTATTTAGTGCATGCGTTAAAGAGAAAGAAAGAATTTGGTGATTAAGTAAAAGTGTTTCAAGATACAGTACATGCAACACAGTGCCAGTTAAGACCACTAGTAACTAGTAGGGGTGGGAAAAATAATATTTCTTTCGATGCATTGTTCATGTCTTTAAAACAATGCTGAATCAATTCAGAAAAGCTTATCGGAATTTTATAAAGAGTACTGATCATTGAAGCCACCGGGTTGCAAAGAGAACTCGCTGAACACACATGGGCTGGAATACATGTGGGTTTGTTTACCTCTGCTCTCCGTGAGAACATGGTGGTGCCCACTTCATTACAGGCTACTGTCCAGAGGCATTTGGATGTTATAAACCCAAAACTTGAGGCAAACATGACTTGGACAAGAGCCGCAGCAATTACAAAGTGTGTCAAACAAAAGCGTGATGATTTGGTAACAAAACAAAGCCTGAAGAACCACTGTCTTACGGTGCCAACCATGTCTGCTGTTATGGTTAGAAAGAAAGGCAGCCCTTTCAAAAGCAGATGCTGTTGTTGCACATATAAATGCTGCAGTCTAAAAGTATAATAACTTCATTCAATCAGTATTAAATATGTTAGATATCAGTGGTTGTAAAGGTAAATGTAAATGTAAATGTGCCTTGGTCACAATGACCCGTATGAACACCCTACAAACAATTTTTGGACCATTTCCTACAGCGTCCTTGAGGCAGCCTTATAAGAATCCAGCGGTCGTAGCCCGTTCGTAAGTTCATGGTCAGGTCTTGGTCTTGTCCAAGATTTTCTACAAATGGGTCACAAAAACCCTCTCCGCAGGGCCTCCATACAAATGCCTAAGCAACAACTTATAAGAACAATGCAACGTGATCTGGCACTGTAACTGTAATAACTGCACAAATAAGAGTTTGATGAAGCTATGTAAATCTTGTAATGTAGCTTATCCCAATTGACAAGCGCTAACAGATGGTAAGGCTTTACGCTGTGCCACTGTGTCAACGACTCATAAAACCATAATCACTGTCTCTGCCGCTTCTTTGGGCAAATTTAAATTCACACACCGTCCATTCTGACAGACTCATGTCCATCACAGAAAGGATGACGCTATAAACTTTGCTAAATTTACCATATTTATAGAAGAAAGGTTTGTCAAAGACACGTCATGAGTGTCGGGGTTAAATTCCATTAATGTGAGCTGTGCCCAAACAACAGAATAAAATGTATAATCTGCTATGGCCTCGATTATATAAGTTGACTGAGTTGTAAATAGTAGGCTATTTTAGACATTTTGGTGATCTGTTATGTGTTATTCACGTTGATACGAACAGGAAATATGCATAATAACGTGTGTGTTGCTGATGTAAACAGGCTGTTTTATGCTGTAGCCTAAGGGGGGGTTATATGTGGCTCTTATTTTTGCAGTCTGAAATTAAATAACAATGGGGTTTAGACTTCAGCTTTAGGTAAAACAAGCACACTACACTAATACCAGTAAGAGTACTGGTACCAGTAATAGAATGATAATTTATCTGAGCTTCAGACTAGTACAAGTTGGCTCTTGTGACTGGAGTTTTGGCTTTCACTTGATCTCCCAAATACAAAAAACTATAATCTGTATGAATTTTTCACTAATGAAAGCTATATATTAAAAACAGATGAAATAACTCCAGTGCTGTATTAAGCCTACATAGCTAAATCTAACCATAATTAACTTCTTATCTAAGGCTCTTTAATTATTATGATCAAAATTAATTCTCTCAATACTACTACTTACTTTGAAGGGCACTGGTTACATTAAAGGCTACTATTATCATTATTAATAAGGGGTGAAAGAAAATATTTTAAAATGTATATATCGCAATGTTTTATTTGTGATACTGTATCAATATCAAAAAAGGCCGTATCAATATTTTAATATTTTCTTTCATTGAAAAAAACAAAAAATCAAAAACCAGGACCAAACACTGAATATTTTTTAGATGTCATTAAAAAATCTTGCCGCATTTTAATTTTGTTGCTTATTAAGAGAACGCTAACTTGTTGTGGCACAATACAGTGGCAATAATCACTGTTCTAATCTTTAAATAAAATGTATTTTATAAAAAATTTGTGAGGTTGTAGCGAATGTGTAACCATTTAGCTGTTTTATTTAACGTAACATTTAGCGTCTATATTTAGCATATAAGCTAAACAATACGTAATTCTCATTTCTTAATTTTAATGTTATGCAGGACAAGTAGTTACAAAAATCTAACTTTAATAAGTTCAATTTAGCAACTGGAACTGATCAATGAAATCAGATCTGGATGCTATTAATTCAAAGTAATTTTTAATAAATATATGAATAACTACCATTCGTTCCTGCGGTCCAAAAACGTCTAAAAAAATATATATTTCTTTGTTCCCTCGTAGAGATGAATGGGATAGAATGTCAATCTCTGTACTAGGCTGCTTGCGGAATTTTTCTAATAACATCACTCCTGGAAGGGCCTATATCGATTCTGTATGGCAGGGGTAGGCAACCCTTGGCCCTCGGCCAGATAAAGTTGACCCTCATCAACCTTTTAGCTGATATCCACTTTTATTAATTGCTATTACTTGATAAGATTTACGAGGGGAGCTGTCAGTGAATGAAGCCACTGTAAGACCCTATTTGCAAGCATACAGCTCTCCGTCATGGTTTCATGGTTTTAGTTGCCTCCAACCAATAAATTGCATGTATTCTATCATGTGTGCTCCTTCTGTCATGGTTAACTTTGCCTCTATCCAATAAGTATCCAATGATTATCTAATCTGCTGTGTAAAAATTTAGCAAAATAGGGGGTGGTGCGGTTGGGGTGAGGATTTTTATTTATTTTTAAGGTATTTATTTATTGATCTATATATTTTGTATACGTACTTGAACATGTTAATACATGTTCATTTAAAACTGCCAAGGAACCATGACAGAGAACTATATACCATATTTTCTGGACTATAGGTCGCACTTTTTTTCATAGCCTGGCTAGGGGTGCGACCGTGTATAAGTCAGTCGCACCTTTCACGTGTTCGTTATTTTCACACTGACAGCCACGAGAAGGCGCTCTAGGCTTGTGTACCAGCATCTGCTGCACCTGTACCACTGACAATTTAAAATGTAAACATTACGGCTAACAACTTATAAACTTATAACTTATAAAGACAACTGAGAAAGGCCGGAATAATTGGAAATGGAACTGATGCTGAGTCTGATGACAGCCACGCAGAGGAGGAGGCGGCGCTTCGTCTACCTCCAGAGTTGTTCAGAAGCGACACCGAGGATGAAGAATTTAAAGAATTTAGTGATTAGGAGTGAGATGGTGAGTTTGGTGAACTTGTTATATTATGTTCTTTATGCTATAGTTATGTGAATAACTGTTAATATATTGCGTTAACATACGGGACACCTATTCAGTTCGTGGTTTATGCTTCATGTAGCTGAATAACCATCAATGTGTTACGTTAGCAAACCGCACACATACGCAGCCTGTTGTTCTCTGTTCTATTATTACTATAACTTGCCTTTCAAGATGAAATGTCTGTTCTTGGTGTCGGATTTTGTAAAATAAATTTCCCCCAAAAAATGTGACTTGTAGTCCAGTGCGACTTATATACGTTTTTTTCTTCTTCATTATGCATTTTTTGGCTAGTGCGACTTATACTCCTGAGCAACTTATAGTCCGGAAAATATGGTATCCATTCTTGTGGCTACCACCTGGTGGTTCAAAAATGATTAGGCCCGACTGCAATCAAACTTGCCTACCCCTGCTGTATGGTACTGTGATGCTTGTATTACACAGCCCTACTATTAATACTATTAATATTGTTAGGAGAATGACTAGAGTGCGCCATGTCAGATGAGCTCACCACGCAAGCTACACCTTAAAGCCAGAACTACAGACTCGAAAATGTGTATACTCCAAATCTCAACACACCTTTCTCCTGTTCATGTCCACTTTTACTGGAATTGTAACAGGAGACGACATTGGACTACTGGACTCATCTTCAGACTCCGATTCCTCATCTTCATCTGACAGGGAATTTTTGCTGTCATCATGGTCCTCTTCTTTAACACAGGCTACTTCTGTCAGCTCCAGTTTCTCCATGGCCGGACTGGCCTTATTTTGATGCTCCTGGACGGTCGTCTGAACTTCTGTGTTCATTTTGTGTTGAAGGTGCCGCGGCTGGTGCTCTCTGGCATAACTGTGGACTTGGAGTTGAGTATGTGGCTTCCTCTGTAAGTCCTGAGTGTAGTTGTGAACTTGTAGGATGTCTTTTGGACTGAGCGGACGGTGGAAAAGCAGACTGGCCACTCCCATTTTGCGCTTTGGTAGCGCGGTGGCGTCGGTCCACGTTGGTGCTGCCATTAAAGATAGGTGCCCGTTTCTGGGCTCGGTCTGGGAGGAAATGGCGGGAGCGCGGGTCTTGGTGTAGTGTGGAGGTCGGGCTGTGTCGCCGTTAATTTGAAGGAAGCCTCTGTGAAAGGGGTCCAATAGTGTGAGCTTGGTTGGAGTGACAACCAGCTTCGGGGGACCTGGAAATAAATAATAAGAATTAGATTACAGTCAAAAACAAAAAATTATGAGTAATGAAATACTGTTAATAATATATGCAATCTGAGTAAACTATTTAGGCCCCTTTCCTGTTATAATATGAGAGTAAAATATAGATATATAGGCAGGACATGTATGTCACTTTCAAGATGGACACATGTTCTAGGACATGGGTCAGCAACCCACCTCTCAGGGGCAGCATGCAGCTCTTTAAAGCCTCTCGTGCAGCTCTTTTGAGTTTTGAAAAAACAGCAGAGCACAGATCTGTCCTCTCTCTCTCTCTCTCTTCATCAGCCCAACACATACCAGAAGCGCCAACGCACGCGTGCACAGCGCTTGACCCCACATCACTTACGCCCATATTTGGACGCAATGACGCGGCTGAAAACACATGCTCCACCACAGAGATTGCTTAACCCAGAATTTTCTATCATTGATGGATTATTTATAGCTTTGACGGAAATTTCTAAAGGCCGTCCATCATTTTGACAGAATAAAATGAAGGAAGGTAGAGTTGCAATTCCCAGTTCTGTCCAGGAGATGACAACAGCACGAGTTAATTAAAGCTCTATTTGCCATAGTTTCGTCTTTGTCTCAGCTTCATATACTGTACTTCTTGGACTGGACTGGACTTATCCGTGTGCGGGCGCCACGTGTGAATCACGCTAAAACTAAAACACCCAAAAACCCTAAAACAGCGTGGACTAAGACTAAGCCACGCTCTGCAGTCTGTGGCCTGCAAAGTCTTAAAGTGAGTGCAAAACGGCGGTGCGGTGAGTTTTAAGGTTCCAATAAACACATACCCTTCTCCTTTTGCTTTTCCTTCTGTTTAGTCACTGCTGTGGAGTGCGCAGTCTTCTCCGTGTAAAACCAGACTGGCTTCCATCCTGTGACCATCAGCACGTTTAGCTGTAGCTTTAATACGCACTTGAATAAAAGAACAAACTGTTGTGATTTGTGTCCCATGCGCTCTGGGAAGACAATTGGGAAATAAAGTGGCACATTGAGAGCGTGTTGCATAAGGTCCTCTCCACGTAACCAACGTCAGATACGGAGAAACCTCAACCGTTTTAACGGGTCCTGGCTATAAGGAGCTCAGCACGTTTCCAAATACACACGCCGCTATGGCTCTGCATGCAATGAGAATTTAACAGGGAACATTTTAAGTTAGGCCATGCACAGTGCGTACAGCCGTACAGTACAGCTGCAGAAGTCACTGGTCTGAGACAGTGTACCCTGGAGCTTTTAAATAGATATAGGAAAGAGTGTTTAAAGTTTATACTTTGGCATATTCAGAGCTCACCAGGCTGTGTCAGGAGGAAGAGCTGCATTGTTCTGCTGGAGCACGAGCGTGCAATTAGGGCTGGGCGATAAATCGATTTTTTTGATGAATTCGAATTTGTAGGGCAGGTCGACTTGTTTAAATAAAAATCGATTTAAAAAAAAAAAACCTCCACTACCGGCGCTCTGGGCTTCCGTAGTTCATAGTGGGTAGGCCCGCCCGCCCTCCGTGCTAGAGGAACACAAACAACATGGCAGCGAGAAGGGAAGAACTCGTTCCTAAGAAAGGCACAGTGTCGTCAGTTGTGTGGAATTGGTTCAGGTTTGCGGCGTCAGACAGAGCACAAACAGCGCCCCGCTGCAAAGTCAGTCCCTACAGGATTTCGCGATGTTGCGATCGCAACTATTAACACAAAATCAAGCAAACCCCGTGAATTCAAGCAAACCCTGCGAATTCAGTGCGACCCTGCAACTTTGTCCAAACTCCGCAACTCTCTCAGCAGCAGCGCTGCGGTAATGCGTGGCGGGGGTCGGGTTGAGCCACAGAAAGCGGCGTGGAGGTGCGATGCGGAGGACGGAGGTGCGATGCGGAGCTATAGCGCAGAGATCGAGTGCACATGAGGTCGCAGGTGCTCACCAGCAGCAGTGGTGTGGATGGGACTAAAAGAGGAGACAAACGCGGTGCGTTCTAGTTTTGTCTGGTGTCACTCTGAAAAGCTGTCTGCGTTGCCATGGTGATATAGTTGCCTAAAAAGTTGAATGGGCAGCGGACAACAATAAAGTTTGAGGTCAGTGTTCTTTAAATGTTAATGTTGCAGGCTAATAACCTTCCTGAAAACCTACAGCACAGCAAACTTCCTCTGTTTTTAATGACAGGATGTTCTACAGCACACAACAGGAATCACCAGAGAAGATCTGAGAGGAACAGAATCAGAATCAGCTGCAGGAGCCCCCAAAAAACAGCCTCATAACACCGCAGTATCATTTTAAAAAGTAGGTACACTTGGCCTGTTCAAATACTGGTATTTTTAATTAGATTAATTACCACCTCACGTATGTTTAAAAACAGATTTTGTTAGTTTTTACAGTTCTAGCTAATATTTCTAAGAAGAATTATAGACAAAAAAAATTGCAACTTTTAGCGCAACTTTTAAGAAAATCCCCTGTAAAATCACAGGGCCTTCTCTTCTATTTGACTTCTGTCTGATTGCACTTTAACCTCAAGAGGAAATCAAAGCAATAAAGCTAAACTTGTTTTGGACAATTTCTCTGTTGTCTTCAGTTTGATTTTAAGTAAGTGGGGAAAAAAATAATTTTGAAATCATAAATCGAATTTTTTGTGAAAAAATCTGAGATTTTTTTTTAGGCTAAATCGCCCAGCTCTACATGCAATACTGTATTTTAGACATCATTTTTTATTAAAAAAACAGATTGATTAAAGTTGTTTTTATAGCATTTACATATTAGTAGCCTATTCTTATAAATAAAATGGTATCACGGTCATTCATAATTAATGATATTAATATGCATGTATACAATGACAGACAGTAATTATCTCTAGCAAAACCTCTGCTCCACCCGTACTTTTGCAGTAGGCTAAAGAAAGACAATTCGAGAAAGAGTGGCATTCTACATCGGGGGACACAGACTCAGACAGTAGCTACTCACTCCTGCTCCACTCCGTACACGTGGAAACTCCTTTCTGCTGCTGCCTCGATAATGACTAATACAGCAGCCCAGTGTCTCCTCACACAGTCTTTGGGCCACTTCTACCATTTGATGCTGCTACTCATTACTAAGAGTATAAAACTATACAATTTGCATGGGCATTTTAGCGACTATGTGTAAGACATAAGGCAATCACATTCTATGAGGCTACTCAATACACTCAAACATTCTAAGCTTGGCATTCCATAGAAAAGCATTAGAAATAGTGAGAATTTATCCAACAAGGGTAACTATAGTTTATTTCATTTAACAGCTGCCTAAGCTTGATCTAAAACAACTGATCTCAACCCCCCACCACCACCACTTCAATGTATGTTCAAATAGTTGTTCAAATTGTAGTGACAATTTCAGAGCGTACACTGCCATCACTGGTGAAGAACTTGGCTCATTTAACTGCTAGCTTTGTGTTGCTAAAAGCAGCACAAATTAAGCGTCATACCCCACTATGCCCACTGTCTGTGAGTTTCCCCACCTTTAATGCAAGAGGTCCAGGGTTCAATTGCCTCATGGGGCACCCAAAACTACAGTCACAGTATGTGGCTTCAAGAAGGGCATCTGGCATAAAAAAGAAAGAGAATCCAAAAAGGACTACAACAGAGAAAACAGTTGTACCTTTGTTTTTCTTGGCGTCTTGTAATATATTTCGAGGAGGTATAAGGCTCAGTCGGGGACGTTTCCCATAAGCTTCTTCTTCATCCTCGTCTTCTTTAAGAACCACCTCTTCTGGAACCTCAAGACAAACCCTGTGTCTCTTGGTTTCAATTCTTTGAGTTGTACTAATGGTTGGTAAAGAAAACAAGAAGAGGAAATTACTTTTAAATTCTAAATACAGTGGATCATAAAAATACTCAATCAGTGGTAGAGGCCGACCGATATATTGGGACAATTTTTTCCTTTTTTTAGTCAATTGGCAAACGGACGATTCCTGACTTTAATGCCAATTTTTGGTTAGGCACATGTCTGGGCAACCAACTGACTTAAGAACCCCCAGCTTTCCTACCCATCTGGTATTAGTTTGGGCATCTTACTCTGCAGTTCATTTTAAACCTCCAAAACCGCTTAATCTCAGCCTGAAAAGCTCAAAACAGCAATAAAAAGATGTTGCTCATTTCTCTGGCATAGATCCTCGTAGAACAAACATTTTAAAAGCATTTTATAGCTCTACTTGTACAGCAAGTTTTATTGAGATAGCCCTATTGGTTTTCTCAAAAAAAATTCATCTTAATCTGTTCTCTTTGTCCAATTCATTAGAGGCCATTGTGGCAGCCCTGCAGATAGAGTTTGGCGATATCCATTTTTTCATACTGTCCCAAATTATACCAGGGTACATGGTAAGGGTGCTCCGATCGATCGGCCGCCGATCATGGCTAAAAATAGAGTGATCGGTGATCGGTAAAATGGGCCGATCAGAAGGGCCGATCAAATTACAATAAACACGCGAGGCTCTCACATTTACTGTCCTGCAACTCCAGTTTGATTAAACAGCAGTAGCGTTATTTTAGCAGTGTTTTTAAGTTAAGCCCTGGTTATAACGAACACAAACCTGCCCTGGAGGCGCTGCTTTGTGTCCCCGCTGTGTCCCCGCCTGCTTTAGGAGCGCACGGGACAGAACCGAGGCGCAGCAGTGCGTGTATTTGCAAACACCAACGTAAATAGAGCTACAGCTAACCCGCTAACAGTTACGTTAAAAGGATTAAGAAAGTTCAGAGCCTGCCTGTGTCTTGTTGCGCGGAGAAAACTTTTGTGTTTTGTGGCTTAAACTGCACCAAATGGCTGCTAATGGAAAGAGAAAGTAAAAAGGCAGCCCATGTGTCCGTGTGCCTGAGAGGAGCACCTTTCATCGTTGTCTTCTCTGCTCTCTTTGCACGTTTTCTTCATTCAGACGTTGTCAAAACTGGCAGCAGGAGCTGTCTGCTCTTTAGTCCACTGTGTTTCAACCTGGTTTGGCTGCGCGTTACGCGGACACAGACGCTGCACGCGGACTCGCATTAAAGGAACCAATTAAGAACAGCTGATTTTTACATCAGCGGAGCATTCAAACAAAGCCACAGACACTGGGCACACATTAAAGACCAATAATGCAACAAAACCTCTTCTAAAACAAAAATAAGTAGAATTTTTTTGTTCTTTTATATTTACAAAGGCTACAGTATTTTTCAAATGGAACTAATAATAGCCTGCATACAATACATTACTACATTGAAAATCACGCGATCGGTATCGGCCATGATCGGTATCGGCAGATCACAGCAGAGGCTGATCGGTGATCGGTGATCGGCCTCAAAAACCCTGATCGGAGCACCCTTAGTACATGGTATATTAAATTTGAGTTAAAACGGTACTTTCAAAATCTAGGGACATCTATTGTTTTTGGGCAAAAAAGAGGTGAAGTAAATACAAAAATGTATTTCTGAAGTGCTTATTTGTAAAAACAGGACATATAAGTTAATTTCAAACTGGTCAAAACCAAGCGCAAAAGTTTATCCTCCAACACGTCTGTGCGTCTCTTTCCTCTGCATTCTTCTGTGCCCTCTGCACTACAGGTCTCACTCTTTCTTCTCCCCTTTATTTATCCATTTAAACATCTGGGAGCATGCAATAATGTGTTCAAATGTGGCCATACAGTGCGCTGGAGAGTGGTGGACGTCATTAATCCAGTAATTGTCCGAGGTAGTTTATTTATTTTCCATTTTGCGGGACGCGGCGGGGCTTCAGCACCGCGCGCGCTGCCGTGCTTCTGTGGCCACGTGGACTACAGCAGTGACAGTCACAGCAGAAAACTACTATAGATGCTGTAAACCACTGTTTTCAGGACTTACTTAACTTGTTAAAATAATTTACTGCTCCTTAATCAGAATAACGTTGCTTTCCACAGTCTGCCTTTGCATTTTTAACTGTAACATAACACTGAGGGAGACCATCAAATAGTATTTGTTTTCTCATAATCTCCGCTCATTTGGGCAATTTATTAATGTTATTCTACTTGGTTCACCCACCTGGATCAGTACTGTCCAGGACGGGTTTCCTCTCGTGCCTCAGCGTGCATAGAAAAAAGAAGCAGAAGTAGGCCTGTCGAGGGCGAAGTGTGGTCATGGTGCATAGTTAGAAAATCTTTCTATGTCCTGCACAGCGCTTCACGCCTTACACACAGAGCTAAATTCTTCTTTTTTTGAGACAGCGCGGTCTTTTTGCTATAAAATATCCTCCGTATGTGTCCCACTTGATTAGTTTGACAGATCGCGGAGAGCGAGTGCCTTGTAGTAACTGCATGATGATGTCTTTAGGTGCTCAGTGTAATTTTTTTAATGTGAAGGTAAAAGATGTTCCTAAACTTTTATGGCACACTTATTTATTCAGCTTTAAGGATGATGCTTTAGACAACAAAGCAGAGGATCAAAGATCAGAGGATGTGTTTTTTGGGTACAGACTCAGACAGGTTGGCTGCTCTAACAAGACGCTGCCTGCACATGGTGCGTCAGGCCTGTATCATGTCGGATCAAGAGAGTGAATTAATTAAAGTATAATATTATGCTGTTGCTCTTAATTTGAAAAGATATGATTAATATTACACAAAAAGATTTACACTTAACGCCATTATATTGGCATGAACATTGATACACTTAACAGGTATTTAATAAAAACTATTGCACAATTCCCCAGGGGAGTTAAACCACAGTACTGAAAGTGATACCGTCAGGAATTTTATATACCCCGGTATATGGTAATATCGCTATATTGCCCAACCCTAATGCAGAGCTGTGAGATTTGGCCTTAAAATGCTTTGAGTCCTGAAAAACCCCAAAACCAAACCATCTTATAGCAGTTCATAGGAAACATAAATTTATCTCAGCCTAAAAAGCTCAAAACGACAATAAAAAGATGCTCATTTCTCTGGCATAGTACCTGGTAGAACAAAAATTTAAAAAGCATTTTGTAGCTCTCCCCAAGCTCTGCTCGCACAGCAAGTTTGATTGAGATTACCTTATTGGTTTTCTCAAAAAACTCAACTTAAACTGTTCTCACTGTCCAATTCTAACACATTTGTTTGCATTTTAATAAGTATTACTAAGACAAATGGCAATATTTATTAAATTCTTTCATAAAATTAAGAATCAGCCCTACATATCAGTCCCCCCCTAAAAAACGGCAGGGTTTATCGGCCATCGGCTGCTCAGAACTTTTAATATCGTCATCGGCCATAGAAAAACCCACATCGGTCGACCTCTAATCAGTGGTATTTACATGCAATATTTTTTAGTTAGTTATTCTTTGCCAGAACTTTTAACCAGAAATCAATAAGCAAAAATAACTTACTGGATTAGTGTGCATATTATTTTGATATTTAAAACATTAAATATAATTTAACCATCAAAATAAATAATAAAAATATACTTTGACACCAGGCTAAAATTATTAATATAATTATACAAGTTGTACATTAACAAATGACATTTTGGGCAGATTACTGTTAGGGGCAAATTGGCTGGCAAAAATATATTGTAAAATTTACTATTTTAGTCAATATTTTACTTAATATTGGAATATTAGTTTGTGACAAATATGATGCCTAAGAAGTAATTTTCATCTTAAACAAGAAGAATGAATAATTAAAGGAAAAAGGTGATCCATAGTCATAGATAGGCGTCTATGAATTGCTTTGTGGCAATTATTATAAATTATAGAATTAAATGTACTATAACATGATAAAAATACAAGTTTTGTTTTTAGAAGAATTAATTTGGCAGTTTTTAAATAGATCCTTACAAAAACACAACATTTTTGCAACCTCTAATTATGGGAGTCTTCAATATGATATCCCAGATTTCCTGTCACATGTATTTTTTATCTTTACCATGCAGCCCTGTGACATCACAAGACTCATTAGTTTAAGCTGATAATGACTGACCTCTTGCACTCGCTGTTCTCCTCGCAGCTCTGTGTGGAGTTCCCATAGAGGCTGACCTCAGTGGAGCTCTCTCCAAGAAACTCCCTGGCCTCTGGAGTGGGTCTGGAGTGATCGATGGGTGCTACGTCTCGCCCGGCCAACCACTGCTCATAACGCTCGGGCTGATACTTCCTCACAAACACGTCCATGGAAATCTTCACCATGTCTTTACGGCAAGAGCACTGGGAAAACAGACACTTGTAGGTTAGTAAATTTGACAATTTGATTACATTATTTAAAGGTTCCCTATTCTTTTATTCACTTTATCCAAATGTTAGCGCTATGTTGCTAATAAGCAATTTTATACTCTATCCATTCCCCACTGTGGCCAGCAAAGAGTGAGGCACCTAATCCAAGCGTTCCCTGCAAAGTCAAAGTACCAGCTCTCCAAAAGACGACGTTATCCATAAATATCCTTAAACATTATTTTAAGTTATTAAACGTGAAAAAAACTGAAAAAAGGCAAAATATGGGACATTTAAAAAGATACATGTACATTTCTCTGGATTGCTTACCAAAACTGCTTGCTTGCCATACTCGATCCATCTCTCAGTAGCAAAGTTAGTAGATTCAGCACAGTTGAAACCATGGTTGAAGCCAGCGTGATACGAGTAAGGGAACGTCACCATGAACTGACCTGCTTCTTGAGTGATCTAGAAGGAAAAGAAAAGTCAATTAGCAAGTGCAGCTAATATATTTTAACTACAGTCAGAGATGGGTAGAATTGTAAAAATAAAGTAAAAGTAGAAGAAAATTATATTACTCAATTAGAAGTAAAAAAGTATTTGGTGAAAAAAAAAAAAAACAGTAAAGAAATGTCTGATTTCAAACATTATAAAAAAAATATATATATAACGTTCTATATGTTTTTAATATATTGCTAGTCTTTCCACTGACCCCATCTCAATTTGGAAAAAAATGTTTTTGACCAAAACTTTCTCTAATACATGCCATTATTTTATGAATTACACAAGCTCCTTGTAACAAGTGATAATGTAACAATGGCCAATAATGTAATATTTTTTTCAATTTTAAATGTAATAAAGCCAAAAAGTAATAACTTGCCAATAATGTAATAAACCTTTTGAGCCAATAATGCTCACTATGCAACATTTAACAGAGACACAGACAAAAAGTCTCTTGGCATAAAACATCTAAAACACTAAAAGCCAAGTCCAGTTGATTTATTTTTTAACTTTTTTGTTACAATTTAGTTAGCTTAGATGACTAAGAGTCTTCTAAGCAAATTAATAATATTCTGAATAGATAATTTGTACAATTGTACAATATTTAAAAGAAAATGACGCTTACAATCATAATGCCTATGCCATCCACTAAAACTATTTCTGTTAAGCAAACTGCACAAAACTGCCAAAGAAAGGAAAAACAAAAAGAAAACATCTTATTTCCAAGAAATACAGCTCTATTGTTGTATTATTACATTATAGGGTGCAGTTATAACATTTTCAAAGGATTTAATGTAATAACTTTTTACATTATTGGCAAACCATTATAAAGCTATTGGCTCTAAAACTTTATTACATTATTGGCAAGTTATTACGTTATTGGCTTTATGACATTTAAAACTGACCAAAATTATTACATTATTGGCCATTTTTACATTATGCGTTGCTACACTCTTTTACTTTGAGTTGTTTCAGAACCTCATTGTATGCTGAGGGCTAAAATAAGATTTCTGCTGCAAACATGTGTCAGTGTATCATTTTTGCATTTTTTATCCCTTTTTTGTTAAGGGTTGCAAGAGCAAACCAGATGCATAGTGATATTGCAGGTTTTTATGCCAGATGCCCTTCCAGCCACATACTGTGACTAAGCAGGTAATGTGGGTGAAATGTTTTGCCCATTGACAAGACAGAATCTGCCCTGGGGTGAGGTTCAACTGCCGACCCTGCGGTTGGTGGGGGAACACTTAGCTTAACCCACTGCGCCATTGTCATCCCATATTAAGTAATTTTACTAATGTCCATAATATTTATTACATTTTAAGCACTATTTTATTTCACCTCCTGAATAATACTGTTTATAATTTGTTACTGTCTTGTGGATTCATTTGTACCTTTTCAAATGGAATGCCATATTTCTTGAGTATTGAAGGAGAAATAAGAGTCATCTTGTGCCTCAGAAAAGCTTCACAGTTTTGGGAACTGCCAGGAAAGAACCCTTAGAAGAAAAAGAAGCATATTTTAAATGACCATATTAAAATGCAGGGGGTAAAATACATTTTGAACACATCACCACTTTTCCACCACAAAAATATTTCTGGCATCCTGTCTGAAAGTGTCTCTATACAAAGGTGTCACACAGGAAAACCCCATGATAGGTTAAAGCACAGAGCTCTCCTAAGACCTTTGCTTTAACCATTTTGTTGCAAAACATGCTTATGGCATTAGTTACAAAAAGATTTCTAAACTTCTGAATGTTCCAGTAGGGCCACTATCCGGAAAGTGGAAGTGGAAAGAACATCATCCCACCATACGCCAGCCATGTCAGAATTATATTTGTTAAGTTGATGTGTGCAGTATTATAGGTATAGGTATAGGTATAGGTATAGGCGTGTTGTACTGGTCTGGTACCTTTAGCCAGCCGCTCCAGTCGTTTCCCATGTTCTGGAGGAATAGAGTACCTGCAAAAATCAGATTTATATTGAATAAGCTGTAACTGCACTTTTTAAGCTGTGCATTAAAAATAGTTTAACTTTGCTGCTCTCCAATGGCTGAATGTCGCAACTACAAACTCCATCAATACTGTAGATTCTTAGGATATCTACCCAAAAGCTTCTGCAAAGTCAAATGATCAAAATAAGGTTTGTGTTACACTTTATTGTCCCCGTAGGAAAATTTGTTCTCTGCATTTGACTGATCCGTCCAATGCCATCTGTCAGGAGCTGTGGGTGACCACAAATTCCATACAGAGTTAGTCTTGTATACACACCAGTCCCCCGCACTTTGACTGAGCTAAGCTACATCAGTCACACTACCTATCTACTATTATTAGTAATGCAGGATTACTAATAATAGTAGATAGCAGGATTATTTATGGAATTTGAAGTTTAGAATGTCATACAAAAAATAGGCCACAAACTTAGTTTGGAGGAGCCTAGCATAAAATAAACTATGCTTCTTTTAAAAATATTAGGGATGTAATGATATAGTAACTATATCGATGTATAAATTTTTTCCCCAACAATACAACTATATCGATACACATCACCTTGTATCGAATCGTATGGTTTTCTAAAAAGTGCATATCGATATATATGGAACATCGATCGATAGTATCGGATATTATCAAAATATAGAAATTTGTATGTTAAAATAAAAACAGATACAGCTTTTTGAATGTAATTTTTGTGTTTTTCAATTAAATAAAATGTTAGATTCAGCTTTTCTTCGCTTTCTGTGTACTGGACATAATCAACCCTGGCAGCGATGCCACATTTAAGAGTAAACTTTTATGATTTTTGGCAGTAGTTGCTGTTTCAATTCTCGATATGAAGGTGTTGAATCGCATTGAATCATATTCCAAATTAGCCAATATCGTTCTTGAACCATATCGAAACAATTCTAATGATACATATCATATTGTTGCAAAAATGTATCGTTACACCCCTAAAAAAATATATGTTCAGATGTACTTAATTTACAATTGAACACTATATTAAAGCAACAATTTGTTACTTAATACATTAGTAATATGTAACTCAGGCTGTACACCACATATGTCAAACTCTGGCCCGCGGGCCAAATGTGGCCCGCAGGATAATTTCTTTTGGCCCGCGAGATCATTTCCATTTTATATTAATATTGGCCCGCCGATATATTGTGCTAGATCTGTTTGAACTACATCTCCCAGAATGCACTGCAGAAGCGGCACCGCTGCGCGCCGGCACTGCCCCTCCCCCTCTGTTTTAGCGAGCGGCATTTAATGAGCCGCAGGAGCAGAGAGAGAGTGAAAGATTCTCCAACAGGAAATTTAACTTTCCACAAAAGAAATGGACAAAGAGGGGTCAGTGAGAGCAGGAGCTTCTTAAACACTGGGACTCTCTGTAAACACTCTACACTTTGTTTGTTGAGCTCATGTAGCAGTAATAAAACCACGCTCCAACTGCACAGAATTGTAAGAACATCTCCTGTACAAACCGTACGTCTGTAAAAACAGAAAACCAAGTTGTGTCAGTAAAACCAAGTTATCAGCAGAGAGTTGTCTAAGTTCATTCACAGCACTGCCCTCCGTCGCTCTTTTTCCTTTCTCTCTGTCGCTACTTGTGCTCTAATGCACTCATTAACACACAGCGAGCTAAACCTGCCCAGAAACAGGTATCATCCTGCTCACACTGTGTCCTGCAGAGGACAGAGAGGTGGACAGTAGTTTGCTCAATAAATGTTAAATAAGCCTATAATACGTGTTTGTGTGTAGGTGCTGACTCAGCTTAAAGTTGTGCTGGGCTTACATAAGGGGCATGACATGCACCTAAATATTTATCTGCTGGTAGTCCCCACTGTCACAGTAAAACAGAGTGGACCTGATGAAAACACCTGTCTTATATGAGGAGTTAGGTAACTGTGGCAGTAAATAATACTTAATAAATAATTGGCCAGTGTTAGTCAGTAGTCTGTGGCCTATTTGTTGTTATTTGTTGAGTTCCAAGTTCTGATTTAAAACAAAACTACAAAGCCCGTTAAAACCACAAATCTACACCTGTAGTTCTGTGGGGAAGTATTATTCTATGTTAAAAAGCCTATTGTAGCCTAACTGAGAACAAAAATACAGTAGGCTGGCTTTATTATTTATACAATTCTCTTATTCGGCCCATGACCAAGACTGGTTTTCTAATTTTGGCCCCAGCTCCGATTGAGTTTGACACCCCTACTGTACACTAAAGCCTGACTGATAAGAATTTTTAGAGGCTTACACTGATACAAATGTTAGGGAATAAAACATACTGATACATCGTCCGATACAGTTTTACATAAAAAAGGCATATTAAAGTATTTGTCTTGCTACTTGCTACTGTTGATATGAACATAGTGTGTACAGGCCACTTTATTAGACTGAACTTTTTAATAATAAAATGTTGTTGACTGTAAGAAGGCTGCTTATTCTTCTTTATGCTGATTATTAAGGTGGTAGTGGGTCTTCGTGTGGGAAGTATGATATTGATATGTCTGTGATATTTTATTAACCCCAAATCTGGATCATAACACCTCTCCACACCAACAGCAGCACTACCATCTCCATAATAAACATACAGAAGAATGAATCATCTCTCTGACAGTGGCAACAACATGGCTATTTATTAAAGCAGAATTCAGACCAGCAACATTTTTTCTAGCGCAATGTAAAAAAAAAAAAACACAACTGGTGTGCTGATGTAAACACAACTGTAATGTCTTCAGTCATAATATTATAGTTATATGGCTTTTCTGCATTTACTTCAGGCAAACAATTCATTTGACTGATCATGTTCTATATTCTGTTGTGTTGTTGGTAAAACTAATGGTACAAAAATTTGAGGCAATTGTAGCAATCATTTTCAGGCTCCGTTGTTGTTCCAAATAGGTTGGCATAAAAAGTGTTTCATTCAAGAAGTCACACTGAAATAAAAAAACGTGACTGGTCATTTGCAGAGGTGTTGCATTTATAGAGCAATATGTGTAAAGTCTTTTCAAAGAAAGGAAACTGACATCAGCCAACATTACCACAGAGACCTACCCAAAGCTGTATCTAACATCTATATGAAGTTAAAAAAAAACATGTTACTCTACCAGGACTTGGGCTCTCCAAAGTGCAGGTAGTTGATGCTGTAGAGGTCCATGTCCTCTGTGTGCCAGGCAAAAGTGGTCTTCCACATCCCAAAGTACAGGTACGGAGTGTTGACCCCTTCGATGGTGATGCCACTCTCACTTTCAACAGTGTCCAAAATGGTGCCCAGGTTACAAATGTTCCACTCTTTCACATTCTAGTAGAAACAACACAACATAAGCATTTTGGTAAGAAAGATGGAAAACTTTCAAGAGCAAAACAAATCCCA
This sequence comes from Bostrychus sinensis, assembly GCA_020698575.1. Lineage (NCBI taxonomy): Eukaryota > Metazoa > Chordata > Actinopteri > Gobiiformes > Eleotridae > Bostrychus > Bostrychus sinensis. The sequence continues at coordinate 28,971,270 of CM036256.1, forward strand.
CAATTGTAAACTTACTGGATCATAGAGGGAGCCATTGACATCTGCTCCATAAATTGGAGGGTTAAAGGTCACGTTCTTCCAGTACTTCCTCTCAAGATCCTCAAAGTCGTCATAGTGAGGACTGCAGAACCTGAAATTCACAAAAATTAAACTGTAAAGTTTTCAGGGATGTCCCGAGTCCAATCTAGAGATCATAGTGGGCGCCGATCAAGGCATTTTTTAATGATTGGATTGGATCGAATTAAGCCACGTGATCAGGCCAATCTTGTTTTTACATCTGCCCCAAACCAAAACACAAACAACTGCACCATGACCAAACAGGTCTGAAGTAGGACTGGGCGAAAAAACAAATAAAATTGATTAAGGTTGTGTTTGTAATTTTGGACAATGTTAAAAATGGGCCCCATCATAAAATCAACAACGGCTTTGTATGCTATGTATAAATTAGAAAATACCTAGCCATTAGAAGCAGAGAAAGCTAAAATAAAAAAGACATTTCTCTCTCCACTGATGTCGATGTGAGACAAATTTTAATAGCATCTGGCCAGAAGACATTCCCATGTTTGGGGAGTCTCTCACGTACCTTTAAGCAAACACAAAACATGCTTTTTTGTTATTTTTTTCCAAGCAATGTCTTTTTTAATGGCCACTCCTCCACACAGCCCAGCTCTGTGGAGTGTATGGTTCAGAGTGGTCCTGCTGTGGAGCTCTGCAGCTCTTTCAGGGTCATCTTTGTTGTCTCTCTGGTGAATACATTCCTTGCCTGGATTGTCAGTTTTAGATGGTCGTCTCTTGGCAGGTTTGGCGTGGATCCCTATTTTATAAATTTTGTAAAGAATTAAAGTATGTTTTGTGGGTCGACCTCTCTAACTGTTTTTGACTTCTGAGGGTAAGTACCACCAAGTTTTATTTAGAGGCTTCTTTGAAGAGCGGCTGAATACTAACACACACTCAGGCTTTCTGTTTTCTGTCATATTTCTTCTTTGCTTCACAATAAAAAACATTTTGCATTTTTATAGTAGTTGGCATGTGATGTTAAGTGACTGAAATAAACCTCCCAATGATCCATTTAAATTCCTGGTTGCAGGGCAAAAATAAAGGAAACACTTCGAGGGCTTTGCAGTGTTACCTCTGCCAAGACTGAGGTTATGTTTTCAGCGGGGTCCGTTTGTCTGTTTGTTAGCAACATAACTCAAAAACTTATGGACGGATTTGGATGAAATTTTTAGGAAATGTCAAACAAGGAATAAGAACAGGTGATTACATTTTGGGGGTGATCCAGATCACTATCTGGATTCACGAAACTTTTAAAGGATTCTTTACTATTGGGAAATGGGGCTAATTTTGCCATCACAGCTTCAAATTCAACAAATAATGCCCAGAATCACTGGCAATTAATTACATGGTAGATGTTATAATCTTTAGTGGGTTTTCTCAGGTGACTGGCCCAATGGCTTGGGGGACGTATGGAAGTGGAACTTTTATAATGCCATTTCTTACTTGTCACTGTTGGCAACCCTTCGAAACTCCCGGAGGGTCATGGCCTTCTTCTGGATGTTGTACTGAGTGAAGAGCCCTGATTGGCCAGTCACCACCTGCTGAATGGGTGCAGGGATCATCAGGTCGTCGATGTTGTCATAGGATGCTCTGGGCGTCCACTCTTTAGGCGGCACAACCTGAAGATAAATTTAGAGAAGAATAACAATATAGAGTAAGATCCATATAGAGCATTATTTCTTGAATATACTTGTGTGCTTACTTTGGCCAGGCCAGCTTTGTGTGCTCCCTGGGATTCCATGTATGCTATGTAGCGGCTGAAGTTCGTGAACTCCTCCATTGTGGGGTGAAAGGTCATGATTCCCTTGGAACCATGGTTTTGCAACGGCGTCTCCATCACTGCCCCAAAACACACGGGCAGTTCCTGCACAGGATACATACAGTAAGTTACTGTGACCACCCTTAAAGGGCTTGTCCTGTTAAAATCTCTCTCTTTTTATTTACCTGGCTTAACCTGGTTTAGACTTAGTTTAGTTTTGGTTTTACTTGGTTTAGATTTAGTTTAGTTTTACTTAGTCTAGACTTAGACCCATTTTAGTCAGGTAAGACAGTTTAAAAACAACTTTGAAAATGAATGTAATGCCAAATTTACATCCAACTGGCAAAAAAAGACACTTCTTTATTAGGATCCAAGTGTTAGGTCAAAATATATTTTTTGACAAGTACAAGCTTCTAGTTGGGGCTGAACAAGGGTGTTACATCTAATTACATATAGTTCTATAAAGGTAACTATGGAAATGTATTGCAGCCAAAAAAATAACATGTCATGTTATTACAAGAACGTGTGAAGTTTATAAAAAATACAAATTTATCACATTACAATTATTACAAGATACTGGCATAGCATTTTTTTTTACATAATGAATACTACATTTTTACAAGATAATGTTTTACTTTATTACAAAATATAGAAGTATCTCATAATAAATGCTTGTAAAAAAAAATGTGATCAGCTAATATGTTATATTAATGTGAATCTTGCAAAAATGTGTCCAGTGTCTTGTAATAATATGACAAAATAGTATGTCTGTAGCGTTTAGAAACTTGATCATTTTCTTGTAAAAAAGTGATACAGATGAAATGTATTATTACTCACATGGCAGCAATATGCTTCCTTAGGTAACAATAGTAATAACATAGCATAAATGTCAAAGTTTGTTAGCATGTGTATCACTAATGTACAAAATACGCACAACACTGGAAAGACTGATGTCACAATATAACAATTAAATACCTACATGAACAAAATGTAATACCTGCCCAGAGGATTTCATTTTTTTACAGGCTTGATTTTGGCATCATCAAATTTAATACCTTTAGACTTGGACCTTGGAGCTACCCTGTATTGTGTCATAATGATTTTGAAGCAAAAAGCCATTCAATCTCAATTCCTTGTATATTTGTTGTTGTTGTTGTTTTCAAATTCTAGAATGTGATGATGTCCCACTCTCAGATGGGGGGCAGGAGCCAGTGTTACTGTATCAGTTATAAGCTATTTTCATAAGATATATCCACAAAGAAAATCCACAAATGTTGAACCTGATCATTTATATTAGTGACAAGGTCCCCAATCTTGCTATATGTATCCAACCACATCAAAAAATCTGCATCTTAATAATATAATTTTTGCCTGGCCCCCATCTCAATTAAACACTACAGGCCCATAGAATGTTGTGATGTCATCTGAAACCCAGCAATACAAAGTAACAGAACAATCTAGTTCTTCAGAATCTGTCTTTCATTTGATTTATGAATGTCATCATTCCATGTTGTTTTGGTCCCAAATTGAAAAGTTTTTAAATTGATCATACAAATGTTATTTTTGAGCTTGAACCTAAAAATATTTTGATTGGTAAATATCAAATGCATAAATGTAAAGCAAGTAGGACTATTTCAAAGTGACATCATTACATGTGTGAAGTAAAGGTTATTATCAGTAGTTTGGAATGTATAAATAATAAGAAAAGCAACAGGATTATTAATATATATATATAAGAAAATATTTAACGATGATCAAGTGATTCTGGTTAGCTATCTATTTATGTTTAAAATGTACTTGTTGGATAATAATCCTATCTAATCTCTTAATAATTAATAAGTATTTATATTTAAATGATATGTTTTATCTTTACAGAGCACAAAGGACTATTTTATGATTCTCGATTGTATTATATTGATCCTTTATGAGCTGTATATGTTGTCTATTTAAAAAAAAAACCAATCTAATTTATGCATAATAAATAAATGTGCTAAATAAATACTTATTATAAAGCACTTGTACTCTCAATAAAAAAAATATAATGTTTACCAAAACTGCATTAATATAAATCATAAAGAAAATATTACTGTTAATCGTGAAGCAAATCTAATAGTTTTCTTACATGGATATAACTAATGACCGACTAATGAACCACATCTAAAGCTGGCTGAAACACAGGGGCGCGCGGGACAGAATGAACGCCTGCGATTGGCTGAAGCAGCGTCTCTTTAATTAGCCACTGCTACCATTAGCCCAGCTGTAAGACGGGTCCCGGGAACCAACGTGAGACCCAATGACAGATACTGAGCTAACTACGTTTAACAACACCGTTTTCTTATTCCTATAGGGCTAACGTTGACAAGCATTGGGCTAAACTTTACTCCGCCATTTTAAGTTGTATTAAAGTGAAAACGAATGTGAAAGAGACATTTACAGTAAAAGTCTCAAAAGTTGGAGTCTGGCTAATTCCTGCATTCTCGATGTTGCACATTAACGCCTTAATATAGAAACACTTGAGATAAAATAAAAGTTTTCTTATCACAACGGAGTAATCATCATCATCATCATTGTGCTTTACAGTAGCTATTACAGACAATAAGTAACCTACATGAAATAATAAAATACAGATTATGAAAATTAGATAAATGCCGCAACATATACAGATCATGCACGCAATGCAGGTGCTTTAAGTTGTTATTTGTTTGCGCGGTGCTTTATAAAACCTTCAGTTAGTAAAAGTATTCCGTTAATATCAGTTACGCAGTCTCCATGAAATAGACGCACCCGCAGACTAGCATCTCGTGCTAGCACTCGTGCTAACATCGTTCTGATAACGTTTTGCTCAAATAAACGCTGAGTCTCACCGCTTAAAAGCACAGACACTTACCGCCTTCTGCTGGCTAATTCAAGACTGGTATTCTGCAGTGTAAATAAGCAAAATCAGGAAAGAAACTGTTTGTAAAGACAGCGTAAGGGAAGCAGTTTGGTTTGTAAACCCCCTGTCAGTAGATTATCCTCCATTACCGCTTCTACGCATGCTCACGTAGCACTGGTTTTGTTTACCACAGACGCATGGGACACGCTCAGCCAATCAGAGCCCGAGTCTGGCTCTACGTCCCTGACTGGTGAAAGCGCTTTTAGGTTGACTGTAATGATTACTTTAACAATTTAAAAGTATACGTCCTTAATTGTCAAAATTTTAAACATCTACAAAAACGCATTGTAAAGAGAAAAAACAAGCAATAATAAATTAATGAATTTATGTCAGATAAATTATAAAAAAATAAATTTCTTTATAACGTATATTATAGTTATATTTTTAACATTAATATTTGATGTGCTAACATTTTCTCCTATTAATCCTCTTTTATTGTATTTTCTAATCTGCAAATAAATAAATAAACCTAACGTATTTATATATAAAGCAGATGTGTCTTTTAATTTAGTAAAAAAATAGAAAAAATATTAAAACAATTTGGAATAACAATAATTACATTAAAATAATAAATAAGTTTTAAACAAATTGTAAACAGTACACAAGCTATTTACTAAACATCTATGAAGACCTTCCAGCTTCCAGGCTAATTAAATCACAACAAAAGGTTAAAAATGGAGTCATCTGGTTTTTGAGGCTAAGGTTTCACCTCTCATCCAAGAGGCTTTGTCAATTCTGAAATTAAACTGGTAAGAGAGCAGAGTTATATGCTCCAAGGAAGGAGGAGTTTTTGACCTAAAATTCTTTTGGTTTACTAAATAGTTTTATTGTTATAATGATCAAATTGCTCCATACAAAATTTGTTGTTTACAAGTTTTATAACTGATAAAATATCTTAAGGATCTATAAATGAAATAATAATTTTCATGCGATAATTGAAACATGTAAACCCCTAAATTATGTTTTATGTTAATAAACACTCAAAAAGGACACACTGTTGGGACTGTGAAGATTTGTTTATTTCATGCCAGGAAAGGCACATCCAGACAATAAATTCAACTGTTTTGATATATATTTAATGTTATATGCATCTACATTCAGGCAGTGCATATATTATGATTTTTATGAATAAATGCAATAATAACATTAATACATTTTATTAACCACAAAAGGAGAAAGCACACTGGAGCACTGACATTTCGTGTATGCACACTTAGAAAGGAGAGGAAGTTACATGTGCACCTTTCACAGACCTTGTACACCAAAAAGACAAACAATACATCAGCAGCACTTCCGTGGTTTTGGAAAGTCCATACTAAGCATATAAAGAAATATAGGTGTCAGTGCCAGCTCGGTTGGTTGTCCACACTTTTTCCTCCCTTTTTACATATATGTTGCATAAAACCAGTCATGTTGCATTCGCATTCTGTCAAAATGCATATATAACAGACCAGCAAAGTGAGTGTCCCTCTTTTCAAGGGGACGTCTACCTTTGGTTAACTCAAACTTGACACTGGACACCAGAGTTTAAATCATCAACAGTTTGAACAACACAGAAAAGCACTGTCGGGGAGCTTATTCAGTGTGTGCTTGCAATCGCACCATACTGTCCCATTATGAGACAAAGTAACACCCAATAATGAATGTCTTTGAGGGAGCACTGTGTTAAGCTTATTGGTTCAGTCTTACATTGATAGATATATTTGAATGGAAAGTAGTGGGCTTTGAGCTTTGCACTCAGTAATCTAAAAAACATAATAGCATTTAGTGTGAACCACAAATCCTTACAGCAGCCTTTGTCTGTGCATAGACAATAGAAATTAATGGACATTAATGTCAACCATTCTGGTGTCTTTTTTACAGCAATTATTGATTACTTAGGTTAGACATCAAGATGTGTTGTTGATAATAAATCTAACTAACAAACTGGATGAACTATATTTCCATTGTTAGATTTTAACCCTTTAAAATACCATCTTATAGTTATAGTTAGCTATGGCCGTTGAGATGTAACTCACACTGGTCATTAGTTAGTTAGTTAGTTAGTTAGTTGGTAATGATCAGGTGTTTTGTTTATTTTAAGCTTTAAAACAAGCTTTTCAAGGTAAATCGTAAAGCTAGCAGTCGCAATATGTCACTCACACTGGTCACTTTTCATGTGTAGATTATAGGTTATAAACAAACTCGAAGTTGCAACCCAACACTGGTCAGTCGCCCTGTGTCACAAACAAGTTATTTTAGCAAAAACCTGGCTCAGCTAACACTCTGACTACAGTCATGATCCTGTGTTCTGTAGGCCTTAAAACAAGCATTCGCTGTACATCCCAAAGTTAGCAGCAGGCAAGTGACTCACACTAGTCACTTATAATAAGTATTGTAGCTAGTACTTTTAAAAAGCATTTGAAAATTGTTGGGAACAATCTGGCTTGCTAAAGTTTCTGACCACACTTTGTAGGCTTTACATTTTCAAAGCACTTTAAGATGGCAGTTGGTTTTAGAGAGTCACTCACACTGGTCAATCATCCTATGTAGTTAGATACAGAGTTTGAAAAACCCCACATGGAACGCACTTCAAAGAACCTGGCCGAGTAAATATTTCAACAACATCACTAGGTAGTGTACTACATGTTAGGTATTAAAGTTTTAAAACTGCATCATAAAGCTAGCTATAGGCTTGAAGATGTTATTCACTCTGCTTTTTAATAGTTAAAAAGGCAATAGTGGAATATATTTGGAACAATGTGGCTAAGTAGAGACACCTATCCCACAGCTAGTTTAGGCTTTAACACAAACCTTGCAAAATACATTATTAAGCTAGTTTTTGACACCAAGATGTCAGACACGCTGGTCACTTGTGCTATATAGCTAGCTAGCAATTTCATAAACCATTAGAGGACCAGATTTAGATGGATCTGGCTTGGCAGAGAATTTTCCCACAGTTATTTTAGGCTTTGTGGCCAGCTCTCAAAGTACATCCTTAAGCTAGTTTTCAACACAAAGATGTCACACACACTGATCAGTTGTTCTATGCAGCTAGCTAGCAATTTTATAAACCATTAGCGGACCAGATTTGGAAGGATCTGGCTTGATGAACTAAAATCAGTTGTAAATGTTCAGTATTCAAGAACATTTGAATAGTACATATTTAAAGTTAGCCAACACTCACTTCATATGTCTTATGGTCCATTAATTACTACTGTCCATGGTTAGTAGCTAAAGAGGTGACGTTATACTTTAAGTACACAATATATTGTAGATCTTTTGCATTTTAACTCATGCAGGGCCTTTGGATACTGTTGTGAGTACTATTTATAAAATAGCAGTTAGAATTTTAATATTCTTGCAACCACTTCAAATATAGACTATTGATAATATTCTCATGCATGGATTGTGAAGTTGCATTGTGCTTAACTCCGACACACATAGGCTTTTAGGTTCAGACTGGGAGTATAAGATATGAAAATAAATATTTGCAATGTATAAATAAATCCACCTCTGTTCAAAACAATGTGTGAGTGCTATGATCTACAATATTTTTTCTTCCTCTGAAAGTGAATCTGGGATAGCTTTTTCACAACACGTCACTGTGCTAGTCGCAGATGTGATATAGGCCCGGTTGTTAGTCAACACAAGGACAGCAGTACTTTACAGAATATATAAGATGGCAACTCAGATGCCATATTATAACACTTGTTTTCAGAATGTCCACTTCAAACACGCAGCACAAATAGACATAGTCCTTTCAAACTCCAAGTATTGTGAACATCTTTGAAAGCACAAAAGCGAAGCAGAAACTGACTATGTATTTGCATTTGTGTCCATTCTTCTGAAAGTCAGTCTCGCGATACTGCAGGCTGCTTTTTAGTCTCGCCACCTTTCACATCACCAATGGCCCATCCTCATCCAAAAAGACATGGCGGTGTTTACGACAGCAAACAGCCAATGAGAGGCCACGGAAAAAATGTTAAAACAGCTCAAATCGGTAAGAAACCAGCTCTCGGACTTGGGTTATTTATCCACGCCTTTAGTGATTTTAAATGTCTGGAAAGTGTCACTGAGAGAAAGGGGCTTCTCTGTAGCTTCTGTCTTGTCTTGGCGGGACATGTCCGGCTCCCAAAGAAAGAATTCGTGCAGCAGAGTGTTCACTGTATCAGGGCACTCCATCATCACCATGTGGCTCCCTTCTTCAATGACTTTGAGGAACGCGAAGAGGAGGATCTGAAAAGAGACAGGCAAATTAAATCAGATGTTTGCAGCTGGTTCACATAAAATATTTCAGGAGCTATATAACTAATCAGTTAGCCAGCAGCTGTCCTGGCATTCGCTGGGTCGTCCTACCAGGTAGAAAAGGACAATACAACAAATTCATTTTGATTGAGTCTTTTTAAAGAAAAAATTGTAAAGTGCTTCATTTGTCTTTATACATATAAGTAGTACAACAAAATTACATAGATGGTCAAATGAAGGGGTAATCCTGAGCTGCTGCGACTGAGAGTGTTGCCAATAGGGGCCAACCTGACCCCCATGTTTTTAGTGGTAGGGGAAACTGGAGCAACCTACACAGACAAAACATAAAAACTCCTCACAAACTCCACAAGGTCCCATCCAGTCCGGGAATAGAACCTAGGTCCTTCTTGCTGTTAGGCTAGAGTGCTAACCACTGTGCCACTGTGCCACCCCATGTCAAAGCTATTAATAATAACAATAATAATGAATAAGATTTATATTGAGCTTTCCACAAGCTTCTTAAAGCCAGTCCATTATTCATTGGCTCCTCTATCACACACAAGTGGTGAGCTACTGTATCTCTGTAGCAACAGCTGCCCTAGGGCAGACCAACAGAAATGTGGTCTGTTTGTGGCAACCACCACCAAACACACTGTCACACTAACACATTCATACAGGCGTAAGGACACAAGTGTAGCATGTAATGCTAGATCAAACTGTCAACCTTCCAGTTAGTGGGCGATCAGCTGTACCTACTGAGCTATTGCCGCCGCTCATATTGCAAAATGCTGATACTCGTACCCATAGCATCTTGAACACAGACTGCGATGACTTAGGGGAAGCTAAAGGTGACTAATAATCAATCACCATAGTTTGTCAAATTCCATCTGTAAGTGTCAGAAAATAGATGTAAATCACCTTTTACATGACATGCTGCTACTTGATAATGTATGCAAAGTAGCTATGTGCTTTGATTTAACAGAAGACTTTGAACGATTCTTTAATATAACTTCAAGTAATCTATGGCATTAATCTCCACAGTCACTTGTTTTATCATACGTCAGAATCACTTTACTTTGGTTCCAATTAAAGTCAGCTAACTTTCAACCAAGTTTGTCTCTAGCCTTTGTTGTAAAACCGTGCTGACCTAATGGGGCAATTTCAAGATTAGTTTTTGTCAGTACAGCTTACTCTCCCGTGGGCTTGCTTTGACTCAGAGCAAAAGCACCCCAAAGTAGAAAACAGGGCTGTGCAAATTTGAAAAACATGCAATATGCAGTATTTATGTGGAATAGCACTAACAATATAACGTGATACCTAAATATAATATTTTCTCATAGAAAGTTCCATTTAATTTATGAAGAATACAATGTCTCTACTCATAACTGGGTCGAAATCAAACTCAGCAAACTTAACAAAGACTAAACCAGGACTAAAACAAGGCTAAACCAGGGTTTCCAGGTCTGAAAGTCAAAACCCGCCCAACAGCAACTTAAAATCCACAGAACAGTGGATGAAAACTCAATGCGACCACAATTTCCCCTGCATTCTGCCAGTTTTTTGTGCTCACAGCATGATCTCCACATCCTTTCTTACCTCTGCCATGCGTTGGTCTTCATCCATGGGCACAAACTTGTCGCACATGCCGTGGACCAGTAAGATGGGCACAGTGAGCTCAGCGTGGTACACCTCGTCCCCCTCGGGCCAGTACTGACCGCTCATCATGGCCCGCAGGACGAACGGGGACACGTTAAAGGCGTTGCCCTGCTTCAACAGCTGCTTCTCTTTGGCGCCTTGTCGAGCAAACCCAGCTCTAGCGGGACAAACAGAGAGATGGTGGGAGTTACTATGTGTGGTTTCAGTGCATGAGAGACAAGACAGTTATTGCTCTTACTTGAGGAAGCTCCAGGCCAGACAGGGCGACAGACAGTGAAGCACACACGAAGGCAGCTGAAAGATGGAGCAGAGGCTGGGCTCCAGAGCTGTGGGACCTCCTCCATTTATCATTACCACTTTATGAACCAGGTCAGGATACTCGTGGGCCAGGAACGTGCAGAATGACACTCTGTAAGAGAGGCAGGAGGGCAAGTTCAAGGTTAGCACAAACAGAAGTTGCCATATCTAGATAATGAGAACAGAGGTTTACAGTTATTTCTGTAGAGCCATTTGGCATGGCACTTGAAAGGTCTGTCTAAGCCCTGCACCTAACTGTCCATGGTTAAGTTTTTACCCTGCCTCAGGCGCACAGTTGAGATAGGCTCCAGCCACCCTAGTGACCCCTACCAGAACCTAACCTCTTTCCAAAATCTGTGGCACTGGTTTTTGAATGTCAGTGTGATTATCAAAGGCCATAGACATGGTATGGCAGCCATATGTCCATCAGTCTGCCCCATGAACTTGCCACCATCATGAATTATTATTATTATTATTATTATTATTATTATTATTATTATTATTATTATTATTACTGTTAGACTCTCATACGCATGATTTTATAATATTGTTTTAATTTATTCTTATTTTGTTTTTGTATGGATGCACTTTCTGGTGGACTACTTTACTGAAATTATTGTTTATTATTATATATTAAAAATCAGTTCAAAGTAAAATGGGATGTATCTCCCGTCATGTCACTTTCTGTTTATGTTGCAGCAGCGCGAAAATGTTACGGAGATGAAATGAGAAGCACATGTTAATAAAACTAATGAAAGAAGAAAATGACATGTGAATTACTTTCAAAACAGTAGCATGACATGACATGTAGCAGTTCAGCAGTGTGTAAAATCATTTATTTCATGCTCATTAAACTCAAATGCACAAACCTGCTCTGTAAACTGAGAGCGACAGACAACAAGGCTTGACTCAAAATGACAACTCATCTACAAATTGTCATGAGCACCTACCCATAGGAGTGTCCAATCAGAATGTTGCGCTTTCGGGCGTATCTCTTAAATATGGCCCTCAGATCCTCCGCCAGGGCGTAGAAGGTGTAGGCCGCTGCTATCTGCGGTGCCGTGCTGGCCCCGTGTCCCGCCAGATCCGGGGCGATGACCTCGTACCCCAGCCTGGAGAAAAAGTCCAGCTGGCTCTTCCAGATATCTGACGAGCCGCCCACGCCATGAACAAAGAACAGCGCTACGTCCGAGTGCGTGCCCTTGCAGCTGGAGATGGTCCTCTGGGAGTCGATGAGGACGGTGCGCTTGGGCTTGCGCCTCCGTCTCCTGGGAGGGGGCGCCGGTTTCTGCTCTCCAGACTGGGGGGGCACTTGCGGAGGGGCAGGGTTAGGGTCCGGGGAAGAAGGCATTTCCTTATAGTCGGCTAACTCGACCTCAACGGTGCTACACGGCTCCAGATCTCCGTCTTGGCACTGTAAGATTTCAGAGTGCAAGACATCGCCAAGGTTTTCGATGACGAGCTGGCCGTTGCGGTAGACTGTGATCTTCCTTTTGCAGTGGACGGTGGATTCTTCTTTCATGTCTTCGTTGCTATTTTTTGTGTCAGTTTCATTGGTCACTACCGGCTGGCGCTCTGGGACGATGTGTCGGACTCGTAAAACTCTGCCCGGTTTGACCTCCACAAACTCATACCCATCTGAGGGCTGGGAGGACTCCAGAGGGAGGACCAGGCTGGCTGCTTTTCCAGTCAGGCAACACAGGATACCCTCAGTGATACTGGTCAACATGGTGCTTTCCTGAAAGGACAAGACGGTAAATTTAATTTAGTAATTTAACAACATATTAGGAAACACAGTATATAAGGAAATGAAAATATGATGTAGGGGATAAGTCAAGCTGCATGGGAACAGTATTTTAACGAAAAGACCTTTATGACACGCAGTTGTTTTTATTATTATTATTATTATTATTATTATTATTATTATTATTATTATTATTATTCACGAATACAAACAATACACAAGATCTATAACACGATACATTTAAGCAGGTTTGAGACACTTTATACTCAGAAGAATCAGTTCTCCATAGAGCTGAAAAATGGGGAACATAGTGTGTTATGTTTCTGTTTTACAGGGTTGTGTGGTCTGAGGTGGAGCCAACATGGAGCCAATGTGGAGCCATTGATTTATGGAGATTTTTGTTTTGTCTTTCCAGTTCAATAGTATTGTTTTTTTTGCAATGGTAAGTAATATCTGCCATTGTCTTATTTACCCTGTTACAGTCTTGCTTTACCAATAGTGCAGAAGCACAGCATCCTCCATCATGAAGGACCCATCCCACCCAGCACACAAACTGTTCACTCCCTTCACCAGGTAGGAAGATACCGCTTCAAATCCAAAAAATAGATGAGGCATATCTTCTTCCCAGAGGCTGTTCAGGCTCCAGTACCTGTCCCATTGCACGGGACCAGAGTAACCCATTTTTGTTACACAAGACACGAATAACCTGAATAATCACAACAAACATCTTGTTACTTTCTTCACAGCACCATGCAACATTTAGCTGGTAGATCATCCATTTTCTGTTTGTTTTATGAGGAGTCAGTGACTGTGGCCCATTTACATGACAATACTAGCCAGGAAAACGCAACAGTCATCATCTCCGATTCACATTTACACAAAAACACTGAAGTGTGAAGAAGAAAATGAGAGTGTAAATAAACTGTAGTATCCGTGTTTGTCCAGCAAGTGGCGCTGTGAGTCCCGCAAATGCTCTACACCACACAGTGAGTAAACAGCAGAGGAAGTGATAGCTCCGGTCTGTAACTGTTCAACTACTTATGGTTTTCTGGAGCCATTCTCATAAAGTCTTCAGTAAAAGTAAGTACTTATACAGATATTACTGCAGTTACATGAACGTATTACATATAAAAGCATCGTAGTTTGCGATCGCAGGTCAGCTGACATGCAAACAGCCAATCGTTGTTCAGGTTGGGGCTGTCATGTCCTGGTTTTCAGTGAGTACACTGGTACCTCTGATAGCAATTTCAAAGGAATGCGGATTCGGAAAACTGAAACCTTGTGTAAACAAAACCTTTGTGGATTCAGCGAAATGCATTGTCGTCTAAAAGGCCCACAAATTAATCTAGGGTTAAACATAAAGCATTGCTACATAACCTGCACACTTACAGTTGTACGGCTGACATTTGCAAATACCAATCTTGGACAGACTGGTGGAAGCTGGAGTACCGGGAGAGAACCCACGATAACACAGGCCCGGGAATCAGACCCACAACCTCCTTGCTGAGAAGCAGGAACAGTAACCCATTAAAGACTAATTCTAAGCAATTTCAGGAAATACAATTCATTCTGATTTTTCATTTTGCACAAAGACAATAAAATACCTCATTCTACAGACCGCTATCTATCTAACCTGCATACCCAAGACTTTCACAAATAAAACCTCATGAAAAATCTTTAACTACTATGGCATTTTTCATCATTACCCAGATGCAACCCCACCAACAGGTCATTAAAACGCTATTTCATAATCACTTCATAGGGCTTATTAAGGTCTAATAGCTCTTTTCCGGTGTGTGTGCGTTTGTAAATGTCACTTCTCCGCAGGAAGACTATGCAGCTCTCAGCGTGGTCCCATTAAAATGAACCAGGGCAGTTTCCTAGCAACAGGCTAACATTTCTCTCTTCACGTCCTCACATCAGAGCCCGGAGAAGTGGAGCGTGAACCAGCAGCACCTGCCTGCATGCACCACGGCACAACAAAAACATGTCATCTGTTGGAAAGGATTTTACACCGACCTTGGTTTTACTATCAGACATTTTTATTCAATGATGCATGTTCTGTATGGGGCTCCACTCTATTGCTATCAGTGCTATACTGTGCTATTAATACAGTGTATAATTTCATATAAGCACAACCAGGATATGTCAAATACTTGCAGAGTCATTCAAAAACCCCAGGAGTATAGCCCACATACATGCAAAAACACATACCAAAATATGGTAACACTTTAAAATAACACTATTACTATTAAGCAGTAATAAAGGATTAAAAAATATGTAGTTAAAGGTCCAATATTATGTTTTTTTCAGTCTGTTAGAAATAGTATAATAATGTATATGTATGGAAAATGTTTGCGTTTGGGGAGCTGTTACTTTCATTTTGCAGAGAACACTTGGTTTAGGTGTCTGCCGCCCCCTGCTTGTGACAGCAGGGAATGGAAAGCGCATAAAGTGGCTAATTAACACAGCTATTAGCAATGTGAGGCTAACAGATAGATAAAAGAGCTGACTGCTTCGTAGTCACGGCAATTTGATCCAAATGAGTCCAGTGACAATGTATGGGTTTTAGCAACACTTCCTCATATCACAAATCTATGTAGAGTGGTGAGACTGAGCGTTTTCAGCTCTTGAGAAGGACAGCGCCTCAGCATACATGACTCAAACATGAGTAAATGAAATAAAATACTACTCCAGGTCTGTTTTTAAGGTGGAAACAACATGGTAAAAAGCTACAAAAAATCAGTTTAGCAGAATAGGGGTCCTGTAATAACAATATTTATAACTCAGTGGTGTTTATTAACGTTAAAATATGGTTTTGTAAATAATAAATGAACTGGTTGAGAAGCCACACAAACCACAGAACACACTAAACATTGCTCCACTTGCAATTTATACGGCATTGTTTGATTAAATAAGGAAAAATGAACATGAAAAAATAACTCGTGATGTATCCAAACAGCAATCCACTACGATACAATAATAACAATGTAATAAAAATGTTACTGAAGGATTGTATGGCATTTTCTGACCTCACTATGTTGTTTACAAGTATATTGAAACGTGCCTGTTGCTGTTGGCAAACCTAAAACCCACCCACTCGCTACAGTTAGCATTCAGATAATTAGAGTGAAAAAGAAATGCCTTTGAGTTATGGCTGTGCTCTCCTAAAGCATCATGTGTGTCGTCTTTTCAAACAAACAGCAGAAGATTATCAGCAGGAAACAGAGGAAGAGGCAGTATCCTGGAGAGCGCAGCAGTGATAGACCCAATGTGCTGGGCTTATAGAGGGGGCCATGTTGTCTGTGTGGGCTATACACAGACTGCTAACCTACATGTAAAGTATGTTAAGTATAGAAAGGTTTAAATGGGTTTAGGGAATAGTAATAGCAAAGTGCACAGAGATGGTGATGAATATTTCACACAGATGTTTTTGCTCATCATAAATTCATGACTGCAGAGGAGCTGCTTAGTCACAAAGTCAATAGTCTGAAGGAGGCAAAGGAATATTCATGTTGGATAAGTCATCTTTTCCTAAAATGTAAAAGCACCTTTGCTGAAATATTGCTTAAAAGATTATTTTTTTGTTTCCCCATGTAATATTATCTAAAATACCAAAACACTAAACGCTTAACCCTCTGACACCCTTTAAAAAACACTATTAGTGTCACAAATGGTACCCCAGCCTAAAAAGTGCTTAAACAATAAAATAGATTCATATTTTTTTCTACTTTCAAAACTTCAAATCTTTTTTCCACCTCTCTCCTGGCCAGAACTATAAAAGTTTTATTGATCCTTTAAATATTTTTTACTACTGGAGCCATTTTTATTGCAAAAGTGCCCCATATTTTAGTCAGAAAAAACACAAAATATGAAATATATTCCATAATTAAAGTGCAAAGTGGGTTATTTGGGTTAATGTTATTAGAGCCTACATATGTCAATAATTTATAACAAAACTCATTTTACATTATTGTGTTTTGAGCAGTGGCCGTTTATATGTAAAAAATCACACTTTCATCTATAATGTCAAAAAAGGTCCCTTGCCCTATAAAAATTTAATGAATAAATATTTTTCCACTTTCAAAGGTTCAGATCTTTTATCCAATTCTCTAAACTATGAAATTTGTATTGATGCATTTAATATTATTTTCAGTTTTAAAAAAAGTGTTACCAAAAAGTGAAGTTCTAATGGAAGTCAATGGGACACTTGTTGTCCTTAATGGTACAAGTGTGCAGTTTTTGTGGTACTCAGTGATGTAAAGGGTGAAGTGAGAGCTGAAGTTAAAATTTTAAACTTTGGTCAAAAATATTAGTAGGCTCTTTGGAGATTTTCATGCCTCTAACATTAAAACAACATAAGAATAATTGACCATGAAAATAAAAAATACACAAACACAAAATGTACATAATCGGTCCCTAATGGTGCCAGATGGTTACTTGTTCTTTTTCAAATGAAACACTGCAAAATTATAGACGTTTCTGGAAACTGTTCACTTTCCATATCTTAGTTTGAGCAAGTTTGTGTGTGCTTGCTCTGACAAGGCAGGGAACATTATCAAGTGGTTCAAAATTCACTTGTGCTTTATACATCTATGACTACAGCAGCTAAAGACTTTATGCTACAACTCACTGAAGTTTTAGGTCAAAGTTATGAATGCTAAATAAATGGATAATGAATTTCTTTATCCTCCTGAGTTCATTGTGCGCCCATTTTTAGAGCTTTAAGAAGTTCCTTTTCAAAAACTAACCAAGAACATGTAGACATATTTTAGATAAAGTATACTTAACAGTTCAGTGCCTAAAGCATCAGTATTCCACATGTGTGTAATATAAACAACCGGACATCACGTGACATGTGCATGTTGTTGTTGTTGTTGTGGACAGAGGAGCTAAAGGTCAGAGCAGCAGATCACTTTCACTCAATACACTCCATGCTTTCTATACTGCTACTGCTCTTCATTTCGCCTCATTTCTACTCGTCTTCTCCAACCTCCCTTAAGTTACAACACTTTCTTTACACACTTTATCCTCAATAAATCTTTCTGTGTGTCCTGCCCATTATGCAAGACTGACTAATTCTGATTTTGTCTATGTCCATATGCAAGAATAGACAAAGTTTGATTGCCCAATAATGTTTACAAATACTGTAGACGCATGAAGGGGTGTGAGGTGTGGAATTGAAAAAAGTAATGTAGAGATGAGCTAATAGGCTTTATTTAATAGTCCTAGACACATTTAGAGCCTGTCTGTAATGGGAGAGGAGCTCTCCTTCAGTGTGGTTTCCATAAGGTTAGTAGTCCTGGTTTAGACCTGTTCAGTCCTGGTTTAGACCTGTTCAGTCCTGGTTTAGACCTGTTCAGTCCTGGTTTAGACCTGTTTAGTCCTGGTTTAGACTTGTTTAGTCCTGGTTTAGACTTGTTTAGTCCTGGTTTAGACCTGTTTAGTCCTGGTTTAGACTTGTTTAGTCCTGGTTTAGACCTGTTTAGTCCTGGTTTAGACCTGTTTAGTCCTGGTTTAGACCTGTTCAGTCCTGGTTTAGACCTGTTTAGTCCTGGTTTAGACCTGTTTAGTCCTGGTTTAGACCTGTTTAGACCTGTTTAGTCCTGGTTTAGACCTGTTCAGTCCTGGTTTAGACCTGTTCAGTCCTGGTTTAGACCTGTTCAGTCCTGGTTTAGACTTGTTTAGTCCTGGTTTAGACCTGTTCAGTCCTGGTTTAGACTTGTTCAGTCCTGGTTTAGACTTGTTTAGTCCTGGTTTAGACCTGTTCAGTCCTGGTTTAGACTTGTTTAGTCCTGGTTTAGACCTGTTTACTTCTTGTTGAGACCTGTTTAGTCCTGGTTTAAACCTGTTCAGTCCTGGTTTAGACCTGGAAGTTAGTTAGCAAAATACAGAACAATATAACCTATATATATTTTTATATATTTTACTTTAATTTTGCAGCTCATATTTTGATGTTAACAGTTATAGTTAATGAATATTTAGATTTGTGCAGCCCTGGATGTGTGGTTCAGGTGTAAGACAGCTGATGATGATAACAATCAATTTATACATAAAATACATTACCATACTTGGCTTAAGTTTAAATGTATAGTCATGTTTTTGGCATTAAACTCATTGTAGTACAATTATGGCGACAATAATATGGCTCTGTGGTATTGATCTTACGCTGTATGCAAATCATCTACTAATACATAGGAAACAGTCCAACAGATTTCTCATATCTCCATCAAACCTCTCAAAATGAGTAGTACATTTACGCATCTCGCTTCATACGCAATTCCCCTCGCACTTTCGGTCACCCGGCCATCTTCAGCTGCGTAAAAGCCCTCCCTACTCCACTGCGGGGGAACTGGGTTGAATCGTCTGCCAAGTCTCTTTACAATAACACAACATCACTCCACCACACATACTGTATCTGATACAATGTGTGCTGCTCTAGCTCGCCGCGTTACAGTGGCCCAGTGCGCAATCAAACATCTCTTTATTCCCGCATTAAAAAAAAAAAAAAGAAACACGCCATTACGTTGCATTTTATTGCGTTTAGTGGCTCTACGCGCCTCTGACCTCCATCCATCAGGCAATTAACCGCAATGACACGCTGCGCAATCGACGTTTGTGCCACGGCAAGGGCACGGAGGTGAACTTCAGCCTGCAAAAAAACGCGTATCCGTGTCTCTCGTGCGGGTTTGCATTGCGTAAATTGGAGAAACGTGTTGTGCTTAGGATTTAAATAAGCCATCTTTGCAGAATTAATGCTGACGATGATGTAAATACACATAGAGAGTGCATTAATTATGGATTGCGTGCCCAAACTGCGTAAACACGTGCAGTCGTTGCAGAAATTATGCGCGTAAAAACAGAAATATCGACAATGGGTGCGTTAATTTTGGTTGCTTACCTGGACTGCTGATGGCGAAGGAGAACTTTGCAGAAAAAAAACAAAAAACAAAAACTGTTGCATTTACCTCCTCAAGCTTTTAATTAGCCTCAATGAACTTCCACTGCTAATGCCTACCCTCAGATATTCTGTGCGCCATTTGCGTTTTAAAACAACACCCATCTCGACCGCAGAATGAAAGGATGCGAGGCCGTGTGCGTGTTCAAGTGTTTTGTCGTCCCCCTCAGCATCCATCCATTTATCCACTGCGCATCACTACCAGCCCAGCCCAACCCTGTCAGGCCAGGCTGCCGCGCTCTACTCCTTCGTATCCGCAGCCGCAGAGACGCTCTCCGCGGGCGGGGGAGAAGGCTGAGTGGCAGGGGAAGGCGCGAATGGTGGAGGTTCCCGAGGCGCGGTGGTACAGGCCAATGGGAGAGTGGGGAAAGGCTTGTTGCTAAGGCTGGAGACGGCGAGGGGGATGCCGGGGAGGCTGAGGAGCTGTGTACGTCCAAGGATGGAGCGTGGATTCTTTCTAGAAAGGACACCATCTTTCGATAAATTAGAATACTGCGTAAAGCTACAAGTATTTGGATTAACATGACTTGTTGCTGCTGCAGATTCTGTGGCCTGCGTCTTTAGGGTTTCACCATGACTTTAATGTCCGAGCCTGAGGGCATATCAAAACATTTGTGAGTGATCAAACAGACAGAATTAGGATACTCTATTACCAAAGGTCTTTATCCTCAAATCTGTATTTATAGGAACGAAGTGGTGTCATTAAAAGATTATGCGATTATCTGCACTTGTTTTTATAAACCCGACTGCTAAAAGTTAAAGGGGATATATTATGCAAAATCGCGGCGTCTAAATCAGTGGCATAAGATGGTAACGAGGGGCTCTAGTGCAGGTTTTCAGAATGGGCTCTAAATTCACAAAAGTGAATTAATTTTTATATTTTAACCCTCTAAATGCCAGTTTGTTCACATAATTCCACAGGTGTAAATAAACAGTGTGTGTGTGCGTGCGTGCGTGCGTGCGTGTGTGTGTGTGTGAGAGAGAGAGAGAGAGAGAGAGAGAGAGAGAGAGAGAGAGAGAGAGAGCGAGAGAGAGAGAGAGAAACTGATTTTGATACATTTTTACTTTTTGTGCCATTACAAAAAAGGAAGAAAATCCCTCAAAAAAAGGGCTGAACCCCACATCAGGAGATTTAGATTTTTTTTCAGTTGTAACACTGAAATTCTAAAACTCATATATTAATGACCATCTTTGTCAAATATTATCACCCTAGCATAAGAAATGCCAAAATGAGAGCAAAAAATATATTTACCCTACAAAAACCCCAAAAGGCTGCCAGGAGGGGCCTGAGGGTTAAGTTACAAAAAGTGCACTGTACTAATAATTAACTACATTTTGTAAACATTAAGTAAAGATTGCGCCTATCATAATTTAAAAAAAATCTTTTTTAATCATCAGAAAATGTTGTTTTTAAATGAGCCACAAAACCAGAATCTACTAAAGCTAAGGTGTTCTTTTAGTGAATGAAGTTAGTGTCTTTTGTTTGTTTCTTAAAATGGATGAATCCCTCCAAACACTCAGCTTATAGTTTGTGAACAATTCTTCCTTCTATCATCTATTTCAGGTTACAGATTGATACATATACATTATTTCCTTGGATGTCTCCTTCTTCTCAGAGCCTTTTTCCTGTTATTCACATTCATTAGTACTGGTCAGATGGGTTCTAGTCTAGTTTTGTAGAAGAACCACAGTGTCCCTTTATATAATCTTGGTTATGCCGCAGGGGGTGTCTGGTGGCACAGCTGCAGCCCTGCCTATCAGCAAGACCGGAGTGCCATTGATCTGATAGCCTTTTCCTCTCTGAGCACTCTATCTTCTTTTTACTGTACCCCAGGACATATACATTTGTTACATAAGTTGTTAATAGCTATCTCTTTGTTTGTTTGATAACTTTGCAGTGGTTCTTAAAATTTGTTATGTTGGTCCTGTTAAGTGACAAAAGTGTTTTCATCCACAAAATATCAAAGAATTAGTATACATTTATATTTTGTGTACTTTTATTTTTGAATAAAATTTTAATCAAGTTCTGCCCTTTTCAAAATTTTAACCCTTTTAATGTCACTGTATGTGATAACATCTAAGAAAAAAAAAAAAAAAAGAAAAGAAATATTTTTAATACTTAATTTTAATACTTAATACTCTAAAATCAATGTTGTTGGTAATCTTTGACATATCCAAGGCTGTAATAACTCCCCTAAAAACATCCACTTTGCATTGGGAATTTTAAAAATATGTGTGTGTGTTTTTTTACAAAAGAAAAAACAACAACAACAAAAAGATGCTATTACATGTACTGGCATAAAAATGGTTCAAATTCTGAAATAATTAGATATTTGGTATTTATGATCAGGACACAAGTTGATTAAAAGATTTATGCAAAAAAAAAAAAAAAGGGAAAAAATAATATGAATGTATACATTTTTTATGATGTTTTTTGATGGGAATACTTTTGTCACTTAACAGTAACAACATCACTTTTTTAAACTGGGGTTTAAAGGTTAAAGGGTATTCTAACCAGAGGTACCATCATAGAGTCATTTTCACACTCTACAGGTCAGACATGTCCAAAGCCAGACAGGAACCAGTCATGGCACTGTGTACTCTGACACATTTCCATCAGAACCAGCATTCACTTCTTCAGCAGTTTGGGCTCCAGTAGCTCTTCTGTTGGGGCCAGACTTTGCTCCCCTTGTGCATCACCTGTCTCCAGTTCACCACTGTTCCTTCCTTAACTGAACCACTTTTGATAAATCCTCTGCAGACTGGGAACACCCCACAAGTGCTTTGGAGATGCTCCTCCCAGGCGTCTAACCATCCTCCAAGACAACCACACTTCCCAGGAGGCCATCAGTGTTCTCACCCCTCACCCCACCTTTGAAAGCATAAACTAATATTGCATGTGACATAACCGCTCCAGTGTTTGTCTTGTTATTGTTCTGTCCTCTCACAGCAGTGGGTCTCTCTGGGACAGTCCCGTCTGTGCCTGGCTCCAAACGCCCCGCTGTGACGTGAACAGGAGGAGGGCAGAGCTGACTGTGTGTATATCAGACCACTGGGTGCATAATATGAGGGCTGCACTCTGACCATAGACTGGAATGAGATTATATTTATTATAGCCTTATTATTATGTACGGTATAGACCATTAGAACAACATAAATATCTTAGAGCTGCTGCAGGTCTGTCTCTCTGTCAGTCCTGTCACTAACTGAACCCTGTCAAGGGTGCACCCCGCCTAAGGCCCATAGTTGCTGGGATAGGCTCCAGTCATTAGTGACCCCTAATGGGAATAAGCAGAAGATTTGTTAATTTACTCGCTTCAGTCCTGGTTACACTCTCCTTTGTGTTGTTGGTTATTGTCTCCATTTAGCTGCACAACCCAGGCCCAGATCAGTGGTTCCCAACCTTTTTTGTGTTGCGTACCCCTGGGCTTTTTGTGATACCATGAGTACCTCCCTCACTCATATATGTGTTCATTTTTTTAAAAGGGATCATTGAAAACATTTTTGTTGAGTAGACATTATATGCTTTGCTGTAAATGCTAATTCTAGGACATGTATTTGCTTTGAAAATCAAATTTAAGATAAAAAAAATTACCTTTAAATTATTAAATATAAAAATAATAAATTAAAATTAAATAACAACTTATTTTAAATTAACTTATTTTACTAAATATTTCTATAATAAATAAAATAATTACAAATAAAATTAATAATATTACCATGATTATAAATTCATCACAAGAATTAATTAAAAGAATCATCATCATTTAAATAACTCCCCTTTGAAATTAGCTATAAAACCTAAAAAATATGTAACAAAATATGTTGTAAAAACTCAAGGCAACAGGATCCCTCAAGATTTTTGAGTTTTGGGGCCAACGTATAAAACGTTTTCAACAAATACTCAAATACAAATACAAATACTTTTTTTTTTTTGTCATATGTCTAAAAACCTTAAATTTTAAGTTTTACTCTATCATATTTTTTTTTTTACTCATCTGACAGCCAACTTACTATTCATTGTTAAGAAAATATTAGTAGTATTATTATTGATAAAAATAAAAACCTAATATACTAAATTTAACAAAACAATTTTACAATTTCACTTTTTCTGAACAATGGATAGTATGTTATCTGTAAGATGAGTTTTAAAAAAATAATGATAGTGAGTAAAACTTAGTAGGCCCCAAAACTCAAAAATCTTGAGGAATCCTGTTGCCTTGAGTTTTGGAGTTTTTGCAACTTTTTTTTTTTTTTTTTTTTTTTTTTTACAGTGCAGAGACACTTTTTTAAATAGTTTAATATGGAACGATCACAAATATTCTCCTTTTAAATTATGAAAAAACTCCAAGTACCCCTGCAAAGTGCTTGTGTACACCTAGGAGGAAGGAAACAATGGCCTGGATAACTGCTGCCATAACCCTCTCACAGAGCTGCCAGAGGAGTGGGCTGGTCCAATGTGCTCATTCCTCTGCCTCCTCACCAGTCGGAGGAGAATAAATATGAGAATGCGTTAGAAAATATTCCCCTACATCCATCAGGAGGCCAGAGGATGAGTCAACATGAACACACACTACTGCTCCTCCACCTCAGCTGCAAGATCTGATTCAAACACACCATACAATTTCAGCACCAAAAACTTAAAATAGGTACAAATGGTTTGGACAAATGGCAACTGACTAATGCGTGCTGTCAGTGAGTGGGTAGAGAAGAGAAGCAGTTGGCTAAATATAGAGCTCTTTACTATTAAGAGTATCCAGGCTACAAGCTACAACTTACTGTAGGCTTTGTAGTATTTTGTAGTCAATTTGTACAGAACGTAAGTAAGTAAGTAAGTAAGTAAACTTTATTTATACAGCACCTTTCACAGATAAAATCACAAAGTGCTTTACAGAGTGCAAGTAAAGACAAATAAAATGCAAAACAATGAACGTTCAAACAGGTAAATAAGACAATGAGTAGTGTATTTAACTAAAAGCTTCTCTGAATAACAGTGTCTTCAGCAGCTTTTTAAAGAAATCAACAGAGTCAGCCACACAGAGAGACAGGGGCAGGGCGTTCCACAGTCTAGGGGCTAGTGCTTGAAAGGACAGGACTCCTCGAGTTTTAAACCAGGTCATGAGGTTCTGGCCTGAAGACCGGAGGGAGCAACCAGAGGTGTAAGGAATCAACATTTCCAAGATGTATTCAGGGGCCTGTCCATTAAAAGCTCCATTAAAAGTCAAGACTAAAATTTTAAAATCAATTCTAAATTTGACAGGTAGCCAGTGTAAAGAGGATAAAACCGATGTAATGTGTGCCCTTCTGTTGGTTCCTGTTAAAAGCCTTGCTGCAGCGTCCTGGACCAACTGCAGACGAGTGACTGCAGCTTTGTTAAAACAAGTAAAAAGAGAGTTGCAATAATCTAAACGAGAAGAAATAAAAGCATGAATAATCAATTCCAGGTTAGATTTGGATAACATTGCACTCAATTTAGAGATAGTTCTCAGATGGTAAAAGCATTTTTTTACCAAATGTCTGGAATGACTGTCCAGGGACATTGACTGGTCAAATAGAACACCAAGGTTTCTGAGATTAGGCTGGGAAGAGGAAGCCAGAAAACCCAGGTGTTGTTTGATAAGAGGAACTTTTTGTTCAGGAGCAATAACCAGAGTTTCAGTTTTCCTATAATTTAACTGAAGACAGTTATGAGCAAGCCAGTCCTTAATACATGAGACACAATTTAATAACTCAGCTAACTTGTATAACTCTGAGTCATTGAAGGAGCAGTACAATTGGATGTCATCAGCATACAAATGGTAAGACACATTTTTGAATCTGCATATAATTTTACCAAGAGGGCTGATGTACAAAAGGAACAGGATTGGACCTAGGACTGAGCCCTGAGGGACACCATGTAACAAGGGAGTGACTTCAGACATTATATTATTCACAAACATGGCAAAAGTTCTGTTGGTTAGATAAGATGAAAACCATGAAAGAACAGTCCCCTGCCTGTTTGAGAGAGCTTGGTACTGACCCGGTTGACAGAGAAATATTTATCAGTCTGACAACATGTGGACCAATCACATCAAACACCTTTAAAAACAGTGAGGTACATCAAGCGGGCAGGAAGAGGGTTTCATCTTGTTTAGTAAAACTCTAACATCCTCCAGAATCACCGGCATAAATGAAGACCAAGAGCACAAGGGTTAGAGAGATCAACTTCCTTAAATGCAGTCTGTGCACCTCAAGCTTTGTAGACTTCCACAGACGCTCCACCTGATGACATGTTCTCCTAAACCCCATAATGTTCTCATTCATCCAGGGGCAGGGGTTATTAGAAGAAGATATTTTGTGCTTAACAGGAGCAACCTCATTTAAGACAGACAGGCAATGGTTATTAAAAGACTGGGCAAAAGAATCCACTTCATTGCAACAGTCACAACAACTAGGCTCAAATAATTCAGAGAAATTCTCAACTGCGTCTAACAGAGGAGCCAGATAGTTTCAGGATCTGTGCTTCCTTATCAAAGACTGTTAAATGGAGATATGTCATACTCTTTTCAGATATACATTGTACCGTATATATTAGATATACAAAGATGTTGTTAGCACACAGAGTAGGCTACATAAATGTGGTCCAAAATAAGTACTAATTATTTTATCAATTCTTAATTAAAGAGACATTTAAATTATCAACTAAAAGCATAAATAGTAACTACTTTTTTTTTACATGTTTTGAGGTCTATTACATTATCCATTTGTCAAATCAAAGCATTATGTATATGATCCATTGTGCATTACTTTGCTCTAATACTGAACTTATAATTAACCAATTTCTTAATGCATTATTTTACTTTTAAAACCAAGGAGATGGTGGTGGATTTTTCGGAGACATCTGTCTTAGTGGTGTCTTATAAGTCAAATAAACTGAACTGGACTCATTACATGGATGCACTGTATAGGCAGGGTCAGGGTCAGAACAGCCTCGACCTCCTGAGGAGACTGAAGGGGCCCCTCCTGAGGTCTCTGTGTCCCAGACCAGTGACAGACTGAGTCACCCTCACTGTGTGAAGGAAAGATGGCACAGGTCCTCCCTCCTGCTGCTGTCAGACTTTATAATGAACACTCCTATGCAATCCACTCTCACATGTGTAATATCTCCATAATTCAATGTGCAATTATGTAACTAACTTCCACCTTCTGTACATTGTGGCTAATATAGGCTAATATGCAATTTACTGTATTATTATACTAATACTAATACACATTTACAGTACCTATTCTGTACATATAATGTACATATACATATGCATAGCCTATTTTAGATTATTTAATTATAATTTGTCATAGTTTTAAATGTATTTGTGGATAGAGCTGTTTTAACTTTAGCACAGTTTTTAATTTTGTATTTCTCTTGTTTGTTGACACTTGTTACTTTTTCACCCAGAGTTGTTAATGTTGCTTCTACTTTTGTTGCAAAAATACAATTTCCCATTTTATTTAGAGGCCTAAAATAACAAGTTTTAATTATGTTTTGGGAGAGAAAATTTGGACATGTTACATTTTATGAAAACAGACAGTAAGTAAAACAATAGCACCTCATTTCACCGGAAAATATAAAAATTATTTATTTTTTCATGTGAACATGCCAATCCAGTAGGTGGCGGTAGCGAGTAAAAAGGTAATGTAGTCATTATGAATACACAAAGAAGAGCCCCGAGCCAATCACGTGTCTCCGTGAGCCCAGTTTGACATTCAGCCTCCCCTCATGCCTGTGTCCAGTATATAAAACATAAAATATAAACATGAATATTATTCGATCGTCTGTTTCCAGAGTGTGTGGAATTACCAGACTGCAGAGGTAAATGTCACGCGGGTTAATCTTTTATTTATGAAATAATACAGCGGTGTGGCTCGAGCTGTAAGTGTCAGGTTAGCATGAGGTTAGCAGCGTGGCTAACGGCCACAGCCATAGACTGTGTCGTGTTTTCTCCTAGACTATCTCATACACACAGTAGTTTGTTGATACTTCTTAGTCTTGTTTTCTTCATTTATTAATATGAACTAAAGCCTAGCATGAGAGGAATATACGGTGCTAAAGGGCAATTAAAAAAAAAAAAAGAAGCTGAGGTGAAGAAATGCTTTTAAGTGAAAATGCTTTCTAAAATAAAAAGTTTCAACAAGGGTTAATTTTGTCAGTGCTTAATAACAGCAGAATATAAGTTTTTAAACTATCTTTTAGACAAGAGAGTGGTTTGAGGCTGTAATGATTATGACATTATTACTGAATTACTTAATATTTTATCTGTACTCTCTTGGACAAAGAAGGAACTGGCTGCTGGTGTTGTAGTCAAGACCATACTAATCGAGACCAAGTCTAGTCCGAGACCAGAGTGAACTGAGACTTACTCAAGGCCAGAATTTACAAGGTTTTAAGACCCGAGACTAGATTGAGACCAAACCCTGTCAATTAACAGCAAAAACAAGGAAAGGGATCAGCAGTCGAAATACATTCATGTTCATTTGAATGATCTAATGCAACAGACACTACCATCAAACAGAGACAGGTCTGTTCCTCGTTCTTCTAATGCTTTTGTTCAAGGCTGGTTTAAACAGTTGGTCACTTAATCACACATTTTAACGTCTGTGAATGTGATAACTATGTGTGTGTATTAGGGCTGCTCAATTATGGAAAATTTCATAATCACGATTATTTAAAACGTGCAACCATTTGGACAAAGACAAGTGTACGTGTAGCTTTGACAGCACTGTAAAGTTCATCTTTCACAACACAAGGACACAGATTCACTTTTAACTTTCACTTTTACCCCTAAACAGCAGGCTAGTGTCAGCTTTAAAAGCGTTTGAGTAAATAAACACAGCCTCATCAAGTAGCTTTGCTGCAGGTTTTGGGAGGGCAGAGCAAGCATGCACATCATTCAGAGTCCAATTTAATTAACTGTTTTCTCAATTATATAGATTTTGCAATTGTTGGGAGCAAAAATAGTAATCACAACTAAAATTTGATTAATTGCACAGCTCTAGTGTGTGTATGATACTATGAGCTACTGATAAATATTTAGTACTTGACCCAGACAAAGCTCACTCACTAGTCTTTTGCTTTACCAAAAGCCTGAGCTCCCGACCTCCAGACCTAAGTTACAGCTTGGTTACTTAGTCATCTCTCAGAGCTGGAGCCATTAAATACAATAAAAATTAATTACTTCATAAATATGAGTTATTTTATGACAATGATTGGTAAAAATCAAGTAAAGAGACAAGACCAAGTAAATATGGATTCAAGACCAAGATGAAGACAGAGTAAAAATACAGTCAAGACTGAGACAAGACTGCAAGACCAAGACCGGTCTCGGATGCTACAACACTACTGTCTGCTCCTTTCAAATCTCTGTCCAGTCACCTTTGTCTAAACTATCTTTATAAATGATACTACTAAGAAACTCCACTCACCCTTAATAAATGGCTCAAAAACAGACTTTTGTAATTTTACTTTATCTCAGGCTCGATGTGGTAACTCTGGTTTGTATTAGACTGTTTCCTTATATTAAAAATACCATTTGTAACATGTCCAACTTTGTTTCCAAAGTCTCCCCACAGCTAATCCTGCCTTAAATGGAAGCACTCACCTCCGACTGTTCAGCAGCTGGATCCTCCCCAGAATAACAACAGGATTTACCAGAGCCGGTCCACTGTCTGCACAGGCTGAGGGGACCGGAGTCTTCCAGCAGCTGCCCTGGCAATACCAACAGGTCCGAACCCGCAAAAGAGGAACGGAGTATCAGCCTAAGAACATTAAACGCAAGAGGACGCACGGCTGGATTAAGAGGTGCAGCTCCCGGGGAGGAATCGAAGTTATACTCCGCCGGATGTTTAAGGGAAGGAAATCACTGAGCCACTAAAGGTTTCTGCTGGAGAGACTTTGGGTTAAGACTTTTTCAGAAATGCAGAATGTGGCCCCAGAAAGTGTGGGATGTTCTGTAAAGGACAGTGATACTATGGGTGTGTCCGGTTTAGTGTTTTTTGAATAAAAGTGAATGGGAAGAAGAGAGAGAAAGTGAGATGTTGAGTTGAAAGAGGCTGGATAGGTTTCAGTCTGTCAATGCTCTGAATATTCTGAATCGATGAAATGTTCAGACAGAAAAGTGCTTTGTTGAAAAAAATAAAATAAAATATGAATTGAACTCAAGTCCAATTTTGACACTCTGTATTACTGTTGCAGGAAATACCAAAATCACAGAATCAATCATTTATTATTATAATAAAAAAATATTTGTATTTTTAGTAGTAGTAGTAGTAGTAGTAGTAGTAGTAGTATATTGTGTATTGTTTTATTGTCATACATTTAAAGATACACTTTTAAACCGAGGCAAAGAAAGTGTCCAAAATGTGTACTTAAGATCTATTACTCCAAAATAATTGTACTCAAGTAGATGTAAAAGTACTCAGCAAATTAGTTACTCAAATTAAACTAATCCTAGTAGTGCACCTACTACTACAACTATTAGTATTGTGAATACTACAATGACTACTTTTATCACCACCACTCCCACTACTTACTTCGAATTTTTGGAAAACCATACATTTTGTCTAATTATTGATCGTTTTTCCCGTTAGGGGTCACAGGTGCCTGGAGCCTATCCTGTGGGCCTTAGGCGGGCTACGCCCTGGACAGGGGCCAGCTTGTCGCAGGGATGACACAGAGACATACACAGACAACCATTCACTCGGGGCAATTTAGAGTCACCAATTCACCTAACACATGCGTGTCTTTGGACTGGTGGGAGGAAGCTGCAGTACCTGGAGAAAACCCACGGTAACACAGGCAGGACATGCAGACTCCAACCAGAGAGTTTTTGTGTAGGCTGGCCTGAGTGTCGAACCCACGATCTCCTTGCTGGGCGCCCCACGGTCTAATTACTTAAGTAAAAGTTACTTTGAAAAAACATTTTGCACTTGGTGAATAACATGAATACCCAAAGTTTACCCAAAATCTGTGCTACTGCATTACTGCAAAATGTAAAACACACACACGTAAAAGTACTAAGCAAAATTGCTACACAAATTAAAGTAGCTACTACTGATACCCCACTACTATTACTACTACATTTACTACTACTTTGGCTATTACCGCACCGCTATCTCCTTCGTCTACTACCACTAACCACTTTGCATTTTTGGTAGAGAGAACAAAAAAAATCTAAAGCAACTAAAGATATACAGATGCATTAGCTGGTTCCACCTACTGTTCACATCTCTGAGCAGCCACATCTAACAAAATTTTGCACTTAATGTCAACAGCATGACTGATCAGGCTATTAGTTCTAGTGCCTAAATGAGTAGAGTGAGTAGTTCTACTGCCTGAGAAAATTGGTGTCTCTTATAAACTGAGTACTCAAAATATATTTCCTGTATAAATAAAACAAGGCATGGAGGAGTAGGTGCTCTAAAACCTGGCAGGAACCTTATTATTGATCATAACATTTTCAGAAGTCTCAGTCAGAAGTATACAGTATATCCAGTATTGGCATTGGGATTCCCAGATCTACCTATGGGTACAAATAATGTCAGCTGTAACTGTAACTGTAAGGTAACAGTGCATTTAATTAATGGTTAATTCAGTTTGTATGTGCAGTGACAAACATCAAATAAATAACTTTTAGGGGGCACTAGCAAAGTATTTATATTTATCACAGTCCAAGGATATACAGGTAACTTATTAGAAAGCAATATTTTTTGTGAAAATACACTGCATGGCTTTTCTCTCACACTTCGAATGTAGTTGTATAAATATAATGACAATAATATTTCTTCTTATTCTTTTTGTTATTATTATTATTATTATTATTATTATTATTATTACAAAATGATGTTCACAGCAATGTAAATAAACACTGTAAAATTAATAAACATTTTGCACAATTAAATAAAAATATATAATGGTTCAAATAAAGGGTCAACCACGCCACATCTAACCCAAAAGCACATTTACTCCAAAAAATATAAGTGAACATTGCTATTTTTTACACTATTATTTTTTGTTATTTATTTTAATTTATTTATTTTTTTATATTTATTGCGTTATTTTTTATGTGCAATTGTACTTTGTAACGACCATTTTATACACGTTATGGCTATTTATTATTGCAATATTTTCTTTTTAGGCATTCTAAATACATAGTACTAATTATAATTACGCGTTTTATTGTCTGTAAATATATAAAGGTGTAAACTGAAAGTAAACAAAAAATGTGCACACAAGTCGAGGAGCTGGTGTTGTTTTGATCAGGAACATGCGTTGGGGGGATTGGCCTCTTACATAATCACCTCTTAGCCAATCGGAACCTCGCATTTCCAGTCCCCCCCACCGCTGCCAACCAATCAGAAACAATTTTCGGCGGATTGTACCCGCCCCTCAGCAGACGTACAACAGAAATGGAGAGCGTACTCGCTGCAGCCAAAGGACGCTAAATTTAGTTGAGTTTTCTGAAAATATCTTTTGAGAAACTCATAAATTTGACTCGAATGGAGTGCTGGAGGTGTATCTAATCGCATTTAGCAGTAGTTTGGGTGTTGTCTTCTCCGTAAAGAGCTACAGAAGTGGTAAACAAACCGGTGTCTTGGCTACGACAAAGACTACGAGCCTTGGCTAGCTGTTAGCTCTAACACTAGCTTTACTCGGTTTCACCCTCGTGCTTCTAGGATTGTAAGCTTAAATAAACCGGACAACCATGGACAAAGTGAGTAACATGTGATTACATTCATAAATAATGTTTAAAGCCAGAATATAACCTTGTACGTGTAATGTTATTGAGGGCTACACGTTGTCTTGTGGAAGCAGTCAACGTGGTACAACTGAATATATTCTATAATAATAATTTAGGCAATGGGTCCAACATCAGATAATGTATGTGCCACCATTTTGTACTGAACTAACTGAACTCTAGTTTCAGTTTCATTCCTCTCTCAGAACTAAACCTCAAAAGTCCCATATTATACAAATTGTTTGTGCTTATCATGTTGTTTCCACCTCAAAAAAATACCTGGAGTAGTAGTTTGTTTTGTTTATTAATCCTGTACGCTGTGGCTGTGCCCTTCTCAAGAGCTGAAAACGATTGGTCTCACTGCTCTATGCAGACACGTGAAATCAGGAAATTGAAAGTAACAGCTCCCCAAAAGAAGACATTTTCCATACATATTATTTTAAGTTATAAAATGTGAAATATTAATGCAAAGGTGTCAGTATTTTAAAAAGCCTGAAAAAAGTGTAATATAGGACCTTTAATACTAAATGGCATTAAACCAGGACTTTATTAAGTCTGGTGTTGGTCTCTGAACTAATCCCAGTATAAAGATGGATTAAACTGGGCCTGAACAAAAGAACTTGTTAAACCAGGATTTCACTGATAACTTCAGATGGGGTTCAACTAAATCTAACCCAGGAGTTAGGACTATATTAAACTAAAGGCAAATGATTACAACTGAAGACTGATTTAAATCAACTCACTGGCACAGCTTAACTCGCACTTAACTTGAAGTGTGAACTGAATCAGTGATGAACCAAGACAACATAAAATACAGAGCCATGACAGAGATGGCAATAAACCAGTGGCCTGTACTACGGAGCTGACTGAACTGATCTCAGTCTCTCTTACCTGAACAGACAAAACCTCACATGAGTGTCTGTGGATAAGCAGTACTATGAAGCAGGTTATCAACCCGCTCAGTTCACCCTGGGTTTCTCTGTGAAGCTGAGAGTGTGTTAATGTGCAGCAGGCAGAGTTGGTGTTAATTTACCAATCACATCAACGTTCATCTGAATATCACAAAGAAATGACACTAAAGTATAGATCTGTGCACTAAACTCCTGAAACATGTGGCACACAGCTTTACAGACTGTGTAGACTGAGTGAAATGTATATATTACATTTAGTGTAAAGAGCCAGACAGATGTCTGCAAGAGTTTTAAAAATTAAATTTTCATCACAGTTTAACAAGAGGGTTTAATAATAATATTATTATTATTATTATTTTCTTATTATAATACAAATTGTGAGCCAGTCTGAACAGAATATAATTTATTGGCCTACGCGTACACATGTTTATAAAGTTTCAACTTTGCAGTGTCTCTAAAGCTAGTGTCTGCTGCTGTCAGCTGGGCTGCTTGTGGATTCTTTCTTCCTGCTGTTTTCTACCCCTCATGCACACACTCACACTGGCAGCTTGTTTGCTCAAAGAGCAACTCGTTTCTCAACACTGATTTTTCAAAGAGCCCGTCTTCCTAGCTTATGTGGAGGTTAACCAGGCTGTTCACCTCGGTATAAAGTGAACCAGTTTTGTAGTACCGCCAACCCAGGGTTAACCCAAAATTACCTCGCTAACTCTCTAATCCAGCTTCCTAGTACAGGGCTAAGGGCTAAAGGCAAAACTAAACTACTGCTTAACTGGTACTGAAAATAGGACTAAACACAGGGTAAAGTTGCAGTAAACCAAAATAAATCTAGTACTAGACTTGGATCAAAGACAGCACTCAACCAGGACTGATGATCATGGACTAAAGATGGTCTGAACTAACTTTAATTATCTAATGGTGTATTGTAATAGTGGTGCGATGTTTCAGTTTTACTTACTAAGAAAAGCAATGTAAGGTCGTAATGACTAAACTCACAAACAAATCTCACTAAATGTCTTTTATGGCATCTCTGAGTGCATTTTGCTGACAGTGTTTCCCTGATGCTCCACAGGCAGACTTCTTAAAAGGCCTTCCAGTCTACAACAAAAACAACTTCAGCAGGTTCCACGCTGACTCTGTTTGCAAAGCATCAGTAAGTGGTCGTCTGTCTTGGCACAAAGCATTTAATGTCACAGTACAGTTTTGCATTAAATCAATAATGTTTGTTTATAGTCTAAATGAAACAATATGGTAATGTGACTTTTCAGAATCGAAGACCGTCAGTGTATCTTCCAACTCGAGAATATCCTTCAGAGCAGAGTGAGTGTTTTCAAGTGTTTTGCAAAGTCCTAGGAGCAGTTTGTGGAAGGAGTTGGATGAAGAATGTTGAATCACTTTTTGTTAGCATCCAGTGCAGACTGCATTTCTACAACTCACTGTTTTTTTGGACAGCTATAGAAGCCCTGCAGGGAAATAGTTTGTTGATAAATCCAAAATTAAAACAAACCCATTTTTGTTCATTCAAGCCTAATCTGTAATACAAGAGTGTTTGCTCAAAACACAGTGCTCAGTTTGCCCACTCCTGGCAGATGTAGAAACATGAAGCAACAGATCTAATGGTTTCTACCAGTGGGTTCTTCCTTAATGTCTTTCCTAAAGTCGTTTAGGTTTTTATTATTATTATTTATTTTTTGTCTTTATTAAATAATGCAGTCGAGAAGTGACTGGAAATCACTGGAGAGGGAGCGGGTAGAGACATTTGGCAAAGTCTCCCAGCCTGGACAGGCAGGCTGTACTTGCCGTGTATATGCCTTTTAGGTTTTTAGTAGTGGTGGGAGATGATTAAAAAATTGATCTAATTAATTACAGGCTTTGTGATTAATTAATCATAATTGATTACAATTTTTATCAAATAGCAATCTTTATATGTCAGAAATACATTGTAGGAGCTTACTTGTATGTTCTGGTGTTTTTTTAACTTAATTTAAAACTAACACCATGGTCAAACAGGGCAGTATTCAGCGTTCATGCATCGACCTCTGAGTCCTATGTGCTTCTTGAGTGCACGAAAGCTCGCCGCTTTCCTCTCTGTGCTCTGCTGTGACCTACGTGCAGACCTGTCCCCTCTTGCCTTTGCGTCTGAACCCAATGGATTGCTGCCTACTCTAAGTGAGTGCATCAGTCAGCTGTGAGAATGATCCGAGATAAGAGCAGCGCCTTGAAGCTGTGCATTTAAAAGTGAAAGAAAAGAAAATCGTGCGCTGGATGTGCAGGGGTGAGACGCCTTGTAGGAAACCCCACATTTACCTGTGCATTTACCAAGTATCCAAATCTATCTAATCCAAGCTGAAATCTATTCACATTTGGCATTTTGGCTGGTGTGGAGTCCAGCCCTGGTTATCATGCTCTGGAAAGTCACTGAGAAAAGTTCCATGTGCAAATAAATCCTTAAATCTTTTGTAACGCGTTCATTTTTCTGTAATTAATTAATCATAATTAACATGCCAATGCCCCAGCCTTGTTTTAACAGTGTAGAAGTGTTGATATTACTGTATATATCAAATTTCAGACTTCCACTAAGACTCCCACTAGAGTTTCTTCTCACTTATATTGTGATACCTTACATTTTTGGCATATTCAGTAAACATTAGGACATTGGCTCCCTTTAAGGAAAGCAGGGGTTCAAATCGATTCCCCCACAGGGCGCCCAAAATTCCTGTCGCAGTATGTGGTTATGTCAGGACATCTTCCAGTTGGGTCATTTCTCTGCCAGCTTTGTGTTGTAAATCAATGCAATAATTCTGTTTCATACCCACTCCTACATCTGCTCTGCTCTGTCCATCCAGAATTGGTGTTCATGTATGAACATGTTTCATCACTGTAGGGTCAGAGGTGTAATAATCATTGTACTGACTTCATCTAATTCAAGCATTGTTTCTCAGTTATTGTAACAGAAAAGACAAACATCTTGTTGCGGTACCTTCACCAACAGTGGGACAAAAAGGTAAAGATGATTGCCAACCTGATTGCTTTAATTAATTGTAAAAATGTTATATGTAATAACATGTTAATGTTCTGTTTTTTTCCCTCTAGATTGCAGCAAAGAAGCGAGAGCAGGAACAAGTGGAAGGGGAGAACACAGCACCTCCAAGGAAAATGGCCCGAACAGACAGTCGAGAGCTGAACGAGGACTCATGAACTGAGCACAGACTGGACTGCATGATCCATCTGTCCACAGAGCTCCAGGTTAAAGCACACATGGAACCACAGAACTCCAGAGCCAAGAGAGAGTCGTTTCCTGGGTTGTTCACATCTGTTCCTTTTGCATCTTTTATGTTTTGGAAATTATTCTTTTGCAGAGGCCCTTTTGGAAACAAACCTCTACCTCCTTACTGTGACAAATACTGGTCTCTGTACTACAAAACCAGCACCACTCCACCACAATCTGACTGACACATTTATACAAGACAGAATCTGGAGGCAAGGCAGCTGAGGTGACTTACCCAAGGACACAATGGCTGTATAAACAGGAGGGGGGCAAGGGTCGCACCGAGCCACTGCCTTTTGGTTATGCACAATTTATATGTAGCTATTATCTTAGTTTTTTGTAAAATATGCTTTAAATGACACTCCACAAACTATAGCAACCACAAAGGGTCAAAAGCTATGTTCCAAATTGATGCTGGTTTTCCATTTCTCTGGACAGACGTTTCTCAGGTGATTTACAACATATTTTTTTTAACACAGAGGATTTTGTCTGCGTGAATGCGGACCATTTTGAGTCTGTTTATTTTGGTGTTGTGTCAACAGCCCTTAACCATGCGACTTTGCTATTTCTTCAATATTTTTGGTGTATTTTTCCTCAGGAGCTCCCGCTACATTTCAGAGTAAAGCACTGTTGTTAAATTGCACAAACCAGTTGACTCCTGTATGAACCATCGCTTAGCTTAACTTTCACTCTCCCCTCCTCTTATCCGTGAGTTGTTTTTTTGGCCTTTTGGCATCTTTGTCATGACAATAATCAAGAAATAAAGCCATCGCTAGCTTGTTTTTGTTACAAGCTAGACCCAAAACTTGCAGGACACCAGATGCCATCGAACCAGCTTCATAGTACAAAGCCTTGTCACTCAGTTTTCTTTTTAGTTCATCTCAGTTCCTTCACCAAAAACATGGCTCATATTCACACAACCATGTACAGCTATACGCATTTATACACCCCTTAAACACTGAGACATGGGCACGTAATGATTTTTTTTTGTACATTTTGAAATATGTCATTTTAAAGAGTGCATCTAATTTGTGTTGTTAATGCCATTTAAATGAGAACAAAATGTAATATTAAATTTTAGTTTTAGTTAAAACTCTGACAGTGGTGTACAGTAAATGTAAAGAATGTTAACTTTTGTCCTATGTTAATGCCTTAAGAGTAAGATGTCACATTTGAGTTCTCTTTTTTTTTTTTTTTGAGTGTTCTTGGTTTACACTGTTGTTTCGAGTGAAGGGAAGAATTGATGTTTATTTGATTTAGAGTTGAAGTACTTTAAAGATTTAGAGCCAATACTATGGTGGCTCTGAAGGGCATGTCACAACAAACTGTAAAACACTTAAGACAAATGTCAAAACTCTCTGCTAAACAGAGAAACCCCCAAACAAAATGTAAAAGCAAAACAAAAACAGAAAATCAAACAAGCAAAGATAGCAAGAAACAAGTCACAACAACTTCAAATTTAAACATTTTCAAACCAATTTCAAAAACCATAAAAACAGGGTGGAAAAACATTAAAAGTGCTTGGCTGTGATTGGACAAAACCACTTCCTGGTTTCTGGGTTTCTGTTCAGTGTCTCGATACTGTTGTTTCTTAGATGATCTGACATTTCCACATTGTGTAGCCTTGTGTTTTTGGATTTTTTTTTTGTTTGTTAGTTTGTTTAGTAGTAATGTTAGTACTGGTAATGTAGTAAGCTTGTGATGATTTGCTTTGGTGTTTGTATTTTTATTTTTTTTTTACATTTATTTTGGTGTTTCTCGATGTTGCAGATTGCAAATGGTATTTATGCCCACCACAACAAAAGGATAGTTTTGAAACGGATGAGAGATATTTATTTCATATTTATTTATTTTTTTCTCCCATTACATTTGCATTTTGTGATTTGTTTTCCATTTCACAAATTGATTTCCTATTTGTTTAAAATTTTAAAATTGTGTCACAAATGCTTCTTGTACATACTGATAGCTCTTGTCACCTGCCCTTCAGTTCCATGCTACAGTAAGTCACATTATAGGATGCATTAATTTTTCTGTACCTATATGCAGATCCTGTAGCTGTGTTTTTAGTTTGACATTTGTATTGGCTGCACTTTTGCTTTGTTTTTCATGTAGCACACGGCTCCAAACAGCAGCTGGAAAATGCTGGTGAAGTCTGATAGAACAGATTTGTATATTGTGTATAGTTGTACAGTAGTTGTTTTTATCAGGTCAAAATTCAGGGC
The DNA here is from genome assembly GCA_020698575.1 of Bostrychus sinensis. Taxonomy (NCBI): domain Eukaryota; kingdom Metazoa; phylum Chordata; class Actinopteri; order Gobiiformes; family Eleotridae; genus Bostrychus; species Bostrychus sinensis. The sequence goes on from CM036256.1 coordinate 29,010,068, forward strand.
TTGTTCTGACACTGTCTTCCCACTTCTGATGAAACTCTTTTCAAACCAAAGCTCTGTTCAAATTCATGACATCCAGAATGCGTGAGCTCTTCACTCCTGCGTTTAAGGAATACAGTAATTTGTTGGCGCCAGTTGTTGATCTTACAGGTTTTAGTTCCAAAGCATGTTTAATACTTTCATTAAAAATCTGAATCAAAATATTTCACTGGATTGATGTTAAGCAAAATGGAAAACAGATCAGTGGTACTCAGGAGTTTTTTGTAGTTCAAGTCCAGTTCTGGTTTAGTCCTGGTTCAGTCAAGATTTTGTGCAGGCTCATTTTACTTCATTTCAGATTGTATACTACAAGAACCATTGAACTAGATAGTAGAAGTACTTAGTATTTTTTAGAGAATACTAAGTAGCATTAGTACAGAGTATGTAGCCGTGATGACATTAGTAATAATAGAAAATAGTAGTAGTTGTAGTTTTAGTAGTAACACTAGCAGAACTAATAGAACTGGTGGTAGCAGAAATTGTAAACTTAAACACAGTAAACAATTGCAAGAAGTGCGTTTTATTGTAAATTGATTTTTATTTTTTTATTTTTTTTTACTTTCACTTAAGCACAGATCTTTAAATCTGAATTCACTGCCAAGGACCACGCTCCAACAACAGGGTAGAGTGGAAATATTTATTAGAGGATGCATTGGATAAGATGTAGGGCTGATAAATGATGCAGGATGAGAGATGTAGCATGAGGGATGCAGAATGAGGGATGTAGGATGCAGGATGAAATATAAGGGATGAAGGATGAGGGATGTGGGATGAGAGCTGTAGGACAAGGGATGCTGGAAGAAGGATGAGGGATGAAGTATGAGGGATGCAGGATGTGGGATATAGGATGAAGGATGTAGGACGAGGGATGCAGGATGAGAGCTGTAGAACAAGGGATGCAGGATGAGTGATGAAGTATGAGTGATGCAGGATGTAGGATGAAGTATGAGGGATGCAGGATGAGTGATGAATTATGAGTGATGAAGTATGAGGGATGAAGGATGTGGGATGAGGAATGTAGGATGCAGGATGTAGCATGAGGGATGTAGGATGAGGGATGCAGGATGAGGAATGTAGCATGAGGGATGCAGGATGAGGAATGTAGGATGCGGGATGTAGCATGAGGGATGTAGGATGTAGCATGAGGATGTAGGATGAGGGATGCAGGATGAGAGCTGTATGACAAGGGATGCAGGATGAGGGATCCAGGATGAAGGATGCAGTATGAGGGATACAGGATGAGTAGTTTTGGCGTGGCCTTGCTCCTGAACCTAAGGCAGCATTTACTTTATTAGTTAGTGGTAATCGCATTAAGTACTTTCTAATTCTTCCACCTCTGAGCAAAATTAAAGAAGCATGTTGTCTTCATGGATTCAAGTGTGGTTTTATTTGCATCATCCCAGTACATTCATCCTCTAATTCATGTAGTAAAATAATCCAATACAAAAAACTCAAAAGTTAAGAAAAATATATTATTTTTATGGTCACAGTGAGTATATTTGGACCTATTGCAGAAGAATAAAGATGGCTTCCCAAGTGCAACAAAAAGGACTGGATGGCCACTTGATGCATGCAGATGAAGCCACATGCATTATAACAGTATCAAACAGAAAACAAACATGTGAGAAGCTGTTGTTTACATGAAAACTATCCCAGTGACATTCCTGGTTTTAACAATCTGCAGGGGACCAGGCGTCATGCAGTGTTCTCCAGACGTCCTTCAAAACACATTCAACATTTACTGTACAGAGTCAAGTGGAAGAGAGAGCGAGTGTGAGACCAAGAGATACAGAGCAGTAGGCGGGGCATTGTCCAGGGCACCATAAGATGAGTTTAGCTCTTAATATTGTTACACAAGGAAGATGAGATTATCCAACTGTCCGGATTTGTTCTGTATTTCATTCATGGTCAAGATTTGTCTTTTTAATTATAGGCAACTGTACACTTAATTTTTTAGGCATTGCATACATAATTTTTAGACATAATTTTCATACACTGTATTTTTACATCAGATTTTTAAAGACTTTTATTTATTTATAAGAATTTGATGAAGAAAATTTTGTTCAAAATTCCAATGAGTAAAATTCAAGACTTGATTTTATATTATTATTAATTTTATACACTGTATTTTAATAGACACTGTATTTTGTATCAGAATTTTTCCACATGGATTTTAATGAGAATTTGGGTAAAAGAAATTTGTTTGTAAAATTCAATTACAGAACTTCACTGTCTAAAAAGGTTTTGTTAAAAAGACACAATTATATTTTTCTACACTCAATTTGTTAGTCATTTAATTTTTACACCCTACATTTTAATAGACAATTTTTGGACACTTCTAGACACTTGTCTAGCTATCTAATTTTAATACATTCTAGTTCGTATCTGAATTTTTTTACACTCTGATTTTAATTAGAATTTGGGTGACAAAATCTGTTCAGAAAATTCAATTACACAAGTTCAGTTTCTACAAATGTTTTGTTGAAAAGAAACTATATTTTTGTATGCATTATTTTTAGAGGCACTGAATTTATACTCTGCATCTATCTACTTTTCATCCACACTCATTTTTATGAGAATTTGAAGAATTTTTTTCCCCCTCAAAATTCAAATGTGTAAAATTCCATGAACTTTCGGTGTCTAGTACGGTTTTGACACAAAACCACCTTTAGGTAAATGGACACAGACTAAATGTCTGTAAACGTGTGGCAGAGAAACAAAGCGGCCTATTTTAAATAAAGAGCGACATTTCAGTAGTAGAGGTTACAGGAAAGTGAGTGGGTCTGGCTGGGCAGACAGATCCTTACAATAAAATAATATTACTTCATTACTTATTTTGTACTGCACAGCTGCACCCTCCCTGCCTGTGTGAATGTTTGTGTGAGTGTGTGTTTGCTGATGGCTGGAGAGGCGCAGAATGGTAGCCATGTCTCTGTCAGTCCGCCCCAGGGCAGCTGTGGCTACATAAGTATCTTACCACGGTAGAGCTGGGTATTATTAGGAACCTCACAATTTGATTTGATTCTTTAGGTTGCATTTCGATTCAATATTGATTTAAATGCTTCATTATCAATTTAATAACAAGTACACCAATAATTAGGTACCGGCTGATATTTGTGTGTGTGTGCAATATTTCTAATGGTTAAGAACAAACTGACCCTGTCATGTTTTTCTGTCATGATTTATTTGTGTGACTGGGTGTTTCTCATTTGCCATAATCCTTCCTCAGGCTTCCTCTGAGTCAGGTCCTTCTGAAGCAAAACCGAGCATCCTTCTAACACTGCACCTGAGCCCTTTTGGAACACGCTCGGGAGTGTGTCACATGATCAAATACTGTGTGTTAAAAACATCCAGCTAATAAAAAAAACTACCTTTTACGAGTGGAAAAAAATCTGATAGCAGAACGTATCAACATTTTAGTATGAAAAAAAGATCTTTGAAAATATGTCATACTAAACAAAATCATTTTGTATCATGAGAACATATTATTCCTATAACAAAATGTACATCAAAATAAGTTAAAATTAAATGATCAGAAACAACAAAAATGATTTTAATAATGACTTTCCTCATGCAGAGTCCTAAAATGTGCTTTTTAATGTGTCTCTTTATCCTGTTATTTCCTGCAATGTGGGGCACAGTAGTATCTAGCATTTTAGATCATATTTAAGTTTGTCTTCAATGTTAAATAAAGCTTCTGAAAAATGAAAATGGTTGCAGTGCATTGTGGGCAATTTGCAGATCCTCTGTGAGGCCACGGAGGATCCACAGGTGCATCGCTCGTACATGAGCAGTGGAGCCGAGCTCCGGAGGATGAGGGAAGATTAACCTTTTGGAACAGCACTTGGTGAAGCGCTGATGACTGTGGATCACTTAGTAGTGATCATCCACAAATGACAGTGGCAAATAAGAAACACCCTCTATCAGTACTATGCCAATCACACAAGAGTGTTGCTCACAGCGCCTCCACTGGCCTGGGCGTGGAATCGATTCATAGGATTTTCTGAATTGATATTGAATTAAGGAAAAATGTATTGCAATGCATTAATTAATCGATATTTTTACCCACCCCTACACCATGGAGTGTGACTGAGGGGTGAATAAATAATGCACTAATGTAAAAAGCACTGTGAGAGAGGCCTTTAGATGTGTTTTGCCAAATCCGCAAAGGTTTGATTGCAGTTTGGCCTTTTGTTTACACGAGGACAGGGTTTCCATTTTCTGAATCCACAATCTTTTGAAAACGCTGGAGAAGGTGTTTTGGTCTCACAGTGGAGAGCCACTCGGAGCCACTCCGCACTCGTGTAAACTGTGAAAACAGTGACCTCACTGAAAACAACCAGCCGCAATCTGAACAGTGATTGGCTGTCTGCCCACTGTATGTCTGCTGACCCGCAAGCTCAAAATACAGGGGTTTTATACCTCACACATATTTAGTCCAGTAACCAGTAAGTACTTACTTTGATGAGAGACTTTATGAAAATGGCTCCAGAAAACCACAAGATCCTAAAGTAAATGGACAGTTACAGACTGGAGCTATCACTTCCTCTGCTGTTTACTCACTGTGTGGTGTAGAGCGTTTGCGGGGCCCACAGCGCTGTTTGCTGGACATATATATGTACTACAGTTTACTTTAGTTTTCTTCACACTTAAGCTTTTTCGTGTAACTTAAGTGTTTTCATGTAAATGGAAATCACGGACAGCATGACTGTTGCATTTTCCTGGCCAGCGTTGTCGTGTAAACAGGCCCTGAGAGGCTTGGAAAGCGCAATATACAGTAAATCTAATCCATTACTATCATCATTATAATTCAGCTAAGTCTTTTCTGGTGCACGCTTGCTGGAATGTGTGCATAATGTGTGCAGTAAAGTGCAGTTAAGAATGGAGAATTGGGACATAGAATGCAGAACGCCCCTCAGTTAAAACATGCACTTGAGGTAAACAAGCGTCCTAGAGCAAGGATTAGGATAGAACCAGTGTCAGAGGAGCTGTAACATACAATCTGATGAACAATTTGAGGAGATCCTCCTGAGGATTTCTTGTCAGACATTTTGTATGTGTGAAGACACAGGTCAGGAGGAGGTCTGGAAGCAATTTTTGAGACATCCTCCAGGGGACAGGTGTGACAAAGACTATTAACATCTGTCAACAGGCCAACGTCTCCTGCTCTGTACCTCTGGTTATTTCACACAGGTTTGTGCGCAGTATTTGCATCAGGAGTGAAGTCTATCCCTCACTAACCCTTGTCTAAAGTGTCCCCCTACACATCACATCACTCCCTTTGTGACAAACAAATACGTATATTAACTCCTGGACCCTGAATTTTCCATATCAGTCAATTGTCTGGCCTCTCCTTTCTCTGATTCGTTTGAGGGCAGTTCGTCTGGGGTCGTGTTTAATTCTGCCCTGGCCTGTGCTGGTGTGTGCTGAGGGGCCGGAGCTTGTGTCCCGTTTGCACAAACCACATTTCCTTCTGATTTGCTAAAACTGAACAGTTTCCCGGGGCTGAATGTCCTGTTTGGAGATTGCGACCTCTCCTGGCTGCTTGAGGGAACTGTCGAAGTTGCCATGGAACTCAGAGATGCCCCAGCTGCTACGGCCGGCTCTTTTTTGACTTCCTGAGATTTTAAAAACTTTAAAAATCCCGGTAGCTTGGCCTCTCCTCCGGTCGGCGACTGGGCGGGAGATTTCGAAGTCCCAGAAGAGAACTTTCCCTGGAGCGGGATGATCTGCTTCAGCTTCATGACATTGTTGTTGCCCAGGAGAGAGCTGGGTCTCTTGGGCTTGTCTCCAGACTTGCCCCCCGCCGTCTTGTCGTGGTGGTGGGGGTGTTGCGAGTCTGTTTTGTGGAAGTCGGCGTCCTGTCGGGCCTCTGCTTGGAGCTCGGCCTGTCGCTGGAGCTCCTCTTCCTCGCGCCGACGTCTCAACTGCTGCTGGAAGTGCTGCTGGGCCTGGAGCTCATGTTTCTGGGCATAAAAATATGAGCAGATTATAAATAAGATGAAATTATGAATATTCCTAAAGCACCTGAATGTCTCTTCAGTGTGCCTTTAGAAATCTCTAGAGACCTGAGGATGCATTTGAACTGGTCTGAGGGCTGTTCCATAAAGCTTAAAATAGCATTGCTTACAGACTGACTCACTGCTTGTGTGTAAACATAGGAGTTGGGTCTAAAGTATTCAGTGTCCATAAAGACTGGCCTGGGCTTATACAGGCAGGCTAATGCCATGTTGTTGCTCTGGGCTTTTTGGACATACCATGTGTACACCCTCAAGTATACATGTTGATGATTCTTCTAAAATGTCAAAATGCTCATATAAAACATCTGTGCCATTTACTATTACTTTTAAAACTCAAATTGATTAATAAATAGTCCTTCTGCCTTTAGAATTAAATGTGGAATAACTTATGACAATGTAAACTCATATTACAATATTTTACTATACTTATTATATATTTTATGTTAAAAATAAATAATCTTTAACATATACTTATAAAAATAAAATAATTTCGATTACTACCCTTCAAAAAAATAAAATAAAATAATAGTATAAACCTAAAGATTATTTTTTTTAAATTAAAAAAATCCAAATAAAAATCTTTAGCAGTTTCACCTCCTTGAGAAACTTGAGCTTACTTGTCTTTCATAAGTTTCGGTAGTTCAGTATGAAAAGATTGCATATATTTTCTTATCGTGTTGGAAGTAAAATATCAAATAATCCTGCAGTGTTAGCATACCCCTAGGGGTCCCCGTACCTCTGGTTGGGAAACACCCATCTAGAGGAGACAGGGGATTGATTTTCTTCTTTAAATGTGTAGAAACAAAATTGGAAAACTTTGTATTCAAAGGGTCCTATATACTGTACCTATATCCAGAGCTGTATGAAACTACACAGGGAAATACTGCCCCCTATCATTCAGGTCCTGTTAATTGCACCATGACTGTCCCTTGATAGTTGTAATACCATTAATACCTGCCTACAGTAGGAAAAATGGAAGAAACAAGATAAACATCTTTGAGGTTGATGATAAACACTGTTGTTTTTTAATAAACAACTGCAAATTCTGTTGGAGTTTTACGTAAATCACTTTGGGACTTGACATTTTCATTGTTACTACTGCCAGTTCAGATGAAAGTCATTCATTAAAGAACAGACTCATTTTTATCTGAGTACGATACAGTTGGACTCACTTCAGATGTAAGTCAAGATTATCATTTCACTTTAAATGACAAGAAAGCCACAGCTTGACAGAGACTTATCAGCTAAATCAAACTACATGACATAAAATGAAGGGTATGGTTAAAACAGTATCAAAAATGTGTTTCACTATCTTCATTATTCATATTTTTTCAGTCAGAGCAGAAACTATCCTTTGTATCCTCAGTTTGGCTTAGTAATGTTTGTATTGAGTGACAAGACACCACTACTGATGTGTTAAGACAAACAGACCTGGACAAATCCTGCTGGTCATGTGTGCTCTTTAAAAGGTAATAGCACACATGACAAAAAAACAAACAGCAGTAGGTCAGGTATGAGGATCTTTTCAAGCTAACAGCCCACTCTACCTTGAAAGCTTCCCTGCGCCGGTACTCCAGCTTGGCCATCTCATCTGCGACCCAGCCGGGGATATCAGGGATGGCTACATGGATGACGTACTTTAGGAGGATGGCAAAGTGCTGTGGAGCATCCAGACCACAGAGGACAAGATCAGGACGGAAGTTACAAACAAGCACCATCAACTTTTATGAAGGTTGTCTTGTGTATTAATTGCAAAAGCTTTTTTAGTCAACAAATTTATGTAACAAATTTTTTTTGCAATTGATTTTTGTGAACTACATTTTTTACTTCTGATGAAAATTTCAGTGAATCAAATTTTATAAGCCAAATACAGTGTATAAAAATACAATGTAAAAAAAATGCAGTGTCCCAAGACTAAACCAATCAATCAAACTAAGCCAGCCAATCGGGTTTTAAGTTTACAGTCACGTGACACAGCTCTTTTAATTTGTCATGGCAAGCTGGCCATGGTTCTGTGAGTTTGAAACACATAATTTTATTACACTGAATGTTTAGAAACTAGATTTAAAACACTGCATTGAGCTTATGACATTTTATTCACTGAAATTTTCATAGAAGTTGAAATAAAACAAAATTCCATTCACATAATTCAACTGCAAAACATTCAGTTACATACATTCATTGTGTAAAAAAGCTTAGACATGAAACAATCTTCATAACTTTAAACAGAACTGACTACATTTAACATAGAAAGACTTATATACATATATATACTTGTGCAATACAGTATGAATGCTTAATACTGCCCAGGGTTTGGGACTGAGCTGTCAGGGAGCATTAAGTGCTGCCATGTCACACAATGTCATGAAAGAAAAACATGCTGTTGCTTTAAAAGGAGACGACTGCAAACTAGACTGTCAATGAAAATAAAAAAAATGTACCAAAACAGGTGTAGTCTTTTTTTTATAGTAATTCTGATCATAAATGTTTACAAAGGACCATGATAAGCCATAAGGAGGATAACCTCTTTCTTTAGTTCATTGCATACCTCCAGTAGAACAATAGAGATGATGGTCATCTCAGGGCTGAGCCAGGGGAAGAGTCTCTGCAGCTGTCCACACTGACCAATCAGGTAACAGTTCACTATGATGGCGATCACACCCATGGCCTCCATCGCTGTCTGCGGTTGAGATAAATACACAAGATACGATTCTGTAATCAGCACAGGAGGGTTGCACATGACGTCTCTTTTTTTCCAATGATGAAAGTCTAATCAAAGAGCCAAATTACTACACTTTTGCTTACATTTACTGACTTTTAAACTCTACAAATACATAGGTTCAAGTTGCAAGTGAAATACTTTGTTTTAAAAATGTATAGTTTTAGCAATTAAAGTGTTTTATTCTGGCAACCAATTTGTGGATTGTCCTGAAACATTAAAATGTAGTTTGACTAAAAGACTAGCATTTGTTAATTTTTTTACTCACTCAAACAAATAATTGATTTAATCCCAGGTGCATCTATAAACACACAAGTGCTACATTTTCTTACTTCTGTCCAAACCTTTACATGTGATGACTCTGTAATGGCAATGCTAGCTGACACATGATGCCTCTGTATGTCTGCACATTCTCCCTGTACTCTGGCTTCCTTCAACCATCTAAAAACAAGTATGTATACTGCCATCACCAGTCATTTGACCTTTGATCCCCAACAATGTGAAAATGTAGTATTTTATATGGGGAGTCCTTCAAAATAAATGTATAAATGTATTTGTATTATGGTTCATGCTTCAATTTAGCAGCATTTCAGAGTTTGAACAATTTAAGGTTTTAAAAATTTGCAGTAACTTTCATAAACTCAATAATACAAAGTCAAAAGCAATATCACTGCAACGGGGCAAATTGGGTCACAAAATAAAGTCACCAAATACATAGATAATATCAATTCAGTCTTCAGTATTTGAAATTAATGAAGGTGACAGTGAATGATGGTCTGTCTGTGTATGTCTCTGAGTTATAGCCATGTGTACCCTGCCCTACCCTATTGGTCTGTGCCATGTCACGTGACAAAACCTCCCCCCTGCAGCCATATTGATGGTAAAGTGAATGTAAACAAATGTCAAATATTGGAAAGCAGTATTGAACAGTGTATATCCTACATTCTCGAGCTTTACTGTTAGAGCTGAAGTGACTTCAAGGCTACATCCACAACATAATACATGCACTATTATTCAGATCAGTTGTCTCCTCTCCAGTCCTGTTGCAAATAAACCATTCACACTCACTCTGTAGGCTCTTGATACTAACAACTGTGTGATTCAGCAGCTGTTGACACTTTCATAATTAGCCATTCACACAGTTTCGCACTGTATTCATTAGTGGGTCATTAGTAGGTAATGCATATCAATAGTCTTAGACTAAAGTTGATAAAGTAACTCTCCATAGCTGGCACAAACTAATGCTTCCATCTTAAGGCAACAACAGCTGCATTAATACAGAATGATATAACACTGTTTTTATTGTATCTATAAATAACCTATTGAAATCACAACAGTTTATTCACACGGGTTTTGTAGTTTTGTAGTTTTTAAAGATCAAATTCAAGTACTTTCCAAGCACTTTCAAGTTATACTTTCAGTGTTGTTTGAATGCCCAACTGAATGCCCACCACATCCTCAACCAGTGCCTCTGGGTCTCTCCCACAGTCTGTCAAATGTTCAGTACCTAATCTCGACGCCTGAATGTGCCGGCACTCCAAGAAGTGTTGACAGTTGAAATATCAGAAGTGCTGGTGCCCCGAAGCCTGCGGTTACTATTTCAAGCATTTTCAAGCACTTTTCAAACCTTGAAAACACATTTAATGTCAAGCAATTTTAAGGATTTCAAGCACCTGTACGAACCCTGATTACAGATGCCCATTATCAGTGGAGTTTAATTTTTTCCCCACATATACAGCAGCATCATGTGATTAAGAGCAATGGAAAAATAGTGTATCAGTGTCCAACTGTACACAGTGCACCAGTGCTGTGGTAAATAGTAAGTGAGAGTTTAGGGACTGATCTAGGGGGATTTGGAGCTATCAGAACTGAGACCATTGACAGTCTATGTCCCTTATGCGCTTGAGGAAAACTGTCACTTACTTCTCAAAATGGCAATAACGACCCAAAATATACCCATGTGACGTCACCTGGCATTAACTGAGAGTTGCTAGGATGGGCTCCACCCACAACCATAGTCATCTAATGAGGCTACAGCAGCCAAAAGTCAAGACTGTCGTGGCCCCCTTACATTTCCAAAAATCCCCATAGTTATAGAACTTCCCTCTATTCAAAAAACGATTGTCTTTCTCCACATATTTCTAAAAAAAAAAAGTTATAAAAAACACTGACTGTTGGCAAAAAAAAAATAAAATAGGGCTGCACGATGTCGTGAAAATTGCGATGACAATATTATGGCGGGATTTAAAATAGGGCCTACTTTTCTGACACAGTAAGTGAAATTCACTTAAAACAAAAATGCAATTCCCTGTGTTCACAAGTCAAAACAGTGCAAAAATTAAAACCTAACACAGACTAAACCAGGAATAAAACAAGGCTAAATTGTGACTAAATACCACTAAAACTGGACATTTTATAACATTTCTATTTAGTCACAACACATTTTCTTTTGAGGCTCTAGTAGGAAAAAGATTCTTCAGTGTAAATCTCTGACCATAACATTATTGCAATATATTTAGATTCTTGCAATATGGATATTGCAATAACAATAATTTCATAATATACTGTGCAGCCCTACAAAATATTTTTTGTAGGGCTGCACAGTAGGCCTCACTTCGAGAACCACTGGGCTACAGTATATATTGTTTATTTGCCTCTACAATAGTATTATAGAAGTGAAATTAGCAATCATATTTTATTCCTAAATTGAAATATTCACCGCTCTAGCTTTCACTCATGCTTGATTTTTATTACTTGTTGCTTTATAAACACTTTATTATTGATACCGTCTTCTACCACCTAAAAAAATATGACCGGGCACAATATGGCAGATTGATAACAGCTTTGAGTGCTTCTGTCTGACCTGCCACTGGCCAATGTTCTCCACTCTCTGTCCGAACGGCCGCTGCAGTCCGGTGCACAGCTTCAGAGCATCACTGCGGATCTCAATGATATTGTTGATGAGGGCACACATGGCGGCCAATGGGAACGCAGAGGAAAAGAGGACCACGTAACCGAACTGGATGAACATCTCCTGGTAGTCCTGCAGAGTGTCCTGGAAACAGACGAGACAATAATAATGTAATTTTGAACCGTCATGGTTTTAGTATTGATGTGAAGGAGGATGTTTAGACCAACCTCATAAGTTTGCATGCAGCTCTCAATCTCGGCCTGGGTCATTGTGACGGTTTTTGGCTCCTCTGGAGGGTCTATCCAGGACTTTTTATCTCCTTTAGTGTCATTTGTGTTCTTTCTTCTGTGACAAACAGGATCTGAGCTCTTCACCATGGCACCGTCCTTAGTCTCCTGCAAATTATTATATTGATTTTATTATTTACAGTGGGGCAAAAAAGTATTTAGTCAGCCACCAGTTGGAGTGGCCTAGCCAGTCTCCAGATCTCAACCCCATAGAAAATCTTTGGAGGGAGTTGAAAGTCCGTGTTGCCCAGCGACAGCCCCAAAACATCACTGCTCTAGAGGAGATCTGCATGGAGGAATGGGCCAAAATACCAGCAACAGTTTGTGAAAACCTTGTGAAGACTGACAGAAAACGTTTGACCTCTGTCATTGCCAACAAAGGGTATATAACAAAGTATTGAGATGAACTTTTGTTATTGACCAAATACTTATTTTCCACCATAATTTGCAAATAAATTCTTTAAAAATCAGGCAATGTGATTTTCTGGATTTTTTTTTCTCATTTTGTCTCTCATAGTTGAGGTATACCTATGATGAAAATTACAGGCCTCTCATCTTTTTAAGTGGGAGAACTTGCACAATTGGTGGCTGACTAAATACTTTTTTGCATTTACATGCAGTCTTTAGTCCAATTCCTCCAGACTGCTCAAAGCACTCTTGCCTCAGTGTACATGCAGAGCAGAGAGCCTAATTACTGAGACCACAGCTCTGTGAGGCGTTCAAGTGGTCTGGGGATTTACCTGCAGTGCTAAATGTTTTTAGTGCTAAATGCTAATAAACACAGCTAATTTACACATTAATCAAAGTTTTACCAATAAGTATAAACAAACACATATAAACAAACACTTTAAGTTTACTAAATGAAACTTATTAACGAAGTTAGAAAAAAGCATTTCTAACATGGTAAATGTGTCTAATGCAGCCTCATGAACGTTTAAAGCTCAGTAGTAGAGCTGTGGCGCATATACTGGGCAACTAAAGCCTCAGCAATGTGGGTTAGAGTCCATACTATGATAGTTTGATAAATGTCTAGCCACGCTTTCTCCCCAATTTCATAGTATAGTCTTACATGGCCAAAAAATGAATGTATAAAAGCTACAGCAGTCTAGCTTTCTCTTTCAAACACAATGGACCACAACAAAACACAAGCAGCTGAGGGGCCATGATATGTCTTCTCTGGTCTAAAAATATGTGACTATGTCTCTAAACACTGGACTAATGTTGTTCTGTCTGTTTAGTACTGAGTGCAGTTGAATGCCTCTCCTGCTTAATCGGAGTATAATGTAGGCCTATACATGCAGCAGTAGTCCGACAATAAACCTCATTATCCAGGTGCTCCACTCAGAAATTCAAATGACCATCCTTACCAATCGGAGTCCTAGGGTATTAAATGCAGTTTAAAACTCCAATTATAATTTGAGTAAGGCAATAATTCAGTTTTCTTATCCTGCAGATGAGAAAATGTGAAAAAGTGGTAACAGCTGAAAAAAAAAGGGTTAGGTTATTGTTATTGTTGTCTAAAAGAAAAAAAGACTATTTTTAGATCTGTGGTACTTGTTTGTGTTCAGTTTTAGGAAGTGAGAGGAGATATGTAATCTTCTTTTTCACCACAAGATGTTGCCAAAATGCTTAATGAAAAAGTAGTATTACTGTGGAGACTCATGCCTACATACTCTACTGTCCTCACACATCACACCACACTGGCCAAATATTTCAGTCTAAATTCAATACAGTCAATTGTCTCTGTCATCATGATCTCCCCGTATTATTAATATCCTTCTAGTTCATTCTTTAATAATAATTTCTTATATTATCGCTGGTGGTGGTAGTAGTAGTGTTGCTGATTTGCTGATATAATTGTTGCTTTGTTTGTTCTTCTTTTTTTTTTCTCTCTAACCCTCAATAGTACCTGAGAGTTCTGTATGAACCTAGCACACATTATGCTCATGCATTAGACGCCTAATCTATAATATCATACTCATCAGCTGTTTTTTTTTTTTTTTTTTTTCAAAAACAGGTGCTACAGGTGATATTGTTTTATTCAAGTAAAATTAATATTAATGGACAATTTTACAGCTTTTTTTTTTTTTTTTTTTAAACAGGTGCTACAGGCGATATTGTTTTATTCAAGTAAAATTAATATTAATGGACAATTTTACAGCTTTTTTTTTTTTTTTTTTTTTTTAAATAATGTTGATTTTTTTAAAGCCACATTTTAAACATACAGGTATATATTCTGGTCTTACATTTTGGAAAAAGTTAATAAATTTTATTTAAATTTATGGTAAAAACTGTATTCTGTAACAGAGTCATGTGCTGCTGTGTTTATTATGAATTATTTCAAACCCAGACATGACAAGAGATGTTGCCTACAAGAGCACTGGCTGCACTGCCTGATGTTGTGCCCCTGACCCCACCCACATACACCCAACACATATATTTACTATTGTCTTGTTGTGACGTCTTTAATATTGTAATAGTATTGTTTTGTCCTGTACACTGTCTTTTGCATCAATCAAGAAAAAAATAAAGAAAAGGAAATTGGCTTATTATCTCTAGAATACTCAAGACATGTGATTTTACTCTTGTGCGCATGAGCAATAGTGAGTGTGCTCCTACCTGACTGCTGGCTTCACAGTCGCTGTCATCGTCACAGCTGTCAAACATACATGCTCCGTCCATGCCCTCATCCACCATAGTGGGACTGTCCTCCGACGCCTCCTCCCGGGCATGTGCCTCCGCTGTGGCGTCCTTATAGTCCACTCTCTCTGTGAAGCTGACCTTCCGATGCTTCAGAGCGTTCTCACTCATGTCCCACTCCTCCTCCGAAAGCCTGAAGCCCGCTTTCAGATCTCCGCGTTTCTTTGGCTCACTGTGACTAACGCTGATGCCTTTGGGGCCCAGGAAGGAATAGGCTGTCATAGAGGCCTGAGCCTTTCCTAACGCCAGGCGGCCGTACTTGAGCACGATGGCCTGGACGAGCTCCCACAGGACCTTGGGGGTGAAGACGCCCAGTTTGTTCTGTTCATAGAGGTAAGGCTGCAGTACCTCTTTGATGTTCTGGAGAAACTGGCGGAAGATGAGCAGCGTGGCCAGCATCTGGGACGAGAAGAGAGCAAGAGCTATTAATATGGCTCAAACAAAAGAGTTTAGCTGCCTTTGTGGATTTGAAATATATGTTGGTCTGTTAATAACTTAGGGGTGGCAACTTGAGAGCCATTGTTTAAAGGATTACTGAAGCTTAAGTTTCCTTGGCTCATACATAAAGTCTGTCGTCCAAAACTAAACCCTGCAGCCAGTTGGATGGATGATATAGTCCTTAATTCGGAAAGAGAAATTAAATCTATTTGTGCAAATGTTCTCAAATTGATATTATGAAACTGCATTAATTTCAGGTCTGTGGGTCATGCACAACAACTTTTTGTGTGTATTAAGAATTATGAACAATTTGAAACAACTTCATCCCTAAGTATTTTATTAGATGAGAACGTTGGCAGCTGCCTTTACACGCATATGAACTTAAGTGACATCCCATTCTTAATCCATAGGGTTTAATCTGACGTTGGCCCACTCTTTGCATTTTTCTACGTCAGACATCTATTTGTCTGACGTTCTCGTCCAACGCTGGACACTGATGTTAGACAAGAAGGCCTGGCTCACAGTGTTCACTCTAATTCCTCCCAAAGGTGTTCTATCAGGTTGAGGTCAGGACTCTGTGCAGCCCAGTCCATGTCTTTATGGACCGTGCCTTGTGCACTGGTGCAGTCATGTTGGAACAGGAAGTGTCCATCCCCAAACTGTTCCCACAAAGTTGGAAGCATAGAATTGTCCAAAATCTCTTGGTGCTGAAGCATTCAGAGTTCCTTTCACTGGAACTAAGTGGCCAAGCCCAGCTCCTGAAAAACAACCCCATACCATAATCCCAGTTCAGTTATTTGGGTGGGTGAGTGAATACTTTTGGAAATATAGTGTATGTAGGTGGGTCTTCTCCATTTGAATAGAGGGCACTCCCACTGGCTGTTGTTCTCGACAGCACAATATTGAAAAAATGCCAGAGGAAAATCCTACACTGCCTGGCCAAAAAAAGTGACCACCTGGATTTAACTAAGCAAATATGTAAGAGCCTTCCATTGGATAATTACTGCATGGGTGATTATGTTCCAGCTGGCAAAAAGCTATTTAACCCTTAACTGATGCAGTGAGTAGCTGATGCAATGACCAGGTTATTCCATCAATGGATTTTTTCCTCCCTGATTACACAGGCATATTCCAAGATGACAATGCCAGGATTCATTGGACTCAAAAAGTAAAAGAGTGGTTCAGGGAGCATGAGACATCGTTTTCACACATGGATTGGCCACCGCAGAGGCCAGACCTTAATCCTATTGAAAATCTTTGGGATGTTCTGGACAAAACTTTGCTCAGTGGTCCAATTCCATCATCAATACAAGATCTTGAGAAGAAGAAGCTTATTGAAACGATGCCACAGTGAATGCATGCCGTAATCAAAGCTAAAGGTGGTCCAACAAATTATTAGTGTGTGACTTTTTTTTTTGGCCAGTGTATTTGTTAGGTGTCCATTCTACCACTGGCTATATGTGCTAACACAGAGAAATAGACCAAATTAAAAAAAATGAGCAAAAGAAGCCAATGTACAAAAAACTGCGGTTATACTTCTACAAAACTTAGGTTATACTTGATTGTCCCCATAGGGGAATTTGTTATCTGAATTTGATGCAGTGGGAGACCACTGTGCATCTCCATATCTTGAGCCATGATTAGCCTGTAGTGCAGGTTTTTTTAGGTTGATGGAGGCGAAAAGCCAACCAGACCCAGGAGAACATGCAAAATGCTCAACCGCTTGGTCCAGGAATCATACCTAGGATCTTCCTACTGTTAGGCAACAGTCCTGACTGCTTTGCCACTATGCTGCAATTAAGATGGTTTAGAGAGCTGTGAATAAACTAGATATAAAGATGATGAACCTTGAGTTTCTGCCCTGTTCCTCATTAGGATTTACTTGCTTGTTTATTTTACTCAATTGTGTTTGTTTTTTCCACATAAATCAGGTGTATGCACTGTGTGTAGCTCTAATCTCACTTCTTCATGTCTAAGTATCCATGTTGTGGTGTTGTTTCACAGTGAACAGATTTTAGTGATGGCTCCATCCACTGGCCACTAAAAGTTTCATGTTTCTATAAAAAGACAGAAGTGAACCTCTTTGAGCCGCTCCATGTCCTTGAGGTAGAAGGCGATGTAGAAAAGGCTCAGATATGAGTTGATGAATTCAAACTGCAAAAGGAATACAGGAAGCGAATGTGTTTTCATATCATAGATGAATAATTTGTACATATGAATATAAAGATATGACCAGAGGAGAGACAGAAGAGTGACTTACAAAAACCATCTTGATGATGAGATTATTCTCATAGGCACTCTGAAGTCTGTAGTTCTCTGTAATGAAAAATAGGTGGGGGAAAAAACTGGTAATGTTATTTCAAAATCTTCAGGCATCTGCTCTTGCTAACTAACTTCATATATCTCCTCTTTTGTCTTCCTCTAGTTCCTTCCTCTGAAAGCTTTAACCTTAACAGTTAAAAAGTAGCACCTTAAAGCGTTTGACACCACTGTTTGTCATTTTCTTTAATTTATTCTCAGAAATTGAGCTTGCAAGTAAGAAGTCGTAGCCCTCTCCAAGATTCAGCTCAAATTTTTAGTTGTAGTTGAAGAAGTAAGATTTAGCAACAATTTTTAGCAGTTAATAGTAAATTAACACACTTAACCCTGATCAATGTTGATGGAAAATTAGTATTTCATTTTTACTGTGTTTTAGGAAAATGGGAAATTTACAAAATATAAAGAAGATTTGTATATAATGCTTTTATTTATATTTTTAAACCAATCTTGGCAACCTCCTGATCAGCATATTTTACAATCTTTAAAAATAATATGTGACAACAAAAGAATGTTTCTAATAAGTACTCTACTAGTGCAATAAATATACAGGTGACGATACCAGCAGAGGGCAGCAGAGTGCAGAGTGTTGCAGTCTTTTGTATATAATCAAAGAAAAAGAGCTGTTTAATTCCTTAACTTTTTTGTATGCCACTTTAATACAGTATGAAAAATGTCAGTGAGGAATCAGTGGAAACAGAGCTGTACACTGTTTTTTGGATAAATGAAAGAGAGCAGACTAGATGTAGAGGGCTTGTTGATTGGTCAGTTTGTCCCTTCTTGGCAGCTAGCTATGGAGATTTACAGGCCTATTTTTCCTTTACCATTACAAAGTTACTTATTGTGGTTGTGTAATTTTCCCTTACCCATGTCGTTGAGCCAGTAGGCAATCTTCTTGTACACCTCGTCACAGATGGTCACAGTGATGGCCAGCAGGATTTTGGGAAAGAATCTTGTGATGCCAGGCAGCTCCTGAATCTCCATCACTACCTCCTGCACAAACAGAAGCATAACTCTTTAACAAATGTACAGTACTTCTCTTTATTTAGCTGCAAAGCGAGCTGAGATGTGTTAGATACCTGTAGTTCTAGGCAGAGCAGCATTGCGAGGAAGACAAAGCAGAGGCAGAGAAGGCAGATAGGGAGGCTGACCAACCACCGGAACAGTGCCCTCTTCCAGGGGGGGTAGTAAAACTCCTCACAGCCTGTGATTGGACTGCAGCGCTTCACTCCCTAACAACAGATTAAGAGTTTTATTAGAATGTACTTGATTTTTTTCAAACAGCAAATGTCTGTTTGGATTTTAATTTTTTGGCAACATCTACTGGTGGAACTGCAGACTGAGATGGTCTGAATCGCTCTTCTGAGGTCATGCCACAGCATCTCAATCTGGTTGAGGTGAGGACTCTGACTGGTCCACTCCAGAAGGCGTATTTTCTTCTGTTGAAGCCATTCTGTGGTTGATTTGCTTCTATGCTTTGGGTCGTTGTCCTGTTGCATCACCCATCCTCTGTCGAGCTTCAGTTGGTGGACAGATTGACTTAAAGTTTCCCTGCAAAATATTTGGACAAACTTGGGAACTGATTTTACTGTTGATAATAGCAATCCGTCCAGGGCCTGAGGCAGCAAAGCAGCCCCAAATCATGAAGCTCCCTCCACCATACACATCACAGTTGGGACGAGGTTTTGATGTTGGTGTGCTGTGCCTTTTTTTTTCTCCACTCATAGCGTTGTGTGTTTCTTCCAAACAACACATCTTTGGTTTCATGCAGGTGCTCTTTTGCAAACTTTAGATGTGCAACAATATTTTTTTGGGACAGCAGTGGCTTCCTCTGTGGTGTCCTCCCATGAAGTCCGTTCTTGTTTAATGTTTTACCCATTGTAGATTTGTCAACAAAGATGCTAGCTTGTGCCAGAGATTTTTGTAAGTCTTTAGCTGACACTGTAGGATTCTTCTTCCCCTCACTGAGCATTTTACGCTGTGCTCTTGCAGTCATCTTTACAGGACGACCACTCTTAGGGAAAGTAGTAGCCGTACTGAATCTGTCAACAATCTATGGACTCATAAACATCAAGGCTTTTAGAGATACTTTACTGTAACCCTTTTCAGCTTCATGCAAGTCAACAATTCTAACTTGTAGGTCTTCTGAGAGCTCTTTTGTGCGAGGCATGATTGACATCAAGCAATGCTTCTTCAGAATAGCAAACTCAAAACTGATGTGTTTTTTATTGGGCAGGGCCACTTTAACCCACACCGCCAATCTTCTCACATTGATTGGACTCCTGGTTCGCTGATACTTAACTCCAATTAGCTCTTTAAGAAGTCATTAGCCTAAGAGTTAGCATACTTTTTCCACCCTGCACTGTGAATGTTTACATAAATGTTCAATAAAAAGCATGAAACATATAATTTTTGTGGAGCATTAGTTTAAGCAGCTTATGTTTGTCTACTGTTGTGACGATCAGATTTCATTTTATGACCAAATCATGCAGAAATCCAAGTAATTCCAAAGGGTTCACATACTTTTTCTTGCAACTGTGTATACAAAAGTATACCGCCCAACGTGGGGCTCGAACCCACGACCCTGAGATTAAGAGTCTCATGCTCTACCGACTGAGCTAGCCGGGCTTGAACACTTAGTTTCCTGTGAGTCTTTTCAAAGGGGTCCCCCATACCCCCCTCCTTCCAGAGTCTATTCATATCCTTCACAGCAGGACAGAGGCAGCAGGGGGATGAGGGGGCTGCTACTACCCTATTTAGCACACGGGTCAAAGGAGGGGTAGTGCCAAACTTAAGACACTTAAGATCACACTCACTGGGCAGTCCTGAGCAGCAGCTGTAAACAACGTCTATTGAGAGATATTCCATAAACAAGCAACAAGAATACAAATGTGTATTACTGTTTAACAAATCTTGCTAGCAAATATAAGTGTATTTTAGTTAACATGTTATACTTAATACAAGTATAAAGCGTGCTTTGCCAAACTGGTAGCAGAGTGTCCATCTGGCCAGGCATTCAGAACAAAAATGGTCAGTTTGGTACAAATTGAATTAGTTCTTTTGTCTGTGATATTAATTTGCATCGATATGATATAACATGTTTAACAGGAAAAGCACCTGGACAAAATTTTGTTTTTAGAAAGCGGTTCATTCCACCATGGCATCATCCAATGGAATGTATCAGTTCTGAGGACACTGGTGTGTAAATAGAGCCTTATGTACCTTCCAGATGGAGTGGCTGAATGCCCTGGGCTGGACTCAGAGGGAGAATCCACCTGTGATCCATTTGCATGAGCTGCCCTCTCTGATGGTGATGGTCTATTGTTAGTGAAACTTGGAGTGATACTTTTTGTGCCTTTCCTTTAGCACTGAGTTGTAGACCCCTATTTAGAGAGCCTCTTCGTGTTAATTTTAACAAAAATGCCCCCCTTAACACCCCCTTATCAAGACACTACTGTCTTTAAAGAAGTGCCCCGTCTCTTTTAGGTGGAGATAGACTGGAGACTGTGATCCATTTGAATTATGGTTTCCTATGCTGATGCACTATACCAGGGGTCTTCAACTACATTGGTCCAAGGGCCAGAATTTTTCTTGGTAGACAGTGAGGGCCAGACACTCTCACATAGGAAAGGCATCAAGGAAATCTCAATCAAACTAAGTTGCTGTTTTACCAACTTCATTCATATAATTGATGGAAATTCTTGCTCCTTCAGATGGTTAACCAGAAATATTACGAACTGCTTTATACCAAACTATTTTTGTTTGAATAAAATGTACTTTTATCTATAGTACGTGACCAATTACGCTTTCTTTTTTTTTAAATTGAGCTCGCTTGGCGATCAGACAACAGTACTACTATCGTGCTAGAAGTAGAATTACAATCTTTTTGTGTCTTAAAGTATGTTAAAGTTCTCCACCTCAAGAATTAACTTCTTGTCGTCCATGGTGCAACATTCACTGAAGTCCTTGGTGCAATGTGCGATGTTTACATCAGTCATACATTTAGAAAACCTTTATTTTGAAAGTGTAGCAGAAGTTTATTTTGACACTTGGTGCCTGTTTCCTGTGTTTCTTTGGCTGTAGCGCTGCCGGTCGACGCGGAGATGCTGGAAAAATAGAACTCCAACCTAATTTGAGCGTAGCGTCGCGGTTAGTCGGTCGTAAGATGCGCGTATGACGTCCCCAGTGTGAATTGTCAGATTGAATAAAACAGAAAGCAATTCACTGCTTTGGTGTGAATTGGGGGTAAGATGCACAAACTGCTTGGAAACACTCTGAGTTGGACTCTGAGTTCTCAGGACGACCCAAAGCACTTTCCTGGTGAAAATAGAAGTGTTCTTATCGGTGCTATTTATTAAACTGGGCACTACGTGGTAGAACCCACACTTTTTTTGCGTTAGTAATATTCTGGAGGCCGGATGAAAAGCTCTGGATCTGCCCTGCGGGAGGCCTGATGACTATCCCTGCATTATACAATGCAGAGGTTGCTTGGTTGGTTTCCCTAATATACAGACAGGGTTATTATTTTATCTGTATACTCACCGAAGCTTGTAGGTACAACACACCGGTCACTAAAGCAGCTGGAGATGTAATGTTTGAAAGTAAAGACGTGAACAAAAGCTATGTGTATGTATTTTTTAACATTACATGACCTGAAGTGCTTATGGTAAGAATACATCGCACGTCAGTGGTTTTCGGTGGTTTCAAGGTCCTTTTTAGCAACATGGTCTCTGCAGTTTTTCATTTTAAAAAAAAAGTTTTGAAAGTGAAAGTTTTACATAGACTGCTAGTATGTTCATAAATTGTGTCATAAAATCATTTACTTCCTTTTGAGTTTTCCTTTCAAGGGTCGTCACAGCAAATCATCTGCCCTCCAGTGTGCAGTGATCTGCATATTGTTTTGGGATAGGTTTTATGTCGGATGCCCTTCCTTACATAACCCTCTCCATTTATCTGGGCTTAATATTGCACACTGTCCTGTGACCCATGTCACAGGATTTTATGTAACAATATGAACAATTATTCCAATATTCAATCTCAAACAGAAATGCTCCCTGTACTCACCCTGAACTGTGGTCTTGGCTCCTCTAAGGACTCGGCGGGGGTGTCCAGAGTGCCCCACCTGTAGGCCAGCTCCGCCTCTCTCCTCTTCCATCTCTCCAGGAACAAGGTGGCCCACACAACGTTGAACAGGGCGAAGACTACACAGCAGATGTCCTGGCTCGTCTAAAAATTGAAAGGCAGAAAGAACAAACAGCCTGTAACTAATATACTTCTATCTATTTAGTGATCAGCCAAACTCAGATGCAGTCTCTCAGGATGCATTCAGGATGCAAGCCCATTTACACATTATGGTTTGTCACATTAGATAGAATCACTCAGTCCAGATTTTAAAGCCTTCAATACTATGCACTCCAAACATGAGAAACTAGTAACATGCTACAGTGGAAAGCGTGCAGCTGCCATAACACTACTAAGCCTTCCTCTGACTAAAACACTCTACAGACACTACTGCCTCTTGATCTTCTCCTTTGAGTTCACATGTGAATAAAGAATTTGAGTTCAGACATGAGAGAAGAATCTCTGAGTGCTTGAACTGAATGGGTATAGCGGGGTATAAAGGCTAATTAGCACAGCTGTTAGCAACATGAAGCTAACAGATAGATAATGAGCTCCTTTGTACTGACAGGGTTTTAAAACATGATGAAACAAAATAAAACTCTGGGTATGTTTCTGATGAGGGAACATTATAATATGGTAAAAAGCTCAGAAAAAACGAGTTACCATAGTAGGTCTGCTTTAAAGCCAGGTCTGAAGGGGGCCAAAGTCAAGTTATGTGTTCGTCTTCCATTATTTATAATTGACATGAATATATTTTTTATTTTTTACACACTCCAACTACGCTACAGTACAGTAGGTCACATATGTGTATACAAGTATATTACATGTTAGTATAAAACAAATAGATAAAAACAAAAAAGTAAAAATTGTTAAAATAAAGCATCTATTGCCACAATTATATTCATTTTAATAGTGTAGTCCAGGGTTACAACATGTACAATAGAGAGGATACAGCTCAACTATAGAGAGGCTACAGCAGAACAATTTTTAGCTCAAAAAAGCTGACATCAAAAAAGGAACACCGGGGAATAGTGTCTATTTTCTGCAAATTCTGCACTTAAATGTTTGCCTTATTGTTCGTCTGATGCAGCTGGACGCTAGCAACACAGCTGAATTAGCCTAAGCCACACCAGGAGACAAGATACCAAAGCACTCAATGTTTCACCTGTCAAAAATCACATCAGGCTGATACTATACACTGTTTAAGCTTAGCCAATCATATAAAAGATGTGTGCGTATTTTTTTTTCTTTTGAATTGTCACGTTTTATAAGCACTCTATAAATCTATAAATAACTTTAATTTCAGCAGCTGCCTCACATGTACAGTCCTGCATCCACTACCAACTACTACCAATGATTCTATCGGTGTCCCCTCTGTCTGATGGCATAACACACATTTGTCAATCCCTTGTATACAAATATTGTATAAGACACTTATACTTGTATAAGACAAGAAATCGCTAGTGTTACATTATGTTTAATTACAACAGTTTTAATTCTGCTGGCATCAAACCACACTTTATTAAGTGTTCAATTAAAATGGTCAGATTTGGAAATTGTATTTTTGTTAAGGTATACTTTATTGTCACCATTTAATGGGACTGGGGCAACCTATCAGGAGATGTGGGACCCTTCTCCAGATTATGAGCCAGGATCCTGGTCAGGAGTACCTAGCTGGAGGATTAGTAGCCTGGCCAGGCAGACAAACTCTTTTCCTATTCTATACAAAGAAGTTAGTCTGGTATCCCTTCATGTTGGTTTTGTTTCTATGGGTGGAACAATCACAGATGGAGTACTATCAGAGAAACAAAGGGAGGGACATAAGAAGCACACCACTGACCTAAACAAACATGGTGGATTGCCGGTTTTACCATAAAACACCAGAATACACCAAATTATGAGCAGCTCTGTACTTATTTCTGAACAGAAAGAGCAGCAGAAGCCAGTTGTACAAAGATTTGTTGACGGTTTGTTTGAATGTGGTCATTATGCTGGACGTCAACAGGACTTTACTGTTGTTAAAATTGAAACAAGACAGAAAAAAAAAACACATAGGACTGATCAACAACAAGGACTTCAGCAGAAGCAACGAGTGATTAAGAAAAGCATTGCCATTAATCAGGTCAGAAAAGTTTATTAAATTTGGTATTTGGTAAATTTGGTTTGGTATTAGCCAGCGCTACCTTGATTATTTCTTTTTTTTTTTTTTTTTTTTTTTTTTTTTTCCAAACTTTGTTTATTAGTTTTCTTTGAGGTACAAAAGCAGCAGATTATTAAACATACAAAATACATTGAACATTGTACCACAGTTTTGTATAAACTAAGTCAAATCTTGCCCATACACACACAAACAAACCCACATCAACTATTGCAACAACGACTGTACAAAGCACAGTGTAATGATAATATTGACAATACTAGGAATGGACCAGTAAGCAAGGTAAATAAAACAAAAAGAGAAAACTAAAACATTACTTAACCTAAAACAAAATAAATAAATGAATAAATAAATGCACAAAAAAATAATAATAATAAATAAAAAAAAAGATCATAATGCACATATAACACCAGGTGTCAGGGGCTGTGACTTCACAGTTACCAGTAACATACATATTATAACTCTGTTCAATCTGGAATCCCAGGAAAATCAGTAATCCTAAGAACCCTAAGGAGTGGATCCCACACTTCTGAAAATTTATCAGAGGAGCCTTTCAAAATGAGTCGAAGTTTTTCCAACCTAATAAAATAAAGCACGTCCCGAAGCCAGTGAATATACAAGGGTGGTCGAGGGGACTTCCATTTCATTATTATCACTCTTCTTGCAAGTAAAGTCATGAAGGCCAATGAGGTCTTCTGCAAGGGCGATAAAGTAAGCTGTTGTGGCGCAACCCCAAATAAAGCACTCATAGAGTCAGGCTCAATCTTACTAAAAACTTCTGACAAAATGGCAAAAACTTTGTTCCAGAAATTACAGAGTTGGGGGCAATGCCAAATAGTGTGTATCAAATTGGCCGGGGAGTGTTGGCACCTATCACAAGCAGGAGAGATATTAGTATAAAACTTGGCCAGACGAGTCTTGGTATAATATGTGCGATGTAAGAGTTTACATTGGATTAGACTATGTCTGGCACAAATAGAGGACTTGTGCACCGTCAGCAAGATATGCGACCAAAGGTCCTCTGATATGGTCTCTCCTAAGTCCTGCTCCCACAATACCTTGATTGAGTTCATAGATTGTGGCCGAAGTATAGTTATTTGATGATAAACTACAGAAATTGCCCCTCTCAAAATAGGAATAGGGTTCAAAAAGACATCTAGAGGCGAATCACCCGGAGAATCCGAAAAAGGTAGGAAACGTGCTATAGACAAAACTACGGACCTGTAGATATCAAAAGAATTGATGACGTTGGAGACCAAATTTGTCACAAATTTGCTGAAAAGAGGCAAATACATTATCTATAAAGAGGTCTTTGAAAGTTTTAATTCCCTTTTTGGCCAATGCCGAAAACGTACTGTCTGTAAGAGAGGGTGGGAAAATATGATTGGCTGCAATGGGAGCACATAGAGAAGAGGACTGCAAGCCGAAATGACGTCTGAATTGCAACCAAATCTTTAGAGACGACTTGACTACACTATGAGCCGTATAAGGAGTGGTCTCAGATTGTAACGGCGAGTGTAGCAAGGCCGCCAAAGAGACAGGTTTGACAGAATTGGCCTCCATTGCAAGCCAGGCCGATGGAGAGGGATCATCAGATTGAACCCAACATCTAAAAAGTCTAATATTAGAGGCCCAGTAGTAGTATCTAAAGTTGGGCAGGGCCATCCCCCCAAGTGTCTTGGATCTTTGTAAATGTTGTGTGCGTATCCGTGGGACCTTTTTATTCCAAAGAAATTCCAGTATAACACCATCAAGTTTAGCAAAAAAGGATAAAGGAAGAAAAACATGGATACACTGAAACAAATAGGAGAAGCGAGGAAGGATGTTCATTTTAATACAGTTGATCCGAGCAACCAAAGAGAGGCCAAGCACCGACCAGCGATCAAGGTCTTCCTTAATGCACGACAACAAGAGGGAAAAGTTTGCGCTGAAGAGATCTCTTAACCTGCGTGTGACCTGGATCCTGAGATAGGTAAAGCTGTGTTCTACAACCTTGAATGGCAATGTATGCAATGGATTATTTCACTTTGATTATTTCTGACAGGAGATTATTTTTTCTGTTTTTGTAAGAGGCGCTGCAGATAAATGGCCAGTTCTGATATGGCCGGGGGAAATAGTTCTCTGTGGCTGAGGAACCAGACTCTCCTGCTTTCAAACAGAAAGTAGGAGGGGCTGGCTGGCCAGGCTAGAGGATTAGCCTATTGTGCGTGTTTTAAGTTAATGGGGGAAACCGGAGCGCCCGGAGAAAAAAATCCACTCAGACACAGAGAGAACATGCAAACACAGGGAGAACATGCTAACCATCACGTTGAGCTGTGGTTGTTTTCTTGTTTTACTGATCATATTGGGGCCAAGACATAATACAAGTATGTATTAGTATCAAACTGTTCATCTAGCCTGTCGAGTAGAACAATGCTGGTCAGTTGGGCATATTTTACGTACATGACACAAAACAGTCCATATATTTTTCCAGCTATTATTTTATTACAGAACAATTGACCACCACAAAATGCTTTCAGATTTTACAGCTTGTTTCTTGTATGTTGACTCGAGGACTGTCATCATTAGCCAAATCAACTCCAATTCACTGCTTAGTTGGAGCTGCTGTGAAATACTGGGTCTGTTTCCAAACCACTCCAGTGCTGTTTGTTTATGGTGAGCAGAACTCAAACCAGCCTTGAGCCGGCCCATCAGAATCAATAATGGAACAACACTTGTCTGCCCTCACTCAGCTTGTAATTTTTCAGCAGAATAATGTGCCATTTAGCTTGCTAAAGGATCAGATATAATCCACAAATGTACTGTTATTTATGCATTGCGGCAAAGCAAGTTTGAGGCAAGTTGGTATCTTGACAGCTTATAATTGGCATTGGAACTGCTTAGATGGCAGTTTATTTCAGAAAACTGAAACATTTAACATCAAATATTTTAAAGTGGACCAATGTAAAGTTTGACCTTAATTAAACAGTTAGTGATGACTAAATGAGTTGTTGCAGGGTAATTAAACCCCCCTGCACCATCTTGGTGAATGCAATAATGGCAGCACTGACCCAGTGTCCCTGATTTCTTAGGTTTCATGAGAAAACAACACATTTTACTTAGCTATAACGACAAACTAGTGATGGCTTTATTTCTTACATTTTTTTTGTCCCAGCAGAGCAGCTATAACCTGGCAAAAGCCAGACCACGATAACGTTAGCAAAGAGTTGGAGTAATGCTATATCAATCTGGAATGGCTCCAGTTGAAAACGTTTGTGAAGGGGCAGGACTTTCAGTGGAATACTTGGATATGATTGGATAAAGTGCCCACTTTATAGCTCAACAACAAACTGCTATGACAGTAAAACAACAACACAAAACACAATGAAGACTTTGTTAGAAGTTTTTTGCTGTTTTTGTAAATGTACAGCAGCATATCTTATGTTTTTCCGCATCATCATCATATTGCTAAAAGTGCTTGTTGTTGTCGGCAAACCTAAAACCTGCTCACTCACGGTAATACTATATATATATATATATATATATATATATATATATATATATATATATATATATATATATATATATATGTGTGTGTGTGTGTGTGTGTATATATATATATATACATATATATGTGATATATGTGTGTATATATATATATGTGACCATGTGACCAGCGAAGAAATGAGCAAAGTTACATGATTCCCCTTTAACATGTCAGTACCTGGTCAGCCTCAGCCAGGATCCACAGTAGAAATCCAATGACAGCAGGGTACAGCATGGAGTTGGTGTAGAAGCCCAGCCAGGCAAAATACATGGCGATCTTCACTCCAAAGTAGTCACAAATGTCATCTAAAACAGAACAGGTTACATAGCCAAGGTCTTTTAAAACAACAGTCATAACCACAGAGTAATAATATTCTTACATATAAACAATGACAAAACTAAGGGACACCACATGCACAGTTTTTGTACATATAGAAAAGAGAGACTGCCTTGATACCCAGGGGCTGGCGCTCACAGACAGCCTGAACCCAGGACGTCATCAGCTGGTTGAGGATCCTCTGTTCGTGAAGAGGGAACATTTGGTGGATCACGCCTCTTGCTACAAGCTCTGGAACTACAAATGACATCCAGAACTTTTATCTTTTACTGTAGAAGTGCAATTGAATATTTGATAGGTACGTACAGATTGGCTGTCCTTCCAGGAAGTTAATGTTGTGAAGCACCTCCCCCTGCTTGGCTCGAAGGTTGTCCAGCCAGTACTTGATGATGCTCTGACGCTCCTGAGGACAGTTTTTTAGTGTTATATTTTTATGCAACCAAGTCATGCATTACAACAGTCTAAAGGTATTCGGGACATCTTTACCTCCTCCAGTGTCATGTTTTTGCCATTGGTTGGTTTGCTAGTGTGTTGCAAGTTAATAGTGGGATTTTAATTACATTTTTGTTTTTGTTTTTATGAGTATTGAGGTCACTGCCTGGATCTACTGTTTTAAGGATTTTGTTCCATTGTGAGATATTGCCAAAGTTATTAACTACACAAATAATAATTTAATTAATTAATTAATTTAAATGCTTTTTCACCACTGTAATGTAAGAGCATTAACCCTTGAACTACAAGATCCCCATTTCAAATCCAGAGTCCTCATTTTTAAAGTTTGTA
The DNA here is from genome assembly GCA_020698575.1 of Bostrychus sinensis. Classification (NCBI taxonomy): domain Eukaryota; kingdom Metazoa; phylum Chordata; class Actinopteri; order Gobiiformes; family Eleotridae; genus Bostrychus; species Bostrychus sinensis. The sequence goes on from CM036256.1 coordinate 29,039,419, forward strand.
TATGCCACCCTCTGCACTCTCCACTGCCCCTCCCTTTACACACACCCCACCTGGACCTCCACTGCCCCTCCCTTTACACACAAACCACCTGGACCTCCACTGCCCCTCCCTTTACACACACCCCACCTGGACCTCCACTGCCCCTCCCTTTACACACAAACCACCTGGACCTCCACTGCCCCCTCTCTTTACACACAAACCACTTGGACTTCCATTGTCCTCTCCCTTTACACACACACAACCCGGACCTCCACTGCCCTGCCCTTTACACACACACCACTTGGACTTCCATTGTCCACTCTCTTTACACACACACCACTTGGACCACCACTGCCCCTTCCCTGTACACAAACAATCGGACCTCCATTGTGGTCTCAGCCAGGTCTTGTTTGTCACTCAGTATGGTCTTGACTTGTCTACAACATTTTGCCCTCTGACCTGTGAGGTGAAGAAGCACAGCTCGCTGTCTATATTCTCATAGATGTTATCCTCATCACAGGAGAAGCGTCTCATTCCTCCTCCAAACTGGGGCTTCACAGCTTTGTGCATGCCCATCTGTTCAGCTCCGCGCAGCAGGCTGGGGACGGAGCAGACATAAACAGCGGGAATTAAAACTACCACCACAGATGTTCACGGATTAACACATCCATACATCCACACTAAATGACAGAGAAGTCAAGAAGCTCAGAGACTGGTTTATGGTTTTATGTCACTGATATTTACATGTAAATATCAAGGACATATTGATGCAATAATAATTGTTGTATTTTTTCTATTGCTAATGCTTAATATCAATATAGAAACAACAAAATATAGTTGAACAAATTGAAATGCATCATTCACTATTTATTTTTAATACTGCATAATCATCATCAAATGAACCATCTTTGCTCTTTGACATTTAGTTTTATGGAACCCCGTGGAAGGAGCAGTTTAAAAAGTATTACTTCTTGTTCCCTCAACCTCTTCCTCTTCCTACAGCTGCCCAGAGAGGACAAACTAGCCCTGCAACTTTTCACATATTCTGCAATGAAAGCCATTTAAGAAGTAAATTAAATTATTTAAATTATTGAGTAAAAATTAAATTAACTATATGACCTATATGTATTACTTCTGGGTTTGTTCATAGGCATCAACATGTCCCTGCAGGGATACCATAGCCATTCATATGCTCTGAGGTGTAGAATTGCAGTCTGCACTTTTGCCACCAGATCTCACCAAAATTAATGTCAATAATATTAATCTTAAAAAGATAGCTTGAAATAAAAGTTGAAGATACAATAATATTTAATGTGCATACTAGCTAGCACTTAATTATTTTTATCTTTTAAGTTCTTTTTTTTTTTTTTTTTTTTTTAGTCTTTCTGTACAAAGCCACCCAGAGAGGTAGACGCAAATATTTTTGTACTGGATTGGATTTGTTGTAGCGCCAGGAGCACCAGAGTGCTCAAATCATGATGCAATGTAAATTAGTTTCCGACAATGCTAGGCCTACTGCCAAGAGACCTATGAGAAATTACCATAGAGTCCAACTATATGTTTAGTTTCTTTTTATTGTATACAACAATTTTAGGTATAAGCAGTTTATTTTGTTGTTCATATTGATATTGTGTGACTGTCTCTTGGCAAAAGCATTTGTAGCATTAGGCACATTTATTTAACTATGAAATAAAAATTTACTGTATGTTGGATATTGTGATTCTGGTCAAAGTAGTCCTCAGGTCTCTGCATTGGCTTCCTGTTGCTCAGAGAATAGACCTTAAAACAGCTCTGCTTGTGTACAAGTCTCTCCATGGCTTAGCACCAAAGTACATCTCTGACCTGTTGGTCCCATATGAACCATCTCGGACTCTGAGAACCTCAGGGACAGGTCTTCTGCTGGTGCCCAGAGTCAGGACTAAACTCGGTGAAGCAGCGTTTCAGTTTTATGCAGCTAAACTCTGGAACAGTCTCCCTGACAATGTTAGACAGACCTCTACTCTGACAATGTTCAAGTCCAGACTTAAAACTGTTCTTTTTAACTGTGCATATGCCAACTGAAAGTGTTTTATCTGCACTCTTCTCTTTTAATTTAATTTTAAATTGATTCTTAATTATACTCTTTAAATTTGATTTTATTGTTTTAATTGTGTTTTGTACTTTTAAATTTGCCTTTTATTTTCTGTAAAGCACTTTGAATTGCTCTGTGTATGAATTGTGCTATACAAATAAACTTGCCTTGCCTTGCCTTGCCTTGCCTAGTGACATTTAGTTTTTGGTCCATACAACTTAGCCTAAGGAGACACGTTCTTCTATAAACAGATGGCAAAGATAGTCCTTCACACATGCACAGTTTCATGAGTCTTACTTCTTGAAGGGAGTGATACGTTTTGTGTGTCTTACTTCTCAAAGGTGGTGATAAGTTTCATTTGTCCTACTTAAAGGTAGTGATCATTTTAGATAGTCAGTCTTCTCAAGGGTGATTATAAATTTAGATTGTCTTACTTCTCAAAGCTGGTGATGAGTTAAGATTGTCTTACTTCTTAAAGGTGGTGATAAGTTTAGATCGTCTTACTTCTCGAAGCTGGTGGTGATGAAGAAGGCGTGGGTTAGGGTGTGCTTGTGCTGTCGGACCTGGATGGTGACCTGAGGGATGCCCACTCGAATCTGATTCAACAACCACAGCAAGGTGTGGTCATCGATAGTATCTGTAACAGACAGAACAGCAGTGGATGCACTTAAAATATATATAATTTCAAAAAGTCTTTTTATAAGCTAGACCTTGCAACCCAAAATCAGTCTTGCTATTCTCCTCTGACCTCTGCCATCAACAAAGTATTTTAGCCATCACTGAATATTTTCTTTGTCTGGAACCACTTTAATGCTTGGCTTCAATTTCAGTAGGGTGTTTTGAACAGAGTTGGGGAGCAAACAGATTCTTTTACTCAAGAAATTTACTCAAGTACGTTTTTTTAGGAAGGTATATTTTCTGACTATTTTCTAAAATGTACTTTAGTCAAGTAAATGTTAGAAGAAAAATTTAGAAGAAAAGAAAAAGGTTGGAAACAGCTCTAGAAGAAAAACATTTCTTTTACTAGACTAAATATATATAAAAAAGTAGTTTATCTGGACATTGGCGGCAAAGTAGGTAGTGATAGTAGTAGTAATAACAGTAATAGTGGTACAAGTAGATGTTATGGTAGTAGAAGTGATAGTAGCAGCAGTGCCAGTTATAGTGGTTGTAGTAGCACAAATAGTACCTTAGTATAGCAGTATTACTATTGGCAAGTACTGTGTACTCAAGTAAACTTTAGACTCAAAGTTATTTTTACAACTTTTACTTGTTATTTTGAAGAAGCAATACAGTACAGATTTTAAGTACTTCTTCCCCCTCTGCTAAATGCATTGACTAGCTCCATGTCATTGGATAATTAGGCAACAAATGTACCTTAGAAAATATAAGCAGCCTCCTAAAATGCCTCTTCATAACAGTCTGATCTCCTTAGATACAAGTTCTGTAAATAGATAAAGCTTGCAAACTGTCCCCAGAGATGCTTTTCAAAGTCTTCATGATGCGTGTCTAGAGAATTATTTGTCTGACAGTCAAATACATTTAATAAAGTAGGCCTATCAAACTCAGAAGGACATCCTGAAGTTGATCTAATTTTACCTGGGAACGTCATCAGTATGTCACAGTTCTCTGTTGGCACCATCTTCAGCCACGACTTACGAGACATAATATAATGTCGGGCCTGCAGCAGACGTTTCCCAAACAGTTTATCTGAAAAGACAAAAAGAGACAGGGGATAAAGTGAGTCAGATAATCTAGATACACATGAATTACGGGGATAGGACAGTAGTTTAGCCAAAAATAATGTTGCTATTCAAAAGATGACAGCAGCAACTAGCACTGAGACGTTCATTTCATTTACTTGATAAAAATACTTACTTAATACAATATTAAGCTTCTGTACCCACTAGAAAAAAGAAGAGTTTAAATAAAAGGACACACACAGACTTACAACTGGTCCTTTACAAACCTTTGAGAAAATTAAAGTACAACACAGCAAAACAAAGGCTAGACAACTAGCTTAAACTACTGTTACCATTAGCACACGCAAGCTACCAAAAATGGATCCTCTTCCTGTTTCTAATTAGTAAACAGGCTTCTAAAATAGCTTTTTCATGCCGTGTTGCTAGAATTTAGGTACTTTGTAAAAATGCATCTGTAGTTTTTGTAATAATAATATTAAAAGAAAAAAGAATGCTACAGTTGTTTAACCCAGCAGCAGGCAATAACAGATCTGCAAGTGTAGAAAATGAATGCAAGAAAGGGGGTCTTCTACGGAAGCGCACAGTAGTCACCAAAAAAAAAAAAAAAAAAAAAAAAAAAAACTATCTCGTAATTACGACTTATGTTCTCATAATATATATATATATATATATATATATATATATATATATATATATATATATATATATATATATATATATATATTTTTTTTTTTTTTTTTTTTTTTTGTGACTACTATGCGCTTCCATAGTAGGCTACTCATAAGCTAGCTGGTAGTTTCCCGCATGCTAAGTGGATAGTGGATGATAAGTGGATAGCCATTTAATGTCCAAGCTTCACTGTTATAAAGCCCAAATAAAAATTAATCAAAATAATTGATTAATTGACAGGAATAATTACCGCAATTAGCCTACTGAGGCCCCTGGAGGGTGGGGCAAAACTCTCTGACCACTTACGCTGCGATGACAGGCGCCATTCAATGTCCTAAAGGGTAGGTTGATCTTTATGTCATAATTACGCGATAGTTTCTCATAATTACGAGAAAAGTATCTCGTAAATACGAGAAAAACTATCTTGTAATTACAACTTATTTTCTCGTAATTACGAGACAGTTTTTTTTTTTTTTTTTTTTTTTTTTTTGGTGACTACTATGCACTTCCATAGTCTTTAATTAAATAATAAGAAAAGGGGATATGTGACTTTTATCATCCTGTCACTACATTTTCCTCCCATAACTGTGGAAGGAAAAGCCCTTGAAGAAGTTAGACTTTAATTAAATATCTTGGCTCCTGGGTCCAGTCTTCTGAGCAAGACATAAAAATCAGATAAGTGCAAAGCATGTGGTCGGTGACTGCAGCCTGCCTCAGCGTTGTTTCCCTCATGGTTTCCTGTCATTTTTCAACTGCACTTTCAAGTAAAGCCAAAAAAAGTCTAAAAAAATATATCTTAAAAAGAAATAAAAGCTCTCGCTCCAAAAGCACCTATCTATGGAGGACTAAAAATTACTTAATTTTACACAAATAAATAAATAAATGTAGAAATGTATAAAGAAATAAATACATTTATACATTAATGCATACATTTTTTTTTTTTTTTTTTTACATTTCTTACTTTACTTATTTATCTATTTGACAATTCCACTGTTATGGACTCTTAAAGAAATACATAAATAAATAAATGTGGACATGTAGAAATACATAAATAAATAAGAGTAGAAATGTCAAAGAAAATAGATAAATAAGTGTGGAAATGTCAAAATAAATATTGAATTTTAACTTTTAACTTATATGCCCAGAATGTATGCATTTATGCATAAATGTATTTATTTCTTTATACATTTATTTATTTATAATTAAGTCATTTTTAGTCTTTCTAGTTATACACATATCAAGAAAAGTAAAACTAAGATTTGTCACTGCTGCACTTGAGACAGTTTTATTGTACATTTCTAAGAGTTTGGCCAGAACAAAGCAGCTGGAAGAGTCACTAAATGGTACTTATACTAGAATGCCTTGAACAGTGTTAAATGTTAGATGGCAGGACCATATCTTTAGAATTTGCTGTTTGGAGGCTAATGCTGATTCTTCTGTGAGTATAGTCTGTTTATCATAGGCGCTTACGGCAAAAAAAGGTCTATTGAGAAACTGCCTCCTGCACACAGAACAGCAGAAACACAGGCCTGACCAGTACTACAGCTGTACCACACCACTCAGGCTTAACCTGCCATTATCATTATCACATGGTAGCACCTAAAGACAAGTACTTTATATACATTTTTGAAAATATATCCTACTCCTTACTGGAGTACATTTTTGAGGGAAAATGTTACTTAATTTTAGTAGTCTTCTATTTATGATATGGGTAGAATGCATGCCTCACCAGAGACATGGCTGTCTCATTTAGTTGCTCAAAAGCTAAGATTTTATTTCAGTCTTTGGCTTAAGTACTGCAACTACTCAGAGACACTTTACAAGAACGATTCTAAAGAACCATTAAAATAATACTTCAAGCATCATGAAGGCTATCTGAGCTGCATCACCGCCTCTGTCTTGGTGAGCAGCACTCTGCCAGAAATAGACATTTGGAAACTGCATCAAAAACTGTACATGGCAACAGGCCTGGACTCACTGGAGTTATTTCTCTGTGCAAAACGCTTTTTATTAAATCCCATTCTCACTTTTAGAGAGTTGTGGACTGCAGTGTTGCTTCCTGTCTCTCTTTTACACAATAGTTTCGCACTGCTGACCAAGTAACACTATCAGACTATTGAACACTGTTCTTTTCACAGTTCACAGCATTTTACGTTTTACACTTTTAAAACCGTTTAGTAAGGTTGTTTTAAAAGAACATACATAGGAGTCAGAGTTCTGAACATCTGAACATTTGAACAAAGAGTGATGTTTTCCTAGAGATTATATAGTGTACAGAAGCAGTAACTGATCCTGGGATGACATATAGACTGGTCAGGGACAGGCTAAGTTTAGCTGGTTATGGTTCACATTTCATGTCTATGAGACAGTGATGGACAGTAAACACATGTCAGCAGCCATCTAACAAGCCCTATATGGATATGGTTAAAATAAGTTGTCATAGTTGGTACCTACAAGACAGGAAAGTAGGGACATTCAAAAATTCATGTCATCAGTGGTATACACAACAGGCAAGCTTTAACAAGAAAGGCGTCTGGGCAAAGTTTGTTCTTTAGAAGATGTTCTCTCCCTCAGCCACAGGCCAATGGAGTTAATGTGTTAACATATGTCCGGAAGCAGAACCACGCCTGAGCTACATCCCATACATTCCTCAGCCACTCCTCGACTGCTCCTCAGCCATTCCTCAGCCACACCTCCCATTTTCCCAGCAACCCTGTTTACACCCGCAAAATCCATATAACACTGCTTGTCTCTCTTCTCTCGACCCCACCCCCCCTTTCCCCTTTAAACCTCCCATCATGTTTACTTTCTCCTTTTCAGCCTCCTCTCTTGTCTAGTTGTTGGAGAGATGGTGCACTGCAGAAGCGGTACCCCCCACACTCACCCAGCCATCATCTCCTGTGAACCATCTCCTTCTCATCCCTCTCCTTGCATCCCCCATTCTGCATTCAGCATCCAGCATCTTGCATCCAGCATCCTGTATTTAACATCCAACATTCTGCATCCCTCATCATATCCGGGCCATCCTCCAATAGTAAATATTTCAGATTAACCTTTTGTTGTGGCATGGTGTGTGCTAGTAAGAACCTTCACCGACATTTGTCCATCTATTATGATCAAGTCGGAATTTTAAGTATTCATAATAAAAATTAGCAACATATGAGTTTTACTGCAAGTTCATTTTAACTCTTGTAAAATTTGTCAACTCATTCAAAGACAAATGGAAGACCAGGATATACTGTTTCATCTGTGAGTTTGAATGTGTCAGCAAAATCAATATTTTTAAGATAATAAAATGACTACTAAAATGAATACTACAAAATTTCCAACAAGCCTTTAAAAACAAAGACATCAAACTCCAGTTTAAGCAACTAACAGCAACATTTTATAAATAAGCTTAATGCATGAACCTGAAATACAAAAAGTAGAATTCCTAATTAGTCTTAGTTGTAAGGAAAATATACTTTTTCTCCTTTAAATCCTTAGGGACAGAGAACAGAACCTCATCCTGTTGATAAAGTGCTATCATAAACAGAGGCTTATGACAGTGCACTCAGTTCAGTTTAATGGTTTTAATAAAAAGGTTGTATATAACACATAACACAGAAGACTATAAGTATAAGGCAGACATCAATCAGACATTTCATTATACCCAGTGAAGGTGAAACCAAGAGTATGATCACATTATGGCACCTGTCATGGAGGGGGATGTACAAGAAGTAAGTGCTTTGTCCTTGCAATATTTCAGGAACTTTAGGCACAAAACCACTGGGACGGATCACTATGGCAGGCTTTTACTCTTAGACTACTTTTAATAGAGATTTGAAATCACAAATTCATCATGAAAACAAACCAGTTTTGGCAACCAACTGACTACATGTCTGTAATGTCAGTGCCTGGTAAGAGAACATTAGCGACAACTAGCTCTGTATTTAGCTGGTTTTAAACTGTTCCAAAGGGTAAACGCTATATTCTGAAAGTCACTTGTTATCTTATCGTGGTCAAGCATTACTGAGTACGTGCAGGGGTGTTAGTGCATCCAGTGTAACTGCACTGGGGCCCAGGAGGTTTAGGGGCCCATTAGAGTAGGGCCTTGTTCATTGAGGTTTAACATGAATTAACTTTTAAATCCTGTTAAATTTGTAAACTCATAAAAAAAAGAGTAATACAGTAATCAGAAATCCTACTTTAATAAGTCAACTTTGGCTGAATTTATTACTGAGTAGAAGAAAACGTGTATTTGATTTAATTAGGAAGTCTAGTATGCACAGTCATGTAAAACGTATGTCATGATGGCTAGTACTTCTTTGGCAGGGTAACTAATAGCTCCCATGCTACATCATTTCTTAGCTAATGTTGCTAATGTTATATCCCATTTCTCATCAACTACAGCAGGAATAAAATTCAGTTGCAAATAAATTAAAGTTATACTTGCTAAAAAAATACTTTTAAACCATTTTTAGCCAGCACTTTTTGTAACCTTTTCTAATATATACATTAATAGAGAAAACACAACATATACTTTTGAATAGAGGGAAGTTGTATAGTTGGGGGTCCATGTGGGATTTTTGGAAATTTAAGGGGGTCGCGACACTCTTGACTTTGGAAATGGACTACAGCACTCACACAACTACAGGTGGGTGGCGGTGCCAAAAATTGTACTCAAGTAAGGGTTGAACTAAAAGTGTAGAAGTAAAAAGTAGCCATCCAAATAATTACTAATTTAAAACTAAAAATGTGAAGGTAAATTTGGTCAGATTAACGTCTGATTTGTTTAGTGTTGATCTAATTTGGTACCCAGACTAGGGCTGGGTACCAAACAGCAATACCTTTGAGGTACTGACTGAAAAGCCCTGGTATAGTGGTAATAATTTTCTTTCAGTACCAAGTTTGGATACCTGACAGGTCTTGAGACAGCGCTACAGAAAGCTACACAGCAGCCACATCACGTTTAGCTCCACGTTTTGAGCGGCATTTCTAACTTAAGCATTGGTTATAGCGGAGGCAGGACATCCCCAGAACCTTCGTCAATATCTTGTCCATCTATGATCGAGTCCGAATTTTAGGTCTTCATTGTAAAAATTAGCAACATATGACTTTTTACCGCAAGTTCATTTTAAATCCTGTAATTTGGTTTCAACTGAGTTTGAACGTGTCTGCAAAATCTATGTTTTTAAGATAATAATAAAATGACTACTAAAATTAATTGTACATTTTCCTAAAAGCAATTTTAAAATAAATGAATAAAAATCTAACTCCAGTAAAAACCACTAACAACATTTTATAAATTTGAAACTGAATGCATGAACCTGAAATATTGAATGTGTGTCATAGCTTTAGGGCCTTTTCTGAAAACCTGCACTGGGTACCCTCATTACCAAGTTACTGCAGCAATAGTGTCGATGAACCATTATCCTCATTATCCAGGTGGTGTAGAGTGATTAAGAGAGAGTCAAATAACTACATACTTTTACTTGAGTAAATGTTTTTTTGGTCTCTAGATTAAGTATTATTTGGCCTTATTTCCAAAGTGTGACAGTGTAAGTAATGGGCCTGTGTGGCTGTGTGTAACTAAAGAGGTCAGAGCTACATACGTTCTTGTCTCTGTCCACACTTCGTCTACAATCTCAAACGGATCGGCAGGATGTGTCTTGTACCGCCCCAGTGGAATTGTGCCTTCTTTTTCTTAAGGCCAGGACACACCGGGACGATTATTGGCCATCTGGCGTGGTCAGATAGTCTGACGCAGTCGGCGACGGGAGTCTGTTTGGTGTGTTCTGCACCATTGGACGTAGTGGGACACAGTTGGACCTAGTTCCGGCCGACATGATGAAACGGTGTCAGGCGTTGTGCTCAAACAAGGCCCTGATTGGCTGTGTCCCGTTCACAATTTGTCAAACAGCACGCATTTAACATTAAAATATAAGGAACTTTGTTCTACATTTATGTCTTTATGTTCCTCACATCTGTGAGGCTAATGTGCTGCAGTTAGCTTACCTTAGCTTTAGCCTTGTGCAGATAAAAATATAATCCTCCTCTGAGGCAAACAGCTGCAATAATCCAGTTCCTTTTATTCATTACTGTGATCAGATGTGTTTAATTTAGTGCATAAGCTTATTATTCACTGATAAATACTTGAGTTTAACACCTGATTGTTGAGGAGGTTCGTTTACCTGAGTCCCATATAACTATGGAGTTTAGTGACTAGCGCCGCCTGCTGTTGCACTGCTCGGTCATGGTTCTGAATGACTCCGGGGTATCTGCAGCTACTTTTAGTGGCGACAAGGGGAGACGTGAGGAGACAAAGCAGTTGCCCCACCTCTGCTGATGGCAGTTGGGCGTTGGGTTGGTGTGTCCCAGGTTTTAGTGGCTCCAGTCTTCTCTCATCTCGCACTGTGCATGCACTTACAATAACCTTAACTCCATAGAAGTGCCACTCACTAATGTAGAGCTGTGCATTGAACTGAACCCATCCGGACATCACTGTGTGGTGTGGAACAACCACAAATAATCTGTGTACAAACAACCAGGCGCTCCTCGAGTTATTAGGAGAGGAGTTATTTGTAAAAGTGATGTGATCAGCCTGAACAGGACACTCTTGACCTTTCCCTTCAAAAAGCTTCAATAATATTTGCATACAATAATTTTGTTGTCTCTCAAATATTGACCTAAGCCTTACAACCGCTGGAGTCACATGACTACTGTCTGACTACTTCTCTTGTGTACAGAAAGGTGCTGTTTGCTAACTCATCTAAAGGTCAAGCTGTCATTAAAATGAACATACTGCAGTCTCCTTGCTTAAAATACACTACTCCAGGCACACAAAGAATTCAAAATGCAATGCCTGCATCCGTGGTTCCCAAATTGTGGTAAAGGTACCACTGATGGTGCATGGCCTTCAGCAGTCTTTTGCAGCTCAATTCCTGATTTAGTTTAATTTAGAAAGTTTTTTTTTCTCTCTCTCTCTCTATTGTAGTCCTGCTTTGGTTGGAGTTTACTACTGTTTAGTCCTGGTTTAATCTTGGTTTAGTCCCAGATTAATCCTGAATTTATCCTGGTTTAGACTTGGTTTAGTTCATTAAAGATGCTACTCAATATTTTGGAATGAAAGTCCTTCTAAAGACTGAGTTGAAGGGCATGCTATTGTCCAAACCTTTTTGCCACAAAAAAGAACAACCTCGGGCAAGTAAAAAATCTTTATATACTGCAGATATGTTTTGGTTACATTTTAACATTTCTATTAACAGTGCATCCATCTCTCTGCCTGTATTAAGCATAGTTGAGGTTATCGTCTTTAAATGTCACTGTTGATTGTATGGGTTTTTTCAAAGATTTTGGGCTCCATGCAGAGATAGCTTTAAATTACAATAGCAAAAAGTGTATTATTCCATTATACACATTGCACTTAGGGCTGCACGATAAGAGAAAAACATATATGTGATATATATGTGATAACTAAACTGAACATTGCAGTAACAATATGATAATTTATAACAATATTTTATTTATAGCACACTTTAAAAACAGAGTTACAAAGTGCTGTACATATATGTATATAAAAAAGCATACACAAAATAAAACCAAACACAGTAAAGATAATAAAACTAGCTAAAAACAAGCTAATTTATGTAAAAGTATGTTTTTAATTTAGATTTAAAAGCAGACACTGAGTGGGCAGACCTAAGCTCTAAGTAATAATTTAAGGGTAATTTTAAGTATATCCACATGTGGATACCCTTAAAATTACTCTTAAGTTATTACTTAAAACCATTATTTACTATAGGTTTACCATTATTTATAGTAAAAGTTCAATTCAGTTTTAATTTATGTTGAGGTCCATTTTATGATTTTTTGGGGCTTTTTGAAATAGTGTTGGACACCCCTGCATTAGTATTTCATGTTTTAGAACTTAAAATAATGTATATGTATGGAAAATGTCTTCTTTTGGAGAGCTGTTACTTTGACTTTGCAGAGAACGCTTGGATTAGGTGTCTGTTGCCCCCTGCAGATAACAATGGAGAATGGGCAAAGCATAAAATGGCTACTTACTATGGCTATTAGCTACATGACTCTGACATGATCAGAATGAGTCCAGTGACTTTATATGGGCTTTAGAAAAGGTGCAGAAGCACTTCCTGGTTTCCCATGGCTATGTAGAGCTGTGAGACCAAGTGTTTTTGGCTTTTGAGAAGGGCACAGCCTTGGCATACATTACTCAAACATGCGTGATTGAAACAAAATACTACTCCAGGTATGTTTTTGAAGTGGAAACAACATTATAACATGGTTAAAAGCTTTTAAAAAAAAGTCGATTTAGCAGAAGAGCAGACCTTTAAATAGTAGTAAAATGCACTTGAGTCACTATAAGGCACTATCACAACACCTTCCATGCTGGCATCAACGCATACCAGCTTTAATAATGCAGCACTTTCTCGTTTCAAAGTGCTGTCTGTCACGTCCCATGATCCTCCCCGTGAGTAAACGAGCCCCGCTTCACCTGTGGACCGTAAACCGGACGCTTACGTGACGCACACTTTGTTTAACTCCTCACAGGTTAGCTTTACAATGCCGCGGAGGCTCCGTTTGGTTCGGTCTGAGAGCAATAAAAAAAAAAAAAAAAACCTGACAGTACTCTGGCTGAGGAGGAGATATAAATGAATGCAGGGATGCCTTTGAACGGCACTACACCGGGCCTGTGCATGAGCGTCGGAATGCGCACCGTAAAGCTCCCAAAATCCATCACGATAAATGATTCCTTATTGCATTACGCGACTCGTTTACTGCCTTCTGTCAAGTGTGTTTGCCCTGTAACGGTTTAACGCATACTCGGTGGTGTTACAAGCGTCCTTTGCGTCTATGCTGTGTGTGTTTTTTGACTCACCGAGCACACCGGACGGCGCCGAGGACGTCTGCGGCTCTCGCTGGTGCTGGCTGTTGTCCGGTTGCTCACTTGGCACCGTCCTGTGGCTGTCCATCCTCTCCGCTGCCCCCTCGGCGTCCTCTGCGGAGCTAGTGCTGCTGCTGCTGCTACCGTTCGCAGGCGCCGTGTCGCTGTCCGCTCCTGTCTGCATCGCGCGTGTTTGTTATGATTTAGAGAGGGGGGGCTGGTTGGTACAGGTGGGGAACAGGGTGTGTGTGTGTGTGTGTGTGGGGGGGGGGGTCTAGTAGTGCATGGGGGCTGCGTGCGGAGGGAAAAGCCCCTGGTGGGTAGCTCGGTGAGGAGGGAGAGAGCAGATCATGGCATCTTCACGCTTACGAGAGCGCAGCAGTCGTGACTGGGCTGTGACGACACGGAGCAGGGAGACACCACAACAGGTCTCTACACGGACAGGACACATGCACGAAGAGGCTGCGTGTGCACATGCTTTTGTTTACGAGGTGTAGCAGAGTCAGAGTACGTGGCATTGATAAGGTTAATAGCACTCTTTATACAGGTACACAGCAGCACCTGTCAAAGGTGCGCTATACAAAATGAAAACAAAACTGAAGCAGTCAGTCATTAGCCTAGTATTCAATTTAATTCAGTTTTATTTGTATAGCCCAGTATCACAACAGCAGTCGCCTCAAAGGGCTTCACAAACAGTTACTCAAACATAAACACACACAATCAGACATAACACACAATCAACACAAACAATAACAACACTAAACTAAACAGACCCAGGACAACGCTCCTTCTCAGTAAGGAAAAACTCCTAAAAAAAACCTGTGGGTAAAAACAGAAGAAACTTTATGGAGCCCATATTGAAGAAGAGATCCTCTCCCAGGACGGACAGGCAACATGTTCTCTGACTGCTCAGCTATAGGATCATAGTTCAGCTCTGTAAGGATGCAGCAGGTGGGCCCCATCCAGACAGGGGAGTGGGTGAGGTAGGGGGCTCACAGTTCGGGACAGGAGCACAGTGCAGAGGTTCCCAACCTTATTTGTCCTGCGTGCCCCCTGGGCTTTTTGTCATACCATGAGTATCCCTCACTCATATGTGTGGATGAGTCTTCAAAAAGTGGTGACACACAACATCTGTGTTTATTTGTACAAAGACATTTTATACTCACTTTATTGTGAGTCATTTTCCTGCAACTTAATATTCAAGTTAAAAAACTGCATAAATTATAATCAGCCTGCCTTTAAAATAAAAATATAGTAATATAAACTTACATTTAAATGTGCCAATTTAACTATATATTTTGTAGTCAAAATAAAAAGGAGTCTGTTGTCCTGGGCCTCAGGGTCAGAGGGGCTCAGAAATGGTCCCTCTTCCTATATTTTCTATTATAATGGGCCCATAGGAAGCCTTTTTCCCCAGGCCCCGGCGAACCTGTCGGCGGGCCTGCTTGTACCCCTGGTTGAGAAACATTGGTATAGTGTATAATCACACTATAACTATAGTGTACATTTCAGTATATGAAGAAACCCTGACAATGACTGACGTGACCACCTCAAAAAGTATTTATTCATTTATTCATTTTTTTCCGCTTATTCCCGTTAGGGGTCGCGGGAAAAAATAAAATAAAATAAAGTATTTCAATAGTACTATATTGTGCATTTTTTCAGGCTTTTGGGACATCTTTGCATTAGTATTTCACATTTTATGACTTAAAACAATGTGTGGACAACGTCTTCTTTTGGGGAGATGCTAACAGATAGATAAATGAGCTGACTGCTTTGTAGTGACAACAGTTTAAGCACTGAAATGATCAGAATAAGTCTGATGACAGTGTATGGGCTTTAGAAATGTTCAAGAGCACTTCCTGGTTTCATGAGTCTACACAAAGCTGTGAGACTGTGTTTCCAGATCTTCTGAAGGGTTGGGCTCAGCATAAAGGATTACTCACACATACATGAATAAAAATACTACTCCAGGTATGTTTCCAAGGACAAACAATGACTAGTGTTTAACACATGCAGGTGCATAATATGTGCATTGGACAATTGGATAAAACTGGATAAAATTGGATAAAAACATATGGACAATGGTTGTATCTAAATCGCTCTATGTCACATTATACAGGCATTATTAGAGCCTGTTGAACTGCTGTCCACATGTGTTGTGTATGAGTTTGCAGACGCTGCTGTTGAGTCCACGTGACTGAAGAGTTCAAGACACTGAGGAAGGTTAAGCACACTCTCTGTCATCTGGACTCTCTTCAGTATTTGAGTGTGTGACCCTTAAACCCTTCTATGTCTAGAGCACAGTAACATGTGAAACTGTGTAGGCTTACATGCAGACCATACTCAGACTATGTTTATATATCACATGCTTTTATATATATATATATATATATATATATATATATATATATATATATATATATATATATATATATATATATATATATATATATATATATATATATATATATATATATATATATGATTGTTCTCTCTGAAATTCAATGATGATAATCAGAGATGGAGCTAACCTTTCTGAGGACCTGAGCAAATTTCTGTTCAGGGGCCCTACTATCAGCTGTATTTGTTTGTCTTAGTCAGTCATAACAGACTGAGATATCCATGCTAGCTTTTATTTAAGTGAATGAATACAGGGGTGGTTCTAGCGGATGGCCAGGGGTGGCCAGTGCCCTTGTAACTGTGAGCCTGTGCCCCCTTGTGGCCACCCCTCTGAAGTGTTCTAAATGCTTTATTAAACCCACACATTATATTGTAAATTTGTTTCAGGTTTTATTCTAGCACTAGAAAAGGGGTAAGGTGTGTTTATCATGTTTACAAAGATGATACAAAGATGATATTTTTTAACTGTTACTTTTATTTAAAATAAGTCTCAGTGTGTTTACATCAAAATGTCTCATGTACCCCCTGGCAAAACGACTGGCTCCTAGCGTGGCCCCCCATTTAAGTGTGGTCTAGAACCACTTCTGAATAAATAACCTTTGAATTAATTATTGCAGTTTTTTATCCAAACTGTCACCCTGCCTGGACAAAAACATGTTTTTAGTGAACTTGTTTTTGATGACATCAGTGTAGACAGTTTATTAACGCCAACTGTATTTGAGGATGTTTAACCCACTGTTGTTTAGAGATGTAATGTATTTTACACACTTACTGTAGTGTAATGCTTAAAATAAGATAGACATACTATTGACTACTATAGCCTATTTAAACATTCTGTCACCCCTTTAGGGCCCTGACCCACCATTTGAGAACCACTGTGCTAAACTAACTTACACTTGCACTTAATAACCAGCCCTTAATCAGCTTAAACCAGTTTAAAAGAATAGTTTTTTTCTTAAACACATCAGAGGACATCCCTCTGACCATCTGGGCAAACACAGTAAACTTCATGTGTTCATATGTCTCTCATATGTCCGTGACAGCAACGTGAAGTGAACGGCAGTGCTCATTGGACATCAGGACTCCACTGTGTCCACCCCCAGCCGCTTGGTAAATACACAGGACTCCACTACCACTTAGAAACTCAAATACACAACTCATCTTCTAATTTACATAAGACCTTACTGTACATGTCTAATACAGACAGTGACCAGTGAAAGGCTATGGGCAAGATATCTATAGCCTCATTTACAAAGGCAGATTTATAAAGTGAAGTTCCATTTGAAATGACATCTCATATGTGTAGTGCAGTGTATCGACCGCTGCTGTAAATGATTTTGTCAATAAGCTCACACGAAATGGTCACAAGGGAATGCAACTCAGTCAAACAGCTCGTGCACTGACCTGACATGTAAATCTAAGAGGCAGCTGTCTGAAACCAAACCTGAGTGATAGAACGCCACATGTCAGCACAAGTGCAGTACGTCAAAGGGTTAAAGATGGTTGATAAAAACACTTTTGACTGGATGTCAGTGCATGTTCTCAGTCTTCTAGGTGGAATTCAGTAAAAAGGTATAACAGGAAAGTTTTGTTTTTAGACGTTTCATCCCTCATCCATGAGACTTTATCACTTCTGAGAATCTTATACACATCTTTGAGTCTCTTGAATAGCACATTATAAATTACCACATTTTGAGGGGGGCGTGGCTGTGCGATGCTCCCTCTCCTGTTACTTCGCCTGCTCTCCTGAGGTGGGGCCGCGAGTTGCTCGCTCCCGCTGGACTGTTTTTAAGCACAGACTTTGTTTCACAGAAGCACCCAGGAGAACACGGACGCTATGAACAGTGCTGTCCCAAACCCTTAGGAGCTGCCGGAAAGGCATTACATGGACTCTTGTTTGTGTAATTATGGGTTACTCTCAAAGCCTAACCTGGCAAATGTTGTGGCTTTTATACTTTGTTTAATCTTTCACTTGTGGGTAAATTCATTTGAATGTACACTAGTGTGGCTTGGTAAAGGAGAGAGAGAAAACTGTAATAAAACTGTAATAAATAATGTTAAATTAAGCTAAGGTTGGAAAATAAATCTGGAAACCAAAGTTATAACTAATGCATTCTATATAAATGGGCTTTAACTTATGGTTAAAACAAACTGTAAAACAAGTTAAAATATGACTTTACATAATTACCATAATTGTCTAATTTCAATGCTCTCATAGTACACTAGTATTTTTTTTTTTTTAAAGAAGAAATTCCTCTGTTAGGTTTTTCACCTCTTTTTTACTACTGTTTTTCTACTGAAATTATGGATATTGATGACTTCATTAAAGGAAATAAAGAAGTGAAAAAGAGTGAATTCCTGTAATTTGTTTGGACGCGCTCAGGCTCTCAAGTGTAGCCAATTTTACTACAAACCTTTGACATGTATTATTATTGTTGTTGAATACTAGTGGGAGTGGTTAACCCAGAGGCAACAGTAGGCCTGTTTCTGCCTGTGTGGACTGAGTCTGAGGTGTCGACAATCACAAGTAACACACAAGTCCTAAAAAATCTTTCCTGAACCAATCAAAACATAATATCTGCTTCTAAGTAGACTACAGAACTTTATATTATGCACTGTAGTACCCAAAAAATATTTAACAATATACTTCCTCACTGTTGTGTCTTTATTAAAACACCACAATATATATAGATCCAATACATTGTTTTATAATAATCATTGGACTTTAGGTGAAAAAAGTCCACTTTAGTGTGTGTTTGAAGTGTCTTTCCCGGGTCCTGTGCTGTAATGCCACCATTCTCAAACTGGGGTCAACATAGGCTTGGGGGCCGCGAAAAAAAAAGTAAAAATTTATAATCATTATTTTTGTTATGGTATATAAATTTTGTATTAATGTTAATGGGAATTGCCACAGCAATATATGAAACCTTCTGAACGAATAACCCTCACTTACTTTTGGTGTAAGGACATTTTAAACTCCTGATATTGTAATGCACCATGTAACTCACATTAATCTGCAGCGGAGGACGCTATAAGGGGGTCCTTGGAACTTTTTTTCTACTGTGAGGGGTCCCTGCTGTAATGAACCAGGGCATATCCAGTATACAGATGACTGTGAGGAGGTCTGGGCTGGCATTATTAACTCACAGAGTCTGCAGAACCCTGGTGTTCCTCCAGTAAGAAGTTTTAGCAGCTGAAGGAATTACAGTTGTGGGAGAAAAAGTTCCAGTTCAGCCTTGGACTTTGGGAAAAATGGACCTACATTTAGAGAGAAAAGAAAAAAAACTTAAAAGACAAAGAGAACAAAATGTATTTTTACATTCAATACAGTATATTCTTGATGTAACAGTGAAACAATATTCAGTTGTATTAACAGATTTGGTCAGTTACCTGAGTATGTGCCCCTCAGAGAAACCATCTGAAATTATTAAATACATATTCTTCATTTATTAGACACAATATGAAGTCAGTGTTGTCTTGTCAAAATGGTGAGGGTTAGGGTTACAAATGTTTACAAATGTTGAACCTGATCATTAGAATAATAACAAGGTCCACGACCTTGCTGTGTGTATCCAACCACACCAAAAATCTTTATATTAATAACCCTCCTGCACCCCTAACCTTTTAGTCACACCTTTCATCCTAAGGCTCAAAAAATGCACCAATAAAGACTGCCATATAAAAATAGTTTATTAGTCAATAATATATATTTTTTTTCATGGTTACAATGATTAACTTCAGTCCTCAGCATACATAGCAAAAATTCATTCTGTTTTGCACTTTTTGTGATTAAAAGTTGATTTCAAATTATGGCAATTCCTTTCTGTAAATGCAAATTAGATTTATTTATTTATTTATTTATTTATTTATTTATTTATTTATTTATTTATTTATTTATTTATTTTGTGGTGGATTATCAGCGCTTGGAAGTGTCAAAAATTGGCATCATGATTGGTTTTATTAAATTTTAAATATTTGTGTAGTGGCAGATGGAACATTTTTAGTCACACCTTTCGTCCTAAGGTGCAAAAAATACCCTGCCATAGAAAAATTATCTAATAAGGGATAATTTAAAAAAAAATGGTTATGGTTACAATGATTAACTTTATTAAAAAATGTATTCTGTTTATGAAATGTAACCCCTTAAATTCCAGTTTATGTGGTGGATACACATCCAGCACAAACAGAGGCCTCTGCTCAGTCTGGAACAGTTTCTACAGTGCACTGATGCACTACCATATATGGGTAAATGATGCCACCTAGTAGAAAACAATAAAAACTAAAATTCCAATCCCTCACTATCATGAATCCATGAAATACTTGATAAAAATGTGAAATTATATTGCAATGACAGTGTAATATAAAAATGTCATTTGAATGGGAGTCAATGGCACAAAAAATGTCTTACTATTTTTTAGACAGCTTTTTAAAGAGGATTTTTCTAATAAATAAATAAATAAATAAATAATCATCCAATCCACTCTGTCACAGGTAATTCTGATGAGGCTCAGGGTCATTACGGCCCTAGAAAATCCCTCAGATGAAGTTACAAAACATCTCAAAACTTCTGTCCAGATGAGTGTTTTCATGACCTTATTACTGAATTTCTCCTGAACGTCTGAAAACCTGCACCAATTTCTCTTAGGGTTCATTTCTCCTAAAGCAAAAGTCAAATGGTTTTGATGTTTTGTGAGTTCAGATGACATTTATCGGCATTGAGCTTCTGCTTATTAGGTTGTGAGTGGCTGGAGCCTATCCTAGCAACTATGGGCCTTAGGTGGGGTACAGCCTGGACAGTGACTAATCAGGCTGACACAGAGAAATACACAGTCAGAGTATCCAGAGAGAACCTGCAGTAAAACAAGGAGGACATGCAGACTCATCTGAGAGAGATTGTGTTTCAGCCAGCCCAAGTAACAAAATCATTAATCTTGGATTTCCTGTTTGTCCAGCTGCAGGTAGGACAGACTGTAGGTAGATAGTTTGATCAATATTTAGGTCATCTGAATAAATGTCACTGACTTTGCTCCATGGTTTTAGTTCATAGATAACATCATGTCCATGCAGGGCTACTTTAGATCTTCATTTTGTCTAGAGATGCGTTGTGTAATATGTGGAAGAGCAATCTACAATTTCACCACCAGATGCTGCCCAAACTTTCACACCACACTTTTGCAAAAGAAGAGGACACACTGAGACAGTGATTAGGTGTTAGTGAGGAGGAGAGGCCATTATGGGGGCCAAGATGTTGTTGGACTAATGTGTGTGCTGCTAACTCCTTAATGGACTGTTTTCACCACATACAGCATGAAGAAGGGAGAAGTTGAAGTTGATTCTTACCATAAGGACACATTTAAACAGGCTTTTTCCACACCAGAAATATTGAGTACAGTAATAACCTTTTCTGGCCACTAGAGGGAGCCGGTACACTGTGTGGTGCTTGACACAGGAGGCCACGCTACATTATTCATAAAGCCAACTCCAGATGATGTTTAAAATATGAGTTGCTCCTTACAAAGATGAAGGTCACACTTCCAATAGAAAAACCTACTACTGTGAGTTATAAGACATATTATTATTATGATTATTATTATTACTTTTATTATTATGTTCTAATGTTGTTCAGTCACATTGTGCAGTCAAATCTTCTTGATGTACTCATTCCTAAATCCAAATGATAAAATTAAATAAAAATGATGTCTTGTTTTGTCAAAAAATTATTCACTTTTATTTTTATGGGGAATCCACAGACATCAAAAACATACACATCTACATATGGAGGGATGTTCCACACTCCCAGTATTCAGCTGAAGTTCTCCCTAATAGTCCCATTGTATTCTTTTTTCAGGCTTTTAAAAAAATAGTTTTGGACACCTTTTCATCAGTATTTCATGTTTTATAGCTTATATAATGGATATGTATGGAAAATGTCTTCTTTAAGCTTCTTGGAGCTGTTACTTTGACTTTGTAGAGAGAGCTTGCATTAGGTGTCTGTTCCCCCCTGCTGACAACAATGGAGAATGGGCAGGGCATAAAATGGCTACTTGACCCTAACAGACAGATAAATGAGCTGACTGTGACATAGTGACAGCAATTTAAATTGAATATATTTTGCAAAATCAACTTTTTTGAGCTTTCTCCCATGTTATAATGTAGTTCCCTTGTCAAAAACCTACCTGTAGTTGTGTTTTCTTTTATTCACGCCTGTTTAGGTAATCCTCTATTCTCTGGCACGGCCTTTCTGAGGCCTCAAAACATCTCTTCCATGAACTCCTGCCCACTTTAGGAGGCATTGACCAATCAGTAAGCCCTCTACATCTGGTCTGCTGTCATGCATTTATAAAAAAACAAAAAACAAAAAAATGTGTACAGCTTTGTTTCCAATGATTCCTCACAGATATTTTTCATTTTGTAATAAAATGGCATCATACAAAATGTGAAGGTTTTTTTTTTCTCTGAATATGTACAAAAGAAGCAACACTACTGCATACAGGATTACTCAAACATGCGTGAATTAGACAAAATACTCTTCCAGGGATGTTTTTGAGGTGCAAACATTACAAAAAGTTGATTTAGCATAGGGGACCTTAAAGTATGTTGTTGTTTATCATTAACCAATGGAGCAAGAATGCTACAAATCTGTATACATGTCTATATTTTTTGGTATCTGATCTTTTTGTGACTATTGAAAATAAACCTTGACCTGTTTAACTTACATTAGCGTTGTGTTTTAGTAAACCTGAGCTGTTACAGACTTAGCTAAAATGATTTTATCTTGCATTCCTTTATTACGACATTGAAAGCATTGAAAGTGCTAACATAGCCAGTCTTGGATCTGTGTTAAAAATGTCAATCATAAATAGACACTGGAAGATTTTAAAGAACCGCACTGTGGTCTCTAGAGGTGTGTGCTTTTGGTAATTACAGTTTCTCAGAACATCCTCCATGTTGTATTCTCATTGTCTTTGATGGCTTTCTTAGAAATAGTTACCAGTCCACTGTAGGCGTCAGGAAACAGGAAGAATATGAGGATGCAGTAAAATTTAATGGCATTTATTGTTATTCAAGAAGTTGCAGTTGCGAGCCTCATGTATCTCTACTCTTAACTGATCTGGTGTTTTATTATTTTTATTTGTGGACAATTAAGCAAACATGAATTAATAACAGTATGGGATCAGTTTGCACTTGGTTGACCTCCTTTAATAGACCCTTTTGGCTGCTCCCTTTTTAGCTGGGATCACATTTGGCACAAGTAATTTGGCATTGGTTTTTAGCCGGACATCCTTCCTGATGCATTTCCTCTTCATTATATTGAGATAGGCACTAAGTCTGCCTGGAGGTTGTGGAAATCCCTAACCTTCCACAACCAAGGCCACTTCTCCTTTGATACTTAAATATAAATAAATATTACACACAAAATGATCATTGTCAAAGTGCACTTCATAAAAGGTCCTCTAGTCTGATAAATTTACTTTTCTGAGCTAACCCTACGCTGTTCTGTACAAGCCCTTAGAGATTCTCCTCTCATGTCAGAACTCAAATCCTCCCAACTTCATGTGTGAACTAAAAAGGAGAAGATCCAGAGACTGATACAAACTACAGTGTTTGGAAAGAGCACGGAGCTCACAGATTAAAGTGGGAGGGGCATACAGGGCCTTAAAGCATCAGACACTTAATCCAAGCTTTTTCTGGAAGTCACAGCTCCCTAATGTAGGACGTTTTCCATACACATACATTATTTTAGGTTATAAAACATGAAATAATGATGCAAAGATGTCTAATTTTAGTTCAGAAAGATTGATAAAGCATTATAGGTCCACTTTAAAGGTACTGTAAGCAACATGTGCTCATACTGGTTTGAAAATGGTACTGCAGTGTATATTAAAACATTGGTCTCTTTTCTGATTGGACAATCGGCAATGCAGCGTTTTAGAACCAAAACAAAAAATGTAAACATAAACAACTTGGCCATTATGTTTTTTTTTTTTTCTTATGGTGAATAAATAAGCCACACCATTGTTATCAGTAACAATAATATTTGATTTAAATATGTTTACATCATATCTTAGGACACATGTGGGTCATTTTTATGAAATATAGAAAAATATATACTACTCATAGCACCTTTAGAATAATATGTTGATTTTTTGAATAGTATGTAATATTATTACTATTTCTTTTTTAGCAATGTACAGCCAGTCTCATGTTGTTTGAGTATAATTTTCAGGAATATTATTTCCATTTTGAATATTTAAGACGGATGGACCTATGGGTATTTTCAGATGCACTCTTGATACAACATACTTTAGGCATGATCCATTCTTTACAGCATGTCATCAGCCCACTCATGCCTTTTCATTGTACTCAAGTGTGTGTCAAGTTCCTGTTGTTTGACGCAGTTGAAAGGCACAGCATTAGCACACAACTGACTATACAGATTTCTTGTTGAATGTAATTACTATCAACACAAAAGAGGTCAGCTGGTTCTATAGTCTGCTGTTTTCTGGGTCCAGTTTTTGATGGAGGCTAAGTGTTCTCTAAGTGATCTGAGTCTATACATGTGATCGAGCTCTTCACAGACCGGAGCAGATCTTTAACACAGCACTGATCAATGGTATTGATGGAGGGACACTGTCTTAGCTTCTCTGGATCAACTCCTCAGCCCACTAATGACACCAGAGGAAAAAAAAACATTTGCTTCTGCTGTAGTAAATCCCTTCTTCAGTTAAACATATCATTAGCATTTTTACAGTCAGTTGTTTTAGCTGGAAATACATGTACAGATAACTTTTAATAGCACAGTCGAATTTTGATGAGTTGTGCAGTTTTTGCAGGAGGTGTTGCAAACCAGGAAGCTGCCTGTAAGACCCCCGAGAGAACTGGTTACATAATAGTCTAATATAGAGTCAAGCACGCAAGAGCTCAATACAAATCCAGAAAAAAAACAATAAATCCTGTTAGTGTGTGGGTAGGGAACATCAAGATCAATCAAATTTGAGATGGTTACACACATGGGTAAACAATATTAATCTATGGGTCCAGCAGCGTACTGTGGGGGGCAAAGGGAAAGAGGTTTTACGGTGTCATGCCAACAAAAATGGAAACACACAAACAAAAACACACACACATTTGAAAACATATGCAGACAAATTTAAAAGGATGCACACAAATTCAGAAACACATAGACAAATCTCATTTTGTGAGCGTGTTTTTGAATTTGTGTGCTTGTTATTAAATTTGTGATAGAGAAATTGAGTTTGAAATTTTAATTTTAGTATTACACTATATTAGTTCAAACAAAGATATCAACAACATAGATTTTGCCATGTAAAAACATCTTAAGTGGTGTTCTTACTTCGCTCCCTTGTAAAAATGAATGGGAAAAATGCTTCTCATGTCCTTGTATTAGATGAAGTAACAATGTAGCAAACAAACAAAACAAAACAAAAAAAAACAAAAAAAAAAACAAAAACAAACAAACAAAGTACTAAAAAGCCATAAAGAAAGTCTGGTTCTCATTTGCTATGCAGAACAATCTGGGCCATTCTACAGAATTTGCAAAGGGCAAATAGTTTTAGAAAAATACCTACAAAGTGATTGGATGACCATCATGAGTTCTTTATCAAATCAAAGCAATGCTATGTTATTTACATTAAACATGAAACCAATGATGTCATGATAGCGTCATTAATACTCTATAGAGTCGGGGTGGTAATGTAAACTTTAGTGAATTCAAACTTCCTCATAGCAAGGTTTCATAATTTTCTTTCAATAACTGCAGCCTCTCAGGGGTCAAGGTGTGGGTCACGGCCACATGGAGGTACGCTCTGTTCTTCCAGCTGGTTTTTGCATACAAGCTCCTCACCATGGTTCCGGATCACATGTGATGGGTTTACCAGCCTGAGGGGGAGAGGGGTCAGGGGTCATGGGTAAATAGGAAATGTAATCAGAGGCTACAGTTAAGAGAGAACATTATCGGTGGGACACAAAGAGGCCCAGGTGAGGAAGGAGGTCATAATCATCAGACTTTCCTGTTTTAAACCAGCAGCACCAACAATGGCTTTAGCTTCGTAAGTGAACATCTATACAGGGCTCTGAATGGAAGTCCAGCTGCTGTGAAATGGGTGAAGGGGCTGATTTGAGGGCACAGTGACATTGCTGATTATTACTTTATCATATGAAATATTATAAAGGTCATGTCAGCTAAATACAGGGAATAACCTGTATAAATGGACCAGAGGGTTGGGGAAGGAAGGAATACTGTGCAAAAGTGAGGGCTGGCTACAGCAAGCATGGCTCATTTAAAGGCAAACTATACGACTTTGTTAGCATAATTTAACAGCAGTGTGATGAAACAGCCTTGCAAGATTGGGATCACTGACTGAGCATCTCTTGGTCTTGGGTTTAGGGATAAAGCGGCATGTGCCAGTTAGTCAACAACCCAGCTATGGTTTTATTTCTTAAATCTTGATTATGTGGGTTAGGCAGAGGAAACCCTTCTAGGAATAAAAGGAAGAAAAAACGTGCTGAGTGTCACAAAGGAGTAAACAGTAATTGTATGTTTTTACAGTAGTGCTTTATTCAAAAATGTAGAGGGAGCTCCCTAGAGAAAAATGCAAACAAAATAGCACAAAAAACAAACAAACAAACAAAAAAAAAGCAAAGTTGCATTGCTTAAAATTTGTGTGTAGACAGTCAATAGGGTGTCCCATATTTGAGCAGGGAGCAGACCCAGAGCCGGTTCAGTTCATATGGTGATATATCACCATATGGCATATACCATATGGCATATATGGCGGCATGGTGGCATAGTGGTTAGTGGCATAGGGGTTCCTGCCTCGCAGCAAGAAGGTCCTGGGTTCGCCTCCCAGACCGGGTGGGGCCCCTCTGTGTGGAGTTTCCATGTTCTCCCCATGTCTGCATAGGTTTCCTCTGGGTCCTCCGGTTTCCCCTACCACTAAAAACATGTACAATAGGTCCCCCATGGGGCCAGGACTCCCCTGCAAAAGAGATTCTGAATCTCAGTGGGACTTTCCTGGTTAAATAAAGGTTAAATTAAAAAAAAATAAAAAAAAATGACTGAGGGGCGCCAGCCAGCTGCTGTACACAGTTGGGATGCTGAGCCTGGTTAATCAGAGCAAATACCAAGAAATCATATTTCAGTCTTCTACTCTTCTCAAGCTTCAGATCAGTTTTTGTTTGATGATAATTGATCTCATATTTGTGGAGATATGATCATAAATAGCTCACTGAAATAATACATGCTTTTTTAGACAATCCGATCCAAAGTGCATCTCTGTGAAGGTGACATGCTTTGGATTTTTCACAGTATCTTCGCTTTATTATTGTTTATAAAATCAACATAAATCACAAGTTCAGATGTCGTGACAGTGAGTTTTTTGTAGCCCTAAGCCTAGTGTTTTCTGGAGCCACTGAAGCCAAATGGTGAGGACCCCCCTGGACCGACCCAAAATGTACTTGCCTTATGGGTTCCTGGTGCCTGTCATATGCCACTCAAATGGAAACACGCCAGGCCAGCCCACAATCCACACACTAACATGCAGAGTAACATAAAGGAAAGAGAGCTGAACTACTGTCTAACCAGCACTGATGATACTAGTCTGGGTATTTACCTAAAGCAGCACCAGTAAATTCTAAATGCCAGATCTGCCCCACCCAGCAGCCTCCCCACACCTTCACTTTCCATTCCAATTCAAACATCCAGTAAGTGGCACAATAGTGAAAAGTGGACTTGGGTAGCTTGGAGTAGAGAAGGCCATGCGTGTGCAGGCAGAAGCATACCTGCAACATGTTCATGAGCTACACAAGTCACTGCAGTGCCAAATGTTATACCGGCTAGAGGTGGAGGTTATACTGGACCAGGGGACAGGATTTGTTAATCCTGTAAAGGGTATTTTCTTTTTCAATAAGGCAGCCCCTAAACATCTCCTGTCTACCCAACCAGTCCTGCTGCCCCTCACAAACACCAAAAGCAGACCATAGGTGTCTTCATTGGCAGAATAAAACAGTTATACCCATCCAGGGTGGGTTTGGTGGGATATGCAGCCTCCTGAGAGTCAAACTGAACTGAACTGGAGTTGTTCCTCTGTGGTCATTCTCTCAGCACTGTTGATGTCCAACTGGCAGTCAACAGGGAGCTGACATCCCTAATAGCCTTGAGTGGGGGTTCCTTGGTCAGGCCCCAAACAGAAGGGCCAGTGTGGGCACTGTCCCTCCACCTCTGTGGCACTGGACCAAAAACTCTGTCCAGGTGGAGCGCAGTGAGAGATTTTTTCCACTGAGTGACTGCCTGGGGCAGTGGCCAGGGAAGGAGTTCCTTGACCACTCACTTTCAGCATGGCTAAGGCCATGGTGGCCAGTACCGGGAGGATGTGGAGGAAGTGCTTATGCTGAGTTTTAGTTTAGTTTATTTAGTTTATTGAACAAGGACCATGTACAGGAGTAGCGATCACAGAAGAAAATTATGCTTTGTAACAGACTGTAGCTCTCTGAGCTAATTTCCATCCACAGTCCCTCAGACACACAAACACACAACACTCAACACATTACAAGAACAATAAAGTGTATGTATACAGACTTGTGCAAAATACATTTCATAGTAAAAGTACAGTTAAAAAAGGAAAAACAAAACAGTAAGACTATTGTACTAATAAAACTGTACCCCCCTCCCGAGCCTACTTCCTTTAGTTTTCTTCAGTCCACTGTACAGTGTAGTATTACATAAATATTCTATTTCTGGTTCAGGAAAACACAGCAAATCATCAAATTAATGGCATGTCTGTGTTCTTAAAAAAAAATGTTTGTATCAATGCCAAATTTTTTCAGATCTTTGCATATTTTCAATTTTGTTGGACGTTTATTCTGTTGTTGTTTTAAATGAGAATGCTGTTGGGTATGGTACATTGCCCATGGAATTCTGATCGAGCTGTTCTACTCATCTGTTCAGAAGTTAACTTAACAAACTTTTTGAGTGGTGGAGGTGCCATATTATTAATAACCTTAAAAAGCAAATGTAAATTAGCAAATATAATTGTACAGTCAAAGTTCAGCATATTTTGTTTACTAAGTATTTTTTATGCTTTCAGGGCTTCATATGAGACATATTCTCCATTCTGCAGCGTCCCAATGTAGCTGAGGAAGGTGGCTACTTTTTTTTAATCATTCCATGCTGTGTTAGAATGTAGGCATGGAATAATCTGTTTTGATCTCATCTAAGCCAAGAAGAGTATGAATTTAAAAAAAAAAAAAAACTTGGTCAGCTCTTTCATTAGAGAATTGGGAATAGATCACTGATAACAGGAAGTGGAGATGAGAGGAAGCACGGTGACACATGTGGACAGTGACACTCTATTTCCACCTACTGTACACTGTAGCTCTGTGTCAGGTAACGCTCCTCTACTGTTGGAGCCAAGCAGGGAACAACACTCAGTTTCAGGATTTCCTCTGGAAGGCCGAGTGTTCGTTCTCTCTGGTTAAGTTCAGTATTTATTCATTTGGCAGAGACACAGACCTCTTCTGGACTCACGGAGCGCACCCATCCTCTCTGGCCAGCGCTCCGGATGTTTGTCTGTTCTCATCCCGCCTGGTTTCCTCACTCCACTGCTACTGCTATTACCATAACTAAGGTTTTAATTTGTGTATAATTTTGTCAATTCATTTGCATATAGACCTTTAGTGTCTGTGCACCAACCAGCTACATTTAACATAATTAAATAAACAACAACCATTCATTTATTTTATCTTATAATGTCTAATTTAATGTTTTTAATGGGCTCCCTCAAAAATAAATGGGAAAGAATGCTAATCTTGCGTCCAAACTGTGTGTGCAACTTAAGTGAATATGTCACATTATCAACAAAAAATACATTTATTATACATATAAGCTTTATTATTAATGATTTTATTTTGCTGACACATTCCAATATGGTACACTCCCATTGGTTGCTTAATTGAGGTCAGTTCCAAACTTCAATTCAATGGCATATATTACTTTTTGGCTGCAACAAATGGGTCCACTGTTGTTACTGGTGTTGGAAAGTCACTGACTGTCAGTACCACCAAGTACCACCTCAGAAAATAATTGGCTTTTCAAATACATTTTAAATGGACTTAAATGAGCTTAAATCAGGACTAGCCCAGATCTAAACCAAGAGATAAACTAGGAAAAAAAACAAAAAATGCAATACTAAATAAGGATAAAACAGGACTATATGAAAAAAAAAAAAAAACAGGGATAAACCAAAATGAATATAGGACTAAACAGGACATAACCAGGACTAAATCAGGAATAAACCAGACTAAATTAGTACATGACAGTACATGAGTACTATGACAAAACCAGGACTAAAAAGTTCAAATCAACAACTAAATGACCATACTGCCTTGTGGATGCCCGATCCCGTCAGACCTCGGAAGCTAAGCAGGGTAGGGCCTGGTCAGTACCTGGATGGGAGACCGCTGGGGAACACCAGGAAGCCAGTGTGAGTGAGTGAGTGGGGACTACGGATGGAAATTAGCTCTGAGCTATAATCTGGTGTATTTACGACACTAGCTGCTGTTCATTAATACACACTGTTCCATATAAATTAAAAAAAAAAAGTGGAATAAAACTAGCTCTAAATTGAACTAAATCACAACGCAAAAGACTCCTGAGTACTATCAGAAGAAACCCACGTATCAGCAGGAGTACCTGTACCACAGTTTGAGAACCACTGCTCTATAGGTGACATATTTTCAGATAAGAAAATTGGGTAATGCTCATCTATGCTGTTTGCATTCTCAAACCTCAATTTCAGCATCCACTTTTCACTTTGCGTCACTTATGTTTTTTTGTTCTTTCTTGATATTTTTGCTGTTTCACTGTGTAAGTAGACATAGCTAACGCTGGAATAGACACTTCCTCTATATCAGTGGT
The DNA here is from genome assembly GCA_020698575.1 of Bostrychus sinensis. NCBI lineage: Eukaryota > Metazoa > Chordata > Actinopteri > Gobiiformes > Eleotridae > Bostrychus > Bostrychus sinensis. The sequence continues at coordinate 29,070,066 of CM036256.1, forward strand.
TCCCAACCTTTTTTCTAAGTGACCCCCATTTCATTAGTTGATATGGTGATGGCCCCACCCTTGACCTTCCTAAACCTATTAGGAAAAAGTAATTTATTGGGTAAATGTCACTGCATAACAAAAACATCATTACTCCAAACCATATATTTAAATTATTTCCAATCTATGTACAGTATATTATGGTTAAAAGTAAGGTCTAGTTCTTTATACAGTGTGAAACTCAGTCCTGGTCCTACATCAGACACGTCCACAATGACCCATGACCTTGTATTGTGAGATATGGCTTAAGGTTAGATCCTCGCTGACTATGTACGACTTCCAATAATATAAGTTCAAAAAGCTATCACTGATTTTGCCTGAGCTGACAGTTTTGGCAACAGTCAGAATAGATGAAATTTCAATGTTTTCACTAATAACAATAGCACATTTGTCAAAATGTACTGCTTGTTTTGTTCCATTATCTGACTTCAAAATTGAAAGAATGTTACCTGACCTTTCAGTTTTACTCAGGTTTGGGCATTTTTAAGAACTTTCCCTGTAGCTCAGGAAAGAAGCAAACAAGAAGAAATTGCATAAGTTCCATTTCAATCAATCATTAAAGTCAATAGTTTATCACAGTTCCATTATAAAAATAAAAAAAAGTCAATAAAATCGTAAAATGAGGGGTGTGTTGTAAAGTCATGCTAATGGTTTACATATGTTTTTCTCACATCAAAAACAAATGACAGAACATTCCTATAAAAGACTGCAAGTGTCAGATAGTAATTGTAAAAAAAAAAAAGGGATGTAGTTGTAGTCTCACACCAAAGTCACACTGAATATGTTCCATGTCTGTTCCGTGTTCTGTACGACCTCCGTGACAAATAGATGCCATCCAGGTTAATGCATGAGTTCACACCAACTGTGTTGCTTTGGCAAAAATACATATCAAATCTGTTTTTTTCACAGATGCAACCTCTCGCTCACATCATAATGTAAACATTATGTTTTAACCAGGGACGAGATAGGATAACATTAAACGTGAGTAAAAAAAAAGTATTTATATACCCAGTGTACTTACCCATAGTAGATGCACAAAAGTCACAGAAATAATACCCAAAAGAACAGGAGATTGTGGTCAGGCAAACATGGCTACATGTAGTAGCTCTCTGGTTGTTATCACATGAACTGTTGGCTGTTGTCAGATACATACTGGACAGGCAACGCACTCCATATGAATTGGAGTCTGCAGGAATAGCGTGTTGGACATTACTGCACAACACAGTAACACAACAGATAGTGTTAATTAGGAGTTAGGATTATAATTTTTGTCTTACCATGTGGCTCTGATATTGGCCCAGGTTGCAGCATATAACAGGATTACAGACTTTTAATAACATTTTATCAACAGTAAGCCTAAAAAAGCGTTAGGTAAAGGCACGTACATTATAGACAGTGTTTTAGCTCCAAAATGTAAGTCACTCTGACCACTTCCTGATGTAACATTAGCTGTTACGTTAGAACAAGCTGAAGTGTGTGGGTGTTGTTTCACCCATGTATGTATGTTTCATTATTTTTTTTGATCCAAATTAAATGTGTTCTGGTCATGAGTTACCCTATAGCTCATTAACCTCCACCAAACCTTTAAACTCTTAATAAAAGCATTTTTCAAAAAGTCCATGAGGAAAATGAATGGGAAATTTACTTAAGAAATCAAAGGTGGGCGGTCACTGTTGAGATCCATACCATATTATATTGCATTATATTCTTGTCATAAACCCTATTCACATGGGATTAGCATCACCTCGGGACATTTAGTAATTAGTAAGAATTGCAGAGGTCATCTGTGATTCTAATCCTTTGTGAATAACTTTTTGCTCTTTGTTCTTGTTAAAACTATATTAACAATAAGATGTCTTTATAGGTCCTATTCCAAAGTTATTATTGTATTTCTCTATTTTAAAAGTAAAAATTGCAGCTGAAAACACACACAGTACCATAAAAGAAGTCACCTGGAAGCACAAACTCCACTGCTTTGGAGACATTAAAAGCCTGGCGTTTCGTAAGTAAAATATGTGTTATGAGGTTAAATCTTGGTGTGAAAACATCCTATAAGCATTCTGGTAAACTTACTACAATTCACTTTACTACAATACACCTGTACTCTTGCATTGCGTGACTTAAAAGCACTATTCTGTTATTTTAAGTTGGTTTAATACACCTCGAAAGATAATATCTGACTCTTTATACACTGGCTCAAACAGTGACTGATATGAAAACAGCCTCCCACCTGAAACCATGTGTCTTTTTCAGTTTATTTGGACTGTGGATATCCGCCCGTACCAGCTCATTAGTGATGGCATAGCCTGTTCTGGACTGGTTTGTATACGGTCCATCCCATCTATCCGACTTGTTGGCTGGTAAACATAAACACTGCGTCAGGGCTTGTCTCTGAGACTGAGGTTAAATCACAAGGGAGTCATTCGGGGCCAATTAGCCACACAATAGGTGACGCACATTGGGATAAACAGCTGCTTCCAGGCCCAAACGGTAATATGTCAAAGTAAGAGCTTTGTTTGGAGAGAGATGGCATGTGCTACAGCCAAGACAATGGATTTATTATTCATATGTACAGTGAAAAAAAAAAACAATACAATCATGAAAATATACAAAGAATAACATATAATTCACATTTCTATTTTCACAGATGCGGTGTTAGTAGCTGGGTTTCCATCACCTTATTTTAAAGTGTATTTCAAAGTATCGCATTAGAAATGTTTGAAGTGTTGCCAAAATGCCAAATTCCAAAATTAGAAACAGTAATTTCCCAAAAGGTTTTTATGCTCCCTTCAGGTGGTTATTGATTTGTACGTAATGCAAAACGTAATGCGAATATTAAAAGATAGAAACACATCCCTAAACAAAACATATCCCTAAAACACCCAAAGATTGTGAATAAAAAGTCTGGCCACTACGGCCTCCCAAAAATCCTTCTGGCGTTGTCTTTCCCATACGTACAAGGCTCTGCGTCATACTTTTAATGTTCTTGCTGCTTGTACCTGTTTTAATATTTCTTAGGGTGACCAGATTTTTAGACCCAAAAACTGGGACACTTTTTTTTTTCTTCACTAATCGCTGTGCTTTTGAACTCACCAAGTGACAAAAAAGCTTTACAAATCCATGCAATTGTACAACATTAGGGTTTAAGTTTGGAATTTTAATGGCAATTTAATCACAGAAATAATGACATGGTAAATAATTTCAGTGACAAAAGTCTTTAGACATGTGTTTTAGGTTTCTGAAGCTTTTCTATAGGTTAAAATGGGGATAACTGGGACATGGTTTGTTGAAAACTGGGACATATGAGTGTTTTTACAGATATGTGTTGGGACATGGGACAAGGAGCCTAAAACTGGGACTGTCCCGGTTAAATAGGGACATCTGGTCACCCTAATATTTCTGCATTTCTTCTTCTGTTTATAGCATAGAATTTGGAGAATTTCAGTTTGTAGGCTAACTTTATAGCTTGCCCAACAGACCCTTTCCATCTATCAGCATCTGGAACTATTTTAATTTTATAATTGTTGGTATTTATTCAAGATTTTTAATCAGTAACTGCTTTAGAAATTATTAAAAAGCCAGCATTTAGCTTGTACTGCTTTAGAAACAGTTAGCCAAAAAATGCTGTCATATATAACTGTTAATAGTAGTCCTGTCTCCATCTTTTTTCTCTTTTTGGTTGCTAGGTAAAAAGGTTGGAAACACGTCTAATTTGCATTTCTTTTGTGTTTTTTTGAATTTTTTATTTTTTTTTATTTTGCGAACTTTGGAAAGATTTGCATCATGCTCGAATAGAAACCCAGCTAATTACAGAATATGATCTGGTGAACTAGGAGTGGTACACAAACATATGTGGATTGAGACTATAGTTGCACAACAGTTACTCAAATTTTATATTTAATTGTAAGCACAGAGTTTTTGTAACATGATATTATTCATTGTATTCAAAATGCCACTTTTACGAACATATAACATACATTTTAAATTATATGTTTTGATACAGTGTTTAGGTTAACTCCAGTGATTGCTTTTGTAGCATGACTCTTTGCACCAACTAAATCACAGTAAAAAACATCTTCAGAGACAAATCAGGTGATGCAATAAAATTAAATGCATATGTAACATCAAATAATGGCTGTCTTGTTCAAAACGGAGCATAAGGTGACAAGGCAAATGAAACAGACAGAAGGCAGGAAGTGAACCAAATTGCAATCAGCCAAGAAAAAACATCTTACGTAAAGAAAATTGGCATAATTTACAGGGCAAACGGGGCCTCCTGTAAATAAAAGGGGATAGAAATATGTTTTATATACATAGCAATTGCTAAAATCAATGCTATCAAGCAATTAGCACTGGTTACCATCAATTTGCAACAAAGTTTTGTGCCATAATAAATATGTATACATCAATAAATCTTTTATTTGTATAGCACTTTTCAAAAACCAGTTTCCCAAAGTGCTGATCAAGGGCAGGAGTGACTTTGCACTAACTTTACAGGAAAAGCAAAAAGAGGGTCACAATTGGATCAGATTTTTTTGGGGAAAATGGAAGTCCTGAAGACAACGCATCTATTCACTCTTTACACTTTTTCAGCCATTATTAAAAGTATGCTTTTATCTAATTTATTTTTATTTGGAAACACAGTCACATACACCTTATAAGCTTAGAGTTGTTTTGATCAGTAACTCAAAAATTTAATTTTAATTTGACAGTAAATCTATAAATTACACTTGTGCCCAAAATACACCGTTATGGTTCTCATCCCTCATTAGATGCAAGTAAAGGGGCAGATGAGTTTGTCATACCATTTTCCCATTCACTTTCCTAGTGAAGTGGGTTTGGAACCCCACCTCTTAGAGCCATATTTTGTCAAATATTGACCTAAAAGTGATGCATTCAATCCGACCTCTGACTCAGCTCTGTAGACATATTTTAAAGCAACAATACCTTTACATAAGTCCACAGTGTATACAATATGAAAACCTATCTGAACATGTAGAAAAAGGTGCTTGAAGTGTTCTTCCTCATATTAACCCAGGATCCTTGAGAGCTCTTGTTTCTGTCTACAACAGAAAGAGATTTAGGCCAATTAGAATCTTTAGATGCTCAAAGTTTCCATCCACAGACATAACAGACATACAGAACTTGTATACACGACTATTTCATTCTGGCTGTTACTCACTCTGGGCCTGGAGGATTGATGATCCGCTGCAGATCTCGAAGGTGTTGATGCACAGAGATGGCTAAAAAAAAAAAACAGGAGAAAATTAGTTTATTGTACATTTTAGAAGTTACAACTTTTTGGTATTAGTACTTTGAGCGTGCATACAGCAATTACTTTAGCAATTTGGGACATTGATATTGCAGGCACTGATTCTTTCGCTCTGAAAACAACAACGATAGCTTTGCAGGGACGCACTGATGATGTATATGAACTAATCTAGTAGATATAGGTTAGATGTGTGCATATACAGTACAGTATACTGTGGCTGCATTGGTCAATCTAAAGTGTATCATAGTAAAGAATGTATTAGCAAATGGTTGAATGAAATGTTTAGACTGTTTCTAAGTATTAGCCTTGAGCCCAAAAGAGCTAGAATAGGCTACGTCATTGTGATATTGTCTTGATAAGCAATAAATTGTGTACTGAAAAAATTTACACAATGTACCTTTAAACTAATTTTAACAAATACAAAAAAAATGTTCTTACGTCCATTGCTCCTTCCAGAACCCAAAGATCCAAAACTGGTTCCAGAACTGCTCGATGACCCTCTCCCTTGGTTACTTCCCAATTTGTTTTGGTCCGAGTTGCTGCTGCTGCTGCTGCTGCTGCTGCTGCTGCTGCTGCTGCTGCCACCTCCTAACCACCCCCATCCGAACCCACTTTTACTGGCCGTGGTGCCCGTCCCAGATGAGGAACTTGAGGAACTTGACAAACTTTTCCCAGGAGTGGACGGTTTGTTTTGGCTAGAACTGCTTGAACCCAAGCTTGAGCCCAAGGAACTTGAGGAACTTGAAGAACTGGGGGACCCGAAAAAGTTTGTGGAACCTCTTGAATTTGTTGATGCCCTGGATGAACCAAGACTTGATCCAGTATTTGATCCCAGGCTAGAACTGGAGGACCCTAAGTTGGACCCAAGGCTGGAGCTGGAGGACCCAAAGTTGGACCCAAGGCTTGAGCTGGAGGACCCAGTGTTGGACCCAAGGCTTGAGCTGGAAGACCCAAAGTTGGACCCAAGGCTGGAGCTGGAAGACCCAAAGTTGGACCCAAGGCTGGAGCTGGAAGACCCAAAGTTGGACCCAAGGCTGGAGCTGGAGGACCCATAGTTGGACCCATGGTTAGAATTAGAGGACCCTAAGCTGGACCCAAGGCTTGAAGAGCTTGCCCCAGTTGCCCCGCTAGCCCCATACTTATTCTGACTAGATCCGGATGAACTTGGATTGTTGGATGAGGAACCATATTGTGTCGACCCTAGCCCAGTTGATCCTGGTTTATTTAAGCCAGTCCCGGATGAGCTTGGATTGGACCCAAAAGTTGACGATCCTTGGTTACTTGATCCTGGCTTATTTAACCCTAAAGACCCAAGACCATGGTTTGTAGACCCCAGTCCACCTGATGCTGGTTTATTAAAGCCTGAATTGGTTGAGCCCTGACTTGGATTTGACCCTGCTGACCCCAAAGCTCCCCCATAATTGTTTCGCCCCAACTGGCCCTGTCCTCCTGAAAAGCCTGGGTTGGAGAGACCTGTGTTAAGTCCCCAGGTGGATCCAGACTGGCTCCCAATCCGAGGGTATAGACCACCACCAGTCTGGAACAAAACAAGAACTGAGTAAATAGGGATAGACAGGGTGCCTTTTGTGCTTTCCATGTGAAATTTTTGCCTTTTAATCCTACTTTTTAATCTAATATGATGCCATAATCACATCCATTCTTGCAAAAAACAATATGATGCATTGAAAAATCTGTTAAAAATAAAACTTTGATCATCAAGTATAATAGCCAGGATTTTAGTACTATAAGCATTGCGCTACGGGTAACTAACCAGGCCACATAAACTGCACCAGCACTTTGGAGACAGTTAGTTAGTTAGTTAGTTAGTTAGTTAGTTAGTTAGTTAGTTAGTTAGTTTTCGTCTCTGTATTTAAACTAAAATTAATTTCAGCCATGATGACTTAATTGGGCCATGAGCAAAGCCAGAGTATACTCAGCTTAAGGGACAACAATGGTAATTTGCAGTGCGTTTCTTACCCGAGGCATGCATGACATGTTGAGGTGCTTCACTTGTTCTTTAAGATGTTCTACTTCTGTGTTCTTGAACCTGATGCTGCTCTCCAGAACCTCCACGTCTCCTTTCAGCTTGAGCTTTTCCTTCAACAACATCTCCTTTTCCTCATCATTCTTCAGCTGGATCCTGTATACATTTTGCTGATGCTCTTTGATTAGGCCTGTACGATTCTGGCTGCACAAGTTGTAATCTCTCGTCATCCTCCAGTTCTCTGCAGTTAGAATGCTGATGTTGCCTTGGGACATAGACACTTTATCTCCAAGGACGTCCAAATACTTCTGGAATTTCCTCACGACTTCCTCGGATAGGTTTGTGCAGTTGGTACGGATCTGTTCCAAGTGTTGCTGCTGTTTGGGGCAGGTCAGCTGGAAGGAGAGGTGCGAGGGGAAAAGGGAGGCAATTTTGCTAAGAAAAGCTTTGGAAACATTCGTAATGCCGCTCAGCGACTCGACAAACTCTTCTTTGCATTTGATCTGGTAGTACTGGATTGCTTTCTCGTGCACGGATTTATCCCTTCGGAGTTGGATGGCCTCGAGGTTGAGATAGTCGCGATCTTTAGCAATCTGGTCCATCTCAAGTTGCATCTTCATGGCTGTTTGTGTGAAGTTGGACTTCAGCAAATCCATTTTGGCTTTGAGAGTTTCCATCTCCAAACCACAGTTACAGCCATTACTGCATGGGTAAGGATTGATATATGGTCGGATCCCTGAAAGACAAAGCAAGAAGGTCATTGCAGTCCTGGTCTAGCTGGCATTCTTGATGTTGAGCTGTGGTCACTGGTGGTTTAGTTCTGTGCAGAGGTTAGTTTTGTTCTTGTCTAGACCTGGTTTAGGTTTATGTTTAATCTTGTTGTCCTGATCAACTGGGCCTTTTTATGCTGATGCTGGATTATGGGTGAATAAATTGGGATTGGGTTTTCTGTAGCGTGAGACTGGTTCACTTTCTATTGGTAGATCTCAATGGAAACCTATTTTGAATGGCTAACCTGCTCTGGGGATGCATTGTATAGTTCCAGATAAGGGAAAGAAATACAGTATATTGACCAATCAGCAGATAGTAGAGAACAGTGGCAGTAACAATGCGCAATTATCCAGACCACTTATGTTTATGAACTGGTTAGCAAAGACAGGAAACAGTACTGAAGGTAGCAGGGCTTAAGATGTTGTGGTTCTCAGAAAGGCCAGACTGAGATGATAGAGCTGTTGGTCAGGAGGCCAAGAAGAAAACCAAAGAGGATATACTGGATATGGATGTAGTGAAAGAGGACATGAAGTTGTGAGAGCAGAGAATAGGAAAAGATGATTAGATGTGGTGATCCCTGAAAGGAAACAGACAAAAAGAAGAATTTCATACTTACCAGGTGGACAATTAGGACGGGCCACCAGCAACTTGCACTGTTCCTGTTTAAGAAGTGAGTAATGAGTGAATTCATTATACACTTGGAGGACATATATATATATATATATATATATATATATATATATATATATATATATATATATATATATATATATATATATATATATATACAGTTGTGTTAATCATATCATGCTGTTACTGCTCTCCATCTTTTAAAACCACTTCTAAAAAACGCTAAACACTTAAAAGATGCTTTTAAAATAGCTTTGAAAAATATGTCACTTTTTGTCACAATGCTGTGATTTATAATCTATTCCTAAACATATAGGCCTATAGAAAGACTTTAGTTTGATATAAGTTGGTGGTTTATTATGTTGTCTTTACATCTGACTGTAAAAACTTTAGAGGAAGTATTGTTAATAAAATAAAGGCTGGAATTGTGGAATTCAGTTGTTTGCTTTTTTTTTTTTTTTAAATCTAGTACTACAAATCACTGTGGTATTAAATGTACAGTTGTATTATGTATAATCATATCGTCTTTTACTGTTAGTTACTGTAAATTATATATATATATATAATATATATATATAATTATATATATATATTATATATATATATATATATATATATATATATATATATATATATATATATATATATATATATAGGCTGTAAAAAAATACAGCAATATATTGTAATGCATATTTTTTACTTTACCAATCTCCTTAAACATATATATATTGCAATTTATTTTTTTTATTTTTTTTGTGAATCTTTGGCTTATTTGAGTAGCAAATACTGCCTCTTTTCTCTTATTTTGATATATTGCAATTTCCTTTGAGGTTATGCTCTAAGGATTGATTGTTTTATTTGGAATAATTTAGAAGAAATATATAAAAAGGGGAGGCAACGTGAAATGTAGTTAAAACATTGCCAAAGCAAGATGTGATATTCAGAGGTGGTAATGAGTTACTTTTAGCAACTCTTCTAAGAGTAATTTTATTGCAACATACCCTTTACTTCTACTTCAGTAATATTATATTGAAGTACCAATACTCTTACTTGAGAGTAGTACTTGTAATTTTATGAATATTTTAATTATGTTGACTGTTTTTATTTATACTTGCACATTATTTTATAGATTTTGTCTGAATATATCAGTACTAAAACATAAATCAGATGTTACGTTCAAACCGTGTTTTTTTTTTGTTTTTATTTACTTTTACTTGTGTAATTATATGGACGACTACTTTTAACTTCTGCTTGAGTAATATTATTATATATTATATAATAATATTGCATTGATGTAATATATATATATATATATATATATATATATATATATATATATATACTTTTTTACATATTCTTTCTGTAGCTCTTTTATGACTTGTACAATTTTATATTCCCTCTATGATTTAAGAATTTAAGCTAATTCAAAGCAAAAAAAAAAAAAAGTGTACATACTGTTCTGACACTTTATTGCCCTTTCACCGTATTTCACCCTAAACAAAACAGACTTGCAGAATTATATGTTATCGCAAGGATTTATGGGTTTAAGCTAATTCAGTTCACTTTTTAGTCATTTGAACCTTAATATACCATTCTGACATTCACAGCTTCATAATATTTCACAGTACTTACACTGAAAATAATACAGACTTGTGGAAATTCAAAGTTATCCTTTTTAAAATGTGTACATTGCTATACTGTTCTGGTCTTTTTTATTTGTTTGTTTGTTATTGTTGCTGTTTTCTGCCGTTTCACAGTACTTCACCGTAAATAATACAGTGAAATTGTTGGATTTTGTATTCCTGCTATGATTGGATTTTTAAAGTTTTTAAAAATGTGTACATTGCTATACTGTTCTGACATTCTCAGCTTTTTTTCATTTCACCGTAAATATTACTGACGTGTAAGATTTTCAGTAAAATTGAAGTAAAGTGATAATTGTCTTACCAGGTTCTTCATCATGTCTCCCAGGAGGTAGTAGGAAATGTTGACGGTGTGTCTGAGCTCAGCCAGGTCCCAGTCGTTGCGCGCCTTCTCCATCAGGGTAACGTTGAGCAGGTTGGTCAGATTTTTCCTCTGCTGCCTTAAACTCATCGTCTCCAAGGAGAGCTGGCTGAAACGTATCTCCATGTCCTGGACCCGGTCCAACGAGGCCGTGTCCTGCTGCTTCCCGAAGACCAGGAAGAGCACCAGGCTGACAATGATCAGTGACTGGATCAGGGAGGAGAAGAAGAAGACGGTGCGCATGTAGTAACCACAGCTTTTGCCCTTGGAGCGGTACGCCGTCCTCTTGCGGGCCTCAGGGCTGTACTTGGAAACCGGGGAGTACATGGCTGCTCCGGAAAGATGGCACAAAAAAAGTTGGTTTAATCAATGTTCATCTCCCAGTCGAAAATCACAATAGTCCACGGTGCCAGTCCTCGAACGATGCCCGAAGCCTGATGGGGTTCCGTGTGAGGTGAAAACTCTGAAGAGGAATTTATAAACTCCCCCTGTCTGCACACTTCCCATCATAGGAAGCGGTCTGAGCCAGGGTCCCCTCCCTCATGCGTGCCACTCACAGCTACTGGACACCGCTGTGGGGAGGACCATGTGATGTTTTTGAGAAGTGAGTGGGTTTTAGATAAGATAACTTTGCTGAGATATGACTCAAGACACTTCATCCATCCCTCAAACAGCAACACTCTTTTGTAGCTTGTTGGAAAGAAATGATTCTGAGCAAGCTTGTGTTTTGAGGAGCTAGCAGATGCTCACTCAATTAGCTTAAAAAACATGATTACTTTTAAAAGATGCAATACAGAACATAACTGTATAATGTTATATTCAGCATAAGCTTGGAACATCCATTGATTTTCAATTAGTGATTCCCTTTGGGGAGGCTGGAGTGTGTCCCACTTTTAGTAAGAAACAAATGACTCCTAGACAGTTAATCACAGTGACTGACCATTACCTTATCATTACTTACTACTGTGTATCTCTGGACAGTGGGAGGAAGCCAGAGTACCCAGAGAGGACATGCAGACTCCACACAGTCTGTAAGTGAGTTAGCAAAGTGCAAAATTCTTTTAAAATGTGTCTTATGTCAAAATGACACAAAGGGAGTCATTTGCTGCTCCTCTCTGATCACTCTAAAGGTTATGGTTGGATTTGGGGACGTTTTCAGGAAAGGTCATTAATGGGTCAAGCTTTAGATTTTGGTGTTGAGCTGATTCACTGAGTACTCTAGATCCATAAATTTCCTTTAAAAGATGTATCATTGTGAGATAGGGTCAAATTAGTTTGTTAGTATTTTAATAAAATTTCCTGAAAGAACTAATGTTTACTTTTTATTGTGGATCTGCATCACTGTTTGGATCTATGCTAAGAGAGAATGACAGCTGGAAAAAATATTGTTTTGAATATATTGTGTATTTTGTGACAAGATACAGTATTAGTATTGATACTTCAACCTTAAGCATAATAGTGGTGCTACAGTGCTGCACTGCATTCACAGTCAAATGGGCCAGAAGTAGTCAAGAATTTCGAAAATACTTAATAAATAAATATCAGACTAACTGATGGTTGATTTATTACCTTTGGAAACAGGACTTGGAGTTTATTGTTTATTTATGTCTATAAATTAGAAATGAACTGATACTAAAGTATTGATTGACTTTAGATACTGACACGTTTAAATCTTATATTGATATCAATATGAAAGCGTTCTGATGCTCCAGTGGTATAAATTAGACTTAATATGTAACATATGTGTGTATATAGCCCTGTATAATTAACTAATTAAATAATTAAAAAACTCAATTAATACAGACAAGAAAAAACAGTTTTTTTTTCTTTAAAAATACAGTGATATATTGTAGGCTTTTCTTATATCGACATATTGTGTTATTATTATTATTATTATTATTATTATTATTATTATTATTATTATTATTATTATTATTATTATTATTTCTTTTTTTTCTTTTTTAGGGTTAGGGATTCTCATTTCAGGGGAGTCCTGGCCCCATGGGGGACCTATTGTACATGTTTTTAGTGGCAGGGGAATCTAATGAGGGGAATCTGATTTTTTGCTTTAAGATTTGACCTATGTTAGATAGATGATAGATAGATGATAGATAGATAGATGATAGATAGATAGATAGATAGATAGATAGATAGATAGATAGATAGATAGATAGATAGATAGATAGATGATAGATAGATGATAGATAGATAGATGATAGATAGATAGATAGATGATAGATAGATAGATGATAGATAGATAGATAGATAGATAGATAGATAGATAGATAGATAGATAGATAGATAGATAGATAGATAGATAGATAGATAGATAGATAGATAGATAGATAGATAGATAGATGATAGATAGATAGATAGATAGATGATAGATAGATAGATAGATAGATAGATAGATAGATAGATAGATAGATAGATAGATAGATAGATAGATAGATGATAGATAGATAGATGATAGATAGATAGATAGATAGATAGATAGATAGATAGATAGATAGATAGATGATAGATAGATAGATGATAGATAGATAGATAGATAGATAGATAGATAGATAGATGATAGATAGATAGATAGATAGATAGATAGATAGATAGATAGATAGATAGATAGATAGATAGATGATAGATAGATAGATAGATAGATAGATGATAGATAGATAGATAGATAGATAGATAGATAGATAGATAGATAGATAGATAGATAGATGATAGATAGATAGATAGATAGATAGATAGATAGATAGATAGATAGATAGATGATAGATAGATAGATGATAGATAGATAGATGATAGATAGATAGATAGATAGATAGATGATAGATAGATAGATAGATAGATAGATGATAGATAGATAGATAGATAGATAGATGATAGATAGATAGATAGATAGATAGATGATAGATAGATAGATAGATAGATAGATAGATAGATGATAGATAGATAGATAGATAGATAGATAGATAGATAGATGATAGATAGATAGATAGATAGATAGATAGATAGATAGATAGATAGATAGATGATAGATAGATGATAGATAGATAGATGATAGATAGATAGATAGATAGATAGATGATAGATAGATAGATAGATAGATAGATAGATAGATAGATAGATAGATAGATGATAGATAGATAGATGATAGATAGATAGATAGATAGATGATAGATAGATAGATGATAGATAGATAGATAGATAGATAGATAGATAGATAGATGATAGATGATAGATAGATAGATGATAGATAGATAGATAGATAGATAGATGATAGATAGATAGATAGATAGATAGATAGATAGATGATAGATAGATAGATAGATAGATGATAGATAGATGATAGATAGATAGATAGATAGATAGATAGATAGATAGATAGATGATAGATAGATAGATAGATAGATAGATAGATAGATAGATAGATGATAGATAGATAGATAGATAGATAGATAGATAGATAGATAGATAGATAGATAGATAGATAGATAGATAGATAGATAGATAGATAGATGATAGATAGATAGATAGATAGATAGATAGATAGATAGATAGATAGATGATAGATAGATAGATAGATAGATAGATAGATAGATAGATAGATAGATAGATAGATAGATAGATAGATAGATAGATAGATAGATAGATAGATAGATAGATGATAGATAGATAGATAGATAGATAGATGATAGATAGATAGATAGATAGATAGATAGATAGATAGATAGATAGATAGATAGATAGATAGATAGATGATAGATAGATAGATAGATAGATAGATAGATAGATAGATAGATAGATGATAGATAGATAGATAGATAGATAGATGATAGATAGATAGATAGATAGATAGATAGATAGATGATAGATAGATAGATAGATAGATAGATAGATAGATAGATAGATGATAGATAGATAGATAGATAGATAGATAGATAGATAGATAGATAGATAGATAGATAGATGATAGATAGATAGATAGATAGATAGATAGATAGATAGATAGATAGATAGATAGATAGATAGATGATAGATAGATAGATAGATAGATAGATAGATAGATAGATGATAGATAGATAGATAGATAGATAGATAGATAGATAGATAGATAGATGATAGATAGATGATAGATAGATAGATAGATGATAGATAGATAGATGATAGATAGATAGATAGATAGATAGATAGATAGATAGATAGATAGATAGATAGATTGATAGATAGATTGATAGATAGATAGATAGATAGATAGATGATAGATAGATAGATAGATAGATAGATAGATTGATAGATAGATTGATAGATAGATTGATAGATAGATAGATAGATAGATAGATAGATAGATGATAGATAGAGTAGCATATTTTGCATTTAACAATGTTTAGAATGAATGTCTTAGAAGTCCTTATTCTTCTTGGTAATCATATGTGTCGCAGTGTTTTCTGCAGTGTGTCTGGTTGATGGGTTATTTATTTTTAATATTGTTCTTTGCCATTTTAGCTTTTTTTTTTTATATATAAATGATTGGCAGTATCGTGGGAAATCATGGGGAGATTGGGTAGAGACATCCTCCTAACCATATGTATCACATAATTTGGGAGCCCATGTTTAAAATAGTATATTTTTTTCATTCCTCACATTTGCCAATATCCTGGTGCCCTCCCATACTTATAATGTGTGACTCCTGTCTACAAACATGCCAGTAAACATCTTTATGGCTCAATGAGTGGTGCTTCCCGTGGCAGCTCTTCAGAAAGGACAATGGCGCTGAGCCCGGTCGCTGATCTCTTTGAAGCCCTGTATCTCTGTCCAGCCTGATGACGTGGGTCCGGTTGCCCCCCTATCCCGCTCGGGGCTCCGGGACTCTTCATTTCGGATCACATCTTTGAGCCTGACAGTAAAAGTTGCACATTTTTTCCTGCCCTGGGCCATTGTTGGTGCGACTGGACAGGAAGCAGTAGTTCATAAGGCAAACATTGATGGTGCAAAAGATGCAGATGGTAGCTCTCAGGATTACACTAAAGATAAAAGCTTTAACAAATCCAGGAAATTGAGGATACATGGAGAAATAAATAGCAGAGTGAAGGATTGTTTTTATCTTTGGAAATAAACAGGAGGAGGTGTGGGCGGAGTTTACGGTGGGAGACTTTGTTGGGTCAGTCAGGGTTGGTAAAACAGAGATTGCACAATGCTAACAGTCCACTATTGTATCAGTGACAGGCTCGACAGCAAATATAAACACAGTGTATTAGATATGATTACATAAATACATAAAAGCACGTATGCAAAATCTGTTACTGTGAGGCCTGTACAAGACTTCTAGCTTTCTCCTACTGTAACAGCTGAGACTTTCTAAAAATAATAAAAACAATAATGGATTCAATTTAAATTGTGCTTTCCATGCCTAAGCTCCACTATTAATTCAGTCTTGAGTCACACTCGGTGGTGGCGAGCTACTACCTCACCTTTTGGGAGATTTTTGTAAAAGTACTGTCATACATCCCAACTATAGCACTCCTCACCCAGTCCTCGACCACACCTCCCATTTTCCCAGCAACAATATTTAAACAACTGAAACAAAATTTATTCAACACTGTTTGTCTCTGTCCTCTTGACCCCGCCCTTTCTCCTTCATACCTCCCATCATGTTTACTTTCTCCTTTTCAGCCTCCTCTGTCCAACAACTAGACTAGAGGGGGGATCCTAGTCTGCCAGGTGAACTGCCTGAGACAGAACCCCCTCACTGAGCCCCATCTCACCTAGCCATGGTCTCCTGCACGCCATCTCTTTGCATCCCTCATCCTACATTCCTCCTTCTGCATCCTTCATCATCCCTCTTTCTTGTCCAGTGTTGTGTGGTCCTTGCTAGTGAATGTTTAGTAAGTTGTGTGTACAGTTTTTCTCAATCGCTTTGACACATTTCTCAATTCAGAAATGTAATTTGCAAAACAGGTCACACAAAGAATCCAAACAGGATTTCAGGTTTGCAAAACAAAGGTTTTTCTTTGCGAAATGTTGTTCTATGATCAAAACTCTTAAATTATCCCCCAAAAGTAAGTTTTTGCAGCAAAATGATTAAACTGTATTCAGATGTTTTCATGAGCACATTCACTCATTCACACAGCAGCTCAGACTCTGAGTCCTGCTCTCTGCAGCTCTCACTGATTTACTGCAGCGAGTGTTTGAATGAGGAGACTGTGGGTTTTTTGTTACCTAAAACCTGACTGTTTTCATATTGAAACAGGAAAAATACAGACAAAATATTTTTACATAAATAAAGAATGTGTATTTACGTATTGTACTGTACATTATTTTACACAGTCTGTGGTTACTGTGATGTGCTGTAAACCTGCAGTGGTGTATTCTTTATACTGCAGTATGTCTACTGTAAGAAATAACCATGACAGTAACAGCAAACTGAAGCAAGGAACATTAGTTTTATTCTTCATCCTGACATCTTTACCACTGTCAGTGGGAGCACTGCTAACAATAATGAAAATATGTTTATTCTGATAAAGAATAAAAGTGTGTATTTCTTCTCTTGTGATGTCTGCTGGGAAAACCCTCCTGAGAGACAGATTCAACCAAACTGGTGTCCTCAGTTTCTATGGTTTATTTTTTTATTAAAAAAGAAAGAAAAAAATATATAGTTTTCTATAAGTATATGCTATATGATGTATCTTGCCTGTGACTCTCTGCTGAGACTCTTTCCCTTTGATTCCTGTGCGAAACTGAAACAGAAGTCATTTCCCTGTAATCAGATGCTGAGTGCTCACAAATGTTAGATTTCTGTAGCAATGTTTAAGTTTCTATATTTAAAGAAACACCACTTTGGCCCAAGTCCCTCTCCATGTGTGAACAGAACTGTTGTATTGGCCAAACAAAGTGATTTCAGTGAAGCTGTGTCTCTGTGTGACAGCTGTGTGAAGAGATTTGAGAAAGAGTTTGAAAACTGTGTGAAATTATGAGAAATGTTCTAAATGATTTGCAAACAAATAATCCTGTTGAAATATAAGTTTGAAGAAAAAAACTGAATGGAACCAGGTTTCAGTAAATGAGCTAAAGCAATAGAGAAAAACTGTTAAAGTAAAGTTGTGGAATGTAGCCCAGTTTAATCAGTGTGGATATATAATACAAAAGTACTTTTAGAAAAATATACCGAAGTAACTATATGGTAAAACACAACTGACCAGTATTACCAGCTAGTTGTTTGTATATATTTTCAAATGGTGACTTATACTCATCAATTATCACACAATTTGCTATTTTTCTCTGCATTTGAGGGAAACTTCTGAATAATGTAAAAGCATATTGTAGGAATTACATGTGAAAAGACGAGACTTTAAGACCTCCTATGTATAGGTTTTTGTCTCACTCCAAAAAGCGAAAGTAAGTCCAAGAAACTAAGAGGAAAGTGTGCAAAGTTTAAATCTTGTTGCAATACTATTGAAGATGAACCATATTTGAACTGGTTTAAAATATTGTCTGTGCAAAAGTCTTGACCTTGTTTGGTTGTCCTTGTTCTGCATGTGCACTTAACATGAGGGTCAGTAGGGAACACACTGTACTGTATTTGCCTTTATTGCTCTGTATTGTCTTGTCGGTCAAACATAAATCTCTCTGAGGACGTTGGACAGTGAGGCGCAGTGTGAAGAGCTGTTTTCCTAAAGAAACCCCCCTTGTCCCTACACACACCATTCTTCATCATGTCAGCGGAGTATTGTTGTCGCTGCTGTATTAATAATGTTAACAACAACAAAGGAATACGTGACATTGTTCATATAAACTGTTTAGGTCAAAGGGTAAAAGGCTAATCAGGGCACACTGTCTATTGCATCCATCCAGAATTACAAATGAAAACATAATATACCTTATTTTTTGACATTTGAAATGGTACTGAAGCCAGGTTTCTGCTTCTAAATATGCAGCAAATAGTTTGACACAACTATTTTCAATTGTCTATGCGAAGAGGTTCCCAACCATATTTTGCTTTGTGTACCCCCTGGGCTATTTTTTCATACCATGAGTCCTCCACCAGTGATAATTCTTCAAAACGTGTTGTATTAAAACAAATGTGCTCAGGGGCATTTCTAGCTTTGTGAGGTTGCTGTTTGAGAGCTCCAGGTTTGCTAAACTACGACAGAGAGCAGAGAGCTAATCTCTTCAATGATCCATGAACATGCTACAATCTATTACACTTCATGAGGAGTTAAAGTTATGATAACCTTTTTCTATTAGAATTGAACATTTTAAGTTGAGCCAAGCAAGTTAACCTATAATACAAGGAGAACAACAGTTCACTCGAGCAATAATGCACTGCCACAATAGTCCAAAATAATCAACAATAAGCCTAAGCTTTAATAAATCAATAAATCATATTTTCTAAAGCAGTAGCAGACTTCTAAACTTCATTAATGAATCATAAGTAATACTAAAATAATGTTAAGTGGCACATATCTGAGAATCACCTTAGGACCAGAACATAGCTGACATCTGCACAACAATGCTCCTCATATAAGGCTGAAGAGTTAGCTTTGGTGGCCCCATTTTATACTTTATTTTAAATACTATATTATAGTATAAAATAATATGAAATAAATAATTCTCCTGCATTTTAAAAAAATTTAGATAAAAAAATCGACCTGGCTTTGAAATAAAGATATAAGATAAAAATATAACAATGTAAATTACTATTAAATTGATTTAATTTATGCTCAAAAGAAATAAATAAAAAATTTATAAATAAAATAACATTTTTTAATTCAAATAAATAGTAATTTAAAACTCATAATAAATTTAGTACAAAGAAAAATAAAATCATTTGAATGACTCTCGAAACAAGCTATTAACCTTAAAAAAGTCACAAAATATAATATTCAAATAATGTTCTTTCACAGTTTCATCGGTCAATGAGATACTTTCTTTCATAAGTTTCAATATGAAAAGATCGCAAAAAATTTCCGATCATATTGTAAATTAATTATGATATAATTCCACGTACCCCCTGCAAAGTGCTTGCAGTCTTCTTGGGGTCCCATTTCCCCTGGTTTTATTTTATTTATTTATTTATTGCAAATATACAGCATTCCTGACCAACCATATTAAATCTCTGAATATGTGGAAGATGAAGGAAATATGTGGTCTACAGCATATATTAGCTGAAGAGACATGGCTGATCAACAATATAGAGCACCATCTGAGGGAAGAGCAGAGACACTACAGGTCCTGTGCTCCCAGGACTCTGGTATACTGGGCCTGAGAGCGCTAAAATGACTTACATCATGAATATAATGGTATATGAATTATCATGGAACACACTGCCCCTCTGTGGGATATGGATAAAACTACAGCTAGACAAAAGAAGACTGGAACAAGAAGTGCAAAAGATTCTGGAACTCCCTAAAACAGATTGGGAAAATGTGTTTTTATTCAGACATGTTAAAACAAAATGGTGAAATTATAAAATAGCAACAATTTATAGTCAAATAAATTAAAGAATAAATACTTCTCTATGAGTACAGCACCTGGGTTAGAAAATAAGTCTGCATTTTGTCAGTCTGTATGCTGCAACTGACACAGTTGCACCTCAGATCAGACACACACACTATTGTTTACATTTGTAAAACAAAACTTGATTTTCCATGCCCTCGACTCAATAACTGTTCATAAAAATAGTAGTAGGATGTTTTTAGCCTCTTAGCTGCAGTCATGTTTGCTGCGGATATCAGGCTTCACTGCAGCCCATCTGTTGGACTGACAACTAGCTGACAAATCTCTGTGCACAAAAGGGGCGGGCACCTATAAATTTGACTAGAAGTCAAGCCACAAGTTGGTTTACCAAGTGATACATCCAATTTGACTAATCTAGCTTATGTAGGATTTGAGAAGGCTTTGGGGAACTACCTGGACAGTGGTGGAGAGCTACTGGGATCTCAGGAGCTACTGGTTGGAGACCTGTGATTCAGAGTTTTCTCTCAGAAAACACCAGACTGTGTATTATGGGTTTAACTGAGAACTTGAGGGTCTGGCATGTTTCACTGGTGGTGTGTTGGTAAGAAACCCAAAACAGTATCCCCCCAGGAACATTGGAGGTTACAAGAGGCCAGTGCTAAATACTTTAGTAAACTATCTAAACACCAGAGAATCAAATTAGCATTCACACGCTAAATACCAGCATGTGTCAAAGTGGTTTGAACTAAATAAGGACAAGAAATGCTTCATTGAAACAAAGCATATTATGTATTCACATGCTCTTGTTGTTTTTAAATATGCTTTTTGAACTACTGTTGAATGCATATTTATTATTTAGTGAAATTCTCTTTTCAACACTCAAGCATTTGCATTTAAAAAGAAATGTAATGCAGTGTGCAGACTGGGACACAGTCACAGTGTAAATTAGCTGTAATCAACAACATAAAATACATTTTTAAAATGCTGTTTTCTTAAATCTGGAAAAGCCTTTTTTCTGGATTTTAGATTAGGGCTAAGTTTAAAGGGGACCTATAATGATAAGTTGAGTTGTCATTATGTTGTTTCCAACTCAAAAACATATGTGGTGTACTGTTTTGTTTCATTCACACGTTTGAGGAATCCTGTATGCTGAGGCGCTGTCCTTCTCAAGAACTGAGGAAGCTTGGTCTCACATCTCTATGTAGACACATGAAACTTCTCCAGGAACAGCCATGCTAATGAGCCTTTTATCATGTTCTGTCTATCCCCCACCTTTCAATTCAACCAGGCGGAGATTCTCCTCTGATGTCTGAACTCAAATCCCTTTTAAAACTTTATTCATGTGTGAACTCAAAGAAAGTGATCAAGAGGCAGTAGTGTCTGTAAAGGGCTACAAACACCCCTACTCCGAGTGCTTTTTTGCAAAGTGAAAATAACAACTCCCCAAAAGAAGTATTTTAAGTTATAAACATGAAATACCAATGTAGTGGTGTCAAAATGAATTTCAAAAAAGTAAAAAAAAAAAAAAAAAGCATATGTTCCCTTTAACAAACACCAGTGAGCAGTTTGGCAATAATTGCATTGCATTCTGTTTTAATTTACATTTTACATAATGTCTCAACTAGATTGTACATTGCTAATTTTATATGTGAATTTGTGGAAAAAACATTTTAATGTCATCCCAGTTAAAATATATGTTATGCTACTGTGTCCCTGGAAGCGTATCCCCTTAAAGCCACCATATGCACTGCCCTACATTCATGAAGCACTTGTCCACATTCAAAGCTCCAGCAGCAGGACCTTTCAGAGGCTAAACAAGCGTATATGCTGGATGTGATACAGTGAGTTCCCATCAGGCATCAGTCATCATCGCGGGCCTGAAAAGAGTCTGTGATAAATGCCTCTCGGTTAATCCCCCGTCCGCTCCGGCTCCTCAGGCCAGCAGATGTTTTCCCTTTGACCCCACACAAAAGGCCTGTGTTTTTGTTTCCAGCCTCGTCCATTCCTCAGAGGTCAGAGGTCACGCCGGTCTCAGGCAGGAGCCGTCACTTCGAGGCTAAACATTTGAGGTCCGTCCGTGCGTGATGAAAACATGGTGGCCGCTGATTAGTTGGAGAGGAGAGGTGCTTTCCATATGCTGATGCGCTCGGGAGCACTTGGCTCTAACGCCCGCAGATTGAATTACAGACGGCGGTTAGCTCACAGGGGTCGCCTGAGGGGAAGAGAATGGAGCGGAGATACAGAGAGCTTTGACAGGTGAAAGGAGCGGACTGATGTAGTGTGACGTCAGCCATTAGGGTAAATAGAGAGCCTTGAGGCAGTACAGTGGCTTTTAGAGGAGCTCAATATCAACACAAAACAACAATGGCAAAGCAACAGGCATTGGCCTCACAGTGAGAATGAAGCAGTTTAGGGTGGGTGGGTTTTGGTTTCAGCCCTCTAAGTCTCAATTAAAGAAATCTAGATTTTAAATGTTACATAAAGTTTGTTAAAAATACAAAAGGCGCGTTTTCTCTGGGCAGTATTGCATGGGTCATGTCAGTACAGGATGGTTTGGTACAGGACCTTTTTGTGGTTCACATTACTCCATTACTAGGTAAAGCTGTATTACATTCACACACCTTAACACATTCCAACATGAGTTTCACTACTGTTTAATGCAATCTAAACTATAAATGAACTGTTCTGACTCTCAAAGTGAGAGCCATACTATGCCTATCCAAAAACAGCTATTTCTAATTAACGCAAGCTTTATTTTTCGAAAAATGTATTTATTTATTTATCTATTTATCACAAAGACTGACAAAGATTTCATTTAAAATAACTTTTTTTTCCCTTTTATTTCTGTTCTTTGGCTTCTTGTTTTCACCTGAGTGTGGATTCTCTCTTGTTCAATCAACTTGCAGCAGTGCATAGCTCCACCTTTCTCAAAGCGATCCCACAGCTGAACCCTGTTGCCAAGGGGTGCTAAAAGTAGCATGTTTTTGTACACTTTCGGGGGCCATTTTGGACCACCTTTGGAAAGATCCCCAAACCAAGCAGACCTACGACATATCTCTCCAGTGGAAATGCACCTATAGTGATCTGTTAAATCAAAGCACATGGCTAATTTACATAAATCAACAGTTTGAGTTTATATCAATTTTCTGCAACTTCACAACGGCTACCTTTCACTGGTGACATTACTCATCCTAGTGTTATTGCTATTTTCTAGTTTTTAACATGGTTTAGAGAGAACTGTTTCTGCTAAACTTGACTTTGTAGGTTAAAAAAATCTATTTACATTTGAAATATCAGTCAATTCCATCCATCCATCCATCTTCTACCGCTTATCTGGGACCGGGTCGCGGAGGCAGCAGTCTAAGCAAAGATGCCCAGACTTCCCTCTCCACACACACTTCCTCCAGCTCTACCGGGGGACCCCAAGGCGTTCCCAGGCCAGCTGAGAGACATAGTCCCTCCAGCGTGTCCTAGGTCTTCCCCGGGGCCTCCTCCCAGTAAGACATGCCTGGAACACCTCCCCAGAGAGGCATCCAGGAGGCATCCAGAACAGATGCCCGAGCCGCCTTAACTGACTCCTCTCGATGTGGAGGAGCAGCGGCTCTACTCCGAGCTCCTCCCGGGTGACAGAGCTCCTCACCCTATCTCTAAGGGAGCGCCCAGCCACCCTGCGGAGGAAACTCATTTCGGCCGCTTGTATCCGGGATCTTGTCCTTTCGGTCATGACCCAAAGCTCATGACCATAGGTGAGAGTAGGAACGTAGATCGACCGGTAAATTGAGAGCTTCGCCTTTCGGCTCAGCTCCTTCTTCACCACAACAGACCGATACAACGACCGCATTACTGCAGACGCTGCACCGATCCGTCTGTCAATCTCACGCTCCATCCTTCCCTCACTCGTGAACAAGACCCCAAGATACTTAAACTCCTCCACTTGAGGCAGAAACTCCCCCCCAACCTGGAGATGGCAAACCACCCTTTTCCGGTCAAGAACCATGGCCTCAGACTTGGAGGTGCTGATTCTCATCCCAGCCGCTTCACACTCGGCTGCAAAGCGCCCCAGTGCACACTGAAGGTCCCAGCCTGAAGAAGCCAGCAGGACAACATCATCCGCAAAAAGCAGAGACGAAATCCTGTGACCCCCAAACCGGACTCCCTCCGGCCCTTGGCTGTGCCTAGAAATTCTGTCCATGAAAATAATGAACAGAACCGGTGACAAAGTGCAGCCCTGCCGGAGTCCAACATCCACAGGGAACAGGTCTGACTTACAACCGGCAATGCGGACCAAGCTCCTGCTCCGGTCATACAGGGACCGGACAGCCCTTAGCAAAGGGCCCCGGACCCCATACTCCCAGTCAATTCCAATGGACTATAATGCCAGTGATTTGGTAGAGATGGTGGCAAGTGGTTAACACTGTCGCCTAATAGTAAGATAGTGCCCGGTTTGATTACTAGACTGGGCAGTTTGCATGTCCTCCCTATGTGAGCTGGTTACCCCATCAAATTTCCCTATGCGAAGAGAATAAACTCTAACTTTGCTATTGCTATTAATACAAGTGTTTAGGCTATTCTTCTTAAGGCCTCAAATCATTGGATCCTTAAGATAATAATAGGCAGCATTGGTGGGAAAGTAGTTAGCACTGTCATCTCACAGCAAGAAATTCTCCAGTTTCATTCTCAAATTTAGCCCAACAACATTAGTACAGATATTGCTAACTGTGTAAAACCTAGGTAAAATGCACATAGTTTTTGCACAGACTGCTACTGGGTAATGCTAAGTATTTGAAGGCTAGCATTTTTGCTCTATCTGCTAATAATAAACAACACAGCAGGCAACATACTTCAATGAAACATTAGAACCTTGACTAAGCCTATGTCTTTAACTTGCAAATTCTATGTAAATCCTCAGGCTACTGCTAACTTAGTCCCCTGCTGTGTACTGTCAGTGCTGGGAGCTAACTGCAAACTGGTGCAGATTGAGTTACAGCGCTGGTCTAACTGGAGATGCCTCGGGGACAGGCTAGTCTTAGTTATGGGAGCGCGGCAGCATCTTGTAAAGGTTAACTTAAACGGGTGAAATGTTAACCCAATCAATGAGGAACTGATGCATGTTAGGCCTGGGCTAAAATGCCAACGGGTGGGGTTTAATGACCCACCCTGCAATCTCCACCAACTTAAAAGAAAAACAAACCAAAAGCTGGAGGAATAAGACCAAAGAAGTGATAAATTTGTATGACAGAGCCACATGATTATAGGCTTCAGAAAATGAGGATTGCAACAAAACGGCAAAGTCGTTTTTATGGGTTTATGTTTGTGGAATAGGCTTTTTCAAAACACAGGAAGTGTTTAGGATGTCTTTGAGCTGAAGAAAGAAGAATCAAGCAGTGTCTTGAGCTACCTTCTGCACAAAATGACATAGGTTTATAAAGCATTACTAAATACACTTTAACAAAGTAAACAATGAGGGTATTCACACAAAAAAAGTGTTTTAATGCATAAAACACATAAAAGGTATTTTTAACAACCAGTACCTCACCTTGAAGGTTTATTTTGAGAGAACTGTCACTGAGTTTATGTGACACAATTCTTGCTTTAATTTGTCACCAGTGTCTATGAGTGCATGTATGTCTTACTGTACTAGGAGAGGTAGAAATGATCATTTCTTATAGTAAAAAGAAACATTTAAAAATGATGAGCTGAATGTATACAATGTAGCCAAGCCAAGGTCAGACTAAGCATGTCGCACATTTTCCTGGGCCAGCATAGCCAGCATTGGTGCAGAGGAAAAGCCAAAGCTTATTGTATTTTTCTTTTAAACCAGTAATGATACAAAGGACACCATGCTGCTTGCAAATATTTTCCAGTGGTTTTGTTCTGTGAATGATGAAATAATGTTTAAAAGGAGAAAAATAGAACTGTTGTTATGTTCATGTGCCTTTTTTGCTACTACAGTTAATACTGGGACTATGTTAATTTGGCTGAGTGAAGCATCATAGACTCAGTAGACAGCAGTGGAGTTAAAGCACCTAAATGAGTGTAGTTATAAGTGTAGCACACATTGTATATACAGTTCAGTATAATTTCAGACAAATATACATGCATAGAACAATGACTGCATATTCCAAATGTATAGCTTATTGAAATATGACAGTTGCTTCTCCAATAAAGACTGTTAATCTGAGAGCTGCCTGTCAGGATTAGCATACACATCACTAAAGCGGCTAAACTTATGATAAGATAAAAAATATGTTCCAATTTAAGACATTATCCAGATGTATGATAGGTAGAGTAACATTTTAAGGATCCTTACATTTAGCATTAGCATTTCTTTTCTTTTTACTCAGGAGCTAAGATATGTACTAGAGTAGTCCAAAAGTCAAATATTTACTCTTTTATTTTTATACTGCACCAAATCAACTCATACATTTTTTTGTTTGTTTTATATTAAACAAGAAACACTGACATATGAATATTTCATAGCAACATCTATAATGTTCAGTTAGCACATTTAACGTCCTCCCCCTGCTAATGGGGGTTAACTCAGGAGCTAACATACATTCTAGAGTAGTCCAAGAGAAGAATATTTGCTGTTATTTTATTCTATTTTATCTTATTTTTCTAATGCACCAAATAAAGTCAAGATTAACCTGGATACAGAGTTATTTTGGTAAATAAAACAAAAAACAAACAAGCTACACTGACTGCTATGAATGTTTCGTAGCAGCATCCACAACCTTCCATTAGCGCATTTAGTGTTCTCCTTCTGCTAATTGTAAAAAACTGAGGGGCTAATATACGTTCTAGAATAGCCCAAGAGTATATTTACTGTTATTTTATTTTCCTAATGCACCAGATAACGCAGGATTAAACTGGATGCAGATTTCTTTCTTTTTTTCTTTTTTCTTTTTGGTAAATTAAACAAAAAACAAACAAGCTACACTGACTGCTATGATTATTTCGTAGCAGCATCCATAACCTTCCATTAGCCTTTTAACAAAAGGGAGACAACATACTCAGCCCCATTTCGTGAGCATCCATCCTGAGAAGAGCTTATGTCGCTGAAAATGTAAAGGTTACATCTTTTGTAGCCGCTGCTCATTTCTCAAAGGCTTTGTGTGTCAGCGTTTTGTGGGGCACGCCGTGTGATGTGTGGCTCGAGGTCGGCGCGGAAGGTCAAGCCGACTTTCACAGCGCTGCCACGGTTAAAGCCCAGGGTCAAATGGAGATAAAGGCCAGCCATGGAGGAGGAGAAAAGAAGACAAAAATCTGCCTCGGATAAGGGCTGAATAGATAACCCATGTCTTGTAAACACTCAAGATAGAGACATGAAAGTGCCTCGGTGTATGTGGCCTTATCTCAACAACGTTTACAGAGATGCATTCCCACCATTTGCTGACAGTTTTATGATTTTCCCTAAATCTAAACCGTCTTTATCCCTCCCTGGGTGAACTGCGGCCCTTTTGCCACAGAGCAGGCCATTGTCTGGGGCTATTGTGCAGCTAATGGCTCATCTGAGGGGTTTGTCTGTGTGGAGAGTGCGTGGTAATGCGAATGAAAGTCCCCTTAATTAGCCCACTGTGCCTGCTTATTGTCACCTCCTTTGTCAAGCCGGGATTAGCCTTGTCAAATAAAAGCTGCTTGTAAAAAGAGAAAGATATATCCAGCCGGGATGTTAATCAATAGTTTGGTGCTAGAAGAATAATGGTTCGAGCTCAAACAATGGTCAGAATGTAGCTCGGATGGTGTTTAATGTGAGGGAACTTAATGGGAATTACAATTAATGAGTTTACCTCTAAAACAGTGCAATGGGAGTTTATGAGATGTTTCTGTAGCACCTAGACTCTGTCCAGCTATGAATATGCATGTTCACTTATACAACATTGCATAAAACAGTGGTGGAATGTAAGCAAAGTAAAAGTACTTTACTTTAACTTTTTTGCAGTTTACTTAAGTACAAGTTTCATGTATCTGTACTAGAGTTCGACCGACATGGGTTTTTCTATGGCTGATGCCGATTTTTAAAATTCAGAGCAGCCGATGGCCAATAAAAATAAACCCTGCCAAATTTTTGGGGCCGATATGTAGGGCTGATTTTCTTAATTTTATTTAAAAAATTCATATTATAGCCATTTGTTTTAGTGATGCTTATTAAAATGCAAACAAATGTGTGAGAATTGTATGGAGGACCGTGTGCGCCATGCAAAAAGGAATAAAGCTGTTATTAAAAGAGTTTTTAAAAGTTTATTTAATAAACAGATTACTAAATGGTTTTATTAAAAGATGTTTCAAAAGAGGATGTAATAAATGGATTACTAAATATGTTTAATAAAAGAAGAATTAATAGCGTTATTCTTTAATCCATTTAGGAAACATTTTTCTCAATATATTTACAAACCCTTTTCAGAAAAGCATTTGAAAAATGTATTAGCTTCTCTGATTAGCCTCTGCTTTTAGCTTTTCTGCGGCCTTCCTGGTCCTCCTGGCTAAAGTAAAGTTAAATAAAAAGCAGAAATCAAGTTAAAATATGCCATAACATACATATGAGCTCCTATGTTTTATTTCTGACATATAAATATTGCTATTTGATAAAAATGTGATTAATTACAAAGCCTGGAATTAGATTTTTTTTAATCGAGTCCCACCATTAGTATTTAGATTTTGATTTAAAATCATTCGTTTTTGCTGTGTCGTCATTGTAGACAGAGTACATAAGTATAGAAGATACAGTAAAGTAGCACTCTTCAGAAAAAAACTCACCTACAGATTCACACTCTTTTATTGCAGCATTTAACCTTTAGTTTTTAGCAGTTTTTCAGCAAAATTCCTCACATTTAACAGATTAATACGTTCTTGAATCTGTGCGAAATAACTCTTTCGGGACATTGGCATCACCATATGTAGACCAACAAAGCTATTAGTCAGTAATGTTATCAATTAGCATTTAGCACAGCTACCTAGTCAGTTTTAACATTAGCCTTCTCACTACTAAAAGGCTGAACGTCAATACACTTTGCAAATATAGCTTTAGCCAAATAGCTTGGAAGTTAGATAGGGATAAAATAATAATATAACGGCGATGATTAACAATTCTAATGCAATTCTGTTACTCCTATGTGAGCAACAGCTTTTAGTAAACTCATTATGAGCCATGTTTAATTGAAGAGCTCATGTATAAAATGCTAAATAATAAATCAGCTACATTTCTGCTATGTCCATAAAGCATATGACGTCAAGCGTGGAAGTCGGGCAGCAGGTTTTTGACCTGAGTTCCCGAGTTCTTTTTCTGACTTGTGCAGGCATTCATGTGCATCTTTAACTTGAAAAAGGTTTTCCTGAGTTTCCAAGAACCACATGAATGTACCATTAATCTCTTGTGGAAATGCAAATTACTGTTATTAGCAAAATTGCACCACCAGCTAATGAATTTGCAATGCGTAGTAGGACGGGGTACTTGTATATCCATAAACATAGTTGACTCTAAAATAACATGTTAAAATGTTTTGAAAATGAAAATAGGAAAGTAGAAAATTCATAATTTAAAAATGTTATGGATGCAGATCAAATCAAATAGTGCCAGTGTTTCTGTACAAGGTTTAACTTGTTTAACTTGGAAGATAACTTTTAAATTAACTAGAATTATGAAAGAAATAGATACTTGTAGTAGTGAACAAGGCAGAGCTATAGGCCTAGTATACTCAGTATATTAACACAAAATAAAAGATGTTTATGGTTGTAAGGGAACTTCGTGCAAAGATGTGTGCAGTTCCAAGTCAAGTCCCAAGTCTTTTGGCACAAATGTATTTATGTTAATCTAGTATACAGTACGATATGGCAACTCTAATAATAACAAATAGGCCTATAAACTGTAAACAGACTACTGTATTGTCACATTAGTAATAATTGCATGAGGGACACATATTGTTC
Source organism: Bostrychus sinensis (assembly GCA_020698575.1). Lineage (NCBI taxonomy): Eukaryota > Metazoa > Chordata > Actinopteri > Gobiiformes > Eleotridae > Bostrychus > Bostrychus sinensis. Next base: position 29,100,149 of record CM036256.1, read on the forward strand.
ACAAGTCTCAACCTAGAAATCAGAGCGGAGTCTCAAGTCTTTAGGGTACGAGTCTGAATCAAGTCGCAAGTCTTGAAGACTAAGGATTTATGTGCAACTCAAGTCCAAGTCACAAGTTCCCATCTCTGCTTTAGGGTTGTCCTTGAGTTCTGCAGGATAGGCTGGGTAATAGATAGGGTTATCCACAAAGGAGATGTCAACAAGGACCAAACTGGAGGTGGCCTTGGAACGTCTGCGGGGCAAATTTATTTCCCTAACAATGGTTAAACTTCCCAAACCACTGTAGAATGCAGACTTTTTCTAAAACTTGAAAAAGCCATGGCTTATAAACTACCATTTGTTTCTGCATTCTTGTTTCATGAGTGATTTGAGAAATGTGATAGTTCTCTATCTACCAATCAAGGGACTGCAGTGTTTTGCCTCCAAAGTGGTATGGCTTATGCGGATCAGTTTGTATGAGTTTTGACTATTTAAATGTATTACCCAGTCTGTATTTTATCGCTCCAACAGAAACATTCATTCAAATTTGAAACACAAGAGGATTTAAAACAATGCATTTTTACATTTCAAAAACTGGCTTAGCTCAACAAACAACAGGGTTTTGTCAGCATAGCAAGGCACATTCTTCAAATTTCACTCATTTTTTTGCCATACATTTTTCTCCTTAATATTGCCCAAAAGATCTGGAAAACAAAAACAAAACAAAACAAAAAAAAAAAAACATGAAAATATCAAAAGTTGCATTACGTCATGGCTGAAGCTGTATTTTTTTCTGTACAGTCTTGTCATTTTCTCTTCAGAGTTTGGTGAGATATAGCTCCAGGGAAGGACTGACGTGACCTCTGAACCCACAGGTCAGGAATGCGTTGCCCCTAGCGAGGAATCCAGAAATGCAGGACCGCAGAAGATCCCTGCCAAAGATGCCGAGCCCACAAATATTTGGGATGTTGCATGGAGACAGCTGACAGTCGATGTGAGGGTCCTTTCAGACAACATATATATTTAAACAGAAGACGCAAGGGTATGTGCGTAAACCTATATCTTCAAAATGTATTAGTGACAGTCAACACGGGCAAAATAAGGAGATAGTTAGGGTCTAATATCTTGTTAGGCTCCAGGAACCTAGGCGTCCACAAAAGACAGTTTATTTACATGATTATCAGCATCCTGTTGTCTGTTTGATTTGAGCCACAGTCTGTTATCTGCCATGATTTTCTTTTTAAAATGGGTTTTGCTAAAGTTCAGTTAAATCTGACCGCTTACGTTTGCAAAATGCAAACTATGTTTAAATATTGACGACATCATTACCTACAAGAGGCACCAATAACATGAAATCTCATAGTTTAGCATTTAAACATTTTCTAATTTTTGCAAATCATAGCTGTTTCTTAGGCTACGTTCAGACAGCAAAAGTGGTCCAAATCTGACTTTTTTGCCTTTGTGACGCATGTTTTCATTGAATCAGATCCAAGCCACGTTCAGATGTGCTTCTGTATCAGATATGTATCTGATCTTTTGCAATGTGACCTCAAGCTGAACGGCCAAGTTGCTTTTCATCTGACTTTTATCTCACCGAAATGCCTCAGATGTCACAATTCTGTTTAAAATCCTAAGGACTTTTAGTGATAGTAGCTCAGGTGGTAAAGCGGTCGTCCTATAACTGGAACATTGGCACTTTAAATCCTGCTCTCCCCAGTTCATACAGTCATTGTGTCTTTGGACAAGACACTTCGCACAGAATGGCAGCCACGTCTCCGTCAGTCTGCCCCAGCTCACTGCCACCGAGTGTGACTTAGGAGTGAAAGAATAGGGCAATGTAAAGTGCTTTGAGTGTCCAGAAAAGGCATATAAACCCAAATGCATTATTGCCTACAAATTAAACCAGCTTGAAAGTGCTTCAACAAAAGCAATTTATGAGTACTTTCATCCACAGAGTTTACCATAGCAACAAACTTGTGGGTTAGCCTGGGGTGAACCGAACTCTTTTTTATTTTTTTATTTTTTTCACGTGTTTTTCCAACTTTTTGAGTCTGATAATAATTACATGCAGTCTGCGTGGTTTGTAGGAACGAGCTGCTCGCTGCCTGCCTTCCCTGTGCAATCGGGTCGGTGTGTGCGGAGGCCTCGGGGTCATGCTCTGTGCACCTCAGCGGACAGAGATCCTCCACATTCTTCCTGTGTGTGCGTGTGCGTGCGTGTTTGCGTTTGTGTGTGTGTGCGGGCTGGTCCCCTCTTTCTCTCTCTCATCCCACTCTCTTTGCTCTTTGACCGCGATGGCCATATAAGGCAAGCGGGCTCCATGGTAACTGCAGGGCTTGAATAGCAGTGTCAAATCCCCGGGAGCGCGCGCACACACACACACACACACACACACACATATATTAAAGCCAGCGCATGCAAGCCAAGCAAGCCGCCCCCTCCCCCTATGCATGCACGCGCACACACACACACACACACATACACACACGCCTCCCCTTTGGCTTCATCTTTAGCAAACACACACACAAAAGCCATAGAAAAGCTCGGAACTACACCAAGCTGCGGTCTTGTAATGTGATTTGACTTTCCCACCCCCCCACCCACCTACCCGGAGAGAAAGCGTCCGCACACGGGCGCACACACTCGGAAGAAGGAGGAGGACGAGGACGGACGTTCTGTGGAGCAGCTACACACACGGCTAAAAGAAGCTAAAGGCCGCTAGTCATTAGTTCTTAGTGGGCAAACACTGACAAAAGGCTGGGACGAAAGCCAGTGGGGAAGCTCTATGGAGGACTGAGAACACACACGCGCATACTCACGCTTTTTTTTTTTTTTTTCCTCCGGGGACAGTCCGTGGGTGAGGACACCGCTTCGAGACTTCCTCTTCTTCTTCCCCCGTCTTGCGAAGGAGAGGAGCGGGGTTTGTTTAGAACCAGAGAGGGCACGTCCGCGGCTGCCGTTCGTTCTCTTTTCTCGGCTACGGCTACGGCGGCGGTGCCCTCCACTACTACTACTAATACTTCCTCACCTTCCTTGGCTTCTACAAATGAAATACACGCTTTAGCCTCACTATCAGTTTTTTTTAATCGAAAGACACTGAAATATCTTCGTTGTGGATGCAGCTGCCACGATGCTGAGAGGATTATTACCCCGGAAAGGCAGCCCCTCTGGACGGATAGAAGATCGAAGGATTTAGCGTCAGACGGAGCTAATGTTCTAGGCGTTCGTTTCGGTAAGCGTGTCCCCTAAAAATGCTGAAATTGACATACATTATGGTCATTTAGGAGGTCATTTAAAACATTTTCTGCTCGAGTTACTTGACTAAACGCCTGCTAGAAGGTGTTGAAGCGTGTGCTAGCTTCACTGGCGAGCTAAAGTCCGTTTTCAGCCATTAGCGTTCCAACCACGAGCTGACCGATTGACAAATTGACAATTGTATTTATGTAACCCTCGTAGGCTTTACCATTATAACGGTTCCAGTCATTATAGGCTATATTATGTTGTGTTTAATGTAATAATGTTGTAATAAATGGTTGTATTTATCACTGTTTCCCGTTATTAAAGGTTTTCTCGAACGAAGCCAGGCTGCTGTTGCTGCTAACCTAGCTTTGACCACCTCAGGAACTGGCCCAGATAAAGAGCTAAGACTTCATAAGACTGTCTACGAGCAGGATTTTCAGAGAAAGACGAGGAATAACTGGATATTTTGTAGCACACAGACGTGCAAAAGAAAAAAAGTTGTTGCACTCCAAGACTGTTTCCAGGTCATAGTGGAGGGGGAGGAGACAGACAGATTGTTGTTCTTTCTGCCTCAATTCAGGCAGATTTTTTTTCCACTTTTTGACATCTGCTTGTAGGGCTTGAGGACATTTTTTGCAAACATATGATGCAAATATAGACATCGCCTCAAAACATAGGAGCAACTCATTCATTTGACTGCCTTTTGGACTTAAAAAGCATCTTCCTTGCATGATTATGGTCATGCATTCATATTTTAAACATTGAGATTTTTCATCATCAAGCAGAGTAATATTCATGTTCCCTTGACAGCAGCCAGAAATCTTGGTTGTGTGTCCATTTCATTCCTCTGCGGTGGGCTGACCAAGCGATGGCCATGGTGAGTGGGGGCTGGGGAGATCCCAACGGGGGCACAAACGGCTTGGGGGACAAGGGATACCTGAGGGGGGAGGAAGAGGACGGCTCTCCCCAGGCCGGGGGCAGCGATATGGAAGCTGGGGAAGATGACAAGGCCTGCGTGGTGGACTGTGTGGTGTGTGGGGACAAGTCCAGCGGGAAGCACTACGGCGTGTTCACGTGTGAGGGGTGCAAAAGCTTCTTCAAGAGGAGCGTCAGGCGGAACCTCAGTTACACCTGCAGGTAATGAGTGATGAAGTTGTTTGTAAATTTTCCCTCCAATAGGTTTCTTTCAGACCCTCTCATATTGTTTTTTCTTGTAGCTTACTAGGCAGATGTGTCCAGCGTCACTTGCATTAGATTTTTCTCATTTTCACACTTCACAAATTTACACTGGCTTTATCACATTGAGAGAGGACACAGGACACATTTAGCACACTAATATTTTTAAGCATGGCCACACTTGATACTATGCCTCTGTTCAGAATTTGCTGGTCTAAAGGGAGTCAGGCCAAGGGTGTGAAATTAGTTCCAATTAATCAATTGGCTCTATCAAGGATAAGGCTTGTCTGGCATTTTAAAATGTGGGTCCCTGTAAAGTCTGTGCCTTGTAAAATATCTTTTTTGCATTTTGTATTAAAGGGGACATACAGTATTATGCTTTTTCAGGCTTTGCATTAGTATTTTATACTTTATACCTTAAAATAATGTATATTTATGGAAAACATTTGTTTCTGGGCCAGTATTACTTTGACTTTGCAGAGAAAGCTCGGATTAGGTGTCTGACACCCCCCTGCTGGCAATGGTGGGGACCGGACAGAGCATAAAATGGCTAATTACCATGGGTATTAGCAACATGAGGCTAAGAGATGGATGAATGAGCAGCAATTTAAGCACTGAAATTTTCAGTTTGGTGACAGTGTATGGGCTTTAGAAACGCACAGGAGCACTTTCTGGTATCACTGTCTACTATGAGGAGCAGTGAGATTGAATCCTTTCAGCTCTTGAGAAGGGGATGGCCTTAGCATACAGGATTACTCAAAAAAAATAAATAAAACAAAGTACTACAGTCATAAGCTACGTACAACTTTATGTACAACTTTATAATATGGTTAAAAGCTCAAAACAGTCAATGTAGCATAACAGGGGACCTTTAAGAGGCAGTACTACATGGGCTGTTGTTTTCCATGTGATTCATTTAGCATTTACCCCCTCAACACTTTACAACAATGATGGATGAACACTGAAAAGGGAGCAATCAGAGAAGTATAGCACTGCATGAAGCATATTCCCTTATAAATAAACTGTCCCACTGAAATTCAATAATTTTAAACAATTTTTCCATTCTCTACATAAAGTGAATGGGCTACAAACACATCCACACACATCTAATACCTAATAAATTCCGTAGTGTTTTGGACTTATAGGAATGTCTCAGATAAACAAAAAAACAGAACTATGTAACCGTCTCTTGTATACTATAAGTGTGACATTGCCCGCAGCTTTATGGCAAATGTGAAAAACCTAATACAATATTGATGCTTGCAGCCTCTCATAATCACTTCCACAAATGATTCGACTGCTGCACTTGAAAATCTTCATGAGGTTGAAGTGTTTTTGCCATAATTATCATTAAAATGCATAGCCTCACATTGGGCTAAATTGCATTGTGAAGGTTAGCTGGAACCAATTAAAGGCTTCATCGGTCTAAAACACATTCAAGTGCGTTTTGGAGAAGTTCTGAATGTTAAAAGATCTCATTGTTTTATCTTTTTTTATTCATTTTTTTTGAAGGGGAACCACACAAATGTAGTCTTTATCTTTGATCATAGACTCCAAGTACTTGATAAAATGCCATGTTGTTTCAAACCCTCAAATCAAAGAAGTGGTAGAAAAAATGTCTTACATTTTTAATCATGCTTGTTAAATAAATCAGCACCAAAAAGCAAAATGAGGCGAGTGCTCAACATTAAGTCTAACAAAGAGCAAAAGTTCTTAATGTGAATGCTTCATACATAGTTGATTTATTGCTTCACACATTTTAGTCACAGAATAATATGTTGTTTGTTTTAAGGTCAAATCGTGAGTGCCAGATCGACCAGCATCACAGGAACCAGTGCCAGTACTGCCGTCTCAAGAAGTGTTTCCGTGTGGGCATGCGCAAAGAAGGTAACTTTCTACTATTAGCTTTACCAGAAAAAGTAAAGAGAAAGTAGTGGATTAAGGGACTGTGACAGCACATTAACATTCATTCATTCATTCATTTTCTACCGCTTATTCCCGTTAGGGGTCGCGGGAGCACATTAACAAATTTCTTAAATCTAAAACAACCTCATAAGATTTACACAACAGAAAGAGCTTTACATTGTTTGTGGTTTTCCTCTCACTTTACATACTATGTACATATTTTTTTATTTTTCACCTTTATTGTGACCTCTCACTACACCAACATTTTTGAAGGTTTAGGCATTTACATTTGATTGCCACAAATTACTTGCTATGAATTCAATGCATAATTTAGGTCAACCTTTGTTTAAGGAAATTAATATTTTTAGGTCTGTATTAGAAAAATTCTGGTAATTTTAAGGGGAGTCCTAAGATGTACTGGCAATGAACTATCACTATCAATTTTCAAAATTTCATATTTAGGCTGTTCTTGACATTGTTTCAGTATTGCTTCAAAGTTAGAGTTCATAGTCTTGAGAAATGTACCTATTTGATATTGGCCCATTCATTCACTTTTTTGTTTATTCCTGTGAGGGATCGCGGGTAATGGAGCCTATCCCAATACAGTACCTATGGGTCTTAAGCAGGGTACATCCCTGGATAGCGGCCTGTTAGGTGCAGGGCACAGACAGACAACCATTCACTCTCATATTCATTCACTTGGGGCAATTTAGAGCCACTAATTCACCCAACAGACATATGTCTTTGGCTGTTGTGTGTTATTTACATATAGTCCTGCTCCTGCTGAAATGTAAAGGTTCAGTAAAGGCACTCATGGCAGAGCAAAGCAAAATATTGACTTATTATTTTCTGAAATTTATTGGAGTCAGTTGGAGCAAGGGTGTTTTTTTTTTATTTCTCATTTTACACCCACTCTAATCCTTTTTAAAAAATATGGTGAAAATAAACACTTGTATTATCAAAGTCACCTCTTATAGTCATCACTCAGCTTTACCACTTAAGTGAATATGAGGAGATAAAGCAGTTACAGTAAAATGCCTCACATGTGTCTAGGCCCCATCTTGTCTAAGTCAGTCATGTGTGTTAGCTCAGTGCCATTTAGTAAGTGGCTTAATGTAGTGCCTAGGCCACAGTGACTCAGAGGGAACCACAGTAACTGAGAGAATCCATGGCTAAGACACCTGTGGTACTTCACTCTAAGCCCTAGGTTAGAGCTGTAGAAACAGCTGCTGTTGATCTGGCACAATCCAATACCGGATTTTAGTGAAGCCTGTAAGCCAACAATCAATACTGATCTATTGAGACAAAGAATTCATGACAGGAAAGCAGTCAAGGGCTTAAGGCAACATGCTGTGGAGTCCATAGTTTCTATACAGTATAGGAGTGTGCAAATTTTAATGTACCATTTGAAAAAAAGGAATAAACATGAGTCTCATGTTTGTCTATAGCTCAGGGCTTATTTATTTTTTGCTATTCAAGTACCACACACTGTTTTGTAAAGCCCTAGTATACAAAAAAATCAAATCATAACATATATATTCTATTTATATTATGTTTATTATATTGATTTTGCATATCAAAATAGTACCAAATGCATTAACTGTACAAAAATACTGTATTTAATGGCTTGCCTTGAACAAGGAAAAATCAGGACTAATTTTATGTTGCAATCAGTACCAACCACAGTTAAACAAGGATTATTTAGCTAAAATAATGTTTAAAAAACATGGTATTGCCTTATTCATGAAGCAGTTTTCTTAAGGGTCCCCTATTATGCTAAATTGACTTTTTGAGCTTTTGAACTTTGAACCATGTAATAATGTTGTTAATGTTTTCACGTCCAAAACATACCAGGAGTAGTATTTATTTTCAGTCACTCTTGTTTCAGTAATCCTATATGCTGAGCACCTGCCCTAATAAAGAGCTGGAAACGCTCGGTCTCACAGCTCTATGTAGACACGTGAAACCAGGAAGTGCTCCTGTGCGTTTCTAAAGCCCATAAACCATCACCAGACTTGTTCTGATAATTTTAGTGCTAAAATTGCCGTCACTACAAAGCAGTCAGCTCATTTATCTATCTGTTGGTGTCATGCGGCAGCCGTGCTGATTAGCCATTTTACGCTTTGTCCAGGCCAGTACTGTTGCCAGAAGGGGGCAACAGACACCTAATACAAGCGTTCTCTGCAAATTGAAAGCAAAAACTCCCCCAAAAAGAAGTTTTACATACATATATATTATTTTTAAAATGTTAAAATACTAATGCAAAAGTGTCCAAAACTGAAAGCCTGAAAAAAGCACAATATAGGACCTTTATTACCATCCTTATTTCTATCATGACTGTTGTGATCCATCTCTGGTGATTAAGTGGTCCAGTGGTCCTCAGACTGTGGTACATCTTCTGGTACCACTTCTGGTGGTACTCAGGACTCTTTTACATTAGACTGAACTTAATCAATCTCACAAGCAAGAGCCATTTTTATTACTATTTAAGTCGTACTCTGGTCGGGGATTACATTTGAAGTGTCAACCAGTGCTTACTCCTGGTTTAGTTCTGGTTTTGTCCTTATCTAGTAATGCTCATTGTAGTTTGTTGAAGATACAATAAAGGTACAATAAAAGCTAAATATTTTCTGAGGTGGTACTTAGACCTAGACAGTCACACCTATATGTTGTTGGACGGTGGGAGGAAGCCAGAATTCCAGAACCAGAAGGACAGAGAAACCTAACTAGAAAGGCGCTAATGTGTGATAATATCCCTCTAAAATCAGTCAACATGAAAATATCAGCTATAGCTTGTTTTTTTAAAGCTACAAATCCCCTAAATTACAAATGCCCTATGACTCCATTGTACAACATGGTCTAAAAATCCATTCAAGATGTGGATCCTTTGGTGTCCTGTCATAAATTTCGCCTAAACCACCGGAATCTCGCAGTTTAGAAAGTGCAGTGATTTATAACTGTTTGCTCATCTCCATTATCACCATAAAGTGGACTAATGGGAGACATTACATCTCCCTAAAGAGAAACAGCTCCACCAGACCACCTCCTCAGGCAGGTCAAAGGTCAGGGGTAGCTTCAGAGCCGCATTCCTAAATGGCTGCACACATTCACTGTCTTCCTCAAGGGCGCATAATCAGGCCAGACATTCAGCGCTTGAATTCATTTCCCCAAATGAATATCCGCTCTCAGTAGTCTGTCTCTGTAATGCTATCCGTCATGGTTTATTCTTCGAAGGCAGCCAGGCCACTTCATGTATGAAGTATGGATCTTTGTCTCAAGGACGTTTCAAAGATTTAAGACTGAGTGGAACTAAGTTCTTGGATAATCACCATAGAAAATCCCTCTGTGTATTCTGTTTTCTGTCTTTGTCCTTTGGCTGGCTTTTTAGAAATGATAAAGATGTATTTGAACTTTCACCCGGGCCCTTATTTTGCTAATACATTTTGCTTCCCAATACAGCCATTCTTGTTTATCAGTTATCCCGGTAGCATCGGCTATGACAGTTGCTACATGTTAAATGAAGACCCAGATGATGTTAATATGCATTTGGTGGGTGGTTGACGTGACGCACACCTGAATCATACAATAATAAGTAAAATAAGTATGATCTTATAATAAAAATGGTGTGTGACATGAAAAATTGGGTTTTTAACCAGGCAGCTGCAACAAAACCTACAGGACCCATCTATCATTTATAAACCAGACAAACCCCTGGCGTTAAGGCTGTGAGCTAAAGGCCAAAAGAAACTGTTATTTTATTATTAATTTCAGTAAAATCCTTATTTTCTTCAAATCTGTTAATGTGTACCTGTTTGGCGTTCTGCAGTGTTTTCACAAAATCAAATTCTGAATGTTTAATATTAATTTAAAATTGTTGTGGCTCCAGGACAATGTTTAATAATGTGGAAATAATAGTTGCGCTTAAAATTGTGAATTACTTATGAAAAACTCTCTTCACACTCTTTATAAAACTGATTTATATTTGAATGTGTTATTTATTATTTCTTGTTGTGTCACACCACAGGACAAAAAAAAAGTTGTTACATCTCCAAACGTCGACCACTCTAAAGTGCAAAATGCTTACAATCTCCTGTCTTGGTAAAATTGAGCATACACCCATGCTAGAACCTGCTTTAACTTGTTTTTCTCTTTTCTTTCTCATTTCCCTCTTCCTCCCCCTGTCCTCCCCTCTGCCCCCAACCCAAACCACAGCAGTTCAACGCGGTCGGATCCCCCCACAGCCCAGTCTCAGTCCCTCCATCACTCCTATAGGTGGCGCCGCTGGTCTGGGAGGAGGCGAGTTCTATAACAACAACAATGGTGGCAGCGGCGGGGGTCAGCCCGTGTCAGAGCTCATCTCCCAGCTGCTCCGGGCCGAACCTTACCCCAACAGCAGATATGGACACCAGTATAGCCAACAGACCGGGCCTGACAACGCCATGGGCATCGATAACATCTGCGAGCTGGCAGCACGGCTTCTTTTCAGCATCGTGGAGTGGGCCAGGAGTATTCCCTACTTCCCCGAGCTGCCAGTCTCTGATCAGGTTAGACTAAAAACTACTTACAGAACTCACCTTCTTTATTGATTTCAGCCTTTTCATTTCAGGATCATCACAGCTAATCATCTGTTTCCTACTCAGTTTCTTATTGATATACCAGTGTTGTTGTATCACACTCAGACATGTTTCAACCACTACCTGCAGTCTTCCTCAGAAAGGCCATGTGATTGCTGTGACATGTCTTGCCTGCTGATTAAAAAAGGTTTTGACCCTGTCTTTCTACCTGGAGTAATAGAACAACAGTGCCATCTGCAGTCTGACTTATGACTACAGATGTACTGTAGCTCTACTGTAGCACCACCGAGTGTGACTGAGAAGTGAATGAATAATGAACTTAATTGCAAAGCGACTTTGGGGCAGATTTACTAAGACAGGTGCTAAATTCCGCAAGAAACGGCAGAATTAATTGCTGCCGCAAATCTGATATGTAAATGAGAATTTTGCATGAGCACAAGATGCACCAATAACGGGAGCAGAATTGCTCTGCCAGCTCTGATTGCATCTTTCCTACAGTGATACCATGAGGGTCCAGTATAATGATTTCATTGCAATGCATTTCACTTTCTTATATTAACTTTGCGTAGTCTGTTAAGTCTTGTTAAATCCTAGCCTGGCGAGCCAGACTCTCCTGCAGTATGGTTTTCCTCACAGAGTGGACCATTTCTTCGGTTCAATTTGTAAATGGCCAATCACAGTCGTTAAGAAAGCGGAAGAGCTAACCAAGGTAGCATTAGCTACCAAGCTAATTTAGTAACCTCTGAGTTGATTAATGGCATTGAGTGCTTTACCTTATCACCTGTTGGTTCTGCTGAAGTCCTTGTTGTTGTCCAGTCCTCTGTAATTTTTTTCTTTGCCTTGTTGCCATTTTAACCACAGTTAAGTCCAGTTTACATCCAATGATTAACAACTGCATTAAAAAAATGACTTTTTCCACAAATCTTTGTACAACTGGCTTCTGCTGCTGTCCCCGTTCACAAAAAAGGACAGAGCTGCTCATAATATGCCATATTCTGGTGTTTTATGAACAAACACGGCAAGAATCCATGTTTGTTTGGTAGTAGTGTGCTGCTTATGTCAGAAATGAAATGTTACTGAAGAGGTACCAGACTAACCTCTTTATATAGAATAGGAAAAGACTTCTCTCATCCTTGTCTCATACAATTCTGGCACTGACCACAGTCACATGACTCGCGTTTCCCACAGTGGAGAGACAGAGAGGAAAGGTAAAGTCCTATTCACTGTCTGTCAGAGCCAGTAACCAAAGTAGGCTTTATGCAGTGCTGATGGTAATCAAGTTATAAAAATTAAATATACTTTTGACGTCCTCCGCTTGTACATTAAACAGCAGCGCATCTGCTGTGGGTAGCTGTCAATCAAATGTTGCAGCGAGCGTGAGGCAATGGGCTAAACACAACAAGAATACTCATTGCCTATACACAGCATTTAAAGACCGTTTAATCGTCACTATAAGGATTTAAAAGTACATGGAACAGACTGAAAGCCAGAGACAGGAGCTGTAAAAGGCTGGAGTTAAGGGGAGTGCGAGAGAATCAGGGAAAAAGTGTTGCAGGTAACACTTTCTTTTTGTTTCCTCCAACTTCAAATCAACACTTCACTGTTGTATCTTTGTAAATAAGCCCTGTTAAAGCAGTATAACTTATTTTCAACGCCCCATATGTGCACTAAAAGCAGCACTTTTTCCTCCGCAAAACTTGCACCTGCTTCTCCGCCGTGCTAAATGCAGATTTAGCTCCCGTACTCATGATAAATCGAAAAACAGCCGCAAAGCGACTTCATTTGCATATTTTCTGCCTTGAATTTTGCACACTCTGGCGAGAACGCCTCGTTTTACATATTTATTGAGTCACAGAAGCAAAATCTGCGCTGCTGCTGTGCATTTGAGCACAGTTACTAAAAATGTGTGAGTTTGCCTTTGGTTTGAACCAAACAGTTATCAAAGAAAATTCTTGGAAATGCTGAACCACATTAAAACCAGTGAAAACAGCTTGTCTACATGTGAACATTAATACACAATGCCTTCACAGTGGTGATTAAAAATGCATGTGGACAGTGTATTTATTGACTGGTGTGTTCCACAGGTGGCTCTGCTGCGGCTGAGCTGGAGCGAGCTGTTTATCCTGAACGCTGCTCAGTCTGCCCTGCCCCTCCACATGGCTCCCCTGTTGGCTGCGGCTGGGTTCCACTCATCTCCTATGTCGGCGGAGCGCGTGGTCTCCTTCATGGACCAGGTCAGGGTGTTCCAGGACCAGGTGGACAAACTGACCCGGCTACAGGTGGACTCCGCTGAGTACAGCTGCCTCAAGGCCATTGCGCTCTTCTCTCCAGGTGAGGAACACCACACTTGGGGGTTACATGTATGAATGAACTTAAATTACAGAAATACAGTCATTGTCAACGATCAGAACATTAAAGCTACTTTATTTTATAACTGCTGTCCCTGTTCCTGGTTTCGTCGTATAGTTTAGACCTGGTTTAGTCCTTGTTAAAGCCTGTTTTAGTACTAGTTTAGCCCTGTTTTCACCTTGTTTAGTCTTTGTTGAGTAATATTTTTTTCAGGGTTAGGCCCTATTTTATCTTTTGGTTTAGACCTGGGTTAGTCCAGATTTAGGTTTATAATGCACCATCTCAAATCTGTGGTGAGTACCACTGGTGGTAAGCAGTCTTCTTCTGGTGGTACTGAAGAGTCTTTTCCACTTGAGGTTCTGATTTAGTCTGATTTAGAGCCTGTTTTATTCAGATTTAGTCTTGCTTTGGCTGGGGCTAGTCCTGGTTTAGACTTGGTTTAGTCCTGGCTAAGACCAGTTTAGAGCTTCCTGTTTTTTTTGGCTAATTTTAGATGGTAGTGGGAAAGCATAATTTGTATTTTCTGTGGTGGTACTTAGTGTGAAAGGTTTGAGAATCACTGTTCTCAGACAGCGGCACAGAGAACGCAAAAACAAGCTGCTTTGGTTTTTGTCATAGAAAATACATTAAAGTTAAAACTACTTATAGGCCCAGGCCCATTTGCCATTATGTTTGCTGGACTTGTGTTCTATTTTACCAAGGCTAGTGAAGTAGCCTAGTTTATTCAGCACTTAAATGTACAAACAAACAAAGAGATGGGAAATCAATAGTACAATTCTCTCTCATGCATGTAAACTGGGACAAAGACAATAGTTCTACTCTGTCTAAATACTGACTGGATGAAAAGTGGCATTCAAATGAAATCTGTTTTTTCTGCTCTGTCTGTAACACATGCTGGTAAAGCTTAAAAGTGCTTACTTAATTTCCAAGCATGCTGTTGGGGCTTCTGGATATTAACTGGACATTTACCAGCTTTGGCACCATCTTCCGGCATATTCAAGGAAATGCCCTGAGGATTTGTTTGTAACTCAATTTGCTCTCTGAAATACATTATATTGCTAAATTTGTTGTGGCTTACTGCGAAATAAGTTGAATATCTTGGAAATACAAAGAGCCATTGTATGTTTCTGAGGAATATTTGTATGTGCTGGTAATAGCTCCATCACGACTGTTTACGTAACCTGCCCACACTGTTGAGTAACGGCCTCTTGTTTTTATTGTTCACTTCACTTCCTCTCTCACTGCTTCTAGTATCAGTGGAATCACATAAACAGAGAGAGTAATAGCAAGACCAAAACCAAAAAGTTGGTTTAATAGTAAAATAGTTGTGTATTATTATTATTATGATCATTATTATGCAATATTCTGTGTGGATTGGACATTAAACATTTATTTTGTTAGGTGTTCCATTAAATACTGCCATTTAAATATGTTTAGCTGCTGATACTTTCGATACTGTCTGCTTCTCCACAATGCTACTGTGATTACAACTGTCTACTGTAGGAAATAATTTAGCACTAAAAGAATGTATTGGAAACACATTTAACACATTGTGTAGAATAGTATTAACAAAAACGTGCAAGCTAACAGTACAGACTCACATTAAACACAGTTGAAATCAGAAATATTCATCTGCCTCACCTCTAAAGAAATTATAATGATATGAATGAAAGATAATGAGAATAAAGGACACAAAACTCCTTAAACAACAAAAAGCTTTTTTTTTTCCATATGTAGTTATTTTGACTTAACTTGAAGGTCATATGAAAAATGTGACTCTTAACACAGGCTCATGGTCAGTATTACTCAGCTCTTAGCTTTAGTACTTTGTGGATAATCCTTTAACTTTTAGAACTTATAAAAGATGTTTTCAGTAAATGCTACCAAGCTTTTAACATCTTGCGACTGGCATCTCTGCCCATTCTTCACCTGCAAAAGTCTCTATCTCAGTGATGTTAGATGACCTCCGTGCTGCAGCTGCCTTCTTTAAATCCCACCAAAGATTTTCAATGGGATTTAAACCTGGAGACCGAGAAGGCCACTCCAGGACGTACCAGGGTCATTTTATCTTCTTGAATAACCTTAAATCTATGAATCCTTAAAATAGTTGGTGGCGCTGGTGCAGCTGTATCTTCTGTGTTGTTTCTGGAGGTTACCCAAATGTAAGAAACATATAAAATCCAAATGACAATTCACTGAATACCTAGAAAACCTACATTTATGCTGTCTTCAATGTAGTTATTGTGCTGAATTTAGATTTGTCAGATAATGAAGCCTTCCAAGATTAACCAGTTTTTTTATTTTTTATTCTTGTCCTTGGCAGATGCCTGTGGCCTGACAGACCCGGTCCACGTGGAGTCCCTGCAGGAGAAGGCCCAGGTGGCGCTGACTGAGTATGAGCGCATGCAGTACCCCAGCCAACCGCAGCGCTTCGGCCGCCTCTTGCTGCGCCTCCCTGCCCTCCGAGCTGTCCCCGCCAGCCTCATCTCACAGCTCTTCTTTATGCGCCTGGTCGGAAAGACTCCCATCGAGACACTCATCCGGGACATGCAACTGTCCGGAAGCTCCATCAGCTGGCCCTACGTCCCGGGACAGTAGCCATTTCTTTTCCCCCTGCAAGAACTGCCTGAGTCATCGTTGTCCATCTGTGGCTTGCAAACGGGACATGGAAGGTTGCCAGATCAGAGATGGGACCTCCAGCTGGGCTACAGTATGGCCCAAATTGCCATAACATGTCAGCACCACGGGCCACAAAGACCAATTGAGATGTGGCAGTTACACGGGAGGCCAAATTTTCACACTGAGCTCATTTTCCATGGCTCATAGTTTGATATTTTGTGAGCATTACATCACGTGGGACACGTTGCTAACATTATCAAATGTATACGGATGAATGGACATAGCTTCCAACTTTAAATTTAGTTAAAGAAGCAAAACCTATGGAAAAAAAATCACCAAAGTTTTTAAGCATTAAATTATGAAGAGAGACAGTTGCCATCCTCATGAATCCACAGGGCTCACCATCGCTGTAAAAACACGGACTTATACCTCAGTAGACTTTGAATGCTTTAGTCCGAAAAACCTCTGTAAATGCGGCTCACCAGAAATCGCCTTCTTTTTTGACGACTGCCTTGTTTCTCTGTGCGGATATGGGACGCTGATTGAACTTGTCTTACAGAAAACATTTGTCTTCTCGTATCTTTATTTCTTGTGTTTTTGATATGAGTGGCTGGATCTAGTGAATTCAGTTTTTAAACCTTGTTTGGGAGGTAGCTCTTTGTTGTTTTGGAAATATAAAAAGATGCTGTCTGGTTATCTGGACGTGAAACACTACCAGGTTATGAGCTGTTTTGGGTTACTTTTCCCTAAAAGTGTAAATATTTGAGGCCAATTTGTGTTTTGCATGTTTTCGGCCAACTTCTGAGTTAGAAGTTGTTTTATTCTTTCTAAATGTGTTGCTTTCACTGTTAGCTCCTATGTGTTGTTTTTTCTATATGTATTTTCATGAAAATACCTCTGTCATCTTTTTAGATGTCAAAAAACAAGCTTCACGTAACGCCATTGCAGCTGGCCCTACATACTGTAGATGTGACAAATGCTCATTTAAGCAAGAGATGGGGATTTTAATGTGTTTTAAGGGATAATGTTAATGGAATCCAAATTCCTTTCAGTAGAAGAGAAGGTTGCTTACTATCTTTTTTTATACCTTTTTTTGTTTTTGTTACGCCAGATGCAGTTCTTGTCGCCACATTCTGTGACTGGAATAGGCCATGTAGGTGAAGTGTTTTGGCCAAGGACACACCGACAATATGTGATTCGGTTGAGATTAACCACTGTTGCCCCAAAAGGTTGCTCAGAGAAAGGATGCCAAATGTAGCTCTGTTGCAGACATGGCTAAAAATGCATAGATATATCATCTGGCTGTTCCCTAGGAAATGATATTTATATGGAGGTTTTTCAGTGCTAGACTTTAAGCATTACTGATTGACTGAGTGACACAAGGTGCATGTGCTAAATATGCTTAAGTTATGCATTTTGAATAGCCATATATCACATACAGTGGCCTCAATAGGCAATGACATGCCAGCAATCAGAACAAAAGGCAAAAAGCCTCTCAGACCACAGTTTGTGGTCAAAGGCTGTCTAAAATACAGCGTCTAAACCAACTCTACTACATAACAGCATAAAAAAGGCAATATGTAACATTCATATACATGTTGCAGTTGGATGAAGTTGGACAACATGTTTTGTCTAGCAACCTTTTGTACTATACAGTATTGTCGTGGACACTTGCGTGGTTTTGTATTTCTAAGGGCACTGCACACTATGACCATAGTATACGCCCTGGGACGTCCACTTCTGGCAAGGCTTTCATAGTCCCCTTATGAAGAATCACACCACTGTAGCGTATACTCATATAGGGATGACACTTAGGGATGATTCCTTTTTAATTTTATTCAGTAGCCTGTAGGACCTCATAATCATGTACTAAGGACTGGAGAGATACCTTAACTTCTAAAATTCGTATGATTATCCTACCATGTCATTTATAATCACGAGTAACTGTAATCCTGACATCCTTCAGATTATAATCACTGCTTATGTCTGTATGCTCCAAACATATGGCTTCATAGAACACTACACATCTAGAATAAAAGCCTTGCTGTTCTGTTATTTTTCCCCAACTTTCCTGACAGAAAGTAATGCATTTTCTATCTCCAACTATCCCATACTACCACATTTAAAAATTCCCCTCTCTCACTTTTAAGACTTGGCTGTTCATTTTTAAAAACTGGTGAGAAACTGCACTTGTTGTGTAGAATATTTAATGCCAAAACGTCACAGATTCTGCCCAGCGACTTAGTTACCTCACATTAGTGTCTCCAAAAGAAATGTTTCGTTCATTCATGCAACCCTCAACATGGCAAACATACTTAAGCATTTACTACAAATGAATTTTAAAATGTAAAACGGGTGTAAGTGATGATCTGCCAATGGGCTTTTTTTTTAAATGATAAAGAAAATTTTATCATGTCAAAAAGATAAATATACTCAATGTTTTCTTATATTTGTGTTTTTAAGATTTCATGTGTATTAAAAGAATGGAAAGATGATGGCGTCTTTTGTTCCGTTTTGTTTTCTAACGACTTGAAAAGTGTTGTACTGCATCTGTATGAGGAATGCCAAATAAAACACTGCGACATGTATCACCAGGGGTAATGTGTATTCATGTTGGTCAGTTTAAAAAACTTATTTTCAAATTCATATTTAGTAAAAATTAAGTTACAGAGGAGCTGCGTCAATGAGTCTAAATACTGGACAGAAAATCGTACATTTATTAATATGAGCAGTCACATTGGATCACTTCAGAGATGCAAATATTTTTTTCTCAATACTAGTAGCCAACATTTGTGGTTGTGTGCAAACCTGTTATAAAGAACACAAGATGCAGGAATTTTCAACGTTGTGCAAAAGCGGATATCTGTCAGGATGTAATGTAAGCCAAATATGGCATTTAATAATTATGACTATATGCATAGTCTACCCTAACTGTCACACACAAAACCAGCTAATAAGTGGGAATACATACTCAGATAAATCAACTTGGTAAACAAATGGTGTTCGCCACTCTCTATGTCGAATGTGGGACTTTTGAAAATCCCTTTACACACACACCGCTCGGACGTTCACTGCCCCCTCCCTTTACACACACACCGCTCGGACTTTCTCTGCCCCTTCCCTTTACACACACACCGCTCGGACGTTCACTGCCCCCTCCCTTTACACACACACCGCTCGGACGTTCACTGCCCCCTCCCTTTACACACACACCGCTCGGACTTTCACTGCCCCCTCCCTTTACGCACACACCGCTCGGACTTCCACTGCCCCCTCCCTTTACGCACACACCGCTCGGACTTCCACTGCCCCCTCCCTTTACACACACACCGCTCGGACGTTCACTGCCCCCTCCCTTTACACACACACCGCTCGGACTTTCACTGCCCCCTCCCTTTACACACACACCGCTCGGACTTCCACTGCCCCCTCCCTTTACACACACACCGCTCGGACTTTCACTGCCCCCTCCCTTTACGCACACACCGCTCGGACTTCCACTGCCCCCTCCCTTTACGCACACACCGCTCGGACTTCCACTGCCCCCTCCCTTTACACACACACCGCTCGGACTTTCACTGCCCCCTCCCTTTACACACACCTTGAAGCTCCACTTAATCTAACGTAAAGTTACTTTACATTTGAAACTTTAAATGTTGGTTATGAGGGGGAGATTACTGCATCATTGTAATCATTCTGATCAGAAACGTGGCATTTACTCTTCGATAGGAAAAGATCCACATGTGTGCATAATGCAGTGTGGAGCATTTCGTGCCTCCTGTGTTTGTCAATAAAACCCACTCAATATCAGTTCGTGCTTAGGCAAAACTCAATCATAAAGTTGTTTTGCATTGTCCTTTGACTGAATGGAGGCATGGAGAGGGCGTGACATGGCTTACTTGTAGAGCACGTCTTTCATCTCCTGGTGGGATTTATAATAGCGTGCAGATGTTCATATGCAGGAGTTTATAAATCTGAATATTTGGTTGCATACACACTTTTTAGCTTTTGGGAGCATGTACCTTGGTAGTAGAGATTCTATGCATTCTTTTAGAATGCATATTTTACAGACTATAAGTCGCTCTGGAGTATAAGTTGCATCTGTCAAAAAATGCGCCATGAAGAGGTAAAAAACATATTTAAGTCGCATTTATTTAAAAATGTATTTCACAAAATCCAAGACCATGAACAGACATTTAATCTGAAAAGGCAAGTTATTCAACTACACAATAGCACACAGAACAATAGACTGAATAGGTTTCTGCAGTATGTTAACATAACAATTAACAGTTATTCAGCTACACAATAGCATAAAAAACAGACCTGGGAGGCTGAATAGGCTAAATTAGCGTAACAAGCCAGCGAGTCCGAAAAAAGTTACCGGTAAGGAAGTTCCCCAAGCTCTTCATCTTATTCTACATCATTACTGACAGAAGTTGTCACAAGCCTAGAGCGCCCTCTTGAGGCTGTAGACAGTAATGTTTACTCCTTGATTCATGTTGAATTTGATATATAAGTTGCACCTGATTATAAGTCACAGGACAAGCAAAACCATAAAAAAGTGCGACTTATAGTCTGGAAAATACTGTATGCATTACTAAGGCCTTGTCTGAAATGGATTTGCAACTTTACTGAAATTGAACAGTCAAAAGTGGGTTGTGTTAATGTATTGACCTGTTTCAAAATTCAAGTTTAGTCCTTTCTGAGGTCAGCACATTCCCTGGTCATAGTTTTTCACCAGACGTTTGATGTGGAACAGTTTCTGACGAAGTTCTTTACATTGCTTCTTTTTGGCCTGATACTCCGGTGTCTAGTAACAGAGAAATGAAGTTAAATAATTGTTCCAGAAATAAATAATAGGACTGCAAATATTTACACTTACTCTCTTCAAGTCCTTCAGTCTGTTGTACTCATCTGCGACTCCCTGCAATGGGAAGTCATATTTTCATATCTGTACAACTGCACCATCAGACATGGTATAAAACTGTAAGCTTTTGTGAGGCACCAGCATGGAAGAAGACTTAAGCAACAAAGGCGTGTTTTTTGGACCTGGTACAGTTCCATGCTGTGTTTTCTTACCTGGTATTTGACGGAGCCGTCGTCCAGCGTGTCCAGCTCGCGGCTCAGTTTGTGCATCTGGTCACTGATGTCGTCCATCTCTGCACACACACTCTTGTATCTGGACAAGTCTGAATCGAACTCCCTCTTGTACTGACGCCGCTGTTCGTCTGTTATAATCTCTGGGTACAGCCTGGACTCACAAAGGGAAGGTAGGACATATTTGAGGACCACATACACCTCTGTACACCTGACTGTGAATGTGAATAAGTGCTCATCTGTCCTACAGCTAAAATGTATTCATAATGTGGGGCATGGAACATGACAAAAGATTTGTGGCACCTTGACTTGTGTACCTTGTGTACCTTGTGTATCTTGTGTATCTTGTATACAGCAATGCTGAAAAAAAGGAAAAAGTCCCTTTGGATCTCCACAGCTTGTGTAATTGGGATTGTTTTTTCTTTTTTATACCAGATAGAGCCTAGATTGGGCCCAAAAAAACAGCCGGACCCAAACTGAGCCCACGCATGTTCTGTCCAAACCCAACCAGACCTAACTCAAAAGCCAGGCCCTGTCTGACACAATCCTCCATTCTCCATTTTTCTGGGATTGGGCCCAGCACAATTTGTGGATTCAGGTTTTGGCTGCAAGTTGAGAAATGAACCCATCCTCCCGGATAAAAGGTGGGATAACCACTTCACTGATTGTCTATGTGCCTGTAGTGGTGTCCCACCTGTAAAGGTATTCGGAAAGGTCCCAGTCCAGCTCGTTTCCAGTGTCCCCGGTGGTGTACCCGGTCTCATACTCCACCAGGTCCACAGCAGCAGTCCTGGGCTCCAGGACAGCTGATCTCTGGAGGGTGTTTTCAGTGAGTTTTTTAGTGCTCTGGGTCACGTCTGAGCAGCTGCTAGTGCAGACGGTGGCTGTGGCCTGGTACTGAGGCTCTGCACTGCGACGGTTACTGCTGTCTGCTGTGAAGCTGTACAACACAGGGATGACCGTGTTATGATGATAAAATTGTTTGTGCTGTGCTATGCTAGGCTATACTTATTTTTTTGCTCGGCTTTTCTATGCTTTGATACAGTATAAAGAGTGTTGGGGACAGCTGCTTTCCAGAGAATGGTGTCATACACTAAACAGGCCGCAATGCATTTTCTATGGAGGATTTAGCATTAGCTCCAAATATCACAAATTATTAATAACCAAGATGATTTTAGCAACTGACAAGTAATCAACCACATGTATGTAATATTCAAGCCTGGTTAGAAAACATAAGCGAGTTTAGCTGTTAGCAATTTTTGTTAGCATCTATAATTAGCACATAAGCTAAAGGCTGTCTGTGTACAATACGTTTCTCAATTTTAATGTTATGCTGGACACAAATTTACTGAAACGTGTCGGATCACAATAGTTTGTCAGAGTTCACTCAGATTTACTCCATCAATCACCACCGGACCTGACTGTCAGATCTGGGTCATATTAATTCAAAGTAATTTTTAACAAATATATAAACAATTTTCATCCATTCCTGCCATCTAAAACATCTAATTTAGTGTTTTAAATTTGCTCCCTCATAAAAATCTATTGGAAAGAATGCTTATCTTGTCTCCAAATGGCACGCGCCAACTTATCGGAATGTTTCACTGGGGTCTATTGTGCTATACTATGCTTTGCTTTGTTCTACTCGCTTTTCTGACACCACACTTCTCCTACTGTAGATATGCTATGCTAGGCTACATTAGGCTATGCTATATTATTCATCTAATTACATTTTAGACATCAAAAATGACTGGTTGTTGTGGATATAGTTATACTAATTGTGTATAACCCTAACCCTGAACACCTAACCTCCTCACCTTAACACCTAACTAATCCTGGCAGACTTTATAATTCATCCCTATGTCATGATAAAGAGGGTACGGACATTCAGTCTTTAAAAATGGCTAGCCATTAACTTTGTATTCTGAAAACTAACGTGTACTGAATTGCTGAATGTAGCACAGACATTATGCTTTGAAGATGATGACCTGGTGATATTTTTATTCATTACATTAGACAATTATATTTTTGCTTTACTGTTCTGCAATAACGTGTGTCTGTCTATACTCAGTGTACTGTCATAGGCTTTTGCATCTTGAAAGGCACTTCAGGTTTTTTTAGTCAGCTATTACCACCAAATTGATGCTTACTTCAATACAACTAATTGCACTTTATACAATGGTCAGTTCCTGGAAAATCTTGTTTAATGAAAGGCTTCAAATCAAAACATATAATTATCAGAGAGCAGAAAATGTTATGAAAACTGTTGTAAAAGGGAGCTGACCTGTTGCAGTTGTAATTTCCCTCGCTCTGGACGCTGGCGGTCCGGTTGCCATCGGAGACACTCTGGTTGCCATGGGAGCCGGTGCGGTTGCCATAGGAGACCAGACTGTTTTCCAGCCTGAGGTCAGGAGGAGCTGGCTCTGAGATGACCACAGTAGGGGCCTGCTGAGTGCTGCGGGAATCTCTGGCAGTGTTCACCTATGACAATGAACAAACTTGTTTCTCACATAGACATAGGCCTGAGTATTTTGTGTCTAGTGTGGCATTAACACATGTAGGGTGTGCGATTTTGGGGCGTTTTGGGGACCTCTGGTAGCACAGATCATGAAAAACCTAAACAATCTTGCAAGAGGAAGTACTAAAAAAGATGAACGTGTGCTTCTTCTCCAGCAGTGCTCAGTTTGTCTGCTTTCAGAATTGAAATTACTATTATTACTATAACTATTATAAACTACTATTATTACTAATTGAATTAATTGTTTACTAGAAAAAATCCTAATTCATTTAGTAATCAATTAATCACTATGTAGGCTATTCATAGACTCTGAAACATGATATGATATCTCACTTGTAGCTTTATTTTGATAATTTTTTTTAATCCAGCTAGGTCTGCAGGTCATCATCCACTTACTTGCACTTCACTTTTCGATCATTAATACATGAATTAAAAAATAATCAGTAGATTAATAGATTATGACGGTGGTACCCAAAGGTTGGTCTGGGGTCACCTGGTGGGCCCCACAGGTATTGCAGGGGGCAACCAGAGGTTGTATACATTAAGTACATTAAGTACATCAAAGTGAGTTTGAAATGAAGTACAATTAAGTACTTATTTAAAAATATTACTTCGAAGCAATTTTTTAGCTGTTGCTTGTAATATTTTTTATAGAAATACATGGGGGAAAACATGACTGTAATATAGTAACGTTTTATTGTTGGGGGTTGATGTGGGATTGTCAGATTTTTAAGGGGGCCATGACACTTGACTTTGAGAAAGGCTGGATTATGAACAATAATTGTCGGTTGTAGCCCTATCCTAGAAGTTGTAGGAACAAGTACTAGAATTTCAACTTGGTTCGATGCGTCTTTAAATGTCATTTTTTTAAGCACACTTTTATCCCTAAAGCCCTTAGTCACTACATGGTGCTGCATTTGTAAAGCAGTGATTCTCAATAGCTGGGCAGGGATTCAAATGTGGATTGCAGGGAGGTTTAATATACAGTAGTTTAAATGTTCAGCTTATTTGGAGGCTAAATATTGTTTTATATTGATTTTAAAATACTTGTGCTATGATTGTGGTCAAACTATTTTAAAAAATATAACTTTGTTTCTGTAAAAAGTGAATCGCAATAAAATTATTAGGAGTCCTAACAGTCAGACAAGCTGAGAACCACTAACCACCACGAACCACTCTTTTTTTTGATAAATATTTGTAATTTTTTGTGGTATTGGTAATACAGAAAATCATATGACTCATCAACATGGATGCCAAACTAGCTCCCATTTTTCAACTGTAAAAAAAAAAAAAAGATCATTGCATTACTTGTGCACAAAGAGATAAAAGTTAATAATAAATGCCCAGTCACAAATACAAAATATATAAATATTTAATGGAACTAATGGCTTTCTATGGGAGTGCCAGACCAGAATGCCGGCCACAATGGTGCATTTGAATCATCATCATCAAAAAAACCCCCCAAAAAAACAAAAAACATCAATCATAAATTAAATCATGATTCTATCCTAAAAGTTCCACAATGTCTACTCCACTCTCCTCATTCCTCACCTTCTCTACACTCTCTTAACACATCAAGGCAATTTCTGGAGTTGTGTCCTACCTGAGAAGTGAATCATCAGAAACAGACTGTGACCAGTAAATGACAAGTCAAAACATGTACTGCATTCATCCAAACTACATTTGTGAAGAGAGGTAATTGTGAAAGCATAAAGTCTATAAGAGGTGGTGTATTGTGTGAAGTGTAATGTGCTGCAGCTCTAAGTCATGCATGATTAATGAGCTCAGTGTTTGACCCAGATCCTCTGTCCTCCACTGGATGCACTGAGCTGATGAAGACATTCTGGAAAAACACACATGTGAAATAGATCTGATTTACACAGACTGATGGAAACCAGTCTGAAGGAAATCCAGGAAATTGAAGGCAAAATAACATGGCACCAAACACATGGAAATTCCTAAAGCTCTTTCTTTGTTTTTTATAGTGATTTGTCATCAGTCTGCCCATACAGCAAGTACAAAATTTTATTCATTGTACACTATATGCCGTTTAAGTTTTATTACCAAACATTCATTTATTTGTCTCTTCAGTAACAGCATATCCATAAATCCTTAAGATACCACATAACTTTACCAATTAGGCATCGCATATAAAGGTACATCTAAAAAATAAAATATCTTGTAAAGTTTTTTATTAGATTTTTTTATCAAGTAGTTTAATTCAAACAGGTTAACTCATATATAGTTTCAGTGCATACAGAGTGAAATATTTCAAGTATTTTCCCTCTTTAATTTTGATGTAAGGCTTATTGGTAATGATAACTAAAATTCACTATCTCATAAAATTAAAATTTTTTAGAAGACCAAAATTAATTATTTAAAACAGCAATGTTGCTGTTCTGAAAACTATGTACAGTATGTATAAGTACTCAGTATTTACTTGAGACTCCTTTTACATGATTGGTGCGGTGTGGCTGTCTTTGCACCTTGTGCATCATTGTCTTCTACACTGTTTTTCTTTCCACTCAAATTTCTAGTAATTTGTTTACACACAGCACTCTGTGAGCTGCTGGCTTCTTTATCAAAGACCTGAAGTGGTTTATTGACATGTGTAGGGTCAGTGACAGGACAAGAGTCCATAGTCTTCCCCATGATTGTGGAGTTACTAAACCAGACAAAAAGACAGTTAAGAGAGATGCTGACAGTTTTTATTAACTCTAAGATATAATCATCATAATAAAATTGCTTGAAATTTTCCACTTGGTATGCACTTAATCTATATTTTTTAATTGAACTAATGAAAGAAAAACACTTTTAGACCTTTTTTTTAATTTATGATGCACATGTATTTCTTCAGAACCGGACAGTCTGTGTTAAAGTTGTAAACCATGCTATATGCATTTTAGAGCAGTGGTTTCCGACCTGGAGTCTGTTAACCCCTCAGGGGGGCGCCAGAGATTACAGGGGCTTCACAGAGCTTTGTCTGTTCTGAGGTTATCAAAATGATACAGTATTTGTGTTTATTAAATCTTACAAATTCCACACACTCGATTGAAAAACCAAGGGGAAAAAAAACTAAAAATCTACAACTGCTGTTTATTTTTGTAAATAAATGTTTGTAATAAATCTCTTTATTCTTCTGATGCATCTCATGTATGCAGGGGTTAGGTCTGGGAGGGCCTAGTTTATTTTAAAGGGGCTTTAGGGAAAAAAGGATGGAAATCACTGTGCTAGAGCATGCTAAGAGCACCTAGGCCAACCTTAAAGAAGAACTCAGTAATTTTTTTACCTTAAATAAACTGTTTCGGAGTCTGTGTGATGGTTAAATGAGTTGTTGTGGGGTAAATGAAGCGTGCGGCATCTCCCCCTGGTGTCTCTGGGCTGAAATTGACACTTGCAACAGTGAGGATCGCCAACCCGGAGTCACAGAAGTCTCGGGTCTCGCGAGAAAGCAGCACATCACGGTTAGCAAAACAAACTAGTCGTGGCTTTATTTCTTGATTTTTGTCGTTCCAGAGCGGCCAAATGGAAGAAAAAACTGGAGTCAACTGGACTTGTCAATATTTACGATAGTGCTTTACTCTGAACTGTAGGGGGAGCTTTATAGAGGAAAATAAGGTGAAAAGAGCGAATAAACGAGTAGAGTTTATTTCAGGTCACCACAGCCAATCAGTGACATGGGTACTTTCACTGTTTTTATGTGGTATCTTAACACAGCCCTATTGGAACTTGGGACCAGCACATTCTGACTGAAGGCTTTGGCACCTTCTGTGGGAATCAAACCCCTGACCTCCGAAAGGCATAAACACTAAACATTCACTAACAGGGAGCACCCCAGTCGCCCAACAATGCAGACAGAATACTTCAAACTGAACCACACCGCTCAAATAAACATGTCTCGTTAGTAAGAACATTTTCACTTTCTGTCTCCCATTAAATCGTGCTTTCTTCATTATTCACAACAGCAACTTTCCCTGTGATTTCCTGAGAATCTTCAGCTCTTCCAGGACAGTAATGCTCATCAGTGTGAAGCCGGTTGAATCATTTAGTGCCACTGCTCTCTGTAGAGTCCTCACAGCATTAACTCGGAGGCAACCCAAGCCTTTTATACATTATCCATGTGCCATTCATAATACATGGCTCCCTGCAAGGCGAGCATCTTCTCTGAGACACAACGAAACAAGAACCACGCTCTGCAGAAAGTAGGACAAACTCTGAGACACATGTGAATGAACGCTGCTCTGGTAATGAGGTGGACACGATGCACGCGGCTAAACAACACGTTCACACTGAGAAAGTGCAAACTCAGGCTAGAAATGTGCAAAAATAGCATTCATTCACTGAGGTAGCTATTAAATTCAGTAACGAGAATAAGCAGAAAAAAGTACTGCATATGGTTGGACAATGGACAAAAAGGCACTAGAAAAATATGATAAATTCTGCAACTCAAAATGTGTGTGTAGTGCAGAAAACATTAGCAAGTGTTTGAAGGTCTGTCCTGAAGTACTGTTACTTCAAATAATATTACTCAAGCAGAGGTAAAAGTAATGCTCAAACTTACTACTTGAGCAAAAGGAAAAAAAAAAAAATTAAAACTTTACTTAAAGGCAATATATTGTGCTTTTGGACTCCTGTGGGGTAATATTTCATGTTTTAAAACATAATGTATATGTATGGAACTGTCGACTGTCTTCTGTTAGGAAACTGTTACCCTTGCCTTTGCAGAGAATGCTTGGATTAGGTGTCTGTTGCCCCCTGCTGGCAATGGTGGAGCATGGACAGAGCATAAAATGGCTATTTAGCACAATTATTAGCAACATGACCCTAACAGATAGATAAATGAGCTGACTGCCTCATAGTGATGGCAATTTAAGCGCTGAAATTATTGAAACAATTCTGGTGACGGAGTATGGGTATAGAAACTTTCTGGTATCATGTGTCTACATAGATCCATGAGACTGAGCGTTTTCAGCTCTTGAGAAGGGCAATGCTTTAGGATACAGGATCACTCAAACAAGCGTGACTGAAACAAATTACAACTCCAAATATGTTTTTGAGGTGCAAACAACATTATAACATGCAGTAGCATGCGGTGACTTTTTCAAGCGGGCAAGCAGACACCTTTACTTCATTAAGTTTTATATGACAACATTTTGATTTAATTTAAATTTAATTAAAAATCACTTAACTGCAATTCCATCAGTGTTTGAGTAGTAGGCTGTTTCAAACTATCTCACACTCTTCCTGTATAATTACTATTAGTAACACTGTTTGTATACAAAACAATGTCATTACAACATTTTTTTTCCACAAAGCTGGCCTTCTCTGTCACCTTATCAAAGAATGTACCCTAAGTTTTTGTTTTAACTTTAATTCATAAACAGTAAAACGAGGATGGATGGATGAGTGAGGTTCCAGCCTTACAGATGAGGGAGGCCTGTTCATCAGGACTCACACTGAGATCAACACTAGACCAGTGCACTGTTAATGCTGCTTCACTGTAATAAAACCTCAAAGGAAGCCTTACACATCACACCACAAACCTCCATTAAAAACACTGACTCACTGACACTCACCTCTCTACTCAAGCTGCAAATCCAGTCCATGTTACTTTTTTGAAGAAACGTCCTGTATTTCCTACAGCTGAGTTTGTCCACAATAACCAGAGCCCAGTTCATTCACAGTTCTGTAATATTCACATTCACTGTCGCTGGCTCCTCTCCACTCTCTCAGCTCCACTTCTTACGAACATGCCTGACACTTAATGTACATGAGGCTATCATTTATATGACACGCAGTTTTATGCTCCAGCATGTACTCATGAGAAACATGGACAGGGTTTAAGCTAAAACTATAACTTATCTGTAGAAATGCTCTAAGACACTTTGGCTGCAGAAAGGTTGTAGAACGTTTTGGTGTCTAACGCGGCTAATGTGCACTGTAATATATGGGGCCGTAAGCTGCACAGTGCGCTGCTTGTCGCCCCCTGCTGTCAGACAGAGATCTCTGTCACTGAGCCTGAGATTGACCACAGCACGCATGCGCGAGCCTCCAAAACAAGCTGCTGGCCCTCTGCTTGACAAGCTCCAGGCAGAAACAGTAGAGCACGACTCCGCCTCCACGGAGGTGAAAATGACAGAAATGAATGACAGAGTTAACCTAACTTGCCTTGACAGTACCTAAAGTGGCCAGCAGGGCGCAGAAAAAACAGAGTGACTGAAAGCAAGTAAGAGACTGATTCTCTATGGAAGTGAATGGCAAAATGAAATGTTTGGAGAGATAGCGATTTAATTTTAAGTTTAAGTTTTAGGTTATAGTTTTAATCTGTGTGTTTTTTAGATTTGATTTTTCAAGCACTGCTTGCCTTAAAATCTCAATAGCAGAATAGAGGAGCCTTTAGTAGAGCTATCTAGTGTGCGCATAGAGGTCAAAGCACAAAAACAGCATGTGGAAAATCTATGAACTACAGTATTTTTACCTCATCACAGATGAATAAAATAAATACCACTGATCATATCATGCAGCATATGTTTTTCTTTTTCAAACACCTGCATACACCGCTGCACTAACATTGGAGACCACCTCTACAGATATCAGCACTGCACACTTGTTCAAATATTCTGGTCAGGGGTCATGAGAGAGCCCCTCATCCATAGTCCTATTTAAGAACACTTGAAAACCAAAAGAATAGATACTTGTATACTGTTGTACTTTCTATAGAACTGATTACACTCTGCATTTGTATTTCTGTATGCAAATCAGCCATGTGCCCATTACTGCTGCCTTATTATGAAATAAGGCTTAATAGTTTTGTCAGAGTTTTTTATGACTTATCTGCCTAGTGAGTTCTCCATATTGTAAAAGTTGCACTGTCTTGATGCTAATGCTAAGTGTTACTGGCTCAATTTTTGAGTCTGAGGTTTCAGTGCAGAAGCTGATTCCTCTTATATAAGTGAATGTATATCTTACACAATCTGACAGAGACAGCAGTTATGTTTTACAAATGATTAGCAGCACCACTCAGCACATTACCCACACTGGGCTCACGTTACAAGGGACGAGTCAATCAATTCACCTAATGCAGTTTACATAAGACCAGTGCTTCAGAGGAAATAAGTCTGGATGCACCGTTCTTCCAACTATTTCAAATTCAAATACATGTTGTCCACTCAGAGTTGAGAAATTAAAATGACTACAATAAAAATGTAGACATATAAAACTTTACAGAAAAGACTGTACCTAAGCTTCAGTTTGTATTTTTCCCATTCCATACATTGCTCATTGAGGACAACACATACGTTTCTCTATGAGCCCACTACTTTGAACCTACATAAAATCTAACCTAGACCTTTAATGAACTAAAATTAAAATATTTTATTTTTTTCAAATTGCTTTTTTCCCCTTTATTTGTTTAAAGACAATAGTGAGTCCTTGTAGTACTACCATAACAAACACTATGTAAGCATGAAGAGCCTGGATTGACTATAAACATAGGCTGTTTAACTGGACTTGTGACATAGCTTTTTAACAGCTTAAGCCTTTTTTAAAAGATTGAAATAAGCTCACAATAAACCTGTTTGTAGGCAAACGAATAATACTCTAAGAAGTTGTACTGGAGAAATTAAAGAAAACGTCCCTGGTCATGCAGTTCTGTGACAATTTTTTTTCTTTCTTTCTTGGTATCAAGGTATATAGAAAATCCATGTCATACAAGAAAAAAAGACAGTATTTGACACATATTGGTATATTGCCACAATATGTGATTTCTGAGAGACTGAAATCTCAGTGCAATCAGATGACTTAAGGTGTGAGTAGTTTTATTTACTATGGCTCTTTTTATTATTTGGTTTCTCTCTGCTCTTATCAGTGTGTGGTTAATGATCAGTCAGAGTGAAACCTGGCAGACAAAGGACACTCTCTGGGTCAACACCACTCTGTGTTCTCAGTGCTCACAGACCAGGATGATTAAATACGAGAGTCTGACAACAAGGTATTTTTATCTTTTATTAACATTTTTTATAATTGTGTGGATGGAAAGAGAAACTAGAAGACCCAAAGACTGCAAACCTAGTCTTG
Source organism: Bostrychus sinensis (assembly GCA_020698575.1). Classification (NCBI taxonomy): domain Eukaryota; kingdom Metazoa; phylum Chordata; class Actinopteri; order Gobiiformes; family Eleotridae; genus Bostrychus; species Bostrychus sinensis. The sequence continues at coordinate 29,131,682 of CM036256.1, forward strand.
CAATGGTGCTCGGACCAGGACTCTAACTGTGGGTTTTCTAGTTCAGGTGTAAATCCATTGAGCCACAAAGCCTTTATCACTTCTTTGCTGGCTCTTTACTGACCTTTCCTGCAATGTCATCCAAATCTGACCATTTTGTTTTGAATTAAAAAAGAAATAACAAAAGCATAACCTTCTTGGCTAAGGTAATACAAATATGTTTTTGAAGCAGCAGAAGAACACATTTTTCAACCCGATGATTCCTAAATATGTGCAGCAATTCCAAATATTAGTGTTGCTGTAAGGCTGTAGCTCCATTTTGCGCTGCACAGTGGTCTTGGATAAAGGAAACTTCAGAATCTAATTTCATAATATGGCAGAAAAAATCTTAACATCTGCACAGATTTCTCTACATTGTAAGCTTTTCAGTTTCTTGACTTCACAGAAAAAACTCCCCAGATTTAGTGAAAATAGACCAGCAGTAGATTCCAAGGGAAGAGGGCCTCTGTGACTCACCCAGTCCTGGAGGTCCTGACTCTCGGAGCGTCTCGCACGTGGTTCGTCCCAGTAGATGTTGGTCTTCCCGTGTCTCCAGATCTTGCTTCGAGTTTTGTAAGCATAGTACGCAGCTAAGGACAGGGCCAACACCACCATCAGCCCCAACACCAGCGCTACAGCCTAGACAGCACAACAAATCAAAGATTAGAACAATTCAACGGGAAGAGCGAGGACACATGCATTTTAGATCCAAATATATTAATCCCAGAGATAAGGGTAAATACTAACTCCAGCCACAAGGGGTCAGTAAGGAAAAAATGTCTAGTTTTTGGTGTGGATCATAAACACTGTCTTGATCCAAGATTTTATAAAAAAAATCTGTACTGTTAGGATGGTTGAAAGACACTATATTGCCAAAAATATTCTCTCACCCACACAAATAACTGAATTTAGTTCCAATCACTTCCATGGCCACAGGTGTATAAATACAAGCTTTGTGGAAAACTTTGTGGAAAAGTTTGGGGATGGCCACTTCCTGTTTCAACATGACTGCACAGCAGTGCACAAAGCAAGGTCCATAAAGACATGGATGAGTGGGTTTGGTGTGGAAGAACATGACTGGCCTGACCCTGCCATGCTGAGTCCTGACCTCAACCCCATAAAACATCTTCAGGATGAATTTGAGCGAAGACTGCGAGCCAGGGCTTCTCGTCTAACATCAATGTCTTTCCTCACAAACGCGCTTCTGGAAGAATGGTCAAAAATTCCCATAAACACTCCGAAACCTTAGGGAAAGCCTTCCCAGAAGAGTTGAAGCTGTTATAGATGCAAAAAGTGGGCCAACGTCATATTAAACCCTACGTATTAATTAAGTTCATATGTGTAGGTGAGCACATATTTGACATTTGCAGCAAAAAGCGATTGTATGGGCTGCTCTGCTGTTTTTGTGCAGCACAGCAAATGCTAACTTTAGCTTAGCTCCTCTAGCATTGAAAATGCAGACACAGCTGTTGCTAATGTTTGTTTTTTTATGCTTTTTTTCTATTTAAATGCTTAATACCTTTTAGGTGGTTATTCCTCTAAACTCCACTCTTGTTCTCCCTGGCTCAGGCTGTAACAGGTTAGCGGTAACCATACATACCAACATAAGTGCACTCCTCTGTCCAGATCGAATAAAGGGGCTCTTGGCTTATTATTGAGATCAGCACTGTAGTTATTCACGATTCAACTTTAAATTCGATTTTTGGCACAGCCCAAGATGGGGCCAAAAGATACTAACTCCACCGACAAGGAGCCAGTAAAGGAAAGGGACACTGCCTTGGCAGAGCTCTGAAGCCACTCACGAGTGCTTCTACTTTTTTAAACTTATTTTAATAATTTTGCAATATTGCAATAATTTTGAAATTTGAAATGGGCTTGGAGGGCTAAGATCCTGGTATCATTTATTAATGTATCATTGAAAATATATATGTAGATTCTTAAGATAACATGGAGTTTTTATTTTGGTAGCACCAACAACCTAAATGAAACACAAATCAAATAGCTAAAAAAAAAAACTTTTTTTTTTTTTTGTTAAAAAAGATTTTATTACTTTTAAACTCAATGTGCAATTTGACCTTTTTGTCAAGAAAATTCTGTAATAAAAAGTAGGGCTGCACAATATATCACAGATTTATTGTTATCGTGATATCACAGGTTTTTTGCATGGTTTAACATGTTGAAATTAAGACATTTTAAGACCTTATTCAAGAAAATTAAGACCAATTTCATAAGCCTGGAAAGTATGCTGAGGCGTAAATGCAGCACTGCCATCAAGACCTGAGCTCTGGTATTAACAACAAAAGTAGACCGTAGAGCATTAAGTGGGCATTTTAGAATACGCTAGTGAACGGCTGAATAGACTAGCTAATGAATGCGTAACATGTTTAAGACACATTTAAATGTATTTAAGACCTAATACTCTGCATCTGTGCAAATTTAAGACTTAAGGCCTCAAATGGAGATTTTCAAATACATTTTTTTTTTACTTTTAAGGACCCCATGGAAACCTTGATACCAGCAATATCCATATTGCAAAAAACTAAAAATGTATCACAACAACGTTATCTATCTAACAAAGATTCTCAGTGTCAGCATGTTTTCCTCACAGAGCCTTAAATGAAAATGTGTTGTGACCACAAAAAAATATTTTCAAAGTCCAGATTTAGTTGTGATTCCCTTAATTTACTCCTCATTTATCCTTGTCCTGGTTTAGTCTACGTTAAGCTTTGATTTTTACACAACTTATACTGTATTTCTGGTTTAACTTAACTGTACTTACTGAAATGTGTAGATCAAAATATCGCCATTATATTACAATATTCAACATAGTGATAGCATGTTCTTCTCATATCGTGTTGCCCTAATGAAAAGTGCTGACCTCTTCAGGATCCATGTAGCAGTAATGGTAGAGGTACTGCGAGTACATGGGGTAACCTCCGGGGAAACTCCCCCCTGCAGCAGCACTCAGACTGGGACTGCCCTGGACGTTCTGGCACATCATAAGCATGGGGTTGTAGAGCATGCTCTGGGAGCTTTGGGACATGGGGTTCACCCCGATCACAAAGATGATGTCAATGATGCCCTGGACAAGAACACAGAGACACACATTACCACTTCTCTAAGGTACCATAGACACACACTCAAACTGCAAGTATGAAAGCTGCCTAAAGATTGTGTCATCTGTTTATTTGCACACACAGCATATATCCAGACTAAGAGAATGACAGAGTGTAATGTGAGATTTGGGGAATGCTGATCTCACTGACATGTCATCTCCAAACCAGCACAAGTGAGTCACTGTCAGATCATATTTTGTCTTTGTGCTCCTTAAACTTCCAGCAACTTACTGCATAGCTCTCCAAAACAATAAAAAACAGGTGACATGCTGGCATGATGCCTTGGTTAACCACTGAAAGCTTTGTTGATCAGTCACCACCCAATATAGTAAACACAGTAAATAGTGACCATGTCCAGATGTCCAGAGTCTGCATATAAAAATGGAAAAAAAGTAAATCATGTAATTTAGAGGGACTTTATTCTATTGCATAACACTGTAGCTGTTGTATATGTTAAGACCTACTCTAATAATTTACCTCTGAACTTTTTGTTGAGATGAGGCATAAATGTATGAGAATTTATGAGTGGGTGATCTGCTTTGAAACATATTAACTAAGATTGTTCAGAGTTTGAGGCTAATGACAGTAGTTCCTTTCATTACGGCTAAGAGACACCACAGAAAAAGAATATGAATACTGTCAATAATAAAATAATAAAAATGTGTTTCCTTGTTTCAGCCCAATCTGTTTGACAGTTGTTTCTGCCAAATATATGTCAGCAAATGGCTTTTTAAAAATCTTCCAATTGGGATTGCTGGATGGAGCCTAGCAACTGCCTAGCAAGGTGGGGGTACACCATGGATGTATTATTAGAACTGGATAATGAATGACTTCACAACCGCCATTGTTTTCGATGGCCATGCTCATTGGTGCATGATGCCAAAAAAGTTTTTTACTTCTACGTTGTGCAGCCCATAGAGCAGGCGCACTGCGGCCCTTGAGCAAGCGTGGTGTAGCTCTGCGTACCACGTGACCGGCTCTGACCAATGGGCACGATGGCGGGCTAGAGCGGTGACGTCACAAACCATAAAAAGTTGTTTTTTAGCCAAATTTAAGATTTCGAAAAGGGAAAAAGTCCATGGTGTGAAAAAAGATAATAAACACTACAAAATCCGACCATTTTGGAAGCTGTAGGTGCCCTGTCAGCCGAGCACTAGGCGTTTCTTTTTACCTAGTGGCCGCAAAATTTGGCATCAGGGGAGAGAGGGCGGTGCCCTATCCAGGTCTTATTATATATCCATGGGGTACACTCTGGACAATGTTGAGTTACACTTTATTTTACACTATACTTGATACAGTGTATCTACAAAGTAACTACTATGTGACACACTGTAATATCATGGAACCATGTTGAACTTATGTAAGGACATTTTGTGTACTGACACAAAATGTTTGTAAAATGTTTGTAGGTACCAATGAAATTAACAGTACTTGTAACTACTCTACCATAAGTGCATTTTACTTTTGCAAAACTGTACTGTACTGACTGCTTTACAAGGTTGTTACATGCACTTTGGTAAAGTACTGAAACCAGCAATCTTATCTAATCCACATTTCTACCTATAACTATAAGTACATTCAATTCCAATATGTCAAGTACATTAAAAGAACATGTTATTACAGTTTGTTACACTGTGTGTTAGATTGTAGTTACATAGTAGGTACACTGTACAGTGTAGTGTAAAACATTATTATTATTATTATTATTATTATACAATATTAGGAATGTGAATGTTAAATTGAAAACATGCATCTGTTAGGATGTAGGTTTTGCACTTTTGATGAAAAATGAGTAATATTCAGCTTTGCTCCACTCTCTGCCTGCTGGACCCAATGAACCACAGCCCCTGTGCTAGACTTAAGAGTATACTTTTCCATTTTTGGCAAAAAGTTACTGTATCAATTGTACTGATATGAAGGTTTTGAAATGTATCTAATCGTCAATACTGTTCATGTATTGTTTCAAAATTATTCAAAATTATGTAGCATCGCTGCAAAAATGTATTGTTACACCCCAGTTAATGCTACCTTGTACAAATGCAATTGACAAATGCTTCAAATTAACACTGAAGCCTCTCACCAAATCACCTGTAAAACCACCAGTAGTGTATTAAATGTATTAGATTGCCACTCACCTGCAGTACAGCCAGTATAATGTCACAGATGAAAACACTGAGGTAGAATCTGCAGCCCCTCATGGCCCGGGTCCGCGAGAAGCTCCCCACCAGGAACCCCAGTGACACCAGGAAGTTAATGGCCGCCATCGAGATCATGGCAGCCTTAGCGGACTGCGGCGTCATGTAGGATCCTCCATAACCATAACTCCCTCCGTAATACCCGGGCCCTGACCCTGTGACGCCGCCCCCCGTGACCCCTACAAACCCCCCATACCCAAATCCGTTCACGTCCCAGACCAGGGTGGAAGCCACGCAGGCAAAGATGAGGAAGCACATGAGGACAGTGGCTCCCTGGAAGGTCTTGACGAAGCCGGGCGGAGAGAACCAGCGGTAGAAGTGCTGGGGCCTCTCCTCGGTGTAGTACCCGTCCGGGAGGGTGTAGCTGTAGGCCACATATCGGCTCGGGGGTGAGTGGACACTCCTGGGGGGGTACAAGCTGTGAGTGGCGACGCTGTACTTAGGACTGTACAGGGGAGGGCTGTCGTAGTGCTGGGGGTCGTACATGGTGCAGTGGAGAACAGGGTCAAGTTACCTGGATCACAAAGAACAAAAAAAATGAATTAGGTCCTGACTTCTGCTGACAGGATTTTTCATTATCTATGATTAAATCCAAAACTTAAAAATATCACATACTTTTTCCAATTTCATTTAAAACAACACTAAAAATATACTGCAATATATATGTTACAAAGATAGACTTTAAGGGGGCTATATTTTGCTAAATCGACTTTTCTGAGCTTTCTACCATGTTATAATGTAATATACCTGAAGATATGTTTTGTTTCATTCACACATGTTTAAGTAATCTTGCATTCTCTGGCGCTGAGGCTTCAGAATGCTTGGTTCACCTCTCCCACGAACCCCCGCCCACTCCAGGAAGCACTGACCAATCAGCAAGCTCTCTACATCCAGTCTGCTCTCATTCATTTATCCAAAAAACTGTGTACAGCTCTGTTTCCACTGATTCCTCTCAGCTATTTTTCATTTTGTGGTAAAATGGCATCATACAAAAAGTTTAAGGAAGTAAAAAGCTTTTTTCTCTGTTTCTGTATAAATGAGCGCATCACAGCTGAACTCTGCTGCCCTCTGCTGGTCTCTTCACCTCTTTCCTTTTGGCAGTAGTATAGTACTTATTAGCATTTTCTTTTACTCACATAATGTTTTTAAAGGTTGTGCCACAAACTACATAGATCTCTCTGGTAAAGGATTCATTAAAACTAATATTTTGTTTTCCTTTACTGACACCTTGTGGCTGGAGTTCAATTCTGGATCCAAACTGTGTTCTGGAACCACACCAGATCCAAATCTAACCATTTGACAGCTTTGTATTAAGACACTAGCCCTGTCTCCTTTTTCTCATTTCTTCAGTATAATGCCTTGAATAAAATATAAATAAATACTATGGTCTGCAGTGCTTCTGGACCCTCCTAGTCTTATGTAAGCCTGCGTTCACTTCAGTCCAGGGCTCGTCTCTGAACTCTTCCTCTGACATATCTCTGTGGTGCACCAGTGGAACTCAACCCAGCAGCTTCAATAATTCAGACCGAGCAGAGCAGAGGCGACGGGAGCAGCCATGTGTGTCACTCCCTTCACTGTCCCGGGGCACTGTGGACCTGTGTGCACCTGCTCCCCATCAAACTGACTGCTAACATAGAGACATACAGGCAGACAAACATTATAGAGACCATCTGCCTGCAACTCAGTGTGACATTAAAAAAAACTATACTACATAGCAGATGATATGTACAGTACATTGCAACCAACTGGCCACATGTGTGCACTCTAAGTGAGATGTAGAGAACATTAGCAAGTGGTTCGATTAATTTATATATATATATTTTTTACCTTTATTTACTGTAACTAGGGGAGTTCCACTGAGCTTAACAATCTGTTTTGCAGGGGTGTCCCCAGTGGGGCCCTTTTGTGCATGTTTTTAGTGGTAGGGGAAACTGGAGCACCCGGAAGAGCCCTACAAACATGCAGACTCCACACAGAAAGGCAGGAGTGCTTGCCACAGTGCCACCATGCTGCCCAAGCATGTATTGCATATATAGTGCTTAAAAGCAATTAGAGTAAACAAGCTAAATGATGCAGGCTACAAGTCACTGAATGTTTATAACTGTGTAATACTGAACTTTACCAGAGCAACAAAAAGTAGCAAAGGAAGACCCAGAGTTATACACAGATGAATTTATAACAGTGGTTCACAAACTCTTCACAGACCTGTACCGCTTCAGACATTCGACCATGTACTCCAACTCCTGCACATTTGTAAATCTGTAAGCAAAGCGCACAACAAACAAAATCTTTTACAGTGAAAAATTTCTCACCAAATTGAACTATTAATATATTAACACTGGCATGTTCAGTTCACTTTTAAAAAGAGCAAAATCTATCAAACATTTCACCTGTAGAATGATATGTATGGAAAACTTGGGGAGCTGTTACTCTGACTTTGCAGAGAACACTTGGATTAGGTGTATGTCACCCCTGCTGGTAGCGGCACCAAATGAACAGAGCATAAAATAGCTAGTAAACACAGAAGCTAGCAGCAAAATGCTAACAGATAGATAAATGAGATGACTGCTTCGTATTGACTGCAATTTAAGTGTTAAAATAATCAGAAAGAGTCCAGTGATGGTACATGAGCTTTGAAAACGCACTTCCTGGTTTCATGTGTCTGTAGAGTCATGTAAAACTGTGGGACCAAGCGTTTTAGCTCTTGAGAAATGGACGGCCTCAGTATACAGGATAACTCAAACACGCTGTCGGAAATTCCCACACTAAAAAATCACTGAAAGCAGCATTTTCTGAAGGTGGGTAAAAGAAACGCACCTTCTATTCCCAGCTCCCTCCACAGCTGGATTCTATTGTTGATCAAGGCACCTATATAAGCCACACTCAGGTCATTGTTCTCCCCTTTGCTGCCAGAGCATGTTCATATGTCATGTAATTTTGTCCTTATTTTGAAAGTATTTTCTGTTAATTAGTACAACATTGAATTTATTTGATAGTTACCCAATCTGCTCTCAATTATATTATTATCTATGTATTGAATATTTTTATTGTGAATGTTAATTTACTTTTGTAAATGTTAAATTACATTGTGCTTTTTTGCTTTAATTATAATCCATCTCTCCTGTGTTTCAGAGATGTAAACCATGCCACATGCTCCACACAAAGAGCAAGAAAAGAAAAAGAACAAATAAACAAACAGAAAAGACAAGATAAAATAAACAATTGAAACCCAACACCTATGTGTCTGCCATCTTTTATATAATTACCAGTCATTTCAACCATTGACATTTTACACATGCATAAATGAAACAAAATGTAATTCGAAGTATGTTTTTGAGGTGAAACAATATAACATGGTTAAAAGTAAAAAAAAAAAAAAAAAGGTTTATGTAACATAATAGGGGACCTAAAAGTTCTATTATGGAGTAGGCTATTGTGAGTATTAAGAGTTAGCTAAATGTCACGTTTTTCCATAAATAATTCAGCTATTTGTCTTATTTTGCGCATGATTTTCTGCAATACTGATTTCAATTTAGTCAGTAAAGCTGCAAAAAAAGTCCATATAAGTAATTTAGGCATTAGCACTTGTCTCTACCTGCACTGCTGATGAGTCACGTGGGAGTCCTATACTTTTATTTAAGGCTACAGGTAGCAGGTGATTTTATTATGTTTTAATTGGACGCAGTGTTCACCTAGTGTTCCATATTGTATATCAGCCAAATTTATTGATCAAAATGTGCTATTTTTCATTTTCCATGACAAGGAACCATTAAAACAACTCAAAGGCTACATATTTTAAGTTATGCTAACCCCTTTTTCAAAATGCTAGCTTAAACGTAAAACGTGCTCGTATTTTTGAATGCTACGTGTTTCTTTATTTACATAAAACTGCCTCGAAATGCGACTGATACTTCTGAATTCTATATTATACGTTTACTTTTGGGAGTAAAGTTTACTAAAAGCTTACATTTAATCAATTAAAACTTCACCTTGGCTAAATATTCGACACATTAATTCAAGCGTGAACTTACCGATGTACAGTGGAAGCAGCTGCAGGTAAACTTTGCACTCTGTCTTCATATCGATTTGAAAACATCACTGGTGTCTTCTCGTTTAGTCTCCGCTGTGAGCATGGTTCCTTTTTACGCATAAATACTCGGGACAACTTTTATTCCCGTGGGCTGTGCGTAAAGACAGTTCATCTTCAGCTGAGCAGGCGCCTGACGCAGTCCCCCTCTGTGTGTGTGTGTGTGTCTTTGTGTGTGTGTGTGTCTTTGTGTGTGTGTGTGTGTGTGTGTGTGTATCCAGGCATCAGCTAAACTCCGGGATCACTACACGAGGTAACATTAGCCTCTGCTCCACTTAAGGGCCTGTACTTCCATTTAAATAATAATGCAATATAAGATAGAGTGGGCAACAATGTCAGTGTCACAGAATAGCAAATCCAAGTTCATATTATTGATTCCGTTTTACTCATAGTTCACAGTCTATACCTACATTTATCTTATTAAGCATTAGGGATGTGACCTAGATGTTGTTTATGCAAAGAGGATTCTAAAGTAGAGTCATGGATCAAGCTGTTTTTTTTTTTTTTTTTTTTTTGCACAAAAGCAGTTCAAAGTGGAATGGAAGTAGTTATTACTTTACTTGTACACAAGTGCATTGCGTGGGCCTATACTTTCTGAGTACACTTTGTCCAACATAGTTTTACTTGAGTAAAATGAAATTGTGAAATTGGAAAAACAGATGTGAGACCAAAATGTCAACTACTTTGTACTTCAGTAAACTTAACTCTAAAAATGTTTTTAAACTTTTAATCAAATAAAAAGGTGGCACAGTGACATAGTGGTTAGCACTCCTGCCTAAGGTTCAGTTCCTGCACTGTGTGGGGCCTTTCTGTGTGGAGTCTGCATGTTCTCCTCCACTCTGCGTAGGTTTCCCCCGGGAGCTCCGGTTTTCCATACCACCAAAACCATTTTACAATATGGTTCCCAAAGGGGCCAGGACTCCCCTGGAAAAGAAATTGTTAATCTTAGTGGAAATTTCCTGGTTAAAGATGTTAGTACTTTTACTTCTACTATACATGTAATATTATTATAACACTCATAATTACTGTATTACCTATTATTTCGAACTGTACTTCACAATATTCTCATTATTATCATAATATACCGTCACCTTCATCCATCAACTTATTAACTTCTTTATAGCTATAGTATATAGTTTCTTTTTGCACTGTTGATTCTATATTTTATTCTAATTTATTTTTGCTTTTTTACATGTTTGTCAATCACACATCAGTTGCCCTAATGTTGCCCTAAAAAGTGAATTTTAAAGCTCTGGGATCAAGAATGTTCTGTCTTCTCTCATCTAATTTTTAGTAACAGTTTTTTTTTTTTTTTTTTTTTTTTTTTTTTTTGGAGTACAGGTTTTGAGTACTTCTGCCACCTTTTAACAAAAGAACAGGCAGTGGAGGCAGGTGGTCATGCTCGATGATCCAAGGTCCAGACCTGGAAACCTGGGTGGACTGCTAGGAAAACACTGGTGGGTTTGATAAATCCAAATTACAGTACTTCAAAGACATGTTCAATACATTTCTCTAAGTCTTTACTTTTTGTGCAATTTTTAGTTAAGACCAACACATTGAACAATTTCTGTAAACCTTGCTCATGCACTTTTGGTTAAATCACACAATCCATGGCGGTGAATTGGGAAACTGAGCACAGATGTGGCAGTACGTTTACTTCAAAATAATCTTACTCAAGAAGAAGCCAAAGTAACTGACAGAATTATTAGCAATAAAGTAAAAAAGTATTACATGTAAGTATTAATTACTTACTCAAAACATATGCACAAGAAAACCTATTACCACAATTTCTACTACTGCTCCTATTACTACTACCTACCACCAATATTACTACTACAACTATAACTACTAAAACTACTACTACTGACACTTTCATTCATAGAGTCAAAGAAAGCAAACTAAGTTCTACAAAATGTACAATTTCTTTAAAAAAATTTACTTTTGCTTTTCCTTTCACTAAAAATACCTTTGCACCTTGGACATAGTGCACTAGGCCCTGTACTCCAATGCTCTTCTCCAAAAACAGAGAAGCCTGCGTACAACCACTGGTACCCGTGCCACAGTTTGACAACCACTGATCCAACCAAAGTAAATGGTTGTATGTTTTTTAAATTGTATCAGTGTAGAGCTGGTTTATTCTGTGTGTTGTGGTACTTATTTACACCTGAAATCGGATTAGTTGTATGCCTATCCAGGATGTATCTTTCATTAAAATAAAACTCTTTATATACCATAGAATAAAGAATCCTAACATATTAAAAATAAAATATATAACTAAATCTAAAAGAAATACACACAAACATTTACCAAAAAAATAATCTTTATTGTACAAAATACATTATCACTTTAAGGTGCAGTTACTCAAATTTAATTATGTAAAAACAGACAAATTTAAAGTTACAAGCAACCCGGTGGAAGCTCTATTACTTCCCGTTCCTGCAGCTTGTGTTTTGTTTACAATACAGTATATCATCTGGAAAAAAAAACAAAAAAACAAAACACGCAATAACCTGTACATAAATAGGCTGCATATTGTATTGAAAATATTTGCTGTTCATTTTTACTATAGCCTCTCCTTCTAATCGTCACTCATGTTCATCTGGTCAAAAGTGCGTATCCTGTTTTTCAAATGGCTGAGTTTCGCTTTTAAATAATCACAGCGTTGTTTTTTCTCCAAGAACGATGGATCCTGGAAAATACACAGACAAATACAAAACACTGTTAATAACCACAAAATTAGCAATATTTACCCTATTTCTCATTTACTTACATTCTTTTTGTCTTCAAAATTTTGCAAAATGCCCTGAATCCTCTGCTGATTCTGGAATAAAACATTGCACAATTAGAGCAAGTAAACGGTGACGTCATATCAAACTGACTTGAGTCTTTTTAAAGAAATATACAATATAGTCTTTACTTATACACACTGTAAGAAACCATCAGACAGCATCATCTTAGTGGCATTTTATGAATAACCAATGTGACACAGTTTTTGATTGTCCACTGGGTGAACTTCTGAGACGGCACCCCCACACTGAGTTTCAACTCACCCTGACATCATCTCCTGCAGGCCCTCTCCCTCCATCCCTGAGCATCCTGCATCCCTCATCATCCATTCATCTGATCTGAGCCATCCCTCCAATGATATATCTTTCTTCACATAGCGGCAGTAGGTCAGTAGGTCGAGCCGTTTGCCCACTAACCGGAAATTTGGCTGGTTGATCCCCACTACCTCCATTGCATCCAGTGTCTGTGGCACTGGGGTATGAATGTGGGATTGAATGTTTTGTGGTGGTCAGAGAGGCCATAGGTGCAGAATGCTTCCCATGTCTCTGTTAGTTTGCCCCAGGGCAGCCTTTGACTAAAGAAGTACAGTAGCTTGCCACCACTTGTGGAGTGTGACCGAGGAGTGAATGAAAGATGCACCTTATTGAGAAGTGTCTTTGAGTGTCTAGAAAAGCGCAACTTAATCCTAACCCTGCATAATAATAATTATTATTATTATTATAGCTAACTGCTATATTATATGTACAAAATGCCCAAAGCAATGGCAAAGCCTTCAGTTTGTTGGGTCTAATCGGCCACAAGGCTGTGTTTTGTCTTCCATATAGAACTGAACCTGTTCCAGAGCAGAAAATAGAAAGTTCATGATACTGATAACCCAGGGTAATTCAAAACTTACCTTGCTCACCATTAAATCTCAAGAGAGATACCAAAGACCAACCTCTGCCCATGCACCATCCATCAGTAAAACCACCAGACTTCCTCCTCATGTTTAAACTCATACTTTATAGACATCCTTCTGACTTTATACATGAATTAACACACAGGTCAAGAGAAAGGTGTCAGTTCCTCACCTGTTTGCTGTTATTGTCCCAGAGCAGTCGGTCCATCACGGACTCCAGATCTCTGAACTTCTGGAGCGTAAGGCCGATGTCCCTGTGGAGGTCCCTGTACTCCTGATACTGGTCGTTAAACACAGCACGGTACTTCTCTCTCTCCTCCACACATGTGATCTCTGGATATTTCCTGAAAAACATTACATTCACTTTTTGACCTGATTTAGTCCTGGTTTACTCCTAGTTTAAACCTGCTTTAGTCCTGGTTTCATCACAGTTATGTTCTTGTTTAGACTCTGACTAGTCCTGACTTGGGCCCATTTTAGTCAGTTAAAGATGGTACTCGGAAAGCTATTAATTTGAAGGTCTCTCACATGATGTAGTCTGCGACAATGTGCACTTTGGTCTTGTACTCTGTGACTCCAGTCTTGCTGATGATGGGTTTCAGTGGATGGCTTTGGATCTCTGAGTCGTGGCCGTTCACACTTTTACTCTTAGGTTTGTCTGTTTCGTCCCTGAATGAAATTTTCTTGGGTTTTTGTGGCACCATTGGGATGGAGTTTGGAACCTCACTGGGCTGAAAGAACAAGAAAAAAAAGTGAGAAAGACAAAAGTGACATACAGTTTTAAATTTGGACACCTTTAGCATTAGCATTTCATGTTTTATAACTAAAGATAATTCATATTTATTGAAAAGGTGGGGTATACAGTCTGCTGAAAATGCTTGGATTTTGTGGATGTCCCTTTTAAGGCCCCACCCACTTCAGTCCGTTAGCTCAAGGTCATTGCAAACACCGTAGTTTATAACTAGGGCTGCGTACCGTTCAGATTTTTTCTATACCACTTCTAATTCATCTTTTACAATTATAATTCACAATAATATTAAATAAAAGACCAAATTTTGGAGCAAAACCCTTAGTTATAAGTTAAAACCAGTAGTTTGTATGATTTATTCTATTATTTAATTGATTCACACATGCAAAGGAACATTAAAGGTCCCACTAGGTATTGAAACTTGATATTGAATAAAAATATATTTTTTTATACCAGTAGTATCGTAACTTTTCTTTTCGATACCACAAAGGTATTCTTTAACAGTTCTCAGCCTTATTTATAACAGCAGTGCTGTGATGTTGTACTGCCCGGCTGAGGAATAATAATAAATAATAAAGCAATCTATTGCCTCGTGATCATCTCTTTTGAGTTCACACGTGAGTTAAATTGGAAGGATTTGAGTTTTGAATCTCAGAGGATTTGAATCTCGGAGTGCTTGTACTGAACGGTGGGGGATTGACAGAGCATGATATAATGGCTAATTAGCACAGCTATTAGCAACATTAGCCTAACAGATTTAATAGAGAATGAAATAAAAGTGCATTAAGGTCATAAGTTACCCCATAGCTGATTACCCTCCTTAAATTTTGTATTTATTTACCTCATTGATAGAGTACTCCCTCAGTCTTCTCGCCGCTTCATGCCTCCACATCTTCAGGCAAACCAGGAAGGTGCCCAGATACAGGATCATGTTGATGAAAATAAATGCCGTCCCGGCCATCTGACCCCCCTCCACTCTGCACAGACTGGCCATGATCGGATTGACCCCTATCGTTGTGAAGCACAGCCCTCCGCGATTTAAATCATTCACATACACGATCCCTGCGGCCATGTACAGCAAAAACATGGCCACATTTATGAACGCCTCTGTCAGCGGCCACCAGGGGGAGTCAAGCAAAATTGTCCGGTAGTACATAGTCATTCCTACTACCAAAAGCATGAATGTTATAATCCAAGAAACTCCAGCTATGGCTAAAACAAACGGCGTCATTGGTCCTCGATAGCTGTATCCGGATATTCCAAATCCGTTGTTGTAGGCGCCGTTGTACATTCCATACGCATTGGACCATTCACTGTCTTTTTGAATGTATGCAATGACGCATGCAATAACCATTCCACCGAAAAGTAGCTCCAATCCGGCGAGGAGTCGTAGCAAGCCGGGCCAGGATTTTAAATAGGCATACTTTAAGTTGTATACCTCAACTTTTTCGGCGTAGTATTCTGCCGGATGGATACTTGTAAGTAATGAATCTTCTTGTTCAACTTTTAAAAAGTGCTTATCGGAATTACCACAATAACTGTCCCACTTTCTTCCAAGCAAAGGGCTAACAGGAGGGCTAACTCTTGTCCCGTTAGGAAGGATTTGGATCCCAGTAGCACTAGCATCGGAATCGTCACATTCCTTTTTCTGCGTTTTTAGGCGTAGGAGTGTTTTGAATCGTGTTTTAAGGCTTGAGTTGGAGTTCTGTTTGAGTACGTATGGGGGAGTGCTGGATGTCCCGTCCGTGGAGCTGGTATCGTCAATTGCTAGCGTAGTGTGGTCGACCCAAGCAGGAAGTGGTCTTTCGCTTTTGGCTGTCCCGTTGGATGAGGCTGTCTCGCTCCCAGGCTTGTCCCTGTCATGGGTTTTCATGCTTCAGTGCGAACTGGATGATTAATTTGAAAGAAGAAATAAGGATCCTTGGAGAGAAACCTATAAAAGAAGAGACAGAAATAATTAGATATGTGGGCCATAGAAAGATACCACTGAACTTGAAAGAAATATGGACCCAACTTACTGAACAATGCCCACTTTAAATTTTTGATGAATAATAATTCTAATACTTAATTACGTCAATAAATGAATGGACAGTAAGAACAACACATTAGCAAATAAAAATCAGGAAAACGTTATAGGGTTAGGGTTAAAATACTTAAAAGATGATGTGTTTATTTATTTATTTATTTATTTATTATACTTTGTTTACAATATTATGTAAAAATAGCTCTTTGTATGCCGAGATATACAAACTACTCTGGAAACAAACAACACTGTGGAATTTCCTTTACTTGTTACTTGTTTCCTGTTGCCCAGAGTGGATAAACTGAGCACAGCTGGAGGAGATGTACACTAGTGTTTAATTTTGCACATACATTGTTTCTGAAAATTTTGAACATGTCTGAAGTATTTTTGGACAGCATAGACTTGTTTTAACGGGGTTTGTGTATGGGTAACAACGTGTCCCTGCAGGGCTACCTTACGTTCTTGGTGCTAGTCCAAATATGTTCATTTGGTCTTCCATAAAAATTATTATTAAGAGTTTCTAAAAAAACAGACCAGTGTGGGATTGTACCTTGATATGTTTTGACTGTCTTGTCTGCTGATTTATACAATGTTTCGGAGATAATTGGGCAGCCTCGAGCCCACAGGACGAGGGGACCTACCACTTACCTTACACCTGGGATACTCTCCTGAAGAAGTCGGACTGCAGATGACTGTAACTGTAAAAATGTATAAATTAGCTGACAATGCAAGTCACTGTAACACCAATGTGACCCTTCTGAGGAAGACTACAGTAGCGGTCGAACATGGCAAGGTACAGCACCACACTAGTCTGTTCATAAAAAACTCTCAATAATAAGGTGCTTGGTTCTCTATGGCAATGTTTGGCAATGCAATCTCTACTTGATATAGATGTTGCAATCTAAGATAAACAAGTAGCATTAATTTAGCTGCCCTTGCCTACCAACCCATACTGACAGCTGATGGCTATGATGGCTATGTTAGCCTGTAACAAGTTAGTTAACAGCTTGTCGGACACAATCAGGACTCTATTATTGTGACAAAATTTTGTGAAAACAATTTCAGAGGAAATGTGACTCTATATTTAAAATGAACAATTGGACTCACTACATTTTTGGTCAGTGAACCTTTTGCAGATCTACTGACAACGGGTAAAATCTTGTCAGAGTGGAAAATTAGGTTAAACTATTATTTAAACATTTAAAAAATCAAAGTTTGTCCCTTTAATCTGTTAAACCCGAATAGAGCCCGACGGGGCTCCGCGCCCCCTTGCATCCGCTTGTTCGGACCATAGCGGGGAGCTGACACACAAATGTTTGACATCCTCGTGTTCGGACAATTCGTGGCAACAAAACTATCTACTTCAATTTCTAATTAACAGTTGGATTCCGCCTGGATTTTTTAAACATAAAACATGTATATCTTTCCATTACTTTGTTTATTTGGCACAAATTTTGCTGCAGTAGACCAAGATATGTGACATTTTCAATTTATGTTGTTATTTGCTTCACTACAGGAAGGAAAAAGGCTTTTTTGGAGGCAAATATGTGTTTGTTTTTTTCAGGCGGAAATTAGAATAATCCATTTCAACCTCAATTTATGGTCAAACAATATAATTTATTAATATTATTTCTCTTCCACAGTAATCCCCAAAGTCCACCAATTAATTTGCTACCAAGGTTAGCTATGTACACCTAGTAAATGCTAAGTAAAACCTTAATAAATGTAGATATAGAATTTTTGGGAAAAAGGCCTCAGAGCTTAACAGGTTAAGTGGCACATACAGGTAGCTTCAGACAAACCATGAGAAACCTGACCTCATGTGTCCAGTCACTATCAACAGATACCAGAGACTGTGTACACTGGTATACGTCTGTGACTTTAGTACTGAAACATATCACCAACCACAACACACACTTTGTTATCCCACAAGAATGCACACCCAACCTTACCTTTTGACCCCTGGAGCCCCTCAAATCTTGGGAATTGCGGTAAACAGACGATTGTAGCTGCTCCAAAATGGCTGCTGTGTGTACCTGGTCTGCTCTGTTTCCACCGGAGCCTGGAGTGAACTGTTAATAAACGTGTTTCCTTCCTTTTGGTCAGGGGGACGGCACAGTTTGTTCAGTGAGAGAGAGGCTTAAAGATTAACCACACTGGCCCTGAGCTGTTGCTGACTGGTACTGAGGGCTTAAAGGAACAGTCATCCATAAACTTTAGGTCAAATAAGAGGTGTATATTATTTAAACATACTTAAAGCTAAACTACCATATTTTACTAGTGCCGCCCTGGGTGCTGTAACAATGAAATCTCTAGCATTTTCCAACCAAATGTAAAACTCAACCAAATTGTAACCTTAAAATAAAAAAATATATATAACATCATACTGAAATTTTGAGCTTACCTTAAATGTCTACAGCTTGGCTTGAAGCAAACTAGAAATTATTACAGCCTTGTTAAAATCATGTATTGTGTTGTAATTTTTTATTTGTGTTTACTTTACTTTAGAGACTTTCCTTGGCAATCATTATTCAATAGCCAATCGGAACATCCCTTTGGAGTGAGCTGGCCAATTAAAATCCTTCACTGCCCATAAAACATCATAAAACCTAAAACAATTTTCACAGATGAGTCCTATTACAATACAGTTATTTGATATAGAATAGGATGGTTAATATAGTTGCCTCAGTAGGTCAGTAGTAGATGTCTGGTGCTATAGTTAACAGTGAAAAGTACTGCTAGCTGTGAAAAATACACAAGTTGGTATGTTTAATTAAACTGCTAAAATATTTAACAATCTGTAGCCCTCAGGTGTATGTGGGAATTAGGTACAACATTAACTGAGGGTATTTTCTAATTAGGATATACAGTTTAAACACTGAGAAAAAAGGTAATTGTTATTGCTATTGCTATTATGTTTAAAGCAGGGGTTCTCAAACTGTGGTACAGGCCAGTACGCAGGATCATTTTTGTGCTACTCAAAAGCGTCTGGATTTTTTAATGATGAAAACTATGACATGTTACAGTCTGGTTTAGATCAAGTTTAGCCCTGATTTAGTCCTCGTTGGAATACTGATTTGGTCCTGTTTTAGTTCTGCTCTAGTCTTGGTTTAGGCCCAGTTTCAGCCCAAATTCAATCCTGTGTACTTGCCTTTTCTGGTTTAGTCCTGGTTTTGTTCTGGTTTAGTCCCAGTTCAGTCCTGCTATAGTTAAACAGTACTTAAGATTAAAGCACTATTTTAATCTCAGGTTTAGACACGGGTTAATCAAGATTTGGCTCATTTTAGTCTGTTCAAGATGGTACTTGGAAAGCCAACTATTGTCTGTGGTGGTACTTGGAGTGAAATGTTAAATGCTGATCTAAAGAATTTTAAATTGTTCTCTGCATTAAACAAAGATCAAAGTACAAATCTAACTGAAAGTAATGTTTACTTAATGATCATCAGCCTCAAAAATACTTTATTCACATATTACATTTTATTTTACACACAATGATGATGCTTTCACAAAATAATTCATACTAGTGAAAGTGCTCTGTGGGCGTCCATGTTGTACCTGCTCCCCACCAGTTGAACCCCCTGTTCTGTTGCGAGTGGATGTTACAGATGAGTCCCTGATAGCTCAGATGTGACTTCAGACAGTGTCTTTCCAGCAGATTACTCTCTTTATCATCTGTTTCATATCAATTAAAGCTGTTATCTGATCTGAAATACTGCCTTATCATCTCATCCTGATGAATTATTCATTTTCATCACTGGGAGGTTTAGTGATCGATACCAGGAGATAGCCACTAGAGGGCAGCACCCTCCTGTACTTCTGCTGCAAACACTCCACCTTGGTCCCTCTAGTTCCTTTCTCTTCATGCTCCTTGATTTAATACTTCTTTTTTCTGGTTGTTGTGTTTTTTCAGTCTTTTCTTGTCCCATTATGGTCAGTCTATGTGAACCGTGGCCTCAGTTTTCTGTTGTTAGCTGACAGGAGCGGAGCAGATGTGGAGAATTTAATGTGTTGTGCATTCACAGATAAAGACCTTGGTAGTAATGAGAGGTTTTTTGAGTTACAGTCTACTCTCCTCTGACCTCCTATGGCATCAACAATCTATTTTTGCCACAGAACTGAAGCTCACTGATATTAGAGATGGGTGTGTGTGTGAAAATCCTTGTAGATCCACACTGAGAATCACTTAAAGGAGCTATATGTTTTTGTATATAATATAATAATATATACAAGGCAACTACAGACTGCCTTGGCATCGTGGGTTAGAGTCTGGACCTGATTTCCTAAAATAGAGGGAAAAAAAGAGAGAATGCTTCCAATTATTACTGTCCTTTTCCCATAAAGAAACAGGTGAAGAGATCATCAGAGGGCAGCAGAGTGCAGCTGTGTTGTGAGCTTTTAAACAGAATCAGAGGAAAAAAGCTTTTTACTCCCTTAAACTTTTTACTTCCTTAAACTTTTTGTATGATGCCTTTTTTACTACAAATATAGCAGTAGTAGTAGTAGTAGTAGTAGTAGTAGTAGTAGTAGTAGTAGTAGTAGTAGTCACAGAGAACAAAAACTTTTTGTTTCCTTAAACATTTTGTATGATACCATTTTACTAAAACACTGGTTCCCAAAGTGAGGTCCAGGGCCCCCTGGGGATCTGTGAAGGTACTGTAGGGGGGCCACCAGACGCTGTCTATATTGAGTACATAAAAAGAAATTGAGTTTGAAATGAATTGCAGTTATATACTTGTTTAAAAATATTACTTTAAAACATTTTAGCTAACAGTTAGTGTCTTTTGTAACATTTTATTTGGAAATATATGGAGAAAAACCCAACATAGTCTTTTGAGTAAAGGGAAGTTGTATAGTTGGGGGTTTGTGTGTCTCTCTCTTACTACAAAATGGAAACATGTCTGTTAGGAATCAGAAGAATCATAGAGCCATAGAGTCATGGTCATAGAGGAAAAAAGCTTTTTACTTTCTTAAACTTTTTGCATGATGCCATTTTACTACCAAATGAAATAATGTATGTGAAGAATCAATGGTAACAAAGCTGCACACTGTTTTTTGGATAAATGAACGAGAGCAGACTGGATGTAGAGTGCTTGCTGCTTGGTCAGTGCTTCTTGGAGTGGGAGAGACGGAGGTTTGTGAAAGTGACCTTTTGAGGCCTCAGAAGCCCAGCGCCGGAGAATGCAGGATTACTCAAACAGGTGTGAATGAAACAAAACACAACACCATATATGTTTTTGATGAGGGAACAACATTATAACATGGTAGAAAGCTTAGAAAAGTGGATTTTGCAGAATATAGCACCTTTAAATCTCCTTTCTTTTTCTAATGCTTGAACTTCAGCAGGTTTGTCTTGAACATAGCAGGTGTATCTACAGTAATAATGTGGCCCATGAGTGTATGTTTGTGTCCAAAGAAACATTTAGGGACACTGACACATGCATATGTGTCATCATTTACCTGCTATATGCTCTCCACGTTTTGTTTTTCTCCAGAAGGCGCTTAGGGCAAGGACACCCTTCCGCCCTCTCCTCCTCCTACCCCTCCTCTTCCTCATCCCCCTTGCTCTGCAGAGTACAGTGTTGATCCTGATCCCAGTGGAGCAGGTCTAAGGAGGTCCCATAGCAGTTCTGTCCTGGGGCATGCAGCCTCATCTGTGGTTATCCTCAGTTCCGCGTGCTCAGCAACTATCAGGGAACAATACAGGGCTTCTCCGTGGGTCAGAACAGTTAAACGTGTGTCCTGGTGCTTCCCTGTGCTTTTATTCACTGTCAGCTGCTGCAATACTCTTCATGTTGTCTGTTCTGCTTTATTTCTCCTCTTTTTCTGACGTGGAACCCTATTCTAAGGCATGGCTTGATTCTTCCTTAAAGAAGATTATAGGCATGGTAGGCAACTACAGTACTTACTCAAGTATTTACTCAAGCAATGTACATACCTAAGTACTTCAGTTTCAGTATTTTTTTTAAGTCTCTAAGTGAATAAAAACATGTTTGACCATGTTGGTAAAGGGGGTAGTATGTTCACCTTGTAGTCAGAGGGTTGTAGCAGAAGCAGTAGTAATAGTAATAGTAGGGGTAAGAGCAGCAGTAGTAGTATTAGTAGCTGCAGCAGTAGTGTTAGTAGATGTAGTAGCAGCAGTAGTAGTATTAGTAGTAGCAGTGGTAACAGTGGTAGTAGTAGTATTAGTAGAAATAGTAGTAGCAGCAGTAGTAGAAGTGGTAGCAAAAGTCATCGTAGTAGTAGTCATAGTAGTAGTAGTCGTAGTAGAAGTTGTAGTCGTAGCAGTAGATTTTTTTTACTGTGGAATAAAAAATGTCCTCTACTTAAATACATTCAATAATCATTACTTTTACTAATGAATAATTTAGTTTTTTTGTTGTTGTTATTGTTTTTACTTACTTGAGAAATATTATTTTGAAGTACACCTTTCTAGTACTTCTTCCACCTCTGCTGAAAGGTGAGTCGCCACCTTAATTTGCCCGTGCATGATCTGGAGAAAGCGTCTGGGGAGAGGGAATTCTGGGCATCATTGCTTTGACTGCTGCTACTGCGAATTGGCGTCCTTTCTATTTGGACAGTTGTGACACTTGATTATTCTAATGCAACTTACTGTTAAGTGTAAACAATCAGAAAGTTAAAAAAGGCCCACCAGCACATGTACTTTTTTGGGAGGCTGAAGCAGACTGGAGTTAGTTCTTAGCTCCATGTGTAAAATAACAACAGCTTACGTTGCCTGGATGAGCCTGAGTGACTGACTGTTTTCCCTGAGTTGAGTGTGTCATGTTGCGTAAAAGAAAAGCCCATATCCTTCTAAAGGTGACATTCTCTCATAAATCAATATTGTGACGCAGTGAAGCCACTAATGCCTCATTAAATGGCAGTGCACACCTTGATCAGACATCAGCTGAAGACTGGGGCCAGTGACTCAGCTGTTTATCAAAGCTGGGGACATTTTACAGTCATTGAAAACATGCACTTCATACTTGGTTTAACAGAGTGGGCTAGAAATGTAAACCAGTTTACAATCACAAGATATGACCTTAAACTGACCTTAAACTTTAGGCTGTGAGTTTAGACTAGATGCTTCACGTTATTTCATATTCATATTTGTTTATGTTGTTTTGTGCTGTGCAGACTTTGATTCACCACAAAAAGTCCTCTGGCTTGTGACCTCATGTGGCTGGATTTAATATTGTAGATATTAGAATTAGTTACACTCAGATTTTAAAGGTCCTATATTATGCTTTATTCAGGCTTTTTGAAATCATTTTGGACACTTTTGCATTAGTATTTCAGGTTTTATAACTGAAAATAATAAGGTATATATATATATGGAAAACTTCTTTTGGGGAGCTGTTACTTTGACTTTGCCAAGAATGCTTTGATTAGGCGTTTGTTGCCCCCTGCTGGCAATGGTGCAGAATGGACAGAGCATAAAATGGCTATTTAGCATGGCTATTAGCAACATGACGCTAACAGATAAATGAATGAGCTGACTGTTTCGTAGTGACAGCAATTTAAGCACTGAAATGATTGGAATGAGTCCGGTGAGGGTATATGGGCTTTAGAAACGTCCCGGAGCACTTCCTGGTTTTGCGTGTCTACGAAGAGAGGTTAGACCGAGCATTTTCAGCTATTGAGAAGGGGATGGCACCAGCATGAAGGATTACTCAAACATGACAATGAAACAATATACTACAGGTATGTTTTTGAGGTGCAAACAACATTATAACATGGTTAAAAGCTAAAAAAAAAAAAGTAACAGCCACACATGGTTTATTTACATAATTCTTGTTTAATAAAAATGCCTGCAATTTTTCATAACTTTAACTAAACTTTCAGTTTAACTGCTTCACCAATCACTAAAGCCACCACTTGGTCTAAAGCGGAAGTGTTTGAATTTTGAATATTCTTGGCACATCTTCATGTACTACATACTGTTCACTATCAAGGACCACACCACAACAATGATATAGAATTTAAGTTTTTATTGCAATGAAAATATGATATGTGAAGAGCTGAAGATGCTGGCTGGGTTGTAAGAGACTCAGTGTGGGGGTTCCCTCTCAGGCAGTACACCCTGACAATTAGGGACCCCCCCTTCAGATCTGGTGGCTGGAGTGAGGAAGCTGCAAGAAAATACACTAGAGATATGTAGGGAAGGGTGGGTGGGATCAAGAGCACAGAGACAAACAATGTTGAATGACTTTTGGTGTGTATAAGAAGGATTTCTAGGAAAATTAGAGGTGTGGTTGAGGTGGAGTCAAGGTGTGGCTGAGGTGAAGGTGCCAGCGAGATAAGTTGAGGTGTCGCCTTGCTCCTGAACCTAAGTTAACATATTAACTTCATATCTTGGTCTTGGTGCATGGCCTCAGTCCTGGTTAGCTTGAACCCGACCAAATCAATATTTATCATGATACAGTGTTTCCTGAAGGTCACATTCAGAGTGTATAGATCTGGGATTAGAGAAGAAAGACAGAGGTAAATTACAGCAGATTTACCCCTGGAGGGTGTGGAAGACCCTGTGAGAGGAAAACCATAGAAGAAGAAGAAAGATCTGGGGGTGACCCTTGGAGGACACTGCAGGCCTTTTCTGCAGACACAGCTCCTGCCAGTGTGAGGGGTGCTCTGGGGACAGCTCCAGCCAACACGGAACACATTCATCACAGTTATTACTACTACCCCCGTCCCACACACACACACCCTGCCACGCTCTGACGTTGTCTGCTGTACGCTAACGTTGAAAATGAGAGGTATTGATTGTGGCTTGGGTCTAGTTTGAATGCAGAGGTGAAGAGTGGGCGTGAATGTCTGTATCATTTTTCATTCAGGAGTTTTTTGAGTGTCTTCCAACATTTATCAAGTCTCTCGCTGTCTGTCAGATCTGAGGCAGGATGAGCTGCTCTGAATGAGGATGTCTGTTGGAGGCTGCCCAAAATTCAAAGATTCATTTGAGCCAGTGAACACACTGGGTCAGGTTGTACCAACAAGGTTTAATGGGTTGTATTAAACAGTATAAATCATTTAAAGGTCCGATATTGTCCTTTTTTTTAAAATAATTTTGGACACCTCTAAGTATTGGGAAGCTTTTGCTAAGCTCAGTGTATATGCCTGTCCCTTTAAGGCCCTCTCTCCCCCTGCTGGCCATACTCATTTCATTCCGTCAGCCAAAGCCAGTGCTGCAAACACTACAGATTCAAAGTAGAGGTGGAGAGGTACACTGCTAACACCTTCCTCTGACTCAAGCCCTCTACAAATAGTGCTGCCTCCAGATCATCTCCTTTGAGTTCACACATTACTAAAGTTAAGTTCAGAGTTGGGAGAAGAATGTCCAAGAGCTTGTACTGCACAATGCAGGGTGGACAAAAAAGGGTATGATGGCTAATTAACACAGCTATAAGCAACATGAAGTTAACAGTTAGATAAATGAGCTGACTATTTTGTAGTAACATTAGTTGAAATTATCAGTTTATTCAAGGGTCTGTTGATGGTGTAGCTTCCACCTCCACCTTCTCCAGCTTCCTGGAGAAGGTGGAGTTTAGGTGGGAGGACACATGTCCTGATGACTTGGACATATGGACAGACTCAGCATACAGGATTATTCAAACAAGAAATAGTAATAATAATGAAGCCAGATATTACTCCAGGTATGTTTTTGAGGTGGAAACATGACATGGTTAAAAGCTTAACACTGTTGATTTAGCCGAATAGGTCCCCCTCCTTCCCTGTTAGTGAAGTGGTAAGTTTGCCCAGGAGGCCAATTATTGCATCAAGGAAAGGCATCCGGCATAAATATCTGCCAAAGTACCCATGTGAAACAGGTGAATGGGACAAAAAAAAAACATTTTTTTTATTGAATTTTTCTTAAAATCATCTGATTTGTATATGCATGCATCTCTTTGGGTGATGAATCTGAGATCTCAGCTAAAGAAAGACTGGCTGTAGGTCATACATACAGTATGGAATTAGATGTGTAATGCTTCTGTCTATTTTGCTTAACAAAAACAGAATTTACTTTTATCAGGAGTCAAACATCGAAAATCTCACCTTGGGCACCAACAGAGCCAAAACTGTTGATCATACAGTCATTAGTCTTTTAACTAATATTGTCCAGATGTGGGACACCTGAGGATCCCTGCTCCACCCTGTCCATGTCTGTTTTTGTGTTGTTTACTAACAGTGATGGGTGACTGCCTCCCCCTTCGGCCCAGGACACCAGCCCGCTGCCCGCTCCCTCCTGATCAGAGTGTAATTAGCTGGTCCCGGTCGTGTTTGCGCACTGGGACATGAACGGGAGCTTGTTATGGGAGCATTAATGAGTTGGCGTGTAGTGCTGCCCATAGTTCACCTTGGAGCGCCGCCCGAACAGCTGCGCCCTCCCCACATCTCTTTATGTTTATATGGATATGTGCCGCTCTAATCGTGTTTCAGGACGTCCCACACACTCACAGGATGGGGTGAACCGGGACCACAGTGGATTTAGAGAGCTGAGGATTTGTTTGTGTTTACTTGAGAGAATAGAAAAGGTCATTTCAGGCAGAAGTTGTGGTTCTTAGTGTAAAAAATATCATTATTGTTCACTGATATTAAGTTTAATTAGAGGCTTTTATCTATCCTTAAAGACAGATTATGAAGGATTTGAAAATAGTTGTAAACAAAAACATAACACAAAAAAAAATATTATTTTCTGGCTTTTGAAAGAATTTTCAGGTGATTGCATGATAAACCTTTCCAAAATAGACGACTATTAGCTAACCTATTTGTCCAAAGACATGCATGTGTAGTAGCTCAGTAGGTAGAGCTGTTAGCCCACTAACTGGAACATTGGTGGATTGATCCCTACTACCACCAGTGCATACTGCCATTGTGTCCTTGGGCAAGACACCTCACCCACCTTGCCTACATGAATGAATTTGTATGATTGTGTGTTTGGTGGTGGTCGGAGAGGCTGTAGGTGCAGAATGGCAGCCACAGCCCTGTCAGTCTGCCCCAGAGCAGCTGTGGCTATTATTAGCTCACCACCACCGGAGTATGACTGAGGAGTGAATGAATAATGCAAGTAATTGTAAAGTGACTTTATGTGTTAGGAGAATTGGTGACTCTAAATTGCTGATTGACTCTAATTGCTGACTCTGTGTCATTTCCCTAATGGGACCAAGCAGAAAGGTGCCTGAATTTGTGTTTCTCTGCTTGAGTGTACGCGATTTAGTATAGTAATTGATCATGATTAAAGAAAAAGGAAAGAAAGAAAATATTAAGTTAAACCAAAAAACATGTTTTAAAAGATGTGACAACACATGCACAGATACAATTTATTCTGCCTAGGTAAACCTGTTTTAACCTTTTGGTTGTGGTCATCCAAATATAAAACCAAAATTTACATTTATTTAAGCTTTTCGTAAACTATGAAATATACACAAAAACTTTTCTGGTTGCTGCCACATGGCTCAGTGGTAGAGCTGCGGCACATATACAAGGCAACTACAACTTGTCTTGTCGTCGTGGGTTCTAGTTCAGACTCCGAAAGTTTGCTGAATGTCTCTCCCTGATTTCCGACTATAATCTGTCCTATCAATGAACTCTATCAATGGCGAAAAAATATTGTTAAAAAAACATGTTTCTGGTGATTATTATTTGTCTTTCACGCCTGTACAGTCATTTTGCAGCTGTTTTTAGTGTTACTAGCAAAATTAGTATTCTCATGTTGGTGTCTCAATGTCAAGTGTCCCAAAAAGTCTTAGTTTAAAATAACACCATGGTGTGAGCTATATACCCACATCCACATACTGTACTTAGTCTGAGCCCGTCTGATAATCCATCAAGTTGATCTGGAATATACTAACGCTCCACCAATCACATAAAAGTACAATACTGTTAGAATGTTTAGTGTATCGTGATTAAAGGTCCGTTTTATGTGTTGTTATTTCCACAGCATTTATATTTCCAATCATTTTCTCTTTATGTCTGTATTATGTTAAATAAGCAATCAGCAACAGTTTACCAAGATGGAAGAAAGCGAGTAACAATAACAACAAACATGGCGCTGGAGGAGGTTTTTAATTGATAAAAACGAGTCAAGAAAATTAGGCCAAAGTAGTGGTGGTCTTTGTTGAATAATATTATGATAATGTAGTAACTCTGTAAAATCACTACTTTCTATTAGCCCATCTGGATTCCTGTGTGGGCATTAAGGGACAGCCTTTCACTGGTTTAAATCATAACAATTTTCTCTGTTCATTTAAGCCAGTATTCATCAGCCCTTAACTTTCAGCTGTGGGGTACCACAGAGCTCAGTCTTGGGCCCAATTCTTTCTCCCTCTACATTTGGATTCATTATTGAGGAGACCTAAAATTTTATTTGAAATTGCATTTAACGGTTTCGTTGATGATGCACAGCTGTGTATGCCTCTACAAACCAACAACACTTCATCAGTTCAAGCTCTTGAAAGATGTGAAATCCTGGATGAAGTCTGATTTCTTTCATTTGAACAATAACAAAACAGAAATACTTTTATCTGGACAACCCAACCTTCAAGCCCTTTGACATTTTACTGTTGCCCTTTTGCCAGGAACCTCTTAGTAATATCTGAGGTTGTTTTAAATGTGCTATTGAAATCAATTTTAAAAGGAATTGAAAAAAAAGTGCAGTTTTCTCTGGTTTGACTGTTGAGCAGTGTGCACTATCCCCAACTGCTTCATTCATCTGTAAGCTCTGGGAAAATGTACCAAAGTAAGGACTGAATGAACGCAGAAGACAGATGGAACGCTGCATCCATATCCGAATGCCTCTTTAACCTACAGTATAAATAAGCCTTAATACTGTAATGAAGACACAGACAAGTGTTAGTAGCTGAAGACAGTCTTTAATGATTTGACCTTGGTGTCTCTCCTCTCTAGGACAAAAGTTCACCTGCAAAATGAAGGAACAGCAACAGTATACAGAGAACATGTTTGAAACCCAGGTGCCATCCAATAGAAGCGGAATTATTCCAATGCTACTACGTACATATGCGTCGTGTGGCAGTGTACACAGGACAAGGATGGGTTACAGTTTGCACTTGGGGGCTGGTTCACTCTGATACTCAGCGAAAGGGTGCTCGAATGCTTGCTCTACTTTAGGATGGGGTTTATCACTTAGATTGATCTACCATTGTCAGAATTACATTATGGAAGAGTTTCGGTAAACTACGGTGAACTTGGTTTTCTAGAGGACAAGATCTGGAGAGTTTTTGGCAGGTCTTGGTCGATGGGTAGAAAAAAAAAGGCAAAATCTTGAAAAGGAAGGTGAGGAAGATGTAAATATAACATTAATTTGTTGACTCATTGAATCATTTTATGCATGCCCACTTCAAAGACTGTATCAAAAAGTAGGATAAAGTGACGCCAAGAATAAAAAAAAAAGTGAAGCCAAACTCTAGTGCCCTCTAGTGTCTGGGTGCAATATAGCACCCCCAAAACCTTTTCTTTCTTGCTTGCATTCTTTCTGACCCATAGAAGCTGAATGATGATGCCACCAAGAATATACTGGCAACCTAAAACCTCCACTGGTGTGGTGCATGTATGAACATGACCCCCTGGAGGAGCGTAACACGTATGAATATCATATCACTTTTTGGGGCATGCACCATCTAAAAACCACTAGTCCAACTGTGTCAAGATAACTGTTATGATATTTAATTTTACCTTTAATTTAACTGAAGAAATCCCAGTTACATTGCTAATCCTTGTGATGCAATTGTGGTTGACTCCCTGTTTGTTTGTAAGGGTAAAACTAGGGCTACTACTGGGCTTGTTTTAAATGAAAGCAGCCATTAAAAAGTTTCTATACTGGAATTTAAAATGTAAAAGTTAGGTAATGATGCTTTATGCTCATTATTAGCAAATTTAACCTTTTTCATTCAGCTTATTCTTGTCAGGGTGGCTGGAGCCTAGCCCAGCAGCTATAGAGTTATGGGAATGCAGTTCTAGGAACCGCCCACTTGTATTCAGTTCTTAAAACTCTGCAGCTCCAGTAAAATTTGTTGATTTGCATTTGCATTGCCTATAGGAACCGGATAGGAACAAGGTGATGTAGTGTAAGTGCAACATCCCGCAGCTACAACAAACCACTAGCATGGAGTACGAAGACCATCAGATCGCACTTTTCGTTACAGTAATAATCATGACGAAGTGGGATATACGACGTAAAAAGTCCAGGCTTTGAGAGCTTACATAGAGAGGGAGGAGATGAAAGATCCAGCGTCAGTTCTAACTTCGTTTTATGACTGAATAAAGGAAAGTGGAGCTCCATGGACAATTACGAGTTTATATTTCAATCAAATTGCAAAAGATGGAGGTGTACTTGTACATAATGAGTCATTTGTCATTTATTCTTTCATTATCTTTCATTCACATCATTATGAAGTCTTTTGAGGTGAGGCGGTTGCATATTTCTTATTATAACTGTAGCCTACAGTATGTCCAAATATGACAGAGACAACATGGCAGTTCTTTACAATACCCTTTTGGCTTCACCTTTAGAAGACGACAATGTCACTTTATCCATCTTTATATACAGTCCCCACCTGCCACCATGACCCTTTATCACCCTCATTGTTCATCAACTGTCCCACTTATTTGACACCTACAATGAGGTCGTACCCCAGGACAGCTGCCCTGGATGTTTACAACCTCCTATTGGGCCAAACAGATGTGTGTCAAAACATGAAATATGGCTGTCATTTTTCAAAATCTACTCCAGTTCTGCCACCTGATGAACACAGGTTGGTTTCTATGGGGAAGACTGTAGCAACTAGATATTACACCAGGAGTAGGACTTCCCCATATCGTGGGTCAAGCTTGAAGCCCGGGACAGTTTCAATGATGACGACTGATGGGCTTTGATGGAAAATTGGCAGTGACTGAAATGGAGAAAGGTGTGGACGATCTTTGATTGATGGAATCATGTAGGTGGCTGGATCCAACATTGCTTTTAGAAGCTTCCCCAATTGTCCAGTTGTGTGTGTGTTTAAAAATGGCTATGTAATCAAGACTGAACTGCATTTTTATTACCTGACTGAAAATATAATATAAAAAATACAAAATAAAAAAAAGAAATGCTTGATTATTTTTGTAAATATGGATACTGAAACTAAATTTTGCTCCAAAAATAGTGCCTAAAACATGGGGGGAAAAAATAAAAAATTCAAAAAATATTCAAACAGTGCTGCACCAGTGGCAAACACAAAAATATATATTAACTATTTTTTCTTTTGTTGAATTTAATTATAATTAAAGTTATGGAATGTTCTGCCATCATTGATTCAATGTGGACAAGCAGTGTAGATGATGGCATATGGTTATAATATGCTATTGTTATTTTCCTAGCTAGCTTCCTAGCTAACGGACAAACAACATACGATAGGCTATATTCATTTTTTTGGAATAGGATTCAGTATTTAGAACAACTTTCCATTTATAAAAATAGGAAATATTGGGTTCTGTTATGTTTAAAAAATGTTTTAATGATGAGTGACAAATGCATTCGTAAATGGTAAAAGGGCAGGTGGTTGATAATCAGGCAGTTCTTCTCTTCCTACCAGTAGCCTTCTGGAGTGAGTGACTGAAATAGAGAGTGTAAATATGGGATCTTGTGTGGAGTGGGCTGGAGGACCACTTTTAGGGGAAGTGGCCTTTGGTTGGGGGAGGGGGGGGGCAAACAACCATGCTTCATCAACTCAAGGTGAAAGGAATAAAGCTAATACTCATGCTTGATTAAGTCCCTCTCGGAAAGCGAACATGTTCTTATGTGAAGTGCTCTCAGTCGCTCCATAGCACGCACCGCTTCAACCTTCTAATCCCCAAGCATCCTTGTAATAAGATGCTCTGTGTATGTTAGCTTAAGGGGCTATAAAATGCTTTGTTTTGTTATTTTGGGATCATCTACCATTCACACTACGTTAGGACAGCATGCTAGCTCGCTAACCCGCTGACTTTCTCATCATCGTTGCTTTAGAAAATAGCATTTAATTTCACACATTTACAAGTCTTCAAACGTCATGCCTTTGTTACCTTATTAAACAATCTGGTATCTTCAAGATATCAGCAACCCAGTCTCACAGAAATCTCATTGCATCTACTGTTCAAACAAATCTGTCCATATGTGGAATTAGGGGGAACTCCCAGGTGTGGTTGTTCTCCTGACTTGTTTTTTGGGTTTATGTTTTTGGAACCGCAACAAAGTTTTGAAACAATGTCAAAATAGTCCTATTGTAAAATCAGATTTAGTGGAAATAACGTCCTTGAAATGCTCCACTGTTTACTGTGTTGTGGCTGATGCTGCTGCTATCATCAGAGCAGCTCAAATACTATCTGTGGAGACTGCAGATGCTAAACCACTAATATTCACAGGGAAAGGAACAATATTACCTCTAATATGCCTTTGTTTAGCTTTTAGAGAGGTGGCAGCAAAATGGCAAAAACACTGCTGTGCACATTGCTCCATACTTTATGTATGCAGATTAGCCATGTGCGCAGTCGCTTTTTGTGTATTTTAACCATGGATGTATAATGAGATTTTATTATACTTTCCTGCTTTTAGCAAGGTGTGGTAAATTTTAGACCTGGTCTTTAGAAGCAGCGAGGCCCAACACTGAAATACATTTATTTTCTCAGTGAGATTAACGATCACTGCAGCAGCTTTGGTATTGTTTTGTGTTGTTTAGCATAAAAATATAACTATATTATATATACAACATTCTGATTAAAGAATAATACACATAAATATAAATTGCTTTTTAGGTCAGACTGTAAGAGGAAAAAATTGTAAATCGAAAAAAAAAAAAATTGCAAATATATATATATATTTCTTTATTTTTTTAGCCATACTGCCCAGCCCTAAATGGGCCCTATTTTAATTGCTATGGCCCAAATAAAGTTGCAACCATGTTATTTTTTATTTTTATGTGTTCAGTTTTTCTCAGCATAGTATTGATACCAGTTATAAAGGGAGCATAAGTCAACAATGTTCTGGGCAGTTGTATGGTTAGAAAAAAATTATAAAACTAAATTATACTTATGGATTCTACTCAGATTTGTGAGTTCACAAACTTGCTTAAATAAGTCTTGTCTTGGAACAGTGTTGAGGCAGAACTCAGCCAGTCACTGACCAGATACTCATCTGAAAATATCTGCTCTGTGCATTCAGTGGAAGATCCCCAGATCTTCTGTTGCATTCCATCTGGCCAGTCAGGTTAAGGTTCTTATCAAGTCCAGCTGGATCTCCCCATGTCAGAGATCATTTCTAACATGAGCCAGAATAATTTTGTTATCATTGTAAATTTTAAGTGACAATAGCAGTAGGGGCACAATGCGATGATCTTCTCATTTTTGCCATGTTCCAGCAGATATATAAGATATATAAATGTAGACATATAAATGTAGATTCTCCTATTTCACATATCACAGGTTTGGCAGAAACATCATAGCCACAATTCATCTCTGAGACTGGGTTATGTTCAGACACTCATTCACTGTTCTGTAAACAGCTGAGTTTCTCCAGCACTTTATTGTATCCTTTCAGGATTCCTTTGTCAAAGTTCTCTTTAGCTCATATTTTAAACAGGGAATGCATTACAGAATCACATTACTGCAACTCTCTACGGATCTGCAACTCTAAAAAACCTATGCCCTAGTAAAAAATGTAAACCAAGTTTTTAAAAAGACTAAGGAAAGGCAACAACCAAACAGAAATCAACCCAATCATGAAAAATATGTAGTTAAATCATCAAGCCGTATGAAGATTCCACATGCAGAAGGGGAGGGTCTAGATTCAGGGGGTGTGGCTTGTTTAAGGGGCGGGGCTGTGATATGTTTTATGTGCTCGTGATTAGCAGCTGACCTCAAGCCATGCCTTCAGACTGCGACTCCTACAAACAGTATCTCTTTATGTAAATTAGTGAATAGCTTTGAGCTAAAAGTGAACTCGTTCGCGCACTCTCAGGCCATGTCCATACTTATGCAAATATTTGTGTAAATGGACAATTTATATAATGGTGACTTATTATAGGTTATATATTATAAGAACTTCCGACTCTTTCCAATCGGATTAACCTCTCCCATTCAAATGCTCTTCTTTGGTATTTAGTGTAAGACTTATTGGCCCCTGGTGCTCCGAGTGTTTACAGTTGGAATATATAGATATGATATTCTGGATAAAATATCTAATTAAATGTCCATTTATGAAATATTTGAACACATGTGACATGGCTTCAGTCTTGTCTTCACAACCATTTCTCGAGGTGTTAGTACAAATAGAAAATGTAAATCAAAACATTAGGAGTTGCTGTGTAATGGAGGCAATGTTATGCATTACATTAAGACATTTTCTTGAAAGTTTTGTTGAGGAATGTATCTGAAAAAGGAATGCAATGCTGTATTCAGACTGGTAACATCGTAAAAAAGCTCTGAAATTAGTAATTAAATAACCCTCTACTATTTATACATTCAGGCACTGAAAAATCACATGTCAATATGTAACTAAAAAAGATAGTCGCTCTCATTTTTCCTTGGTAAGAACAAGGAAGCTGAACCCTTGAAGTTGGCAATTGCGTAATTTCCTACCCAGTAGTAATGCCATGTGCACGCCCTCGTCTGCGACTGCCCTCCCTAAGTGCATTCAGCGCTGACCTGACGTCACGAGCTGCTTCTGCAGCTCTGCCGGACCCTGGACACAGCACAGACTGGGCTCTGATCCACTGAGACCCAGTGAGTTGAAGGACGATGGTGTGTCCTCCAGAGGGCGCTCTGAGCTGGACCCTCACTTCCCTCACCGTTAAGGACTCTCCGGTGACAGCCAGCTCTCACCCAGCACTGACTCAGTCACTTTAACTATACAAGGGCTTTTACAAAAAAGCTAACTTGAACAGCCATACAATGGCTAAAACATAAACCATATCTCTACTTTATCTCGGTTTGTCAGTCACGTGGAATTGACTTCTCTTTTAGATGCATTGTGTTTTTCTCAGTTCGATGTGTTTGGAGCAGCTCTCGTGCTGAGGGTTCAGTCAGAGGTTTTGGGTTTGATGCCGGGAGGATCAGGGGTTAAGACTCAGGTCTTAGTCCGGACGTGGACTCTCCGCTGCTTTTTGGATGCACAGAATGAGGTGACACTTGTTGGGGCGTTATCCGCTGTCAGAGGAGGTGTGCGGGGCGGTGGATGGGGAGCGCCTCCTCCGGGTGGTGGAAGTCCAGGACCTCTCGGAGCGCTCGGACCGCTCCGAGGCCAACGAGGCCGGTCTGAAGCGGTGCATGAATCCATCCAGGAAGTCCTGCTGCTGCTGGGATATGGCTTGTGAGATGAGGCAGGGCAGCGCCTGCAGGCTGCCCGTCACCGAGTCCAGTTTGTCCTCCAACGTCCCGATTCGCTTGTCCAGCTCCTCACTGCGCTCCTGCAGCTCCGACACCAGGTCGTACATCACATTCTGGGTCTGGCACCACAGGACAGGATTGGACGACAGGGGAGGGATGGGAGCAGAGGACAGAGACAAATTAATGAGAGACCTGTTTTATAACTTTATGTCCAGAGAAAGTAATCAGCTATAGCCATCAACTGTTTCAACATCAACAGATTTTTTAAGATGACCTGACTGGTAATAACCTGAAGCTTATAAACTATGTCAGATGCCTGCTTTTAAACCACTTACCATGATCTCAATGAATGAGAAACTACTCTTGTCCTGTTGATGGGGCTGATAAAGCAGATTTTAAAAAAAATAGCACTGTGCATGTAGCTAGGCCTGCAGTGACGCAAAACCCACACTCACTCAAATTAAATTAACACATATCAAATCCTATTATAATATCCTATTGTAACTTGAAATGGCTGGTAATATAAGTAGCATACTGTACATATCCAATTCTCTGTAATGTATATTGTCTAAGTCTAAGCCATAATTCATCACAAATCCCTCCAGTCAGGATGCCTAAATCGGCCCAGAGCACTGAGGGAGCAGGCTGGAGCGCACTTGTATAGTTTAGCAAGTCAGCATAGATTTTATCAGCCGTTTAACAACCACAATCCATTTATGGCCCGGGCAGCTCTTTATGCGGCTCAATCACATAATGAAAAGTGTCTCTATTATTTAGGTCCTTATAGCTCCACAGCGCATCTATATATCCAGCCCGCATTGTATCAGCACTTATTCTGCATTCACACACTGACAATGCTAAATGCTATTCAGGTGGCCAAGGCAAGAGGACTGTCCATCACAATGTAAAGGCTATTGATGCAAAATGTAACAATAGACGCCTGTCAGTTTGTATTTAGGGACAGATAAAACCAAGAGCTGTCCCAATATTTGTTCATTCTTACAGTTTATTATCTTCACCAAGGTGAGGTTTTTGCTTACATTTCAAGAAAGATAAGTAATGCGCCAAAAGTCGTGCCTGGGGTCTTAGTTGTGCTAAATGAGAAGAATGAAGCATCAAGGCCATCAGTGGATTCAGTGATTAGTCAAATGTTTTTAAAAACCCAACAAAGGCCAGATTGATAAAACATTAGCACAGAGTTAGCATGTTATATCAATCTGGAATGCCTCCAGTTGTTAACAGTTATAAAGGGGAAAGCCTTTCAGAAGAATATTTTCATGTGATCGAATGAAGCACCAGCTAATGACCATCTATCGTGATTTGTTTTATATGGAAGCAAACTTGTTTCATGTTTAAAAAAAATTTACATTTTAAAAATGTATGTTTTTTTACTCGCTTGAAAAGTAAAAAAACACTATCAGTAACAAAAATACCTTGCCAAAAACATTTCTGTTTGCGCATGTGCACATGAATGGCAACTAGTGTTTCCAGTACAAATGGGGCAAGTGACACAGATGTTTTAAACACATTTTTTGACCGCATATCTTAGACTCTGAATTTGGCCAATTGTCTTTATTATTATTATTATTATTATTAGGCCCGAGCCCCCAGAGATGGCGTAGGGCCTATTGTGATTGAACAGCAGTGCAGTGTGTTTCCGTGGCAACAACAGAAAACCTATCATTAAATTTGAATGGGAATCCTACACAATGTAATCCTATGGACCACAAAATACATTTAGTAAATTTCTACAGAGCCAAATGCAGCAAGTTTAGTAAATCTGGCACAGCTCCGGGTCACGGCGGGCGAGGGCCTATGATTGCCGCTTGCGGCTATATTTATTATTATTATTATATGTTTATTTTGGTCACAATTATATCAGAATTAGTACAGATACATTTACAACTGATTACTAATCATACATTCATACATTGAGAAGTTAAAAATATATGCATCAAATTTTAAAAAGGTGATTTTTTTTCTGAAATTTTAATCACTGAAAAAATACAGTGAAAATTAGATGTTGAAATTTCAGTGACTGAAATTCAGAAACCAAAAAATTCAAACTCTCAAACTCTTCAAATTCAGTGGTAGTAATTCAAAGGCATTTCAAATTCAAAATCTGATGAAACAAGTTTGCTTCCATAGTTTTAGCCAATCAACGACTCAAATGATGAAGCTAAACAACAAACTGCCACAATAGTAAAACAACATAATAAAAATGCTATTGTAGGATTGTCGGTATATTTGTAAACATATAGCAGGATATGTTATGTTTTTTGGCATTGTCTTGTTTATAAGAGGCTCGTTGCTGTTGGCAAACCTAAAACACATTCAATTGCGTAGAGCCACAACATTGGCCCCAAAAGAATCTGCGAGAACCTGACAAGATGGATTTTTATGAGTCTGGGAACTCACCAATTTTGTGAGAATCCAGCTTGCTGTGCAAGGTCATTCAAAAACAACTACTTCAGGCCTGACACAATTTGAAAAACATACATCA
Source organism: Bostrychus sinensis (assembly GCA_020698575.1). Taxonomy (NCBI): domain Eukaryota; kingdom Metazoa; phylum Chordata; class Actinopteri; order Gobiiformes; family Eleotridae; genus Bostrychus; species Bostrychus sinensis. Next base: position 29,169,404 of record CM036256.1, read on the forward strand.
GAGAAACAACTTTAGGCCCACCTCACTTTAGATAAATGATTGTGATAAGTGTGGTTTTATTTGAACTATATTTGAGACCCATTTTACTTTGCTAAGAAGTGAATGAGTCTGGCTGGCTTGGTTGGCAAAAAGTAACTATAGCTTATAAAGCATCAAGACAATTAATATGTGGAATACAGTAGACCTACTTATAATATGCAAAAATAACATAGTGCATGTGTCAACAAGTTCAGGGCAGGCCACAGTCTATTTGCAGCCACTTTTTAGAACCAAAGTATCACAGAGGTATCATGAGCGATCACTCAGCCCTACACTGAACACAGGCACACAGTCGTTTGAACCTACACAGAGGTTCAAATGCCATCACATCAAAGCAGCCATTCACCTGCCTTTGAACCTCTAATGTTCTGCACTCTGAGAGGTCAGCTCTAGTCTGCAGAGGGGTCAGGATTTGGAGAGACATGAACACAACTAAGTCCAAAAAATGTACTCCCAATTCAGAAACTGCACCTTCCGTTGCCTTCCTTTATGAATGTATCATAAACTATGGTAGGATAGTGATGTATTCTAAAAATAAAATGAGTTACACCAGTGGCAGCAACAGCTTTCTGGAATGGCAGTAATGGTCAGGCTTAGATACAGTCAATGTCCGTAAAGATTGGCAAAACAATCTGACTGAATGGACTTATGAGACATCTCCTAACTATATTTTGCTATCTGAAGGCCAACACACTAACGCTGTGCATCTACAGCTTGTTACAGTCAAGCTATGGTTCAGTCAAGCCTCAACGAATTTACATGAACAAATTTACATTTCCAATATATTTGATGGATTAAACTCACCACAATATTAATAGAGCCATTAACGTTAAGATGTAATTAGAGTAGATGTAGACATTAGCTAGTGAGTGTATTTTATGTACAAATTTGGACAGTTCCATTTAGACTTCTTTAACAAATTATTTACCAATTATGCAGTCTCAAAACAAGTCATGTCTTAAACAGATCCTTAGTGGTGTTATGACATGAAAAAGAATGCTATATTTGAAAATGAAATGGATTGTTGTCCGTACATTAAAGACTGGCAGAACCAGACGCCTGAATGGCCTGACGAGATATCTCCAGATACAATCTGCTATCTGAGGGCTGAGTTGGAGTTTAAGCTGTTTCTATAAAGAATAGGCAAAGCTTATCCAACTGAGCTAATGCTAATTTCACTGAATGAGCTGTGCTAACACTGTGCTAAAACTGTGCGTCGGTAGCCTGCTATGGTTGAGGCATGATTCAATCAAGCCTCAACAAATTTACGTGAACAAATTTACATTTAAATACATATGATCAATTTAACTCACTGCAGTATTATCATATTAAAGCCATTACATTGAATAATTCATTACTAATATAATTAGATTAGCATATAAACGTTATATGTAGCTAGCGTTAGTTAGCTAGCTAGTGTATTTTATGCATAATTTTGGACCATTGGGCCTCATTGTTCTCCTGTTTGACTCAGTCTCTTTATTAGGTTATATTTAAAACTAAATTCAGTATATTTTTGTATACTTGTTGAAAACAAGACCACGCACCAACTCTTTGGTATCAATGTAAATAATTTGTTTTTGCCTCACGGTATAATCGGTTGTGAGGTTTTTGTGGGCGTTCACACAGTTTCCGACTGCTCAACAGTACCGGTCATTTTTCCCATTGACTTTTCAGAAAATATTTATATTATGAATTTGAAAGCTTGACGGGGGCTAATCAGCTCTGTTATTTCTAGGGCTGTGCTTAAAAAATCAATACAGGGATATATTGTGAAGTATTTCTAGATGGTACACGTATTGATACACATGCTACTGGATCAATACAGCTGTTCAAATGACAGTAATATGTTATAATAGTGGAACGGCAGTTTTGAAGCGGTTTCCTAAGGTGCAGTACACATTTCTGCCATAGGTGGCAGTACCACAGCACACAGCAGCAGCAGCCGTCTCTTCATAGTAAACAAACATGGAGGAACATGGTGTTTTTTTGTTTTTTTTTCAGTCAGCCAAACTTGAGTGAAATGATCAACTTTGGACTTTTAAAACATTTCAAAAGGACAAACAAAAGGAATCAGGAGTTCTGCAGTGAAGCAACGTTACTGCAGCAACTCTACAGATCTATGTCTTCACATAAAGACACTACTCTGATCTGCCGCTAGCAATAGGTAACGTTAGCACAACACAGAGCCAACATGTGTCACTGAGGGGAGGGAGAACAAAGTTAATGATCCTCTTGTGTCTAACTTGGCCTGAAATAATCGCTGACTCCAGGGTACAAGTGCAACAGCAGAGAGAGTATTCTCCACTGCTGGGAACATTACAGCTCAGCTCAACATGTAGATAAATTTGTTTCTTCACAAAACATGAGAAGACGCTGGCTAGATAAGTCATAGCTGCCAGTTAAGGCAGTTAAGGTTATATTAAAGCTTGTTAAAATGTGTTTTATTTTATGTACCAATTGCTGTTATTGCCATGTTGGTTAGGTTATATCATGCACTAGCCAATACACAGAATATTTGACTCTGTGCTTCTTTCAAAATATATCAGGATTAGGGCTGGGAATCGATAAAAAAAATAAAAAAAAACTAATTAATTGCAAATCCGAAAAAAATTAATCGCGATTAATCGTATTATGAATTCACGTACAAACACAAAATTGTAAATTTAGAACATTTGAATTAACCTTCAGATACTTTACTGTAAACTTGTGCAATGCAAACAAAACTTGCAAAGAAAATAAATTATTAGTCTCTTTGAGGCCTGTAACTCAGACAAAGTTTGCCTAAATAAGGTACAACCAACAAATACACAAAACTTACCTAAAAAAGCATGTGTAATCTCTTTTAGAACTTTAACAAAAATAAATTTGATTCTTCACTTAATAACAATTGTTGTGGTTCACAACAGTGTAAATACTATGAACTGTGTTACTCCAGTGGTAATTGAACTCATCCTTGCATAGACTGCACATAACTTTTGTTTTGTCTATATTGCTGTCTGGTGACGATTTGAAGCAAAATTGTCCATTTAGCAATGTGTCTTTTTGGTCACTCATGTTGCTTTAGCTCGGTCACTTGTTGCATTAGGCTCGTTCCAGATGAACTGCGCCTCGCCTGATTGTGAATGAGAGTGCACGGCCGCAATGAGAGGAGGGGAAATACACCTGTACTGAAGTCGGACAGTTTGTGGCTCAGATCTCGCACCATCACGCCTCAAATCCACTTCTCGCGTGTGTTGGTTTATCCAGGTTAAAACTGTAACTTTAGTCTGTATTTAAAAAAAAGAGGCGGGGGAAGAAGGAGAGGAGGGCAGTGAAGTGTCGTGCGTTACGTTTCTGATCAGCACTAAACTCAGATCCAATCACCTGTCCGTTCACCGCTGACAGGTGTGCATTTTCCCATCATGCACTGAGCCGTGCAGCCTCTGCAGTTGCTCCTGATGAACTTGCAAGCGGCTCAGGCGCTGGTCTCGTTTGGATCTCACGGTGACCGTCGCACTTGTGGCATCAGAGCAAGTCGGGAACAAGTCGGACACAAATCTAACCTAAGCACTGCGCACAGACCGACACTGATCGAAACTGATCGAAACTGATCGAAACTGATCGAAACTGCGCAAGTCTGGCTCATCTCGAACGCGCCTGATGGATGGAAACGGAAATGTGTCGTCTTCTATGCTCGCGCGGTACATTTCTGCCTCGCTGGAAGCCCCGTGGCGTGTTGCTGCCTCTGTCAGTGTCGTCGTAATATTTTTGTTGTGATCAGATTAATCGATGCTTCAATTGAAATGAATGCGATTAAATCAATAAATGAACGCACTGCGTTAACGCAATAATTTTCCCAGCCCTAATCGGGATACATATAGTATCGTGAGGTTGTTGGCAATACCCAGCCCTAGTTATTACTTACATCCATAACACAATTATTCAGTTCAAAAATGTGTAAAACCAGCAAAATACTTTGCCTTTTTTACGTTTTAGATCATTTTTTGATTGAAATTAATCATGTTGTGGATATTAATTACCACATAGCGGACTAGCCTCGAGCTTCTAAACTCATATGTATTTTTTGGAAAATCTATAGTAAAAATTTATAGAAAATATACTTCCGGAATATACTTAATGTAGTCATGGAAACAAAAATAGAATTACTTCAACCTTTTACTTAAATCTGTGTAAATGAATTACCTATATGTCAATGGATCGTAATGGACTTTAAATGCAATAAGCTATATATGATTCCACTACTTAGAGTACTATTAACCTTTCCTTATTTTGAATAGTCCAGTCGCAGTTCAGCTCACTTATGGAATGGAACCATTAGGTCCTCACGTTAACATATTTTTATTTCTCTAATGTCCTCAGGAGATTGCTCTAAGAAAAAACAAAAACTCACAAAACATTTACCTGTGGTCCATCAGCATTCTAACCCATGATATTTATTATGAAATCTCATTTGAGCAACAAGAGGCTTACCTTTGCCAGGTCCACCAAGGTGTTCGCCTGATCATTGAGTTTTCGTTGCTCCATCTTCACACTGCGCAGTCTTGTGGATAGGACGGCAACCAGGAAATAGGTGTGGCAATGGGGGATAGGCAGGAGAAAGAGAGCAGGACATTTAAGGTGGGACAGAAAGGACCAATAGGAGGAGAGGAGGAGGAGGAGGAGGAAGAACACACATTATATCAGAAGTGCCTTTTTACTCACGACATGGAAAAAACCTTCATGCATAATAAATATATGCAGTTCAAATGTCTATATGTATACATATATGGAGAGAAGTATATATGTATAAATACAGTCGAATTCAAAACAAGCAGTTGTGGTTTGGGCCAATGCAATACCAACCAATACATGCAAAAACCACAGAGGCATATTGCAGGCACAAAATTAAAAACTCCTTTTTTATTAGGATTTTCTCATTGTTAGAACAAGATCTGTACATGGATAGATCATGTGTTTTAATTGTGGCTGTATTTGGTAGCATTTACTACCACAATCATTACTTACATAACATTTGTCCTATTCATAAACATACTACATACTGGCTCTTTTACATATAATCTGTAGGCTACTGTTCAGTCTCATCCCGGCATAGAGTTAAAGTGGCTGGATTATGCAAAATCAACTTTTCTGAGCTTTCGCTCATGTTATAATGTTGTTTCCTTCATCAAAAAACATAACTGGAGTTGGTGTTAAGTTTCTCTCATGCCAGAGAATAATCCTGTATTCTCTGGCACTGCCTTTCTGTAGCCCTCAAATGGCTTGCTCCTACTTACCCCGCCCCCTGTGTACCCCCTCCAATGCCAGGAAGCACTGACCAATCAACAAGCCCTCTACATCCTGTCAGTTATTTTTCATTTTGTAGCAAAACAGCTACTTCCTTAAACTTTTTGTATGATGCTAACAGCAATGTTTCTGTCTCTAAGACGGAGCTGCACTCTGCTGTTTTTTTCACCTGTTTCTGGTTAAAACCAGTAAAGTATTTACTGAAAATAAAAAAAGCAAAATATATCCCCTTTAAGGGTGTGTACACACTTGCTGGTCCGCAGGACTCGGTCCGCTTTGGGGCAAAAGTCCACACCTGTGTTAATGACGACATTGGGCTCTGTCAAACGAACTGAACTGATTGAATGAGCAGTAACACCCATCGCCTGTAGGGGGCAGCATGTCAGTATTTACTGAGAGACACTTAGGAAGAAGAAACCCTGCTCATCTATTGGTCAAAAGTCTGCCTCTTCAGCTCCATGTCTCAATAATACCATACAGTAAAATATTTAATGTTAAGTTTAGAGCAACAAAAATCGGCTGAACACAACTGTGGACTCTCCGGTGATTAATAATATCAAATCTGTGTTGTTTCAGCAGTTTGGTCCGCGTTAGTGTTCGCACTAGGACCAGACCAGGAGCGCACCAGGGCTCAAAGCACACCGCATCGAGACCTCTGATTTCAGGAGGACTAGAGTTCACCTGTTTGGTGCGCACCTGAGTCTGATTGTACATTCACACCTGCTCAAAAGAACCGGACTTTCCCAGGAAGCGCACCTGAGTTCGATTGAAGCGAACCAACCACAGCAAGTGTGAACACACCCTAAGAGTAATATACTGTATCCTGGATATTTTAATACCAAACAGCCCAGGGCCACCATAGCTGTTCACATGCTCTCAAAGAAGGAGAGCAGGTATAATTGCACTGTGCAAATCTGAACAGATGCTAGTCTGTCAGAGACTAAATACTTCTTTACCTCTATAGCTACCAAGTTAGATATTTCTCTGCTGTGGTATTGAAGTATTTATTATATAAGATGCTATGAGTATAACTATATTATTACCTGTCCTCTATCAACTACCATGTACAGCCTTGTTTCTCAGATTATGAAATAGCAGGATCTTGTTATAACAGTTTTCAATAGTCAAAGTTAAAGTTTGACACATGATGTTTTTCCTTTTCCAGTAGAATGCAATATGCTTCTGTTGACAAAAACCTCTTGAATGTATATATTTCAGTCAAATCAAAACAATGTCTTCACCCAAAAATACGAAGTAAAGTAAAAGATGACATGCCCTTGGTCCGTTCTGATATGCACCGGTCATTCAGAAGCGTGCAGTGGCTGTGAGTGGACTGTGCACAATGGAAGGCCTTTGGTCTATGTTTGTGTGGCACACACAGAGACAGGAGAAATACTGCACTGAAACTTGAATGTGAACATCAATAAATATGGTTTTTATTCTGCTGGGAGCAGTATTCCTCAAAACGTGCTGTTTCTTTAAGGTCGAAGCTTAATTAGCATTAGAATTACTAGCAAAAAGCTACATTTATGATTTGTGATTGATACTGTGTACATCCCAAACTTACATATTTGGAGAAAAGACAAAGTTTAAAAATGCTGCCACAAAGTTAGTCATAGTTATGATCTATGTAGCTAGTGATGCGAGAGGGCACTGAACTTAAAATAGAACTATGCAGCGTTGTTCTTTTCTTTGCGGTTTTGGTCACATTATTCTTTATGGAGCTCCCCCTACATTTCGGAGTAAGGATTATCAAAAAAAAGTGGAACCCCAAGACTTCTGTGACACTGGGTCAGTTCTCCCATTCTTGCAAGGCTAGTTTTTGCCAAGATACACCAGTGGGAGGCTTTATTCATCCTGTGACAACTTCTTTAGTCATCCTGCTGCCTCCAAAACAGTTTAATTAAGATTTTAAAAAGTTGCACTGTTCCCTTTAAAGGGTAAGAGTTATACATTATTGAGGTCTTACTCAGGAAATACCCAGACCATATAGTCGTAGTGTGTAGACTCTGATTCTGACTGCTTTCTCAGACAGAAGAGGTCATATCGTATAGGCACACATTCAGAGACTTCTGTAGCATAACATAATACTTTAGTAACCCCTGGCTTTTGTTTCCAACAATGTGGTACAGTTAGTCCAAGGTGCTGCTAAACCATGCAGAACTGAAAGGGTATGACAACATTTTTCAAAATGTTTTAAAACAGGAACAGTCTAAGAAGAAAGCAAAGTATTTATTTGCTGATGTTGGTTTCAGATTGAGTTGGTACTCACATTTCTACAGTTGTGAAATTTGTCTCATTCATGTTCACTGCACGGTGGCAAAGTTATTAGCACTGTTGCCTCACAGTATAAGGTTGGTCTGTGTGGAGTTTGCATGTTCTCCTTGTGTCTGTGTGGGTTTTCTCCGGATGCTCTGGTTTCCCACATCAGCCATAAAACATGCACCGCTGGCTAATCCTCCAGGTAGGTACTCCTGGCCAAGATTTGGAGAAGAGTTCCACGGCGCTGCACTGTGGTCGTCCACTGCTCCCGACATTAAATGCAGAGGAAAAAAAGTATACCTTAACCTTGAATGCACCATTACTGACGCTCCTCTCCAGTGGAAATGGAAGCCTTTTCATTTGTACCAACTGTGCCATACTGGGATAACCTGTACCACACCACCTGTACCACCCAGTGCAAGCTTTAGATAGTACATAGTTCAGGCTAGCACCAGCCCAGCTACTAATCAAATAACAAATAACAACAAATAAATAACCTTTTATTCAGCTCATATTTCAGTAATAATGTGCAGCCATTTAAAGACTGTTTGGAATATTGTCTATATCTAAAGTATTGGATGCCTGAAGCCCACCCTCCATTGCTCCAGCATCTCTGCTGTCTACACACAGATAAAAGATGTCAGAAATCAAACGGTGTAATGGTGAAAGCATGTCTACATAAACATTTGGAATTACACCTGTGCGATGACCTGAGCCCGTTTTGTGCTGTCTTCAATGAGCTTATCTCTAATCAAATACATTAGGTGATGCAGGAAAGCCTCATGAATACTGTGCCATTGTTAAATGTGCGTCTGAGCCGCCACAGCATCGTACAGAGGCACAGAAGTTCCCTGTTCTGCAAATGATGAGGCAGGATGACATTCAAGGGCATTTATTCATGTGCAAATCAGGATCTGAGAGCGTCTCCTCTCTGTGGGAACCTCGGCTCAGCGTCTGTGTGTTTTCTATCTTTGTTGTGCCGGTGGCTGTCGAAGAATAGGGCCAAAGCGCTGCTTATTAGTGTCATGTATTATGAGCTATTGTGTACAACAAAAGTCTCAGATGTTGAGTTGTGTCTTCTTGTAGTTTGCCAACCCAGTCGCTCGCATCAAATGCACTATTTATGCATTTGTCAAAACAGCTGCTGTGTGAAATATCATTTTAGTAACAAATCTCATGTCTGGATGAACCTCCAATAACATATGGAATTCCTGTTATGTAAACTACCTACATTACACTCTATATAAAGACTACTTCTAAAACATTCTGCAGCTTAACTGGTGCCAGGTTTGAGATTTCACAGAAATCTCTCTTTCTCAAAGCTATGTACTTTCCTCTGAGCCATGGTTGGTTCAGACCAGTGACAGTACTGGCTGTTATGTGTGACCATTGCTGTTACTTTATGAAGGACACAGACTTTGACTAGGCATATATTTAATGTACCTGTACTTTGCAAACACTTTATGTGGAAGCCTCCAGATTGTTCTGTGTAACAGACCAGGTGAGTTTTTATGTATATGACATTTCAAATACTTTAAACAAGCTGTCAAAACCTGGATCCACTTCCTCATAATTGTACCACACTGTTGAAATCAAAAGTAAAAATTGTTACTAAAGTACCAGAGTGATGAATGATATTAGCAAACTTTTATAGTGCGTCCACACTTTTTTTGCCCTCGGTGAACAGTGGTTTGGTTTACTTCCTGTTTTGAATCATTAATTGGTGGCTTTACATTCTCACTTCATTTGTTCTGCACCAGGGCTCACATGCATGAGAAATGAGACATCTGTTTGAACAGACTAGAGTTTGATTGAGCAACTCCTTCAAAATTTCCACAAAAAGCCCTAGAGTTTGATGAAAGTGAGCCAAACAGGGCAGGTGTAAAACCACTCTTACACAGAACCTAACCCATCCTGTGCTGCGCTAATAGCTCAGTTGGCAGAGCATGCAGCTCATATACAGAGTGACTACAGCTGGGCAATGAACCCATCCTGAGAAGACTCATCCCATAGTGCTCCAGTGGAAACACTGCTTTAGAGCCAAGGCTTCTTAAAAACAAACTAGTATGTTTTAGCCTCATATTAACCACTAAATACACAGTTAAGAACTATTCACTTACAGTTGCAATCAGAAATATTCAACCCCTTAAAGATTTATCAATTAAAGATTTTTCAAGAAGATCCTGAAACGTCCTGGTGTGGCCATTTCAATCAACAGATTTAGAGCCCATTGAAAATCTTTGGTGGGATTTAAAAAAGGCAAAAGCAGCATGGAGGCCATCAAACATCACTGAGCTAGAGACTTTTGCAGGTGATGAATGGGCAGAGATTCCAGTCGAGAGGTGTAAGAAGCTTGCTAGCAATTACCCAAATTGTTTGTTAGAAGTTATAAATTAGGGTGACCAGAGGTCCTTTTCTCCCAGACAGGTCCTCTTTTTGAGACCTCAAAAAACGTCTGCCCGGAATTTCTAAATCACCCCAAAATGTCCAGAATTTTAAGTACTTTCTCCCTGGAACACATGAACTTGCCATTTCTATATATTCTTCCAGCATTTTGCAACTGCAACACTTCACAGAGCATGCTTTCCCCTGTCATCCTGCCGTAAGTGGCTGTATTTGTCCCTGGTGCTGGTGGTTCCTGGAGAGGCTGTGTCAGATGTGTGCAGCCGGTAGGTTACTGAATGTGAACAGTAAGTCTATCCATGAGTGTTGATGTTAAATTCACGAGTGTTGTGGCACCTGCTGTTTGAAACTGTTCTTAGTTGTAAGTTGGTTTAGAGTAGTGGTTCTCAAATGGTGGGTCAAGGCCCAAAACGGGGTTGCAAAGTGATTATAGCCTAATATACAGTATGGCTTATTTGAAGCCTAAAATTTAATTAATTAGATGACATGGTAAAACATATTTATTTTACTTATATCATAGAGTTGACTAAGGCAAATAATAAATAAGGTGCATCTTTTTGTACACTTAAAGCACTACTCATCACAAAATATCCATATTCCGTTCTAGTCAGAAGCCATTTGAGGCAGAATGCAAGACATGCAAATCGGGCACTTGGGCTACGTGTGTCAAATGCTGTCGATTTAGAATTCCAAAGGCAAAGGTTAAGATGCAATGCTGTCACATACAAAGTTAAAACTGTCTCTTGATTTTTCCCACAATCCAGGTGTCCTCCTTTTTGAAAAACAAAATATGGTCACCCTATGTAAAAGTGAAAGGAGCTAAGGGCTGAATAATACTGCCCATTGTCATTTATTCTCTTTATCTTTCATTCACATCATCTTTTGAGGTGAGGGGGTTGAACATTTCTGATTGCAGCTGTATCTGAGAATGACTGCAAGAACTTAGTCAAACTTGCTCAAGCCCAAGTTTGCTCTAACTACTACAAAATCCTCTGTAACTTTTAACATAATCAAGTCCTTGCCTCTGGCTGGAAACCCTTATATATATTAAAAATACCATGTTTTTGCTTTAAACTTTAATATCCACAGTATCCAATGGTTTTGCCGTATCATTGTGCCTTATTATTTCTGCTGATTGTGTTGCCTTCATTGTGCTGTAATCTTATTTAAAGGAAATAAAACAAGGTATAAAAAGCAACCGAGAGCAAACACTGGAGCGTTCCTTATCGAGTGCGTTCATGTCATTACAAAACCCATAAGAAGTGTATGGAGTAGCTTAATATAGCCGCTGTATGGGGCTATATTAATCATGTGGTGCATACAGTACATCAGATGGTCATGAACCGCTGGCCAGGCCACACAGCTCCAAGCTCATTCTGTGCAAGATGCTTTTGAAAAAAACGTCCACACATTCTCTCCAAGCAGCCCTCCACTTCCCAAAATGGTGCTCGTTAGTTTTGATTCAAAGAAGAGGATGGGAGGGAGAGGAGAGAGTCGATGGCACACTGAAATTAAACCAAAAAGAAGTTGGCATCCAGCGACTTTGTTGGTTGTAGTTGGTTCATGCATGTCAAATGTCGACATGGAGAGAGAGAGAGAGTAAAAGAGTAAGAGGAGGGATGTTATAGAGACAGTAGGAGACATAGACTTACTTCTGAGCTCTGCAGTGATAGAGCGAAACAAAGACAAAACACAATACAGAGTTTTAACCCCACGACATTCACCACAAAGGTCAAACCGTTACACTGTCACCATTAAAGCAAGGGGTGTAAAGGGGAAGGGTCAGGAAGGGGCAGGGGGAGGAGCAAAGGGGGGGCTATAACACTACAGTATGTGTATGTGGGGAGTTGTAACATGTATGCAAGCCGTAACAGTCAAAAGTCAGTGCAAAATAGCAGTTGAATTATGCCCATTGCTGTGAACTCCAAAGGACCTTATTATGAGGAAATGTGAACAGTGGTCAATTATGTTGTACTGTGTCCTATTCATTAACCCAACTGTCTCCTATGGGTGATGAGTGGCTGGAGCCAGTCTCAGCTGCTGAGTCCATCACAGGAATAACACTTGGATTGACTTGTGCATGAATGTTTTTGGGCATAGGACCAAGTCCAACTCATTTGTAATCATATACGTTTACATAAAGTAGGGCTGGGTGATATGGAAAAAATATATATGTATAAATATATATATATATGCTGTCTGACCTAAAAAATATGTTTTTATAATATATAATATTGAACAGCTATATTTTCAGCTAAATGAGGCTGTATGCCTAAATTCAAACAGGAAGACTCTGATTTCTTTCGCATCTTACACCTGTCACCTATCACCTGTCTGTCTCCAGCAGCCAATCACAGCCTGCCACCTTCTCTCTCTCAACCACTCACCTCTCAAGCCATTCATGCTCTTTCCACTTAGTTATCCTGCTGTTTCAGCTATGTGCCGCAACCCTCCTCCACCCCTAATTCCACTTCAGCAGCATAACCATAGCCTCCTCAGCCTCTCCATCTCTTCCTCTTTATCCCCACCAGTGTCTAGGCCCCTATCAATCATACTCTCTCCTTCATCACATCACTACGTCTCTACCTGCCGGGGTCTAAGCGCCAATGTTTATTCCTCAATAAATCATTCATGCAACTCATTCATAGTTTAATTCTCTCCTGGCTGAAATGCCTACGCAAAACAAGCAGCGTGCACTACTCTCACAGTGACATGAGTGAAGACATCAGTGTCTTTTAGTGTTAACCCTCTCTGCTTCTAAAGACCAGGTTTAGTATAATTTTTACCATACAAAGTCTTGTTAAATGATGCTAATCAGCCATAACATTATGACCAGAGCACATGGCTAATCCACATACATAAAGTACAGAGTGCTGCACATCACACTACTCTGTTTGTTTTTGTCAGTTTGCAGCCACCTGCTAATCAAAAGCATTTCAGAGGTAAAAGAACTCCTTTCTCTGTCATTATTTGAGTTTTTAGCATCTGCAGACTCTCCGTAGTCAGTATTTAAGCTGCTCTGGAGCTAGCAGAAGCTTTAGCCACAACACAGTAGACGGTGCAGTGTTTAGAGGACACTACTTCTGCTAAATTCAATTGTGCGATAGGGCTACTTTTGACATCATACAAATTTAAAAACTTTAGTTAATCAAATTAGCATGATTTTTACCCAGCTCTAACATAAAAGCCAATAATGATGACCCAATGTTGGTGACATAGGGATGTGGCCTAACTAAAGCCGTTCAGGAGAGATTTTCAGTTGGAAGATGCCTTTGTCCAAGAGGCAGAGAAGACAGGAATGGTACCTTTGACAATGGTCAGTTTTTTTTATTATTATTATTAAGTCACAAATTCAGACATTTACCTCTTAGTATTTCTATTTATTCACAGCTGTCCACACACAAACAGTTATCAGACCAACACATTTTTTTCTATTTAGGTTAGATCTTTTGGGGGAGCAGTCACAGGTAGAAAGGTTTGATCCCAGGGACCCTCAGCGTGGAATCTACATGTTCTTCCAAGTTCTAATACAGCTGGGATAGGCTCCAACCACTCACAACCCCAACCCCATAACTGGATCAGCTGTATAAAACTACTTAATGCAACTTAATTTTGACTTTTCAAATAAATGGGCCAATTTTACTACTAATCATACAAATTGATTTGAATTTAGTTTAATTCTCATTTTATTTGATTGTATTATATTGTATTTTAGACAGATTCTAACTTTTAATTATAAATTCACTATGGATCAATAAATAGCTCTTTTTTGACCATCATCAACATTTTCTCTAAAGTCTGATCCCAAGTAGTCCACAGGAAGGGGCAGGATCTAATTAACATTACTTAGCATTAGTGAAGTAAATACCAACTGTCTACCAATCAGCCATAACATTATGACCACCAATTTTTCTAACTCAGATCCATCAGAACCTGGGCTGCAATGGAATATGGAGATTGTGAGATACCACAATTGTCACAATGCCGAATCGTCCTGCTTTTGAAAATTAGCTACTCGTTTACTTCACTTGTCATAATGTAATGGCTGATCAGTGCTAATAACGTAGCATAAATTAGTTAGTTAGTACCAAACATATCACCCTCATGTTTCTTGTGTTTTATAGTCAACCCTCTGTGAACCCAGTGGTTTTATTCTCACATAAATCATATATATGGTGTATGTGAAGATGACAGAGCGTGACTTACTGGTGAATGGCTTGGAGAAACTTGCGCTGGTGTTTGCGCACCTTGGCGTGATCGATCTTCTTCACCAGCTTGGTGTGTTTGTAGATGAGCCATGTTTCCCTGAGTACATTGGCAGCTGTGTTCTTTACCTGAAGGCAGTAACATGCGACACAGAGAAGCATTTTAATCTGACACACAACAGAATGCACCATCAAAATAATGGAAAACACGTCATTTTTATTATTACAAAATCAACCATGGCATTTCCATTCCAATTCTGTGGTCTATTGGTGTATGTAAGTTGTTCTGTGAATAATTCTTTGTGGATTAAAACTTCAACTTCCCTTTTTTGGTCAAACATTTCAGCACCACGGACAGCTCCTCACTAAATAACTCAGTAATCTTCACTGTAAATAATATTGAGTCTTTGGTCTGTACAACTAATAAAGCCATAGGCCAGCGGTTTTCAAACTGTGGTATGGGTACCACTGGTGGTATGCGGACTTCTGGTAGTATCAGGAGAGTCTTTAGCAGTTCAATTCCTTATTAAGTTTATTTGGGCTTGATGCAGTAGAAAAGTTTAGACCACTTAATTTTTTGTTTAGCCTTTGTTTAGACCAGGTTTAGACCTGGTTCAGTCCTGGTTTAGACCTGGTTCAGTCCTGGTTTAGCCCTAGTTTAGATCTGGTTTAGCCCTAGTTTAGATCTGGTTTAGCCCTAGTTTAGCCGTAGTATAACCCTGGTTTACACCTGGTTGAGACTTAGTTTGGGCCTGGTTTAGTCCTGATTTAGTCCTGATTTTGCACTGGTTTAGCCCTAATTTAGACCTGATTTAGACACACTTTGGGCCTGGTTTGGGCTTAGTTTAGTCCTGGTTTAGCCCTGGTTTAGACCTAGTTTAGCCCTGGTTTAGCCTTGGCATAGACCTGGTTTGGACGTGGTTTAGGCCTACTTGGGCCTGGTTTAGTCATGTTTAAGTCCTGGTATAGCCCTGGTTTAGACCTACTTTGGACCTGGTTTAGTACTATGTTAGTCCTGATTTAGGCACATTTTAGCCCATTAAAGGTGATACTTGGAGATGCAAATATTTTCTGTAGTGCTACCCCGAGTGAAAAGTTTGGGAACCACTGCTGGCATAGGCTTTATATAAAGACTGTATAACAAGTGAACCAGGAGTTAGCCTCCGCTGAAGTGAGCCTTGAGCAGGCCAGGACTCACTCGTTTGCAGAGTTGAGTGTCCATCATGAAGTTGTGGACATGCTTCTCAGCCTTGGTCAGCTCCAGCTTCCTGGCCACCACCGCGACCACCAGCGCAGTGCAGCCCGCTCCCTTTATACACAAGAAACATGATGAAGAAGGATTGTTTCTGTTTACATGAAGCAGAGTGGGCTTAGAAAGAGGAGCTTAAAGACACAGGCAAAGGTGGCTAGCCATAAATTGCCAGAAGAAAAAGAAAATATATAAAAAATAATAGCTAACAATCTTAAAATAATCATAAAAAAAATAACAATATATACATAATACATTTAATTAAAACGAATACATAAATATAACATAAATATAATAAATGCATACATATAAATACATACATACATACAAATGCATACTTTATAAACATTATAAATCACTTTTTCACAACATAAAGCTTTTGAAACCAGCATATAAGTAACATAGATGTGGGTAGTGTCCCGAAAAATTGTACTCAAGTAAGAGTATTGTTACTTCAAAATTATATCACACAAGTAGAAATAAATAATAGTCATAAAAACATGTAACAGTAATATTGTATTGGGTAAAAAAAAACATCGAGTGTTTGGACATAGCATCTGATTTATGTTTGAGTATTAATAGTATATAGTAATAGTATATAATCAGTACTCAGTGGAATTGTAATCAGTGTAATCAGACAAAACAAAACATATATAACGTTTACATTATATAAAATGTGCTAATTTCTAATCAAAATAAATATAAAAAATACATAATAAGAATATGACTCAATAAGTAATACAATTAAACAAATATTAATACAAAAAGATAAAAAAAATACAAAATAAATATTACAATTAATATTTATAATTGTTTTCAAATTATAAAAACTATTAGAGTAGAGTCTTGTGACTTCAAAGTAATATTACTCAGTAGTCATCCAAATAATTACTCAAGGAAAGAAAAAAGAAAAAAACTACTCAAGTAGTGAGTAACTATTTGGGTGTCCTGACGAAATGTATAAAATAATCTGACAATTCTGATATTTACAAACAAAATAAATATTAAAGATAAATAAGCATTGTTTACATATTTGACTGATTCTGCAACTATGTTTTATTTTATTTTATTTAAAAAAAAAAATTGGGTTGCCTATGTATGTAATTTTTTAGCTTGCTACTTTTATTTTATTTTATTTATTTACTTTTTGAAAGAGTTAATCTAAAACTGAGGCCCCTCTTGTTGAGTCAGTAATGTTTCCAAGTAAAAAATGAAAGCATTTATAAATAAAAAATTAAGGTATACTGTGTTAATCTTTACTTAATGTACAAAATGATTAAGAGACTTGGCCCCCAAACTAATCTTGCTTAGGGCCACCAAATATATAGGACCGGCACTGATAACAAAGTAAGACACCAGGAGGTGCCAGTACGTACCATGATGCCCGTGAGCAGACACACGCCCTTCCCACAGTACGTGTGCGGTACCATGTCTCCGTATCCGATGGACAGGAAGGTGATCGAGATGAGCCACATGGCCCCCAGGAAGTTACTGGTCACTTCCTGTTTGTCATGATACCTGAAGAACGGACACAAGCAGAGACAGGACACAGTCAGTGAGGCTGGGCGGGGTCTGGGTGAAAGAGGTGCATGCTGGGAGAGGTGAGTGGAGGAAGAAACAGTGCAACTAGGGGTTACACTGTGGAAAGTGAGCTGGCAAAAATATGCATTCAAGTCCATTCTGGGTAAAAAGCAGGTTGGAAAAATACACTAAACATTTTTTTTTATATCATTGTATCATTTGACCCAAGTTTGATGTAAACACTGATGTGAAGAATGAATGCTTGATTTAAATGGCTCCATTAGGATACCATCCAAAATCCATGTCCCAAAGTCTTTGCGGCAAATAATATTTCTCTATAGAGCTTTGGCTGCTCCCCCAAAAGGTTTTCAAGGGAAACTTCAAACATGCTGTGTGCTGGAAATAGCTGACAGCCATGCTTGAATTGTCAGTTGAGAGGCCCAAGGTTCAACTGCAAAAAGAACAGCTATAAAAATACACTGTACAAAGCCCCATTGATGAGCCCATGTCATTTTGTTATTATGCACCCCCACAACTGGCCTGACTGTTCCCAACAAACTGTCGAGGAGGAGGTCATGTTCTCTTTTGCAATGTTTAAGCCACATCAAGTGGCAAGAAAATGGCATGCTTCCAATGAGTGGTCCAATACAGGTCTTAGGGCCTGGGCTGGTCCAGTCAAACCTTAACGAGGCTAAGAGCCAGCAGCATTTTGTAGGTTCATAATTTAATAAGTTCACATATACTTTGTCAACCCTAGTGAGTAGTATGAAGCAGCAGGCACACTGCATGCAGTCTCATGGCCACAGCCGCAGGACCGCAGTCGCAGGGACCGCAGTCGCAGGGACCGCAGTCGCAGGGACCGCAGTCGCAGGGACCGCAGTCGCAGGGACCGCAGTCAGCAGGGACCGCAGTCACAGGGACCGCAGTCGCTAGGCCGCAGTCGCGGGACATTTTTTTAATGACACAATGTTGCTCATGTTTATTGTAGACTGAAATGTTTGCCTTAACCTAACTTATCTAACTTCTACTAAAACTGCCACTGCTAGCTGTTTGTTTTTTTTTGTTTTTTTGTACAAAAAGACATTTATGGTTTATCTATTTGGCTCCAACCTTTGAGTAACAGGGCTACTGTTGGAACCTAAATCAAATGAGGTGACAGCAAAAGCAAAGCTTTTAATTCATACACTGTGACCCTAAACTGGAAACAACAATTTCACCCTTCATGTCCCTTTGACAGTAGACCTGTACTGACCTGTATCGGACCACTCCAGTGGAAACACCATTTATAGAGCCTAGAAAGCTATTATTATAGGCATTGCAAACAAATGATCGAGGCAACATGCTACGATAGTCTTTTCTCAACTTTTAACTGCTGTTGCAAGTTCACAGGCTAACATTTACATTCACTATTCATTCATCAGTCAAATAGGACCAGAGCAACCTAAGGCAACTGTAGTATGGAGTTATTGCACCCAATTATTCCATTGTTAGGTGATTGGCCATTGTCAGAATTTTAAGATGAAGTTAAAAAGGTAAAAGGCTGAACAAATCACATTTGACAAATTAAATGTAGAATGGGCTCATATATAGATTACTGAATACCATTTAATTATGACTTTACTAAAATCATCATCATCAAATACTTTTTAAACATCTTTCATTCTTAACATGAGATGGCATAAATTATAAAGTTGTGATATTTTGAGAAACAGGCAAAAGTTGAGTAAAGTCTATCCTTCATGTATACATGTACAGCATCATGTTGCCTTGGTCTGTACGTTTTGGATGGTTTTTGGACGGCTGGTCTCCTCCAAGACAGTTCATTGCTCTCAGATCTTGGTGAACTACTCATGATTTGAACTCCCATTCTGGTGTCTATTCATGCTGCAACAGATAGTTCAGTATTTTGCAAATCTTTAGTTTATTTGCTTAGCTATTTAACTCCCTACACTAATTTGTATTTAGCACAGGCATAGATTGGAGAAGCAGGCAGGAGCAATGCCACATTAACAATGTAACCCTGTAACTGGATCAGGTGTAAATTTGCCACTTGGGGCCAGATTTGCTTAGCTATGGTATTTTGAGGTTGTATGGCAGGAGTAGCCTAATTAGCAGCTTTTTAAAATGGTGCTAGTTTGGGGCTGTGATACTGTGAGTTTTCATTTTCAAACTTATACAACACAAAACAGCACTGTTGCTTTAAGCACAGACACAGCTAAGAGAGGAGCTCCAATGTGAAACAAAACAGACTCTAATGTTTCATTGATTTGTAGCTGTAGTGCAGGGGTGTCCAACTTTTAGCATTGAGGCCCACACAGTGATGTTCAAGAATTATTCAGGAAAGCCACTGGTGGTGACATATTTTCATCGCAATAGTTAGTCCCATTTGTATGCTCACTTTCTTTCAGCTGTCTCCACACTGGATCATTCATGTGGGTAATTAGGCATAGGTTTTACTCTGGATGCCCTTCTGCAACCACACATTTATCCAGGCTTAGGACCAGTTCATAGTAAGATGGAATTATTTTGTTTATTTTTTTGACAACCAATAATTTCCATTTTTTTCTTCTTTACTGGCAGGTCCACCTAACAAAAAAATTGTTATGAAGCTATTGAAAATACTCATAACTGCTGTGTAAATATTTGCTGCAGTACCACCAGGGGGCAGTAGCTACAGAGCTTGCTCTTGAAGAAAAGAGGTGGAAGACATCTATGCACATAATGACTGCTTCTTGTAAAGTTAGATTGTAGAGAGATCATTTTCACTGCATAGAGACTCATATGGAGCAGTTATGAGAAGGTACTGTGGCAATTGGGGCCAAATAATAAGGAATCCTGAGGGCCACATTTGGTCTCCGGAGCATAGTTTGGACACCTCTGAATTACAAATGTTAGTGAATCATAGTGTGTACATAAATTCTCTACTTCATGTTTTTTTCTATTTGAAGTAAGAATTGGTTGACATATTTTACACAGGAGGCCAGTTTACAGTGCTGTGGCAGTTTAGTAAATCTGTAAAGTGCCATTTTTGTAACATGACTGGCCAAATGATCTATAATACCAGCCTTGATGATGGGTTTCTGTGAGTTTCTGAACTCACAACCCTCACAAAGATCTATCTGCTGTGCAAGCTAAAAAAAAAATTTGCATTAGCTAGATGGTGATGGCACAACTTATACATTTCTCTCACATTTAAAATACTACTGAACTACTTTAATGTAGTGAAGATCATTTGGTTTCACAGAACCATCTTGGAAGACATCAAAACTGCATCAAAAGTTTTGCAAAGGGCAGTCACTTAAATTCTTGAGTGATGTTTAGATGAGCCAGCTGTGATATTTATCCAATCAAATTAAGCCCTGTTGTTTACCTTATTAACAGTAATATGTTTACTTCATTTTCAAATCTAGAAACACTCCCCTAAACTCTAATTCCTGCCACAACATTGGCTGAACCACTGTGGTACAGATGCAAATGTATTTCTCTGAGCAGGACTCTATAGATTTCAGAGTTTACTCAGCCACAAAGTGCAAAACATGAGGAACAAAATAAATGAATTTGTTTAAATTTGCTCCTGTCTGCTTCTTCAAACTAGGACTGTGCTTAGTTACCTATTGTGAAGAATTGGTTACCTGTCCCTAAGTATCTCATAGACCCCTTTTCACAAAATACTGGACTATCCCGTATTATCGGGGGTTGAATTTCCGATGAGCACCTTGTTCTTCTACAGGGATGGAGTGAGGTCTGTGGGGTTCAAGCCTTCTGTATGACATGCAGAGCAGCAGTCTGTCAGAACACCATGCAGGAAGTAAAGATGTCTGCGTCCTGCATGCTTTAGATCCAGTATATTGAGAGCAGCGAGGGTTGGGCGGCCTTAGACTTGAAAAAACGACTACGGCTGTTATCGCCGAGGGACCTGGGGCCTGGCTTCTTCTTCTTCTATGGGATTGTAAACAGATCCGGCTTGGATTAGATGAAGGAAGACGCTCATTGAATTTGACACTGCTGTCTCTTTTACCTGCGTCCCATCACTTCAGTAGCTGCCCTTTGATAGCTGCCAGGGGGCTAAACTTGATCAGCTAGCTAAATATTGTAATTACAAGTGACTAGTATGTTAATTTCATTGGGCTTGTCATCGAGGCTTGCAGCGAGGGTTTCTTCGAGGTAGGTAGGGGAGAGCGCTGCGGCACAGCGGCCCATATATTAGCCGTCCGAGCATTGGCTTTCTCAAGTGGCCGTAAATACAGGCCGTAAATAAGGCTGACAGAAATGCAGAATGCATCATTTCCCAGGGCAATAAAACGTAGCGAGTAAATATTTCGCCTTTTATTAGCTGCTTTTTTTCCCCACTGGCCGATATGTACCTCCGGAGCAGATATTTCGATAAATCCTTCGATGGAAAAAGGCCCAAGACAGCACTGTGGCAGGGAGACAGGGCCACAATGTGGGGAGCTAATCGATAGTCTTTAAGGCTCTCAATATACTGTGTCAGATTTTGGAATAGCATGGAGAAGAGCTGGCACCACTTTGAACAGATTCTGGACCAAGACTAAATGGCTACAGCAGTCGTTTGACAACCCCAGACAAAACACTTACTAATAACACTCATATTGTAATACAGGGCTACCACTGTTTACAAGTGAGGTCTCCTAAGCGTTAGAGGAGGGGCTACAAAACAGCAGCAAGCTCTCTTCAACATACACCAGACACTACTTTTTTCTTAAACTACGTATGATTCTAGGTTACAATCTTCACTTCACTGTACAGTTAGAAAAGCTGTGCTCCTTCTGCGAATAAAAATCTTCACAAAATCGTACTGTGAACTTAAAATTGTGTTGTTGCATTCCTACTGTAGACTACAACTCGCTAGTCAAACAAAACAGGCAGTGTTATCAAGTATCACCTTTACAATGGTATTAAAAACAGAACAATTGGGCTTCAATATTGCAAAAAAGAGTGCAGGTTTACCGGTTCACATACACACAGCCATCTACTAACCTCAGCAGTATAGTATAGGACTTCTATCACTGCCCCTAAAGCTCTGACACTGACAGTTGTCGTCAGGAACCTTCTATAGTAAGGCATGGTAGTCAGGTCAAAACCCAAGATAGAAATTGTGATTTAAGCTTTGGCATTAATATCTCAAGCGTAAACTGGGCCAAAAGCAGTACAAAAGCATCACTAAACCGGGACTGAACAGACAAGGACTAAACATCTGTCTATCTGGAACTAAATTGGGCCAGGAATAACCATGCCCTATAGCAGGAGTAAAACTTGAACCAGTCTGTCATTATCTATTTAACAGATTTCATCTGCAAAACTTCCAGACACTGCAGAGTTCCAGTAAAGGCATTTTCGCACAGAACAATTAACTTAGTTGCCCACCCTGTATGCATAGGGATGGGTATCGTTAAGATTTTACTGATACTACTACTCTTATTGATACTGCTTATCGATCCAGTCTTTTAACGGTGCTCTTTATCGATACTTTTTGAGCAAAAATCTAATAAAGAACCTTAATTACTCTGTTTTTTAACCTTTTGGGGCATTTTTCATTCACAATATAGGCTACTTTATATTTGTAAAATTTTATCAAAACTATTATTAATGTAAATCTAAATAAAAATATGAAATGAGTATAATTTAAGAAGAAGCAGTAGCCTATTTATATATAAATAAATGCATAAGCTGTTTGTGGCAAATTCACGAGTGCACTCATGGGTAAACACTGGGTTTAGTTGGTTCTTATGGTAACTTACTCCACTGTGGACTGCTAACATTAGCCTACCATCTTTCTGTGTTCTTTGCCACTTGTTGCACTGTCATGTGACGCTTGTCCTATAATACTGGGTCTCACTACCGATCCCTATGTATGCAGTTCTCAGAACTACCCAGCCCCAGAAACATTATGTCAGCTTGCATTCACACTGCTGACAAGAACCGGATAGAAATTTTGTGACGTAAGCATCATAACAGTGTGTGATGTTGCGTAAACACAACATCCAGCAACAAACCACTAGGATGGAGCGCAAAGACAGCTAAACCACATTGTTCAGGTGGTATATCAACATAACAGAGTGGAAAATGTGCTGTATAATGTCCTGGAGTTCACAGAGAGAGTGAGTGGACAAGAAGGATCCAGCATCAATTACTACTAATTAATTTTATGACTGTGAAAAGGAAAGTGGAGCACCGCCGACAATTGATTAGTCTGGTTAGTCTAACTAGCTTAAAAATTTGTAACTCATGGGAGTGTTACTAGTTAATATTTCAGGTGTATGGCAATAAACTGTGATGTACATGCTTTATGTCTCTAACTACATAATTGCACCACTGAACAGTAGGGATGGGTACCAAGACCCGGTATTATAATGACACTGGTGCCACGCCATAACGGTCCATGTGGACCAATAAGCTTCTGCTTTAACAGTGCTCCTAATGGTACTGAGTAGTCGCAGTAAATGCCATGCGTCAAATATGTGCGTGTAATCTTTTCACTCCTCTTATAACCAACGAGACATTGTGTCTCACTTAGCTAAGGTGCTGTCTGTGTGAGTGGAGCAGAGCGGGTGGGGCTGCCGCACACAGCAGCGCGCTGCAGCACCAAAAACTCACAAACAGAGAGAGGAAAAAGTGTGGCTCAACTTCATCAAAGTAGACACCAACACTGCGCACAGGACATGGCGGGGACAAGCGTCACATGACAGCGCAACAAGTGGCAAAGAACACAGAAAGATGGTAGGCTAATGTTAGCAGTCCACAGTGGAGTAAGTTACCATAAGAACCAACTAATCCCAGTGTTTACCATGGGTGTGTTTACCCATGAGTGCACTCGTGAATTTGCCACAAACAGCTTATTCATTTATTTAGATTTATTTATTTAGATTTACATTAATAATATTTTAGATAAAATTTTACTTTACTTTTTAAATTTTTTATTATGGTACGTTCACACCGGACGCGAATCAGGCGTCAAATTCGCGTCATTCGCGTCTAGTTGGACGCGTCTAGTTGGACGCGTGACCATTTTGAATTCACTCGCGTCATTCGCGCGTGAAATTCGCTCTATTCGCACGTGAAATTCGCGCGAATGACGCGAATTCACTCGCGCGAATGAGGCGAATTGTTCACTTCATTCGCGTCAAATGAGGGGCATGGCCGCTAGGGCTACTCCCAAATGAGCCTGTCCCGGTTTGGTCACCTGTGTCCCATGTGGCTGCGAGGACCTCTCCCCAGGACACTGCTGCTGTACAGCAGCATTAACCCCAGAGACAGAGCTGACAGTCTGGGGTTATTTCTTGTACATTAGCTCTCTCTAGTGGTTTTGGGGTCTAGTCTAGGCACAGGCTCTGTATTTTCTGTTGTTCTGGAGAGTGCAATAACTGCTAATATAACAAACACATCTCAATAGGCTGTTTTGGTAAAGTTATCCCCCCCTTTATATTTAATTGTATTTATTTGTGTGTTCTTGATGTCACGATGATCAGAGTGAGCCTCTGTCACAGGCTTGTATCACATATAACAGCTATAACCACACTCACACAAAGCCTAAACAGCCATATTTATATTATTCATAGTGTTCTCTATCAGGGCTGTTTTTGTTTCCTGTCTTCATAAAAGTAGAAGAGCTGCTGTAGGCTGCAGCTTTTATCTCCGGGTTCACTCTGAAGCCTCGATGATTGTTTTGCTGGATCTCCGAGGCAGGGATCTCCTCCTGTTACGTCGTACGTAACCACGTCATTGCTACAGCAGGTCCTGATTGGTTAACGCGCCGCGAATGTGCGCAGAAGTTCAAATTTTTCAACTTCCGCGATCAGAGCGTTGGACGCGAATCTGCATTGTTCGCGTTTTCCGCCGATTCGCGTCTCCGCCTATTCGCATGACTCGCGCGTCAAACGCTCAATTCGCGCGATTCGCTTGATTCGCGTCGCGCCATTCGCACCATTCGCGCCATTCGCGCCGCAGGACACTTGTTCGCGCCTGAACGCGGCTCTCCATAGACTTAACATGGAAATCACTCGCGCCTGACGCCTGACGCCTGATTCGCGTCCGGTGTGAACGTACCATTAGATTTTTGCTCAAAAAGTATCAATAAGAGCACCGTTAAAAGACTAGATCGATAAGCAGTATCAATAAGAGTACTAGTATCAGTAAAATCTTAACGATACCCATCCCTACTGAAGAGTTCCTAGTCCGGCTGCAAAGTCCCTCCTCTGAAGTAGGAGCTAAAAGGTTACAGCAACTATGGCCCTATCCCCAGTTCTTATTACGTGTTAATGCACAACAAAACGGAATAGTTCCTGTAAAGGTTATAGGAACTGCAAAAAGTTCCTTTAGTGCAAAGAGCCTGTGTACCACCAGTGGTTCCCATAACACAGTTTGAGAACCACTGGTCTATAAAATGTTTGCGATTAGATGGGAAAAATATATATATTTTTCTCTTTCAACTCGCAGTTAATATCAAAGTATTTCTGTTTGTATCTTTTTAATATTTATATTGGGCACAGATATAGTTGTCTGGTGTGTAATTTAGTGAATGGCACTCTGACAGCAGCACAAGTCCAAGATACAGTTCTCTACAGAGATATTCTAACATAATAAAAATCTTACTATTTGAATATTTCCTTCATTTGACAGTTAGGTTTGCAGATATGTCAAATGTTTTTATTTTATTTATTTTTTTCAGATTTTGTTGCATACTCTCCCTCATTAAAATAAAAATGTTCCTGTGTGTTGCTAAATCTGGACTCTCCCGTCACATACTTCAGTTCTTCAGTCCATACAGCTACAGGAACTAGCACAACAACAACAACAACAAACTCCTCCATCTGTCTTCCCCCCAGTATGAGTAGCAGATATGGAGCAGTGGGTGAGAGTATTTGGGGACAAACGTGGCGCACGGATCTCGGATGTTCCTCAGGGAAAGTGTTAGCTGCAGCGAACGCGAGCACATCCAGCTCAAAGTGATAACGACCTCATTAAAAAACTGCAAAAGTGGTTTAACACAGCAGCCTATATGCAAAACATGCAGCGAGCAGGCAGCACTACAAATGTGTCCTCAAAGAGTCTGCAGCTATTCACTAATGATCAAGATTAAAGACTTTTTGCACCAAGGACCAAGTCGGGTATAAAATGGAGAAGTAAATTAATTAGTCTTCTCAGTGGCAAAGTCGTTAGCTCTGTCGCCTTACAGCAAAAAGGTCCCAGGCCTTTCTGTGGGGAGTTTGCATGTTTTCTCTGTGTCTGGGTGGGTTTCCTCAGGGTGCTCCCGCTTCCCCATTAACCTAAAACAGGCGCAATAGGCTAATCCTCCAGCTAGGTACTCCTGACCAAGTCACACAGTCAGGGCAGTAAATAGCATAATCAATTATAATATTGTATATAGTGCTAATTATTGTTGTGGGTATTATAACATTTTAAACACTAGTATTATTAATCATGTACTAGAACAGTATTTGACAGCATAAATAGCCTATAGTATTACAATTTATTATACAATATCTAGTTGGAAGTGTATGGTATTGTATGGTGTTTTGTATTGTGGTATATGCATTGTATTATAACTTTATTATTATTATTTATTATTATAACGTTATTGATGATCAGTATAATATTTTTGACTGCTCTGTTGTTTTCATTTGTGCTTATTTTGTCAAATGCTCAAAACAAACTTTAAATATAAGATCCTGGCTCAAGACCTGGAGAAGGGTCCCAAAGCACTGCACTGGTTCAGAATGTGGGGTTAGAATGTGATCAGCAGAAAAAGGCTAAAACTCAGTGGAAAAATTTCAGAGAAAAAATTTCACAAATCCAATAGCAGCTGCTAAATCAACAAATTTGTATTTTCTAAGTGGACCATATTACATGGATCAATGCAACTCCTTGTTTCTTTGCTGTTTTGGTAAAATTTCTCTCTACGTACCCTATATTTTCAAAAGTATTCACTCACCCACCCAAATAACTGAACTGGGATTATGGTGTGGGGTTGGTCCCTTAGTTCCAGTGAAAGGAACTCTGAATGCTTCAGCACCAAGAGATTTTGAACAATTCCATGCTCCCAACTTTGTGGGAACAGTTTGGGGATGGCCACTTCCTGTTCCACCACAGCACAAGGCAGGGTCCATAAAGACATGGATGAGTGAGTTTGGTGTGGAAGAACTTGACTGGGCTGCAGAGTCCTGACCTCAACCTGATAAAACACCTTTGGGAGGAATTAGTGCAAAGACTGCAAGCCAGGCCTCAACACCAGACACAAAGATGTCTGATGTAGATAGATGCAACGGGTGGGCTGACGTCAGATTAAACCCTATGGATTAAGAATGGGATGTCACTTAAGTTTATATGCGTGTAAAGGCAGCTGAGCTAATACTTTTGGATATATAGTGTTGCTCCCACTACATTTAGTAAAGCACTATTGTAATGAGTCCAGTTGACTCGTGTGAACCTTGTATCTGATTCCACACAAATGTTTTCTCTGCCTCTTAGCCGTTTTGCCATGACCAGCATCTAAGAAATCCATTCAGAAAACCATGATTAACTTGCTGCTTGGCTACGCTGGGGGAACAATCATCTAGCCATCACACGTACTATGCTTTATTTAAGGTAAAAAAAAAGTTACATCAGCTTGGCACTCACTTTGTGCCTCGTGCAACTCATGTGTAACTGTACCTAAATATATTTTTTACTCAAGTAATAATTAGCTTTTGTCTTCTTAAGTAATATTGTTAGGGTAACAGTACTTTTATTTACAGATGTATAGTGCTTTTAGTTCCTCTCTTCATGAACACTGTTAGGAGATCCTCCTGAGTGGAGCTACAAGCCTACTCCACAACTTGCTTGTGCTTTACTTTTTCTCTGGTTCCTCTTTTGGTAAGCTCCTCTCATGGTAAAACGAAGCCTAAAACAAAGCATTTCAGACAGGTTGTCTTAACATTTCAATGCTGTGGCTTAACCGGAAGGTTGGTGGTAGTGTTGCAGTCAAGAGACCAAGACCAATGCGAGTCCAGAGTGAACTGAGGCCATGACAAGGCCAAGACTTTCAAGGTTTGAGACCAAGTCTAGATGAAGACTTGTAAGGACCAAGAACAAGGCAAACTAAGACCACGTCAGGATCAAACCCTCTGAACTAACGCTAAATAAAGGGGAAAAATAAAACAAAAAAGTGGTTCAAATACATAAATGATTATTTTAATGCAAAAGACTCCAAAAAACTGAGAACAGATCATTTTACTGGTTCTTTAATCCAGAAAACTAATTACTCCAAAATTATGGCATTTTTATAACGTCTTATAACGTTTAGTAAACAAAATCTCTGAGACCTTCACATCCAAGACCGAGACAAGTCTGAATAAAATTGGATTCATGACCTAGACCAAGGCTGAGTAAAACTGCAGGCGAAATCGAGACAAGACCAAGACTTGTAAAAAAATAAAAAATGGTCTCAAAATCAGTCTCAAGAAAAAAACTGGTCTCAGGTGCTACAACACTAGTTCTCACCCACTTCACACTGACACTTCCCCCACTTTGCCTATGTATGAATGAATGTGTGATAGTGTGTTTGGCGGTGGTCAGAAAGGCTGTAGGCGCAAAATGGCAGCCACATTACTGTTAACTGTGGCTACAGAAGAGGCTCACCACTAGTGTAAGCACTCGAGACTGGTCTTGAGACCATATTTTTATGATCTTGGTCTCATCTCAATCTCAGCTGCAGTTTTACTAGGTCTACAGTCTCGGATGTGGCAGTCTCAGAAATTGTATTTAACAAACATTATGAGAAAATGCTATTAATAATTTTGGAGTAATTAGTTTTGCGCATTGAAAAAACAGGAAAATCATCTGTTTGTGGAGTCTGTTGCAATAAATCATTAAAATAGTCATTCATGTATTTGAACCACTTTTTTTATGTTTTTCCTTTATTTAGTATTGTTCACATGGTTTGGTCTCAGTTTGCTTTAGTCTCAATCTTGACTTGGTCTCAGAACTGTGAAAGTCTTGGCCTTGTATTGATTTGATTATTACAGTCTTGACTACAACACTATCACCACCACTGAGTTTGACTGAGGACTGAATGAATAATAAACCAACTGTAAAACTGACTTCAAGTGTCTCTAAAAGCACTATATAAAACTGATGCCTTGTGTATTGGATGTAATAGATTAAACTGTTTGAGTGATTACCCAAGTGAATTTCTCAAGTATTCCATCAAAAGAGATTTGATGCCATCACAGTGCCATTATTTTCACAAGGGAAAACCTGCTTGTTCATTGGTGTACACACTTGTGAGGCCACATAAAAATTCCTAAGGACCTAGTCCATCTTCTTTATGTTGTTTGAATAACCCCGTGTATGAATAGTGCCAAATACACAAAACAGTCTTGTCTTGCCATAGCGCTCCTTTAACGCCCATCAGTGTCACCGTGTTTACACTTTATCCTTTGAACAACAGGAGTGGTTTAGTCCCACTTTTGAAAGCCATTGTCTTCAAGCCGAGCCCGATAAGTGGAGGACAATAAATCCCCTGTATCCGTCTCCATCCCCCCGGGCTCCTGGCCAATGCTGGGCTCGGCGCGCTCTTAAATACACTTGACCAGTCGATGGCTCAAAGTCACACCGGCCCCTCGTCTGGAAATCAAACAGGAAGGTGCCACAGTTGTGTTAAGACGCCTTTTAGTCCATTAAAACAACATTACAGGCAAAGGAGCACTGCCATTATGTGCGTCGGCCAAGGCAGATCTCTCTCTATGACTGTCTCCTGTCTTTTTTATCAAGATTCTGTTACAAAAATAGACCCAGAGCAGCACTCGGCTAATGAATTTGATATGGTATGTTTCTGTCAGTTGTAAATACGGAGCTGTGTAGATGTGCTGACCTGCGTTTTGTTTTTTTCACCGACTGCAGATCTCATCGTGCTGCCACGAATGATCAAACGTGTTGCAAGACGTTTTAGAGGGCAACGGCATATCAGGAAGATTTCCCACAAGTCTCTCTGCTACAAAGATATCATTTAGAAAGACAGCTGGTTTGTTTGAAGACTAAAATGAGTGTGGTTTCTGGAGAGCATTGTCAAAAGAGAACAACCAGTTTAGAAAAACAATAGCAATGCGACAGGGACTAAAGTAAGGGCCCAATTATGGAACATGTGTCGTAGTCAAAAGCATGGTTAAATTTGTGAAAAACAACAGTAGTGACTTAAGCTTTTGATAAATTGAACTATCAAGATGAGACACTGCAGTTTGAGGTTTTGGGACAGTTTGCTCCTTTACATGAAGCTTTCACACTAATAAAGAAAATGTCCAGTTTACACATGCATCTATAGATTTATATTTCAAATTTTTACTTCAAGGGGTATTTTCTCAAAATTAGTTTCTAGCAGTTTGGACATCTTACCCCGTAGTTTATAGGAAACAAACAGAATCACTTTATAAAGGCGTGAAAAGCTCAAAATGGCAATAAAAACATTTTGCTTCTTTCTCTTGCATAGAACTTCATAGAACAAAAAAAGCTCTCCTTGCACAGAAAGTTTGATTAAGATTGCCTTATTGGTTTTCTCAAACAACTCATCTTTAACTATTTTCACTGTCCAATTCTAGCACATTTGTTTGCATTTTAATAAGCATTACTAAAACAAATGGTTACATTACATTAATTTCCTTCATAAAATTAAGAAAATCTACCCAAGATATTGGTCCAAAACTGAGCCATCGGCTGTTCTGAATTTTAAAATCTGGTATTGCATCGGCCATAGAAAAACCCATATCAGTCGACCTCTACACTCAGATATCTTCATTCCAGTCGCATCTACAAGCACCACATTTTCCAGAGGTTGTACTAACAGCGCAGGTCCAACCTCAGTTGACCAGAGTCTGCAGAGAAAGCCTCTTGGATGAGAGGTGAACTGTCTGGTGAACTTTAAAATGTCCAGATGACATGATTTTGTATTTGAGATTTAGATTTTCCAGTCATGTTCTTAACAATATTTTGGAGGTTTTTATTGAGGGATTTGTTAATATATACACTGATTCTTGATTTATTGGGCATTTTACTCCTAAAAACAAGTGAAAATATTTTTTTTTCTAGTTTACTGAAAGACAAAATAAGATATCTATAATTTGTACCCATATAAGAATGTATTTAAGTTTTGAATGTCTAACCTGTTTGTTTTATCCATTTTATCTATGCATGCATTGATTCAATTAAGCAAAATTTATATGATTTTGTAAAATAAGAGATGTTTTATTTTTATAGTGTATTTTGGCCTCTATGTTGGAATATTTTCAGCTTGTGTAAAAATCATTTGGTATTATAGTTCAGTGCATTGGCATCAGGGACTGGCCACTCCCTATTTAAGATGGCTCCTCAGCACTTTTCAAATGTTTGTCTGATGAAGGCCCAGTGCTGAAACGTTGCCATACCTCACTTGGAACTAAATCTCACTTTTGCAAGTTTGACAGTGTGCAGGAGTTTTCTCTTCTTTAATTTTGATGTGCATTACTTCGCGCCCGAAGCACTTCTTTGTTAAACCTGGCTGTCTATGATATTCAGATGATGTTGTTTTTTTTTTATGTGTGCACATTTGCGTATTTTTATGTATATAGTACCGAATTTGCTTATGAAAACATTAACACTGATATCTGGTACTTAAAAACCATTCCTTATTCACTGGTGGTGTCTCACCTTAAATAAGTTGTTGCTTTTTGTTTTGTGGTCATAAACAAAAAGCGCAAAAAGCTCAGCAAAGTCAATTTTGCATAATAGGGGACCTTTAATCTGGTGGTATCTAACATCATGTAAAATACACACAGCACATCTGCTCTTAATAATGGGATAAATTAAGTAAAGAAGAAGAAAAGCCATGGTAAAGTTTAGTTTGAGCGCCACAGTGGAGATCCTCACAGCTCTGCAGATCCTATCAGCCTTATTGTTACCTTCACTTCCTGATTATTCCAACATGCATTGTCAGCTGTGTGTGTCAGTCAATACACCCGCAGAGCCCGTGTGCCATAAAAGCCAATATCAGATGAAGTCATCAAACCAGAGCTAATCCAGCCGTCCTTCAGGCTTCAGTGGGGTTCACACAAGCCATCCAGTAAAATCTAACATTCCACTCCTCTCTACTGTACTGGATATATACAATATACTCTATATACTGTATAAATTTGTGTATTTGCAACACAACTCATGCCTTATCTTACAATTTAATGATAAAACGTGACTAAAGAAACCAGTTACAATGTTGAACTTGAGAATTACAGTGTTTGTTCACTGCCTTGGCTAATGATGGACATCTAGGTGAAGTAAGATATGCTTTATTGTCCTCATAAGAAAAATATGTCTTCTTCATTTGACCCATCCTTAAGTGCCACTGGGACATTTTGTCAGGAGCAGTGGGTGACTGCAGTGCACCAACTCAGGGACGCTTCTCTAAACTTTGAGCCACAATCCTGGTCAGGAAGAGTAGCTAGCTGGAGGAATAGCCTACTGTGCTTGTTTTAGGTTGATGAAGGAAACCAGAGCACCCAGAGAAATCCCACCCAGACACAAGAGACGGAGAAAATATGCAAAGTCCACACAGAAAAGGCTCAGTCTGGTCAGGGAATCACACACACAGTGCTAACCACTTTGCTACTGCTATCCAGTAGAAGTCTACTCTATAAATAAGTAAGTTAAAGTGTTTGACGGTGCAATACCCTCCAGGAGTGACAAATCCAAATCAAAAGCAATTTTTCATTTTGGTGGAACCTTCTGGTCTTCACGTGACTCTCCTTCTAAGTCTGTAACAGACCAGTTCTCCAAAAATTTGCTTGCTTCTGATTCATTACAACAGTGATATTTAAACCATCATAACTATTAAGATGTACAGTCAGCTTGCAAATGTTGAAGTCTGTAGTATAAAATAGACTTCATTAGTAACCCCATGTTCTGTACAGACTGCATACACTTCCTAATAATATACAGTATAGCCTGCATAGCCATCCTAATCTCTTAGAATCCTAGCAGGCCGGCTGTCACACAGACTCTCTGAGTGGAGTCTGCATGTCCTCCCTGTGTTACCGTGGCGTTCTCCCACCATCCAAAGCATATGTTGGATGGATTGCCCCTAGTGAATGAACATGAGGCTAGATGGTTGTCTGTCTGTGTATGTCCCTGTGCCAGCCCTGTGACTAACTGTCCACTACCAAGGAAGTATCCCGCCTAAGGCCCACAGTTGCTGGGATAGGCTCCAGTGCCCATGACCCCGAGGAAGAATAAGCGGACAAAGATGAATAAATGAGTAATTAGTCCTTAAATTAAGTTCTAGGGGGCAGAACATGGCCAATTGGACAAAAATGTAACACATTTTGAGAGAACTTTAACAAGTCAGAAAAATTTGCTCATTACCAACAGAACAAACAGAATCTGAAACAACAGAGGTAATGGTCAGTAGGATAGACTTTGGGCAAGAAATTTGGAATAAGAAAGGTTCCAGAATCGTTTCACTTTGAAAGAAATTGAGTGGATCCAAATGGAGAGGCTAATTAATATCGTCCTATTCGGTTGTTTCCTCCTGGGGTCACCACAGCAAATTATCTGCCCCCTAGCTTGTAGTAATTTACTTATTTGGCCTAGTTTTTTATCTCAGATACCTTCCCTGATGGAACCCTCTCCATTATCCAGGCCTGGGACCAGCACATAAAGTTCACTGGCTTGTGACCCTAGTGGCTGGACTGGAGAGGCTAATTAATACATATACCAACAAATGCATGTTTCCATACAATGACGCGCCACATTAACGTTCCTTATCAAGGTCTATGAGTTTATGAGTGAACCAAATGACTAAAGATGCCAGAAGACAAACAGTGCTTCCATAGGACAAACAAAAGGCTTGTAAGCTGGAAATTGTTATTGTGGTTGGAGAGGTTAAGTTCAAATTGCACGGGTGTTTGTTTCTCTGGTCGGACATTGGGAAAGTCTGCACTTGAATGCCACAGTTTGTATCTGGTGGCAAAGCGATGACACAGAGCAGAGCTGACCAGTAACTCAAACCCGATAATCCGCTGTTGATGAGGCTCGGAAAGAGAAAGTCAGCTAAACTTTCAGAGAACTTGTCTTTTAGGACGGGACTTCGCAGGTGAGAAACAGCTGCACGAACAAGAGCGTTCAGTTTCAAGAGGCAAAGATAAGGGCAGACTGGGGAGGCAGGCGAGGCATGCATAAGTGAGGTAAGGTGGGTAGAGCAGCCCAAATCAGTGCTAAACAGTACTTAGTATTTCAGACTGGAGTAGAACTAAGACTGGACTGGAGTCAGAACAAAGTGTGAATTGAAATTGATCAAGCTTTGATACTAGCATAGGGCAGAATAATCAGCCGAGCCATACACAGTAAATATCCAAGTGTTAAATTAACACTTAAAGAGTACACTTTATACTATGTCTGAGTATAAATAGTTCTTATCTATAGTGCTAAATTGACTCTGTCTTCAGTGTTCTTGTCCACAGCACCATGACACTGGTGAACAGTGCCTCACATGATCTCATGTCTTTAAGATTAAAAAGACTGGATTTAAATGCACTCACTAGACCTGCAGCGTGAGGAAAATCCCGCAGGACCCGACCCAAATCCTTCGGGATCGGGCAGTATTGTTGGCCAGTATTGTCGAAGAGCAGCGGAAAAGAATCAACAGACAGAACAGAGCACGGAGAGTGAAACTGGGAGCCACTGTGTTTATCCTCCTCAGTATGAAACACAGGATCTGTCGCTCAACAACATACAGCAGCACAAGAACCAGAGCTTTAACAGAACATTAGATACAAGTTAATGCTCTTCTCCTGAACGCGGTGTGTGACTGTGGCGTGTGTCAGTACAAGCTGACACACCGGTGCCCAGTAGAAAAGCTCGTCGTATAAAAAATTCGAGGGACCCGTCAGGACCCATGAGAATCCCTCAGGCAGTCAGGCCATGGTAGACATCGGGACCGGGACAGGAGCGGTCGGAGAGGCTTCAGGAGCGGGAATGAAAAATCAGTCTGGGCAAGTCTCTAGCACTCACTCCCATCAATGAATGGGCAATGTTTGAAAAATGTGCATCTTTGGTGAACATTCCATCACCTGTAAAACTAAAACCAGATTATTTAGTAATTCAAATGGCTTATTATGATTTTCAATGTAAATGAAACTCAAAAAGTTCTAAACACTATGTTCCACTAGAAATGACTAAGCCCTTGGGATAAGGGGTGAAACGTCCTAAAAAACAAACCTTGTCCAGATTACCTTCTTTTTTAATCTTTTTACTGTGTTCCTGAAATTTAATAATAATTTAAAAAAAAACATTCAACTGTACTCAAACTAAATATATAATATAGTTTTGCCCACAACAGGCATGGTCTAAACATGACTCAGAGGAACAGTGACACACATGACTCCTGCATATATACTCTGGCATAGTGTTAAATTCAATCTTGAAAATGTACCATGTAGGTACAATCATAAACTCTTTTATGTTGCCATACTGTTAAAATCTCCTATGTAGAAATGTGGTGAAATTTTATCTAATTTTTTTCATAAAAGCATTTGAGCTATACTATATGCAGAATAATTTTAAAATTAGTTTTTTTTTTTTTTTTTTTTTTTTTTGTGAGATTCTATTAAATCAAAACAACCATAACCAAGACACAACACCATCAAGTACATTAGCTTTTCTTCATCCAGTTCACTTTCTTTTTGTGACATTTCCAAATGTGTCTTCATAGTTCAGTAGGTTACTGAACCCAGAAGCAAAGAACTTTGCTGGTGCATGTACCAATGTGCAGCTTCCACCAATATGTGCCATAACTGACACAGGCTCCAAATCTGAAGACCCAGTTTTTGAGATTTTCTAGAATTACTACAAATTACAATGCACAACATGATTCAGCTAGAACCTGTCTGCATTGTGGGACACAGATTAGTTCTGGTCAAACGGGTCTCACTTTGTGAATCAAAAGATTCCTTTAAATTTTCATATTTCATTAAACAGCAAGTTGTTAAAAGTAGTAGTGGCGCAGCACAGAAAGCTGGGGATACACAGGAACAATGTCTACTGTTCACCGAAGCATTAGCTCACACAGCATCACAAGCCAGGCTTTACTCTTGCCTTTTTATTAAATATTGGCTACACATTTGTGTTTAAAAAATGTATCTCATATTGTACAACTTCTTAAAACGCTACCTTAATCTGAATATGCTTTTAACATGTAAACAGTAATATTCCAGTTGTTGCTGACCATGTAAACACCTTATTCTGCATTTTAGCTTAATCTGATTATGAATCTCAATTGGAATGTAAACGCAGTCATTGTCAGGTATTCACCATAATATACCATCTTTGATCGTACAACTGTGAGATTGCTTCTATCCATTTCTTAAGCCACAAAATGTCAACGCTGATAGTTACTACCCACCTCTGCAAGTAAGTCATTTAGTCTTGTCTGGATTAAACCTGCTTGTTATGGATAAAGGATGACAAGCGAATCAGTTGAGGTTAGAACTGCAGAAGCATGCCGTGTTAGATAGATGGTAGGAAGTCTGCGTCGGATCATTCAGCAGACAGGGAGGGAGGGAAGGAGTGAGGGAGC
The DNA here is from genome assembly GCA_020698575.1 of Bostrychus sinensis. Lineage (NCBI taxonomy): Eukaryota > Metazoa > Chordata > Actinopteri > Gobiiformes > Eleotridae > Bostrychus > Bostrychus sinensis. The sequence continues at coordinate 29,205,957 of CM036256.1, forward strand.
AGCCCCAAACAGCTTAGTCACAGGCTTAGTTGAGGTAGGTTAGCTGTGAAGATTGGACGTATTGAACGACAGGAACAGGCTCCAGTGACCAGCGTTTAATCCATCCACTGTAACATTAGCATTTCCTCCAGCTATGCCTCCTTCTCACCGAGTCTTTCATTCCCTCAAGGCCACGCTGTGCTCCTCCAGTAACTCTACAGCACTTTGGCAAACAAGCACCTCTTCCAAGCACCTCCAATCCTCATATCATCAGTTTAAGCTACTTAATCAGTCAAGAGAATGAGGAAATGGCATGCATAATGTAGGAACTGAGTTTGAGCAGATTGCAACACATTTTAGTCCGCAAAGAAGTCATTATAGCCACCAAAAGTGCACATTTCTGCACAAAGGTGGTGATATATCTGCAGTCAGTGAGTGGGTGGAGAACATTAGCAAAAATACTCAGCTGTGTTTTATAGACACACGTCACTGGCCATTATTATATTAATGACCATTATTACATTAATGGCAGGCATTATGTTATTGGCCATTAATTAAGTCACTGGGGATTCCAATGTACAGTTTTGGCATGATGACATTTCCATAAAAATTTAAGCTAAGTAAAATGTTCTGGTGGTGGTGCCTCCTATACTGATGGCAGACATGGAACTGGGAAGAGAGAAGGATCGCTTTTAGCTGGTAAACTGCTGCTGAAGTTGAATCCATAGAAATTTGCCCAGTAACCCATAGTTTATGATGCTGCTCACAAAGCCACTTTTGGGACACTGTTGAGACTAAAGTGGCCTTGTACCAAAAAAAAAAAAAAAAATATTGTGAGCTAAAGTTAGAAAAAAAAGCACAAAAATGTCCTATCAGCTACGCAAGATGTGCATTCTCATGAAAACTAACACTAACTGTAAACTGTGTAAAATGTATGCCGCTGGCACCTTGTGCTGCTGCGAAACCTGCCTCGTCACCCTAATGTCAGCCCATAGAAGGATCAGCATTGCACCAAGATGTAACTAACAATCAGAAATATGTGAATCCTAGCAACTGTACCTTTAAGAGAAATTGTAAAAGAACTACTCTATGCATAGCAAAATCCTAAATGGCTACAGAACTAAAACTAGTGCTATGAATGAAATAGTATAGAAGGAAACGTGTTGCTTGTCTGAAACTGACCTACTAAATTCAGCACCACACTCCAGTGTTTTTCTTCCTTTCCTAAAATACTCCGCCGTCTGTTTCTGAAGGGACGGGTGTAATGGGATGGTAATGTGTGAACACAGTGAACAGAGGCTTTCATTCTTGGACAAATCTTTGGAGGAGATGCTAACGAGGCTTTGGAGGAAATCGGAATCTATAACAATCACATAAGGAGCGGCGGACACAGATGAGCCGAGACACGGTCCCCCTGGCCCGTTTGTCATGAAGGTGACCTGAAGGAGCTGCTCCAATTTAGAGCTGCCTTCGTCCTGCTTATTTAACTGAGTATTAATTCATAACTTTGGCTTCATTAAACCAAGAAACAAAGAGGTGCTCTGACAGACACCGACTGAAGAACAAAAACAAAATGTGGTTGACTGTTGTAAGCTACATGTTTATTTATTTAATACAAGTCCATCATAGATAAGGCCAGCCATTCCCAAAATCAAGAGAACTGAGGGCCCCTACAACTCTGAAAATCCCATGCAGACCACCAACACTAAAATTCACACAGTCTTTTCAATATACAAAGCTATGCCTCATTTTTTTCGCCCCATAGTTTGCAATAAAAACATTACAAATGTCCAAAAACAGACTGTTGGTTAAAAATTATAGAAAAATAACCAAACATTATTTCAAACTCAGTTTCCTTTATGTACTTAATTTAAACTTAGATTGTTTCCTGTCCCATGCCATAGAACAGAGATTCCCATACTATAGTTTCTGCCAACTATAGTCTAATTTGCTTTGACATAGTCTCAGAATGAAAGAAGTGGGGTAAGTGTTCGCCAACCAACCAGAGGGTTGGTGGTTCGAACCTCGCTCGAAGCCCATGCTGCTCTGTCTCTAGGCAAGACACATTGCCTATAGTTACTGTATGTGACTGACCATGTCTAAACCAGGTCTAAACCAGCACTTCACCAGGACTAAATCAGGTCTAAACCAGCGCTACACCAGGACTGAACCAGGTCTAAACTATTACTAAACCATGTCTAAACTCCGACTAAACTAGAACTAATCCTGGTTCAGTCCTAGTTTAGAAGTAAACCAGGACTGAAACATGTCTAACCCAGCACTACACCAGGAATAACCAGGACTAAACCAGGACTAAAACAGGATTAGACCAGGCCTAAACCAGCACTACACTAGAATTAAACCAGGTCTTAATCAGGTTTAAGCCAGCACTACTCAAGGACTAAAACAGGACTAAACCAGGACTAAACCAGGACTAAACCAGCACAACACCAGGAAAAAACAAGAATAGACCAGGACTAAACCAGGACTAAACCAGGACTAAACCAGGACTAAACTGGGTCTACACCAGGACTACACCAGGACTAAACCAGGACTAAACTGGGTCTAAACCAGGACTACACCAGGACTAAACTAGGACTAAACCAGGACTAAACTGGGTCTAAACCACCACTACACCAGGACTAAACCAGGACTAAACCAGGACTAAACCAGGACTAAACCGGGTCTAAACCAGCACTACACCAGGACTAAACCAGGACTAAACCAGGACTAAACCGGGTCTAAACCACCACTACACCAGGACTAAACCAGGACTAAACCAGGACTAAACTGGGTCTAAACCACCACTACACCAGGACTAAACCAGGACTAAACCAGGACTAAACCAGGACTAAACCGGGTCTAAACCGGGTCTCAACCAGCACTACACCAGGAATAAACCTATGTAGAGAGGAGTTCCAGACCTACTTCAGTGGCCATTGCTGACCATGGTGGTTATTTTTAGGGCCTCTAAACCAGGTAAAAAGAAGATCTTTTGTCTGTCCATTACATGAATACCTGGGCTAACTGTGATGATCCTTTTGTTCTGACTGGAGCAGCCCGACCTCTCCTCCTCCTCCTCCTCTTGCCTGCACCCCTCTACATTTTTGCAAAAGAGACGCTTGCTTCAAAGTGCTGCTCTCTCTCACGCCGCTTTGCTCTTAGCCTCTAAAAAGCCTGGATGGTGCCAGAACCATGGTGCCACTTTTCATGCCATCCAAAGGGGCCACCTGAGCCTGCCATTCCAGATGCCCCGCACACCCCCCAGCTCCTAACCCACAATTCGGGGCAGCAGTGGCGCCAGCTCAGTGCAAAAATGATTGGTTTTTAAGGTTGTTGTTTATTTTTTTAAGGTTTTCCACGGCTAAAGAACGAGGACTCACATGGTATCCCTATGGAGCAGCATAGTGGGGAGATAGAAAGTACAATAGAACATTATACAAACACACGCACACAGCCACGCACTCACCCAGCACTCGTCAGTCCAAGGCTTAAACAGGTCTAAAGCATGCTCATGGACAGTGTGGTGCAGACTGGGCTGGATATGTGAGAGGACCACTCGGCTGGAGTTAAACAAGAGCTCTATGTGGATTCAATTGTGTCTGAACAGTGCAGTGCCTACCACCTCACTTTGTCTTGAGACTAACATTTTCTTCGACTTATGGCTTGAGTTTGAATGAAAGGCCTTTACACAAATGGAAGTGGATTATTAATTTGTCTTTTAGTTATATAATGTCGGTGGGTGTGGTGGTTAGCACTCTTGCATCACTGGGCAAGGCCTTTCTGTGTGGAGTTTGCATGTTCTCCCTGTGCCTGCCAAGGTTTCCTCTGGATTCCTCAACCACCAAAAAGATGTACAGTAGGTAAGGTAGACTTAATAGTCACCCCCCAGGCTCCCCGGAACCCTGAACTTGAGCCAGGATCCTGGACAGAAGTACTTAGCTAGCTGGTGGCTGGACTAGCATGTTTTAGATTGATGAGGGAGAGAACATGGGGAGATTATGTAAATACCCCATAGAAAGGCCTCACTTGGTCTGGGAATTGAACTCTCGACCTTCTTGCTGTGAGGCAACAGTGCTAACCACTTTGCCACCATGCATGGGACAAAACTCCCTAGCAAAAAAGATTAACCTCAGTTGGACTTTCCTGTTTGTCCCTTGTGCTGGTTCCCAGCCAGGACAAATTGAAAGGGTTGCATTTGGCATGAAAATCTATGCCAAAGTATCCTTGCAAATCAGATGACTGACTATAGCAATCCCTGAAGGAAATTGAGCTGTCGAAAGGAAAGTATTTACCAAGGAAAGTCCCATTCACATTACTAATCAACCCACTCTGAAACATGTTTTACTATAGGAGTCCTATGGACTGCTTTTATGGGAGACACCAGGGGTCTTAAAATGAAGAGAGAGAACTCATTTAAATATCAGCTCAAATATCAGATTAAAAAAATATGTTTTTTGATCTAATGCAGGGGTGCCTCTCAAAGTGGGACCAGGAGGCCAAAGTTGGCTCTTCAAGGGATTTGATGTGGTCCACAAGGAGGCACTGTGATTCATGAGGGGTATTTACTTTTGATTATGTTGTGCACCGAAAAGACATCATGAGATTTGATCATGGAGCATATTACACACAACCAGGGCTGGATAACAGCTGCCACAATGTTAACCAGACCAACCAGTCCACTTGTGTAAAGGCCCAAACCTAACGTAGCCTTGACAGTTTAACAAGCTAACAAAAAAGGTTAAACAAGCAGGTCATCTGGACAAGGTTTGTTTTTAGAAGACATTTCGTTACTTCATCCAGAGGACTTCATCATTTCTAAAGTCACCTGCTGTGTGAGTAAAAGTTTATATACAGTAGTTCCCTACCAGAGGGAGTGGTCAAACCTGATGAGACTCAGGACAGTCAGCAGCAATCAGTAGCTGAACGGGTCATTACCTGTAAGTCATTAGCATAAGGTCCCATATGGTCTATTATTAGAGTGAAACTTGGAATGAAATTGAATATGTTTTTGTTTCAGCACTAAGTTGTGAACCAGACACCTCCTCCCCTGTTTAAAGATGTTTTTTTTTTATTCTCACAAAAAAAGCTTCCCTAATACCACATTTGTACCAATAACTCTCTTTGGCCAAAATTCGGACATAGCTGTCTCTTTCAGGAGGAGGTAGACTGCAGACTGTGGTCCAGTTGAGTTATGTCTCCTGCTGGTACATTCTACGTTTGTTTGGTTTCGCCAGTATACAGATCACTGCATTTTTCACTGCACTGAACAGCACAGACCACACTGCTCTGTTTGTGAGAAGGGATTTTGTCCTTAAGGTGAACACGTCTCTGTCAGAGAGTGTTGCCAGGTTTGAATTGTACTGAAATGTTGTTATTATTAAAAATCTGTTTGGGTTATTCTGAAAGCCTGGCAATGTATAAGCTTCTACTCACACAGCAGTGGGCTTTAGAAATGATTAAGTCCTTTGGATGAAGTGACAAAACGTGTTCTACAAACAAACCTTGTCCAGATGACCTTCATGTTTAACTTTCTCTACTGAATACCCCTGGATTCCTGAGAGCCTACACAGAAGCTAACATCTTAGCTGTAGTGATTGTGTGTGATACTTCAACAGCCCACGTGTCCTAGAGGTGAATTTTGGTTGGTGAGACTTAAGGCACTCCTGGAGGATGGTCAGAGGGTCCAGGGCTGGGTCGTTCATGCAAGGGGAGGGGAGTTAGTGGCAGTTATCAGGAAGTGGAAGGGAAAAGGGAGGTCAAAGCAGGCAAAGTGGGCTGCAAGGGCCTGGTTAGAGATCTGAGCTAAAGTTAGACGATTAGCATTAGCCCCGATTGGATTAAACAGAGCCGCCCCTCCCATCTGAAAACCCCATCCACTTTGACTGATTCTGAAACATCAAAGCTAGCATTAGCATCTCATTTTCCTATGCAAATGCTAAATGAGAGGAGTGTGTGGGGAGAGGGCGGGGGGTAAGTCATTCATTTCGAAACATTTTCCGTGAGAATAGTGGCTGCCCCTCGAGAAAGAGCTCAGTGTTTTGGGGTTGGGGGAAGGGGGGGAGGGGGTCCTGGGGGCTGCTAGATATTACCAAAACAAACCACTCAGCAAACAAACAATTAGGCACTCATGAATTATGGACCAGCCGTCGAAAAGAGCAGGAAACCAAGGAGTGGGGACTGTGGCTGAGAGACACACGGTGGAGCAATAAGTGTTGGCGGCATAGACTGTATATAAAGATGGACACAGGGTTAGAAGTTAAACATAAGCCTGGCTGACTGTAACTGGGAATAACTGATAATAAAAACTAGTAAAAACAACAGTAGTTTCTGGGTGATTTTAAGGTGCATTTCCACTGGAATGTACGGTACAGTGTCAGTACGGGACGGTTTGGTACAAATAACCCCGAAACAGGCTTGTGTTTCCATGTCACACATGCACAACAAAAGTTGTGTTAATAAATTAAATATGAATTGTCTTTGACTTTTAAAATATGAAGGTGTTGCAAATATTTAATAAAAGACTAGAGTAAATCCTGATGTGCATCGTGTGAGGCTGGAGGTAAAGCTGTATTGACTTCAGGTTTACCACCAGCTTTTTATGTATTAAATTCACTTCTCTGCACCACTTTAACACATTTCAGCAACTGACCATATAACGACATGAATCTGACTTGAGCTAAATGCAATCTAAACTGTAAATGCTATGTTTTAATTCATGAAACAAGAGCAGCACTATGCTAAATCAGGAACAGCTGTTCCTAATATACACCAACTTTGTTTTTTGAAAAAAAAAAAAGTTGGTACAACATTTTGCATGCTCTCTCTCGTAATGGAGTTGTTTATGACAAAAACAATATGCATTTGATTAAAAAGTATATTTTTCCTTCTATTTCTGGTCTATTGGGTCTTGTTTTTGCTGGATTTAGGATTATTAGTCATCCAATCACAACTCGCAGCAGCAGATCCTAGACTTAGTACCCCTTGCTGAGGGTGTCTCAAATTTGGCATGGTACGGTATGCTTTCTAGGGACGCTTTGGACCACTTTGAATAATCGAAACACCAACCTACGCCGTACCATCCCAGTGGAAATGCACCTATTGTTACTAAAAGGGGACTTTTAGTTTGGGTTCATCACAAGGAACCTTACAACTGACTTTGAGGCTGTATTTTTTTATGTTTGTAGTGTTGGTTTAACCTTAACATTTTATGAGCATTATATAGTAATTATTTTTGTACTCATCCGACCAACTAGTGAGTCAGGACCCATGAAAGCTGTGCACGCAGTTCTGTTACAAGATTAGTGTTTTGTTTTGTTTTTTCATTTATTTTTATGACAAACTTAAACTAATTTACATATCAGTACAAATGGTTGTTGTTTATATATTTGTTTTATACTGACTTTGAATTAATTGCACCCATATCTGATAGTCACTTCCATTTTCAAAAGTAAATTTATTTATTTGTAATTTAATAAAGTAGGATTTGTGGTAAATGATAAATTAAATCTGAACATACAGTGACAAACTATTGTAGTTCACATTACCTCTGTGATCACATGTCCAGCGCTCTGATATTACTTATATGTGCTCGATTGGTTATGAGTTTCCAAAATCATCCTAAATATTTATAATTTGTGATTTTTGATGGCTAATGCTAACGCCTCCATTGAAAATGTATTATGGTCGCATATACGCAGCAACTACAGCCATCTTTGGCGTTGTGGGTTTAAGTCCAGACTCTGATTAGGAATAGAATTGGGATTTGACTGTACCTCTGTCCATCGTTATTTACAGTCAATGCCTGTGCATGTGAGTTAGCCTAAAAGCTGTGCATGCCTGTCCCGTATCTGTGGTAACCTGCCCTCCAAGCCACACATTTAACAAGTGCAGATGAGTGACGAACAGCGTGAGACAAAACAGACAAGAAGTGGAATGTGTAATCTACTCAGAGTGAATGTGCATTAGCCATCTTGTTTTATTTTTGTTTTTTTATTTTCCTTCACCGTCATCCTGTGATTACCTCTCGCAGACGCGCACAGTCCATGCAGCAATGATCCAGGAGGATATACTGAAGACCAGCAGAACAGTCCCGGGGCAGATGGTCATGAGGGTCTTCATGACAAAGCGGGTGTTGAAGTTGATCTTGTTGAGCGCTCCGATACTCCTGGAGGAAGCGTCCGTGAATAGTTTGCTGTGGAGGAGCATGACCCTGCCGATCAGGTAGAGCCGAAAGAACATGGGGATGGAGAGGATGATGTCCACGTCGGCGTCGGCCACCGAGGGGGTGTAGGTGAAGGCCAGCCGCGCCGTCCACGTGAACACGTACTGCCCCGGGATGGGATGGATGGCACACACCAGCAGCTCCAGCACGATGAAGAAGATACGCTCATACGTCATGGCTATCCTCCAGTCGTCCGCACCGTTGTCAACCATGAACAGCTGCAAAATACACAAGGACAAATACGCTTCTGAGTTTGGAAAAAATAAAAAATAAACATGCAAAACTGCCTGTTCACTAACATTTAATGTGTAAAGGCTCATTTATACTCTGTTAAAATGCATTAGGTTGTCTGCCTTCTGCCTTCATTTTGTCCTTATGTTGGCTATTTTCACAAAGCTTACAGTTACAAATGAACAGAGCAGTACATGTGTTGACCACTGGGGACACTAGTAAACACAAACAGTCAAAGCAGACGAAACAGCTGAACTTTTTAAGGAGTGTCTACAGCAAATTAGTCGCGGCTCATTCAAATGAACGTCACTACTTTTACCTCATTTTTGTGGCTCTTTTTCTGTAAATGTGAAAACCGCCGCCAATGCCGCCATGTTTGTTGTCCTTTTTCTTCAGTGTTGGTAAAATCTTTGACTGTGGCTGATTGCCCACTACAGGTTGTTTACCATAACACATGCACTGGCATGGAAAACAGTTGGAAGCATAAATGCTGTGTCCAGTAATTCAGTCGCTAGAGACCTTTGCCTGTCACAGATTGGCAGCCACACTTCTGTCATTCTGCCCCAGGACAGCTGTGTGCAGAAGTATAGTTTACCAGTGTGACTGAGGAGTGAATGAATAATGGACATTTAACATAAAGCATGTTTGAGAAGCTTGTAAAAACGCAGTATAAATCCAATCATCCAATCATCATCAATCCAAACATTATTATGATTATGATGATTATAATGATTATTAGGATTATAAAAAAGGCTTGGAGCGGGTGGATTTGTTTACATACAAAATGCGAGTATAAATGAGCCACTTTTGACAAGCATCTGTGGATATTCTTATTCATCCAGGTCATAATCAATCATCATCATTAATTGTCATGTGAATGTTAAAAAGACGTGATCTACTTATTTGTAATTTGTAGCATAAATAGACATGTTGTCCCATATCCAATTGTTAAGTAACAGTTCATCCAAAGGACACACACACTAGCAGTTTTGTTCTAAACTTCTTTTTAACCTTACTTTACTTTATTATTGCATAATAGTACTGAACTATTAACTTATAAAAGGGTTAACTCATATATAGACCTGTTGTGCACCTCCTTCTTTAACTACATACCAGATTCAGAAATAAGTATTGGAGAAAACATAATATCTCTTTGGAATTATGACAAAACTGTTGCAATAACAAACCTGACATGGGGGTATTCCATGAAGCAAACTAACTTGAAAAGCTAGGCAAGTCTGTTTTTTTTCCCTTAATTTCTGTTCCATGAAGTAGGCTTTTCATGAGCTGGACTAAAGCACCATGGAAGTCAATCCTGGTCCGGGGCAGCTTTAATGCTTTTTAAACTAACCTGAAGAACAGCATTGCACATTTAATGCATTGGATTTATATAGCGCCTTTCTATATACCAAAAGTGCTTTACACTGCATTATTCATTCACTCCTCAGTCACACTTGGTGGTTTTGAGCTACTTCTGTAGCCACAGCTGCCCTGGGACAGACTGATTGAAGCGTGGCCGCCATTTTGCGCCTACGGCCCCTCCAACCACCACCAAAAATAATCACACTGACACATTCATACAGGCAAGGAGGGTGAGGTTTCTTGCCCAGGGACAGGACAGTATGCAATGCTGGCAGCGGGTCTCGAACTGCCAACCTCAGGGTTAGTGGGCAAGTGTCTCTACCAACTGAGCAGCTGCCACCCCATTTACCAGTTTTGAAAATCTTGATCAGGTGAGAGCTGATGAGTAATGCTGATTTTTTAGGACCGATATGCAGGGCCAATTTACTTAATTTTATGAACCAAATTAATAGCTATTTGTTTTAGTAATGGTTTTAAATGGAAACATGTCAGAATTGGTCAGTGCTAACAGAATTCACTTTAACACTGCTGTAAAGTCAACCAAAAATCAGCATAAAACAGCAAAAATCATTTATTTGTCTAAAAAATACAAAACTCGTAGTGCCACTGTATGCCTCAACAGTAGAGCTGCGGCGCATATACAGGACAACTACAGCCCTGTAGATGCCCAGTTTGAATCTGGACTCCAACACTTTGCTAAATGTCTCTCCCCACTCTCTCCCTGATTTCCTTCCCTACTGTCCTATCAACAAAGCCTAAGGGTGTGTTCACACTTGCTGTGGTTGGTTCGCTTCAATTAAACTCAGGTGCGCTTCCTGGGAAAGTCCGGTTCTTTTGAGCAGGTGTGAATGTACAATCACACTCAGGTGCGCACCAAACAGGTGAACTCTAGTCCTCCTGAAATCAGAGGTCTCGGTGCAGTGCGCTTTGAGCCCTGGTGCACTCCTGGTCTGGTCCTGGTGAAGAATGAACGTAACGTGGACCAAACTACAGACTAACGCCAGGGAGAGGACTACACCACTGTTTACCAAGGGCATAGAAACATACGCGCATCAAATGTGACTATAAGAAGAAAAAAATATATACTGTAAATAAATGTATTTAAAAGGTTGCTAACATTAGCAAACATATGTGAAAACAATGCTAAAACAACACAGACTTCATATTAATCACAGAGAGAATAAACGGCTGTATTCAGCTGATATCACTGCTCTAAACATAATACTTAAATACTTAAGTTAAATATTAATTAAATATTAATAAAAGTAAATATTAATATTAATTAAAGTGCGCCGTATGATATTACTGGGATATATTCACCTGAAGAGGCAGACTTTTGACCAATAGATGAGCAGCATTTCTTCTAAGCCAGTTTCTTTCAATAAATACTGGCGCACTGCCCCCTATAGGCAAGGTTTGTTACTGCTCCCTCAGTTCAGTTCGTTTGACAGAGCTCAATGTGAACTTGATGATGAAAGCCGTAGGATCTTCCTAACAATGACTTGAGATTGCCGTGATATTGAGATTGCTGTGAGTTGCACATACGGGTGCGTACTGCCACCTTAGGACAACAATTTTCGTAAGATGGCCGTGAGTATACTGCAGGAAGGATTGAAGGCACCCTTACAGAGAACATAAGAACGGCCAGTGTATGGCAGAAAATCAGCTCATTTTCTCAAGAACGCCTCAAGTTGCTCTTGTGAACTGAACGGCAGCCGTACCAACTTCCTAAAAAGGCTGTAGGAAACTATGTCCCCCTCCATGAATGTCTACGACCTCCAGATTTCTTACGAACTGGGAGATTCGTACGAACACATTGTTCATGAGAACCTTTGTGACCGTAGCTACTTTCCTGGAATACCCCCATAGTTTAGCTTTTGGACACAAAATTATCACTCCACTCATCTCAGTAAAATATATTTTAGAATAGTGTTGGACTCACCTGGATTTCCCGGGCATGGTACATTATTATAAGACCAAGCAATATAACAGTGGAAAGGCTGATAAGGCATTTCAGTGCAAATGAGTATGAAGACTCCTGCAGAGAAACAGAGAAAGACAGAAAAAACAAACAAAAAAAACACACATATTAGAAATCACTGTGTTCTATTATTGAGCAGCGCTTCCTAAACTGCAAGATATTGGGGACAGAAGATGGAAATAACATTGTTATCCTCTCAGCAAGTTTGTTTTTCATTTGTTTGTAATTGTGGAGACCTCAAATGAAGTCACGCAGCTGGGAAAGTTCTGCGAAAGTGTTTTAGTTTTGTAAGTCGTCTTTTCCTCTTAAAAATACAACAGAAATTTGCTCATATTAAAGATGTTACAGCAAAAGCTGGTGGAGAATGTTACACTTATCACACCACTTGTGGTAGGACAAATTGTAGTTTAGTTTGTTGGATTTCCTGGAGGTGGAAGTAAGGCATGAAAACAGACCAATCAATACAACCAATCACAAAGCAGGGGCAGGGTAATTCTATAGTAAATGTTGCTTTTATAAAAAAAAAAAAAGAAAGAAAAAAAAAAAAGAATGAGCATTTATTCATCATCCAGTGTTTTCTACAGAAATACAGAAATAATTGTTTGTCAAGTTCTCTTTCATTACACATAGTGCTTTATGCACATTAGCCATGTGGCGATTCAGCAACAAGTCAGTATGCTGAGGCTCTGCTCTTCTCAAGAAAACGCTCAGTTTCTGCTCTGTGTAAGACCTACATAACCCTGCCTTCTTTTCTAAAGCACAGACACCACCGGATCTTTGAATACACTCTCTGATCATTTCTGCGTTTTAACGTCACCACTACAAAGGACTGAGCTCCTTTATCTTTCTGTTAGCTTCATGTAGCAAATAGCCATGCTAATTAGCCATCATACACAACTCCCCAACCATCCTGTACAAGCCCTTAGAGACTCTGCACTCATGTCTTAACTTAAATTCTACGAACTTTATTCATGTCTAAACTCCAAGGAGATGAGCCAGAGGCAGTGTCTGTAGAGGGCTTTAGCCAGCAGGGGGAGAGTAGACCTTTAAAGGACAGGCCCCTAATCCAAGCGTTTTCAGCTGAAAGAAAACATTAGCTCCTAAAAAGAAGATCTGTGTGACCATATGCTACTACTAATTCGGAATTAACTAACATTTTCACCTCAATAAAAATAATTACTGCTCATTAGCAGGAAGTAAGGAAGTTGTTGGACATAAATTATTGATCTTAATAAACTTTTTGTGGTACTATTCTCTAATAGTGCACATTCTCTGAAAAGCTTAGAAAGATCATAATCTATGTTTAACAACTTCCTTACTTCCTACTAATGAACAGTTAACATTTATTTAGGGGAAAAGTTAGCTAATTGCTAATTAGTTGTAGACTATGTTCATACAGAATAAGGGGTTAATAGGTGCTTTATAATTACCAATTAAGAGCTAATTAACCACTAACTAGCATGCTAATTTAGCACCTAGGTAAGGGTTAAAAGGTGGACTAAAATAAAGTGCTAACACATTTTTAATAAATATTGATCCTTTTAAGTTATAAATGTGCAATCTACAGGTGTCCAACATTGTTTTAAAAAGCTTGTAAAAGAGAATAATAGGTCCACTTTAAGTCTTGTGACCAGATGCCAGAAGCGTTCTGTTAAATTGAAGCGCATGGCTAATTTGCATAAATCAACACATCTGTGGTGCATCACACAGACAATGTTGGCCACTCTTTAAGGCTTTTGATTTTGCAATAGCTATTTTTGTTCATTGTTGGAGATGTAATAACTCTTATTAATCAAGTTTATTCAATTTATTGCATAGTTGACCACTGAGATAAAGTGTTTGAATGTGATATTGATTTGAGGTCGAGCCCTTGAACCCTTGTATAGATCACCTCCACCTATAACAGTAAAACACTGCAAACAAGCAGGTACATAGCCTCAAACACTATTAACTTAGAGAGATGGTGCAGATGGTGAGATTCCCTTCTTCACAATGCAGTCAGGATGCTGTTCAACAAAGCAGCTTGTTTTTTTTTGTCCATTTCCCAGCCCCTAAAACTAGCAATTAATCACATCCCCGGCGCAAACACGGGGACCTTCCACTTAATGGTTGGTGCTGAGAAGCCAGAGCTGCCGTTAGCAAGGGGGGTAGAGGGGACCACACTGAACTGCCGCCGGTGATAAATAGGCCACAGACAGATGCGGAGCTCCGCAGCGCGAGCACAGCAGCCATAGATCTGCGAAATGAGAAGCTGCATCGCTAAAATGCTGCGGGATACATCAGTGTAACAGGCGCAGTGTGAAAACACGGCTCTGCACCAGGCTAATTATTGTAAGGTTGTTCTAATAATAATAATAATAATAATGCAGCAACAGCAGCCATTGACAAAGTGTGATGGGTGATCATCAGCGCTGCCTCCAATGACTCTGTCCTTTCCATCAGGTCTCTGTATCATGGCTTCTCAAACTGTTTACACCAAGGAAAGGAAATATGTGGTGTTCCCAGCTTTAAAGGACTTAAATTAAATGAGCATTACTAAATAAGGACAAAAAAATATATATACTAAACTGGGACTAAACAAGGGCTAAAAGTTGACTAAACCAGGTCTAAGCCAGGACATAACCATCACATAACCAGAACTAAACCAGGACTAAACCAGAATTAAACGAGTACTACTCTCAAACTAAAACTGGAATATTCTTGGACTATGACTTGGGTCTTAACATAAAAATTTAAGCCCCAACCAGACCAGGACTAAAACTGGACTAAGCCAGGTCATAGGCAGAACTAAACCAGGACTAAACAGCACATAACTAGCGCTCAACCATGACTAAAGCTAGATTAAACCAGGACTAAACAGTGGTCTTTTTACATTTAAATGAAGCCCCAACTAGAGCTGGACTAAAACTGGACAAAAGTCAGGACATAACCAGAACTAAACCAGAACTAAACCATCAAATAACCAGAACTAAACTAGGACTAATCTAGGACAATGTCAGAAATTAGCAGTGGTCTTAACATTCAATTTAAGCCTCAACCAGAGCAGGATTAAAACTGGACTAAACCTGGTCTATGCCAGATCTTAACCAGGACAAAAGCAGCACATAACCAGAACTAAACCACAACTAATCTAGGACTAAACCTAGACTAAACCAGGTCTAAGCCAAGACATAACCAGAACCAAACCAGGAATAAATATAAGCCCCAACCAGAAACTAAACCCGGAAAAACATATCCCTACATTAAACTAAAGTAGGACTTAAACTGCAAAAGACTCCTGAGTACCACCAGTGGTCCCTGTACCACAGTTTGAGAACCCCTGCTCTATATTCCACATATTATAACAGGGTATTTTTAGCTCTCAACTAGATTTCTTGGCCCCAGAGGTGGGTCACATGTTGGAATGTCTCAGATTGTTTTGAGAGGTCCCCAGTGAAACAACACTAGAGTAAACTAATTAATTCACCTGCCACAAATTCCCAGATGTTCACGTTTCACTCTTTTTGGGGCGAAAAATCTCTGCTAAGCCTCTAACATGAGTGATGTGTGACAGAAAATAGACCATCCCAGTCATATACAGAGATTCATCCTAAGTAGAGTGACCAAATGTCCTGATTTAACCAGCTTGTTTTTAAGGTTCCTACCCTGTGTCCCAGTGGATAACAATTTGAATTCGTCCCAATTGGAAATAGCCTATGTCTCAAATGTCCTATTTTAACTCATTGTACTAACAAAGCACTGTACTTGCAATTCACACTATGTCAGGAATAGAATAACACCAAGATCCTGAGTGAGTCAGGATCATCAGTTCAATAGTCAGTAAAAGTTACTCTGCATTCCACAAAAAAGAAATTTCACTTACTCGCTCATTTTAGGGTTATGTTACAAAACTTAAAATAATGTGTATGTATGGAAAACATCTTTTGGGGAGCTAGCACTTTACAGAGAACACCCTAACCCTAGGACTGGCTTATAGTTATACTGTCTTTTGCATATTTAACAATATATTTGATTACATTATATTCAACTGTAATGATATTGATAACTAACAAAAATGCATTGGCTGTTCCTCCCTATTATACCATACTTTAACACACTTTTGGGGAGTTGATTTTTGAATGTCAAAATTGCATTGTTTGCCACTTTGTTGTGTCATTTCATCCAGAACAGATTCATTAAAAGTTCACTTTAAAACTAAGCCAGGGTAGGACTAATTTTGTGCTTAACTGTAGGAAATTGTAGGCTTGAACTAAAAAGTAACACTTATTAATTTATAGTTGTTTTGCACAAAAATGCAGCAGGCTTTGGTAATCTTGTTTTGTTAAAAGATGCATGTTTTGTGAAATTGAAGCACATGGCTAATTTCCATAATCAGAGTGTTTTAGACTGTCTTTTGCATATTTATGAAATATATTTTATATTTATTATATTTTATAGGGTAACACTTTTGGGTAACTCACACTGTAAAGCAATAATTAAGTATTACTTAAGGAATAGGAACCAGTTAATTGATTACTTACAAAACATTATTTCAACCTTTATAAACACCATTAATAATATATAATTAGATCAATGTTCAATGTGCTGTATGACATTCTCCTATTTCCCTCAACCCTTGGGACAATGGATGGATATTAGCATTCTTGGTAAAATCCGGTATGTTTACATTCATGCTATATATGCCTGTCTATTCATTAACATGCATTGTCCCGTTTAAATAAATAAATAAATAAAATAAATAAATAATGGTTAATTCTTATAAGCTTATGTAAATTAATGCAAAAATTATAAACATCAGTGGTAAGTGGTAGGTAGTGGTTAGAGATCTATTAGTAGGAACTGTTTATTTATTACATTATTGTTATTTACATATTTAGAAGTGTTTTATTACTGCTGCTGTTACCTGCTATTATACTGATAACTAACTTGAAGTACAAAAACACAAAGGCTGTACTTGTCTGCCCTGGACACAGTCTGACCGCCCTTGGAGAGAATCCCTCCTTTATGTGGTTCTCCCTTTTCTTTCTTTTTTTTTTTTCCTTACTGAGATGGAGGGTCTAAGAGACAGTCTTTTTGCCTGTTTGTTTATTTATCCCTTTTTCTGTAACCTCCCCTGGGGCACCTTGTTGTGATATTGTTGTGACGACTAGAGTTGATTTTTTAGAAGTCTAAATCAGCCTAGATAAAGGTTATTAAGATAAAGATCCATTAAGACTGACAGACTACGAAGAGTCATTCATTATCCATACTATGTTGAAATGTTTTGTTAGTGTGTTGCATTCAGAACAGATCTGTAACTTCCTGTACAGCTCTGTCTGATGGCTCCAGTCTGCTGTGTTTACGTCTGTCACGTGCCAAATGAGGGTCCAGCAGATTTTCAACAGATTTCCCACAAGTCTGCAAGCTGTCAAGTCAGTATGATCCAGAATTCTAGATGCATTGTATCTGCTACAGCTCCTCCGCAAATCAGACAAATCTTTGTTCCACTTCATTGACCTCTACATTTACCAAGAGCTCAGTTCTGATTGGCTATTGCAGCACACATTTCTGCTGGAGTTCACATTTTTCAATGGCAATGTTCATGGTTGTTACCTTTTTTTTATTATTATTTTACAATGAGAATGGAATTAGAGCTGGAATATGGCGTTTACATTAGGGATGCTCTGATTGGTCCAGAGCAGACACACCCATGGCAGCTTCTCTGGACCTGAGCCAGCCCTTTAGAATTCTGCGCTCTATTCAAAATTCACACGGACACGCCCACTAATGCACTTCTGTCTAGACCACTGCTGCGCTATAAGCTCTGCAGGATGTGGCCCCACAGAGCGACTGCTCAGTCACCTCACGTCTGCCCCGGTCGGCACAAAAAGTCAGGTCTCCAGGCGCACCGATAGAACGATTTACAAGCAGTGCGCACATTCTGCACCACTAAACTGTCCAACCACGCCAGTGTGTCCCAGCAGTGGCGTAACTTGGTAATGTGGGGCCCCAGTGCAGAATTTCAGAATGGGCCCTAAGTACTTCAGATGCATGCATGAAGCTTTTAATACAAAAAACAGGTGCTTATTCATTAATATTTAGGGATAATTTTGTGAAACTATATTTTTTCTTTTGTTTTTTATTTCAGTTTGCGTAATTATCTTCAGAAAAACACATGATTTTTTTGTTATTTTTGTTGAGTTTACACATTTGGCAGGGTTTAAAATAGAATTTATTGAATTTTTGAGTTATGTGCTGCTCCTCATTATTATGAATATTTTAAACACAGACTTGACCTTAGATGAATAAAGGCCCACTCTAATGGGCCCCTAAACCTCCAGAGCCCCATTGCAGTTGCACTGGCTGCACTGCCTGATGTTACGTTTCTGTGTCCCAGCCTTTAGTAAAACTTGCAACTATAAATCATTAATAACTATGTAATTAAGCAATAAATAAACTGTTAACAGATCCTGAAATACCACTGATGAGTATACTTTTGCACTGAACAACATGAGCTTAAGAGAAAAGAAATAAACTATAATCATTTTTATAACTCAACTGTGTTTATAAATGTTCAAGTAATGCTTTGTAAATAATCAATTAACTGGTTACTAGACTTAATTAAAGGCACTCTAAGCAGCCTGTGCTTGTACTGCTTTGAAAACAGTACTGCAGTCTAAATTAAAACAGTTTTCTGATTGGACGATCGACAATACAGTTTTAGAACCAAAACAAAAAATGTAAACATAAACAACTTGGGCATTATGTTCTTTTTTTATGTGAATAAATCAACTGTATCATTTGTATAT
Source organism: Bostrychus sinensis (assembly GCA_020698575.1). NCBI lineage: Eukaryota > Metazoa > Chordata > Actinopteri > Gobiiformes > Eleotridae > Bostrychus > Bostrychus sinensis. Next base: position 29,224,522 of record CM036256.1, read on the forward strand.
CTGTATAATTACTCTGGACGAGTGAGTCTTCACAGACAACTGTATTATTGTTATCAGCAAAACTAATATTTGATTTAAATATGTTTACATCATATCTTGGGACACGTGGGTAATTTTTATTAAATATAAAAAAATTTATACTGCTCATAGTACCTTTAAAGCTTAATATTGTGAGTTATTCTAAAGTGTTACCAAAATATTGATACTGCACTTGTTGATATTGCCCTAACTCCAATGTTGTGATAGCGTATACTGTGGTACCCATGAATAAAAAAGCCAGCTGAGCCAATCCTGTCCTTCCTTTTCCTCTCAGGCCTGTCCTGTAACTGTACTGCGTGTCTCCGTCAGCGCAGTGTGCCACTCGCTCTGGAGGTCATTTCCATTTGAGCTGAGGTCAGCGTGATGAATGGACTCAAGCGCACTGGCTAACAGTCTCAGACAAACCTATCGACTCTCTTAAAACCCCATACATCATCCTATAGATTAGCACATGGCCTTAATATACTGCCCAGACCTGAGTGACTTACCTAATTGTAATCAGATGCACATTTGAGCATTTAGTGGACAATTAAAGCTTTGTGTGTTTGAGTTGTCACTAAATTAAAAATACATAATAATATAGCAGTTAATGCATTAGCTGTATCTATAATATTATTTTAACTGGATGGAAAACACTAATCTTAAAATGTAATTATGTAATGAACAAAAATAAAATTATCAATTAGCATTAGCACCCATTTAATGTAGGCAAATGAACACTTTTGTCTCAATTTCATTAGCATTTTTGCCTTGTTTATTACTTTTGTAAAAAATAGTTTTTTTTTTAAACATCAGCTAAAGCACAAAAATGGATGAATGTTTTTTGTTGACACTAATTGAGCATAAATGGGACACAAGCCTGACTGAAATTAGCCTGGCCTTTTATTTTTCTATCCAAATAATTAGCCTGGTCAGTAGTTGTTAGTTATCTCACAATGGTAAAGATATAGTTCCCAGACCTTGTTCAGGGGTAAATGCTAATGTAAAGAACCAACTAAAACCAAAGCTGTTGAAAGAAAGAGTTGCAATTTCTCTGTTGACTCTGAGACATTTTCCTAGGAATAGTTTCTGGAAGTTAGCCGGAGGCATTGTCCATGTCGCAAGACGTTTAAAGAATCAAAGTTTATATTATCTGCGGATTTAAATTAAATCTGCATATAAACTCTTGACTGGTGGTGCAACTCTCTCATTCAGTGGCTCCAACTAAAACTAATCATTTGTTCCTTTACTGACCCCTTGTGGCTGGAGTTAGTATCTTTGTCCCTAACTGAAATTATGGCACAAAATCTTTTTAAAAAATCTCCAAAATCTTATCAAGGATACTTGATCACTTGAAAATGAATACTGAAATTCTGGAAAAAGGAAAAAGCTCCATCTTTAAAATTAGGTATGCAAGAAATATCTGAGGTGAGAGTAAAATGGATGAAAATAGGACCGAAGTGATGGGGAACTTGTGTTTTTTTTTTTTTTTTTTTGTTAATTATTGTCTCTTTATTGTTACAGTTGTTTTTTGTTTGAGGTTTTCACTATACTGGAAATTTAATCTTTCTCTTTTATGGAGCACAAGATGTTTATACAAAAGAGCAACTAAAATATGGCTGCTAATAGGACATAATAAATAAAAATTTTAAAAAATTCCCATAGTTAAAAACTCTATGGTAGTGTGAGCCATTGTTGTTGTTTTGAATATGGGCTCTCTAAAGGTTGTGTTTAAATTTTAGAAAAATATAATTGACATCATACTGTATAATAAAAGTCTGTATATGCAGAAGAATTTGTTGTTTTACTTTTTGCTGTTTCAGCTGGGAAATCTAAATCTTGCTTTGATTTATTGGCAGGCCTGCTGGAGTTCCTCCGTGTTTGTGAAGATGAAAGACACCTGTTCAGTGACCTCCACTTTACTGCAGTGCACTGCAATGTCAGCTGCTGAGTAAACAGGAGACGGAGGAGCTCAGAGTGAACGACGCGTTACTGAAACTCCTGACTCTGCAGTGACGGGCCGATACAAGGACACAGACGGGTCAGGGGGTGGCCACGGGGTCACCGCCACCTTCACACACTTTTAAAGGTGTCACTGTTACTTATACATTCCTGGATTATTATACCATCAAAAACAACAACAAAATAGAGTGTTAGTCTCAGTGGGACTTTCCTGGTTAAATAAATATAAATAAATAATGTCATTGTACATTTTTAGAGAATTTGCTCTTTGCTATTATTTTACTTCATCTTATTTTATTAATGAAGCTGTAGCATAAATGAAGATTTCATTTCCCAGTCCTTTTCCCTATCACCTCTCTGTTACTATCAGCCAATCACAGTCTGCCGTCTTTGCCTCTCAAGCCATTCATATAAATACACTCTCTTCACCGCAGCAGCAGAACCAGCAACCTCCCCAGCCAGTGTCTAGACCCCATGGCATAACATTCCCCAAACAAATCTATCCAACTCTATGTTTTTGTTTTGATGGAAATAAAGCTTTGGAAAGGAAATGAAGTTTTGATGGCATAAAGCTTTTGAAGCCAGTACATAAGTAATGAATAGATGTGGGTAGAGTCACCAAAAACTGTACTCAGTATTGTTACTTCAAAATAATATTAGTCAAGTAGAAGTAAAAGGTATGTTGCAATAAAACTACTCCTAGGAGTACAAAATATTAAAAAAATTCCATAACTAATCTATCCAACTCTGCCTTCATCGCATCGTCCTTCAGTAAATCATCTATTACATTTCAGTCATTTGTCTGTGTAAGTTTTAAACACATCCTGGTTGAAATTACACTGTTTTCTTGCAGTGTGAATGTACAACCTAGTATTTTATCTGTGTTACAGTGTGTGTTACCAGTGGAACGATGCATGGCCTATAGTGTGAGAAATTAAGAAGTTATTTTATGTCTAAAGACATAGTAGTAGAACATTTTGTAAATTTTTGTTTTTACTGTGAGTTGGGAGCCTTAACAAATAATAATCCATTAACCTGCAAGACATCACCTGAAGTTGCGTTTTATATAAACGATTGTACAGCAACAGTAGGTGAACCATGAATAAAAGAAGTGGCATTGTTTAAACTAAAGACATATTAAAGCCTTTTCAAATTTCAGTAAACAGTTCCTTAAAGATCCCATATTCTATAATACCAGGGTATGCACAAATAGTTTTCATTAAGAATGCACCAATTCATTATCTTCAGTAGACTGTCATCATGTTTTAGTATTAACAGTTTTCTAATTTAGCTAAAGTGTCTCAGTGCCAGTATCAGATACTGGTACTGACTGGTAATGGTGCCACTCTGGTGTCATGGTCACAGGTTTATCACGTTACAGCTGCCAGTCAGAACAACAAAAAATATAGATACAGTCAGTACTGCATCATAGTTGGGGGCATGGTCTGACATAAAGGAAAACAAAACACTTCACCCACTTAGAAGCACTACTTTTTCGTTCTTTTCAGACTTTTTTTGAAGGATTATTTGCAACTTAAACAATTTTAAAACAAGTCCTGTCTGACACAGTCCTTAAATTATGTTTTGACATGAATAAGAATGCCACATTAGAAAATTGAATGAATTGTTGTTGTCCGTATATAAAAAACTGGCAGAACAATCTGACTGAATGGGCCGATGTGACATCTCATATTCTTCTGTCTGAGGGCTGTGCTATAATACTCAATCAGAAAATTGTGGCTTATGGCCTGACTTCTGCCTGGAGTTAGTGTAAATATAGGAGATGGGGCTTAGCTTCTCCATAGACTAGTCTGGTCTGAGCTCATACAGCTGAGCTAATGCTAATGCTAACACCACTGAATGAGCCGCCGTAATGCCCTGGGTCAGCAGCCTGTTACGGTCCAGCCATGATTCAAACAAGCCCTAACAAATTTACGGAGGCAAATTTTAGTTTACAATAAATAGGATGGGTTAAACTCACTATGTTATTATGAGAGCCAGAAATTTTGCAACGGTGCAACTTAACGTTGATTAGATTAGCATGTTTTAGGCAGCTAACGTCAGCCATGAATGGTATTTTATGCACAAATGTGGGCTGTTTCTTTATTAGGTAAAATATAAAAATTTAAATCCAGCATTTTTTTGTGTATTTGTTGAACAAATAGAGACAGAGCAACTCTTCTGCATTGTGGTGAATGGATTGTTCTCCTCCACAGAAGAATCAGAAGTGATGTTTTGTGGACGTTCCCATTGTTCCTGACTGTATCTAAGGGGGGTCTCTACTTAAGAGGTTTTATGTGGGGGCCATCAAGTCAGCAGGCCTGCATCTGAGGCACGTGGGCTTTAATTCCTGTTCTCTAGATCATGACAATAATAAATGTATCCTATGTAGCGCAAACAACCTAAGCTCAAGAAATCACTCAAAGTTTGCAACAGAACCCACCTTAGTGTAAACCCCCCAGGACAGTTCCGTCTCCGTCACCATGACAACAATCCCAAACATCCCGAAGATGAGCGCGTAGTCGCTGAGCCGCTTCCGCTTCTCGAACAGCGCCCTCCGGTGGCCGAGCTTGTACCCGATGTCCTTGTTCTTCTTCTGCGGCGCTCTTCCCCCTCCCCGGCCGCTTCCCTCCCGGACCAGGCTCTCGTTGGACGCCTTGCTGGGGTCCTCGCCGTTGCCCTTGGAGACCACCACCTCCAGACCGGAGCTGTGCAGCGTCTGTAAGGGCTGCGTCTCCGAGTCCAGGTCCGCCAGGTTCCGGCGGGACGACGACGCCAGGCTGCCCACTAGTGGTCGGACCACCCCGCCATTGTACTTGCAGGTGTTCATGGCTATCTGAGGGAGTCCGCTGCTCTCGGAGAGGGAGGGCTTGGATCCAGCATGGCTCAGCTTCTTCTGCTCAGAGGTGGCCTGTGAGGAAACAAAACACAGGAAGCAAAGCTGTTAGAGAAATACGAGGTTTATCCTTTATTTAGAGCTTTGTGGGAGTTACAGATGGGCCGCACTGAAGAGGGCAAAGTGAAGGAAGGATCCAGCACAACAGTTTGTTTTTAAAAAAGCTAGCGAGCCAAGAATGTGAACCAACAGTGAGAAACAGAAATAGGTTTTTATGGCTTGGTTTCAAGATATGTGTCAGCAAGTTCAAACTGGCTCACAGATGGAAAAAACATTCACAATTTTAAATGTGAGAAATAAAAGTGTTTCTGTGTGTTTTCAGGTTTACCTAAAAAAACTGGTTCAATTGGGTTTGTTAAAGGGGCTTTATTATGCTTTTTCGTATCTTTTTAAACCAATCTTGGTCACTTCTAGAACTAAAAAAGAACATTTGCAATAAGTACTCTACTGGTCCCATAAAGAAACTGGTGCAGAGACCAGCAGAGTACAGCTCTGTTGTGCTTTTCTGAACAAGAAACAACAGAAAAGCTTTTTACTTCCAAAAACTTTTTGTATGATACCATCCTTTTACTACAAAATGAAAAATAGCTGAGGAATCGCTGGAAAGATTATAACATGGTAGAAAGCTCAGAAACACATCTTTTAGGTTGAACATACAGTCGTTTGTCCCATTGCATATTTCACAAGACGTACTTGTTCCAGATTCAGTGTTTTTTATATCTCTGTCTCACAGTAGTACCAACACCTGGACTTGATACAGGGTTTTTCAAGTTTGAGCCATAATATTAACACTAGACTAGCCATGAGGTCATTTTGCTCTCTTTCGCCTGTTAAATGCATGTAACTCTGTTTGAATAAAAACCCTATGTCTCCTAGTGGGTGACTTTTCCAAACAGTATGTTGTGCATCATCTTATAAAAGTTTGGTTTTTACCACAAACCACCATTAGATTAATTTGACTTCCATTACTCCAAGTGCAAAAATGGTAAACAGACTGCATTTAATACATTATATAGTCAGTCAGAAAGGTCAGTTCCAAAATCTTGTGTCAAGTGCCGACAACCTGTGTGTGGTCAGTGTACTGTCAGGTCTTTAGTCTTTGTGCTGGTTGTGTGTCAGCTGTGGCACAACCTGGAGCAGAACAGGCCTGTAGTTCCCAAACATTATAAACCTGCACAGCGGTTCTAGGAACTACTGCACTGTTTGCTGTTCTAGAAAATGTAATAAAACTTTATGCCTTTACTGATCCCGGCAAGTTAGATTTTTTTTTCTTGCTAGACCAGAGTTAAATAGAGTAGCCAAACACTGTCCTCCTCAAATAAGAGAACTGTTACTTCATAATAATATCACTCAAGTAGAGGTTAAATGTAGTCATCCAAATAATTACTCTTGAGTGAAAAAACTACTCAAGTACAAAGTGTTTGGATGTTATATCTGATTTATGTTTTAGTTTTGGGTAATAATCAGACAGAAAAGTCATAAAATGATGTGAAAATTCTGGTATTATTAAACAATTAAAAAAATAGAAAGAAAATTGATTAAGGCACAAAAAACAAATTTCCAAATGTTTTCACTTTTTCACAACATAAAGCTTTTGAAACATTAATACATAAGTACATATGCTACATACATAAGTAGCATACAACATAAGTAATATACAGACATGGGTAGAGTCATCAAAAACTCTACTCAGCATTGTTACTTCAAAATAAAATTTGTCAAGTAGAAGTAAAAGACATGTTGCAATAAAACTACTCTTAGAAGTACAAAATATTCAAAAAGTTACTCAAGTAAATGAAACTCATTACTTGGCATTCAGCCCTATCTAGCAATGGTACACCATCTTTAAAAATTCCTGGACCCACACATTGTTCTGGATCTACACCAAAAACAAATATTTTGTTTCATGGCCCATTACTGACCTTCATTTAAGATTTTATCAAAATCTGACCATTACTTTTTGAACACAATACATTTAATCTAAGAAACAGTATGTCCTCCATGCAGCCGATCCCCTTTTAAACCTGCATTCAAGTAAGTGGCCTCCAAATTGTATGGCTCCCAAACAACTAAATAATAAATGTACCTTGATGTATAAATAAAACTATATGACCAATAGTGTACCCCGCAAAGAGCAGAAAATTGAATCTTTGCGCTGGACAAATTAAAATATGAAAGATTAATGCCCGGGACGACCCTGCTCCCTGTTAGAGAAGCACTCTGCCCGCTCTGATGAACAGCACCGCCCCCCAAAAAGAGAACCAAATGTGAACGTCCCTCAAAAACACAAGAAGAGACAGCCTATAGAGGAAAGTGTAGGCCGTAACTTCATCTGCAGAGGTTAAAAGGCGACAGTGGGCCGAGACGCTTTCAAAATGTATAGAGAGAGGTAGTGAAAGTTTAATCTCGTGTTGGGCGCATAGGTAAAAGTGACTCTTGTTTGTACGTGTGCTGTTGAAGTGGATGCCCCTTTAGAATGCGGCTGCTTGAGCCTTGACGTTGACATTTTAGCCTTGTCAGGAACATCGATAAAAGACTGAAGCTCGGAAAAACAGAGATAGCTGCTAAACACGCTGCTGACTGCAGAAGGCCCAGGCTCAGAACAAGTGTTGATATATGTCAATAAGAGACCGCTTTATGATCATGTGAATTTATTAAAACTGTCATATATTTGCATGTCAACAAGCAAGGTTTAAGCCATAATCACAAAAATAGTTACTAGTTGTTCCAGACGCTTTTTGTCTCTACACTATAAAAGGCTCAGTGCACCACAATATTAAATACAGCTGCTGTAATCCTTCTGAATGAAATAAAGGCAAAGCTTTCTATTTACAGGTCTGAAATGAAAGTACAAGATTTCAGAAATAAGAAGCCAAAATTAGTTTTCTCTGAAGTAACAGCACTGTAAGAAAAAAAAAAAAAGAGTCAAATTTATGGTAAAAAAAAACTGCCAGAAATTGACTGTAAAAACTACAGTGAAAGTCCAAACATTTTACAGTAAATGATTTTCATTTCTACAGTACAACAAATTGTTCACACTGGTGAGAGACCATGAGTTGTGTCAACATGGCAGAAACAGTGGCGCAGCCTTAATTTTTTCATATTCAGAATATTTTTTTACATTTGACTTTGTCCTGAACCATTTTCAGAGACTTTAAGATTTATGTTTGCTTCTGTAAATGTGATCAGGATCAGAAATACTGATGCTCAACACAGTGACACATTTTAGAGTGTTTATAAAAGCGACAGCTTCACAGTCACTAGAAGTTTTACATTTAGGAGAAGCATGTGATCAGTTCATGTTAGAGTCATGGTTGGACCATGACTGATGTGCTCAGAGCCATCATAGAGAGTGTGACCAAAGCCTTTAACATCTCTGTACCTACAAAGTATTCTATATAGGGTTGAAAGGTAAATTTACTGTAAAATCATCCTAGTGTCACTGTATTTTTTATGGTTTTACAGTCGTTGAATGTTTGATCCCCAGCCTTTCAGTCATGAGAACAAAATCTGCTGAAACGACTGTAGTCAGTGTGTGCTCCTAGTTTTTTTCAAAATCTCTAACAAGTGGGAAAGTAGTGCAGTGTGTCTGTAGCGACCAATAATGTAATGGTGGCCAATTTTAAATGTAATGAAGCCAATTTTTATTTCATTTATTATTTGAAAAGGGACAATGTACATTAATACACAAAAATGTAATAACTTGCCAATAATGTCATAAGTTATTTTGTTATTGGCTGGTTATTAAATTATTGGCCAAGCATTGAAAAAATTCTTTGAAAAAATAATAACTGCAGTCTATAATGTAATAACATTTCTTGGAAATAAAACGTTTTCCTTTTTTTTTTTTTTTTTTTTGTGCCATTTGCTTATCAGAAATAGGTTTAGTGAATGGCGTAGTTAATTATAGTTTATGATAAGAGCCAGTCCAGTTTGAGAATTTTTTCTTGTACAAAGTGTTCTAATTAGAATATTATTAATTTTGCTTAGGTATGTCTGTGAAAAGTCTTAGTTATCCAAGCTGTCTAAATCACAACAAAAACATATAAAAATAAATCAGCTGGACTGGGTTTTTAGAGTTTTAGATGTTTTGTCTGTGTCTCTGTTGGATGTTGCATAGTCAACATTATTGGCCATTATTACATTATCAGTTGTTACATGTGCCCCCAGCTTTACCAAACAATGTCATACCAACCCAGCCCATAAGAACATACCTAACATGTAGAGGAGCCTGGAGCCTGTGAGTTCCTATTCAGACCAAAGACACAGAAAGTGCTCTCCCCAAGAAGGAACAAATGACATGGAACATCTATCAGCCTGTGCTGCCCTTCAGAGACTCTGCAGATTATCATAATGGCTTATGAAAACTTCACATGGAACAGTGCTTTTTCCCAAACACCATATCACTGCCGGCCCTTTTCATTAGCCCAGACAAAGCATGCCTAATGCCTTTCAAAGTGCTGCTGGGAATAAAGAAGGTTGGCCCTAATGGAAATTTACTAACTCTGGTCTGGTGATGCTATCGTCTTGTGCATACAGTGGCTCCATGAGAACAAGACTAAAGGTTAAGGATTAGCCCGGGCCATAGTGTTGCTAATCCCCTTTTCTCTATTAAATTGCTTTTTAATCTGTGCCATTAAGACCTTTCTGCACATTTGAAGAGTCTACAGAGAGACCTCGAGGACTGGAATGGAGGGGAAGTCCATTCTGCAGATTACAAATAGGTCTGTAACAATAAGTACAAATGGATGGAGATGATAGGTAAGGGGGGATGAAACTCACTATTACTATAACATGTCATTATTATTGTAATCTGAAGTGCTAAGGCAAAAGAAGAAATCCGGAATAATTCTTTTACAAAGAGTTTTAAATGAGTAAATTAAATTGTATGGTAGCAACAGTAGACTCCCAGTAAGGAAAACATGGGTTTGATCCTCGGTCAGCAAACACATGAACTCTCCGGGTGGCTTCTGCATGTCCTCCCTGTGTTACTGTGGGTTCTCTCTGGTTTCCTCCCACCGTCCAAAGACGTACATGTGTTAGGTAAATTGGTGACTCTAAATTGACCCTAGTGAATGAGTGTGAGAGTGACTGAGTGACTGTGTCAGCCCTGCGACAAGCTGGCACCTGCCCAGGGTGTGCCTGAGGCCCAAAGTTACTGGGATAGGCTCCAGTCACTCGCGACCTCTAATGGGAAAAGTGGAAGACGACGAATGAATGAATGAATGAATGAATGAATGAATGAATGAATGAAAGGTAGCAACAGTAATCACAATATCCATGTCAGCCAATCACAGCAATGATCAGGTATATCTCAAAGCTCATTCTCAAATGGACAGAGGGCACTTTTTTCACCTAAAATTAGACTGAAAGGATAAAAATCAGTGTGGAAAAAATGGAAAGCCTGTGTTAGCTGGAAAAGTCCAAAAGGGCAAAAAAATAAATAAATAAATAAATCACTTTTTTCACTTAAAATCACTGTTACATTTTGGGAGTTATATTATGCAAAATCGACTTTTTTGAGCTTTGTACCATGTTAAGATGTTGTTCCCTCGTCAGTACCTGGAGTTGTAGGCTGCTTCATTCACAAATGTTTGAGTAATGCTCTTTCATGGCTGTTCTGAGGCCTCAAAAAGCTTGGCTCCACAAACCTCCACCTCTCCCACAAAGCACTGACCAATCAACAAGCCCTCTACATCCAAGTCTGCTCCCATTCATTATCCAAAAACAAAAAAAAAAAAAAAAAAACTGTACAGCTCCGTTTCCACTGATTTCTCACAGACATTTTTCATTTTGTAGTAAAATGGCATCATACAAAAAGTTTAGGAAGTGAAGTGCTCTTTTCTTTTGATTATGTTCAAAAGACTGCAACAGTCTTTTAGTTATATAGTGTTTTTAAAGGTTGTAAAACATGCAATGCTGTTCTACAAGCGACCAAGATTGCTTTAAAAATATGAATAAAAGCATAATATCGTGCCTTTATTAGGGCAACAAATGCATGTATTAAACTAAAAATGATATTTGAAATAGTCTGTGTTTGAACAGTTATGAGGGAAAAAAAACATCTAGCATTTTAAAGTTGAATAGTACTGAACTGTAACTACCTCTGAAGTTGTGCAGAGAGTATTTTTAGCCTCTGTCAAATGCTTTTATGGTGCTTTTGACATGTTTGATATGTAAATAAAGTCACCGGGCACACAGAGAGTGGAGACGACAGCCCGTAGGTGCCTGACATCTTTGAACATTTATAGAACTGCTCTATTTTTACCGTGAGACTCAGCGCAGGTCGAGTATATGGAAGAACTTCTGAATGGGGCTACGACAATGGTAGAAAGAACACAATTTGGTTTTCCCTAACTGTGACCAAATATATGCAAGATGTCCTTAGCTTTAAAGATGCTTTGTTTTGTCTTTCCTCATCTCTTCTGGCAGATCTCAGTTTAACAGTCTTAGATGAGGAAGCACAGGTCCTAAAACCAACATACTTTCAGAGGCTGTAGCTGCTATGCTCATATATATAGTACATAATCACTTGCTAACGTTTTCCAATTTGTTACAGCATCATTTGTTGAAATCCTTAATAAAGCCTAAGATTATGCAAATTAGGCTGACAGTAATACATTCTGGACGTTGAAAATTAAAGTTGGTCACCAAAAATGTAAAATTCTACCTACATTTTATTTTGCCAACAAGGCATTTACCAAAAAAAGATGTGGAAAAACCTAGGTTGTGGACACAGGCTTCCATACAGGATCTGCTTTCATATTATTTAAATTATAAAGAACATTTCAATGTAGTTGTTGGTATGCATGACTTGACAGCTTCTGCATCAGTAGTAACTAAACATCTTGGAGTCTTATTCAAATGTTTACTATATGGAGATATTATTATGCAGAATTTACTTTTTTGAGCTTTCTACCATGTTATAATCTTGTTCCCTCATCAAAATAATACTGTTTGGTTTCCTCCGTGCCTGTTTGAATAATTGTGTTTTCAAACAGGCACGGCTTTTCTGTGAGCTTCGAGTGGCTCATTACTCAGTACCCATGCCCCTTCCTAGCCCCTCCTACTCCAGGAAGCACTGACCAATCAACAAGCCTTCTACATCCAGTCTGCTCTCATTCATTTATCAAAAAGAAAAAAAAAAAAAACGTTGTACAGCTCTGGCATCATATAAAAAGTTTAAGGAAGTAAACAGCTATTTTTTCGCTGTTTCTGTTCAAAAGAGCTGCCCTCTGCTGCCCTCTGCTGGTGTCGCCTGTTTCTATCGCACCAGTAAAGTATTTATTGATTAACTTTTCTTCTAGTCACATAATGGTATTAAAGGTTGTAAAACATGCAGAGCTATTCTAGGAGTAACCAAGAATGGTTTAAAAAGGGGAAAAAAGCATAATATTTCCCCTTTAAGAAAGTCCTTAAAATCCCACTTCTACTAAGAGTCCAAGAAAACTCTTCATAGGATACATGAGGTGTTCTCAGACAGTCACACTCTTCTCTGCTGAGTACACAGCTCCAGTGACTGCATGGACACTGTACTCCTCATTAACCCTTGGGCCCTAATGAGGACAAAAGTGTTCTTTGCAGTGCTTCTTACCTTTTCTATAAAATTTGGCTCCGGTGTGTATTTTATCACTATTTTAATATTCTAAACACAAATCTAAAATTACGTCTTTTTTACGCTCTCTAACTAAATCTGTTACATTGCTCCTGTTAAGGGACGAAAGTGTCCTCGTCAACTAAACATCATAAGAAATGTTTCAAATTTTTTCATCCAAAATGTAACCCTTTTAATGCCAGTGTATGTAAAAGCATCGCAATTTTTTTTTTGTAAAAAAAACGCACATAAAAATGAAATGTGTTAGTTTTTCTCAAAGAAAAGTCGATTTTTCTAGGGGAAAATATTACAGCCTTGAGTATGTCAAATATTACAACAACACTGATTTAGATGGATTTGGGATTTTTTTGTAGTAGCAAGAAGTTACGACCAGCTTTATGAGATTTCATTGGGAGTTGTTTTTTTAGATTGTACATAGCACAGGAAAAAAAAATATTCCTAAAAATAAATAGTTCTCTTTGACATCTTTGACATACCCAAGGCTGTAATAGTGCCCCCTAGAAAAAAACACTTTGCTTAGAAAATATTAAAAATGATTTTTGTCAGTTTTTCAGAAAAAAAATGTAGATGCTAGTACATACACTGGCTTAAAAAGTAAACCAATAATGAAAATAATATTTGAAAAAGGTATTTGGTATTTATTATCAGGGCACAAGTTGATTAAAACACTTGTGCAAAGAAAAAAAGAAAACTAGAAAATAATATGAATGTATACATTTTTTATGGTGCTACTTACCAGTACTTATCAGTATGTAACCTTTTAAAATTTGGGTATAAAGGTTAACATTTCATTTACGTGTTCTTCAGAAGAACGTTTTTCAGTTTAGAAAACATTGGTGAATGCCAAAAATCTTCTTAAGTGTGGCTTAAGTACAAATATGTGTGTAAGAAGGAATCATGAATGAGGCCCTTAGTCCCGAGTTTAAAGCTTAACTCAGACCTAAAAGCTTGAGCAGGGCCATAAACTTCTGATAACCAAGTAGTAGCAATTTGGCTAAATGTTCCAGTTTTACTACAGTAGAAGCAGACATGTTGCTATATTGTTGCAGGCAGCAGAAGTACAAGGATGGGAGCTTCCTGTTCCGGCAGCTTTAAGCACTATGGTGCCATACTTCACCTAAACGCACCGTTAGAAGGTCAAAGCTGTAAATCACCGTCATTACCGTCATTCCACCTTAAAACATTTCCATACTTCGTGACGGGAATCGCCGCAATATGACACTAACAGCCCGATGGGGTTTCCAGTGACCAATTACACTCTGATAGATCAATGTAATGTGGCCGTGTTGTGACAGTGCCGGGCCCGTAAAAGGAGAACTTCCTGACTTGTCCCAATAATGTAAATGGACTGGACTGGCCGCGCTGGACACACGGGGCCGGAGTGGCAGTTACAGCCTTACACCGGCTCGGGTTTCTGCCACCAATGACCATTCATCACGGCAGAGGGGTCATGGCTCACCCCTCCCCATTAGGACAGCGGTCAGTTTAGGCAGAAGTACACATGGGTACAGTTACAGTGGTGAGGTGTGTTTGTAAAATACTTCATTGGCCACGCTATAAAACTTTTACTACGGTCATGGCACTGCTCTAGTACAGGAGGACATGGGGATCAAACGACAAGACCACAAGCTCAGAAAATTCTATAGGCTTTTTATGTGAATGAGGTGAAAATGGCAGAATTCCAAATATTCAACCTCGCAAAGATTTTAAGGAAGACAAGAAGATCCTGAGACGACTTTAGTCACTAGATTGAAATCTAATGGACAGTCTTTGACGCAATTTCATTTTTTATTTTTTTGGTGTGAAGGCATTTGCAGCACAGAGGCTATCAAACATCAGGTGAAGAATGGGAAAAGGTTGAATTTGAGGGTGGAAAGCTTGTTAGCATTTACCCAAAACATTTGTTAGACGTTATGAAAGTGACAGGATGCTGCAGAGTACTGACGCTAAGGGTTGAATAATATTGCCTGTGTCAAAGAGACACTTTTTACATTTGAACTTCATGTTAAGTCTAGTTTAGTTGCAACTAAGTATAAAAAAATAGACAGCACACCCATTCAAACATACACATTCATATTCATTCAATCACATAATAGCAATAAATAACAGTGGAATAATATAAATATATATGAAATGTAGAATATCTGTTATAGCATATGTCACAACAGTTAGAATGTAGTAGTTATGTAAATATATATAAATATGCATTACACATATATACAAAACATATAACATCTATTATTGTATGCCACAACATATTCTTTTTGAGCTTTTAACCATGCTCTAATGTTGTTTCCTCCTCAAAAACATACCTGAAGTAGTTTAGTAATTTCATTCGCGCATGTTTGAGTAATCCTGTATGCTGGGCCGTCCCCTTCTCAAGAGTTGAAAACGCTCAGTCTCTCTCGCTCTACTGGGGTCGCCACATGGGTAATTGGTCAGATTTTTATGCTGAATGCCCTTCCTGATGCAACTGAAGACTAACGATTTTGGAACCCAGAGGTAGATTCAAACCCATGACCAGAGCTGGGGTTTACAGTACATACCGCTACACTGACAGAACACCAAAAGAAAGTTAGTGATTATTTAGAAGTAATGAGAGAACGCAGACCTCGGCCAAGGCATGGGCCCTATCTCGCAATATAATGCCCAGTTCACAGGTAAATGCTCTATTCATTAAGCTGCAAGGCCCTTACATCTTACATTGCTAAAATCCACAAAAATAATAGTTTCTTCTTATACTGGCCCTTTGTGGCTGAAGTTAGCATCTGTATCCTTATCTCGCAATGGATTACTGGATCTCCTGTTTTGGTATGCAACAGCACTTACTCTCAGAGACACACAGATTCTCCGGTGCAGGATAGGTTTACTGCTTGACCTACAAGTGCAGCGCTTTCCCATATTAATGAGGTACACCATGTTCTTTTAGCACTTTAGCGGCCCGACGGTAAACCTTAATGAATTTTCAAATAAAAAGCTATTCATGAGAATTTGATGACTTGGATAAAATGTTTGCATGACCGTGGGGGCCAAAAGTGTCTAGAGTAAAGGAACACCTAAAAAGAAAATATTAGCGGTGCTGTGCTGCCTATACTGCCATGCTGGTTAAACCACCAAATACTGTCTAAATCTACATGCACTGCAGAGAGCTGGACTACTGAGACCACTGCGCTTTGATGCATTCAAGTGGTCTGGAAAGTTAAAAGTAGTGCTAAAAGTTTGTTGTTGTAAATGCAAATAAATCTGGCTATTTTGATTGGTAACACTTCAACTTTATGAAACGAAATGCAACAAAGCCAGAAAAAAGTGACAGCAGTTTAGCTTTCAGTTTTTAAGACACATTAGACCCAAACAATAAAACACAAGCTAGCTAGCAGGAGAGGGACTAAAAAAAGTCTTTTTAACCCCCCTAACCTCAAAAGACTAATAAAATGTTTCTGCTGGTTTAAAAATATGTGACTATGTCTCTAAACACTGGACTAATGTTCTGTCTGTTTGGTACTGAGTGAAGGTGAATGCCTCTCCTGCTTAACTGGAGTAAGGTGTATACATACAGCAGTTGGTAAAATCCTGAAAAAGAATCATATTGCTTTCATATTAATTTAGTTCATCTTTCTGTGAGCAAAAATATAATTTACTGTATTATAAAAGACTTAGGTGATACAATTATTTGTTGCATAATAAAAAAAACAACAACTATACAACACAATAGTTGACAAGGGGATGGTGTGGCTTTGGCAACAGGATTAAGTAACAGGCTTCCTCTAAGACTGAGACTAATTTTAAACCCTACAAATATGCAAACATACATTTTTATCATTTTTATTTTAAAATAATAAATAGTTGTCTGTTGATTTTTAGTTACATGTGCTAAAAGAACATGGAGTATTAAAATGGTAAACCAGTGCATTTGTAGATTAAGTTCAAGTTCGGGGGGGGGGGGGGGGGGTGCTACGTCATCATTCATCACCTAAACACTATCACGTGACCCTAAAGTGGCGACTGCTAAGTGGAATATTATTTTTCTTATTTCTAGGTGGACCTATTTCCTCTCTAAAGACCTGAACATGAGCATGAACAGTATGAATGACTGAAGCAGGATGATCCAATCAAAGAGTATTTCTGCTGATCTACTGAGATTTCCACACACAACTGTCTCAAGAATTTACAAAGACTGTTCTGAAAATGAGAAAATATCCAGTGAGCAGCAGTTCTGTGGTGAAAATGTCATGTTGATGCCAGAGGTCAAAGGAGAACAACCAGATTGGTTTGGCAACAGTTACTCAAACAATTC
The DNA here is from genome assembly GCA_020698575.1 of Bostrychus sinensis. Taxonomy (NCBI): domain Eukaryota; kingdom Metazoa; phylum Chordata; class Actinopteri; order Gobiiformes; family Eleotridae; genus Bostrychus; species Bostrychus sinensis. The sequence goes on from CM036256.1 coordinate 29,241,307, forward strand.
CATTACAATATTTTTACATTACATTATATTATAGTGCTCATTACAACCAAAATGAACCATTTCTGAACCTACATTGTCAAATCTAACACCAAGAGCGACATACTTTGACAATAACAGCCTTTGTTGCAACTATGCCACAATAGATTGGGGCTGTTCTGATTTGGAATGGTTGGTGATTAAATCTGGAGAGGTAGAGAGCACTGTTAGGCTCACAATGAGAGAAAAAAGTCTGTTGTATTTAAAGTGATACACTCTCAAGTATAACGTAAAAAGTTATTGCCATGCGGAATCTTCTAGCCATCTGTTCTGGCTCAAAGCTTACCAGTTGAAAAACTAGTTTTGCATATTAGATGTGCTTATATTGTAAAGCTTTGGCAAAATATAAACATGAAAAACTAGCCAGTATTCCTCATTTTTAGCTCATCAGACAGTGTTGCCAGATTGAGCTGGTTTCTGCCACAATAGGGCTTCTGAACACCTTGGGCTGGAAAAAATAGCATTGGGCTGGTTTATATAATTTGCTTTTCATAACATTTGGCAGGTTTTTAGAAAATATTCTCTATGGCACCCTGAACAGGAAAGCTTTGGTTGTCTGATTACACTGTTTATGGGAACCTGTTTGGTTTACTTTTTTAACTGTTGCTGTTAAGTTTTGTGTTATTTCTTTCATATAACATTTTTAACATTTAGAGTGGTTGTGATCTGGGCTGGTTTTTATTGTGTTGGGCAAGTTTTAAGCTGTGTTTGGGCTGGAAACTGTCAGTGAGGTCTGGCAACCCTGTCATCAGACCACATCCAGGTAAACTCATCAAAGCTTACAATTGATAAAGATTTTAATTTCACTACAATTTTATCATTGATTGTAATTTTCAGCACTATCTGGCCCTAACCCCAGTTAATCTCTCTTTTTATCCTCCTTATCCCCCTTCCACCAGGATACTTCACATCATTTTAAGAAAGTTTTCAATCAAATCCAGCTCTCCCCACCTTCTCCGTTACCTCATCCAACCTCTCTCTCTATCTCCTCACCTGACCCCGCAGCCAGCAGCTCTGGGCTAAAGCTACGCCTGGCCGTCCTCAGATGCCCCAGCGGTGGACATCTTGGCCTACAAACCAATGGCTCAATGTCCCCCCCTGAACAGTGGCGCGGCATCCCAGCCCCTGAAATGGAGCCTCCTATAATCAAATTGGAAAGCCTCGGTGCAGAACAGTTTGAATGAAGGCAGGTCTCTGTCTGTCTGTCTCTCCAATCTAATCGAAAATCCTCTTTCTTTACTGCCGTATTAGGCCGCCGCAGTTTGGTATATAGCCTAAAAGTGAGCATTATGAAATTAAGTGTGTGGGATGCTGCGTGCACACTGGAAAGCCGGAGGGATGGGAGGAAGTGGGCATATGGAGACTGGTGGAACAAGCGGAACGTCAGCCGGGCGTTGGATTAAGCAGGATATTGTTGCAGACAGTGTGAAACAAGCAGAGGAGATTAGTTTGAGGAGATCTGTGTGAGTGAAGTCTACAAACAGTGGGCTGAGGCGCTGAAATAACTGGATTATAAAAAGGCTTGATATATAAAGTAGGAAACATGGTCCACTTAGAGAGCACAGACCTCCGCCAAGGCATTATCGTAATGATGTGTTCCTTTACTGACCCCATGTGGCTGGAGTCAGTATCTATAGGCCATCTGGGTTTTGAACCTGTGTCCTTAGTATACGAACAGAAAAAGCTGGCCCTATCTTGCAATGGTACCGGAATCCTTAAAAAAAACAATCTGTCCTGGATCCAGACAATGTTCTGGATCCACACAAAAAAAACAATAATTCCTTCTTTTTTTTTTTTTTTTTGGCCTATTATCAGAAATGGAAAATCACCTGGCCCATCTCGAAACTGCATCCACCTTTACTCAGACCTTCACCACAGAACTTAGTGAACACAAACACAAATCTACTATGGAACTCTGTCAGGAATTCACAAATGTCAAAGCTGGACATGTAAAATGATTAGATTTAATGTAAACATTATACAAATGTTATCCTTCATGCTAATTAGTTTTCTGCATTAGAAGAACCAGGAAATCTGGAGAGGAGATCTGTCTCTGTTTGTTTGTAGAGTCTGTTACATTAATCATTAAAATAATGATTTGTGTATTTAAACCACCTTTTTTTTAAATTTCCCCTTTATTCAGTGTTAGTTCACAGGGTTTGGTTTGCCTTGGTCTCAGTCTCAACTAAGTGCCGGTCCTTAAAAGTCTTGGTCTCAAACCCTGAAGGACTCGGCCTTGTCTTGGTCTTGACTACATCACTAGTTCATGCAATGCTCTTCAAAGCAAGATACAGTGTAGGGGCTCAAGGTTTCCTTTTCCCTGTTTCTAAAGTCATTTAAAGCATCACTAAGTAACTTTTTCTTCTTAAAGTGACAGTTTCATGGGCCGCCCAATGGTCAAATGCATGGTGAAGATCTCACATTTCGTATTCCCCTGCTGTCTCTGGGCAAAAAAACACACTTACTATGGCCAATTGATTGATTGATTGATTGATTGATTTTTAAAATTAGCCATTGACCAATAAACTGCCAATTTTTATTTAGTTTATTTATTTATTTATTTATTTATTTTTATTTATTTTGGTCCAATTTGTATGGAAGAAATTGTAACAAATGTGTTACAATTGGACAGTGAGAACCTTTAAAGATGTGATTTGAGTAAAGTAGAGCTTGGGTAGAGCTACAAAATGCATTTAGAGTTTTTGTTCTATGTCAGAGAAATTAGTAAAATCTTTTTCTGATTAAACTTTTTTTTTTTTGCCGTTTTGAGCTTTTCAGGCCAAGATAAAGCAATTTTGGCTGTTTCTCAATTGACAGTGGACAGTTCAAGAGAAGTTTTTTGAGATAACCAATCAAACTTCCTATTTAAGTAGAGCTTGGGTAGAGCTACAAAATAAAATTAGAATTTTTGTTCTACAAGCTTTTGTGCCAGAGAAGCGAGCAAAACCTTTTTTCTTTTTTTTCTTTTTTTTGCCATTTTGAGCTTTTCAGGCTGAGATAAAGCAATTTTAGATGTTTCCTATAAATTGCAGAGTAAGAGCCCAAACTGCTATAAGATGGTTGGGGAAGCTGGGGTCCTTCATTCACAAGGATGCCTGGACATGTGCCTGACCAAAATTCGGGATTTAAAAAAGTTTTAAAAATCAGCTCGATATATCAGACAACCAATATATCAGTCGACATCTACGTGCTAGTATGAGTGTTGTCGACCTGGTGTCGCTGAAGTCTTGGGTCTTGCGAGAAAGCAGCGCATGGCAGTTAGCAAAACAAGAAGTTAGCAATGGCTTTAATTCTTGATTTTCGTCATGGCAGATCGGCTTTGTACGGATTGTGCGGAGGAGTAAACAAAAGTAAAGCTGAGTATTTATGATAGTGCTTTACTCCGAAATACAGGGGGAGCTCCATAGAGAAAAACTAGCCAAAAACAGCGAGGAACTTAGCAAATTTACATTGTATCACTCTGAACACTCAACACTTAATCCAACAACATCATTTTGGCATTTACTCTACACCAGCTACAGTTAACTGATACCAAAAATGCAGTATCTCATAACTGCTTGTATATTTGACAAAATACAAGCAGCTCTCTCTCGCAGGATGTTGTCAGGCTGGGGGAGATGGGTTTTGAAGTGCTAAAGAGAGCCCATCAGATCTGTACTGGGACAGGACTGGCTCTGCTGAGGAGCGCACAGCCATTTTACATCTCATGCATTTATTCAAACAATCCTGCCGCTACATCTGCTAATGTGTGAGCGTGCATACGATCCGCCCACGCTCCCAACTGATGACTTGACATCTCGCAGCCTACATCCCCCTCGTCACTGCTGCACCGCACAACAGCTTGCGTACTACATACCATACAATATGTCAATATGAATACAGTCACACCGTTGTCCTTGATTATGGAAAAATATGGAAAATATCTGTAATATCACAAAAACCTCTTTGCAGAAATGGCTGACTCTTTTGTGATTGGTCCAAAGCGGTTTTCAAAAGTATAGTTAAGTATACATATAGAGATAACTTACTGTATTTACAACATAGGCAATTGTCAGCACATTATCAGTTTGAGGAAGAAGTATGCTGTATATCCTTTATCGACTATGCATTATGTGTGTGGCTGGTCCCATTTACAGCGGAACATATTTTCGTCTCTGTGGCATTGCTCCTGTTTGCTTTTGCAACCTGGGAGTGTGCCAATTGCTGTCTACTGTTGTTGTTAATATATTAGCTATTGGGAACTTTTTGAAGCTGCTGACATAGAGTTGACCACTCCGCTCAAGATAACCAACAGCAGCCTCCTTTCCCTGAGCATCTTTCAACATGAAGGATCCAGTCCACCCTGCACATGAACCATTCACATCTTTTCCCTTAGGCAGAAAGCCTCAAAGGAAGAACAACCAGGATAAAATTAAGCTTCTTCCCAGAGAATGTATGGCTCAATAACTCCTCCCCTTGTCCCCCATCAGGGACTCAGCCCATCCTGCACATAAACTGTTCATACCCTCCCTCAAACAGAAGGCTACGGCCTCAACACCAGAACAACCAGGCTAAAATGCAACATCTTCCCAAAGTCTGTAAGGCTCATGAACTCTTCCATCAGGGATCCATCTTACCCTGTAAATAAACTGTTTACATCCTTTCCCTTGAGTACAAAACTTCAGCCTCAAAGCCAGAACAACCAGGATACATGCTCATACAAGTTTGTAAGACTCACAACTGTGCCCCCATCAAAGGATCCAGCCCACCCAGCACATAAACTGTGCACACCTCCCCTCATGTGGAAGGCTACAGTCTCAAAGCTGACTAAAGTGCAACTTATTCATAAAGTCTCTAAGGCTTAAAAAACTCTTCCCCTTGACCCCACCAAGATCCAGCGCAGCCATCACATAAACTGTTCATACCCCTCCCCTCAAACAGAAAGCTAATCTCAAAGCCAGCACAACCAGGCTAAAATAAATAATCTTCCCAAAGTCTGTAAGGCTTAAGTTCTCTTCCCCTTGCCCCATCAAGGATCCATCCTACCCTGTAGATTAACTGTTCACATCCTTTCCCTTGAGTAAAACTACAGCCTTAAAGCTAGACCAACCAGGATAACATGCAACCTTCTCCCAAAGTCTGTTAGACTCAAGAGCTCTATCCCTTGCCCACCATCAAGGATCCAGCCCACCCAGCATATACACTATGCACACCCTCCCCTAAGGTAAAAGGCTACAGTCTCAAATCCGGCTAAAATGCAACTTCTTCATAAAGTCTGTAAGGCTCAGGAATCCTTTCCCTTGCCCTCCATCAAGGATCCAGCCCAACCAGCACAAACTGTTCATACCCCACTCTCAGACAGTAGGCTACAGTCTCAAAGCCAGCACAACCAGGCTAAAATGCAACTTCTTCCGAAAATTTGTAAAGCTTAAGACTGCTTCCCCTTAAACGCATCCAGGTTTCAGCCCACCCAGTAAACAAACTCACTATCCCACCACCAACCTTTTTTTTTTTTTTTTTTTAGACCATTATTCATTTTACTAGCGTTCACAAAACCAACAGAAACAACTTTGAAATGACTGATAGCAGGAGTAACTATGATCTTTAGCGGATGTCAGCCCACTAAAGCCAGCATTAGAGAGTGCTCACTACTGTGCCATATTTTAAGTCTAGTTCTTTGCTTCAGTAAAGGTTATAGCTTCCCCGAGGCTACTGCACACAACTCCACTAGATTTTTAAAGCGTTGTCGCAATTTATTGTGTTCAGCTTTTATGATGCTGTTGCATGATGCCTGCTGCTGTTGGGGGTGGGGTTCCCTCTGGGGGACCCAACCAGGCCAGTGACAGACAGACCAGCACTCAGATTTAGGCTGATATTAAACTAAAATAGAAAGCACACATTTGATTTGGGGAAGGTTGGGGAAGAGTGAACTGAGGACTGCTGTACACGTGTTATTTGAGCACACAGCACCAGATTAGATAACAACTCAACAACAATAACAATCTTTACTGTTTTTTTTATAGACCAGTGTTTTCCAAGCAGGAGGAGGGGGACTACTAGGGGTACGCAAGAACTTCGGGTACTTATAAAATACAAGCAAGCTCAAGTCTCTCATTGACTGATGAAAAGGAAGTGAAACTGAGTATTATTTAATTTTTATTTTTGCTTGTTTCAAAGGGAAGGTATTCAATGATATGACATTTTTAAAGTATATTTTGAACATAAAAATATATTAAAATAAGTAAATGTGATCTTTTTATTTGTATTTTTATTTTAAAGGGAGGCAGATTTTTTTTTATCAAATAAAAAAATGTTTAAATTGTTATATTCTTTATTTTATATTTTTATTTTAAATGCAGGCAAATTTATATATTTTTTTGTAGAATCTGTATATGCACAAAAATAAGTATAAAATGACTTTGTACTGATAAACACAGATGTTTTATATGACAACTTTTTTCAAGAATCAACATGTATGAATTTTATTTTATATTTATACTTTTTATCAAACTAAAAGAAATATATTGGTATATTTGTATTTTATATTTTATTATGAAGGCAAAGTTATAGTTTTTAGCAAATAAAAAAAAGTAGGAGAATTTGTATATGCACAAAAATAAGTATTCATATTCATAAACATACATTTTATATGACCACTTTTTGAAGAACATGCATGAGTGAGGGGATATTCATAATACAGTATGACAAAAAAGTCCTGTATTTGAGACAAAAAAGGTTGGTATAGAGAACTGAACGTCTATGTGGATTTCTACCTCAAAAAGGGAATGTGAGGTGTTGAATTGTAAATTGCGCTTTCATGGCCAAATGTCACCAAAATGTGGCACCACCAGTGTGAACAGTGGAGGTTCGTTAGAGATGTGTTAAAACAATTTGTAATATACCAAAGTAGAAACTGACATACTGTACTTGTTTTTTGTCATATCATCATCACAGTACTTGAGTTGCTGAGAGAGAGAGAGAAAATGCGACCAAAACAGAAAAAAACAACAACAAAAAAACAAGCAAAAGTACATTGTTCCCTAAAGTAAAATGTACTTGGCAACATTATTACTTGGGTAAAAAGAGTTACTACTGATGCTACTGTGCTGCCCACTTTGCCATCCTCAGATCCAAAACTATTTTTACTCATTTAGAGATTTTTTTTCTTGTAGATTCCAGTCACACCAACAGTGCTGATATCAGTGGTCTGTTTTACTCTTCTCTCTGTGTGTTACCAGTTAAAGTTTCATTCCAATTAGAAACCATTTTTTAGCCCTGATCCACAAATTAGGCCTCCACCATCCCTCCTGCTAATTTGGTGGAATTAATTTTTCCTAAATGAGGCAGTGGGCGTCCCATAGGAAAAGTACACCCCCCATCTGTTTTAACCCCAATCTCCTCAGGACCTCATTTAGAAGACTCTCTCTCATACGGTACACGCTGTAACCTTGTTGGCTGGTAATTATGTGGGCTTTGCGAACACCTTGTGTGTTATTAGTCCTAACAATGCCACATTCCCACAGGCATGTTCCTGTGTCCTGCCTCCCCATGGAGACCGGCCCCTTTTCAGACCATCCTTCTCTCCTTTGTCACTGTATACACATAATGGCCTACATTAGCAGATAAATCTTGTTGCTGTTATGAAACTGCTGTAGGTTTTGTCCAGTGACAAAAGTCTGACCAATCAGAGCGGAGGGGTCTTAGTGGGAGGGGCTTACAGAGAAGCAGGGGTTACAATAGTAGAAAAAAATAAAGTCTTTAGTTAATGCATTAATGTAAGAAACAAAATAAATATGTGCTGAATTTTACTATTTTTAAAAGATCACACACATTCATTTTGTGGGCCAGTAGTTGCCAACCTTTTTAGTTTGTGGACCCCCTGAGCTTTTTTGCCATACTCTAGGTGCTCCTCACTCGTAAGTGTTGATAATTCTTCAAAATCTAAACCTGTGACAACTGATTATTATGATTTGTTTTGTTTTTCTTTTGACTGCTCCATTTACTCGGGGTTGCCACAGCGAACCATGGTGATTTTGCAGGTTTTCATGTGAAATGCCCTTCCTGTCGCAAAGCCACATATAGTGACTGGAGAAATTAGGCTGAAGCCCAAGCCCAGGGACACAATGACAGTATGCGCCTCGGCCAAGATCTGAACCAGCTACCCTCCAGCTACTGGGCAAATGCTTAACCCACTGCACCATTGGCTGCAATAATCATTAGTACGTGAGACCAATGTTTATGTAGCTAGCATTAAAAATCAGATACAATATCTATTTAATTGCCCACAGTGGATACATTTTCAGTGTTTGCAAAATAAGCCAACTAGTACATGTGTCGGTTATAGTGTTTTTTGTTTGTTTGTTTGTTTGTTTGTTTGTTTGTTTGTTTGGCTAGACAAATAATGTGGTTGGTTTTCAATACAGTGACAATAACATTTGCAATAAAACAGAGGTCTCTGCTTCATTCTCAATTGGCCCACATTTCCAACGATAGGAAGGTTTGAAGTGCACATAAAAAGCTTTGTTTGTGTGAGATGGACCTGGCATTAATGAAAGAAAATAAAAATGGAATTCAGTGGTTGGTGGCACCAAAAGAAAAAGCCATACTACACTTTGGGCCATATTTACTAAGACGGGTGCTAAACTGCGAGTGCAGTGAGAAAATATGCGGCCGCTATTAATGTTCGTGTTGCGCGTGAATTACTAAGACAAACTGCGTGGCCGGTGACAGGTGCAAACAGATGGGGCGGAACTATTTAAACGGAATCTTTGCGTGTATTGTTTTGCGTCATGGAAGGTGCGGAAGTGGAACACAAAAGGAAGCAAAAATTTAACAAAGAAGAGCTGAAAGTGCTGGTGAATAATTTTTTCATCTGTCATGGCAAATAGATCTGCATGTGTGGCAAACGCTCTAACCCTTAGTATTTGTTCATTTCTTCTCCTTCGTCTCACACGAATCACAGCAGCCATATCTGTGCAAAAGATTAGCACGTCCTTCTCCAGCGTGCTAAATGTATACGCTATTTTCGCACACAAATCATGGTGAGCCTTGATAAATAATATTGCGGGCAGTAAATGAATGAATTTGCATTTTCTCCGCCTTCCATTTTGCGCACTCTGGGAAGAACGCCTCAGTTTACAGATTCATTAGGTCATAGGAGCAAAATCTGCTTTGCGTTCGCTCTGCTCCTGTAAGACACGCAAATCTCAACTGCATCTGGGTTTGCTCCAATTTTAGCGCATATTATTCAGTTAGCGTGCACGCAAACCTTTGATAAATCTGGCCCTATGTTTCCAAAAGTATTCCCTCACCCACCCAAATAACTGAACTGGGATTATGGTGTGGGGTTGGTCCCTTAGTTCCAGTGAAAGGAACTCTGAATGCTTCAGCACCAAGAGATTTTGGACAATTCCATGCTCCCAACTTTGTGGGAACAGTTTGAGTCCTGACCTCAACCTGATAGAACACCTTTAGGATAAATTAGATCAAACACTGCGAGCCAGGCCTTCTCGTCCAACATCAGTGTCAGACGTTGGTTCACAAACGTGTGTAGAATAGATGTCTGATGTAGATAGATGCAAAGGATGGGCAATGTCAGATTAAAGCCTATGGATTAAGAATGAGATGTCACTTAAGTTCATGTGTGTAAAGGGAGCTGAGCTAATGCTTCTGAAAAAATAGTGTGTGTTAGTCCCAAGCTCCATGTGAAGAAACTCCAGAAAGAAATACCACACTTTTACTGAGTGGCCCTCCTTCATATATTTTTTAGTATGTGGCCCTTGAGGAAAAAAAGTTTGGACACCCCTGCAATAAAACATGTACAACAAGCTTACAGACACCTACAAATTGTCCCACTAGCTTGACCAAACACTGCTACAGTAGGCACAATATTTGTTCAATGCATGTACGATCGCCCAAACCACAAAAGCACGGCACTGACACAAATGGCCAACTTGTCTTCATTACATGACAGTTCCCAGAGCGGCCAATCGACTTCTGAACAGCCCCTGGGCAAGCCATATATCCTGCTGGAGAATTATCCCCCCTGAGTGCCCCATAACCATCACCATTTCCCAAAAATACTCAAGGTTTTCCAGGACCTTTAGCAGCCACTCTTCTGAAACCCAACTATATCATTTGGTCATCGGCCGCCGACTTGTATTTTCATTGCGAAGTGATTGCGAGTCATTTGAAAACAAGCCAGCAGTAAATTCAGGGCCCGGGGCAGTTCCATTCTTCTCCCAGAAGGCAAAGAGGCATCAATATCGGAGAAAGAGAGAGAGAAAGAGAGAGAAGGCAGGACAACTTATAGCGCGGGATGGATCGATAGCACAACAAACTCAGTAAAGATTGACTGGACAGTTGCCTGGAAACGTCCTGCTGGAGATTTATAAAGGGGACGAGGACAACGGGCGGACGGTGAGAGGGCGAGAGGAAGGAGCTAGGGAGGGACGTTTTTTTTTTTTAGGCGTTTTCATCTTCATAACTGTCACATTTAGAGGTGGGTTTACAGTCTCTCAGCTTTAATGATTAATGTCTGAATGTCTCCTAATGGCTGGTTATTTCAGGTCATGAGTTTGGTTTCATTTTGTGAGTTAAAAGCTGAAAATACAGGGCTACATGCTTAACCAAATATAGCCTAAAAAATAGTTTAAGGATAATAAAAACACAAATGGTGGTAGGGAATCAAATGACGAGTAACAGAATTTAATGGTTGTCCAGAAATCTAGGTATGCAACCAGTTAGCCGTTAAAAATGTTCAAATTCATAATTCAGTAAACTATGTCCTGTCAGGAAGTGGGTAGACATCTACAGAAGCATATTACTGCGGTGAGTATGAGATTTATTTCATCTGTATCACATTATTTCAAGAAATTATCACATTTTTACACAAAAATTATCAAATTTTTAAATGGTGTTATCTTTTTTTACGATGAAATGATCACATCTTGAAACAATATTACAGTTTTTACAAGATACTATAACGTTTTTAAAAGGAAATTATTATGTTTTGAAGTACAAGGAAATGATAACATTTTTACAAGATACATGATTACATTTTTACAACATACTGGCATATCATATTTTTACATGATTAATACATCCTGTTTTATCACGATAAAGTTTCATGTTATAAGATATCAGCTGGTCACATTTTTACAAGACAAGTATTTATCATTTAAAAATACGACAAGACAGTTTCTTGTCATAATAACATGAAGCATTAGGTAAAAACTGTGATACACCAGTATATTGTAATAAAGTGATAAATTAATATCACGTAAAAACATGAAACATTCTCATCTTGTAATGACGTCAAATATTACCTTGTAAAACGCCATAATATCTTGTAAAAATATGATCATTTTGTTGTTCTTAGAAGAAGGGTAAAACATGATAAAGAAGAAATTATTTTTACTCATTTGGCAGAAATACACTGCTGACGAAAATGAGCAACAATGTAAAACTTACCAACAAAAAAAAAGCATAATTATCATGTCAACATTTAAAACTGTGAATGGCAAATTAATGAGCAAGTTAATGTATTCATCTGTACCCAAATTTAAGCTTTACCAATCAAGAAAGGACCTAATGCTGCAATCAGGTGACACAGGTTTGAATCCACCCTCTCTCACCCGGTTTCCTGTCCCTCTACACCTCTCCTGTCAAATAATGCTGAGCAAGCCCAAAAAACATTTAAAAAAAAAAGAAGAAATGCAATTTAATGCTAATCAATCACATCACACGACATGTCACATGCTACTTTCTATGTTCACAGTGTGAGCTATTCCTGTTCTTGCATCTTACCTCATTCAAAAATATGCATTGGCAGAGAAGAATGTGGTGTACCCCCCCAGGGTTTCAGCTCCACAGTATGGACAAAGACACTATTTACTAATTCAGCCCCTTCCCTTTGTGTAATGTAGTTAGAATTATTCTCCAAAGCCAGTATTTCCGAGCTGAGGCTTCTTTGAGGAACCCAGTGAGCCGTGGCAGTATCTCCAGGAGCAGGCAGCTTGTGTTTGACATTCCACCAGGAGAAAGACTGAAACAGTGACGAGATGAACGTAGTGATATCAGGTTTCATAGCAGCTCCAGTGTGAGAGCCATATGTCATGCCGGTCTGCACGCCTCGACTGCTGCGGCGTCGCCTGTAAGCTAACGCTAATTGAATATCCTTATCTGACTCCAAAGTCCTTCTCTGGGCTCAGCTCAAAGAGAGAGACAGTCACAGAAGCTGCATATTGGCATTCCCCACAACTGGGTGTTCAGAATGTGGAGATGATCTAAACCCTCATGCATGGAATATCAGTGTTTCCAAGAAAATTATATGCTCTTTGCAGATATCCTGGATGTATGACTTGGATTTTAAAACACCTTAATATAATGTATATGTATGGAAAATGTATGTACAGTATATTCCACAGATGTAAAAATACTGTATGTTTTTGCAATGATACGTAGCGATCAGAATTGTTTTGATCCAATTCAAGAACAATATTGACAAATTTAAAATGATTCGATACGATTCAACATCTTCATATCAAAACAGCAACTTCTGGTCAAAAATCATGAAAGTATTCTCTAAATCTGGCATCCTGGCTGAAAAGTTTAATATAATTTTATTTAATTAAAAACACAAAAATGACATCCAAAATGACACTGTATCTGGTTTTATATTAACATGAACATTTCTAATATAGATATTGCTGATATTTTTAATTTTTTTCATGTATATCGATATACACTATCCAGAAAACAATATGGTTCCATACATGATAATGCGTATCGATGTATTTATATCATAGAAATAAAAAAAAATCAATATATCGAGATAGTAACTGTTTTGTGACACCCCTAGTATTTTGGCATAGGTATTACTCCTGATGCTCTTTTGCAATCCCTCATTTATTCAAGCTTGGGACCAGCATATAGTAGTTGTTTTTTTTTTAGAATTTTTCTTTCTTCATGCCAAGTCCATCTCACACAAAAGTAAAGCTTTTACCTTCTGCTAAAAAGGTACTACCAGTGGTAATTTGGGGCGATAGATGATGGCAAAAACTCAGGGGCAGGGGCCAGTGTTTGCGTGTGTAGGTAAAACAACAATTTAAAAGAATATTCAAACTGCAAATTCACAAATATTTAACTTTTTAAATTTGTTGTGAGGGATTGGGTCCACAAATATATATCACAATATTGATCTTGTGGCTTAATGCCCTGTCTACCAGGGGGGTATCCAGTTAAACTATTAAAGTTATACCTTTGTGGTATTGAATGAAAAGATACAATACTACTGAAACTGGAAAATAAAAATCAATACCAATTTTCAACTAGTTGGACCTTTAATGTTTCTTTGCATGTATGAGTCAAATAAATAACAGAATAAATCATCCACACTACTGGATCTTTGCTCCAAAGGTTGGTCTTTTATTCAGAATGGTTGTGTTTTATGATTGTAGAAGATGAATTAGCTCACCATAAGTATCAGGCAAAAGTATCACTCAGGTACCGGTATCGAAAACCAGTTCTCATTTAAGAACAGTACCCAGCCCTACTGTCTACTGTCACGCCTGTGTGATTAAATAATATCACAACTTTTTGGTGCTATAGTGTAGAAATAACTTCACTATAGCTTCAGGTCATTTGTACAGACAGATGATACATTTTTTGTTTCATGTAGAAGATAGTTAATTGCAGCGATAATAACTATAAACCAAGCCAATACATCTGCATTTTGATCCTTTAGCAGCAGATTCTCCAGTAAAGAATGGTCTGTGGGCTGCATTCAGTTCCTGGGCCATAGTTTGGACACCCCTCTAATTAATAAAAGCACATCTAAGTTTTGACAGCTAGCTTTAAATGCATTTCTTTACTTTATTTGTCAGAGTTCTCTCTTTAACACCCCCCCTCCCAAGTCGTACCACACCAGAAATTGTCTTTGTTGGGTTTTTTTTTGCCTTTTTTCTATATAATCCCATGGGAACAATTTTGTATATTATGATATAAACATTCCCAGTGATGACAAAAAAAAAATGCTAATAGAATCACAATACGATTACTTTTTCAGCCATTTTCTTCCATAACCATCATAACGCAGTACACGTGTGGTCCTGAATTGAGTACCAGTCTTTTGTAGTACTCTCTTATATGATACAAATCTTGAGATATGTGCTGGCGGCCCCGGAGCTACATGCTTTTTTTTTTTTTTTCACTTATCAAATTAAGTGCTGCCGTTCCCTAATTCCCCTTGGGCCCTTTAGTGTAAATTGATTCTATTTAAAACTTTATTTTTTTAGGCTGATAAAGACAGCCGGGGGAGTGGAAACGATCGGGGAATGTGCTCTGAAAGAACGGCAGGACGGAGGCTTTGTGGGTGGAAGGGTTAGAGGAGAAAATGGCACTTTGGGACGGGGGAGGGAGGGGTAGCAGGCAAAGTGGTGGGCGATAAAAGGGTTAACGCTCGGTGTGAGCCTGATAATGGAGGTACATTATAGAAACCAGCAGCAGAGAGAGACAGGGAGCAGCCGAAACGCTCCTCCTCCTCGTGTGACTGCTGACTGATAAAACCATCACAGACCAGTAAACTTTTCATTCATTTGAGCTGACAAAGAGGACTGGTTGTTGTGGATATGGTTGTATAAATGGATTTTCATGTGAACATCTTCTGCTTATTCCCGTTGGGGGTTGAGTACTGAAGCCTATCCCAGTAACTTTGGGCCTTATGTGAGGACAGTGGTCAGTTAGTCTCAGGGCTGACACAGAGACACACAGACAGACAACCATTCACTCTCACATTCATTCACAGTTTGATACATGCTCAGTTTGGTTCATTCATGTAACATTTCAATAGTATTTATAACTAAATTGAACGATTTAGGGCAAACTTAAGTGCGGCGGAACTAAATTTCACACGCGAGTTTCCACACGGACGCTATTAAGTGACGGAGATTTCACCATCCCACCTCCCCACAGTCTCCTGTATGGGAACATTTTTCCCCGTCAAGATCAATAATGATGGCAGAGACAAGAGGATAAGACAAGAGTCGCGTGTTGACGTTGTTCCACAAAGACGAGCAACAGGCAACACATCCAATTTGTTAACGCATTTAAAATGGCATCACCCCACTGTAAAAGTCACGGCTACGAGGAAAAAAATATCAATTCAAGTAATTCAGATCAAGCGAAAGCATTAACACAGAGTATTGTCCTGGTTTAGTCCTGGCTTAGTTCTACAGTAAACATAAAACTCCTGAGTTCTGACCACAGATGGATGGACATCACAGGCTACAGGAAGAGATTTAACATTCACTGTACATCACATCACAGTAGGAGATAAATACATTTTTCCTAGTTTTTTTCCTGCTTTTTTTGTACCAAAAATGTACTGAACCGAACTCCAAAAAACTGAACCGAACCAAGCTGTGATTTTAGTGCATCATTACACCCACATGCATGGCTTTGGACAGTGGGAGGAAGCCAGAGTACCCAGGGAGTAGGGGTGGGACTCTTCGGGCATGTCACGATTCGATTCAGAGGCCCATGATTCGATTCAAAAGTGATGCATCGATTTATTGATGCATCAGACACCTTTCTAGTTCATGTCAGCATTAAATATTCAACAATAACAAATTAAATTTTTTATATCTGAAATGTAATTTTAAACACTTTCTACTCCAAAAATCAAAACTAGAGAACTAATAATTGATATGTTGCAAGCCAGCAGCGTACTATTAGCCTACTTTAATCATTTCTAGTCGCTACAAAATTCCGATTATTAGCTTTTCTTTTCTCAATTCAGAATCTTTTTAAAGAAACAATTGATGCATTGGAAAAAATATTTTCCCACCTCTACCAGAGAGAACACACAGTAACATACAGTGGCCAGCCTGAGAATTAAACCCACAACCTCCATAGAGAATTTTTACCTTCACCTTATCTAACCCTATCATACAATGGCAAAGAATCACAAAAAACTAATCATATCTTCTTTAGTTTAAAGATTCCTGGTGTTCCAGTTCTACATCACATTATTTTTGACCCATGACTGACCTTCCTTGAACATTTTCAGTGCTTTCTACAGAAACTTTGTCAGTTAAGAGGTGGTGACCACAATTCTGTTTTAAAATGACTTGAAGCACACTATATTTTTACCTTATAGACTCTAAGCCCAAAAGGGTCTTCATGATGAACTGTTATTCAGTGTAAGTGCACACATGTAGACATTCATTTTGTTCATTTGCCCACATCTCCTTATTTGTGCAATTTGCATTTTTTTTGGTTGTTTCCTGTTGACCAATATTTAAAAGGTTTAAATCAGAAATGCTAAAAGCTGAATAATATCTTGTCATTTTAATAACTTGGTGTCTGTTTATTAGCCTGGCCAGTCATGCTTATTCTTTTTAATGACAATGCAGCTGAATATAGAGCTTTTCTTGACTCCCAAGGTCACTTTACATTAAAGTGCATTACTCATTTACTCCCCACACACTGGTGTAGCCACAGCTGCCCTGGGACAGACTGGCGCTGACATGGCCGGCCATTCTCTCCGACCACCAAACACACAATCACACTGACGCATTCATAAAGGTAAGGTGGGTGAAGTGCCTTGCCCAAGGACAGAACCTTATGGTGAGTGGGCGAACGTGTCTACCTACTGAGCTACTGCCGCCTTTATGTCAGTTTGGTTTAAGGAGAAGGATGATCATTACTAGACAAGGCTGAAAAAAACAATATCTATAGAATACACAAGGATTACATTTTATGGAAAACTGCCAAAACCCCAAACCCCACTATATTCTGTTTAGCTTTGTGTCCCATTTATGCTCAACTACTGAAACACTGCTGTGAAAGGTCTTCTGTGCTTCAGACTACAGTATATCCAGATGACTTTTACTTATGATGTTATTGTGACGTGTTATCTCCATGCCACAGAAGCTCTGTTCACAATAGTCTGAAAGGTCAGACTGAAAGCCAAAAGTACATGACTAATCTGCATAGATAAACACAAATGTGGGATCACGTCACGTAGCCTCACCGCCGCCGCACCTTTCACAGCGAGGCCAGAGGGAAGGCAGAAAGTAACAATGGCCAGAAGTTCACAGCAACAAAATGATCTTAAAATTGTAGATTTCAAAAATACAATGTGAAAGTGCAAGGATTTGGGAAAATTCCACCTTCTATAGAACAGAATTTCTAGGGGGTTAGTGTTATGTTCAACTCTTATTGAGGTGAAAAGTTATATAAAATAATCTTTAGTTATTCTACAGAACTGTCCACAATTACTGGTTATTTTACAGTTTATTTTTCATTTTATGTTATTTGAGATACATATCATTTCAGTGTTACAGCATATTGCTTGTATTTTTATTTTTTAAGTAGGGAATGATACACAAAAAATGTTTTGACAATTTCATGTTAATGTTAACATGACATATAATTAGAGTATATAAAAAATAGAAAACTTTTTTTTTATTTGTTTTTTACTACAAAATGTTATGCATTTCATAAAATTTTGTGCATGTAGAGGTGTACTATATATTATATTGTTTTAAAAAATCACAGTATATTGCCTTTGTTAAAGTAGTGCGATATTTATGTATATATCAAACAGTTGTGTCTATTATTGTGATGCGTAACATATCACTAGATTCTTGCCAATGCACAATGTGATTTAAATGGTTAGCTATAGACAAAAATATAAATTAAAATATATTAATTATTGCTACATTTATAAGATATAGGCCTTGCCAACAAGAAACACAAATTGAATAATGCAGTAGGAAAATAATCAGTACAACAAATTGCAATATTTGTTTAAAAACAATATTTGTTTTTTTTTTTTGGTTTTTTTAAGAACAGGATTATACATTTTACAACCTTTAAAAACTGACTAAAAGAACTTTACTACTGCCATAAAGAAACAGGTGAAAGACCAACATAGGGCAGCAGCATGCAGCTCTGTCACGCTCTTTTGAACAAAAACAGAGTAAAAAAGCTTTTTACTTCTTTAAATTTTTTGTATGATGCAATTTACCCCAAAATTAAAAAAAAAAAAAAAAAACAGCTGGCAGGAATTAGTGAAAACAGAGCTGTACACTTTTTTTTTTTGGGGGGGGGTGAATGAATGAAAGGGATTTGTGGAACCAAGCATTCTGATGCCTCAGAAACTCAGGGCCAGAGACTACACACACAGGAATGAAACAATACACAGCTCCAGGTGTGTTTTTGATGAGGGAAAAGCATTATAACATGGTAGAAAGCTCAGAAAAGTCAATTTTTTTTCTTCACAGTAAGAACAGAGTTTTATGTGTACATCTCGGGGAAGCTCTCTGTCGTGCAGCTCACCACAGCCGCCTTGTTTAGACGTGGCTGAAGATGCATTATTTAAAGGTGGACATGTGAGAGCAGCGATGGACAACGGTGAAGGGACATGATAAGGGTTTTTCTCCTGCACAGAGACCGGGGAAGAGTTAATGGAACCTCTGACTATTTTAAAACCAGGCTGTGGCATATGCATGATAATGATACAGTGGAACTCTCCTCCCACTCACTCACTCTTCACTCTCGCTCTTCATTCCACACATGCAGCAGAACATCACAAGAACATGACCCAAAAAGAAAAAAAAAAGCACTGTCTTTGTTGGAAAGGTTGGCAGCTCCATTGTACTTCGAGGTGATTCAAGGTAACTACAGGAGGATGGGGGAGGAGTGAAGATGTCAGAATGAACCTATTAAGATTTCAAGCAATATCCAATGTAAAAACAACTGCAGATGTGATATCAGAGAGTGAAGAGAGCCACATGCCAGCCACTCACTGGGAAACAACAGACCAATCAAGTCACATTGTAATGAGAACAAAAAAAGCCTTTGTATAACGAGACCCACTTGCCAAATTCAAGGTGTACATTTTTTTTCTTTTTTTCGGAAATGAGCTGAGTTTTATGTAATACTGTGGTATTCTGATTGGTTTTATATTTGTCCATGGGGGACATAGTTCGCTCTCCAAAGACAGTGTGTTCGGAGAATGGATGAATCTATTTTCCCCTCAGTGAATAATTGTGAGAGGGAATAGTTGCTAGACAGACTATTATATCAGTGCAACTAGGGCAGTGGTTCTCAAACTGAGGTATGGGTACTACTGGTAGTACACAGGCTTCTTCCGGTGGTACTCAGAAGTCTTAGAGTCTTATGTAGAGGCATTTTTTCTTTCTGCGTCCTATGTTATGGTGGACTCAAACCAAAAGTGACAAAATCTCTTTCCGCTTAGTTCCCTCTTCTTATGTCATCAGCCCTCCTCAGGTCTCTGACAAGGGGCGGGAGCTTTAAAATGCAATTTTTGCGCCTGAACCAATTCCTCTCATGTGTTTGTCAAATCTTCCTCTGTGATTGGTGGTAGTTTTGATGCTCGTATTTGCATAAAGTTGTCTTCAGTTCAACTCAAACCTTCGAGACACCTGTCGCCTCCACACACCAGCGTAGAAAGGAAATTAATGGTCGCTGGTCACTTTAAGGTCAAGGTCAAGGTCTTTACTTGAGTCTACCATTAGTTCGGGATAGGCGTGTTCTGGTTTAGAAGTGTTTTAGACTTGGTTGAGTTCTAGTTCAGTCCTGCTTTGATCCTGTTTTTGTACTTGTTAAGTCCCTGGTTAATTCTTAGTTTAGTACTGTGTTAGTTTTGGTTAAGTCAAGATTTAGGCACAAATTCAAGAGTTCTTGAAAAACCAAGTATTTTATGAGATGATACTTGGTGTAAAAAGTTTGAGAATCAAAGGTCTAGGGCAGAACTATTCAACAGGCAGCCCAGCAACCATTCAGTCATTCATTAGCCACTAAACCAGTCAACATCAACTGGAGGCCCGTGAAGAGCCTAAGTGAAGCCTTGCTCATAACAAATACACACAATTGATAAAAAAAAGTGTCAGGCCTTAGTTATTAGAAATGTGACTTATGTGTAATTAATATATAAAATAATATTATACTATGTAGAATACAATATTACATTGTTTTATTTTATCAAAGCATCTGGCCTGTGTCTGCTGAGAAAAATTCTGGCCCATGGACAAATGTAGTTGACAACCCCTGCACTAAACTGTACATACGGCAATTTGGGACACCTTTGCAGTACTAAAACCAGAAGTACAGGAGAATGTCCTGCCCACAGGCCAATAAAACTCGGACAATTTGGCCCATAGGAAAATGTAGTTGAATAGCCCTCATTTAGGGTGTACCCCGCCTGTGGCCCATAGTTGCTGGGACAGGCTCCAGCCACCTAAGACCCCCAACAGGTAGGTTATACTTTATTGTCTCTGTAGGGAAATTTGTTCTCTGCATTTGACCCTTCCTTCAATGCCGCTGGGGCAACCTGTCAGGAGCAGTGGGCCTGGGGACTCTTCTCAAGATCTTGAGCCAGGATCCTGGTCAGGGGTACCTAGCTGGAGGATTAGCTGGTTGGTTGATGGGGGAAACTGGAGCAAACCCACCAGACACAGGGAGAACATGCCAACTCCACACAGAAAGGAGTCATTTGTCTTCTTTTGGTTGCTTCCTTCAGGTTTGGCGGGTACTGGAGACTATCCCAGTAATTCTGAGCCTTAGGCGGGGTACACCCTGGACATACACAGACAGACACCCATTCACTCTCATGTTCATTCACTCTGAAATTTTCTAATTACAAAGTCATGCAAATTTTATGCACAGTTTGTTCTTGTGAGGTGCAGGGAGATTAGTTCGGGCTTTTTACATGAATATTTATCCATACATAGCCAGAGGAAAGTGGTGTGCTAACCGCTGAATGTATGGAGCGCTCAGGGGACCAGCACTCAGCCTGTGTTTCTCGAGGCCTCGGACCCAATCAAGCGGAGGCCATCTTGTTATGTTTTCAGAAAGCCACGATAAGGCAGTGAACGTATAGTGAACGTACGGACTGAGCACTTATGGAGGCTTCTGCTAACGCCCGGAGTTTTTCCAACAAGCTGCCTTTTCAAACAGGATCCTTCAAGGGCAGACGCGGAGGAGAACGAGTGAGCAAACTATGATGAAACTGACACATCTGACATCTCAGCGCGAACCCTCGGGACTTCAGCCAATCACTGTCAAAAAACAACACCATGACTCAGTCTAATGCGCTTAATTCAACACTGTCAGTTTGCGCAATCATTAAAATAATTGCAGGAAAACAATATGAAAATGACCTCTGTACACATTAGTGTTTTGTAAACCATTATGGTGCATAGTAATGATGCTGAATTACATGCTGTGCTAATTAGAGTTAATTAGTTAAGGATAGCATTTTTGTTTTCTCTGACAATCAGAAAACACAAGCTGGTATTAATTATCTGCACCACAGTTGTTTTAAAGTTCATACGCACCATTATGGAAAGTCCTATGCATGATTCACCCAAAGCAAAAAGATCCATAATTAGTGATCATTTTGTTGATTACTTTTTCTGTTTGTAAAGTACTTGAATAATACTCAGGCTTAAAAATGTACAAGCACTTGTAAAGTAAAGTTGTGTTTTGTTTTGTTTTTTTTTGTTTTTTTTTGTCATGTACTGCACAAATCACAGTACTAGACCTCATTTAAAGCAGAACTCAGTTCCTCTTGTACCTTAAATAAATAGTTTCGGAGTTCATGTAATGGTTAAATCAGTTGTTGTGGGGTGAAGGAAGTGTCCGGTGTCCCCTGGTGTCTCGTTTGTTGCTCTGCATTTCTCTATACAACTGCAAACAGCTTACCTGGCATGGGTTCACAAACTCAGGCTCTTGCTGACTCGTTTGGGTTAGCAGCAGGGATGAAAGTAGATTTTTGCTTATGCCGGTACTATAACAAATTACGCCTGCATATATATTTTTAATAGCAGAAAAAGCAGATATACGAGGTTGAGAATGAGTCTTGACTATAAATGAAAAATATAGACAGGGCTATATGGGGTTTTACAACATATCAAACATACCCTATAAAGGCCAATACACACCGGACGCGCAGACGCACCTCAAAAAATACGCCCCTATTGTTTTCTATGAGAGCCCTCACACCGGGCGCGCGGCGGTGGCTGAAAACACATGGCCCCCATACTTCTGCAGTAACAAAGATGGTTCTCTGCTCCGTGTGACACAGACACACAGCTGTAAACACTGAGGGACAGTAGCTGCTGCTCGGGGGGACACAGGCAGCAGCTCCCGACTCCTGCTGCAGTCAGAGCATGGGGAAACTCCTTTCTGTTGCTAACTCGCTAATAACTCACTAATAGAACAGCCCAGTCTGTCCTCACACAGCCTGGGCCACTTCTGTCACTTTGTCCCGTTATTCACAGATAAAACACATATTTTAAACTCCACGTTGTTTATGTTAAAGCCCTCTCAAGTGCCGAGACGCACCACGTCTGGTGTAATTTGACGCGCTGCGGCCTTCCTGGTGTGCTTTGGGCTTAAGACGCACATGCTCAATGCGTTTGTTTAAGGAAACAAGAGAATCAGTGAATGATGAGAGGGGAGAGGGACATTCTGTGCATTAAATCACATCACGGAGCGATCATAAGCCACTAAAAAACACACATATATATACGCATATATGATGAGAGAAAGCACTGCCTGGTTCACATGCTTTAGCGTCAGATTTTTTTTTCTCTCATACGAGCAACCGCAGTCCGCAGCTGCTTTCTAATGTGTGTTAAAGCTACAAAGACCGGCCAGATAGCTGATCTCCTTCCACCCTGGTACTGCCTACCCCCTCTAAAGCTTATGCCGGTACATAGTACTGGGCCGTAACCGGCTTACTTTCACCCCTGGTTAGCAGTGCAGGCTAATGGCCTGACCGAGTGCTCACATGTTCAAGTTTAAGTTTGCCGACAACAACAAGCACAAAAACAGCAAAAATTCTCCAACATTTTTATTACATCGTTTTACAATTGCAGCGGTTTTTTGTTAAGCTATGTCTTATGAATCATTTCTGTGATTGGCAACAGAGTTGCCAGATTTGACTGACAGGTTTCCAGCCCAAACAGAACTTAAAACCTGCCCAGCACAGTAAAAACCAGCCCAAATCACAACCATTCTAAATGTTAAAACTGTTATACGTAAGAAAGAACACAACTTCACAGCTGCACTAAATAACCAAAAGAAAAAAGGAACACAAACAGGTTTCCCACAAAGAGAGCAAATAGACGACCAAATTAACTTATCAATACCAACATGAAATGTTTGGGAGGAGGCAGCAGTTTGTTGAAATGTGTATTTCTACTTAGTTTGCCATAAAAATAACACTTTTTTTTTATTGGTATTTTTTCCAAAGAGAAAAAAAGCCAAAAGCTGTGGAAAGCAGCCCAAATTTTATAAACTAGCCAGGTGATATTTTTTTTAGCCCAAGGTGTTTAAAAGCAGCCCAACTGTCCAGTCCAATTTATCCCATCACAGCCAGATATGTGTATGGAACTCTGTTCTTTCATTGTCAGCCATTTATTCCATATTGACAAGTGGAGCAGACCAACGAATAGAAGCTTAATAATAAAGCACCACACTATTTCTCCTTCTTCCTCATCCCGTATGTTCTTTCCAGATCACCCTGCTCCAGGGAGGGAGCCTTACTGGTTGTCCCCAGATTGGGCATTTTTCGTACAGGCTTCCTCCTTCTGGAACTCTCTGGCCCATGAACTCAGGCACATCCAATGTCAATGCACTTTTAGAAAACATTTGAAAAGATCTTTTTTTTTAAAAAACATTTGATATTGCCTGATTTTAAATTGTGTTTTGTTTTTTTTTGTAGTTGTAATGTGTGTTTGCTTTTTGTCTTTTATTAGATTTTAATTTATTTTATGTTTAAGGGTCTTTGTTGGGGGTTTTATTTATTTTTTAACTGTAAAGCACTTTGGAAATCATCCATAAAAGTGCTATAGGACTAAAGATTATTATTATTATTATTAAAACCATTGTAGTTGTTATATTATGGTCTGATTTTTCACAGTTTTCACAACTTTAACTTATCCACCATTTTCATGTAAAATAAAATACATAATATTTCTTAGTTATTATAGACATATCCATAGGAAGATACCTAAAAAACCACTTGACACATATGAAGCCATCACTGTACATTTGAATAGCAGCAGTCTCTTAGCAATGTAATGAACAACAAATATGTGCTTACAGCCGCATTACTCATACTGTTCGTGTTGTAACGATGCCCCAGCGCTCGGCAGCCGCAGATCAATAAGCTAATTAGCCATAAAGCATATGCGTTGCGGTGATACATTATATGCCTGGCATCTCTTGGCAAAGATCTCCCAAGAATTACCATATAAATGAACTGCGGTCATTTATTAAGCTAAGAGCCGTTGGTTAAGGGGTTGGCATGCGACACGAGGGAGGCAACAGGGGGAAAAAAAAAAAAAAACAATATTGTAAGTTGGTACACACATTAGCGAAGGGAAACATCATGTGAGGTCGAACAGTCAAGTAACAAATTGCATTGAGAACACGGGCCGCGCAGTGAGACGTTAAGGAAACCCCCAACACGCTTTCTATCAGGGCTTTGTGTTCAACTGGACTGAGAGTAATTCAATCCACCGCTGCTTGTGCGCGCTCACTCAGACAGAACGCACCAGGACCCAGCCACATACTGGAGACTCAAACACCACTTACAGTAGAATTAGGGTTTGTGTGTGCACTTGCCGGCAATGTACCGGGACAAACTGTACTTCAGGACAGCGCAGTGTGTGGAGGCAATTCAGAAAAAAATAGTCCCGTGCATGATATTTTCTAGAATATGCTGAGAATCAAAATATGAGACTTTTTCAGTTATACTGTACTGTGCTAAAGTTTAGGTGAGGTGTGAAAAAATTCAGTTAACTAAATCATCTTTATAATTTCAAGATAGTACAGTGCTTTTTTCTCTTTTGTTTTTGTTGTAATTTTGTGTATTTCTGTACATTGATACCTTTTCTTTGTTCATTGCCTCGCTTAAAACCCTGACTTTGGCACAGTCCTGTAACTATACAACTAATTTCTGTACAATATGTAGAGTCTTGTACTGGATCTTCTGCTAACTCTCTTGCACATCACCATAAATATGCAATTTGCCTAAAAGAATGAGAAATATTAATGAACCGTGAAGGCCAAACTGATGGTTAGGGGACTCAAGCTAAGTGTTCGGAGAAATGCTTTCCTCTTTCAAGAACCGAGCCAAAGCCGATGAGAGAAGACCTATAGTATAATACCCAGAATGCACTGTACCGTCATCCTGAAATTAAACAGATCTATACAAAAGATTAAACTGAGAGTCTAACTGAAGTGTGGCAATTACTGAGATGTACGCATTAATCAGTCACAATACGAGATTAAAACGTATCATTATTATCAAGAGAATAAAGTTAATACTGTAATGGGAACTGGAACTTTTAGAGTCTAGCAACTACATTTACAAGGCAGTGTACAACTTTGTGCCAGTCCCAAGCCCAAGATAAAAGATAAACGTTAAGGGTTGCGTTAGGAGACCAGACATAAACCATGGAAACAGGTTCCAGACCAGATTGCACTAGCTCAGACCTAAATCTGGACTACAGGATGGACTACACCAGACCCTAACCTGGACTACAGACTGCACTAGACCAGACCTAAACCAGGACTACAGGCTGAGGCTAGACCAGACCTAAACCAGGACTACAGGCTGAGGCTAGACCAGACCTAAACCAGGACTACAGGCTGAGGCTAGACCAGACCTAAACCAGGACTACAGGCTGAGGCTAGACCAGACCTAAACCAGGACTACAGGCTGAGGCTAGACCAGACCTAAACCAGGACTACAGGCTGAGGCTAGACTAGACCTAAACCAGGACTAAACTGTAGTACACTTCAAATTTAAGACCAAGAGCAAAAATAAAACAGGCTCTAAATGAAACTAAATCAGGACTTGAACTGCAAAAGACAAAAGTACCACCAGAATAAGTCTGCGTACCATCAGCAGTACATGTACCACAGTTTGAGAAACACTGTCCTAACTTAATTGAAACTTCTTAAGCAAGAATCTGTATCAAACCAGGACTAAGCAGTGGTCTACACTTTCATTCAATCCCCCACTCAAGCAGGACTAAAAAAGAAAAAAAAAACTCTCAGAATGGTAAACTTAATCAGGATTTGAACTGCAAAAGATCCCAGAGTGCCCCCAAAAGAAGCCTGTGTATCACAGTTTGAGAACCACTGACTTATGCCAACATCAATATAGAGACAATTTAGTTTTCCCATCTCATAGAACTAGCCTTGTCCTTGTCGGCCTCAGTTTAATTTCAAGGGGACAAAACAAATGGATGCTCATACAGTAAGCCAATCAGAATTCAGGAGGACCAATCAGAGAAACAAAGCACTTGTCAACAACTATGATTGATTGGTACGACTGAACTTAACGGAAGTGACTTTGAACAGAGGATGTTCCAGACCTACTTTGCAAAGAAAGGAAATGGGTTTGTTTGTCCAGGTTATTATTACATAGAAGTCGCAATATCCTTTTTATTCATGAACTTCGACTTCTTAACAGTGAAAAGGCTGCAAAAAAGTATCCTCATTCAACTGTTTGTAAGCAATAACAAGCTAAGTGATTTTTAAGTGATTTCTTAACTTTCCAATCTCCTAACTCTGTGATTCTCAAACCGTTTAGACCAAATGCCACCTTTAATGGACAAAATGAGCATTAATAAATAAGGACAAAATAGGGACAAAACTGGGACTAAACCAGGACTAACTCTAGGACAAAACAAGGTTTAAACCAGAACTAAACCTTTACTAATTCTAGGACTAAACAAGGTCTAAACCTGAACTAAACAAGGTCAAATTCTTGGATTAAACAAGGTCTAAGGTCTAGGTCTAATTTAGGACTGAAGCAGGTGCAAACCAGGAGTACAGGTTTTAGCCAAGACTAAACCAGGGCTAATCTAGGACTAAAGCTGGTCTAAACCAGGGCAAATTTAGAATTAAACAAGGTCTAAACCAGGATTTATCCAAGACTAAACAAGGTCTAAACCAGGACTAATCTAGGAATCAAAACCGGATTAAACTGTTGTACGCTTCAAATTTAAGAGCCGGGGCAGAAACTGGCATACAGCAGGCTCTAAATGAAACTAAACCAGGACATGAACTGCAACAGACTCCTGAGTACCAGAAGAAGCCTGTGTAACACCACTGGTACTTATACTGTACCACAGTTTGAGAACCACTGTCCTAACTTAACTCAAACCTCTTGAGCAAGAATCTGTTTACCTTACTCCACTCACAACACAATACACATCAATTATATCAATTCTAAGTAATATCAGTAGTTGCAGGTATGAGAAAAAAAAAACATAGCTTCCCAAATCCTATACCCCCCCTGAGTACTCCCTCTGCACCAGGCCAGCCCGATCTCTCCATGGCAACACTACTCACAAATCTATTTCAGCACAGGCCGCCGCCACTGCCGCACACTTCACCACAACGTACTCAAACTGGGGGAAAGCAGCCCATCAATTATTAAAAAGCGCCTCATGTTGGTACTTACTGTCTCGCGCTGCCGGTCGCGGTGCAGTCTAAAGAGGCAGGCTTGTCTCGGGACATTGTTGGTCCTTATCTGAGAGATCTGCAGCGCTGCCACTCCTTCGTCACACACGGGGAGGATGTGGAGCTCGGAGCTGCCCCGGCTCTGACATTTAATTGTTCGACGGGGGTGAAGTGTGCGTTTGAAAGGTGTGGGCCCTGCCTCGCAAGTGTTGAAGGGGGAACAAAAAGACGGTGGAAATATGGCCGCCCAGTGAAGAAGAAAAACAAAACCAGAAACAACAGCAGAGAGATGATTGATAGAGCAGAGGTTTTAAGTCGCTTTGTGGAAATGTTTTTAGTAAAATGCCGCAATCCTACAGCACTTTCATAATAGTATTGTGTTAAGTGTGGATCTACTCACTGTTAAGTTATACAAGTGCCACCAGCTGTTTATAAAGTGGCCATCTTTTTAAAAAATATGCGCAAAGGGAATTAATGAAAGATTGTACATGAAGGTTCAACTCTGAACAACAACTCAACAAAATTGCTACTCAAGTAACTAAGAAAAAAAAAAACATTTGATATTTCTGCATTTTACCCTTAAAGGAACACTCTGTAACATATCAGGATATCTACTGGCCAGACTATAGAGGCACAAATATTGCTGGAAAAGCCAAAAGCTGGTTAATTCTCAGTATATTGATTAATAAAAAGTGGTAATGTTGATAAGTTTTATCAAAATGGTCTACAAAGTCCAGAATTAAACAATAAAAAATATCTGCTTTGAACATAACAACATTACACAACAAGAATTACTGACAGCATGAATTTGGTCTACTTCAAGACAGAAAGTTGTTCTTTATGAGTTTATCTCAAAATCTTAACATGACTTCTGAAGCTGGGTGATAAACTAATTTAACTAATAAACTGTAAAAACAATCTTAGCTGAAATTGCATCCTTTAAGCACTAGAATGTATACTATGTTGTGGCTAACGCTACTGCTAAAGCCCAGAGCAGCTTAAATACTGACTGGGGAGACTGCAGATACTAAAAACACAAGTAGTCACAGAGGAAGGAGCCACATTACCTCTGTAATACCATTTAGCGGGTGCCAGTAAACTGGGAAAAACAGCATTCTGTCTAATGTTTATGTAGGCCAATGGTTCCCAAAGTGGGGTCAAGGGCCCCCTGGGGTCCGTGAAGGTACTACAGGGGGGTCCCCAGAGGCTGTCTAAGTTAAGTACATAAAAATAAATTGAGTTTGAAATTAATTACTTGCTTTATTAGTTATATACTTGTCTAAAAATAAGAGTTTAAAACAATTTTTAGCCAACAGTCAATATTTTTAGAAAGCAAGGTTTTAGCATTTTATGAAGCTCACAGGTTAGACATAACTTTAGCTTTTATTCAGTGTGCTGACAGCTCTAAATAATTGAATATTATCAACAAAGTTTAGTTGTATAAGTTGATGCACACTATGGAAATCAACTTGTCTTATCACTGTGTAGGAAATTCAGAAAAAACTAATTACAATACGAGGAAACTTTTTTTTAAGTATCCAGTGATCACAAGAGTTAGAAGTATAAGACCATGGAAAAAAAAGAGAATGTCGCTATGGTAGTATCATCAACAAAAAAGAAATAAAAAAAGAAGGTGTGTTGTGGCCCCACAAGTGCAAAAAGCCAGTGGAAACATGGCGGCCTAATGAGAGAAAAACAAACGGCCGGTCTGTAACAACAGCAGTGAGATGACTGATAGACAAAGTTTAAATCAACATAATGTTTCTCTTGGCGTAAGCCCACTATTAAATCATACGCTGTAAGCAGATCTGTCGCCATCAATTGTTCTGAGTCCGGCCGTTCCAAACTCACTGTTAGCACAGAGTGAGCACACAACCTGAGGAAGACGGCAGCCCCATTACCTCTGCGCTCCGATCCATTTAGAGAGAGGAATAGTCACAAAAAACACACAGAGGACGCAGCGGAATGAATGAGCGAAAAAGTCAACACTGAAAGAGCTGTAAAGAAATCCAGATGGGTTGCCCTTAAAATCTAAAGTTTATATTTTATGTCACTGCAAAATGCCAATAAAAGATGGTAGATTCACATTTAGACACACTAGAAATTAATTGTGCTAACATACAGTAGCTAACTTTGGTGTTTAAAAGAATCCCATGCAATCCAATGACTGCAAGAATCACTTATTCCTGATTTCCAGTTCGGAGACAAAGACACAGGTTTTTGATATATGGTTGCTATCAGAGCCGTTGAAAATACACTTTTATAACAGCTACAAAAATACTTCTAAATCACAAATGCAACTACTCCTGCACGTCACTGTGTCATGGACAAAATGGGTCATTTTGCTGTGGATCCAGGTCACTGTTCAGATCCAGGAGTGAGATATTGCATGCAGTGGTTCCCAACCTGGTTTGTCTTGTGCACTTTTTTGTAATACCATCAGCACAAAGCTCAGTCATACACGCTGATGACTTTTCTAAAGGTCTAAGAACAAAAGATCTAACAAAATAGAATATTAAAAAATAATATTCATCAGTTTCACCTCCTTTCATTACTCTATTGTCTTTTATAAATTTCAAAAGTCCAATATGATAGCGCTCACAAATATTATCCTATTATCTTGGAAATTCTTTTGGAAAGTTCCCCCCCTGCAACATGCACGTGTACCCCTAGAGGTCCCTGTACCCCTGGTTGGGAAACACTGTGTTAACGGATTCTGTCCCATTTTGAGAAATGATCAGTGATACTAACTTCACTCACTACTATTGTGAGAAGTAAGGGTTTAGTTTACCTCAATTGAATTACTCCTGAACTAAAAGACCTCTGAGTCCAGGCTCCTATTGCAAGCTAGGACCAGTGCCTTGGCAGAAGTCTACGCTCTCCAAGTGCTTCAAGTTTTTCTTCTTTTTTTGCAATTTTGTAGATTTAGACATGTTTATTTGTTCATAGCATTTCTTAAAAACCTGCCTAAGACATTGGCACAGTCCTGTATGTGACTTTGCACCACAAGTGAGCCAACTCTCTGCACCATATAAAGTGAATTATCCTTGGATGACCAGATTTGTGGAGCCAAAACTGGGACTTTTTTTTTTACAAATCACGGTGCATTTGAACTCACCAAATAACAAAAAAAAGCTTCTGAAATCCCAACAATTTTCTGTCATTTAATTAAAGTACATGACACCGGAGCTTAAGTATTGAATTTGAATGACAATTTATTAGTAAAAATAATGACATTGTAAATAGTTTTAGTGACAAAAGTCTTCAGAAAAATGTGTTTTATGCTTTTCTATTGGTTAAATGGGAGGCATATTAAGATTAAGAAAAATATGAGTGTGTTTACAGATATATCTTGAGACATGGGAAAGGAGCCTAAAACTGGGACTGTCCCAGTTAAATAGGGACATCTAATCACCCTAAATTGTCCTCTACGAAGCTCAAATTTAAAACAGACACACGTAGTTCAGCAGCACATGGTAAAGTACACATTATGTGACTCCTGTCTGCTCCTCCAAACTGGGATTCTTCTCACAACTATCCACAAAAGACTTTCAAAAATAATCCAACAAAAAACTGTACAGTTACTTTAGAACTTTGCAGATCTGATGGCACCTCTCCAGAAGGCCGCCATGACCCGGGTTTGCTGCTAAAATCTGACAAACGCATATTCAAAAAAAAAAAAAAAAAAAAAAAAAAACGATTAATCACTCTGGTGTCGGAACAAAAATCGGCCTTGTTAAACGAGCGCACATCCATTAGTGCTGATGTAGTGCATGTCCCTGCAGGGTACATTTAAGTGGCAGGCATTAGAGTACTTACATAGAGCCGTCACAATAGAAGTACAATTGGACACGATACAACGCGGGCCTGCCATCCTGCTCGCCCAGGCCCAGGCTATTGAGTTACGGTGGCTCGCTGTAACCGTATACTTTACTCTGTCACAAGTGTTTTGTTTAAAGTATCGCCAAAAAAAAAAAAAAGAACGAAAGAAAAAGAGAGAAAAGTGTAGCCAAGAGCTGTCTCATTAAGAGCCAGTCAATAAGATGTAACCGTGATCCTCGCAGATATCCATGAAGAGAGAAGATTGTCGGATCGGAATACTTGCTGTTGGAAAAGGGTTGGATACTTTAAGAGTGTGTCCTGGGAGGCTTTTAGCATCTTCACGTGGCAGATTTGCGATTTGGAGATTCTAATTGGGTTATGTAATGTTCGGGCAGTGTGAGAGTTCGAAGATAATTCTACTCTGAAAGCTGTTATTTAATAAAAGAGAGCTCTGTTGTGCTGGTAAAAAAAAAAAAAGGTGTGCAAAGGCTCAAAGCACTAGATTCTTCCTCAGTGAATGTTTAATCTGGCTTCATGTTGGTTAGTAAGGTAGAAAAGTAAGTGTGTTGATAATAAAAGTAAAAATGTGGATGCAAATGTCACTCCAGTCAGCCAAGTAGTACAAATTTACCAATCTATAAATCAAGAAGTGGCAAAACTACTTTTATCAATACATGAAAGTTTAAGTTACACAGACAGCAATATGTTTTCAATGGGGGAAAGCTTAATAGACACCAAAAACAGCTAATTCTGCTTTGGTTAGTGACAAATTCATGCTGTCAGTGAGTGGGTGGGGAACATTAGCAAGTGGCGTGGTATACAGGATGAGCATTTAGGCGACAACAAGCAAAAGGCTGCTCACTAGTTGCTTAGTTCAGTATAGAACATAAGATCACAGCACATGGAGGTCCAGAAACACTTGCCAGAGCTCTAGAAAATCTGTGCCACGCCAATGTTTCTCAGCTCGCACTGGGAAGCTGCTTTTTACTGACAAGCCTACAGAGACAGTAAACACACGCCTTGGGTTTCAGATGATGCTACAACATTCTATAGATCAGCAGAGTTTAAGCGAGATGGGGGGCAGACAAATATTCTATTGTTGATATTGTTAGTAGAATAAATATAGAATATAGAGATCATGGACCTTGTCACTAATATAAATGATCAGGTTCAACCTTTGTGCATTTTCCTTGTGAATATTACTTATGCAGGAATACAGGCTCCTGCCCCTATCTGAGAGTGTGACAATATCATATTCTAGAATTTGAATGCGTTCACGTGATGTCAGAATTCTAAAGGGTAAGAATTCTATGGTAGAATCTACTGCTAAAGAGTCAAAATGCAGATGTTTTGGTGTGGTTTGTGGCTAATAACTCTGCAATTGCTGAGTCTCTCCACATGAAACACAAAATTGGCACAACGTTCAAAGTCTTATCTGTCAGTAGGAATGACCTAAAGTGAAGTTTTTTCTTCACTATAGCGTCACAAAGTGGTGATATTAGACTCAGTATTAAACCACAAGATTATTATGATGAGGCTGTAGACCCAGTTGCTAACAAAAACTGATCAGGTTTAATATTTGTGGATTTTCTGTTTCTGTATTCCTTCTAAAAATCGTGCCTCACCTTTATATTTATACAGGCTCCTGCCCTCCATCTGAAGTTTTAACATCATCAAATTCTACAACCTGAACGCAACTTATTTACTCAACTACAGTTAGCATAGGTCTGATATATTATTACACACACACATGGCTTCATGGCTATGTCTGAATTGTTTTTGTTGCCAGGAAGGGTGTCATCTCAGTCTTTAGCATTAACACATTTTTTATTATCCTTGTCAAATCAGAGAATACTGATATATGAGTAACACATCTAAATTTGGAGAGCACCTTGTCTCTCCTGGCCAAACATTGTTAACAGTTTGGTGCTTGTCCATTTTCTCTCCAACAAAGTCTGTCGAAAAGCATGTGCCTCGCAAACTAATAATGATGCCATTTTCAGCAGTTTACAGTAAGTGAAATAACAAATACAAGGTTAAAAAAAAGTCATCTGGACTTGTTTTTCAAAGTTGAAGATGTTTCAGGTCTCACCCAAGAGACTTTGTCAATTCTGAATTAAACTAGTGAGAGAGCTGAGTTTTTATAATCCTAGGAGGGAGGAATTTTGACCTAAAAACTGAAACTAAATTCTATTGGTCTAGAGTGGATGAAAGGTTTTAGTGGTTAGAAGGACAAAGATTCAAAGAAGCAATCTTTAGTAGAAGGGCTATATTTTGCAAAATCGACTTCACTGAGCTTGCTCCCGTGTTATCATGTTGTTCCCTCATCAAAAATATACCTAGGAGTTGTATTTTGTACCATTCACACATGTTTAAGTAAACCTGTATTCTCAGGCGCAGCTGTTCTGAGGTCTCAAAATACTCAGTTTCATAAACACCCGTCTCTCCCACAAGCCCCTGCCCACTCCAGGAAGCACTGACCAATCACCAAGCTCTCTACATCCATCTGCTCTCATTCATTTATCCAAAAAACAATGTACAGCTCTGGTTCCACTGTTTCCTCACAGACATTTTTCATTTTGTAATAAAATGGTATCATACAAAAAGGAAGAGAAGATTTTTTCTTTAATTCTGTTCAAAAGACCATCATAGCTATGCACTCTGCTGCCCTCTGCTGGTCTCTTCACCTGTTTCTTTATGGCAGTAGTAAGGTAATAATTGACAAAGCTTTTTCTTATAGTCAGATTTTTTTAAAGGTTGTAAAATGTGCAGTGCTGTTCTAGAGGTGACCAAGATTGGTTTAAAAATAGAAATAAAAGCATAGGATATCCCCTTCAAAAAAGAAAAACCTTCTTTGAACAGGTTTGAGAAATGGTTCCATCTGTTTACAACAGTCTCTTAAAACCCAGACCCAAACATTCAATTAACATCAGAAGGAGCAGACTAGACTTGGTCCTCAGGAGGGATAACGACTGTCCCACTCACTCCAGCAGAGGACACATGACTTCTAACAACCCAAAACTACTGTAGCCTTTAACTTTTCTAAGCCATTCTAGTTTCAGATCAAAAATTCTTCCTTCCTACAGGGTTTCTGCTGGGTCTTAAAAAGTCTTAAATTTAAAAATCTGAATTTAAGGCCTTAACAGTCTTAAATTTGCCAAGATGTGAAGTACTAGGTCTTAAATATGTCACATACATTTAATGTGTTCACAGCTTATTCTAAAATGCCCACTTCAATTCTCAAAGGCGTATTACTGTCGCTGATATGCCACTCAGATTTTTTCTTACTAAAAAACAAAATGCTTTGTGCACTCACTGTCGTCAATAGTCACAATTAAACGACACAGCCACATTTATAACTCGGCTTTTTGTGCACTTACGGCTTATGAAATAGGTCTTAATTTTCTTCAATAGTGGTCCTAAAAAGGTCTAAAAAAGTTTTAAATACTACTTGTTGAGCTATGCGCAAACCCTGTTCCTAGGAGCATATTTCAGAACTGACAAAGCGTCTTGGATGAGAGGTCAAACATCCTCAACTTAAAAAAAACAAATCCAGAATACTTCTTTTTAAACCTTATATTTGTGATCCAGTTAGCCTTGATGACAAATCCAAACAAACACACAAAGTGCACACGTGTTTTTGTATTTTCTAGAAAGCCAAATAGACAAAGACATGAAAATCCCATACAAAAGTCAATCTGCCCCATATATGAAGTCAAATTTAAGCATGTTTCTGACCCTGACTGTCTCTCTCTCACCTCTCTTAACACCAGAAAAAGTAAACTTCCCTCATTGCCATTTAAAGTCTTTTGCTGATGCTCCAAAGTGAAGTTCCGAACAGTAGACTCAAGGTGGTTCAAAGCAGCCCCCCTCTGCCCTGACCGTGCCAGCTGCAGACGGCCACAGCATTCTAACTACCTCTGACCGGGGGCTGCCGCCTTGTGAGGGCCTCCTGCTGCAGGGACTGACTATAAACTGGAATTCAAAGAGAACTAAAGTACTCATGCTGTAGGGGATTCATGTAAGAAGATTTTGTAGCAGTCTTCACAGTGTGTGCAAGGTTTATATCCACAAACCATGATTCTCTCTGGTGCAATGCCTTTTAAGATTACGCAATGATGGAAACCAAAGGCGGAGTTCTGAAAATCATGACTTTCAAGTGCTCAAGTAGAAGTTGAAGTACTTGAAAAAATTATGACTGTCATGTAATTAAAGTACATGAAGCTAGGGCTTTAAGTTTTGATTAATGCCATTTATTGATTAAAACACTGGCCATGTTAAGTGTCTGTCCGCTAACCAGAGGGTCAGCAGTTCAAAGTGCATACGGGGCATCTTGGGCAAGATACTTCACCCACATTGCCTACTCCAGTCACTGTATGTAGCTGGTGGCAACAGGAAGGTCATCCAGCGTAAAAACCTGCCAAATCACTGTACAACTGTTTTGCTGTAAGACCCCTAATGAAAAAGAGAGCAGCACAGAAAGAAGTTCTCAAAATTGTTACTACTCAAGCAGAAGCAAGAAAATTGTGAGTTGAGTACAAGGAAAAAAGTACAGAGTTTTAGTAGTACTTTGCAATTACCCAACAAAATGTATTACTTCTACTCCTGCTGCTGCTGTTGTTGCTGTTATATAGGGTGTATGCTGAGGCCATCCCTTTCTCAAGAGCTAGAAATGCTCGGTCTCACAGCTCTACGTAGACACATGAAACCCAGGAGTGCTCCTGCGTGTTTCTCATCATTCTGATCATTTCAGGACTTAAACTGCTGTCACTACAAAGCAGCCAGCTCATTTATCTGTTAGTGTCATGTTGCTAATAGCCATGCTAAATAGCCATGTTATGCTCTGTCCATTGCTTGTAAGATGTTTTCCATAAGTATACATTCATTTAAGTTATATAATGTGATATACTAATGCAAAGGTGTCTAAAACTCAAAAAGCCTGAAAAATGCTTAATATGGTTCCCTTTAAGTTAATCTCTGCACACCTGACAAAGCGACAGAGTTCTTAACTTTGAAAGTTCTCAAAACTCTTGCTCACGGTCACATTCTGCATTCATTTCTTTTTATTGAGCAATGCTTCAGTCCATCTGACCTTCATCAGGCTCAAAGTCCAAAAATCCATACAGTTTTCTGTCATAGATTTAAAGTAGCCTATATGAACCTACGGCTTAAGTTTTAATATGACGTTAATTTATTGATAAAAGCAATGATGTTTTAAATAAATCTAGTCTTTAAACATTTTTTTGTTTTGTTTTGTTTAAAAGTTCCTATGCTTTTCTATTGGTTAAAATGGAAACATGGTTTGTTGAAAGGTGGGACATTCTGTATTTGTGTTTTTGTTGTTGCATGGAACAGTGAGTGCCCATTAAAAAGGGCACATGATCACCCTATTACTACTACAATTACTACTAATACTGCTCCTACTGCTGCTCTACACTTTACCACGGAGCTGTACAAGTACTTTATACCTTTTTAAAAATGCTTGGATAAAAGTAAATTTTTTTCAATAATTAAATCAAGTTTAAAAAAAGTTAGTATGAAGGAAGAACAAAAATATATTTAAATACAATTACTATACTGCGTATCTAGCGACATTATAAATACAGGCTATAATTTGCCAAAGGACTGACAATAAGTGGCTTGAAAATAAACCAGTGTTGTGTCAAAAATGTCATTTCTCTAGCAAAGAGACAGTAGGCTATATGGATTTTCATTTACTGAAGAGTGTTTGAATATAAGCTATCCGAATAAAACACAACACTCAAGCTTTTTAGTTTAATCTGATGAATATAAAAAAAATAAATGCCAAAAACAGAAACAAGCCCATTGGTATTTTTTCATAAAATTAACTTGATAAATTTGGCTAAGACATGACATGTTTCTTTGGCCTTGTTTTTTTAAAGAGCAGAAAAATCAGCAACAGATGATCATTCTATAAGAACTCATGAACGCAGTCCTTCTTTCTCCCACTTTCAGCTCAGGTTTCCAGGTGTAATGCTGATGATTAGGCTACTCCTCATTACACACAGCTGAGGTTAGAGGATGTGTTTTCTAAAGACAGTAGTGATGCTCTCCAGCCATCTTCCCCTCTGTGATGGAACAGCCTAAGACTGTTCAGACAGCTGTTTTATTAAATTGCCCTACACTGCAGCAGTTGTCTCAGCCTTTTGCCTTCTGCTCAGCCGAGGATAGATCACGTCAGTAAAACACAGTGAACATGTTGCCTACCTGTAGATGGATCTAGAAGCCTATCACTGACACATCCTCAACAGGAGACTCGGGACCTGGCTCTGCGTGGAGCTCTGCGTGGAGCTAACATGCTAACAGGTTGTCCGTAATCAAATTAAGCTAAGCGTCGAGTGGAGCCTGTCCGTCTGCAGAGACCTGCGCTCCTTCCTCCGCACACAGCCGCTCCAGAGAGAACACACCGAGAACACACGGTCCACAGAGCGAGAACACACCGACAACCAACCCGTCCTACTGCGCTCACAGTCCGCTGAGCCCGGACAAGACTCCGCTGCAACACGGAACAGGTGTATGCGCGTGAGAGCGCGGCGTGCGCGCGCCACCACATGAAGCACCACAACAACAGGCTGCCGCTGTCTTTACCGGAGCACCGCTCACACCATATGTACCTCTGTCTCATTCACAAACACACGCACACACACACACACACACTTGCGTGGCCGCGCACGGGCAGCGGTAAGACAGCTCGTGCACGCGCACAGTGCGTAGCCTACCTGACGGAGGTCGCTGCGGCTCTCGGGCCACAGGTGATGGCTCGAGCCTCGGCTGTTGCTCCGCGCGGGAGGGGCGGCTACGCGGTGCGGAGGGCTCCGCTGCCGCTCACAGTGCTGCGGGGCGCGCGGGGGGCCGACCTGCGGGCTCCTACATTGCTCCCCCGAGCCGCTGGCGCAGTGGCTGATGGGTAGGCTGCTCCCCACCAGGAGCTGCTGCTGCGCGCGGAGCTGCGGGGTCTGTTGCGGGTCCTGGGTCCGCGCGCTCTCATCGAAAGCAGGGGAGGGGTCCGCGCCTCGCCCCCTGCGGCTGTCCGCCGCCGCCTGCCGCTGTTGCTGCTGCTGCGGGGTCCGGACACGAGCCCCTCGCGCCGCGGAGCTCTGCGGCGGCGGCGGGAGGGGACGCGGCAGTGGCGGGGGGGGCTGCGGAGGCGCACCGCAGTGGCAGCTCGCAGGAACGGGCTGCGGCGGGGCCCAGGGGTCCTGCTGGGGCCGGCCGCCGGACGGGGGTCGGTGCTGGGCGGTGTTGACGCCGGGCAGAGGCTGGGGGTCGCCGCGGGGGGGCTGGCTCACGCGCGGCAGCTCGTGGAGGCTGTGGCGGTGCTGAGAAGAGGGCGGGGGCGGCAGGCTGAAGAGCTGCTGGGCGGGGGGGCTGTGGTCGCGATGCCGCATGCCCCTCTCGGTCGCCTCTCTTCGGGGTGTCGCCTCCTCGTCGCGCGCTTGCTGCTCCTTCGCGGTGCTCCACTGCCACCGCCGCTCATCGCGCTGCTCCCCGCTGAATAGGACCGGCTCGTATCATTGGCGCTCAGACCCGGACCTGCCTTAAAACGTCACCGAGCCAAAAAAAAAAAAAAAAAAAAAAAAAAGAAAGAAAAAGAGCGAGAGCGAGAAAGAAAGAAAAAGCAGCGGCTTCCTTCTCTCTGCGCGCGCACACAGGTTGCAGCGGATCGATGTCAGCCTCTGGACTCCATCATGAAGCGATACTTTATCAATGCGCCGTGAACGCGGCGGCTCAGACCCGGGCTACGTCACCAGCAGCGGCGGCGGCGGTTTAACAGTAACTCAGTCACCAACATCTGCTCGAGTTGTGAATAAAACACTTGTTGTTGGTCCAAACATGACCTCATCCAAACTGTAGCCCACTGCCACAGAGACACAGCGGTAACTATGGCAACAACAGTGAAAAACACCTCACATCCCGCTCGAGCTCAGAGCTGAACCAAAACAAACCAGCGTCTACGGCTCTGCATGGCTTCACACACACTGAAGAAAATATTTCACTTCATCAATATTAACAATTGACTTGGGCTATGACCAAATCTATAAGCTATAGCCTATCCCTATAGGCCTAACTTTTACTGCCCATTTCAGAGCCTAGCCATTTCCAAAATAACATAGGCTAGGCTTCCAAATAGCCTAAAATATCATCCAAGCAATAAAAGATATAAAACACTATGAAATACTAAAGCATGGTTGTCCAAAAGTATTTGAAAACGCCAGAAAAGAACAATATGTTCCCTTTAAGGTAATCTCTGCAAGTGAAAAAGGACCAAAAGGACATTGTAGAAGGAGTAGAGCCTATACTCAAATTTGAAAATTCAGAATTTGAAACACTGTCTCACTATTTATTTATTTATTGAGTAACATTTCGGTCCATCTGACCTTAAAGAATCGTCCTGCAGCTTAAAATGTGAAAACAATAAAATCAAGTTAAAATGTATATGTTTTCCTCCACAATAAAAAAAAAAGAAATATACAAGCTCTAAAAATAAATGATAGTAGGCCTATATGAAAATAATTCCATAAATAGGCTTTGATGGAGCAAATGTTATTTATTTATATTTTTTTATTATGTATGTGTTTATTTACTTGTTTATTTGCTTTTATTATTAATTAATTTGTTTGTTTATTTGTTTATTGTTTATCCTTGTTTTTATTCTTTATTTGTAATGTTTTCACAGTAATTAATTCATTAGTTTATTTGTTTATTATTTTTGTGTTTTTATGTGTTTTTATTTATTTTACCAAATCAGTTCAACTTGACTCTCCCATCATGAGCTGTGTATTTTCATTTGAATGATTAAAGCATAATATCGCTGGTTCCAGAATTTACCCCACAGCCTCTCAGTCTACGAACTAGCAATGCCATGGATGAATGAATGAATGGATAAATCAAAAGTCTGTAAAATGTCAGATGAAAAGTTTGCAGCAGTTGTGAGTATGAAGAGTCAAAGCAGCCACATGTGTCCAGAGAGAGAAGAAGCATGTGACCTGGAGAGGAGCTAAAGATGGAGGGAGAGGCTGCTGCTGCTGCTGGACACAGGTCTAAAATATCAGACCCTCGGGATGGACTCCAGAATAGAGGGTGTTCTGTGGGATGAGAGGGGACAGGGACAGGAATAGGACAGGTCAGATATGGAGACTGTGGCCGCGCATCTGTCATTATTTTTACTTGTGTTTTTTATAATTCTTCTAATGCTTCAATTAATTCAAGTCCAAATGAAATAAAGGCAAATCCAAGTCCAAGTCACCAAAATAAAAATTCTTTTGAGGGTGCAAAGCTGACATTAAATGTAGTTAAATGTGAATATAGTGCAGCACGGTCTCTAAAAGCAGATTAGACTCAAGTGTGACTTCAGAGTCCAAGTTATTGTTCACAAGTCTAAGTTTGAGCTATGGAGCCTATATGTAAGTCTGAGTCCAAGTCTTTAGTTTACAAGTCTGAGTCTAAGTCCCAGACATTAGATGACAAGTTTGAGTCTGAGTCTAAGTCTGAATCTTTACTTGTCCAGGTCTAAGTCTGAGTCCATGTCCGAGTATAAGTCTGAATTACTGGTTCAAAAGTTCGAGTTTAGTCAAAAGCCCTGGTCTGGGGGACAAGACGAGTCCCAGTCCAAGCCCAAGTTTTAGGAGTATACAGAATTATCAGTGATGTTTGAACATTTACCTTACAATGGCAATGTCCCCTATAGTTCAGAATATTCACCCTGTCACCATCACACAGACTCTGAAACATTTTTTTAAGACAGAAAAAGTTACTTAGTTCCCATTTAACTGGCACAACTTCTAAAAAGTTTTTAAAAAATATATATCTATCTAGTATATTGTTATGGTATTTTATTTTAACAGTCTTTATATTCATCTTTTAACAACTTTTAACAGGCATCTGAAGTATTAGGACTGGGACTGTGTACATCCTGGACAATGGCCAGTTAATCGCAAGGCTAACACTTACAGACACATGAGCGCACTCTCATTTAGACTCACAAATTTACCTATACATGCTGCCAGATTGATGAGGCAGGTTCACTAAGCTCTCCACCTCCATTCACATTCAAAATGCCCAAATGAAAATGGCTACGCACTAGCTCCTCTCTCCTAATGCGCAATGCTGCAGCACGGCTCCACCACTCTCCCTTAAGTCCATGTCCATTACTCCGTCCTTATGAGAATGCACAATAATCGAACTTAACGGACAACACCAGTCATTTGTCAAAAGTTAAATCTGCAAGTGTCTTAAGAGCTGTTTCGTTTGAGAAATGTAGCAATGCAACAACACCACTTTGGCCCAAGAGAAGACGAACAGCTCCCGTGCCAGGAGCCCGGCACCAGCCAACTTTTACATCATACATTAGCCCCTCTTAATAAGTAATCATGCTCTTCTCCCGAGCTGGCTCAGCGCTTTGGACTTTTGATGGCTCCGAAAGACTGCAGCAGTTGCACACTTTGCCGAAAAACCGCTGCAAAAGCTGAGGCAACAATGTATTTTATGGCTGCAGTGTTTTGAGCGCGGAGGTGCCCAGGGCCGCACGAGAAACCCGATCATTTTCATTAAGTAATTGGTCGGCGTGACCTGTGCTGCCGAGCTGCTTGGCAAGATGGAGTTTCATTTGCTGGTTTGGGAAGCGATGTTACTGCTTCCGCATGAATAATTAAATTTAACTTTACAAGTCCTGGACGCGCAAACGCTCGACGGACTTCATGAGCCCGGCCAAGACCAACATTTTCTCCTCAGTCTCTATAATGACAAAAGAGTATTTCATTCCAATTGTAACTTTCCAGTCAAGAAAGTGGCACTTGAATGTTTTGGGGATGTGTTGCATGGAGTTGTTGCAAAGCCAGTAGTGATTTTTTGTCATTGGTGGATAGAAGAAAATGAGGCCAGTGGATCAAGTACGTAAGAGGAAGAAGATAAGAACACTAATTACAAACAGAGAGCTATATGTGGATGTGTGACAGGATGTGTGAAAAAAGAGAAACTGACCAGTGTGGTAACGCCAACCATAGAGAAAGCACATTTCCACTATGGGTAACCATAAAACTCATGCTCATGCTTTCATAACAGCAGGTACAGGAGACTGGTAAAACACTGACGTCACACAGGTGCTATAAAAGTGTTAATAATAGAGATAAAAATCATGTTTCCAAGAGGACTTTTAAAACATAAACACGGTGCCATTATTAAATAAAAAGTCAAGGGTGTGTGTTGGTGTGGGGCTGGAGCTAAAGCTGTGTTAGCTTCAGGAGACTACTTCCTGGTTTGCCCCAGCTTTCTGCATATTCAATTTAACTAGCTGCACTAGTTGGTAGTACATTTTAAAAACCATATAACAAAATGAGATTGACTGTTTTAATGGTGAAGCAGTGTTTCAGTTTTCTGCAGCTAAACTCTGGAACAGTCTTCCTGACGATGTTAGACAGGACTCTACTCTGACAATGTTCAAGTCCAGACTTAAAACTGTTCTTTTTAACTGTGCATATGTCAACTGAAAGTGTTTTGTCTGCACTCTTTCCTTTTAATTTAATTTTAAACGGATTCTTAATTATAATTTTTCTTGTCTTTGTACTTTTAAACTTACCTTGTTTCTGTAAAGCACTTTGAAGTACTCTGTGCATGAATTGTGCTCTACAAATAAACTTGCCTTGCCTTAATGCAACCTAAACTATAAATATGATGTTTTATTTCTTGAAGCAAGAGCTACTAAAAGCTTATACAAAAGCTTTGTTTATCAAAAAAGTACTGGCTGCTTTTGATTAAAATCATTTACTTTGACAAAATTGACTTTTGTACAATGTTAAAATGTTCCCTCATCAGAAACATACCTGGAGTTGTGTTTTGTTTCATTAACCCATCTTTGAGACCTCAAAATGCTCATCATACAAAACATTTAAGGAAGTAAACAGCTCTTTTTCCTTGCTTATGTTCGAAAGACCGCAACACTCTGCTGCCCTCTTCTGGTCTCTTCACCTGTTTCTTTATGGAACTGATAGAGTACTTGTTAAAAGTGTTCTATTTTAGTCAGATAATGTTTTTAAAAGGTTGTAAAATGTGCAGTGCAATTCTAGAGGTGACCAAGATTGGTTTAAAAATATGATTAAATCCATAATATATCCCTTTTAAAGAAGTTATAATTGTTTAGTGATTGAAAATAGAAAAGTATACATATGTGTGCTTATTGAAAGAAAGAAAACATCAGGAGGGACAGATAACTCTTGGTCATCTCGACTGTGAAAAAAACAAAGAAAGAAACCAAATCCACAAGTAGCTTTTTGTAAAGTTTAGACAAAAGAAGTGGTTCAGTTTGGGCAAAAGTGGAATATTGTAAAATATTGTTTGTTTTTTGTTTAAAGAACAATTTCAAATAAACATTTTTTGACATGACAAAGGCTTGCTCGATCTCTCTCTGTCTAAAAGTCGCCTTGTCTAAAAATGCGCATTATAGTTCACAATCTTATTCTGTTGAATATAGACATATCTTTATAAATGATGCTGACAGAGATATTAAGAATCTGCTTCCATTACTAGATTACTGAAGCCCTCGGGGCTAATTTATTGTCACTATAATATATTGTATAGAATAAAAGCACTTCAGATTTAAAAGACAGTTTTACTGCAACCCGCATCAAAAAGAGAAACCTGTTAAATTCATATGTAATGTATCAATGTGGCATTTCTGCAGATGGCTACAGTTCACATATTTAAGATATTTGATGTATAGCTTCTTCCTCCCCCTATAGTGTTAGCTATATTAAATTCACTGTATGCAAAGAAATCTACTACTTTACCTGCACAAAGTAATGGACCATTCTATCCTGAAAAAAACTTGATTATTTTTATTACTTTATCCCAAAAAGTGACAGGTCACATTATTACTGTAGTAACCAAATATGAACTATAGGAATACTTATCACATGTAGAAGATAGAGCTCCCAATCCATTATCAGCAATATAAGGTATTTCTCCTGACCCAAACCTCTCCAGTGCAAGACGAACTTTGGTGTTTAGTACTCTGCTGATTTGTCTCACCATCAATGTATTTCCTTCCTTTTTCTTTTTCTTCTTCTTCTTTTTCTTTTTCTTTTTCTTCTTCTTCTTCTTCTTCTTTTTCTTCTTTTTCTTCTTCTTCTTCTTCTTTTTCTTCTTTTTCTTCTTCTTCTTCTTCTTCTTCTTTTTCTTCTTCTTCTTCTTCTTCTTCTTC
Source organism: Bostrychus sinensis (assembly GCA_020698575.1). NCBI lineage: Eukaryota > Metazoa > Chordata > Actinopteri > Gobiiformes > Eleotridae > Bostrychus > Bostrychus sinensis. Next base: position 29,285,879 of record CM036256.1, read on the forward strand.
TTCTTTTTCTTCTTCTTCTTCTTCTTCTTCTTCTTCTTCTTCTTCTTCTTCTTCTAGGGTAATCTGTGTGTATATGAACTGGATCCTTGTTTTGTCTTTGTCTTATGTCCAGACCTAGGCTTGGGTGAGTTCAGTGGTGGGGGAAAATAAGAGTTCTCAACATGCAATTTTTTATATTCAATAGTGTTTTACCTGTGTGTTATGTTACAAAATAGCTTGGCAAAAACAATACAGTACTTCATGGACAAGTTAAATTAACTTAAAAGTTTTGTTGACTTTACAAGTTTAATTAAAAATAACACTGCATTGGATTTATATAGTGCCTTTCTCAGCACTCAAAGCACTTTTCATTGCTTTATTCATTTACTCCTCCTCCGACAACCACCAAACACACAATCATGTTTTTATTTTTATTTATTTATTAATTTATTTTAATAAAAGCACAAACACAATTTCTCTGGTAACCACAGCATCCAGAATTATTATTATTATTATTTTTGTTTGTTTGTTTCTTTGTTTTGTTTTTTCACAGTGGTGAATGATTACTGAAACACAGACCTCAACCAAGCCATCATAAAAATATAGTTTCTTTAATGGACTTTTGTTGTAAGGTAATTAGTGGTTACTAATTATACTGGTCTAACATCAGTATTAGGTTGATAAGAGTGGCCTTATCTTGCAATGGCTCTGAATCTAAACAGTGTTCTGACCTTTTAGTGAGCATCTGAACAGCTATGGTAGCCCTGTAGGGACATGCTGTTTTCTACAAACAAACTCAGTGCATATGGATGATTTCATAAAAAAAAAATTGACACAAAAATCAATGAAGTTTTCAGAATGCGTGCTCAAAAGCAAACACGAGTGAGCTTCTTCATTAGCAGTGCTCAGTTTGCCGGACTAGGAAGAACAACGGCCAAAGTGCAAAAACCAAAAGTAAACTGCGCAGTAGATACTAGTGCTGCAGACAAACTCCAAGCTGCCTAACAAAAGACATAGACAAAACACAGAAGCCCGTGACTTTGCCGTTGATGCGTCCTATAGCAGCTCAGAACAAATGAGGCGCTTCTTGTCGCCTGGTGGGACGTCAGCGCAGGGGAAGGTAGCCATCTTGAAGTGATCTGTCACTTCGGCACATGTCATCTCACTCTGCAATGACTAACTGGTGTGATGCTGCACAGGCGGGGAATCATAGGTTTACATTACACTAGGGCTGGCTGATATGGATAAAAAGTCATTTGGTGAAGTAGAATGTAAAAAAAAAAAATCTGTAAAACTGATGGTAAAATCTGTCGTAGCCAGAATTTTACAGTAAAGAAATCTGGTGATAATTTAAAGCTTTAACATTAGATATAACACTTTTCTGCCTTGTCTATATAACTCACTGTCTAAAAAATGTTGTTTTATCATACTGGAATGGAAAAATTATGTAATTAAATGTAAAGTTTTATATTGTCAAGAGATTTTTATAAGGTCTTTTTTCCCCCCTCAGTGTAATGAATTTGTTTATTTGATTTTCCTTAATTTCTGTAGTAAATTGTATCAGGGTCATTGAAAAAGAGCAAAAAAAGTGTTCTCTTAAATCAAAGCACATGGCTAATTTACATAAATAACACTACCACCATGTGTGCATGTCAATTTATGTCAAAGTCACACAAGTAGAGTTATATAGAGAAAACTATAACCTTAACTTTAACCTTAACTCTACAATAATAATAATAATAATAATAATAATAATAATTGTTCCACATATTTGGTTTGTCAGAAAGGTATATAGGCAGTAGTTCAGAGATGTTCACCCACTAACCCACAGGTTGGCAGTTCAATCCCTGCTACTAGCATTGCATACTGCTGTTGTGTCCTTGGGCAAGGCTTCACCCACCTTCCCTGTATGAATGTGTTAGTGTGACTGAGTGATTGGTGATGGTCACAGAGGTCATGGGACAGATTGGCAGCCATGCTTCCGTCAGTCTGCCCCCAGTGGCTACAGTTGCCCACCACTGACTTTGAGTTTCTAGAAAGGACTAATGCATTTTTATTAGTGGTAGAAGTAGTAGCATTGTTATTATCATTGCTATTATCACTACTATTATTACTTTTATTGTACCCTAATAAAAATATATGAATGTTCTGAGTTAGGAGAAAAGTGTAAATGATTCAGGATGTGTTCCTACTGTCTATTAAAATGGGCCAAAATGGGAGTGAGTGCATTGAAAAGCAAACAAAATACATTTTTCTGTTAGACATCTGGTGGAAATTTTGTCCAGGGTTGAAGGAAATGTCCATAACACTTTAGAATAACACGCTCTTAAGCATTAAATTAAGGCTTAGTAGACTGTTATTACATTATTTATAAAGCATTTCTTCAATGATAATAAACACAATTAAAATATAAACATTGATCTTGAGTTTTAATTCTTTAGCTTAGGTAAATCTATGCAATATTCATTAAATTACTGTATATTGTATAACACACTTTATTTTTGCTTTATTGCTTCTTTATTGTGATGAGCTACTCTAGTGTTCCTGAAATGTCTGTAAAGTTTATTAAAAATGTCCTGGCAATTTTCTGCCACAACACATTCTACTACAGTATTATGTGTCTTCTGTAGACGTTGAAGCGCAGCAGTGTTAGTAACACATAATGCACGTGTGAAGTCATGAGCTAAAGCTGTACCTGTCTGTTTGTGAAAGATGACAGGGCGCTTTAGTCACTTGAAGAAGATCAGAATAATGATCCCGGTGCGTGAGATAAATCCCAGTGTGAGTGTGTGTTGCGTGTCGTCTGGAGCTGCGACACTGTAGCTCCTCACGCCGGCTTCCGAGGAGCTCCACAGGCCAGCTCTGAGTCACTGCCCGCTCATATCTCTGCCATCGCAGGTTGTTTATCATGAGACGAGCATATCAGCGTTTATTCAGGCCGGCTGCATCAGTCCAGATGAATCCACGTCATATTAATCACGCCTCATAACAGTCGCAGCGTGTACAAGACCAGCTGGTAGTGTTGACACAAGGATTAAGTTTATGCTACTTGTGCAAAGGTGGATGTGGTGGGCCAAAAATTGTACTAATGTATTCTTACTGTAAAATAATATAACCTAACACTTGATACAGTGTAACTACAATGTAACTACAGTTTAAAACACAGTGTAATAACAGTAACAACGCATACTTATGTTTTATTTACTTAATGGGATTTATTATATTCTTAATGTTTTGTAAACAGTTTGTACAAATGTAATAAAAAAATACAGCTACCAAAGTGCATATTACCTTGTAGTACTCACCTAAAGCACTCATTGTACTATTTTTCCAGAAACAATACGCACTTTGGTAAAGTAGTGTAACAAGTATTTTAATTATATTTGTACCTAGACATTGTAAGTACACAAAACAACATAGTTATTCTACAGTTTGTAACAGCATGTGTTACATAGTAGTTACACTGTACATATATCAAGTGTACTGTAAAATAAAGTGTAACCATCTAGGGTAAACACTGTATGTACACATAATTCCATTATGTAAATACAACATGTTATTACTATGTGTTATACCGTTTATTACATCGTCTTACATTGATACACTGTATGAAGTGTAGTGTAAAATAAGAAAATGTTTTTAAAAATGCATACTCTTTGTTTTAGTATTGATGTTATCAGACAAACAAAATATAAAATAATTTGAGAATCCTGGTATTTTCAAAATATAAAATACGATGTTCATAAAATAGTAAATTATGGCACAAGAAACACAAATATCCAAATCTCCTCACTTTTTCACACCGTAAAGCTTTCAAAACAAATAGACGCTGGTAGAGTAGCCAAAACCTGTACTCAAGTAGGAGTATTTTTACCTCAATATAATACTACCCAAGTAGAAGTAAAAAGTATGTTGTTATAAAACTACTCTTGGAAGTAGAATGTATACCAAAAACATTACTCAAGTAAATGCAAGTCCTTACTAACCACCTCTAAACTTGTGTCCTTATTTTCAAGTTCAAGGTGAATATGTTTGTAGCGCTAAATGCTAATAAGCTTTGGTAATTTACTTGATAATTGTAGTTTTAGTCATAAATATAAAAAGTAACACTTCGACCTTCCTCAATGACAGACAAAAAAAGTCAGAAAATGTGTCCTTACTTGGTAATTGTGCCTCCTGAAAGTCAAGTTTCTCATTTAAATGTTAACAACACAAGAGACCAAAACAATCAAAAAACAAACTAGCTAGCTGCAGAGAGGTCAAAAAACACGTATTGCTCTAAACACTGGACTTTATGTTTTTGTGCATGTTTACTGAGTGTTGCTGAACCTCTCTCCACCCTCAGTCACAGTCAAACATGTACAATATACTGCAAATGCAGCAGGAGTGCAACAAGAAATCACATGACCTTGGTGCTAAAGGAAATTTACATGACTGCTCTCCCAGTTTTTTAACCAGAAGGTGTAAGGCAATAATTGCAAAAACATTAGATCTGTGGCCCCAGAGCAGGACATTTAACAAAAGGGGGATTGGCTATCTCAAGGACTTGTTCACTATTGAGTCAAAAATGGTGTGGGGGATTACTGGGACAAGGGTACAATTGACCAAAATGAGTTTCCTATAGAGCCATTTCAAGACACTATAGGGGCCCTAGGCAAGAGCAACAACTAAGGTTCTATATAGGCTCCTGGGTTTCCTGTTTTATATTGCTTTGCCAGGCCTTTACTGCAGCTGTCTACAGTTGTTAGTCACTTGTGGGTCTTTCTGCCTTAAGTTTAGTCTTAAACAGTGGAATTCATGCTCGATTGAGCTGAGATCTGTTAACTGACCCCCGTTATTGCAGTATAATTCACTTATTTGCCTTAAAAAACTCATGGGTTGTTTTTGCGGTATGTTTTACAACATTGTTCATCTGTGCTAAGAGGCACTGTCCATGAACTTTGTGGCTTTTTTGTGAAACTGAGCAGAAAGTCTATCCCTATACACTTCAGAGTTCAACAATAAACAGTGACCCAGTGCCATTGGAAGTTCTGCAGCTCATGCATCACACTGCTCCACCATGTTTTACAGAAGATGTGGTGGGCTTTGGATCTTGAGCTGTTCCAAGCCTTCTCCAGACTTTTCTCTGCCCATCCTTCTGGTACAGGTTGGTCTGAGTCTCATCTGTCCACAGAATGCTGTTCCAGACCTGGGCTGGCTTCATTATGTGTTTTTGGCCAAGTTTAACGTGGCCTTGTTGAGACTGATGAAGTCTGTACCTTGTGGTGAACCCTCTGTATTTTCTCTCATGAAGTCTTCTGGTTATGGTGGAGCTAGACACTGATAGACCTACTTCCTGGAGAGTCTCCTACTCTAAGGTGGATGTTGTGAAGGGGTTTTTCACCATGTTTTGATCCAGCCTAAGGATGGTCTGGTTCACTTCTACTGATACTGTATGTTGTTATTTCACAGAAACAGTTTTCAAATCCAAATATAACGCCTGGAATGAAATCCAGACCTTTTACCTGCTCAGTTTATGATGAATTACTGAGGGAAAAATCCATGCAGCTCAAAAAATAGCTTTTGAAGCAACTTTCCAAATACTTCTGAGCCCCTGAAAAAGAGGCAGCAACACATTAAAGAGCTGTAATTCCTAAACCATTTGGATGTGAATACTCTCAAATTACAGCTGGGAGTCTGCGCTTTAAGCACATATTAATTATGAACTGTATTTTGAATAGTTTTGGTTAAAAAAAAGACTCTCCACCTTCTGGAAACACCTGATAATCATTAAGGCCTGCCCCAACCATATCCCTGAGCCTAACCTTAACCTAACCTAACCCCTGAAGTCCCTGGGGAACATAAGTACCAGGGAACATAGTTACTGGGGAACATAGGGTTGACCCTGACCCCGGGAGACCCAACTCTGGACTGTGAATGCCTTTGTATTCCCCCAGCAGAGCTAGAGGAAGTGTCTGGGGAGAGGGAACTCCCACAAGCAGTAGTAGCAGGGGCGTAGCATCAGGCAAGTGCAGCCAGGGGGTCCAGAAGGTTTGGGGGCCCATGAGAGTGGCCCTTGTCCTTGTCCAATTATGTCTGGATTTAAAATATTCATTGTAACTCCAACATATTTTGTGGACTCATTACAAAATTTGACATGATTTATCATTGGAAAAAATAAAAAGTAATTTAATAAATAAATACAAATTAAATTACAAATTAAATAAAAGCACAAATTGTAAAAATATTTTTAAAATGCTTATAAAGTTTTCTTCCTAACTAACTTTTTTAAATGATAATGAACTTTGAAGCTTACTGCAGGAGCCTTAGAAAAGTGCTAAGTGCTGTGTTTCCTAACTTTAGGGTCCATTCTGAAAACCCATACCCTGGGGCCCCTCCATACCAAGTTACGCCACTGAGTAGAAGATAGTGTGAGTTGGCATGAACAGAGGAACATTTCAGATAACCTAGCTTATTGGTTGCTAAAAATGTTTTGATATTTTCTTCATTTACTTTGTGACACTCATGGCTTACAGCAGGTGTTTGTAAAATAATACATGAAATAATCCATAAACCAATATCCAATAAATGAACATGGACCCCAGCAAATAAGCAGACCATTGTGACACAGCATTTTCTACTCTCTGAGCCAAACCCAGGTGTAGCATACCAGATCCTATTGAACGCACAAGGGGATCTACTCAAGCGGCATCATGGGTAATCCCCGCACACAGTCGTCAGCTCAGGAGCACAGAGAGAGAGAGAGTCCTCGGCACGTCCCCGCACGGACAAGAGAGCATTTTCCACAGCCCAAGTATGAAGACGGACATGTTCTGCTTATTCACCCTGGCTATCACTGTACGGCTCTATTACTGCACCGAATTATTAGATTTGCCTTGGTTTTAATTAAGAGATTATACGACCAACAATACCAGGCCAGATCCTATTGTCGTTGGTAATTGTTTGCGAGAGACTGATGAGAATATCTAGGAGGAGGCAGTCTGATAGACCAACACAAGTTAGATGTTTTTTAATTCTACTGTCAATGTAGAATAAATAACTATCATTAAATACTTGAACCTGCAGTGTAAGTAAAATGTAAAATTTGTCAAATTAAAGTTAAACTAACATCCCACTTTATTACCATAAAAAATTATAAAATTTACCTAAGACCTAAAACCTAAGCACAATGAAATCACAAATCAAATCAGGAATTTTGTCTTGAGCTGAGCCTCGAAAATAATAAAATTTAAAATCAATTTATTCAAGAAACTATCACTAAATTGTTATTGTTGGCTGATGTAAAAACCTGCTTAAGTACCCAGGTGAATGATTAGCTGTGGTGACCCTGGAAAGAAAGAAAATAGCCAAAAGAGACTTTCTTTTGTCAGTATGAACCAAGAACTCATCAGTAAAAACAATATCTTCTGTAGAATATAATCATAACAAACAATCTATTTCTATTTGCATAACTTTAAAAAAGAAGAGAAATATGTATTTATATAGATTGATACTTCCAGTTGCTACAGGTGTCTGAAAAAATAAGAAAAGTCAAAAATGAGACAAAGAACTTTCAAAAGCGGTACCAAGAGTCGTATGACTGCAACACTGCCCTTAACCAGTAACTTTCTGCACTATAGGTCATCAATTTGACAATTTTCTTCATAAATGCAACACATGCCAGGAGACGTGCACATCATTTGCATTCGTACACAACAGAGCTGACCCTTAATGTGACGTATAAAAAGACTGCACAGGTAGGAGTTTTGTTGTTTTTTTTGTTTGTTTTTTTTTGTTTTGTTTGTTTTGTTTTGTTTTGTTTTTTGCATCAAAAGCACACGTCAACAACACAACAAATCTTGGTCGTCCAGTCACAGCCTATCTGGACGTTTGACTGGGCCAACAGCAGGATATCCTCAACATAACAATATTCAGGACTGCCTTGATACAATTGCTTCAACACATGAACTCAGACTTCTTACTAATTATATCAAAAAAGGCATTGGTTTCTCACACAAATGGTACCAAACCCATACTGTCATATTCTTCACTTTTTTCTTAAGAAGTGTCATTAGAAGACAGGGCATATTCTTATTAACATCGTGTAAGTTTCTAGCCAGGACAGCCAGATTAACTCTTTTCCTTTTCTATACAAAGAAGTTAGTGGTATCCCTTCACTTAAGTTTCACTTAAGAAGCGAACAATCACAGCCGGAGTAACCAGTCAAAGAAACAAAGGGCAGGACCTGTAACCCAAACATAAAATTGTTGCCAGTTTTGCCACAAAACACCAGTATACACTTTATTATTAGCACCTCTGTACTTACACAGCAGCAGAAGCCAGTTGTACAAAGTGAATGTGGTCGTTACGTTAGACATCAACTGGATTTTACTTTACAGTATTTGGTTTTCAAAATGGCAACATGAAAAAAATCACAGAGGACTGAACAACCGCACAAACTTGAAATGAAAGCACTACATGCCATTAATCAGTTGAGAGAAGCCAGCGCCGTTATTTTTGGTTGGAGATAATCCTCTACTTTTGGAAAACGCGCTGCAGATAACCAGCTGTGATTGGTCAGTATCCAGTGAGTCAACTGGAAACACCTTTTATTAGTCTTATTTATTATCCACATTTTTAAAAACATTGACGAACTATTCCTCAACTACAGCAGCCTCAAAGGGTCAAAACTTCAAATTTCCAACAGATTTACAAAAGGCATGGTTATAATATTGCAATTATCATCTAAAGCTAGTTAAGTACCAAAGAAAATGCACACCAAATGTTAAGAAGTAACCTTGAAAAAATTAAAACAATTGCAATTCTCAAGGACAAATGACAAATTTAGACAAATATCTCTCTAAATTTTTATGTTTTCTATGGCGTATGCTTATGTATGTACTGTATGTGCCTCTGCAAAATACAGCACGTTTTTTGCTCCAAATGAACGTCCACTAACTTCCATTTTATGTTCATGTTCTATTACACATAACCATTGGATCTGTCTGCACTTGCAACTCTCCCGTCTGGGTGAGACATGAGCTCAGAAGCTCTAAACTGTTTGACGTCACGCTCCTCCCTTTGGCTGCTCAGGCTGTGGCTGCTGCAGCGATCCTGCTGTCTGCAGCTGGCTCTCGCTAACGTCTCTGAGATCCACATCGGCAAACAAACAAACAAACAAACAAACCGACGCTCGGCCTGTTTTCTATGGTGAGGCCTGCACGGGTAAAAGCACTGGACCATCACATTCACAATGGTGCGTGTGCACTGAGGGAGGAGAGGGGTGGTGAGTGGAAGTGAAGAGGACAAAGAGGGAAACACAGCAGGGCCAATTTATAATGCAATCTAATGCACAGTGATGTACTGTAATTTGTGAAAGGGCAATGATTGGGTGCAATAACTTTTAACCAATTTTATTTTATGGACACAGTATATTTATTTCATTCTTTATGGGCTTTAAGTAATGTTCCCTGGTACTTTTAAATCTTGGCCCTATCTTGCATTCATACAGAACCCAAAAATGCTGTTCCATATCCACACCAAAAACAAATAATTTCTTTTCATCAAAATACAACAATTATATATCAGTTGTTTTGTTAAAAGACTAGCAAACAAACCAATGCTGGCCAAAACCTGCCTTTGGCCCTATCTTGCATTCGTACAGAACCCAAAAATGCTGTACCAATCCACACCAAAAGAAATAATTTCTTCCTTGATCCTGACATATCTATCTAAATCTAACCATTACATTTTAGTTTTAGACTAACAAACAAACCAATTTTGGCCAAAACATGCCTTTGAGCCTATCTTGCTTTCATACAGAACTCCAAAATTCTACACCAAAAAACAAATATTATCTTCCTTGACTTTTCCTGACATTTTCATCAAAATCCAACTGTTACATTTTAGTTGTCTTTTGTTAAATTTATGGCTCTTAATGGTCAATAAAATCATGTTCCCTTAGTACTTTTCTTTCTTACTCTATGCATCTTGCTCACCCCCCCCCCCCCCCCCCCCCCAAAAAAAAGTGCTATCTTCTCTAGTTGTTTTTTACTGGTGAATTGCTAGTTTTGTTGTACCATAAAACACATATTTACATTTTAAAATACTTCATTACTATATATTCACAGAAGCTATAAAATTTGTACTGGATAACAGTGAAATGCACCACACAGCAACACATCCAACTGCTGCTGTGGTATGACTTCTACATCCTGCTTTAACACCTGCGCAAATATAATTTAGCTAGAAATTTTTGAAACAAAATTAATGTTGTTCATAAATGTCCCAAACTGTAGTGTAGGAATGTATTCTGTGTGCTTCTTTTTCAGCAGTGCTTGGTTTGTCCTGTCTGTACAGCTACAAATATTGGCTATAATGGGTTGTATGGTACTTTAAAATAGTCAAAATTGTAACAAAATCATTTTAGTTCAAGAATGTCCTAAATTGAAGTGTCTGAATATCTACTGAAATAGTAACACTTGTGTGCTTCTTTTTCAGCAGTGCTCAGTTTGTCCTGTCTGTACAGCTACAAACACAGGACATAATGGGTTCTATGGTACTTTAAAGAGTCAAACTGAAACAAAATCAGTTTAGTTTACAAATGTCCTAAACTGGCATGTATGAACCTGCTGAAATATAAACATTGATGTGTAGAATCCTTTGTGTGCTTCTCTTCCAGTAGTGCACATTTTGTCTCTTTGTACAGCTTCAAATACAGTGCATAATGGCTGCTATGGTACTTTAAATTGTCAGAATTTAAACCATTTAGTTTAATAATGTCCTAAACCATAATGTCTGCTGAAATAAAAGCATTTGTGTGCTTCTTTTTCAGCAGTGCTCAGTTTGTCCTGTTTGTACAGCTATAAATATTGGCTGTAATGGGTTGTATGGTACTTTAAAATAGTCAAAATTGAAACAAAATCAGTTTAGTTCAGGAATGTCCTAAATTGAAGTGTCTGAATATCTACTGAAATAGTAACACTGGTGTGCTTCTTTTCCAGCAGTGCTCATTTTGTCCTATCTGTACAGCTACAAACACAGGACATAATGGGTTCTATGGTACTTTAAAGAGTCAAACTGAAACAAAATCAGTTTAGTTTACAAATGTCCTAAACTGGCATGTATGAACCTGCTGAAATATAAACACTGATGTGTAGAATCCTTTGTGTGCTTCTCTTCCAGTAGTGCGCATTTTGTCTCTTTGTACAGCTTCAAATACAGTGCATAATGGCTACTATGGTACTTTAAATTGTCAGAATTTAAATCGTTTAGTTTAATAATGTTCTAAACCGAAATGTCTGCTGAAATAGAAACATTTTTGTGCTTCTCCTCCAGCAGTGCTCATTTTGTCCTGTCTGTGCAGCTACAAATACAGGGCATAATAGGTTCTATGGTACTTTAAATTGTCAATTTAAAGTGATTTTACAATACTAAAAACATAGATTTAACCTTTTACTCTCACATTAATCTAGTTACACATTATATACAGTATTGTTTGTGTTTTTGGTTAAATTTAAATTCTCAGCCAATAGAAATATACAGTCTGTCAGCAGTTTGCATTGAAATTTACCTGTCACAAACTTTCTGGGAATTTCTTTGGGTTAATTTCCATTCATTACCTCCCACATACACTGAAATGCTAGCTCCGCCCCCTGGCATTGACGCCACATACTGTGCACTTGAACATGTCTGAGAGTTTGTTTGGTATAAGTGCTGCACGTTGAAGACAGGAGCCCGGGGGTGTGTACTGTCGCACGTGTACACGCAGAGCCGCACCGTGGGCGGATTGTACCAGCCTTTGACAAATCCTCCATCCGTTTGGCCGCTTGTAAAATATGGTGATGAGAGATAAAGACGGGACGCAGCTCATCGTTCATGCAAAGGTTCAAAGACGCGGGGCCCCGTCTCATCATCAGAGCGGCCCCCGGCACAAAGGACGGGACCACATGACCCCCCCACCACCACCACTACCACAAAACCACCAGCCACACACCTCTCTGCTATAAAAAGAAACTCAAGCTGTTTTTACATGAGCATGATCTTGTCAAAACATTCAGGACATTGTCAGTGGTGGTCTGCTTGAACAACAATGCAAAGGTGTGATAGTTAAACCATAGACAATACAGTATGTTGGGAAAATGTTAGCTCCATGCAGGAAACTACGGTGGCCCCTAGGTGCAAAACAAATTTACATTTAAAAACTTTTGCAAATTCACAAAACACAAATACAAAATCAGGAAATACAAATACGAATTCACAAAACACAAAAACTATTTCACAAAACACATACATATTCACACAACACATATACAAATTCACAAAAGACAAATACAAATTCATGAAACACATACACAAATTCAATAAACACAAATACAAATTCACAAAACGCAAAAAACAATTCACAAAACACAAATATAAATTCATGAAACACTTTTACAAATTCACAAACAAAAACAAATCACGTTGCTAACAAAAAGTAAATGTCCCAATTACCGGAAGCGAGTAATCTGTCAATCAGAATTGTGAAGTGGCATTTGTGGTGTGGTATTTGTGTTTCATGAAATTGTATTTGTGTATTTGTGTTTCGTGAATTTGTAAAAGTGTTATGTAATTTTGTGTTTTGTGAATTTGGAATTTGTATTTGTGTTTCGTGAATTTGTAAAAGTGTTATGTAATTTTGTGTTTTGTGAATTTGGAATTTGTATTTGTGTTTCTTGAATTTGTAAAAGTGTTTAGTTTTTAACTATAAATTTGTTTTGTACCTAGGGGCCACCGTATGAAACTATGCGCAACTCAGCTGCAAAGCTAGACAGCACAGACCTCTCCCTCTGATAAAATTATAGTGCCCAGACCTGGACTTGAACTACAGACCTTTTAGTTCAGAAGTAAATGCTGTATCCCTCAAGCCTCAAAGCCAATCAAAATGTTACTACTACAACTACTACTTGGATCCTTTGTGGTAGTATCTTTGGTCCTATGTCACAATCATACAGAAGCTTTCAAAAATGACGTTCAGATCAACACAAAAACATGTTTTCCTTGGCCTGTTAAATGAACATTTATGAAACTCAAACCAAATACATTTTATTTGTCCTGCCGACTAACAAACAAGAGTGTCCGGGGGTGCCACCCTTGAAATCTGATAGGCCCAGTGCCATCCACAGTGGTGCTTAGGTGGGACATTGGCAGTCGATATATGGGAAAATTGTCATAAAAAGTGCAAACTGATGCATATAGCTTCACCAGAATGTAGGAAATTAAATGTTCAATCTTTTGTTTCCTCCAGAGTGCTTCATGGGTTCACAAACATGCAATTTTCTATATCCCACCATGCATATATAACCCCATAAGTCACGTAATAGTAGGACATCCCTATTCTGTATTTGTTTCTCATATCTGATTGGTCAGTGAATCGTGTTTCTCTCCTGTCTGGATCTTAGCACTTACAGTTTCTAAATCTGCAAACTGAACCAGCTTTGTTAAATCTACAACAGTTCTACTAACGGCTGGACCCAAATGTTGGTCTGTTGACACACTCCTACTTATTTCTGACAAGCTTTTATTTTATTATTCCATATGTAACATTTAATCACATGTACCATTAAAGCACCATGTATTTACTCATATCTCTCATATCATTTCTCTTTCAACACTAATATTTCATATTAATGTGTACAAATGTTGACGTCTATAAATGTGTGTTTTAGGAGATTGCACTGTTTTTTTGCCATCCATGATTCACAATTACAGGAAAATGTTAACTATTTTTTTCTCTGGGACAATGATACTGAGCCAGAAGCAGGTAAATAGCCTATAATGTATGTTATTTTTGAGATTACCTAGCAAAACCATCAAAAAAAGAGAGTTATATATATATATAGTGTGCTCCTAATGTCTCTGTAGATTTACCCATGATGGAGACAAAACAAAATGGCTGTCTTAAAGACTTAGGAATTCTTTATGAAATTGCAGTTTATATAGCAATATTTCAGATTCATAGATTTCATTTTGTTTTAATGCATGTTTCATTTGTCTCATATCATATGTTTATTTCAAGTGTTATATAAAGAAAGTATGGTTTAGTACATTTTATATTTTCTGGCATTGCAAAGTTACTAAGACATGTATTTAGACTTGCTCCCCAATAAAATGTAAGGTATTTTTTTAAAGATGGAGATTAAATGTATTTTGTCATCATTTAAAAGTCCAACATATTAATGCTACAAATGTATTTTATAGCAGTGCATCACTTTTCAAACTGCATTAAAATTTGTTTGTGTATCAGGATAAAGTTACCATCTGCTCTATGCAAAATTTTGCCAGTGAGTCGTCTTCACGTAATCCTCACTATACATTCAAGTCCACTACAAATCCACTAATCTCCACTATTACAATTCTTTCTCTCCACTTCCCACATGTATCCAGAATTTTCCCAACCACTAAAACAAATTTCAACAAAAAAAGCCAACAAAATCCCTTCTCCTACCTTTCATGATGAGACTCTGACTGGCTGCACACGCGTTTTGCCCTCTTTCCGCGCAAGCCACATTCACGACGACTGTAAATCACTGCGCTGGGAATCGATACGGAGTCGTCCAGCCTTGAATGAGGGCTGTCCCCGTCAGTGCAGCGTCTCTAGTCGCTCGTGGCACGGAATAACTGGGAATACACTCATGCACGCTGCTTTTTCCTCCCCCCCACCTCCTCTGTGCGCGCCGCTATTGGCTGCCTGGCTTTGTCCTAGTATGTACAAATTGATATGCTTGACTTTTCCCTAAAAAATACCGTATTGGTGATATATGTAGTGATTTGGTTGGATATGTTTGGCACAAAAATTGTTATTTGGAGGACAATTTTTGTTTGGAGATAAAATTCTGTCATGATTTAGTGGTAAAATTATGGCATGATGTTAAATGTAAAAAAACTGGTAAAAATTAAATTCACTGTGGCTAATCTTGAAGGGGTTTTTTGACCTTGTGTGCGCTGCCGAGCCCCCTCCCTTTGGCAGAATTGATGCGGGGATTCCTGGTTGCTATTTTTAGCTCTGGTGCCGGTTGGAGAGATCAGCGTGGGAGGAGGAGAGCGAGAAAGAAGAAGAAGAGAAAGAGGGAAAAAAGGATGCAGGAAAAGGGAGAGAAGGATGGATGGGAAACGGACTGGTGTGGGGGGGTTGGGGGGAAAAAAGGGGGGGTTCCCATCAAGCTGTTGTGAGGAAGGCTTTGAATCGTGACCAGACAAACCAACAGCAAAGACAAAAAACAAAAAAAATACAGAAACGAATACGACGTGTCATGCCACAAGAAGAAAAAGACGGTACATGGTTTGATTTTTTTTATGCAATGCTTTTATGAGAGGAATAAATGTGATTGGAAATGTTATTTGAATTTGAGTTTATTCTTAATTTGTGGTTCAAGTGTGTATTCATAATGCAAAAGATATCAAACATGTTATCTACAGTTGGCGTATTTGAAATAGTCTGATGTAGTAGCTGGAATTTGCTTGCTGTTTGAGAAATATATAGGAGTATGACATTTTGTTCAAAAACCAGAATGACACTGGTGTCTCAAGAGCCTCATGTGTTTGAAAAGCCAGATTTGTATTGGGTTTTTGCAAACAAAATAACAAATTTGGGGGAGAAGTTGTTGGTGGTGTGTGATAGAAAGAGAAACCCTCTTAGTACTGAGACTGTGCAGAGTAGGGATGAATGAGTTCAAAGCTATAAATGTTGTTACTTTTGACATTGTAAGGGTTGGTTTTTGATGCTTTTATGCTAAGAATTAAGGTAAAATCAAGCTCTGAGTACAATTTTTATTTTCACATTTTGCTGGTTATACATTTAATCAAGCTTTATGGAATCTTATATATTCATTATAGTAAGTAACTTCATTGCTGTGAGTCTTTGCAGTGTCATGTGTTCATCTTCATGCATTCTTTGAGAAACGTGCGACTGTAACTGTGAGGGAAACACACTGGGCCTCACTGTAGATAAGATAAAACACACACACACACACACATACTCAGTGGGGTTTACTGTAGTTTACTGCCACTGCCACTAGGGGATGCTGTTTAGTGGGTATATGATGGGTGTGTCACAGGCCACATCTACATTACATCAGAGTTTGTAAATTTCCATTACTTAATGTTCAGGAATATTCCATGACATGAACCCAGTGTCTCATGAAGCTAAGGCCTTGCAGGTGTCCAGAACACCTGGGCCAGGGGTTGGCATCAGTACATTTAGGGTGGTCTCATATTTTTATTTACATAAGAATGTGGAGTCGCCCCTTTCTGGAAGAATGCTGACAAGGACAGATGTAAATCAGAAAAGTATAAAACATGATGTTTGGATGAGTTCGGGGGATTTTGTGGGGACCAGACATGAGCTCCGTTTGTTGTGTCATGCAATAAACTTTTCTGCACTGGACTCTCTCTCGTCTGCTGCTTGTTTTTGGATATATATTACGTATTTTTTATTCTACAGAAGACTCAGACACTAAATGTTTGCGCAAAGTGAGAACTGAAAGATGTAGGAAAGTGAGACTGAAACAAGGAATGTTATGATAGAAATTATAGCAGCTATTTGATGATGATGATTTTCTCATTTAGTTTTTTATATAAACATGTGTATTTGTAGACTGACATTGGGGTCGTAGTGTAGGAGTAGAAAAATGATGTAAAACCTGTAATGTTATAACGTGACATGTAAAATGGTGTCTGTTGTTAGCATGTCGCTGTTGCTACATGACATAAACATAAGATATAAATTAAAAAAATATTAACTTATGTGGCATTCATCTTGTAATTAAGAAAATAATGCACATAAACAACTACTTGAGTCAAAAAAGAACTTTGTCACTTGGGTTAACGAGAAAATACAGGCTAACCTTTTAATAACTCAAACTTTAACTTAGCTAACACGCTAATATGTTAGCATGATTAGCATTCACTTCGTGGTAAAGAAAGTTACATTTTAGTCATCTTACATGTTTTTCTTTTAAATGCTAAAAAAATCACTAACCAACTGAAAAGTAACATTCAAAATTCCTTCTTTATACAGAGAAAACACAAAGTCAGAAAAACAACAACCTCATGATGTAACATACGCTACTTATGAACGGAAAGATTCAGGTTTTTGATTAGATACACATAAAATTAGCTTCTGTGTGATAATGACACTGTTTTCTTTTTTTCTTAAAGATACATTTTAAATTCTTGGCAAAAAAAAAAAAAAATGTTGCTTACTTTTTCTTGTAGTCAATGTCAATAAATTCCCAAAGTCAGGCTGGCTATTTTGGAAAGGGAGGACGTATTTGTTGTGACGGAAATTGCTGCTGTGCTATCTGTTTTTACCGTTTCAAATACAAAAAAGGTATCTGGCTTTTGTAGCATTGTGACATTGATGTGTCAGAAACCATATGTGTTCTCAGTGTGGGAGTGGAAACAGAACTGAGGTGTGCTACATGACAAAATGGCTTCTCCTACGTGTTAGGATGTCAGAGAAAGAATGTGAAACAGTTGCTTACGCTGTAGGATCAAGTGAAAGTGTCAGATATTTTCATGTGTAACTATCAGGTGGACAGACGTGAGATTTTTTTTATGTAGTAAATATCATTAAAAGCTGTTCAGACGTTGTCGTCATCCTGCTGGAGACATGTTACACTCCAGTGTCAGTGAGGACAAACTGGCTCCCTCCCACTCCATCCTGCGTCGTGTCGCTCTTCACTGGGGACTCTCTGCTCCTCTAATTCAACAGGCTTAGTCTAATTTTTACATTAATTTCATTATTTTGAAGGTGTATTATTTTGAAGAGGCATACACAATACTTAAAAAGGACAAAATAAGGACCAAACCAAACCTAAACCCATGTTAAATGAACTATTCCAATGAATCACCGAGAGACAAATACACATACAATCTTATCAAACTGCAAAGAGAAAAACAGGATAAAAAAGGACTAGACAACATCCTACTAAAGCAAGACTTAACCAAAAGTAAACCTAGAACTAACAAACACACAAACACAGGACTAAAAAAGCTATTTTAAATCACCTTTTACAATACAATTAATATGAATCCTCAAATTACAGGAATTCCAAAAAGGATTTAAAACAAAGACAAAATAGCACTAAAGCATTAGACTAGACCAAGACATAGTTCATTTTATAGGATATTCCCCCCGAGAAGCGCTAGTTCTAAATTAACTTTTTTTGTTAAACATTTTGCAACTGTCCGGAAAACTAGGGATGGCTCTTCGCCCACTTTGAGAGTAACGAGTGGAGGATACAAGCAGAAACACACATGATATTTAAGAAATATTCTCAACTTTTAGCTCATAAAGATGAAGCCTCTACTTTGTAAAATGCGTCTTATTCATGAGGCTTTTTCTTCAAAAACAATGCGTTTAACATAAAGCACTGCTGCACTTGTGTATCCATTCATTCATTAATCACTCCTGACTTTCTTACTATGACGTCACCTACCATAACTATGCTTCAGTTGTGTATTTTTAGACCTCAGTTGTCTTGTATCTTGGATTGGAAATAGATGATTATTGCTCTGTCTGTTTGTGCAAAGGGTTTAGTATTGATTATGTCGTGGTTTAGATCAAATCCAGCTTTAGTCCTTGTTTAGTTCTGCTTTTGTTGTGTGTTGTTCAGACCTGCTTTATATTCAACTTTAATTTAGTTTGACTCAAATGCCATTTAGTTATTTTAATGTTATTTGTGTAAACTAAAATGAATTATGATGCTTTACAAAAAGAACGCATGACAGTCACGTTAAACAGCTGTTAAACCCAAACTTAACCCTGGAATAAAAAAAGCTCTAAACCAGTAATTACCAAAACTAAACTCTGCTTACAAAATGGTCTAAAACAAGACTCAAATCATAAATTTCAACCTAAAACAATCAAACCGTCGTCATGCCACTTCTCCTGTGCGTTCTTGTCTGTGCGGAGAGAGAGCCTGAAGTCAACGCGGCGCATATGGGGAGAGCTTTTATTATTTATCACCGCGGGGCTATTTTTAGCCCGATCGCTGGTGTAGGCGTCAGGGGTTTCCGGGGCTGGATGATGGGCAGGTTTCCCCGGCGCCTGGGGGTCACGCGGCGGGGGGACACCCAGGAAAAAAGGCACCGAGATGGAGGATTCATCATCACACAGTGTAATTACCCACGGCGACACGCAGCGAGAGAGACGCTCCGGTGAACAGGCCATGCGAGCAGGTGGAGCAGACACACGGCCATTTTGTTCACAGATGTGCATCAAAGAGGAGAGTAATTATGAGATATTACTGTAATGGTGATGCAGAGTAGACGGAGGAATAGAACGGTATTTTAGGTAAAGTCTAAAGAGCTCGGAATTCAACTGGTGCTAACTGATTTATTCCAGATGTGAAATAATCCTGTAAGGAAGAATTTATTTTGAAATCCATATAGTGCTGCACAATATATATCGCAAATTTATTGTTCATAAGCAAATGCAATATCCATTTTGCAAGAAATCAAATGTATTTTTCTATCAGAGCCTGAAATGAAAATACATTGTGACCAAATAAAAAAAAAATTAAGTCCACATTTTTGTCATATTTTCTTTAATCCTGACTTAGCGGCAAATGTCTTCTGAGATGCAAGCATTAGACTTTGTAGTCTATTAAAATTTCATCACAAACTTTCTGCTGCTAGCTTATCAAGACGTCACCTATGAAAACTATGCTTTTGTTGAGTTTTTTTAGAGCTAAATTGTCCTGTATCTTTATTAAACCTATTGAGAAGAAATTGTTTTGAAATCCATGACTAGGGCTGCACAATATATTGCAAATTTATCGTTATTGCAATATCAGTACTGTGAAAAAAACAAATGTACTTCTATAATGCTATGGTCTTCCGTCTGATAGAGATTTACATTTTCCTACCAGAGTCTAAAATAAAATATGTGTCATAACCAAATAAAAATTATCTAAAAAGTCCAGATTTTGACATATTTTCCTTAATTTAGTCGTTATTCTGCCTTGTTTTTAATTATGGTTTTCTGGACATTTTTATTGATATGAGCCAGTATAGTAGGAAATCCTGGAGAGAGCAGAGAGAGACGAGAAGAGGCAAAAAAATCAATTTACTTAGAAAGAATTTTTAGGCTTTTTTTATCTGATAGGACTGAGTTATGGTAGGAAATCAGGGAGAGGCATTTGGCAAGCTCTTAGAGCCTGGACTTGAACCCACAACACTGAAGCAGGCTGTAGATGCCCTGTATGTGCTGCATCTACCACTGAGCCATACAGAGGTGTGTTAAGTTTTTCATCTGGACTAGTTTTGACTAGTAAATACAATAAATTACATTGCTTTTATACAGCTTTTGTTTAAATTGAAAAGTATCAAAATATCGCTAATTTTACCATTATCACAATATTCAACACAGTTATCATATTTTGCATGTTTTTCTCATCGTGCAGCTCTATCCATGACAAAACATGAACTAAATCAAATCTATAAGCAGGACTAAACAAGAAATACAACCAAGATGACATCCTCAACTAGACCCAAAGAGAAATGCAGTTGTGAAATTTAAGATAAACCTGATTTGTTTTATACTCTTCTTTGTACTTCTTTACTTTTGACATTTTCCTTTCCTGAGTTATGACTGCAAATAATCCTCCTCCTAGCATGCAGTGATTCTCATATAAGAAAATGAAATCACAAAATACATATTGTCAATAAAGAAATTGAGATTTTGAGATGTATACCTATGTTCCCAGATTCTATGGACCGGGGAACATAGGTACTTTCACAACAGCTCAGGTACCTATGTTCCTCGGTCCATAGAAACAAGGGAAGATAATTACCGGAGAACATAGGTACTTGCACATTTTTGTAGTTGCTGATTTGATTTGATTTGATTGATAATCCTAACCATAATGTTCTGTGAGGAACATAGATACTGGGGCACCACAATCCTTTTTGAGAATATGTGTAAAAAGATGAATGAACAAATACAAAAACAAAACAAACAAACAAAAACAAAGTTTTCCAGAGTGTTGTGTGAGGGTATGTTTCTCTTTTTTAATGCCTCTCATAAATATAACAGTATATATCTTGGTGGTTTATATAACATAACATGCTGGGCCACTACAGCCTGCCTTGGCGTTGTGGGTTCAGGTTCAGACTCTGACAGTTTGCCAAATGTCTCTCCCTGCGCTCTGTGATTTTCCACTATTCTAAATAAAAAAAAATTGGGACTAAATTAAGTAAATAAAGGCAAAATCTGGACTTTTACAACACATTTTAATTTAAGGCTTTGATGGGAAAATTACGATACATTTGGTTTCTTGTGATGCGGATATTGTGCTAACAGTAACTTAGTGATTTATCTGGAATAAACCAGGGTATATGCTGTTAATGCAAGGCAATGAGGATCCATACATTGCTGTTAAAATAGTTGATTTTACTGTTTTATGTCATTATTACTAATAAAAAATCCATATTTAACACACAGATGGTTTTGTCTTTTGTTGCTCTGCACAATGCCTTCTCAGATGTCACTTTCTCAAATCCTTTATCTGCATTAATTATTATTTAAGCTAAGAGATTACAAGATATATTTTCTAACACCCAGTGCTCCTCATTCATGCCATTTCTGAAATCCTCTCAATGCCTCACGCTGCATTACCCCCCTCTGCACATGTATGGTCCTCAGAGCGGTGGTGCTTCATTCAGGGGCTGCTTCATTGACAGAGTCGGGCACGTGGCGTGTGGCGTGTGCGGCTCGGCTGTGCGCGCTGCAGTGAGGGTGCAGCACATTAAGGTCTGCAGCAGCCCACAACGTAAGCCTTCATATACATGTACACAGAGAGAATATGTACTGTATGTCCAGGGGGAAACCATAAATAGATTGATTTACCATGTTTATGTGCAAACAGTTCAATTTGCATTGGTAAAATGTTGTAGTAAATAGTTGGAACATATCAGTCAGTGCTATAATTTCAGTATATTTTCAGGTTTAATCACAGCAAAATCATGTTGTGTTTGTCTCGGAAAAAAACTTTCAAGGCTCCACAGAACCCAGTCAAAGCTCCATTACGTCCAAAAAAGCGTTCTTACACATGCTCCAAGGACAAACCGGGCACTTTTAGAGGAGAGCACTTGTGATGATTATTTTATTTTTTTGCACACATTCACTTTTTAAAGGTAGTATAGCTTTTGTTAATCTGTTAGCAAGGCAACTCTTACCTCTCATTCACAGGTAATGCGTTGTGTGTGTTCCAGAGCCAGCGAAGTTCAGAGTTTAAAGTTCACGCTGAAAGTTCTGAGTTTACTTTATAACAACCATGTATACAGAGAAATACTTGTAAACATTTTCTGTGACTTTTGTGCTTCTACCATAAGTACGCTCTATAGAAACTTTCTTTTTACTCAGGTTTAATGGCATCCAATCTTATTTGTGACCCTGTGTCTCCAGTTAAAATGTGAGGTTTACATAGAGACGAGGTTGAGAGGCTGCACTTGCTACAAGTTTGCCATTTCAAGTTCAAGTCTGGGCTTTTAGCTTTACCATTGCGAGATAGGGCAACTGCCTTGAATGCAGATTATATTGTTTATTTTATTGCTCTGCTACTGCTGAAGAATGTCTAGTTAGTAAAAAAGTGTAATTATATACAGTAGGTAAAGCTAAAGATACGTTTTTTGGTTCAAATATTTTGTGTGCCGGTTCAAGGATGGACCTCCAGCCAGACCCTCACCTGTCTCTCTCCACACTTGGAAGACACTTAGCGCTGAAAGGCAGCAGCTAAAGCTAATCCCCGCTGTGCGCATTAGGCCCTCCAGGAGGAAGAGAAATCCAGACAGACAGAGGTTTGTGCACACAGATAACATCAGGGTTTTTTTCATTATGCTCCTCTATCACTGCACTCCAATCATTTCTAATGCACTCTGCTCTGTCTCAATCTGACAAACACAGTTTATCCCCCTCTTCCTCACAGTCCACCATTTTGAGGCTCTGTGCAACAATGAGGGAGTACCATTGTAAATCTAAACTCAATTGCCTCCTACATTTTTAGGTACACTTAGCTACCACCAGGATTCTGCAGACTGTAAGTAGTGATTTTTTTTTACTTTTTTGTTGCTTTTTTATCATCTCTAACTAGGCTGGCCATTATCCTCTGACCTAACATTAGCCACTTGAAATTTCACACTTTGGGGGGCCTAAAACGGTCAAAGTCAAGGCAATCACAGCACAAGGTCACAAGGAAGCCCCAGTGAGTGAGTTTTAAATGTATTCACCATTTTAAAAACTATTATTTTCTATCAGAACCTCCAAAAGTTCATAGACAATGCATTAAGAAACTCCAGATTCATTTCTTTGCTTATCAAGTGGAGAACTTGAATTATTAGAGCAATGATGGTAATTCTAATTTTAGAGGGATTCAACTTTATAAACCCTTTTAGTGCTTGCAAACTGACTGGCTGCATTCCAAAAAAACAACTTCTTGCCACAAACTTTGCAGACCTAAAAAAGATTTTCTACGGAAAAATCACCATAAGCCACCAAATATCTCAAAATTATGAATAATCAAGAATTTTGGCAACTGACAACAAATTGACAACATGTATGTAATGTTGGAGTCTGGTTAGAAAACATAAGCAAGTATATCAACATTCAGCTGCTTAATGGAATGTAGCAATTAGCATCTATAATTAGCATATTAGCTAAAGACTATGTAACATATGCATTTCTTATTTTTGTGTTATGCTAGACAAGTAGTTAAATGTTAATAGCTTGACATTATAGGCTCAGATTGACTCCATTGAACCAGGGGCATCTTTAGTATTAGAGATTTAGGGGTGCTGGGGTCCTTGTAAGACAAAAAAGAAACAGACAAAAGAAACATATGGCATTGTTTAAATATTAAACATTGTACATATGTAATTTATTTTATTATGGAGCCTATTATCATGTCATACAGTGGGGCAAAAAAGTATTTAGTCAGCCACCAATTGTGCAAGTTCTCCCACTTAAAAAGATGAGAGAGGCCTGTAATTTTCATCATAGGTATACCTCAACTATGAGAGACAAAATGAGAAAAAATAATCCAGAAAATCACATTGTCTGATTTTTAAAGAATTTATTTGCAAATTATGGTGGAAAATAAGTATTTGGTCACCTACAAACAAGCAAGATTTGTGTCTCTCACAGAGCTGTAACTTCTTCTGTAAGAGGCTCCTCTGTCCTCCACTCGTTACCTGTATTAATGGCACCTGTTTGAACGGGTTATCTATATAAAAGACACCTGTCCACAACCTCAAACAGTCCCACTCCAAACTCCACTATGGCCAAGACCAAAGAGCTGTCAAAGGACACCAGAAACAAAAATGTAGACCTGCACCAGGCTGGGAAGACTGAATCTGCAATAGGTAAGCTGCTTGGTGTGAAGAAATCAACTGTGGGAGCAATTATTAGGAAATGGAAGACATACAAGACCACTGATAATCTCCCTCGATCTGGGGCTCCCCGCAAGATCTCATCCCGTGGGGTCAAAATGATCACAAGAACGGTGAGCAAAAATCCCAGAACCACACGGGGGGGACCTAGTGAATGACCTGCAGAGAGCTGGGACCAAAGTAACAAAGGCTACCATCAGTAACACACTACGCCGCCAGGGACTCAAATCCTGCAGTGCCAGACGTGTCCCCCTGCTAAAGCCAGTACATGTACAGGCCTGTCTGAAGTTTGCTAGAGAGCATTTGGATGATCCAGAAGAGGATTGGGAGAATGTCATATGGTCAGATGTAACCAAAATAGAACTTTTTGGTAAAATGCTGAGTTGCATCCAAAGAACACCATACCTACTGTGAAGCATGGGGGTGGGAACATCATGCTTTGGGGCTGTTTTTCAGCAAAGGGACCAGGACGACTGATCCGTGTAAAGGAAAGAATGAATGGGGCCATGTATCGTCAGATTTTGAGTGAAAACCTCCTGCCATCAGCAAGGGCATTGAAGATGAAACGTGGCTGTGTCTTTCAGCATGACAATGATCCCCAACACACTGCCCGGGTAACGGAGGAGTGGCTTCGTAAGAAGCATTTCAAGGTCCTGGAGTGGCCTAGCCAGTCTCCAGATCTCAACCCCATAGAAAATCTTTGGAGGGAGTTGAAAGTCCGTGTTGCCCAGCGACAGCCCCAAAACATCACTGCTCTAGAGGAGATCTGCATGGAGGAATGGGCCAAAATACCAGCAACAGTTTGTGAAAACCTTGTGAAGACTTACAGAAAACATTTGACCTCTGTCATTGCCAACAAAGGGTATATAACAAAGTATTGAGATGAACTTTTGTTATTGACCAAATACTTATTTTCCACCATAATTTGCAAATAAATTCTTTAATAATCAGGCAAGGTGATTTTCTGGATTTTATTTTTTTTTTCTCATTTTGTCTCTCATAGTTGAGGTATACCTATGTTGAAAATTACAGGCCTCTCTCATCTTTTCAAGTGGGAGAACTTGCACAATTGGTGGCTGACTAAATACTACTTTGCCCCACTGTATTTGTAGCAGTGGTGACTAAACATTTTCGAAGAGGGCCAGATTTATGCAAAAATGTCCAAGGGCCTGCAGCCGCATTATATAACACAAGATTTTTTGAGAATTGATGAATTTACCAAACACATTTTTGTTTTTTTGTTTTTTTTAATATATATATATAATTACTCTTATATAGCTCTTTTCTAGGCACTCAAAGTCACTTTCCAATTTGGTGCATTATTCATTCACCCCTCAGTCACACTTGGTGGCAGTCTGACAGAAGCATGGCTGCCATTTTGCACCTACAGCCCCTCTGACCACTACCAAACACAGTCACAATGATACATACATTTATAAAGACAAGGAGTCTGTATGAAGTCTTGCCCAAAGACACAACAACAGTATGCCAACTACAGCCACCCCAGAACAGTCACAATATAGCCTATAGTGCAAATAATATAATAAATACAATAAATTAGTTCAGACTGAAGTTGATTTCAGACTAACCAATAAAAAGTTCAGATCTGGCTTGAGAGTGGTAGAGAGGCACAATTGTGTAGAAATACTGCTTAACTGTGCTAGAGGGCCATAAACAATACATTTTATGATGAAAGCTGAGGGCCATATAAAATCTCACTCTGTGCCACAAATGGCCCCCTCTGAGTAGAACTATGGTTACAATAGTGACTTTATTTCAACAAATGGAACTCACTGTATGATGAATAGTCTATAGGCTTTGGGTTTGTCTCTAACTTTGTAACAGTATCCCAGTCATTTGAACTCATTTTCCACTTTGTTATTTCAATTGTTCTACATCCAGAAGATCAACAGCAAGGGCAAAGAGCCACAAAAATAATGCATTAGCATACAAGTTTCTTTCATATTGTTCCATTACTTTTAATAGAACATTAAAGTCATGTCATAATCATGTTTCTTAACCTTATATTTGCAGCTTGTGTTAATTCAGGTAACTCATTTCAGATGCCGCTCTGGGAAAAGTAAGAACACTGGCACAGACACAGTCCTAATTAAGAAATTAAAGCAGCTTTGGTTTAATTTGTAACACGGTCCACTCGAGACTTACCTTGAATTAGCCGCACTTCCAGGATGCACACACGTCATTTCTCTTATCTTTAAATAGGACCAAAACATGGCTAATAGCGACATTGTTTCAACCTTCAAGGGTAGCTGTGACATTCGGAAGTGTCCTCGATTGGTTTGGCCACAGAATCCGACAGACAATGGCCCAAAAGATTGAATGTTTCTGCTTTTTCAGGGATAAAATGTTGACACCAGCACATTTAAGGGAGAAGTGTGAGTACAGCTATAATCATCTGTCAGCACAGGTAGTGTCCTTGGATCTGGTCTGGAGGTTTGTATAGGTTGTGATTTTGCACTTTTGTCTCTTGTCAAAAATAGCTTTATGGTAATTATTACGGTTCTGTTCATTATTTTTATGGACAGAATTTATAGGCGCAGCCAGGGGCTGGAGGGAGTCTGGTTTGGGGACCACAGGATTTCATCACTGCTTTTTGCAGATGATGTTGTCCTGTTGGCTTCATCGAACCAGGACCTTCAGTGTGCACTGGGGCGGTTTGCAGTGTTTGCAAGTGTGAAGCAGCTGGGATGAGAATCAGCTCCCCCAAATCCGAGGCCTTGATTCTCGACCTGAAAAGGGTGGCTTGCCCTCTCCGGGTTGGAGGGGAGTTCCTGCCTCAAGTGGAAGAGTTTTACGTATCTTGGGGTCTTGTTCACGAGTGAGGGAAGAATGGAGCGTGAGATTGACAGGCAGATCAGCGTCTGCAGTAATGTGGTCATTGTATCAGTCTGTTGTAGTGAAAAAGGAGCCAAAAGGCAAAGCTCTCGATTTACCGATCAATCTATGTTCTTCCTCTGACCTATGGTCATGAGCTTTGAGTCATGACTGAAAGGACAAGATCCAGACACAAGTGGCAGAAATGAGTTTCCTCTGCAGGGTGGCTGGGTGAACACTTGCCTCTGTGCTGACGCCTGAGCAGGGCTGTCAGAGATGTGTTGTTTGTTTACAACAGCCTCATGGCCAGTGACGTAAAAGGGAGGTTCCTTATATACAGTCATTGCTCATGGCACCTGTTTAAGCTGATTTTTAAAGCTTTTTGTTGCCAGACAAAACTAATGTGATTCAGATGAAAACTTAGTTACACTTTAGAGCAGATGACAATAATTATTGCACCATAGGCTTGACAGAGCATTTTTATATAATAAATGTTGTTATCGTGAGCACAATACCATGAGCCTTTCCACAATATCGCAATAAATAATGTACCAGGAGGTTAATACTGTGATAATACCGTACCATGAGATTTGAATATCGTTACGTCCCAACTTAACATATAGTTTGGTGGATAACTTAATGGTGTGTGAGTGCCACATATTAACAACATACAGCACTTCCCAGAGCACTGCGCGTTCTGTGAATTAAGTGTACGCAGGAGTAGTCTCTTATGCAGCTCCTCTACTTCTGACGGCACCTTCTTAAAACATCTCCCTCTATTGCTTCATACTACTCGACCACTCCATTACACACTGATTTAACCTAATTCCATATGTGGACATTCATTTTCTCAAAAGATGTCAGCAAAGTGTCAGTATTTGTCACAAGGTGCTGTTGATTGATGTTTATAAGGAAATGCTTAAAATTAAAATGGAATAAAAATATCAGGAGCATGCACATTGACAGTTGAGGAAAACCTGAACAATTAATTCAATATTTTTGCGCAGTATTGTTTGGTTGGTAGAGCACATGCACGTTATGTAGAAGTTACAAGGTTTAAATCCCATACTAACTTTAGTCACAAGGGATCCCCTGCTGCTTTTCAGGATTTTTTTTTTTTTTTTTGTATAAGTTTGCTTTTGTATACCACCATTTTTACTTCCACTTATTTACAATAGAGACATCAATGTTCAATGTCTTGCAAGCCAAGTGTTTAACTTGCAGATCCATAATATGGTTTTGTGCTTACTGTCCCAAAATAAAGCTGTTTTTTCCACACATTAATATGACAATTCATATGTGTTTTTAAAATCTTGCCCAAAAAAATCTGTTATTTAATTTTAAAATGTCCTTGTTCTTTTGTACAGAACATCAGTGTGGGATATTTTGGTGACTGTTCAGCTAAAAAGACAGATCCAGATACAAGTCCAGTGTCAGAACTGTCCGATGCTCAGTAAATACCAGCCCTCCTCGTCCTGGTGTGTCACTAACAGACAGTCTCCCCGCGGAACAGCCTCTGTCTAAATGGTGCCATGTTTTGTTCTGATTTCTCTCTTCTCCGGGGAACAGGATATGATTTCACACAACATTAAGTGGATGGGATCTAAGGGGAATAGTGGAGGTGTTGGTGGTGATGGGAGCAGTGATCTGGACTAATTAAGCCCCTCAACCCCAGTAGGCAGTGGGTCTATGACTTTGAGTGGCCATTGAAGGGCAAGGAGCACTCAACCGTCCACCATAGAAGACAGCAATTTCAGAGCAATGTAAAATAAAGTATGGTCATAAAATGGCTTGGGGGGGGAGGGTCAATTCACTGTTTACTGAATAATTTGACTGTAATTGGGTGATGGTGGTTGCTGGTTTGGGTGATGCAGCCTGGTTTTTGTGTCCTAAACCATACAACTGAGGTATAATTTTTTTATGTCTACGATACAACGATATCATTATGCACTACCTTGTATTGAATTGTATTGTAAAAAAAAGCAATAACATTGGAAAGATCAATATTTGAAATTTGCATGTTAAAATAAAACCAGATGTGTCTTTTTGGATGTAAATTTTGTGTTTTTGATCAAATAAAATTTTATATTCAACTTTTCTTTGTCTGCGATGCTAGATTTGAGAGTAAACTTTTATGATTTGGGCAAAAAGTTCTTATCGATTGTAGTGATATGAAGGTGTTGAATTGTATTAAATTGTATTATTGTAAATAAGCCAATGTTGTTCTTGAAATAGATTAAAACAGTTCTAATTAATGCGTATCACACCATTGCAAAAACATAACACCCTATAAACCTGCCATGTTCGTAGCATAAAGTTAGCTCGACTGGAATAAATCTGGACTACTGTCTTTTCTTTTACACACATCTTTACATGGATCCATTTCAAAGTCTAAACTACGGATATAATTCATTTTGTTTTCCAATATGAGATCTCAAAATGAAAGTATGCATTTCTTTCTTGTATTTATTGAAAATGTGTTAATCTTAACACAGATGGTCAACTTAAATCAAAGGTGCTGTTACCTTTCCCTGCAACTATGGGCCTTAGCCAGTTACAGGGTTTCTGCAGTCTTAAAATTTTCAAAAAAAAAAAAAAAAGTCTTTTAAAGACATTTAAAAATCTGAATTTAAGGCCTTTAGTCTCACATTTGCAGAGATGGGGAGTATTAGGTCTTAAATACATTTAAACAGGTCTTAAATATGTCACATACATGCTGCAACTACCTGCCCACTGAAATGCTCAAAGACATAATGGTCGCTGATACGAGATCTTCAAAATGCTTTGTGAACTCTTTGTCACAAATGGCGTGCTCAGGAAATAGGTCTTCATTTTTTTTGTACAATGGTCTTAGAAAGGTCTAAAAAAAGTCTTAAATTCAACTTGTTCAACTTTGCAGAAATCCTGCAGTTAGTGGCAGGGCTGACTCAGAGACACGTACAGACAGACAACCAATGAAGAGGAGGGAAGTTGTGCCCTGGTCTAACACACAATCTCCTGCTGAAGGTAGAAGGGCTAACCACTCTGCTACCATGCAGCAGCTGCTTACATACATCACCAGGAGTAGTCTTGGGTGTGTACCCAAAAACAAAATATTGTCTTTTTTCTGGTTGCAACATCAAACCGTGTAGAAATAAATAAATACATTTATACATAAATGCATACATTCTGGCCATAAAAAAATAAAATAGGCTTTTATTTATGAATGATTAATTTATTAATTTACTTTTACATTTCCACATTTATTTATCTATTTGCTTTTACATTTCCACATTCCCACATTTATTTATTTCTGTATTTCTGTGTCCTTAACAACTGTCTGTGTAAAAGTAAATGCAAATTAAGTGGGCAGCGCTGACTTCAGTCTGAAGCACGATTGGTTGGAATCCCTGACTGGTCTTCCCATGGATGTAATATAAAACTGGATTGTGAATGATGTCACGACTGCCGTTGTTTTCAATGGCCATGCTCATTGATGAGTGATGCCAAAACAGTTTTTTACTTCCTCCTTACTTCTAATTAAAGATAAGGATTAAATAAACACTACAAAATCCAATCATTTTCTCAGCTGTAGTGTCCTGTCAGCCAAACAACAGGTGTTTCTTTTTACCTTGTGCTCTATGGGAAAAATCCTTTCTGGCCCTCATGGGCTTTTTTTTTTTCCACAGAGCGACCACTAATCAAACTGGCATCAGAGGAGAGGGGGCGGTGTCCTATCCAGCTCTTATTACACATCCATGGGTCTTCCTTGCTGTTCTATGCTTAGTTTTACAACTGTGAACAATGCTGCTAACCCATTCATGTGCTAACACTGCTGGGATGTTGTTAGTAAAAAGTAAATTCACAAAATCACAATTCATAATTAAAAGCTTATTCTAAACTTTTTAATGGCCAGAATGCATGCATTTATGTATAAATGTATTTATTAATTTCTGCATTTCTACATTTTTAGTTTGCGATACTGGAGTACCCACAGAGAACCCATGGTAACATGCAGAGTACATGAAGACTCCACCTGAAGATGCAACAAAAGGCACTCTTAACAGTACTTGTGACTTTCACTGCCATACAAGGACACCTGGGCGCTCCTCAGATCATAATTCCAATGACTCTGGAGAAAACATATTACTCTATTATTGAGCGGGGCATCCAGGCTTCAGGATCCGAAGTGAGTTAACCCTGTGCGTCAGCTGCGGGGATGCGGGGAGAATAAACGGCCACATTAAGGCGTCGGAGTGGAAAACATTATTACTGGGGAGTCCTCGTGGGACGACAATAAAACCACATATCACACCAGCGCACTACATCCATCCACTTCCAGTCAATCTGCCGTAATGCAAGCTGGCATCTTCTCGCTGGTCCATATAGTTCTATAGAAGTGAATGTGTTTTATATAAGACACGTGCGGGCATTTCTTAATAGCATGTGTGTTTTACTGCATAATGGAGGAACATGAAAGGTCAGTATAAAGACATATTGGATACGTACATAAAATAATTACTGTCTTCTCCAAATGCAAACCTTGGTGGCCATGACCGTTGGTAAGGAACAGTAAGAAATGCATTAGACCCGGTTCAACAGAGGAAATGGGAAGTAACATAAAACCTAGACGTTAAGAGACTTATTGATTTATTTACATGGATTTGCTCAGACCAAATGAAGAATAATGGCCAGTTAGAATTAGCACAGAAGGTTGACAAATGATGAAGAAATAAAGAGCTTGGAGGCCAATAAAATAACACAAACTGTTTTCACAATGTTAAAAATATTTTGCATTTACCAACAAGGTTTAACTACATTTGGCATTTTTGTCACTCAGTGTGTTAGGTACAACCTTAAAGGGGATATATTAGGCTTTTATTTTAACCAATCTATCCTCAAGAAGAGCAGTGCACATTTTCCAACCTTTAAAAACATTATATGACTAAAAGAAAACATTTTATTAATAAGTACTCTACTGGTGCCATAAAGAAACAGGTGAAGAGACCAGCAGAGAGCAGAGTGTTGTGGTCTTTTGAACAAAAAGTAAAAAAGGCAGGTAAGTTTACACAACAGGTTTATTACAGGATTTGGATCTGAATGAAAGTTGCAATATTTCTAACATTTCTGATGAGGTGGCAGGTAGAAAACAGGCAGAGTGGCAGCACCTGGGCAGATCAAAAAAACTCAAATGAGTAAAGCCTTAAAAAATTCCCGAAGAGCTCTCGATCCAAACTGTCTTAGTAGCAACAATGAACTGATGAGGAGTGGGTAAAGAGCCAGGCTTATTGAAGCCATTTAGACAACAACGCATTTTGCCAAAAAACAATGATTCAATTTTGTATTGCCCATTTGATTTCACAAGGATGGAGTTTCCTTTATATGAAAAACTGCAATCTCTTGAAAACGCTGCAGAGGTGTTTTGGTCTTGCAGCGGGGAGCCACCTTGTAATCTGGAAAAACAACTGTGACTGGCCACATCACACGCAGTACTAGGGTGTAATGATACAATAACTATATCAATGTATTTTTTTTAACTATATCAATGTAATTTTTTATGCCTATGATACAACTATATTGAGACACATTACCTTGTATCGCATCGGATAGTTTTCTAGGAAGTATATATCAATATACAGGAAAAAAAATTATAATATCAGAAATTATCAATAATAAACATTTGCATGTTAAAATCAAACCAGATGGGTCTTTTTGGATGTCATTTTTGTGCTTTTAACAAAAAAAAAAAAGTTATATTTAACATGTTGGATTTAGAGTAAACATTTATGAATTTTGGCAGAAAATTGCCATATCTACTGTATGGTTATGAAGGTGTTGAATTGTATCAAATTGTATTGCTCTAAATTAGCCACTTCTTGAATCATATCAAAACAATCATAATCGATATGTATCATTTTTTTTGTAAAAATATATTGTTACACCCCTAATAACTATTTACTTTTACTGAAGACTTTATCAGCATGGCTCCATAAAAAAGTGAAGTTGCAGACTGGAACTATGATTTCCCTTGCTGTTTACTCACTGTGTGGTGTAGAGCGCTCTTTGCTGGACAAATATGGGTACTACAGTTTATTCTCACCAACTCTCATTTTCTTTACACCTCAGTGTTTTTGTGTAAATGCGAATCGGAGACAGCATGACTGTTGCGTTTTAATGGCCAGCGTTGTTGTGTAAATGAGCCCTTATACTGCAGCAGATGAGTTGTAGATATTGTGTATGCATCAGTGGTGGTGTTCCCTCAGAGGTCATGCTGGGACAGGACAGAAGGAACAGAAGGAGAAGGTCCCACTGTGTCCTGCTCCTGCCCCACAGTGCTCGCCCATACACGTCTGTACCCTCCGTGCATGCACGTACCTCCGTGCACGCCCGTACCTCCTGATGGATGGGTGTGCCAGGACAGCGCGTCATCAGGGGCTGCACAGGGGCCGCGTCGGAGCGGTGATGGACGAGGCCGTAGACGCTACATAAAAATCGAAGGCGGCATATATAACATTCCCAGCTCCTCTCTTAAACTGTAATGTATAGTGATAGGAATTTGTTTCGCAGTCCATTGGCCCTGACAGTGATGGATGTCAAAAACAGGGAGAGGGGAGAAGGAGGGGTTACTCTGTATGTGCGAGGTGACTGCTTACCTTATTACTGTACAAGGGGGCCATATACAAAATAATAGCAATGATAGTGCATGGTGATATAGAACAACCAAGAAGTCATTTTTAAACCCTTTTGCATTTTAACCCTCAGGCCTTTAAAAGCCCTTTTAGGTCACTGAGTCACATTTAAAAATATAAAGCATGAAGAAAAAAGCTTCTTTTGGTTTTTGATCATTAGACCCTGTCCTCATTACAGAGAGTAAAAGTGAATTAATTTTCATATTTTTAACCTCTCTAAACGCCAGTTTGTTTACACAATTACACATTTGTAAATAAAACATGAATTATTTAATATTTAAAGATGCAAAATGTTTTTTGTGTGTGCAGCGATTACTAGTCCCAAAAACTGATTATAATACTTTTTTTTTTTTTTTTTTTTTTTTTTTTTTGTACCATTACAGAAAAAAAATGGTCTGAAAGTCACACTTAAAGCCCTTAAAGGGCAGGTCTACAGTCATTATAAGGGAATTATTTCCCACAATGCCATGAGAAAATGATGGATCTGGTGGTGATTTATTTATTTCTGTATGACAGGATTACAGAGGAATTAACATGATTTAACATTTCTGTATTGCAATGGCAGCAGAGTGAAAATAAGTGATTTTAATGTAAGTCAATGGGACAAAAAAGGGCTTTAAGAGGAAGAATGTGAGTTTTTTTATCTAGACAGTAGAATATTTAGGTGTGTTTTTTTTTTTTTACAGTTGTGACCCTGAAATTCTTAAATTTATTTATTGAACATCTTTTTCAAATATCATCTCCCTTGCATAAGAAATTCCAAAATGAGAGAAAAAATACATTTGAAAACCCCCGAAGGGGTACCACGGGGGGCTGAGGGTTAAATGTGTGTAACTCTGGACATATAAACTGTAATATATCCAGTGATGTAAAATGTTTCCAAAGTGCCTTACTATTTCATGCCTAACCCTGAAAACAGTTGTTAAAAGCATTTTAGGGCAGCACATTAGATCACTTCTGACAGTGAAAATGAAATAGAGCTATATTCCATCTGTCTCCTACCTCTTACCCGGGGCCAGGTTGCGGGTGTAGCAGTCCAAGCAGTGACACCCAGACTTCCCTCCCACAGGACATGTCCTCCAGACCAGGTAAGAGACACAGTCACTCCAGAATCGTGGGATAAGCCAAAACAGACACCTGGGCCACCTCTGCTGGCTCCTCTCAATGTGGAGGAGCAGCAGCTTTACTCCGAGCTTCTCCCAGGTGACTAAGCTCCTCACCCTATCTTTATGGAAGCACCCAACCACCCTGCGAATGGAAACTCTTTTCGACGGCTTGTGTCCAGAATCTTGTCCTTCCGGTCACGACCCAAAGCTCATGACCATAGTTGAGAGTAGGAACGTTTATGGACAACTTTCATTTTATTTTAAAAAACACACATTTTTTCACACATTTTCTTTGGAATTCGGTTTGTCAAGAGGAGTGCCTCGTTGTCTGGAGGATATCTGCAGGATTTGAGTTCAGAGTGTGAGGAGATAGGCCAAGGTGTTTTACTGAGCAAAGATGAGTAGGCAAGTAAGTAACCCAACTAAACAGTGGAAATATGGAGTGTGATGCTTTGTGGTGCCTCTGTAGATGCTCAGGGGGATCTCCTGACTTTGTTCCAATGTTACAACTGGAGCTAATGTCTGGGTCTCACACTTGCGGGTGCTCCTGAAAAATGGTGAGAAAGTCTGGATTGTGAATGTGTCAAATGCCATTGGAGCTGTCAACCTCATTCCACACCAGCAACAGTATCTGACAACATATCCTGCTAGCTTTAGCATCAACAGCTGTGCTGTCTGCTGAAATCTGTGTTCTTTATGCTTGTCTAGCCTTTGGTACCTTTTTTGGCACTTTGCCATTGAAAATGTTGAATCATTTTTTTTCTGTGTTAATTAAAAATTTACCAAGTTTGGCCAGGGTCACCATTTTTATGGGAAATTTCACATTTTTGTCTCAATTGTCAGTTTAGGTCTATAATATACGGTGGCCCAGAGAGCTCAACAAATTACAAAAGCTGAAACACACTTTACAAAAAGAAACTGCCGCACGGCATTAAAACAACATTCACCTGCACCGCCCTTCACTGTTCCTTTCCAAGGAACTCCTCCACAGCAACGTGCACGAGCGTTGAAACACGAGCGTTTGTTTACAGCCGGCATCAACAGAGATTCACCTAAACCTAGACCTGCATTGTTTGTTTGCGCGACCTTTGACCTAGTTCCCCACACAGACCCAGTCACATGCACAGTCCCTAAATGTGAGCAAAAATATCTATCTTCCTGCTATTGGTAGCATTAGCAAACTGACGGTTGCTGTACAGTTGAAATGGTTCAACAGATAAAGAAAAAAGGCATTTTTTTCAAACGATAAGATAAACGAACCTGTCCAGCAGAAACCTGGCGACCAGAGCATTGGTCTGAAGCCCTTTCTGTTCCTACAGCGCACGCCGTCCTTTGAAGGAATCGCCAATAACTACACGGGTTTTATTCTGCTCTTCTACAGTTTTTCTCCTCCTCCTCTGGTACACTTCAAAAACAGTTTTCCTTTTGTGACCGCCCGGTTCACGGTTTTCCTCAGCCATTGTGCTCTTCGAAGTCAGGCTATCCGCGCTACGATATTAACGCCGCTAATGCAGCGCTAATGACAGACTACATAAACATAGTGTATATGCATGCGCAGGCACAAGAACGCGCACGTATCGCCGAAACCACGAAGTCAGAATGATTGGCGAATCCGTGGAACAATGGTTAACGTACTCATGACGAAAGCGATTGGATGAAGTTTTTTAAGTCCCACAGAGTCCACAGTTTGTTAATATTATTATTATATTTTCTAATACACCAATTTATAAGCCTTATACAGGGCAATGAAGGTAGTTTTAATAAATATTGCAAAAAATGTATTTATAAAGATCCTCCCTAATACCTTTAGGTTGCTTGGAGGAATTGAGTCATTCAAAGTAGAAAGATAAAATTAAATATTTTAATAACTTTTTAGGAGGTGAGCACTTTTGGTACTAAAGGCAATGAGTGTAAGTTTTTCAAAGAGCTGGACAAGAGTTCTGTTACAGTTCACAAGGTGACATTGTGCTTCATGTATTTATTAAATAAACAAACAACATATGAGAGAATGACAGCAAGCAAAATAAAAGTAGTAGTTAGCTACTTTCCATTGGATTTCTTGTCCTGACTTGTGTATGTGGTGAGGTGTGTTCTGGAGGAGTGTGGCTCAGATGTTCTGCTGACTTGACGTAATGTTATGGCTGATATCCCATCAACCTTAAAGGTGCATGTAACCTCTTTAATAATCATGTTTACAGCATTACACACCATGTAAACATACTTCCCGACCTCTCAGCACACGTCCCACAGGCTGGTACACATGTCCATGTTTGTTTTCTTACATAATAGTGCAGTTGTACAGAGCTGATTACATTGCGGCGCCCCCTGTCTGGCTCCAGGCACATGTCGCCCAATGTGTGAGGCGTTTACACTTGTTGCATGTACCTGCCAGCACGACCACCTCAGTGCATTGTTATCCTATCAGACGGGCTGGTGGTCACGAATCTCCCAGCGCCTGATGAATATTGGATGGTGGTGGATAATAGGAGGTCTCTCCCACCAAGACAACACTCAGTGGTGGGCCAACAGCAGCTGTACGGAGAAATGTCCCACACCTACAGCGCCATAATGGGAATGGTTTATGGGGCTTTGAGAGAGAAGGAACTTGAAAACTCCATGTGACATTTAAGTGGTAGTGGGTACTTTTGTAGTGTGAGAGAATGGGGTGTGATGGCATTGAATGACAGTGAGATATTTTTAGAAACTGATATTTTTCAGTGTGTTTTGACCAAGGGTATCAGACTTTTACCTGCAGAGGGCCCTTCAAAAAGCCTGGAATGAGAGATATTGAGCAAGGAAGCACAGGGGCCCACTAAGATGGTTTACACAAAGGGTCTAGATTGTTGTGCACACAGAGGCCAGAACAGTTTTTAGTTCATCTTCAAAATATTTTTAAAACTCAGATGCAAATGGACGCCTGCCTAGGACTCGCTGGAGGAATTGTCTCTTGGCTGGCTTGGGAACACCTTGTGAGAGCTGGAGGAAGCGTCCTGGGAGAGGGAAGTCTAGGCATCTATGCTTAGATTGCTACCCCTATGACCTGGCGCCGGATATGCAGATGAAGACAGATGGTTAGAATGACAACTTAAAGGATTTTGGGATGTGGGACATAAACACAGTAATCTAGTTTGAGGGACAGCAGCTGAAAAAGGCTGCAGTTTAGTGGAAGGGGAGTCCAAACCCACTTCAATGAGAACACAAATGGGTTTGTGCCCCTTTTAGAATATTAGAATGTGGGGCAGCAGAATCTGAGACACAACAAAAATATGTTAAAAGCTGGAAAAAAAAGTATCTGCAGCTTCAAATGAACAATTAATTATAATATCATAGCAGATAGGGGGCGCTAAATCAATCAGTTACAATTTTCTCCACCAGCTAACATTAATTAAGTCAGCCAAGCAACATCAGCATAGTGCTTCATTCTGCAGAGGCATTAAGGTTACTCATAATAAATCACTTTTTCATTTTTTGCAGGCTAAGCGCACAGTTCAGTATATGCTTTTCTGATTGGACGATCAGCAGTGCATTTTTAGAAGCAAAACAAAAAATGGAAACATAAATGACTTAGCCATTATGTAAAACATTTTTTTAATTGTGAATAAATCAGCTGTAAGATTGTTATCAGTA
Source organism: Bostrychus sinensis (assembly GCA_020698575.1). Lineage (NCBI taxonomy): Eukaryota > Metazoa > Chordata > Actinopteri > Gobiiformes > Eleotridae > Bostrychus > Bostrychus sinensis. The sequence continues at coordinate 29,324,505 of CM036256.1, forward strand.
AAACTATTTAATTTGAACATGTTTTCCTCATATTATGGGACACATGTGGGTAATTTTTATGAAGTACTAAAAATATATACTGCTCATAGCACCTTTAATGTACATGTACTGTACATATGCATAGTCTAATCCAGTTTATTTTGTTTTGGGATAGTTTTTAATTAAATTTTTGTTGGCCTCTTAATATTTCCTGGTTTTATACACTTGTTTGGTATCACTTGTTGCTATTTTGACACTGTTTAATGTTGCTCTCACTGTTCTTTGCTGTGGCAACAATGCAAACAAATAAAGGTTTTGTTATCTTATTGAAAGCTTCAGTAATTCAATTGGATTTTTTTTCTCTCATTTTGAATATGATCTTTGTAGGTAAATCTTTTTATTATGTAACTGCAGGAGTGTTATTGCATGTAGTTGTTGTTGACACAGCTGCACACATGACTCAGCATTATCATCTGTCTTTCTGCCCTGGCTCTTAATGACCCAAAACATAAAACAAATGGTTCAAAAGCTCCTCTTCACTGCATAATGAGCGGAGGTGTTTTATTACCAGCAATTAGTCTGCTCCACACATGCCCAATATTTATGTTTATGTGCTTCAAAAAACATGACCTTCATTTATTTCTAAATCTGTTTATAGATATATTTCATCCAGTGTCTTTATCTATGTGCACAGGGGTGCCGCCAGGTATTCTGGGCCCCGTGAAAAGATTTTACATTGGGCCCCCCACCAACATTTTTTTGAAACCAGATTTAGCATAGCCTATTAAAACACTCATTTACCTTTAAAAATGTCTTAGATGGGCGTTTTACAGCAGGGCAACATTAAATAACATTCATACTTTGCTATAAGACCAAATAAATAGCTGCCTCTAAGAAAAGGGAAAATATTTAAAGTGGTTGTAATTGACTTTAATTATAAAAGCAAAACAGTTAAAACATTACGTTTTTCTAGACACACTATAACAGAATTATATTTGTATTAAAATGATTATTCTAAACTGTTCACACTAAGTAGCACCTCAGACAATAGAAGTACCAAAAAGTACCACTTTAAATGAGCATTACTAAAAAATGGGCTAAACTGAGTGTAAACATGGACAAATTTAGGACTAAACCAGCTCTAAGCAAGGTCTGTGTCAAGTCTAAAACCAGGACTAAAACAAGCCCAAACTAGGACTAAACCAGGAATAAATCTGATCTATAACCAGGACTAAAACAGGAATAAATCTGATCTATAACCAGGACTAAAACAGGAATAAATCTGATCTATAACCAGGACTAAAACAGGAATAAATCTGATCTATAACCAGGACTAAAACAGGAATAACCCAGGTCTATAACAGGACTTAAGCAGCAGTCTAAACCACTGGATCAAACAATAGATATCAACCACATTGTACGCTATGCTTATCATTTAGCACAAGTTTTAACTATCAAGAGCTCATCTTCTTCAGCTGGCAGTGAAAGAGGAGGGTGACTGGGGGAGAAGACGGGGCTGATTCTGTATTGACTGGGACTGGGACAGACCTGACAGCGGAGCAGCAGGAAAAAAACTTGATTAAAAAGTACACTATTTAACAAAAGGCTATGTGAAGCTGTAAAATAGCAGCGATAACAAAAAACTAACTTATTCTGCTGTCTGTTTAAGCTACTTACTGGCACAGCGTTAATACTTTCATTGTTTCATATAATTTTTAAAGGCAAACAGCAAACCAAAGTAGCCCAGAAACTCCACCCTTTTCACTGTTATTTCAAACAACTGTTAATACAGACCTTTCTTTTGGAAAAACTGGGTGACATACTGCTGCCCTTGCCTTTCCCTTTCTGCCTTTCGTTTTTTTACAACCTGGCTTATGTTGGAAGTGGGACATGCTGACAATACAGAGGTCAGCTGCATCACAGACAGAAGCAGCAACTACTCTTGTCGTTCCCAGGCCTGGTTAATAAGCGGACTGAACCAATTTTACAATTGTTACATACAAATTTGAAACGGGGGGTCTGGGGGTCTCCCCCAGAAAATGTTTAACTTAACAGATGTTGTTTCCTGTATCTTGGAGTATTTAGAGCAGGGTTCAGCAACTAAAATTGCTCGGGGTCCACAGAATTAATGTTCTACCCTGCTGGGGTCCAAACATGACATATGTAAAAAAACAAAAAAACAAACAAACTAGTAAATAGGCTATAATACAGTGTTATTTATGTATTTAATCTTGCCTGCTAAAACATGTACAGTGCTTATTTCTGTCAGAGAAACGTTTATCATTTCCACTTTAACAGCAGCTGATGTGTTAACTTGTGACAGACTCAGATCATATTGGAGACAGATGGATTTATAAAGACTGGCACTGTCCTCCAGGTTACAGTATTTGGATAACACAGTTTTAAATATATTTATTATGAATGTGAACGATGCAGGGGAGTGCAGCAATAATACTGGATAAATGCACATATTAGCGGCTAATTAATATGCATGAAAACTCGGTCCATTCAAGCCTCATTTGCGCTTTGTTCACCTGTGTAAAGTGAGACCAGAAATCGTGACATTACAGACTTCTGCTATTTAAAGTCCATATTAATTGAGAGAACAGTGTTTGTGCGCTGTAGCCTGCTGAAGCTCACATATGAGCTGCTAAAAGCTAGCTCAAAGCTAGAGAAGTAGCACCAGGACAGATAAACGTTTTCAAAACTCACCACAGACGTCTTCACGCAGATTCTTTTCATCTTGACATAAAAGGAACAGTTAAGTTGATAACTGTTACAGTCCATAGTCCTGGCTTGTTGATAACTTCAGCCCAGTTTAAAGAAGCTCTAAAGTCAGGACAGTGACAGAGCTGTACAGATAAAAGCAGCTGCCTCTCTGTGCTCTCGCGGTGTAAATCTGGGCTGGAGTTTGCTTTTTTGAGCAGTTTTAAGTTCTTTCTTTAAATCTGCTGCTGCCTCAGTCAGATCAGTGTACTCTGTAACTGTAGTAACCCACAAGGACCCCTCACGTCTTAGTCGCGCCTGTTCAAAAACAAAATGCGGTAATATTTAACTATTTCAACTTGTGATTGGAGGGACAATTTGGTCGGTCTGAAATTTTGATAGGGACATGTCCCTATGGTCCATACACAAACCTACGCCCATGACAACAGAAGAGGCCTATATACAGGAATTTTTCCTGGGCCCCCCTGCCAGCCGCGGGCCCTTGGAATCATCCATTTTGTTTGTTTTGTTTTGCTACACAATGTAATTTTTAGAAGTCAGTTAACTTACATCTCTGGATAAGGCTGCCTAATTTTAACAAAGGTGTCATGTATGTAATCTTTTCATTTGGTAAGTAGCAGAGCAAACCAGAAAACGTCACACAGGACCAGGAACAATGTTACCCCTGATTTCCACTGTAAGCATGTTTTTGCAGTCGTAGTAATACATTCAGCATATATTAACAAACATGTAATCAAAGCCTATTGTGCAGCACATCTGAAACATATATCAGACAGGTCAGACTTGGTTGGACTTTGGTTGGACTTAGGGAGTTTATCTGGAGTTAAACACAGCCGATGAAGGAAATTATAGTGGACAAGGCTGTATCGTGCATTAATAGTGGCAGATAAACTGTCCTGATACAACTCAAGTCCGATTCCTACCTTTCCTTGGACATACACAGAGCTAGTGTATGGGACATTCCCTTATCAACTGATTTATGGAGATGTTTTGACCATGTTCTCATTACGTCAAATCATAAGCAGGAGATGTGACGATAAGAAAACATGGATAGGATGAATTCTGGCTGTTTTATTTATGACTACACAGTTAAATTTTGATTTGTTTATGGCTTTATGTCTCTTGATACGTAGATATAAAGAACTAGGCTTTAGTAATTCATGTGTTTTGTCCAGGACTGCTGTGTGTTGGACCAGACACTGCCCTACTGCTTTTTAAAGCTTGTGTGTACATTGGTAGCATTTATTTACATTAGAGGTTGGGCTGTATTGACTTCTGCTAATGGCTGGTCTCAAAATTCAAAACCATAGCACGGATTATTTCAGGACTTTTGACAACACACCCTGGACTCATGCCGCACAATGAAATAGCACAATAATAGATAGACTTTATTGTCATTTTACACAATACAACAAAACTGACAGACAAACAAGAGAAACAAAAGAACAAGCACAACATGAAAACCTCAAATCAGCCATATCTGATCATTGTAAAGGAGAGAATCACTCCTGAAAGTAACAAGTATCACTGCTGGATATTTCTTGGTATATATTATGTCTGTATATGAATATCTATAACAGAAACAAACTTGGATTTACATCTTGAGGGAGTTGTGTCTAAAATGATAAATACTGGGGGTGTGCTAGTATTGTGTTATATGTAGTAATTAATATTGTAAGATTGTCTGTATGAAGCGGAGTTCATAAGTTTCAACTTCTTTCTACTTCTTTTGAGCATAATCAAATAGATAATATTAATCTGAATACTTTTTTATGTTGGTCAAATAAAGAAATGTAATGGGCAAATTAAAGCTATTCACTAAAACGCAATTTTTTATGTCAATACTGTGACTGGAGTTGGCAAGGTGGGTGAAGTGTCGTGCTAAGGACACAATGATAGTATGGACTGGGTCAGAGTGGGAATCAAACAGCCAACCCTCCAGTTAGAGGCAACAGTGCAAGTAACTTTAACTGTAGCTAAAGCTGGGGACACACTACATGATTTTCTCAGTCGTTACAGATTCTGAAAAGACTAGGAGCACACACTAACGACTGGTTTCAGCAGATTTAGTTCTGACGACTGAAAGACTGGGGCTCACACACTACAAGATCTGTTGAGGCCGCAACTGACGCCAACCAAACGCAGCAAACTCCCACGGGGAACTCGCGAGAACTAAATGGTAAACAAGCATGGACGCTCCCTGGGTCGCTGTTGCGTAGCTATCTGTTTGGAAAAAAGGAAAAAGAAAAAACAGCTATGTATCCAGTTTTGCTTGGGTAGCGCTCAGCTTTCTTCGGTATTTGCCATGGTTGTTTATGTTTATCATGCAAAGAAAACAAAAATATGTTAACATGATCTGGAAACGCTGACATCTTCTATAGAATAAAGCCCAACTGTCCTGTCCTATGGTCAAAAAGTCAAAAAATATTACCTTGGTGTCAGATCACCATAAAATAGACCAGTCTTCCCCAAAGTCAGGAGTGTCACAGCCCCCTCAAAAATCTGACAATCCCATTTGGACCCCAACAATGAAACTATATTCAAAAGTCTGTGTCATGTTTTTCCTATAGATTTCTATTTAAAAAAATACAAAAAACAAAGACTGGCTAAATATGCTTCAAAGTAATAATAATAATAATAATAATAATAATAATAATAATAATAATAATAATAATAATAATGCATTAGTCTTATACATCTCTTCACACTTTCACACAGACGAGGTGGGTGGAGTGTCTTGCCCAAGGACACAACAACAGTATCCAATGCCACCAACGAGTATTGAACCGCCAACCTTTAGGTTAGTGGGCAAGTGATATTTTTTAAAAGGTACTTAATTGTTATTCATTTATTTTTATTCACTTAATGCAGACAACCTCTAGCGTCCCTCCTGCAGTACCTTTGCAGGCCCACCAGGGGACCTCAGACCCCACTTTGGGAACCACTGTAATAGACCCCAACATTTTATATTATTGCCAATGAGTTAAAATGGATGAGCTTGTAAACTGTTTGAGGTTGTCCATGTTTTTACATCGGAAAAAAAAAGTTTTTAGAGCCAATAACTAGTTTTGTATTAAAAATAATGGTAGGCCATGGACAGTCCAGACCAGAGGGTGACGTCACAGTCTCTTTGTCAATATTTTTATCCATTCAAAGACCACAGCTAATAGTGACGACGTGGGAGGAGAGTAAACAGGGGTCAGGTGGGTCAGATGGAGCTGTTGAAGCAGAGGAAGTTAAGCATTAGTAACCACGGTAACCATTCACACAAACGGAGACACACGTGCTAAAAATACACACTCTGGCGTGGCCATTGTGTGTTCTCAGATCAGCTTTCACTATTTCACAAAACAAGAACATGTGGTAATCAGCCGCTCACTGTTTACTCAGACGCTTTAAGGTCACCATGGCAACCGGCAGTCAGTGAGAAGGTTTAACATTAACAAGATGACAAATGGGAAGTCTGTGGGATGGGTTAAATGCAGAGAACGAAGTAAATGCTTGATGAAATTTGAAAACTTTAATTCTGCAATTCTAATTACTGCAATAAGAATTTTGGTTGAACTATGGTGACTATTAGCCTGGTCAGCCACATTACTTTCTCTTTCTATTACACTTAGCTATGATGACTGGAATCTCTGCAGCTCTCCTAAACTTTTGACACTTGGATTTATTTTAAACAATGTTTTACAGTGAATATTAGGTTGTCATTATATTCATTTGTCAGCAACAGCCAGAATGGTTAAATTGCCACATAACGGCCTGTTACTGTTAAGTATTTATCTGAAAGTACCTGCTGTTTGCAAACATCTTTCTGTGGGAGCCTTGTGCAACAGGCCATCTGGACTGTCAGGTTACAGGGAGAGGAAAAAAAATAAAAGGGAACCCATCATGCTATTTTGACTTTTCTGATCTTTTTACTGTATTTTAAGTTTCCTCCTCATAAACATTGAGTATTCCTGTATGCTGAGGGGGTGCCCTTCTCAAGCACTGAAAATGCTCACTCTCACTGCTGTTGACACGTGAGAAACCCCGCCTACTGCATTCACCGTCATCAGACCTTTGAATACAAATAACAGTGCTTAAACCACCGTCACTACAAAGGAATCAGCCCATTTATCTGTTAGCTTCATGTTGCTAAAAGCTGCGTTCTTTAGCCTGCTCTGTCCACCTCTCATTGTTCAGTACAAGCACTCAGAGATTCTCGTCGTATGTCTGAACTTAAATTCCCCCCAACTTTATTGACATGTGAACTCAAAGGAGAAGATCAGTGGGCAGTACTGTCTGTAGATAGTCAGAGGAAGGCTTAGCTTTTTTCATCGTAACATGCTACTACTTTCTAGTGTTCGCAACACTGGCTTTGGGCTGACGGAGTTAAGTAGGAATCTGAGAAATGAAATCTATGACATTTTATTCTTATTTATTCTTCATTTTTGTTTAATGGGGCTATATTATGCTTTTATTTATATAGTATTTTAGTTTTTTTTTCTGGTCATTTTCTGGCTTTATTATAGCATATTAAATAGTGTCAGAGTCAGGACTCAAACCCTTTTATACACCCTACAAGAGACCAGAAGAGGGCAGCCCAGTGCAGACCAGAAACAGTGAGAAAAATTAGTTTACTTCCTTAACCTGTGAGGAAACAGTGAACAGCTGTACACTTTTTTTTTTTTTTTTTTTTTTTTTTGATAAATGAAGGTATCACCAAAGAATACACAATTCCTTAAAGGGGCTATATTATTCGGAGCTTTCTATCATGTTATAATGTTGTTTCCTCAAACACCTGGAGTCGTGTTTTTTTTGTTTGTTTTTTTTGTTTTTTTTCATGCATGTTTGAGTGATCTTCTGTTCTTTTACATTGAGCTTGTGAGAGGACAAAATGGCTTGTTTCACCGGTGCCTGATTTTTCACCAAACCACGCCCCTCCCCCCTCATGGCCCTGTACTGTTCAGGAAGCACTGCAACAGCTCACGTCTCCTCCACAGTAACCAAACAAACCCACCCCGAACTGCAGTGGACACCACTCAAACACGCAGCATGTGTTTTTGTGCGAAGTGCTGAAGGGGCATGACAGCAGCGGGACAGCGAGGAGGAAGGGCTCTTAAAGTGACAGGAACCTAATCTGAGCGTTTCTTACAGAGTCAAATGATGCGTTTCTTCAAACAAATTTTTTTTCAATAATTATTGTGTTTTCTGACCAACAAAACATAAAATTCTGATCTACAGGTGCCCTAAATTAAGCAGAAGAAGATGAATGAATGGATGGAGGTGTCCTAAATTAATTTAAAAGGCACAAAAAAGCAAAATATTGTCCCCTTAAACAGGCGTGAATGAAACAAAACACAACTCCAGGTATGTTTTTGATGAGAGAACAATATAACATGGTAGAAAGCTCAGAAAAGTACATCACAAAGAAAACCTTAAGTTAATTCTTGACAAAGACAATAAATCCATCTCCCCCCAGTGCTTTGTAAACACAGAGTTACTTTATGAACAGTGCTGTTGAGACCAATACTGGAGCGTAACCAAAGCCTGAACTCGAGCCACTGTTGTGAATAAATAAAAAAGACATTCATCTGGAAGAAAGAGGAAGTCTGATACTGTAGTGCTCATTAACTGCTCATCCCAATATGGCTGACATGGCCAGGAGACAGAGCCAAGACATGGAGTATTGATGAATGTGATTGGATAGAATGACAGAGCAAACCGAAACCGCAGGTGTGGGATTTTAACATTAGCACTTCACCAGACAGTGTGAGGATCTTATTTGGGTGAGGCTTAGACACACACAGAGAGAGTTGAAATATGTGTCGACAAGCAAAATTTTAACTTGAGCCAAACAATAATCCAGTTTTCAAAAAGAATTATGCTCGTGTGCTTATAAAGGCTGATTGATGTTCTCAACACAAACACTCTCACTGGAGTCCACTTGGAAGCAGACCAAGGCCCACTGTTTCAGACTTGAGAGTTTGCACAGCTCTTCAATCATCCTAAAGAGGATGTATTATGGTTTTATTCATATTTTTAAACCAATCTTGGTCACCTCTAGAACAGCATTACACATTTTATACCCTTTAAAAACTTTATCTGACAAAGAGAAAATGTTTTTGATAATTACTTTACTACTGCCATAAAGAAACAAGTGAAGAAACCAGCAGAGGGCAGCAGATTGCAGAGCTGTTATGGTACTTTGAACAGAAACAATGAGGAAAAAGCTGTTTACTTCTTTAAAGTTTTTGTATGATGCCATTTTACGACAAAATGAAAAATGTCTGTGAGGAACCAGTGAAAAAATAACTGTACACCATTTTTTGCATAAATGAATGAGAGCAGCGTGGATGTAGAGGACCTGTTGCTGTAGAGGTCAGTGCTTCATGGATTTGGTGGGGGTTCGTGGGAGAGGTTTAGTTTTGTGGAACGAAGCGTTTTGAGGCCTCAGAAACTCAGTGCCAGAGAATACAGGATTACTTAAAAATGTGTGAATGAAACAAAACACTACTCCAGGTATAATGAGGGGAAAATATATTAACATTATAACATGGTAGAAAGATAATAAAAATAAAAAGAAAAAAGAAAAAGAAAAAAAGTTGATTTTGCATAATATACTGTAACCTCTTTAAATAAAACTGACAGGCAAATTCAAAAGTCAGCACGAGGAAGTACAAAAACACAAAATAACTATTTGCTAATTGTGTTCACATTGTAAAATGATTTTGAATAATTAATAATCTGCCTCCCAGCAAGGAGGTGTGGGTTTGATTCTCTGAATGAAATTTGCAGCTCTTTCCCAATTGCAAGGATCCTTCCTCTGGAGGCTTCTTTGAAGCATCTCCTTCAGAGTCAGCCCCAAAGCAAAGGACTGTGCCCTGCTAACGCCGAATGTGAACATGGTTGGGAGTGTGCATGTTGTGGTTGCAGTGCATTGTAGGCAATTTGTGCCAAGGTCAGGCTGGAGGATCCACAGGTGCATCCTTCGTGAATTAGTCTAACGAAGGAGACGAGGTGAAGAATATAACTAGTCTGGCGAGCCAGCCTCTCTTACTTTCTTTACAAAAGCAGGACAGTCTGGTTCCTCACTCACAGAGAAGCGTTTCTATTGTCATAAATTGGTGTGAAAGTGTTTGTTGAGAAATGAGTTTGTTTGTGTTTGCATGAGCACAAATCTGAAATGTAGTTCTTACAGAGATGTGCACATCAGGGCAAAGTAGGAAAAGTGCCCAGACTGAGCAGAGGCAGAGGTTTGTGCTGGATGTGTATGCACCACATAAACTGGAATTTAACTGATTACATTTCATAAACAGAATTAATTTTTGCTATGTATGGTGAGGGCTGAAGTTAATCATGAAAAAAAAAAAATGTTTTAATGATCTATTATTATATAATTTTTCTATGGCAGTGCATTTTTTGCACCTTAGGACGATAGGTGTCACTAAAAATGTTTGCCACTACACAAAAATTTTAAATCTAATAAAATCAATCATGATGCCAATTTTGACACTCCCAAGCTCTGATAATACACCACAAAAAAATTCTGATTTGCATTTACAGAAACGAAAAAAATAATTTTTTTGTGATTTTTGCCATAATTTGAAATCAACTTTTAATCACAAAAACTGGAATTTAAGGGGTTAAATTTCATAAAAAATATGAAATTGTTTTATGTATGATAAGGACTGAAGTCAATCATTGTAACCATGAAAAAAAAATTGGAATTATTGACCATTAGATAATTTTTCAATGGCAGTCTTTATTGGTGCATTTTTTTGTGCTTAGGGCGAAAGGTGTGACTAAACAGTTCGGGCTGTAGGAGGGGTAAGAATGCAGAAGCAGAGTGAATTTAATAACTCTCACACCTGATTGATGGCATTTAGTGCTTTCCTTCATCACCTGTTGGTTCTGCTGAAGTCCTCGTTGTTGTTCAATCCTCTGTGGGATTTTTTCCTACATCCTGTTTCCATTTTAACTACAGTTAAGTACCCGTTGACCTCTGACGTAATGACCACATTCAAACAAACCCACTTTCTCAGCAAGTCTTTATAGAACTGGCTTCTGCTGTCTCCATTCAGAAATAAGTGTCACGCTTATGTCCAACACTTCATTCTCTGATTGGTTACCCCGGCTGTGTTTGTTCCGCCCATAGAAATGAAACTCAAGCGAAGGGAGACCAGACTAACCTCTTTGTAAAGAATAAGAGAGAGTTTGTCTGGCCAGCCAGGCTAGAACTGAACCATTTGGAACAGCACTTAGCAAGACACTGATGACGTGGGATGCTCTGAAGTGGTCCAGCCATGAAGGATCCTTGCAGTTGGGTGTGTCCTTCTCAAGCTCCTGTGAGTTCTCTCTTCTTCCGACCAAATTAGTGACCCTGCTCTATGCCTATAGTCACTGGGAAAGGCTGCAGTCACTTGTAATCCAGGAGTAAGTGGAAAAAGATGAATGAAAGAATTTGATTATTGCTTATCAAGCAATTTCACATAACACTTTTCCATATGTGTATACCTGTATGTTTTTTTTTTACCTGTATGTGTGTTTTATGCCACAAACAGTATTTTATGTTCTGTATTTAACCAAAAGTTTGTATTTGTATTCATCACTTTAAGCTCTCTCTACATCACTGCAAGTGCTTCTTGTCCCACATGAGTTACTTTATCTTGTCTCTCCATGACCCTGTCCCGTTCAGTAAATGGGACGTTGACCTGTGAGGGGCCAAGCCCTGCATTAGTCTTCTGTACTCCTAATGGCTCCACTTACGGGAAGTGGCTGGGGTAGAGTTTCTGTCTCCTGTCTCACTGTACAGTGGACCTGACCACTGACATGCAACAGGTATCACACACATACAGTACATGTACATTAGTACACGTAGACGTTAGTAGACGTTTACAAAATTAGCGTCAGACTGAAACCCTAAACTGCAGTTAGAAGAGAGGATGTTACAGCTGCAGATGACTGTATATGGAAAAGGCATGATTCTAGCTTGTCATGCAAATATCCAGACAGCTATCTGTAACTTATAGTGGCTCCTATAGGTGCAAAACAAATTTACAGTTACAAACTAAACACTTTTACAAATTCACAAAACAATTGAACACACCTGAATTCATGAAACACAAATACATTTTTGTTTTTCCAACCAAATTTACACAACAAATACAAATTTAGTTACTAACAAAAAGGGAATGTCCCAATTACAGAAAGTCAATAACATGTCAGTCAGAAGTTTGCCAGAAGTGGCATCTGTGGTGTGGTATTTGTGTTTAGTGAACTCGTATTTATGTTTTGTGAATTTGGAAAGGTGTTTGGTACATTTTTATTTGTGTTTTGTGAATTGTATTTGTGTTTAGTTTTTAACTGTAAATTTGTTTTGACCTAGGGGCCACAGTAGTAACCTTTATTAAAGGGACTACAGTGCTCGCAAAATTTAGTCTGACTTCCCGGGGCAATTAAATTTTTTTACTCGGGCTACCAAAATTTGAGAGAAATAGGCCAATTGGAGCTCACAGAAAGGCAGTGCCAGAGAATAGAGGATTACTCAAACATACATGGATCAAACAAAACACAAGTCCAGGTATGTTTTTGATGAAAAAACATTATAACATGGTTGAAATGGTGAGTATGCATTCATTCATTCATTCATTCATTCCCTTTTTAGTTTCAAAATTAAATTTTTCAAAGTCTGTATTCTTTTTGGTCTTTCATAACAACCTAAGGAGTGATGGGCCTTTCACATAAGCCAATGATATAGTGATATAGTGAAAATATTGTTGAAGCAAATGCTAAGCCATTGCTAACTAGCAGAGCTAAATGTTATCTGACCCAAATTCCACTGGCAGCCGCAGACAGTAGCAGATGTTTCTCTTTTGTTCGTCTAAATCCACACTGGAGGGACCTCTGTCACACACAAGACCTGAGCGCAACAGATCAGTGTCTGAGCTAATATTGACTCTGTGCCTCGTACTCAAAGACACACACACAAACACACACAGAAACACACACAGAAACACACACAGAAACACACACAGAAACACACAGGTTTACAGAGGTTTGGTGAAATGACTGAACAAGCAGATGGTTCTCAACATTGCAGCGATCCTCAGAGCTGTCTTCATACAGAGGAGGTGGACTGGGACACAATCTTTTATCTGTTTACAGTAGATTTTGTTAATGGTCCCTCTCACTCCAGCAGAGGACACATGACTGAAACTATGGTCAGTTGCTGCATTATTACATATACATACTGCATTTTTGGAAATCCTAACCTCCCACATTAAAAAATGTTCTTGAACACAAACTTGGGTTAGGATTTTTGCTTGGAAACTCTTAGTTAGTTAGTTAGTTAGTTAGTTAGTTAGTTAGTTAGTTAGTTAGTTAGTTAGTTAGTTAGTTAGTTTTTTTTAACAAAAGAATTTAAACTTGTACGCAAAAGTTTAACTATGTGTGTCTAATTAATATTAGAACTACAGGTCTGCAAAAACACCTTAGATAATTTAATTGAGTCCACTAAATTACTAAACTCACTTGATATAACACAGCTCTGTTCAACCTACAGCCAGCAGGTCTAATGTTGTTTTTTATTATTTTTATATTTATTTATTTCCTTTAAAAAAAAAACATAGAAATACAAATACTGTTATGTTGTTAGTAGGGTTTTGCAAAAGAGACGGCATCAGCGCAGAGGATTACTCAAACATGGGCGAATAAAACAAAATACTACTCCAGGCAAGTTTTTGAGTTGCAAACAACATTATATTGTTAAAAGCTCAGTATTTTTCTAGTCAAAATGGCAGTATTTGATTCTTGTTTTGAATATTTCTAATTGTTTTATTTTTGAGGAATTTTTGAAAACATAAAAGTGACATAAAGCACAGTTTCTATATCTACTACTACTTTGCACTACCAGCTCTGATCCATGAAGTGAATCTTGATATGACATTACATAATAAAACATCATATGACCAAACAATCATCAATTTGGAACTTATGGAAAATATATATAAATATTCTAATTTCCACTGGTTTTATTCCTGTGATGCAAAAATGTGATGTTATTTATTTATTCTCATTGTAAGCACATGAAAGAGAACCTTAGAAGATGTTTTCCATGGTGTAAGCCAACAGTAGTATTTCATTAAAGTGAGAAACACTTCACAGACTGCAGCTCCTCGTGTTTTCAGAGAGCAGATATCAGATGTGGCACAGAGGAGAGCTGGAGAGGCCTGGCTGCTGAAGTGGAGAGGAGCCACGACAAGAGAGTGGCTCCGCTGTAACACTGACCTCTACTGGCCGCCCGCAGTACTTCACCTCTGCCACTGCCTGCAGTACGGAGTATTAGAAGTTACATATTTGTATTGTTTCATTGTTTTTCACTCTGTTGGCGCCATCAATATTTCACTGTATTTGAGTAATATAATTATTTTTATTTTATTTCAGGACAAACTAAGCACTGCAGAGGGAGAAGCACAATCCAGCTTCCAGAATGTTTCAAAAATGTATAAACTATACTGAACCCTTAGTTCAAATAAAGTGATGTATTTTGACAAAAAAGTGACAAGGATGAGCGCTTCCTGGACCTCCAAAAAGTAGGATAAGAGTAGCAAAAAATGAGGTGCTCTTTGGGAAGGGACAGGCAATGCAAAAAAACAACAAAATACCCAAGGCACTCTCTCATAAAGTTAAAAAGCCTGTAAAAAAAAAAAAAGTGATGCATTTTGTGAGTAGACTTACAAGAGCATGTCCCTGCAGGGCTACCATAGGTGTTCTAAAGACACAATATAAACCAAAATACAATTCAAAGTGTAAAACATTGTGTTTTGTCATGTTGAATGTTTCAGAAGTTTAATATAGCAATAAACCAAAATTGCGTGAGCTGAAATATCCAGAATGATCAAAACAGTGTGTCAGCCCCAAACCCAGATAAATCACAGAACATTAATAGGCTAATTATTGGCTGGTTGGTTTACCGTACTTGTCAACTAAAATGAAATATAAAAAACAAAACTGTAAAAAAACTATTTAAAAAAGTCTGAAAATTTACAGTAAAAAAAATTGGTAGCTGAGGTTGCCAAACATTTACCACAAAAATACTATGACACTATCACACTTTTACTGTAAATTACCCTGACTGTTACAATAGAAAAACAGTTGACATTGGTGACAGACCATGAGTCACTACAACATGGTGGAAATAGGGTCCAGTCTTTATGTTTAGTACTGGAAAAGTTCAGATTTTCATGACCCACTTTCTGATTTTTGAGTCTTGTGGTCATGATGAGGATTTCTAATTCTGGTAACACATGAAGAGAGTTCCTAAAATTACTTTCACTTCTAAACTGAGAGCTTTTGAGTCCAGATAGAATTTACATTAATAAGGAAAAATATATTTGACCAACTGACTGCTCCAGACATGTCACTGTTCCTCTGAGTCATGGTTGGGACATCACTGATGAGGACAGGACCATGACACTGAGTCTGAAGGACTAAGTCATTTCTATAGGAACAGATGTCTTAATATGCAAAATAGTAATATGCCCTGTCCAAACACAGTCCTTATATGGACCTGTCCACATCAGGAACAGTGTTACATATGACCTCAGTGTTCAAGTAACATGTAACTGTGAATCTACCAGTGACAGTGGAACAGTCCAAAAACCTGTCATCACTGTATTACTGTATTGAACATCAGTATTTCTTTTATAGACAGACCAATATATTTGCATCGTACCTTTGGTGCTGTCCTGTGTCCTTGGTGTTTTGTTGCTCATAAACATGTTTTTGCTGTTTCTTTCTTACATTCAGTTTTATGTTTGTTTGTTTTGTTTGTTTGTTTGTTTTTTGTTTTTCATGTATTGAAAGATCTGCCTGTTTCTTCTTGGAGTTTTGTTGGGAATCGTTGGACTGCAGATGGCAATGTCGTCCTACTGCTCCAGGCAGGAAGACAGCACCAAAATTTGTTAAAATCAGCTGACGAGACACTTCTGAAGAAGACTGCAGAAAAATGTTGAAAAATGTCAAGGTAAAATACAAAAATATCGGTCTGTCTATAAGAAATCCATGTATTAATATTAGTAGAAGACCAAATGAACCTTTTTGGATGTATTGAACAGGAGTGTTTCTCATCCTGATCACATTTTCAGAAACACAAACATAAATTGAAATCTCCTGAAAGCGCTTCAGTACAATCTGGAATGTTTAAATATTTTAAACATTAAAATAAATTAAAGACTGTGCTCCTATTTCTGCCATGTAGACATGACTCGCGCTCTAAATAGCAGTGGTACAAAGACAAGCGTGAAGGTGAGTACATAAATTTGTATTTCACTGCATTTGAATAATACAATTTTAGTGTTTTATTTTATTCTAAGACAAACTGAGCACTGCAGAGGGAGAAGGCACAATCCAGCACATTCTTGTTGAATGTTTCATGTATTTAAAAACTTAACTGATTTTATATCAACCTTTTTCAGTGTGTTGGTTGACAGGACAGCATGTCCCTGCAGGGCTACCATAGCTGTTCTAAAGACAGATATAAACCAAAATACAGTTCAATCATGTTAAAGTTACACTGTGTAAGATTCCCGGTCTTGCGCCTCTAGAGGCCACAGGTGCCACTGCACCGTCGCAAAACGTAAACATTAGGGCCCCTCCTCCTTCTGAAACTGTGCGAGCGTGCGTCTATTTCCATCATTGTTTCAACTTTAGTTGACCTGCTGCTACCTTTGGAAGTTTGGACTGGATCTTCTATAGAGTTAGCGCTAGCGTTAGCTTATCAACAAATATCGCGCAATGGTCGCAGTAAAAACAACTAATAACTGTATGAAAAAGCACGTTCTAAAGAAAAAATAAAGAGGCTAATTTACCTGCCCAACAGTAAAGAAGCAAAAACGTGATCTGATTTGCAGCCTTCTCTGTCTCTCATCTGACGCCAGCAGCAAAAGTCTGTCCGATGTTGACTCTTGTCTGTGATCTGGTGCGGTCCCTTTCACATTTTCTTTTTCTTGCCTCGTCCGACATTGTCTTCATCTTCTTGTGTCCTTCGGCCCTGACGAACTGGCGAAAATAACGATGCTAACAGTAGCTTCCTGGTTATACCTGCGCCTCAAGTCGTTCCCTGTCACGTGACTCTTCCTGAACAGCGGAGCGCTCCCGGCCAAGTTGGAGGGCGGTTTCTCAGTACAGAAGCCCCGCTCGGAGCAACAGATCGTGCCTCAGGCCTTATAATCGCTCAAAAAATCACAAAAACAAGTCAGTATGCCCCACATATTTAGGAGAAAAGTTACACAGTGTAACTTTAAGTTTAAAACAATGTGTTTTGTCAATTTGAAATTGAATAAACTATTTCTGCCATGTAGAAATGACTTGTGCTCTCTCACCAATGTGCACAGTTAGTTGTTTTTTACAGTATTGTACTGTAGAAATGAAGCCAATTTACTGTGAAATGTTTATACTTTCACTCGAGTTTTTACAGTAAAATTCTGGCAACTACAGCTGCCAGTTTTTTTACTTTAAATTTGACAGTTTACTCTTTACAGTGTAGCAAAGTATGAAACAAGACAAAACTTTTCACATTGTCTCCCATTTGATCAGATTGTTCAGGGGTCCCAGCACACATGCGCCCCCTGCCAGCACATCATGTCAACACTGCTCTCAGTATAGTCCACCCTCCCACTGACACCTGCCACCATCACTGTAATCTGTGTTATTACCAAATTATACTCCTCATAACGCCACCACCATTACTGTACGCTGTAAAACCCTCACCACTTATCGCATCTTCGGCCTCTGCGCCCGTCCTATCAGGGAAGAACCATTTCATTTGCATGCAAATTGACACCCACCAGGTCCAGCGCTGTCTCCACTGCCTGCTGCACATTTGTGGGAGTCAAGTCACTCAAGATCGCAAACGAAGATTGTTAAAAAAAATTGATAAAACAGCCACACCATCAGAGATTTCTGTCTTGTCATCGCACTCTAATGATGCTGAAGTGAATGTTGGGATCACATTTCTCCTCTTGTCAGATAAAGGATTGCTGAGGCGGCGTTTTAGATAATGAGATGGATCTTATTAGCAGCAGGAGGTGAAGCGTTTGGGAGGAATCTATGCGGAACGTACTGGGGAGGCTCTGGAGGTGAGTGGTGCTGAATCAGCTCAAAGAGGTGGAAAAGCTGTGGAAGGGGTCAGAGCAGTCAGTCAGCCGTGCACACTGGAGGTAGGACGCCATCTGGTGGATACAATGAGGCACTGCAAGAGATTATAACTGACCAAGGGCATGCAATAAAACAGGATTACATTTTTGGGTGCCTTTTTTCACATATCCTTCTTCACATATGAATTTTGGTAATTACGCAGGTTCAAAGAGAAAAAAACAAAACAAAAGGGTGCCATTTTTTAAAGATGAATGCGAGATACAGGGCAGGAGGTTTAGGGGCCCATAAGAGCTCTTATAGGCTACATCTCTAGTCACGTCTGAGTTTAGAAGATTCATAATAAACAAGAGCAGCACATTCATCTGTTATAGAAAATATGTATATATATTTTTCTTTTCTTTCCTTTTTTTTTTACATAATGTTCACAAAATGTAAGCCCAGCATATATTCATGTTTGAATATATTAGAAAGATTATTATTAAAAACAAAAATAAAATAAAAAAATGTAAAATTGTCCCTTAATAAAATATGAGTTTCATTCAATATAAACCTCACCACCTGTAGCATTTTTTGCAACAAACTGCAATCAAAACACCTGATAGCAATGATATTATAAATTAGACGCCTAATGCATGAGCTTAATGTACTTTAGGGCCCATTCTTAAAACAGGCACTGGGGCCTTTCATTATCAAGTTATGCCACTGGCAACATACAAGTGGTATGGGTAGAAAAATATTTTAGAACAATTCACAAACTTTTCAAGTACCACCTCGAAATGACTTGGCTTTCCAAGTACCATCTTTAATGGACTACAGTAAAATAAGCCTAAGTCTTGATTAAACCAAGGAATAAAAACAGATTAACAGAAAAATACAGTACTAAAGAAGGACAAAATAGAGACTAAACCAGAAACATGGACAAATCAAGGGTTAAACCAGAACTAAACCAGGAATACAACTGGCTTTAAATTAGGAGGTGAATTGCAAAAGACTCCTGACTGAGTACAACCAGAAGCATCATCCATCTCATGCTTAGGGACTCAAAAACATTGTGTTATATAAAGCACACACAGAACAGAAATTGTAAGTTCTTAATATTTGATAATTGCAGTAAATTTCATAATTTAAAAAGAAGCAAAAAAAAAAAAAAAACAGAAACTTTCCTTTGTAATTTTTTTCTTTTCTTTTTTCTTTTTTGCAGATTATTTTTATGCCAGCATCCAATAGCTAAACATTAATAAAATATACAGAACACTATAAAAAAAACACACACCAAATTATCTTCCCCTCAGTGTGCAGTCATTGACAAAGTTTAGCCATAAGTTTTACACCAGATGCCTTTCCTGACAATACTCTCTCCATTTGTGAAGGTTTATCAGGGCTTGGGAGCAGCACAAAGCAGGGCCAGCCCTTCCTATAGGCAAAGTAAGCAACTGCATAGGGCCCCACGAGCATTAGAGGGCGCCCCATACTTTAACATTGTCTACACGTTTGACTGATTCTGCGACTATGTTTGATTTGATTTGATTTGATTCCTATGTTTGAATTTTTTTTGGCTTGCTACTTTTTGTTATTTTTGAAAGAGTTCATCTGAAACTGAGGCCCAATGCCAAAAAGATGCTTTACTGTTTACCCGGGGCCCCTCTCATGTTGAGTTATGTTATGTTATGTTGGTTGCTTTTGTTCAGCTCTCGTATGATTGGCTTAGAGTGGAAAGAGGGAGCGAGCACAGGAGCGCGCTGGTTTTAAGAGAGAGACTGAGAAGTACAGTCAAAAGCGGTCTGAGTCTGACAACTATGAACATAATACACAAATAAACTAAATAAGCAGGTGTTGGACACTAAACCTGAGTAACCTCTGAGAGTTGGAGAGCACAGACAGAGGGGCAGCCTGCAGACAGGGAGCTGAAGCACTGGGATGGAAATGTAAGTCTCTTTGTTAAGGGACAACAATAAGACTCAGAAAGTAAGGCACATTAGAAACTAAATATTCTAAATGAAACCACTGTGTCATGTTTTCTGTCAGGTTCACAGTGAGCAGTGGCTCAGAGCAGAGACTTTCCTCTGTAAAGATGAGCTAAAGCTAAACAGCAGCTAATGAAGCTTCTGGAGAGGCCAGAGCTGGTTCTGTCCACACTACTGTCTCTGCTTCTCTCTGAGAATTTGTAGGTTTTTGTGCTATAAGTGATGGTTATAATGACAGATCAGTTACACAGACTGTAACTGATCAGATGTAGTTAGGCTGTACATTGCATTACCAATCAATTTTTTTAAAGCCTATGAATTAAATTGTGGGCTGGTTAAATCACACATTTTATCCATAATCTTATACTTACACTACATGCAGCAAACATCTTCTAAAATACTCCAGGATACAGAAAACAACATCTGTTAAGTTCAAAATGTTCTGGGGGAGACCCTGAGACCCCCCTGTTTAATATTTGTATGTAACAAATGTAAAAATACATTGTAGAATCTTGTATTTTTACCAATGAGCATACAATTATATGCATGCCTGTGTGCTATGGTAAAAAACTGAGATCAACAAAGAAATATTACTTTCCCTAACCTATAGTTGTAGGCCTGACTGACAGCAGCGCGGTGGAAACAAGTAAGGGGTGGGGTGTCCCTACCAAAGCTGACACCAAACCTGCGCCCTTGCTATACAGGGACGTTCACTCCAAACACTTCCTATAGTTCTTCTTGGAGATTCCCTAGCACAGCTGCATAGTCCATGCAGAGTGTCCTAAGACTTCCCCAGGGCCTCCTCCCAGTGGGACATGCCCAGACCGCCCCCTCAGGGAGGTCTCCAGAGGGCATTCGAAACAAAGGCCCGAGCCACCTCAGGTGGCTTTTTTGGTGAATAACCCTGTAACGTCCACTAGTCACTTTAGCCAGATAGATTGTATACACATACAGCAGGTATACTAGGACTGAGGTGTTTCCACTGCATCCAAGCTGAATTTGAACCATTAAGCTAAAAGATGCCTACTCTACCCTACTCTATGCTATTCTATACTATGTTATGTTATGCTATGATATTATGCTATACTATACCATACTATACTACAGTAGACATACAGTAGACTAGACATTCAGAACAGAGTAGTTATTTCTTTTCAGTACCTGAAAATACTTGTTATTGATGTTGTTTGATATTAAATTATGTTTGTTATATGTCTAAATAAACTCATATTCATTCATTCATACTATGCTGCGCTATGCTGTGCTATCTAGAATACCACACTATTCTCTACTTACTATACTTGTTTTTAGGGTTATTAAAAGCTCCTAATTGTTTACCAAGTTTTTAGTGTAAAAGGCAAATGAACTGTTCCCTCTTGTACTCAAGTAGTGGGACTTGTGTTTGCAATCAGGAACGATGGAAACACAAATACAGCACTCTGACAAAACTGACACTAAACATTTGTATTTTTATAAAATTCATAAGAGCTGTTGACTCACAAACTTGTTGCAAGTATTCAAGAGATGACATTTCAAACATTCACATATTCATTATAGTCCACATATGACCTCATATGAAAGTATAGGTCTAATGAAGGCTGAATGACAGCTGTGTACAGAACATGTTGTATCTGTCAGGTCAGTGAATGCAATTACTTTGTCATAGGGATTATTATAGCAGCACTGCAGTAATTATACATTATGAATTCATACATTTTCTTGCTTGCTTTAACATGAAGCTCAGTCATTTTCTTTTCAATCTGCAGGGGGAGATGTGGAGTCACAAATGACATCTGCCATCAAACTCTCAGTCAAAATAAAATGTGTGTTTCCCCTTTTTTTCATTTGTTGTCTTTGTTTTATTACACGCAGAAAACTGTGCTATTTGTAATCTTTTGTTTTCTTTTAAGCTAAGCTGACTGATAAGCTGACTTTTTTCTGCATTTTATTACACAGAAGGACTGCTGCTCTGTTCTTACATCCCACTGTCAGCACAGCCCTTCATCAGAGTTGGTGAGTGAATGCAAATGTAAACCTGACTAAACTTGCAAATGTCCCAGTGAATAAAGTTAGACTCTCAAGGCAGACTCTAAAAAAAAGCGTCAGAGAGAATACACAAAGAGCATGATACCTGATACACTGGCAAAGTCCGATAAAACAAGAGGGTAAAAGTGCATGAGTGGTGCTAAGATCTGTAAAAGGCATGTGCAATAAATAAATAATTGACTGTGCAGGGCAAAGAAAGTTCTTACACTCAGAGTATTCATCAATTATGAATACAAACCACAAATACTGGAAAGAAAACATGTTTTCATTTTAGTCCAAGGTTCAATTTCCTGAAAGAGATGTCAGTATAAATTGTTTTGGAAGCAAAAGATTGAAAGGCAAAAACAGGATTAAGCACGATAAGTATTTAATATAAAAGTAGAATAGTGTTCCAGTCTGGAATTAGGCTGAGAGAGAACCAAGTGTAGGGGTAAAGCTGGGCAAAACCTTACATACTCTGCTTTTTCAGGCTTTTTGAAATAGTTTTGGACAGCCCTGCATTAGTATTTCATGTTTTATAACTTAAAATAATGTAGATGTATGGAAAACGTCTTCTTTTGTGGAGCTGCTACTTTGACTTTCATACAAAATGCTTGTATTAGGTGTCTGTCACCCTCTGCTGGCAACAGTGGGAAATGGACAGAGCATACAAAGAACTATTTAGCATGGCTATTAGCAACATGATGCTAAGAGATATATAAATGAGCTTACTGCAAGGTAGTGACCGCAACTGAAGCACTGAAATGATCAGAACAAGTCTGGTGACGGTGTATGGGCTTTGGAAAAGCACAGGAGCACTTCCTGGTTTCACAGTCTATGTAGAGCTGTGAGATTGAGCATTGCAAAAAAGATCAGTGCGCATGATTACTCAAACATGCATGAGTAAAACAAAATACTTCTCCAGGTATGTTTTAGGAGAGGAAACAAAATTGTAGCATAGTTAAAAGCTCAAAAAGGTCGATTTAGCAGAATAGGGGACCCAAAACATTTCAAGTCATGTTTTTATCATTCTACAATGAGGTACAAATTCTGATACACCTTAATCAGGGTATACACCTGACAGGTTTATTGTCATAATACTGCTGCATGTTTAGGGCTTAAGGTTGGAGAGTCACTCTGGGCATGCTCCAGAGCCACACAGCTGTACAAGATGAGAAAATCAGAAGAAAAAAAAATCACAATGAGTGACTTTTGCTCATGTGTCAAGCGTGGATGACTGCATGCAGTTTAATCTCTGATGTAGATGTTGATGTCTGACTAAAGCAATAAATGACTTGCATGTAAACATATGAAGTGTAGTTGCGGGCAGTGTTACTTACTGAGTGCAAATCTTCAAAGAAATGTAGTGTTGCTTTTAACAGTGTGGCATTTTTGTGGTAAGCCATAAGACAACTGCAAAGAAAGGAAACATCACGAGCGCTGGGACCTAAAATGGCAGCCAGGCCTGTGCTTATCTCCACAGCTCCAGATAAGAGCTCATTTTGCCCTGACGCCATGAAATAAATGTGGATTTGTGGGTGTGCCAGTCCTTATGTGTGTGTTTGTGTGTTAAGTGAATGACCCACGGTGCCATTAAAGAAATCTCTCACACAGGGCAAAGGAAGAGCACCTGAGATGATCCCGACAGAGAAGATTTTTAGCTTCCTTACAGTGTTTGTTTCATGTTGACAGGCCTAGGCATTACTGAGAAACAAAATGCTAAAGTCTTAGAACTGTTAATGATGTTAAATATAGCCTGTTAAATATACATGTGGTTAACGCTATCAGTGGAAACACCCTGTCTTTTCAGATTGTATTAAGGATGTTTTACTTGAAAAACAACCAAAAAAGAGATAGTTAGTTTCCATAACTTTTTTGAAAGTTATAAGGGAGAGAGAAGTGAACAGACAGTCAGCCCCTCCAGGATTTCGCAGGCAATTTTTGTAATTTTTGCGGGCTAAAATACCAGATTTTTTCTTAAAAGTTGCGATTTTTTTTTTTTTTTTGTCTATAATTCACAGGTTACTTGAGCTTTTTCTTAAAAATATTAGCTAGAACTATAAAAACTAACAAAATCTGTTTTAAAACATATGTGAGGTGGTAATAATCTAATTAAAAATATCTCTCTTTAAACAGGCCAAGCGTACTACTTTTTTAAAAGATATTGGTGTGTTATGAGGCTGTTTTTTGAGCTATCACACTGCAGCTGATTCTGATTCTGTTCCTCTCAGATCTTCTCTGGTGATTCCTGTTGTGTGCTGTAGAACATCCAGTCATTAAAAACAGAAGACGTTTGCTGTGCAATAGGTTTTCAGGAAGGTTATTAGCCTGCAACATTAACGTTTAAAGAACAATGACCTCAAACTTCATTATTGTCTAAGGTCCTGTCCCAATACCCAGGCTATGCACTACACACTTTGTTGATGTGCGCACAAGTGCATGAAGTGCGTGAGTGCACAAGGGTGCAGGGGGGTTAAAAAGGAGAATTGGGACAGTCCAGACTTCTTCGACACAGGCGCTAATTCACCAGGTAAAAACATTTATTAGAATAAACAGCACTGTCTTTTAGTGGTGTGCTTGCTAAACTGCTGCTGGATTTATCTGAAAGTTAATAACAGTTGAAAAGTGGATCGTTTTGTCACAAAAAGCTCAGACGAGTATAACATTTTAACAGTGTTGTTACCTGAACAATAGGCACTTTCTTTTAAAATTTCCATTATTTTTACTGTTAATGCGTTACTTTTCATTTTTGCCAGTTAGCGCTCACGGCTAAGTTGCTAAGAAACAAACACAGTGTCGTTCGAAAACATCACAATGAAATGCATAATGAGTAGTATACTTTAGTGAAGTCTGCTCTGATCCACACTGACTGGAAGTGCGCAGTGAAGTGCGTGATGAAGTGTGGTTCCAAACGGTAAAGAGAATTGGGACACACTACACACTAGCGCCCCTCAGCGTGAACACGCATTTGAAGGGCACAAGTGCGCAAGTGCGAGTGTTGGGACAGGGCTTAAATATGCTGCCCTTTCAACTTTTTAGGCAACTATATCACCATGGCAATGCAGACAGCTTTTCAGAGTGACACCAGGTAAAACTAGAACTGCATTTGTCTCCTCCTTCAGTCCCATCAACATGCGCTGCTGCTGGTGAGCACCTGCGACCTCATGTGCGCTCGGCCTGTGTGCGTTAGCTCCGTGCCGTGCCTCTGTGCCGTGCCTCCATGCCGCTCTGTTTATGAGTGCGCCCGACCTCGGCCCCCACCTCTGTCCTCCGCGCTGCACCTCTGTGTCACAACTCCATGCTGCTCTGTTTTTGATTGCACCCAACCTCGGGGGCCGCTCTGTCTATGAGTGCGCTGCACCTCCACGCCACTTTGTCTGTGGCTCAACCCGACCTCCAGCTGCATTACCGGTGCGCTGCTGCTGAGAGAGAGAGAGAGCCACTGCTCTGCTCGGAACAAGGGACGGCCTACAGAGAGCGGTAAGTGCAGCAAAAGGCAGTTTTAAAGGAAAATCTCGGTGCTAATTGACCAAAGTTGCGGAACAGTTGCAGTGTCGCCCTGAATTCGCAGGGTTTGCTTGATTTTGCGTTAATAGTTGCGATCGCAACATCGCAAAATCCTGGACGGACTGGACAGAGGCAGACTCAGCGCCAGCAGCAAGACACATGAGAGCCACAGGAGGAGAGACTTCTGAATCAGCTCCAAATGTTGAAAAACATTCCAATCATAAATTTCTGTTTCGAATAGAGGCATTTCTTGAAAATGTAGGTCATTCTGCTGTAGTGCTCTTTATCTGCAAAATAATAAATTATTATGATTATTATGATTATTATTTGGGCTCAAAGGATGTTTGAATGGTGCTATATACACACAAAACATCACACTGACTGAATTCCAATAGCTACTTGTCAAATGAAGAGCCATTTAGGAACCGAAAGAGCTGGAATGTATTATTGAGTGAATTATATAGCAAGACTGCAATTAATAGTGTTTAAAATTTTAATCATTGCTCAGCACTAGCAATAATACAAATGTTGGCCCGGCATCTCAATGAAGATTTCATTACAATTTCTTGTACCCTGTATACCCTGTATCTTGCTAACATAAAAAACAACAAAAAACAAACTGACAGCGGCAACACCAGATGCTCCACAGTGATGAATGTGTGTTGCAGAGCTTTACTGGTAGCCGCATGTTCTACCAACAGTGTTGACAATTCAACAACCCCAAAAACAAGCTCTGTTTTATCTTCTGCTTATACTGCTGCATGAGTAACTACAAAAGGATGTAAGCAGAGAGACATGTTAAATTATTAGCAAAACATTAGCAAAGTCAGTAAAGTTACATGCTTTGCAACAGTCTGGTCTAAAACCTATTTTCTTACATGAAGTATTGTTAAGTTAAATGAATCAATAAACAGATGCAAATCCATAAAATAAAAGGCATTCATTAACATGCTATTTTTTTTAATATATTGTTTATTGCTGCTCTTTTTTTATCTTCCATCAAAGTGAAACAATGATGGAGACTAAAGTAGAGGTGATGCTTGGGTGGATCAGCCTGTGGACCCTTTAGCGGCCCCTACAGGTGGAGCTCGGAGGGCAATGGCTGATGGCGGGGGTTGTTCTGAAGTCCGGTGTCTCGGCCATGGGCTTCTGGTTGTGGTCTGGTGAATTTATCTTCAAAACATCCACACATCCCCAAAGGAACAATGGCAGCCAGTGAGTGCATAGAACAGTATGCTCTGTGCTGCTACAAGGCTGCTGAAGGCTATTCTTTTGCATGATTGCCAGATTGAGGGGTTGTTGCCTGCCCTTGAGCCAGAAGAATCTGACTCTCTCTCTCCAGTGCAGTCCTCCATGTCGATGATGACATGTCCAGGGCTACAAGTAGATTCCTCTCTGCTCACACTCAGGTTAATGATGTTGTTTGTTTGAATCCGGTCGTCTATCTCGATGTAGCAGGCGTCATCTGGGTCATCAGGGTCATCAGTAAAGTCCATAGTGTGGGATGTAGACTTTGCTGTCCATTGGAAGATTTGGGATGTATTCAGGGTAAACCGGTCTTTCTTTATCTTCAGTGTCAGTGCACACAGGTAGCTGAATGCTGCTGTCCACTTCTGTATTGCTGCATTGGTCTTTAGTGGCGATGCAGTCATTATATTTTGGGAAAAAAAGTCCTCAATTTCGATGCAGTGTTTGGTGTCCTTGGTTCGTGAGCTGTAGTCTCCGTAGGACAGAGATAAGCCTGGCCTCTCAGGCGCTGCTGCAACCTGTGAGACATTCTTCAGCTCACTGAAGTCACTTTAGCAGTGCTCAGAGCAGGTGTGGAGCCTCTTAGGGCTAAGCCTACCTTCTTCAGGGCCTCAAATGCCAACAGAAGCTGCTGGGTAATAGGACGAAGCTCACTGAGGGCTAAGGGGGATTGCCGCTCCCTCATGAGGTCACCCAACATACCAACCTACCCAACATTTTAAATGCCATGCACTTGAAGTCTCCGCATGTGAAGTGTTCTATAAACTTCATGATGTTAACCTCGTCTGGTTGTATCTGACTCAGGTCCTGCAGGGTTTGCGCTTCTTTCTCCATGTCCTCATCAGCATCCTTCATGATTTTGACCACCACAATCTCCAAGGTCTGTGGTTTCAAGCATTTGGCAACTGCTCCAAAAGCCCCTTTCCGGATAACGTCCAGCACAGTGTAATCCTGGAGTTTGTCTGGGACCAGTAATGTGGAAGATGATGAAGTTGAAGACATTTTTGCCTCAGTGAATGTTCAAGCACGTGTCGAAGTATGTTTCCTCTACCAAAGTGTTTGATTAAATGAATGTACAAACGATCAGTCCTAAATAAGAAACCATGGTTCTGACCTCACATAGTGATTTGAGCCCTTGTGTCTGGATTATTGTTTTAACAACATTAACAGTCTGATTCATACCCACAGTAATATAGAATATGAAAGAACAAATTTCCAAAAATAAGAAACACTTTGAAATAGAATAATATTATGACTGTATTCATAAAGCTGTTCTATTATCTTTTACTTTTATTGCTGTAATAATTAGCAGACAAAATCCTGCCTAATGTGGAAGCAATAAAGTGCAAAGTGTCAATATGTAGCATGGCTAAACGGATGTTTAAAGGGCTTCTCGAGGGAAAGCAGCATCAGTGCAAACATATTCATGCTAACAGTGTGATATACACTGAACAAAAATATAAACGCAACACTTTTGCTTTTGCTCCCATTTTTCATGAGATGAACTCAAAGATCTGAAACTTTTTCTACATACACAAAATAACCATATCTCTCAAATATTGTTCACAAATCTGTCAAATCTGTGATAGTGAGCACTTCTCCTTTGCCGAGATAATCCATCCCTCCTCACAGGTGTGCCATATCCAGATGCTGATGAGACAGCATGATTATTGCACAGGTGTGCCTCAGACTGGCCACAATAAAAGGCCACTCTGAAATGTGCAGTTTAATCACACAGCACAATGCCACAGATGTTGCAAGTTTTAAGGGAGCGTGCAATTGGCTGCTGACGGCAGGAATGTCCACCAGAGCTGTTGCTCTTGAATTGAATGTTCATTTCTCTACCATAAGCCGTCTCCAAAGGCGTTTCAGAGAATTTGGCAGTACATCCAACCAGCCTCACAACCGTAGACGACGTGTAACCACACCAGCCCAGGACCTCCACATCCAGCATGTTCACCTCCAAGATCGTCTGAGACCAGCCACTCGGACAGCTGCTGAAACAATCGGTTTGCATAACCAAAGAATTTCTGCACAAACTGTCAGAAACCGTCTCAGGGAAGCTCATCTGCATGCTCATCGTCCTTATCGGGGTCTCGACCTGACTCCAGGTCGTTGTCGTAACCGACTTGAGTGGGCAAATGCTCACATGCGATGGCGCCTGGCACGTTAGAGAGGTGTTCTCTTCACGGATGAATCCCGGTTTACACTTTTCAGGGCAGATGGCAGACAGCGTGTGTGGCGTCATGTGGGTGAGCGGTTTTCTGATGTCAGTGTTGTGGATCAAGTGGCCCATGGTGGCGGCGGGGTTATGGTATGGGCAGGCGTATGTTATGGACGAAGAACACAGATGCATTTTATTGATGGCATTTTGAATGCACAGAGATATCGTGACGAGATCCTGAGGCCCATTGTTGTGCCATACATCCAACAACATCACCTCATGTTGCAGCATGATAATGCACGACCCCATGTTGCAAGGATCTGTACACAATTCTTGGAAGCTGAAAACATCCCAGTTCTTGCATGGCCAGCATACTCACCAGACATGTCACCCATTGAGCATGTTTGGGATGCCCTGGATCGGCGTATACGACAGCGTGTTCCAGGTCCTACCAATATTCAGCAACTTCGCACAGCCATTGAAGAGGAGTGGACCAACATTCCACAGGCCACAATCGACAACCTGATCAACTCTATGCGAAGGAGATGTGTTGCACTGCATGAGGCCAATGGTGGTCACACCAGATACTGACTGGAGTCCCCAGACCTCCCAGTAAACCCCCCCCCCAGTAAAACAAAACTGTATGTTTCAGAGTGGCCTTTTATTGTGGCCAGTCTGAGGCACACCTGTGCAATAATCATGCTGTCTCATCAGCATCTGGATATGGCACACCTGTGAGGAGGGATGGATTATCTCGGCAAAGGAGAAGTGCTCACTATCACAGATTTGACAGATTTGTGAACAATATTTGAGAGATATGGTTATTTTGTGTATGTAGAAAAAGTTTCAGATCTTTGAGTTCATCTCATGAAAAATGGGAGCAAAAGCAAAAGTGTTTCGTTTATATTTTTGTTCAGTGTAAATAAGAGCTGATTTATTCACATCACTCACACACAGCAGATGTTGTCATTTTGCTGAGCTGCTTTTGCGGATTTGGCAGCAGGCAATTTACTTTTCTTCAAAACTTTATGTTTCTTCATATTATTTCTGTTGTCATTTGTTTTAAATTTTTTAAGCTAATATTTTTATCTATTTTGAATTGCTTGTGGTCATATGGTTAAACAAAAACAAGGCCCCCAGTAAAAACACAAATATGTTTGTGAATCATAATGCTTTTTATTCTTTTTGCCAAAGCTGGTTATTAATAAGCTTTTTTCCTTCTGCTGCGGTATAGGTCAGGTCAGTTGGTAGAGCTGCGGCCCATATGCACAGCAACCACAGCCTGCCTCGGCGTTGTGGGTTCAAGGCCAAACTCTGACACTTTGCCGAATGTCTCTCCCTGTGCTCTCCCACATGATTTCATATCACTTCTCGAGGGCACTATCCAATAAAGCTGAAAAAGGCTTAAAAATATCTTTAAAAAATATTTTCAATAGAGTAGAAATGTTAGTGTTAGTGTTGGTGTTAGTGCAATTTAAAGCAATTTAAGTTTGAGTCTCAATACAAATTTTACATGACGCTTATGGAAATACACTCACCAGCCACATTTAGTTTGTTTTTTTTGTTTTTTTTTTCTGTATATCCCTACACAATTACACCCTAGCTTTGAACATCTTACTTCTATTTTGGTAATAAGGCTTTCCCACACTGAGAGACGGCTCTTAGTCGGTCCAGCCTCAAGTACTCTCCCTGACGTAGAGGTGCAGCGGCTCTACTCTGAGCTTACCCTGTATGACAGAGCTTCTCAACTTCATTTTAAGGAACCACTCACTCATCCTGCAGAGAAAGCTAATTTCATCCAAGAACTTTTATCTTTTCAGTCACGACAGCTCATGACCAAATAGGTGAGGTTAGAAATGTTGATTGAATGGTAAAAATTGAAATGAATGGCAACAAAGTGCTAAATTGATACCAGGTGACATTTGGAGGCAAAGGAGCTGGTAACAGTGTTATGGCAGAATCAATATGCAGACAGAGGAAAACACTAAAATCACATATCAGAATGAGAGTGGTAGAGTTTAAATAAATAAATGTCAATGCATGTT
Source organism: Bostrychus sinensis (assembly GCA_020698575.1). Taxonomy (NCBI): domain Eukaryota; kingdom Metazoa; phylum Chordata; class Actinopteri; order Gobiiformes; family Eleotridae; genus Bostrychus; species Bostrychus sinensis. The sequence goes on from CM036256.1 coordinate 29,355,305, forward strand.
CTTGAGACATTTTCTATGTGTTGCTGTTACGCTGTCCAGATGTCATATAACAACATTTTGGTGTGCACATGCTGGAAAATAACCTGAAAACTTATAACACAGTGTAATTTGAACATTGATCTATATTGTTATATCTCTTCACACAGCTGAAGACTTGTACCATCTGATCTTAATGCCGGTCTTAGCTTTTTCTTTAAATAGGCAGAAGTTAGGTTGGAGTTGTTCAGATGCTGGAGTTTCTGAAGATTTGGTTTCTGCGTTAAATAGTGAAATATGAAAAATGCAGCACTTGTCTGAAGCTCTTCAGATCAGCCCCTCAAATCAATGCAGAAAACAATACATATTAGCATCAATGCCTCCCCCATACTAGCCAGTGCGGTCTTCTACTGCTGCTACTCCAAGCTGTCTTCAGATACTTGCACCACTATTAGCTGCTTCAGGTCACAGCCCAGATCCTGTTTTCAAAATGGCAAGGAGGTTTGTTTGAGTGGCAGCTGGCATCAGACACCCACACTGCACACTACACTGTATGTAGTTACTTTAGTGTTGATATAGGATAAGTCCCTGAACAAGTTTGTGCAGGATATGACAAACAGGGAGAGTATGCCACTGCTTTGATACTGAAAAGGAACAGCAGCAATATCATATTATTAGCCTTAGAAAGCCACAAACCACCTCTTAGTTCTTTTACTTGTAGTATCTGCTAAACGTGGTGTGTCACTTCCAGCTGTGCTGTAGTTACACTCCTTCTGTTGCCATTGCCAAACACTCATGTCTGCCATTTGACTAAAGAGACAGTGGCTGGGCACGAGCACAAACAATCTGCTGAGCAGTTCCTCTCCTCCACTGCGGCTCCAGCTCTCCCTCCTTCCCTCAGCTGATGATGAACACGTGTGTCAGAGCGGCTCCTAACAGTCTGCTGTATTCACACTGGGGCAGCTCCAGTGTCATTGCTCTACAATACTGCTGCTTAAACTCCACCTCCATGACCAGCCATCTTTCTTTGTAACAAGCTCACCTTCTTAAATGTTCATCCATTGTAAAAACTATTCTCAAAACAACTTCATTGATTGTAATAATTGTTAATTACATGATTATTAATGTTTCATTGCTGCTTTATAGTCGCGAGTTATTCTAAAGTGTTAACAAAAAAACAGACTGTATAGGCTTCAAAAGTATCATTTTAAACAACTATATAACTGTACTTAATTGTAATTTTTTACAAACTCAAGTTCTTTTTATGTACCTAATGTAGACAACCTCTGTGGGGCCCCCTGCGTTAACTTTGCAGAGCACCAGGGGGCTCCAGACCCCCCTTTGGGAACCACTGAATTAAGGTAGACACAAGGCCAAAGTGACCCAAAGTTCAATGGAAAAAATGACTAAAATTTTTCTTTCTTTTGTTAAAAAAGTTACTACTATCATTTATACTACAGATAGCTTTGAGCATTTCTGTAATATCTTATGAGATAAGGGGCCAAAGTAATGCAAGTTTGTCAAATGCAGAATTTAAAGGTCCTATATTATGCATTTTTCGTGCTTTTTGGAATGATTTTTGACACCTTTGCATTAATATTTCACGTTTTATAGCTTAAAATAATGTGTATAAATGGAAAATATCTTCTTCTGGTGGAGCTGTTACTTTTATTTGCAGACAGCACTTGGATTAAGTGTCTGTGGCCCCTGCTGGCTTCATTGTGACAGCAATTTAGAAATGATCAGAACGAGTCCAGTGATGATCTATGGGCTTTAGAAACGCATAGGAGCACTTCCTGGTATGTTTTTGATCTGCAATCAACATTTTCCTATGGTTGAAAGATTAAAAAATCAATTTAGCAGAATAGGGGTCCTTTAACGCAGTACATTGCAACTTAATCAACACAATCTATCAAGAGAGGCCCGTGTCTGTCTCCTGTACTTCCATAAAATCTCTAAGGCCGTCTTGACTAAATTTTCATTATTTATATTTATTATTTCAAACTTGATTAGAATGGGGAAAAAAAAAAAAACTGGAAAAAAAAATTATTGTGGGTAAAACTGCATCTGGCAAAGCAATTATCTTTGAACAAGCCACTTATGCAAGTTCTGCCCAACTGCCTACTTCACTAATAAAATTGAATTTCTGAGAAACAGTTATAAGAGCAAAGGAAATATTGCTTGTAAATGACTGATTAACTGTGTAATGTGTATGCTATTAATGTAAAAGCTAACATGGCCCATTATAATGGTTTCCAGCAGCGTGGCATTATCACTTTTACACATGTAGGCTATTTGTATAGAATTTTTCCAATAAAGTTTAAACAGGTTTAAAGCAAGAGTTACACCACTCAAAGACCAAGATGTAGAACGAGCTCTTTATTACCTCCAGGAACACACTTATTACAGCAACATGCAGGACACTACGTTATTCACGAGCTTTTTCTCGGTACACATGCATCATGTCCGCACACTTTTTTGCTTTTTTTCTTTGTTACAAGACAAGACCACTTGTGCTCTGCAGCGCCCCCTTTTGGTATAACACTGTAATGACAAAATTAATTAATTAAAAAATTAATTGTAACTTTTAACTTATCAAATAAACAATGAATTAACAATTTTTAGCAATATTTTTATGTTTTAGCAGTTGGCTTATTCAAGTGCCACACAAGCAAAGGGCTTAAAAGAAACACTAAAACTTGAGCAGCAGATCTCAGATGTCATCATACCCATGTTGATAACGTCTTCAGAGTGGAAACAGCAGTTAGCTGGAATACATCCAAATAAGTACAGGGGAAATGTGGTGGAGATGTTGGTGTTTGGTGCAAAGCTCATGTCAAGTTCAGAGGTAAAATTAATGAAACAAGCGCTGCCATCTTTGTTTTGTTTTTGTCACAAAGTTAACGTCATATCCAATCAGACTAAAGGTCCAATATTATGCTAAATTTACTTTTTTGAGCTTTTAACCATGCAAAATGTTGTTTCCACCTTAAAAAAAAATATAGCTGGAATATACTATTTTGCTGGGCCTGTTCTCCTCTAACAATCTGGAAACACTCACTGCTCTACGTAGACTTGTGAAGCCAGGAAGTGCTCCTGTGCGTTTCTAAAGCCCATTCATCATCACTGGACTCATTCTGATCATTTCAGCGCTTAACCTGCTGTCACTACAAAACAGTCAGCTCATTTACCTATCTGTTAGCGTCTTGTTGCTAAAAGCTGTGCTAAATACCCATTTTATGCCTTGTCCATTCCCCACCGTTACCAGCAGGGGACGTCAGACACCTAATCCAAACCTTCTCTACAAAGTCAAAGTAACAGCTCCCCAAAAGAAGATGTTTTCCATATATACACAATTTTAAGTCATAAAACATGAAATACTAACGCAAATATGTTCTTAACTGTTTCAAAAAGCCTGAAAAAGCGTGACATAGGACCTTTAATCTGAGTGAGAGTTTGTTAAAGTTCAAGATTTGATAGACTGAGAGTGGAGTAACTGACAGACGTGTGTGCAATGCCAAATGTTAAATGAGGGGAAAAGTAAGATAATTAAGCCACATTATCATTTAATTTGCTGTCTGCTTTTTAATTAAATTATAAGAAATTGCTTCTAGAGTTGTAAACATTAGCCTGACCAGTTAGACAAACTCATTTCCCATGCTATACAAAGAAGTTAGTCTGGTACCTCATGGTCGGAGTTTCATTTCTATGAGTGGAACAACCACAGGTGGAGTAACCAATCAGAAAAACGAAGTAAGCAGCACACCACTGCAAACCAAACCACAACAAACATGGCATAATGAAGAATTGTTGCTGGTTTTGCCATAAAACACCAGAATACGCTGTTTTGTGAGCAGTACTTCTTTCTGAACGGGGACAGCAGCAGAAGGCAGTTCTACAAAGACTGGTCAAAGTTGGTTTCTTTGAATGTTGTCATTACATCGAACATCAGCAGGACCTCACTGTTGTTAAAATGGAAACATGACAAAGGAAAAAAACAAGGACTGAACAAACAACACAGATTTCAGCAGAATCAACAGGTGACGAAGGAAAGGACTAAACACCGTTAATTGCTTTGCATTAAGCCGGCAACATCTTGGTTGTTTTTGATAGGAGACACACTGCAGATAAACGGCTGTGATAGGCCGGGTCCAAATCGACTGACTGGAAGCAGTTCCTTATGGCTGAGGAACCAGACTCTCCTGCTTTCAAAAAGAAAGTCACATTCTAGGGACGCCTATAGATTTTCTTTTCCCCAGACACTACACCCAGAAACATATCCCCTGAAGAATGTCCTGAATCCGGTCCATGGCCCAAAACAGAGAGGCATCCAGAATCCAGATGCCCAAGCCCCATCAGTTGCTTCTGTGAACATGGAGGAGCAGCAGATGCCACAGAAACTTGGCATAAACACGAATCATTTCTAGCCCTTAATGGAGCATGCCCCCCAGGATACACATACCTTGAAAAAAGCCAGGACTACAGGCCGCGGTGGAGGCCTGGCCGTCTTACACCGCAAAGACCTGCACCTGTCACCACTCCCATTTCCAGCTTTGTCTACATTTGAATGTCTTCTATTTAAGGGTAGATCAAAATCAACAACTACAACAATAATCCTCATTTATCACCCACCAAAATCAAACCCTGACTTTATCACTGAACTACAGGACCTGTTGACATCGCACTGAGCCACATCCTCCAGTACATTAATACTTGCGGACTTCAACTTGCATGTGGACTCCTGGAAAAGTGTATGACATAGGTGTGTCTGACCATAAGGCCATTTCTTTTGATTTGTCATTGGCATGCCCACATCACAAACCAAAATGCCAAATGCAGTTTAGAAACTTAAAAAAGAGTGATCCTGTCTCCTTGAATCACGACATACAGTCACTCTCACATTCATTACTACTGTCCACACAATCCACATCAGTTAGTGAATCAGTTGACTGTTATAATTTTGGTTTACACAAGATCCTCGAGGTTCATGCACCTTTAAAAACAAGGACAGTATCTTTTTCTAAACCGGCTCTGTGAGTACACAGATGAGCTGAGGAGGATGTAAACGGCAGGTCGTGCACTGGAGCGGAAATACGTTGTTGGTGGCTTGGTAGTGCTCAGACGGGCGTACTGCGACCATCAAAAATCCTACTCTAAAGTGCTTTCCCTAGCCAGATCTAAATTTTATTCGCATAAAATCACCAATACTGCTGGTAACTCCAACCTCCTACTCAAACCCCCCACATACATTCACAGTGACACCACAAGTGATGCTCAGTGCAATAAACACATGGACTTTTTCACAAACAAGGTAGCTTCCATACGGTCATTGCTTCTTGCTGCAGTACATCCTCTGTCTGCAACTATGTCCTTGAAGCCAGAGAATATCTTCTCTGAGTTCACAATGACCACACACAAAGAGGTTGAGAACATTTTAAAAGGCATGAGAAGCTCTACGTGCCCGCTGGACCCTCTCCCAACACCACTGATAAAATCTAGCACTACAGTTATCAGTCCACTTATTACTGCAGTCATTAACAAATCATTGCAAACTGGTGAAGTGCCCCCTGCCCTCAAGACTGCTGTCATTCACCCCCGTCTGAAAAAGCCGTCATTAGATCCTGAAAACCTGGCCCTATCGGCCCATCTCCAACTTACCTTTTCTATCCAAGGTCCTAGAAAAAGTTGTGGCAGCACAACTTAATAACCACCTTCTCACTCATAGCCTGTATGAAACATGTCAGTCTGGCTTCAGATCAGCTCACAGTACAGAGACAGCCCTGGTCTGGGTCATAAATGACTTACTCATGACTGCGGATCAGGGCTCACCATCTCTCCTCATTCTTCTGGACTTGTCACCTGCTTTTGACACTGTTGATCATAACACTCTGCTCCACCGACTCCAGACTGTGGTTGGTCTCTCTGACACCACACTTCACTGGTTCCGATCCTAACTTGCGGGTAGAACAGAGTATGTGGCTTTAGGGCAGGCCAATTCACTCCCCCATACTGTCACCTGCGGAGTGCCACAAGGGTCAATCCTTGGCCCGGCCCTTTTTACAATTTACATGCTCCCGCTGGGTCAGATCATCACATGGACTTTCATTCCACTGTTATGCTGATGACACTCAGCTTTATATGAAAATGGACTCCACCTCCTCTTCAGCCCTACCATCTGTCCTCCACACTTGCCTTGAGGAGATAGGGACATGGATGGCAGATAACCACCTCTAACTAAACAGCAATAAAACTGAAGCTATGGTAATTGGAACTCCAAATCAAACCCAGTCATACTCTAATTCAAGTATTCTTCTCTCTGGTCACAACATTCCCTTTTCTTCATCTGTCACAAGCCTCAGGAGTCAAACTTGACCCACATCTTTCATTTGACAATCGCATACGTCATCTTTCCAAAGTTTCCTTCTTCCATCTTAAAAACATTTCTAAACTCCGTCCCTCCCTTTCCCAATCTGATGCTGAAAAACTGATCCATGCCTTTGTCTCCTTGCGACTTGACTATTGCAACGCCCTCCTTGTTGGGATCTCTGGCAGGAGCCTGCAGAAGCTCCAGCACATCCAGAACTGCGCTACCAGGGTCCTGACGAGGAGGCGTAAATACGATCACGTCACCCTTGTTCTCCGCTCACTTCACTGGCTGCCCATTCAACATTGGGACACGGATTAATTACAAACTCTGCCTCCTCACCTATCAGTGCATACACGGAACTGCCCCGGCCTACCTCTCAGAGCTTCTCACACCATACACCACCTTACGACACCTTCGCTCATCCTCCACCCACTGCCTCCATCAGCCCAGGACCAAACTCTCCACTATGGGAGACAGAGCTTTCCAGGCTGCAGCCGCACGCCTGTGGAATGCCCTCCCAGAGTCCCTGAGGGCGCCTCAGAGTGTGGAGGCCTTTAAGAAAGGACTAAAGACATTCCTGTTTAAAAAGGCCTACTAGGATTTTGCCTTGTTTATCTTGTGTTAGGATGTTTTAAATGTAATTTGTGTTTTTTTTCCTTTTTTTATCATCTTTTTATGCTTTCACTTGTAGCACTTTGAGATTTCACTGAAATGTAAAGTGCATTACAAATAAAATGTATTATTATTATTATTATTAGATCTACTCCAAGCTCCAAGTTTCAGCAATGACCCTCAGTTTATGACAATAGATGATGATAGGAACATACTGTAGACAGATAAATGACAAGCTTTAACTTACAACTCCTCTTCACTACAACAGAATACAGGTGATACAGGATGCTTGTAATGTCTGCAGCGCATATGCAGGGAAACGCAACAATGAAGCAAGACTAAATCCATAGAGACGGTTAAGTGAACTTAAGCAAAGCACAAATAATGCAGCTACTAAATACCTCTGGGTCATGAATAATGTATGCATTTACCCACAGCAGCAACACAAATACATACATACATTAAAGTATTTAAATAACCTAAGTGTGCTGTCAAACAAGTAATATGGTAATTATGATTCTACCAAACATATGAGATGAAGGGAGCCATAAATGTACAACAGAACCACAAAGATGCAGATCATTAATGCCTTATGTCTCTCTGGGGTAAGTGAAGAAGAAGAAGAGCTTGAGCAGCTTCAGGAAACTGATGAAATATTCTTCAATACTGAGGTGTACTGTTTCCATAGGAAGCCAAACAATGTACTATGAAATGCATGCTTCTGCTGCGATACCAGCAAAACCAAATAAAAAGTACCTACATATGAATTATGAATGTATATAATATATTTTATTACTGGTGTATGAATGTATTTTTTAATATAATGTGGGTAACACTTTCGAATACCTCACACTATATGGGTGAGTGTTAGTTAAGGGTTAATAACCAGTTAATGAATGTAAGCATTACTTCTTAACTTTTATTCTTGAGCAGTAAATGAATGCATACTTATAAACATCAGTGTTAATTCTGTATCTAATTGTTGTTAATTACATAGTTTCCATTGCTTTATTACTGCTTAATTGTGGTGAGCTATTCTGAAGTGTCAGAGCACTGCTTAGCGTTGGCGGTAATTGGTCGTATACTTATTCTTGTTGCTCTGTGGTGACAGCTGTTTATTCTGCAGCATATAAGGCTTGTTTTTGCATGAAACTAATGGAAAAATAAAGTTATAATCCACTGCATAAAACATGTGACGCTTTGGTCAAATGTGATAAAATCAGTTATTAAAAACATTGCGTTGAACAAGAAATAACTTGCTGTTGTTTTGGGGAGAAATCAAAAAAATGGCTTTTGGTCAAAACTGAATTGATGCTGCTGGCTTTGGCTGCTTTTATAGCAAAAATAAATAAAACATAAATTAAATAAAAGGAAAACAAAGTGAAATGCGGAAAAGATAATTGCATTTGTAAGATATGTTTTTACATTTCAACAGGACAGAAGAGAAAAGACAGGAAATTAGAGGGGAGCAGGGAGAGACATCCTGTTAATTGTCAGAGTCCAGCCTCAAACCCATGACTCCAAAGTGTTGTTGCTCTGTACGCTGCATGCCCTACCAACTGAGCTTTACAGCAGTAAGACTTTTTAATGCAGAGATAATTGAGAGACATGCAATGGCCTAAAGCTAAACTTAGCAGCATTAGGTAAGCTTTATACTTTAGTTCAATGTAATGTCTTATTACTTTTAAATTAAATAAAAGCAGGAAGTGTAGCTATGACCCTGACCTGGAGGAATGGGCAGTGGCGTCTTCAGTCTGTACAGCTCTGGAGGTGTGGGCACTTTCACCCAAATATCTGCTGAGGACACAAATGGGAGCAGTTATTTCTCTGCCTTTAGTGTCTCTGGCTAAAGGCCTCAAATTCATGGTTGTTCATTCATGGTCCTGTCACCATCGCTGTGGCTCCTGCTGGTGCATGAGGTCTGGCCACTGAGTCAGGCCTTTACAGCCAGAACTTTGCTGTGATTTACTGAATGATTAGTGAAAATGAACATAGTGAGAAATATTAAACACTTCCCTTTACTTCTGCCATCTCTGCTTTTATTCAACCTACTCACTACACCACTTTTAAAGATTCAACTGAAATAAAAAACAAAACAAAATTGCCATTTGAACACAATGTTGTGTTGTCAAAAGCGGTTGTTTTTCAAATTGCCTCGTTGCAGAAGCTGTTCTGTGTTGATACTGGCTCCTGAATTCTAATTGATTGATATGTCTATCCAATTGCATGCAGAATTACTTTAATCTGCATCCATTTATTTCACACTCTAGAAATCCAACTCCAATGAACAGGGACCAGACTAATTCTTTGTATAAAACAGATGAAGCTGGAATGGCTCAAAACTCAGAGCATGACACACAAGCTGGAGAATAAATATCAAAGCCTTGCAGCCTTTAGTATTTTTCAGTACTGTCTTTATCATGTGTCCCTACATATAAACTACATCTCTGTGATGGGTGGGATAAAGGGTTTGGTCAAAAGAGAAAACTGCTAGCGACCTGAACCTGAACATAAAAGGAAAGTTAAAAGATCAGTTGATACTGATGTGGTATAAAAGGAATGAAGCCATCCTTTCATTAAATTAAATTCAGTGCACATAATGCGCTCTTTGTTCTTGTCTGCTCCCACCTTTGGGGTTAATGCCAAAAAAATAACATACAAGTTTGCTTGATGTCACTGGAAGGGCAACTTTTACCTGTTCTGAGTAAAAGCTTGTGTTAGTTTCCACTCCAAATGGGTGTGCAAAATTACACAACACTATACACAGAGATACAGTTAAAAATGTGATACAAAAACACTTCCTGTCTGAAACAAACTTTTAATCAGTAGAGACTTAAAACAGATAGACAATTCAGTGAAGTGTAACAGAGCCCTGGCAGGTAGAGACATCAGCCATGCAGTGAAGGGACAGTGTGATGGATTAGTTAGGGAAATGTTCGCCCCCCCAAGGCCTGGACACTGGTGAAGAGGAGGAGATGGAGAGGGTGAGGAGGATGATGGTTCTGCTGCTGCGATGGAGCTGGGGGCGAAGGAGGTTTGGGGCACATAGCTGAACAGCAGGATGACTGCAGGACGAGCGCGTATAAATATGAATGGACTGAGAAGTGATTGGATGAGAGGCAAAGGAGGCAGGCTGTGATTGGCTGACAGTGACCAACATTCTTAAGCTCAATTCGCACAGGACGAGAATTACCCCTGAACCTCTGTAATTCACATGGGATAAGCAATGTCTGTAACTGACTCGATTTTAAAGACTTTATTCCGGAGTCACACAGATTATGATCAAAATCTCCTGTTTCGTTTATGTTGGTAAGCTACTATGTATTATGTTGCCTCACTGTACTGACAAAAACAGCTCCTTGCCGCATGCTCTGACACGTGACATCCATTTTATCTTTTGAGATTTTGCTCTTCTTATGAATAGCAGGCGTCCCTCTCTTTTTAATTATAGCAATACGGCTCTCTGAATCTTACTTAAGCACAAACAGCTCCCAAACTTTCCCAAAAGAGCCTCACATTGCTCCAAATGCTAAGTTTAACGTTGCCATGACAATGGGGGTTGAGCTGCAATTATTACAATTTCATGGAAGTCCCTAGGTAATACTAATCCCATGGAAATAGGGCTTTACTGGTTGAATTTATGCATACAGCTTTCACAAAACCTGATGGTGGTTTCAAAGTCTGCTTTATTCATAAATGCCCTAAACATTCATGCAAGAATGTGTGCTCAAAAAGAAACACTCAGTTTGCGGCAGCAGTAACAGGAATTTGAAACTTAGACTAGAAATTTTAGCTGGCAAAGTTCTGAAACAGTGAATCACTGATGTCAATCAAAACATGGAGGTTTATTCTTTTCTTGCAGCAAGGAGACAAGTTCATACAAAGCACATAGTTGTCTGGACACCAAGTGTCTGTTCTGAGATTATAAAGAGTAGCAGTGGCCCTAGTCTCCAGTGCGTTTCCAGTTCATTACGTCAGGCTTTAACTGTTTATCAGAGGCGTCACTGTGGCATCTTCATGTGCGTACAGAGTAAGAACATCAGGAGATACCAGATATAATACATGATATCTTTTACAGCAGTGGTTCCTAAAGTGGGGTCCGTGAAGGCACTGCAGGGGGGCCACAGAGTCTGTCGATATTAGGTACATAGGAAGAAATTAAGTTTGAAATGAATTACAGTTATATACTTGTTACTAGTTATACTTGTGTTTTAATGTGCTGTTAACATCTGTCACATCAAAGAACAGTTCACTAGCAAGGACCACGCCACAACAATGACATAGAATTTAAGTGTTTAATGAAAGTGTGTTAGCTGAAGTGTTTTAGGTGATGGCTGGGTTGGAAGAGACTCAGTGTGGGGGTTCCGTCTCAGGCGGTACGCCCAGCCAAATAGGGACCCCCCCAGGTCTAGTTGCTGGAGTGAGGAAGCTGCAAAAGAATACACAAGAGTTATGCAGGGGAAGGGTGGGTGGGGTCAAGAGAGCAGAGACAAACAGTGTTGACTGACTCTAGGTGGGTATAAGAAGGGCTTCTGGGAAAATTAGAGGTGTGGTCAAGGTGGAGTAGAGGTGTGGCTGAGGTGGAGTTGAGGTGAAGCTAGTGGGTGAGATAAGTTGAAGCGTGGCTTCACACATTAACTTCATCTAGGACAAAAAAACAGACTGCTGTTATCATAGTTCATGCACAAAAAATTAAAAACAAATCATTTCAAGCTGGAGAGACACTTTCACTTTTCCAAATGTAAGCTTTGTGAATATCACTGACCCTGATATGTGTAATTAAATTATGCTTGGGTACTTAGCAGGGCGTGCTTTCCAGACTAATGTCCTCTCATAAATGCCGATGTGTTGGTCTAAATTAGGTTTTGTACCGAAGTGGATAAACAGAACTCAGTGGAGAAGGTAGGCAAACAAAGAGGAAATAGTGAGAGGTAATCCTCTGGTGGGTTCAACATGGCGGCGATGTGGGGAGGGAGGTACACGAAGAGAGAAGTTGGTGCAGAACAGTAAGCCGCTCATTATACAGGCGTGTGCACCGTAGCTGCATGTGCTGATGTTTGTCCTTTGCTATGTAAATATCCATGATGCGTATGTGGAAGCGGCATGTGGGCGGGTGTGTGTTTGTGATCCACAGAGGCATGCAGTGCGAGGAAGACTCTGGCTGCTGTAATCCGAGGTTTACACACTGTAATGCTGCTGAAAGCCTGCAGGACGGGCTGGCAGAGAGCAGAGAGAGGGAAGGACACATACAAGCAACAAGAGAGGAAGAACGAGAGAGTGGGCAGAGAAGGGAACTGCAGAGGAAAAAGAAATGATCAAAGTGTTTTTTTAAGTCATGAGTAGTGGTGGCACTCGATTAAAAAAATGAATCTAATTAATTACAGGCTTTGTAATTAATTAATTCACGATTAATTGCATTTTTATCAAATAGCAATATTTACATGTCAGAAATAAAATATTGGAGCTTATTTGTATGTTCTGGCGTATTTTAACTTGATTTCACCGCGTTTAAACAGGGCAGTAATCAGCGTTTGTGCATCGATCTCCACCTCCCGTGCACGTAGTAACACACGGCGCGCCTCTCTCCTCCTCTGTGCTCTGCCTGTGACCTCCTCATGGACCTGTCTTCTGTCCTTCGCATCTGGACCAAACAGACTGCTGTCTCTTGTGTCGTCAGTCAGCTGTGAGAACGATCAGCGAGACGATGAGTGGCGCCATGAAGCAGCGCATTTGAAAGTGAAAGAAAAATGACACTGATTGGGTGGATGCGGCCGACCTCGACCCCGCAGTTACCTGTAATGCAGTCTGTAGGCACATTATCCAACTGTTCATGGCTGAAATCCACTCACTCTGTTGTTTTGGTCGTGTGGATGTCCAGCCCCCACAAGTGAGATTAATTGCATAAATTTTTTTTAACGCATTAATTCTCTGAATTAATTAATTGTGATTAACGCGTTAAAGTCCCAGCCCTAGTCATGAGTCAGGATGACAGGAACTCGGAATTTTGGACTTTGAGGAGAATAACAAGTATTACTATTGATAGAAGTATGATAATTAAAAAAGTTCAGTGCAAACAAATTAATATGTGGAATAGATTTGAGTTGTCTATGTTAAAACCAGAAGCAGACCTAACCCAAGGCTATGAAATATAGTCCTAGCGTCAAACCATCTTCTGGTTAATCCATTAAGCCACAAGGCCCTTTTACTGTATCTCACAATGATAAGAAATCTACTAGAAATTAATGATTGTTTCCTTTACCACACTACGATGTTAGTTTTAGCCAAGCTGCTGCCACATCTAAATGAGGTAAATGAACTCCTTTCTCTGAGATTATTAGTGTTTTTAGTGTGTGCAGAGTCTTCACAGTCAGTATTTAAGCTGCTCTGGTCACTCGCAGTAGCATTAGCCACAACAGAGGTAATGGTGTGGCACTTGGAGGATAGTAATATTCATAAAATTCAATTTTATCATATTTTTAGATAACGTCCAAAACTAAAAATGCAAATTAATCAAATTAATTCGATTTATCACCCAGACCTGACCTAACGGGAATGTCTTTGGTGGAAAACAGCTATACTCTTACCAAATGGTGATTTTGTTTGGCAGTACCAGAGATGGTCCTACTCTGGCCAATGTCTTCTTCTTTATGATCCACAGTGGTTCAGACCAGTGACTGACAGTAAAGGCAGTTTTGGATGTGTTTGTTTCTCTCACTGGATAGAAGCCTTGTGATAGGCCAGTGCTTGGTCCAGTTACCCATTAAGTATTCATTTAAGTAGGTTTCTGAAAACTCTTCACAGTTGTTTTGTATGGCAGGCCACCTGGCACTGGTTGGTTTCTATGCACTTAGCATATAAATCATAATATTTTTCTATGTTAAACCCACACAATTATTGCATTAGACAAACACAAAGAGCAATAGAGCGAGAGTATATTTATATTCTCAGGCAGTTCAAGTTCTTGGTCGAATTTATGTTGTAGTTCTGACAGCAAATGAAAGAAGTTCTGAGGGCGATCTGTGGCAGGTGACCACAGAGAGATCAAAGGCCGAGGAACCCTGCTATACCTCAGAGTTTTTGTTCTTAAAGTGGCTTAATGCAAAGTCAAAGTGAACCTCGGAATGAGATGACAGCCGAGGAGATGAGGGAAGAGGAAATGGAATGAGAGAGCCAGGCCTGACAGGACCGAGGGAAGATGGATGCCATATCAAACCTATGCAAATCTGCCCATCCCCTACACTCTAATCACTTCAGAGACAGTCCACCTTCACATGACACCAATGCACACCGCAGACCCCCCAGTGTGTATTAAGACTGGGAGAAAATGGACACAGAGACTGATTCTCGCATATGATTCTGTTATTTTCCAGTCCTGCTTTACTGGAATAGACTGAACCTTAGCGCCAGAGCAATCACCTAAGCTAAGATTAAAATGAGAATCTCACTTGGGCTATTAATAACGTCTTATATATTCTTTTTTTTCTTTATGAGTCACACAATATACCCTGAATGCTTTGCAATAATGTGATACTATGTAGGAAGGACAATGGTAGTAAACAAACCACCTCCTCATGTAAATGCCGTTATCATTAAAATATGGAAAACTGGTCCTCCACTGTGCTGGACTACTAATTTACTAATGCTACTAATGATTTTGTTATCTGGATTTTGGTCGCCTGTGGTCTGTGGCCTGTGGGTAGTCAGAAGCAACTCATATTCAAAGCATCCCTGTATATTTGAAAAGCATTATGACAGCTGGGTCATTAGATTAACACCATTTATGTTTTATTTTTAAACATAGACAAGTGCAACAATTGTAATTGATTTCAATGTGAACGCTAAAACATCTAAAACATTTTCGACAGTGAATCTACTTAAGGTCAATTGTCCAGAGCAATGGAGGGTGTGGGAAAGAGGTGAAGAGGCGTGTGCAAGTAGTTGGGATGGGTGGCAGGTTGGGATGGGTGGAGAAAAGTGTCATGTGTGTTCTGTGATAAAAAAGGATCAGCAAGAATGAAAGGTGTAAAAGACAGCGGTGAGCTAAAGATGAGCTTCATCTAGTGCCCAGAGGAAGACCAAAGAGGAGATTTCTAGATGCGGTGAAAGAGGACATGAAGTTTGTCAATGGAGAGTAGAGGATACAGAGAATTGGCAGATGGAAGATGATTTAAGGAAGTGAAGTGCTCTTTTTCTTTAATTATATGTTGAAAAGATTGCAACACTCTGCTGGCCTCTTCACCTCTTTCTTCATGGCACCAGTTAGAGATGTGACGTTCATGAACAATCCGAACCTCTGAACGTCTGTTCACCGTGAACGATAAGAGCCAAGTCATGGTGGTGCAGGAGCCGTTCTTTTTTTTCTTTTTTTTAATTGTTTGTTTTTTTTACTCTCGTATCAAAATGAACAAGCTTTTTTGTTTGCCAACCACAAAAAACTCATAAGAAAATGTAGAATGCGAGCTCAAGAGAGAGTCATACAGAAAGAGACGAGGGGAGAGAGGAGAGAGGAGAGGAGCTCAGTGCACATGCTCAGACGCACATGCAGCAAACGTCTTCTAAAATACTCCAGGATACAGGAAACATGTGTTAAGTTCAAAATGTTCTGGGGGAGACCCCGAGACCCCTCTGTTTAATATTTGTATGTAACAAAAAATCAGACAATCCAACGCGGACCCCCCAACAATTAAACAATACTATATTCAAAAGTCTGTCATGTTTTTCTCCATACATTTGTGGAAAAAAATTACTAAAAACACAGACACAGTGATTTTTGAAAATATACATTTTCTGTTGCAACTTATTTCAAACTCAATTACTTTTTATGTACTTTTAATGTAGGCAACCTCTGGCAGCCCCCCTGCCGTACCTTCACCACCCACCAAGGGGCCCCGGACCACACTTTGAGAACGACTGCAGTAGATTATTTACCTCAGAGAAGGAGCTCAAATATGAAAAGTTTATTGTTTACATTTCATATTTTTTAATGTTGGATATTTTTATTATATAAGGTTATGGACACATTCACAGGGGTCCCCTGTGAAATTTAGCTTAGGCCCCTGAGAGACCCAAGCAGCGCCTTTGACTCCTTGTGGCTGGGTTAATTGTCAGCCTTTTGCAAAGGAAAAAATAATGTGTTAAGACCACAGTTCAAGGAATGGATGACAAAATTATGTCTTGATGTTATTTATTTATTTTTTTAATTGCAATTTAGTCCCAAGGTTGTGTCAAATGTGTGATTAAATATAGCTACATTCTACATAACAAAATAAATAGTATTATAGTAAACAGCCAATACATTGACTGAGAGGTACTGTACACTTACTTAGTGAATCAGTGCATGACAACATGATTTCAAAGAACAAATGTTATTGTTTTTTATCTATCTTTTATTATGATTTTGGAGCTCTAGATAATTCATAATTTAGTTCAATCCCTGCAGTTTTCAGCAGAACTGGATGAGCTCCCTCTTGCTGCAGCCCTTCTCGCAGCACAGGTCTGAGATCTTGAGAGCGGTACGTCTCATCCGAGCAGACAGGTGGAACCAGTGAGACCCCAGGGCCTCTATGTCCTCAGACTCAGACCGGACAGTGGCTGGGTCTGAGGGAAGGTCCTCCGGGGTGGATGAGGTGGTGTTCCCTGTGAGCAGAGGAGGTGATGTGAGTTAAGAGAATACAAAACATCAAACTGATGAGAATCTGCAGTCAGCTGCTGTGAACAGTTTGGGTTATTTTGTGTTATAGAATTTTATATAATTTCGTCAGAGAAAGTGAAATAAATTCTCTGGATCTCATCTGTAAGTGTGTAATGTGTGAAAAAAAAAAAACTTTTTGTCCATATTTTTGTACAGTGTTCCATTATTGCTGAACATCTCTACACCTTTACATCCAGTCTGCTCTCATTCATTTATTCAAAAAACAATGTACAGCTCTGTTTCCACTGATTCATCACAGACATTTTTACTTTTGTAGTAAAATGGCATCATACAAAAAGTTTAAGGAAGGGAAGTGCTTTTTTTTCTTGGATTATGTTATGGTCTCTTCATCTGTTTCTTTATGGCACTAGTAGCGTACTCAGTAAAAAGGTTTTCTTTTAGTCAGATCATGTTTTTAAAGGTTGTAAGAGGTACAATGCTGTTCTAGAGGTGAACAAGATTGGTTTAAAAATATGAATAAAAGCAAAATACAGCCTCTGTGCCGTAACTTTAACCTTAACCTAAGATTTACATCGTATTGCACTCCCATACACTACATCTCATGAAGTCCAGTAGGGATTTTCCTTGCATTCTCCAAAGAGCATGCATGGCTGAAAAAGATACAAAGGATCTGCTGCTGCAAATATATTCTGTCAACCTTACTTGGAAAGTTTAATAAAGGAATGTGGCACAGGCAAAAGTAATTCTATCCAGCAGAACAATTCGTGCACATGCATCTGTACAACATAGTAATGGTGTGTAGGGACAAAAGAAATGTTCTGTCAAGAAAACATTAGCAGGCAATATCTTGAAGGCAGGAGTTGTATTACCAAGATAAAGTCAATGTCTACAATGCACAAACCACTGTAGCTGCTCTATGCAAACCCTTATGTGGTAGTTACAGTAGTGGCATTCATTATAAATGTAAGAGTTAGATAAAAGTTAGGACTGAACAATTAATCAAATCGAAATCACAATTAGAGTTATTGCAATTAGCAAATCACAAAGGCTGCAATTATTTCGGTAATATAATATCCTCTGCAGAGAACAAATTATCCCATCTCCACAGGGTCCTAATATGGATAAACTGTGCTACAGCTGTAGTTTAACCTCTACACACCTGATCTGAAAGGCATGTAATTCCTTGTATTAGGTTAAACGAGAACATTTTGGTCTTCATTCAAATGTCAGTGCTCCATCACATGCTTAAAATGTATACTGAGACCTGGAAATTAATTTTAAAAAATAGATTGCACATCTCATCGCAACCACAATATCGGTCAGAAAAATCGCAATTAGATATTTTTTTCAAAATCGCTTAGCCTGAATAAAAGTGTCAGAATAATAATAATATTGTGTTGCATTTAGAACAGGTTATTTATTTACTAGTATTATTAGCATTAGTATTATTTGTATTATTTTATATATATTTTTAGATATTTCTTGGCAATTTTTAGGCTTTATTAGACTGTATACACTGGAGTGGTGACAGAAAATCATAGGGAAGAGAGCAGGGAGAGACATTTGGCCAAGTGTTGGTGTCTGGACTCTAACCCCCAACACTGAGGCATGCATTATATTGCTATTATTCTACCATAACTTAGCACAAACAGTTAAGCCCAAATTTATACATACTCTGGCTCAACAATTAAAACATAGAGCCAAAGTGAAGTGAAGTGTCCAAGACCAGAGACCAGACCTGATCTGATATGATAATGAATTTGTGGAGAGAACTGAAGACCAGAGTAATGACAAGGAAGCCCTCTTATGTCAAAAAAAAACTGCATAAGGAGTGCTGAAATGTGCAAAATTATAAAAACATTGTCAGCTGAGATAGACAATAGATGCACTGCCACTGCTCAGTCAGAATAGATAGTTTGTCAGTTCCAGACAAAATTAACTTCAAAAATCAGCAAGGGTATGATTAATTTTGAGCTTAGCTGTAGATACAAGACACAAAACATTACATTCAAATTGTCCTGTCTCAATAAAACTAGTCAGGTAACAATAGTCATGACCCTATATTCATATTAGTATCTCCTTCAAACCCACACTTACCTGCATGTTGCTGTGGCGTCTCCAGCTTCAGGATGGCCCTCCTCAGCCTGGAGTTCCCACAGTAAGACACTGCATGTCTGATCAGGTCTCTCCCACACATCTTGATGTAGTCCTGGGCATCCACCGCCAGAACTCCAGCCAGCAGGCCCACCATGACCAGGCACAGCACGGACTTAGACCCAGGCATGATTCACAGTGAGTGGACAGACTCTGGAGACACTGCTGCTGGAGGAGGAGAGAAGTGTGCAGGACTAACAGATCTACAATGGTTTTTATATCAGACTGATGAATGCTGAGGTGACGGTTCTTGACGTGATGCACTCAGCCTTGATCAGGGAAAAGTATGTCCTGAACCGAAGCTCAGAGAGTGTCCAGTCAAGGTTTAACGGCTCATTTAGATTAAAGGAACTGGATTTAATGATTTAATGCACAAAAACATTGAGGTGGACGTAATAAGAACATTCTAAACATTGTTCATGGTCATGGAGCCTGAAGAATGAACAGCCTCTGCAGACTATGAGGAATAATCACAACAACAACAAAAATACAACATTAAGCTAGCGGACAAATGTCAGGGTTAATGAGCTGAAATAGATCTAAATAACAGGAAAAAAAATCAAGCACACAAAGCATTAGGGTGTACAAGGCTTCTGGATTTTGTTTTGTTTTTACTCACATTGAAAGGATCCCCTCAGATGCACGTGAGAACATTATTCTGGTTCCCCTCAGGATCATGGCCAGACATTATACTGGGGTCCCCTCAGGATCATGTGAGAACATTATACTATGGTCCCTTCAGGATCATGCTCAGACATTAGACTGACTAGCAACCTCAAAAAATCCAGCAATCACTAGCTGGTGCTTCATACAGTCACCACCAAATATTCATATATTCAGAGGCAGTAGGGCTGAAATTGTGCCTGTTTATAACAACACCTATTTATGGCATTGCTTTGTTCATCAGGTTGTGTATTCTTACTTTTTAAAAGAATCTTTCTGCTACAGCATGTTAGCGGAGCACAGTTGAAGTCGTACATCCTTGTGCATGTCTCCAGACTAATTGCATAACTCAGGGATGATGTATTCTCCTTGAGTTGCACTGTTAATGTTCCTTATCTGAACACACCGTGAGCAACTGGAGCAAGACTAAAACATGTCAAGGATGTGGCATTGTTGGTCCTCACGGAAATATGATAACGAGTGGGGAATTGTTATGTTTTAGGCTACTGCAATTAAACTAAATGAGGATGACCAGATGATCATATAACAAGCACATTATACTGTTATATCCTAACTGGTGTAGAGGTCTGTCCCACTCCCACATTGATATTATGTTCTCAGGGGTTGAATATTTCTACTAAACTGCTTCTGCACTTACCTCATTCATATCATTGGCACTCAACTGCTCTGAATGTGAGACCCACCATTTTTATGTAATTAAAACATATCTGAACATTTGAACATTGAACACCTAAACTATATTCAACCTCCACATGACCCACTGGGAACCACTGCCTCTTTTGTTATGGTACATGTATCATAAACATACAAACTTATCTTTTGACTTAACTTTTTTTTTTTTTTACTGTCCAAGTTAAGTTACCTTGTGCAGCAAGCTGGATTCAAGTCAACGAATAGCAGTATAATTAGATGGCAGGTTTTAGGTTTGCACTTAGCAATACTAGTAAACAACATGGCAACAGCGGGACCACAACAGGGCTTAAAACTGTACTAGGGCTGGGACTTTAGCGCCTTAACCACAATTAATTAATTACAGAGAATTAACGTGTTAAAAAAATTAACACAATTAATCACACTTGTCTGTGACAACACAGAACTTTTCTCAGTGACCTTGTTTCTGGCGCACAGTAACCAGGGCTGGACATCCACACGACCAAAACTGTGGATTTCAGCTGTGAACAGTTGGATAATGTGCCTACAGAGTGCACGACAGGGAACTGCGGGGTCGAGGTCGGCCGCATCCACGCAACCAGCGCCACTTTTCTTTCACTTTCAATTGCGCAGCTTCAAAGTGCCACTCGTCGTCTCACCGATCGTTCTCACAGCTGACTGACGCACACAGGAGACAGAGGTCCATTTGGGTTTAGATGCAAAGGACAGAGGGGAAAGGTCCACGCAGAGATCACAGGCGGAGCACAGGAGGAGAGACGAAAGAGAGGTGCACCACGTGTTACTGTGTGTTACTGTCTGTTACTGCGTGTTACTGTCTGTTACTGCGTGTTACTGCGTGTTACTGTGTGTTACTGCGTGTTACTGTCTGTTACTGCGTGTTACTGTCTGTTACTGCGTGTTACTGCGTGTTCCTGTGTGCTCAGAGGCAGATGTCGATGCACAAATGCTGAATACTGCTCAGTTTGACGGTGTTAGTTTGAAATCAAGTTAAAATACGCCAGAACATACAAATAAGCTCCTATATTTTATTTCTGACATATAAATATTGCTAAGTGATAAAAATGTGATTAATCGCGATTAATTAATTACAAAGCCTGTAAATAATTAGATACATTTTTTTTAATCGAGTCCCACCACTAAACTGTACACAACAATTTAAATGAACCGAGTTAGATGCTCTGTTTTTACTTTCTTTCGCGTTGTAATCATGAATGAACTGCTTTTTAGTAAGTCATTATAGTGTTAAATAACTAACCTTAGCTTATATAAATGAAAAAACAATAGCTTCCCCATATAAGAGAAAAGGAGCTGCAATAATTCAGTCCGTTTTATTCATTAACATGATAATTTATGTTAAATATAACATGTATGATTATTATTTATCTATAAATACTGAAATCACTCAGGTTCAACCAGACTTTTATTACAGAAGTTCAATATCTGCAGAGTTTGGCCAACTCTTTTTTACACATATGGCAGTCACATGATCAGTGGCTAAAGGAAAATAGTGAGCGAATAGTGTCTGAATCTTTTACAAAATCAGTCTACTTTATCATCTGCCATATACTGCAGCACTATATATTGATTGAGAGGTTAGGGCAGGGCTATTCAACAGGCGGCCCGGGGGCCATGACCAGCACATCAGTCAAGCTGGACCAGCCCTCAGCCCATCTACCCATAAGTAATAAATCAAACTGTACATGCAGCAATTTGCCATACTTTGCAGCACTCGCCAGCAGGGGAATGTCCAGCCCACAGGCCAATAACCTCCTGACAGTTCCATAGGAAAATAGTAGAATGGCCCTGGGCAGTGTTGGGTTAGTTACTCAAAAAAAAGTAACTAGTTACAGATTACTAGTTACTCTTTTAAAAAGCCACATATTACTTTACTTAGTTACTGACTCATGAAAGTAACTTAGTTACTTTACTTTTTGATTACTTCAAAACATGCACAATAGGCTAATCCTCCAGCTAGATACTCCTGACCAGGATCCTGGCTCAAGATCTGGAGAAGGATTCCCGGGCGCTGCACCGCAGCACCCCACTGCTCCTGACAGGTTGCCCCAGCAGCATTGAGGGATGGGACAAATGCAGAGAACGAATTGTAATTGTAATCTCATTACTGTAACTCGTTACTTTGTAAAGCATTACTCCCAACACTGGTCCTGGTTTAGGGGCTAGAGATGACATTCAGACACAGCCACTTTTTTACTATCATACCAATTTGTTGTTTGGCCACATCATATGAGTCGTTGCTGTGATTGGCTAAAACAAATGATGGTGGATGGTCACTAGCTGGTGCTTTAACCAAAAAACTACTACTAGAGTTAAACATGAATTGATGTAAGACCTGTGCTTCCTCATTGAAGACTGAAATTAGCACACACATTGCTAATTAGTAAGGCTGCAGAACCTATATTAAAGTATCTCTCTCGCAGTCCACCTCTGAAGAAGCCTCTCGAAGCCTAGTAACCATACCAATTCAATTGGGTGTGGGCCATATAGACATACCCTATATAAATGTACAGGCTGTCAGATTAACACAACATAAACACCCTGTTATGTAGCCTGGCGAGCCAAACTCTCCTACTTTCTTTTCCCAAGCAGGACAGTCTGGTTCCCCTCTCAGGGTGGAGCATTTCTCAGATTCAATTTGTAAATGGCCAATTACACTTGTTTGTTTGCAGCGCGTCTTAGGAAAGTGGAAGAGCTAACTAAGGTAGCGCTAGCTACCAAGCTAATTTAATAACTTGATTGACCTGATTAACAGCGGTTAGTGCTTTCCTTCATCACCTGTTGGTTCTGCTGAAGTCCGTGGTATTATCCAGTCCTCTGTGGGATTTTTATACTTCGTCTTGTTGCCATTTTAACAACAGTAAAGTCTTGTTAACTTCCAATGTTACGAATGCATAAAAAAACCCACAACATTTTCAACAAATCTTTGTACAACTGGTTTCTGCTGCTGTCCCCGTTCAGAAATAAGTACAAAGCTGCTTATAATATGCCATATTCTGGTGTTCAATAAAAAAAACATCAAGAATCCATGCTTGTTTGGGTCAGCAGTGCACAGCATATGTCCCGCCCTTCGTTTCTCTGATTGGTTACTCCGCCTGTCATTGTTCTGCTTTAGAAATGAAATGTTAGGGAAGGGATACCAGAATAACTTCTTTGTATAGAATAGGAAAAGAGTTTGTCTGGCAGGCCAGGCTATCTGTGATTCAGTTACTGTCTTTTGAAATTTCAGTTTCGACAGGGAATTGCAAAAAAGTAGAATTACTGCAGATACAGTTGCCACCATAATTCAGATACTGTCTATAAATAACTGTTCATAGTTTGAGCTCAGTCATCCAACAATGGAGTTATCAGTATTGTAGGATGGCTTCTTCCAGTCCAGTGTGAGTCAGTCGTGTCTGAACGTGCCTCAGGCCTGATCTTTAATTGTACCTGACAGAGCTCTTACAGCAGTGGCATCTGCCATGAAGCTCATGATCCTGTAAGAGTGTTATACAACAGACTTTAACCTGGAGAACCCTCCCGGGCTTTGTAGACTCGTAACTAGCTTCAATTAGTTGTTGTTGGATTTGAATGAATGGGACTGAAAGCACATCATTAGGAAATACAAAGATCAATGCTTACAAGTTAAACTATGGGCCTTAGGCGGGGTGTACCCTGGACAGTGGCCAGTTAGATGCAGGCCTGACTCAGAGGCCTAACCGCTCTGGAAAAGGTTAATTCTAGGTTTTGACAGAGTTCTGTGCAAGCTCTGCCTAACATAGTCCTAAGACTCCAGCTTGTTGCCTTTAGCTGGTGTAGTAGTTTAAATGTGTGTATTAGCTTAGTTGCTAATTATTGAGCCACATGCTAATGTTCTCCACCATTTCACTGACAGCACACACAGGTCCAGTTGCTAAAGTTAAGTAGGATTTGTGGTGAATGATGAATTAAATCTGAGCATACACTATCAAACTATTGTGGTCCAACACATTTCTTTAACTACTTGTCCTACGTAACACTAAAATTAGGAAATTTTTGTTACAGATCATTTAGCTTACATGCTAATAATAGACGCTAATTGCTACATTACAGTAAACTGCTAAACGTTTACACACTCTCTAATGTTATCTAACGAGGTTCTGATATTACTCACATGTGGCAGAGTGGTTGTCAGTTGCCAAACCTGTCATGATTATTCATAATTTACGATGTTTGGTGGCTAACATTAAACCCTCTATTAAAAATGTATTGTCTTTTAACTCCTGGTACCAGTCGCTCTGTTAACAAACACAAGTATGGTCTATACAATGACTACTATTCTAAAGAGTCAGTTTTGACTCCATACAGACTCAGTCACATAAAGCAGTCATGTGACAGTAAAACCTGTGGCAATTTAGACTAATTTAGAAGAAAGCCCGAGGGCCAACAAAAAATGTCGGCAAGCCGCATTTGACCCCCAGGCCCTAGTCTGGACGCCTCTGTCCTGATGGGAATAAGCAGAAGAAGATGAATAAATGAATTTTGTCTAACTTCGAACACTTTAAATGACCATTGTAGTTTATGGAGTGAGTTTTTATCTTTAGTTTGTTGCTGCCCAAGCCTTTTGTAGATTTCCTTTCTAGCTGTATGTCTAAAGCTTCTACCACTCTGGACGATCAGACCAAAAATATCTGTGATTAACTGACTTTTGCCTTTGTCTGACCTCGCAGGGCAAATCTCAGTAATCCTATTCCTAACTCTATGCTATACAGCAGTGGTTCCCAACCTTTTTTGCGTTGTGTATCCCCTGGGCTCATACCAGAGTACCACTCACTCATCACTCACTTTTTTTTTTTTTTTTGATTTAATACAAATTCTCCTGCATCTTGTTCTTTAAACTCAAGATAAATGGCTGCTTATAAAATAAAAAAATATAACAATATAAACTCCTATTACATTAACTTATTTTACCATATATTTTATAATATATAAATGTATAAATAATAATCGTAAACCAAATAAATAAAAACTTAAACTCATACATTTACTAAAAATGTAATAAAATCATTTAAATAACTCTCTCAACAATCTGTTAAAACCTCAAAATTAGGTAAAAACAAAATTACTTTGAAGTTAGTAACAAGTCAGTAATAAGTAGTTAATAAAGTTCAATAGTTCAACATGATCACAAATATCTTCTAATCATTTGAGAATTAAATTAAGTACCCCCTGCATAATGCCCATGTACCACTAGGGGTCTCCGTACCCCTGGTTGGGAAACACTGCTATACAGTACTTTACGGTCACAGACAAATTGTTTTAGTTTAAGGACTCATTGATCATATAACTGTGAGATTGCTTGTCTCTAATTCAAACTGTGCAACATTTAACTACCAATTTAATACAGTATTAAAGTGGTAGTTAAATGTAGTTAAAGAAAGCATTTAACAGTATTTCAGAATTTGTTTGTAATAAATGAAACACGGGTGTATAAAGTATACAGGACAAAACTCAGACTTGATGATATAGCTTGTATTCTTTCCATTTAAACATTAATATTCAACATCTTTATTAAACAAATTCAACAACAAAAACAAACATTTACAGTATATATACATTAGAATGTTATTTAGTGTGTTTTCTTAATAGCACTTACAAAAACAACTGCTGTCAAAACCATCGTCACGTCCATGGTCCGTGTCTGACCTCTGTTGTTCTAGCCTGTGTACGTTGCAGTCTGGGGCTATTTTTAGGAGCCGTTTGACAGTCTTCACACTTAGCATGCTAATAGCACCTCCGGAGAAGCTGAGGCTTACGGCTTATCTTCACGTAATTCTCCACCACTTCCCCCATCCAGAGTGTTTCTGTCAGGCTCACAGCAGAGGCAGACCCTGGGTGATAAGGCCATTCAGGGTTATCCAGGTCAGTCACACAGTACAGAGGAGTGGACAATGGCTGGAGACTGAAGATTACACCGAAATGAGTGGTGGCCTGGCGATAAATAGCAACATTTCTACTGTATTTTGTGATACAGGTCTGGTTGAGACACTATATTTTGGTACAGGTCAACCCTATAAGAGGATTGCATTTCTGAGAATGACTATTTCATAGCAATAGCAGTCAGCAACAACTTAGATGAGACTTGTTTGGACACTTGTGTGGCTCTCTCTGCATATTTAAAATAACCTATTGCTAAGCCCCGCCTTCGAACACCACCAGCCAATCACAAATTATGTGGCTAGGTAAGACACTTGAACTTTTAGAGTTTAAAACAATAGAAAACCAACAACTTTTTACTTGAAACTCTTAGGGCTCACACAGTGCTTTCTGGATGGAGCTGTGTTAGCGGACACATCTCTTCATGGTTGCAATAGCGGCAGTATGTCTGGACTGGCCTTTCTCGTTGCATAATTTTCAGCTATACTTTTTGCAGATGATGTTTCCCTGTTGGCTTCATCAAACTAGGACTTTGGTTCTCAGCCAAAGAAAAGTGTTCTACCCTCTCCAGGTTGGTGGAGCGTTCGCGCCTGAAGGAGAAGGACTTCAAGGATCTCTGGGTGTGTTTACAAGTGAGCAATGGAGCATGACTGAGAATTAAGCTAGGGATACTCTACACTATCACAGTCAGATTTTGAAAAGACTTGGAGAGCACAACCGAGTGGTTTCAGCAATTTTTTTTCACTATGAAGAAAAGACTGAGAAAGACTGCACCTCATGAGGAATCACACACTACAGGATGTCTCAAACCAACTCAAATTCTCACGCAAACTCTTGAGAGGTCGCTCGGTACACACTACACAAGTGCGTCCCGAGTTGGCCTTGAAATTCAAACATGTTTCGCTGACTGTGAATGAGGTCTGGTCAGGTCTGTTTCCTCCCATGCTAACTTTCCTTGCTGATTTGAGTCTTTACCAATCACACAGATTTCTGAGCCAACTAGCCATGCCGCCATGTCTCCAACTAGGGTTGACTGCTGCACACTCTGCCTGACTGTAATTCCAGGGCAAATTTTGGCAGAAAATCATGTTGTGTGCCCCCCGCTTTACCCAACCCCAGACGAGCGGAAGAGACAAATGGATAGCTAGTCTCATTATACACAAGTTTGGTTAAATGAAGGCTTCATCTCGAGCTGTATTCAGACTATGGTGGGACAAGTTAGGCTCTAGCCACCATATGTAGTAGGAAAAAAGAGTGATAAACCAGATCAAAACACAGGCTGGATCTGCTCTAGGTGAGGGAGGAATGGTCAGAGCTGTGACAGTGCTAGGCTGTGGTAATGATAACCATAGACACAAACACATAAACGCCTTGTTGGTCTGTTGCAACAATTCGGCAAAATCACCGCCAATGGCTGTCCAGGCCAATATGAACTCTAATGACGTAAACTAATGCAAGTTAATGGTGAGTGACTGTGTCTGCGGTTTCCATGCCAACAGTGTTTGGCTCAATCTTTTTTCATTTAATCTGATGCCAGCTCATTAAAATTGAATTTGTGATGATTTATTGATTGATTAAACCTCGGCATAAATTATGGTCTATAACTACTGTGGTCCACCACATTTCTGTAACCCCTGTCCAGCAGAAACCTAGTATTATATTATTTAGCATTTAGCTTACATCCTAATATAAATGCTAAAACTTCTAAAAGTGGATACACTCAGTAATGATTTCTAACCAGGCTCTGATACTACACATATGTGGTCGAGTAGTTCACAGCTATCAAAACAGTCTTAATTATAGTTTGCAATATTTGATTGCTAATGCTAATTGCCATAGGAAGAAACACAGTCTACTGGCTACAGAATTCTGAAAAGGACTAGCTTGGCGACAACATGCCATTAGCCTATGCGGCATCTATATATTAATGTCTATGATGATAACTAACCAACAGAGGTTTAGTTTGACCCATATTGATAATGTTAATCTGTTTACATGTGTAGAGACCACAGTTTTCTGAATGGTTAAACATGTATCCTGCTGTAGTACTGTACATCCAATTGTTTGGTCCTCCTGAAATCAAACTCAAGAGACACCAGACTATTTCTTTGCATAGAATAAAAAATGAAAAGTAGGATGGCTGGTGAAGATTGCAGGGCTTAGCAGTAGGTCACCTGTTGCCATTACATTGTCTTGTCCACTCCTCTTGACAGTGAGTGCCTCAGTTCTTTGCAGCGTGAACAGTGTGCCGGACATTGGGTCTGTAGTGCATGTCGTCGTCTGAATCCTCCGGCTGTGGCTCCATGCAGCTCTGGCACCTCCTCTCTATACGTTTCCTCAGCTGGAAAGTGCGCTCTGTGTTGGAGAAGGTGTACTCCTGCTCCTTCAGCTTGGCGTAGTAGTCGGAGAACTTGTTGAACAGGATGGAGATGGGCATGCCGTTCAGGATGATGCCAAAGGAGATGCAGCCAAACGCCACGCAGCGGCCGAGGTAGGAGACGGGAACCACGTCGCCGTAGCCCACAGTGGAGATGCTCACCTGACGATGGAAAACAGAAGAGGACGTGAGTATGAAGGAATTTCTAGCACTGTATTTTGTTCTGTCACGCCAGCCTTGACACAAAGGCTGCTTTTATAACTTATAAATAATGTATATGTGGAAAACCTCTCTGGGGAGCTGTTACTTTCACTTTGCAGACAACGCTTGGATTAGGTTCCTGTTGCTTTAAGGCCTCACCGTTATGGAGGATTTTTGGACCAGGTCAATAAAAATAAAGCATTTAATAGAAAAACATTGATTATTGATTGATTGATTATTTATTGTATGTGCAGTTTAATTTGTTAATCTTCAAATTATAATAGTAATTGTTAACATATTTCCTACAATATATATATATATATATATTTCCTGTCAATTTAAAACCTAATCTGAACTAATTTTGCCATTAATATTAAATGCACAGGTGCACGGTGGCAGAGCAGTTAGCGTTCTCGCCTCCCAGCAAGGAGGTCATGGGTTCAAACCCCAGGCCGACTATCACACCATCACACAAACTCTCTGGGTGGAGTCTGCATGTCCTCCCCATGTTACCGTGGGTTCTCTCCAGGTTCTCCAGCTTCCACCCACAAGACATGCATGTGTTAGGTGAATTGGTGACTCTAAATTGACCCGAGTGAATGTCTGTCTGTGTCAGCCTTGCGCCAAGCTGGCCCCTGTCCAGAGTGTACCCCACCTACAGCTCAAAGTTACTGGGATAGGCTCCAGTCACCTGCAACCCCTAACGGGAATAAGCGGTAGAAAATGAATGAGTGATAAACTGATTTACAAATGCCCTTTTAAAACGGAAATAAATATTTGAATTACTAATTTTGATTAATAATACAAACTTTAAATTGTAATTTAATTGAGCAATTCCTTATTCCATCTGCAAAAGCATTAGCTAATACTATTGCTAAGTGCTTTAGCTTCTCCATTTAGCTTCTCGTTTTACATTTAATGTGGTCCTTTTGAAACGCGGAGCTCAAAATGACAAATCAATGCAAATGAGCTGTGGACGAGCTCAGAGGAACACTTTTGATTGGCTGATAGAACAGCGCTACTTCTTTGGCGGAGGGATACTCACGCCAGACATCTACTGAATGAATGATGTCGTTTCAGATCTTCTCCTTTCAGCATTTACAGGTTTTACTGTCACACATTTATGAAGATTATCATATTTACAGTGACGAGCTCTTGTCACCACAGAGGCTGGAGTGTTGAAGGTCATTTGGTCATATTCTTGATCAAGTCAGTGCTATCTAAAGCAGCGCACTAATCCAGAAAACAACATTATAACATGATAAAAAGCTCAGAAACGTTTTAGCAGAATATGTTCCCTTTAAAAAAAGTGAATCAAACAATGCATATAAAGACAAACTGTAGTTTTGCATCTCAAGGGGAAAGTACTGCAGATGTATATAGGTCACATGTGAAAACAATGTGTCCAGGTAGGTGCTAGTAGATCCAGTCCTGGTTTTAGCTATCATAAGACAATTAAGCATTTGACTTAGCCATAATGCATACTCCTAATTATTAACCAGTGTTGTAAGTCAGATTAAGAGGACCGCGGGCACATGTACTCTCAGGAACTTACTGCCACTCTTTCTATGTGTTTGGTGCAATCTGACAGCCTGGCCTGAAATGAGTCGTCGCATTACGCAGCATTAGAGCGGATTAGACACACGGGCTCACAGCTGCTGCAGATGAATTAAACCAATGTCTTTAATGAGACAGACACACACAGGGACACTTCTGCTGACTGCATGATGATCAAGCACTATTTGAGCTGGAATAATGGTGGTGTGGAGGCTCTAAAGCAGGCACACATGTACTGTATGCTGTATATAAATATGGACAGAGGTTTAACTGCCTATGAGGTCAATGATAATTTCATGTTGCTCTCAAATTTGATTACAACGCATTTTGGATAGCCATTACAGATGCACCGATACGGAAATCCTGACATAAACCAGAAAGGTGTCTGATGCATCTTTCTGGTTTTGAATCTGTTTGAATCAAATTGTGGGCCTCTGAAATGAACTCAAATCGAATCTTGAGATGCCCTAAGATTCCCACCCCTACTGGATACTAGTGCAGATAGAGAGGAGTGCATCAGGTTAACATTGGCTGACCAGTATCAGTGCCTGCCACCAAATTTGCAAATAAGCAGATGGCAGTCAACCATAGCCAATACCAATACTAATGTAGCCAGTAGCCAGATACAGTAAACCATTCATTTTTGGATAATAACATAAAGAAAGTGCTGAGAGATGAGAGAAAAAAGTTAAGCAATAGTCAGTTAAACACGAAGAATAAGTAAAGTCCATTGGTAAAAGAATATAAATATTTAGCAATATTGACATGCTTCCAAATCCTAATATTATATTGTTAAATTATGGTTTAATTAATAATGTCATATCAACTTTGTCATTGCAATGTTGCTCTCTGTGTGTTTGCACATATAGTATGTACTAATAGGGCATAGTAGTGACATTTCTTTAACGACTCTACAGCCTACAGGAATTTAGCTGATGAGGGGGAAGTAACACATTATTTTATTATATTTAAGTCGTAAATATATTACATCAGGCTGCTTCATCTACAGTGGAGCCTTGAATGAAGGAGCTCTGTGCTCTGCTGTGACTCCCTCACACCATCATGTGTAGTGCTGCTGAATCACTCTGTCACACCCACACTGGGCCGTCTCAGTGCATTCTTTTTCATTTCGATTGACTCAGTAGTGTTGGGTCATGTAACATTTTGCATCTGGAGAAACATTTACTACCTGACCTTAAAAAACCTTGCAACTATGTTTGACATTGTTACTGCAGACTCACCGCGGCCCACCACCAGGTCTCAGGGATGCTGCTGAAGGGCGTCCCGGGCTGGTCCGTCTCCACAGAGTGCATCAGGGCGGAGAACGTGAAGATCCCCATGGCAATGAACAGGAAGAGGCAGCAGACCTGACGAACCAGAGGAGATGATGTGGTAACTGCTGGAAGGGCAGGCTGCAGACACACTGCAACCATCTAATGCAGTGGATTCCAATCTTTTTCCATGAAGCTTTTGTCCAAAGTGATTCATTACAATGTATGTATTGTATCTCAAAATTACACAAATTATTTGTCCAATAAGAAAACTAAACTGCCCATGCAATATTCTTGTAAAACCACTACCATTTAGAATACAGTGATAACATTTAGACAAAAACTTAACCCTTATACTCCCATTTTAAAAAGTGACGTTGCTCCTGTTAAGTGACAAAAGTGTGTCCGTCACAAAACATCATAAAAATTTATATGTTCATACTGAATTATTTTAAATTTTTTAACCCTTTTTATGCCAGTGTATGTAATACCATCTAATTTGTTTTAGTGAAAAACAGACACAAAAAATGAAATATTTTTAAT
Organism: Bostrychus sinensis; assembly: GCA_020698575.1. NCBI lineage: Eukaryota > Metazoa > Chordata > Actinopteri > Gobiiformes > Eleotridae > Bostrychus > Bostrychus sinensis. Next base: position 29,387,281 of record CM036256.1, read on the forward strand.
ATTTTCACAAAGTGGACTTTTCTAGGGGAGAATTTTAAAGCCTTTGGTACATCAAAGTTCACCAACATTTATTTTTTAAGGATAATTTTTCCTGTGCTATGTAGAATCTAAAGACCAACTCCCATTAGAACCCATTAAAACAGGTTGTACTTTTTTGTTACTACAAAAAAAAAAAAAAAAAAAAAAAAAAAAAAAAAAATCCCAAACCCATCCAAATCAATGTTGTTGGTAATCATTCACATACTAAAGCCTGTAAAAAGCTCCCCTAGAAAAATTCACTTTGCATTAAGAATATTGAAAATATTTTATTTTTTGTGTGTGTTTTTAACCAAAAAAATAGATGCTATTACATTTACTGGCATAAAAAGGGTTAAAATTCTGAAAACAATTCAATATTTGGTATTTATGATCAGGGCAGAAGTTCATTCAAAGATTTATGAAAAAAATGTATGCATACTATTTATATGATGTTTTGTGACAGGGACTTTTTTGAGACTTAACAGTAGCAACATAACAAATTGTGAGCGTAAAATTTAAGTAATATTAGCTTTGTGTTTAGAATATTAAAAGGAGTGATAAAATACACACCAGAGGCAAATTTCATAGAAAAAGTAAAAAACCACTACAAAGTTATAAAAAAAAAGGGATTTTTTTTTTTTAAAAGGACACTTATCCTCATTGGGGCACAAGAGTTAAACCATTAATGCCCTTAAAATTATTTGGATGATTATGTTCCCAGAGGCCATCAAAAACTACAAACCCCACTTTTAAAGATAAAATTATGAGATGAAATAAAATAAGATTGTTTGCAAGATTGTTGTGGACAAAAAAAAACAAAAAAAAAAACAAATAAAATTTAAACTAAGACAAGACCAAGTAAAATAAGTCAGAGACAAGGGCCAGACCTTTAGAAAGAAGTCTTACATAACAACTGTAGTACTTTTTCATCAGTGCATGTGGTTCTGTGTGTGAGGCCTGTCCCTGTCAGATACTGGACAGGTCAGATTACATAAAGAGGACCTTTTCATTGCCAAGGTCAGTGAGGCCATGCCAGGTGACCAGCCATTCCAGGATGTCACTGTGTCCAGCCAGCTTTCACTCCACTACATACCTGCAGCGGTTAGAAATGTTTTATAGCAGCAAAAACTATCCTTAAAGTGAATATGAGCAGTATATATTTTTGTATATACTTCATAAAATTTACCCACATGTGTGCCAAGATATGATGTAAATATGTTTAAATCAAATAATAGTTTTACTGATAACAATGGTACAGTTGAGTTATTAACAATTAAAAATATAATTTACATACTGGCCAAGCTGTTTTTGTTTACATTTTTTGTTTTGTTCTAAACCTGCATTGCTGATCGTCCAATCAGAAAAGAGACCATTGTTTTGATTTAGACTGCACTGTTACTATTGTTTTTAGTTCAATATGAGTGCATGCTGCTTACAAAAACTTTAAGGCTGTACAATATTAAAGACATGTTCAATATGCATTTGTACAAGCGTTTTTAATGTAAAAATGTGTCTCTGAGCTGAGTACAGACAGTTCCCCAGTTCATACTGTCGCTGTGTCCTTGGGCAAGACACTTCACCCATCTGGTCAGTATGAATGTGTTGTGTGATTGTGTGTTTAGTGGTGGTTGGAGGGGCCGCAGGCGCACATTGGCTGATATGTCTCTAAGTTCAGGTTTGTTTATATAAATTTTTTCCTGTGCAACACAATTTAAAGCACTTTACATGGAGTTAAACATTAGAAAGAATAAGTGATTAAGTGAAGTGTGCAATAAAAATATGCTCAAAAGGAGGATATAATTGTCCTTGGACATTAAAAATACTATACATGCTGTAAAAAAACTGGTCATAACCTATGTATCAATTCTTTTTCTTGACCACACCAGAAACAAGCCTCATTTTCTATTACTTTTTTCCCTATTCAAACAGTAACAGAAGTTATCTAGGTATCTGCAGTTGTCTATGTTCCCACAGCCCTATTTTCCCACAGCCCTATGTTCTCACAGCCCTATGTTCCCACAGCTCTATGTTCTCACAGCTCTATGTTCTCACAGCCCTATGTTCTCACAGCCCTATGTTCTCACAGCCCTATGTTCTCACAGCTCTATGTTCCCACAGCCCTATGTTCTCACAGCCCTATGTTCCCACAGCCCTATGTTCTCACAGCCCTATGTTCTCACAGCCCTATGTTCCCACAGCCTTATGTTCTCACAGCCCTATGTTCTCACAGCTCTATGTTCTCACAGCTCTATGTTCTCACAGCCCTATGTTCTCACAGCCCTATGTTCTCACAGCCCTATGTTCCCACAGCCTTATGTTCTCACAGCCCTATGTTCCCACAGCCCTATGTTCCCACAGCCCTATGTTCCCACAGCCATATGTTCTCACAGCCCTATGTTCCCACAGCCCTATGTTCCCACAGCCCTATGTTCTCACAGCTCTATGTTCCCACAGCCCTATGTTCTCACAGCTCTATGTTCCCACAGCCCTATGTTCCCACAGCCCTATGTTCTCACAGCCCTATGTTCCCACAGCCCTATGTTCCCACAGCCCTATGTTCTCACAGCTCTATGTTCCCACAGCCCTATGTTCTCACAGCTCTATGTTCCCACAGCCCTATGTTCCCACAGCCATATGTTCTCACAGCCCTATGTTCTCACAGCCCTATGTTCCCACAGCCATATGTTCTCACAGCCCTATGTTCCCACAGCCCTATGTTCCCACAGCCCTATGTTCTCACAGCTCTATGTTCCCACAGCCCTATGTTCTCACAGCTCTATGTTCCCACAGCCCTATGTTCCCACAGCCATATGTTCTCACAGCCCTATGTTCTCACAGCTCTGTGTTCCCACAGCCCTATGTTCTCACAGCCCTATGTTCCCACAGCCCTATGTTCTCACAGCTCTATGTTCCCACAGCCCTATGTTCTCACAGCCCTATGTTCCCACAGCCCTATGTTCTCACAGCCCTATGTTCTCACAGCCCTATGTTCCCACAGCCCTATGTTCTCACAGCTCTATGTTCTCACAGCTCTATGTTCTCACAGCTCTATGTTCTCATAGCCCTATGTTCACACAGCCCTATGTTCCCACAGCCTTATGTTCTCACAGCCCTATGTTCCCACAGCCCTATGTTCTCACAGCTCTATGTTCCCACAGCCCTATGTTCTCACAGCCCTATGTTCCCACAGCCCTATGTTCTCACAGCCCTATGTTCTCACAGCCCTATGTTCCCACAGCCCTATGTTCTCACAGCCCTATGTTCTCACAGCTCTATGTTCTCACAGCTCTATGTTCTCATAGCCCTATGTTCACACAGCCCTATGTTCCCACAGCCTTATGTTCTCACAGCTCTATGTTCCCACAGCCCTATGTTCTCCCAGCCCTATGTTCCCACAGCCCTATGTTCTCACAGCCCTATGTTCTCACAGCCCTATGTTCTCACAGCTCTATGTTCTCACAGCTCTATGTTCTCACAGCCCTATGTTCCCACAGCCCTATGTTCCCACAGCCTTATGTTCTCACAGCCCTATGTTCTCACAGCTCTATGTTCCCACAGCCCTATGTTCTCACAGCCCTATGTTCTCACAGCCCTATGTTCCCACAGCCCTATGTTCTCACAGCCCTATGTTCTCACAGCCCTATGTTCCCTCATCTCTATGCTCTATGAGATGTGGGAACATAGGGCTGTGGGGACATAGTGCTGACCCCTTGGTGCTTCACTTTGGAACAGGAAACTAGGGTGTTCTGGGGCTTAAAGGGGTCTGTTGTCCTGGGCCTCAGGGTCAGAGGGGCCCAGAAATGGTCCCTCTTCTTATATTTTCTATTATAAGGGGGCCCATGTGAAGCCTTCTTGCCCCGGGTCCATGTGTATATTACTGTGTTTTGACTGAATAATCTCCCTTACCTGCTCGGAGCACTGGCGGATGGTAAACCCAAAGGCTCTCATGCCTGTGGAGTGTCGAGCCAGCTTCAGGATACGGAAGATACGCATCAACTTCACCACTTTGAGCACTTTGCTAACTTTACTGACCCTCGACATGGTTTTCAGATCTTCCTGAGCACTCAAGTCCTCAGCATCTATGAAAAACGTCTCAAACATAATCTGTAAAAAATACGGCATCACCGCCACCAGGTCGACAAAGTTCAGCGCACTTTTTACAAACTGTTTGATGTTGGACGTGGTCACCAAACGCAGAAAGTACTCCACAGTAAAGAAAAGTATAGACGAGATCTCGACCCATTCCATGTACGTTTTCCCACCGAGTGTGTAGTCTCTAAGTTCTTTGACGGTGTTCATAGTCATGGCAACAATAGAAATGAGCACAAAAAGGCTAGAGAAGACTGCAAAAGCTTTGGCTGCCAGTGAGGAGTAAGGGTTCTCCATCAGGTCCCAGAGAGACTTCCGAAAGTCACCGAGGAACATGTTCTCGTAGCTCTCTTCGTCCTGGTGGGGCTTGATCTCATCCACCAGCTCCTGGTTCACCTTCAGCTTCTCTCGGATGTCGTCCACTTTCTCCTCAAATAAAATGCGGCAACACCTACAAAAAAGACATTTTATCAATAAGAGGTACTCGGACAATTCAGGACCAAAACCTGCAGCTACAAGGTTAACAGTCACAACACTGGCTCATTGTCAGGAGATTTAAGGGTTTCAGGGTATAACATAGGTTATATTATAAATGATCCACTTGACTTTAGATATTGTGGAATTTTTATTTATGAAAAATATATTTTAGATGAATACTTTGTGTCTTTTTTTTTTTTTTTTTTTGCGAGTTGGATGTGAATTTGGCAACAAATCAAATCAATACTGGTTTTACAAAAAAAAAAAAAGTCACCCACTCGAATTTGCCTCTATTTAGTACATTTTTGAAAGCTAAGTCTGCTGTTTATGGCTGTGTAATGTTGCAGACATGTTTGTTGCAAAAAACATCCCCACAATACAGTAAATCCTGTTACTTCTTAAATTTATTATTCATTTTGAGAATTTGAATGCAGAACTGGAGATACATATTTTACCTTCAGAGTTTCAGAGAGTAGTACTGATTGTTGTTCTTTTGGCAGCAATCTTGGTATGAAAGGTTTTTCTCAGTGGCATTAAAAAGTCTTAAAAAGGTCTTAAATTTCACAAGAAATATCCTGGAACTACCCTGATGTTTCCCCCTTAAAAACAAATGTGGAGTAGTATTTATTTACATTCACACATGTTTGAGTAATTCTGTATGCTGAGGCGCTGTCCTTTTCAAGACCTGAAAATGCTTGTTCTCACAGCTCTACATTGACACATGAAACCAGGAAGTGCTCCTGTGCGTTTCTGAAGCCCATACACCGTATGACATATTCTGATGATTTCAGTGCTTAAATTGCTGTCACTACAAAGCAGTCAGCTCATTTGTCTATCTGTTAGCGTCACATTGCTAATAGCCATGCTAAATAGCCATTGTATTCTCTGTGTAGTCCCCACCATTGCCAGCAGGAAGCGTCAGACACCTAATCCAAGTGTTCTCTGCAAAGTGAATGTGTGAACATTTTCCATACATATACATTATTTTAAGTTATAAAATGTGAAATACTAATGCAAAGGTCTCTAAAAGTATTTCAAAAAAGCCTAAACAAAGCCTAAATTATCAGTTTAATAACTTCATAACAACAGCGTAATTTGACTAAACAGCACTATCCAAAAGCCTCTAGAGCCACTTCTGCTCTTCAAACATGGCTGCCATTTACAGCAATTCTCAACTAAGATTTTTCTGAGTGCCACCTTTATATATGGAAATAAAATACCATAAAGTACCATAAATAAAATATATAGGACTGAAAGCTTATGGTGGTTTAGTTGACTCATAAGTGAAGGACAGCTCAGTCTAAAATTGTATTTGTCATTAGTTGCATGCCGTTTTTGCATCAATAAAGCTGGCCTCATTTATTTCTAGATAACTTTTATTTTTCATTTGAATCAGGATAACAGTGCTCATTTGGGATAACAATGTCCCTATTCTGGGCCTGACTTTGGTCGACTACAGCCCTAAAAATATGTCAGCCCCAAAGTCTAGTCTAATAAAAATGACAAGGCCAACATTTTGTAATTACAGTATATGTGTAATGGTTATTTCATCATACAGTATATAAGTCTTGATTACTTTTTTTTACCTTATTTTTTTTTAATGAAAACATCTCATGTATTAAGCATATGTCCAAGAACAAAACATTAAGTACAGTAATAGTAACTTTTTCCTGCAGAACTGTCTGAGGTCTGAGTCACAACAGGAATATTGTCTGACAGAAGAACTAAGGCATTTTTCATAGTAAAATCTCCAGGTTGCTATAGTCATATTTCATAATGCAGTTTCTCAGCAGATGACCCACACTGAATTAATGTCTTTCTGTCTGTGTTTTTTAGCTACCATGTTATGTAGTGGAACAACAGTATGATGCTCAACCATCTGTACCCACACAGACTTTTATAGCACTTATTGTATAGAGCCTCTTTGCTAATGCTTTAAACATGAGCCCTCCTAGATGGTTCTGTGTAGCTCTGTGTGGAGCAGGCCAGGTTAAAGGTGTTTATTGCACACAGACACTGGACATTGGTTATTTGCACTTAATTGAGAGAACACTATCAACATACTGTACATCTGTTACCTGCAGTATACTCAGTGACTACACGTCACCAATCTGCACTGCTGCCATGTTATAGTCATTATCTTTGCACTGTACTATACATAGACTACTCAATGCACTTGCGCTACACTTGATATGCTTGCTTCTACAATCTATGATCTACATGGAGTCAGCTCTATGTTACCACAGACCTATGTTTCCATGTTTCTAAGATTTAAACATATAAATTAGGCCCTATATGTTCCTATGGCTCTATGTCCCCACATTTTAAAATAGGATCTATGTTCCCACTGCCCTTTGTTCCCACATTTCAAAATTAGGCTCTCTGTTCCCATGTTTCTAAGGTTAATGGTTGGGGTTAAACATGCACCATTTACTGGAAAATAAAATAGAAATGTGGGAACATAGGGCCTTGGGAACACATGCTGATAACAGGTTCAGATGGTTCCTACATGTTTAATAACTAAATTGTGATGCTGCCATCTGTCAGTCGACTGTAACTGATTCATTATAGCAACAATAACAATAATAAGTCATTGTCTTTGGCAGTGTATGGATTGAGTAGGTAGATGTAGGCAGCGGTCTTTGTCTCACCTTGGAGTATCCTTGAGCCGCAGTCCCCAGAACGACATCTCCTCCTCAAAGTTGATGGGGCAGAGGCTATCCATGACCCACAGCACGTTACTGCAGTAGAAGTGGAAGATGTAATGAAAAAACATTGGGTCCCTGTCAAAGAAGAACTCGTCGTTCTGAACATTGTAGTCATCACAGAGCGTCAGCCTCTTCACCGGATCCTCACACAGGGCAAGGACTCCAATACGACTTTTGGGATATTTCAGAACCAAATGTTTGGGAATGTGAAATACTTTCCCGCCAACGTTTAAATTGACAATGTTGGACTTCCTCTGACTTGGTTTTTGCTCTTTTCCTGTCTTGTCCAGATTGTCCATAGAGGTCCATGGTTTTACAGAACTTTCCTGGGAAAATGGGAACTCGGGTGACTGGTCTTCTGCGCTCGACGTAAAACTAAATTCCCGTTTAATGGAAGCAAAAAGACTAGACCGACGCTTTTTCAGCACCTTCAACTTGGGCTTCATAGCAACCGCCATTTTAAAGTTTAAGTTTCCAACCTAACTCAATTTTTAAAAAAATCTAGTTAACGTCCAAAATATTCCAAATAATTCAAGTCAGCATTGTGCTCAGAAAATAAGAAAAGCAAGGCTAAAACAAAGTGAGAAGTAATAGCCTGCGGCGCTTGTCTCTCGTGCAAGCAGATCAAGTGCTGGAGTCTCCTCACTGATTCGCTAATCCTATTGCTGTTCTTTCTGTCCGAACGCAAGTTAAAAATACTGTTCACAGGGATTAGCGTTGTGGTTTAAGGCTTTGAGCGAGGAGAGAGTGGTGCTGAGATGACAGCGCAGCACTGCTAACGAGGCTAACGCTTAAGCTGTGCACACGGGACAGGCATACTAACGTTAGCTTGAGGAAGGCTACACCTGTGGAATTAATGGGCCTTGTGAATGTGCTCTGAACCTGGAAAATCAAAGGAATTTTTCAAATGAAGTTTCCACAGTAAAGCTTTAGCATTATTTGTTTACAACTCATATCTCTTTGGCTAGCTTATTCTTAACCTAAAGACACTAGAACCCTTTTCTTGTGCCCCTGCTTGAAGACAACATGCCCAAAAATAAAATAAAATTCCTTGGTCTACATGAATAATCTTCATATCCATAAAAAGGTAACACTTTTGATATTTCTAAGTGATGTGTAATCACCAACATATGTCAGTGGATCAGAGTAAATAAACATAGAACATAGACAGATATAAAAATAAAAAAAAACATTTCCGCCTAATAAAAGGTAGTGTAGAGTGTACATGCCCAGCTTAATGATGCAACTATAGTCTAAAAACCTCTAGAAGCCCACAGCAGAGCTCCTGAGCCTTTACCAGGGCCAAATGTGATAATGCAGATAAAGTGAAGAAAGGTCAAATTAAAGAGGTTTTAGTACAGACAGGTTTAGGCGCTATCCCTATTTAGCATAATTATGCAAATTTTATGAATTTTTGCTAAAGTCCAGTTTAGTTGCTTGTTGTTGAAACAGTGTTTAGTTTAGGGAGAAAATTGTTATCATGGGCTTTTAGCCAAGCTTCTACTGGTTATGTGCATCTGCTGCATGATCATTTTACTCATTGTTTACCTTCCATAATATGATGTAGTTTCATAGTGCATGCCCTAGAACCCTAACTGACCCATTTTTGGGCCTGCTAGGGTTCAAAGGAGTCATGAATAACCTATAGCTGTCAGGTGCCTTGAGTTATGGACCTCAGTGTTAGCCACAGTAGCCTACAGGTTATTATCTGATTAGGTCTATTTTATTTGAATAAGTGTTGCTGTCTACCAAATAAAAAGAACAGGTTTTAATTAGGAGCTTATGCATTTTCCTATATTATGCTTTTTTAGGCTTTTTGAAATAATTTTAGCCACTTTTGCATTAGCTGTTTAATTTTTTATGATTCAAAATAATGTAGGCCTATATGTATGCAAAATGTCTTCTTTTGGGGAGCTGTTACTTTGACTCAGTGGTGGAAGAAGTACTCAATATCTTTTCTTAAGTAAAATTACAGATAAAGGAGCAAAAATTTACTTAAGTAAAAGTGTCACCTTAAAATTTCAACTCAAGTAAAAGTATAAAAGTACACACTTTCAAGAATACTTGCAAGTAAAAAAGTAAATATGTATTTTGCACAGAATCCATAACTCATTAATGTGTTAAATGTGAGAGATTTTACTGAAAACCTGTGCTGATATCTAATGAAATGAACAAAGTGGTGCAGTAGAAGAGACTGAGTCTGTCGCTGTGGTCTTCTGTGTTTATTATTCTGATGTTTCTAAAGGAGCACTACTTTACTGCATCTGTTATCTTTAGGTACTGTGTATAATGAGGGTAAGACAAAAACACATGACTTTGAAACTAAAACTCAAAATACTTTGTATTTCAAATCAACTCATAAATGTAGTGGAGTAAAAATAAAAGTACTAGATTCATAAAAATAAGTAAGGTAACTTACTACTTTTACTTTGTTACATCCACCACTGCTTTGACTTTGCAGAGAATCCTTGGATTAGTCTAGTCTAGTTTGTGAAACACTATAATAAAGCCCAGATGAGGTCTCAGAGTCTCATTTTTTTCAGAGATAAGATTACTTCTATTATGCTCCTACTGACTTTATTAGTCCTTTTAGGGGGTCCCTTTTTTCAAGGAGAGATTTGGAAAAAAGTGAAATGGTCCAGGGCCAAATGTCACTCTTGGGGATGTTACAAAACTGAAAGCACAGTTGTGTTTTCATTGGTGAAACAGTTATAATAGTAGTACAACCAAATGAAAAGCAGTCACACAATTAGTCTAACACAGTGTTTCCCAACCAGGGGTATGGGGACCCCTTTGGGTACATGAGCACTTTGCAGGAGGTACTTAGAATTATGTATTTCATCATTTGACAGAAAATATTTTCAGCCTTTTTATATCAAAACTATTGAAACTTATTAAAGCCTATTTCAAAGGGGAGTTATTAAAATGATGATGATTATTTTTGATCAGTTTTTCTTATAGTAAATTTGTAAATTTGAACATGAAATATTTAGTAGAACCCTAATTTAATAGTTTATATTGTTATTTTAAAGGCTTTTTTTTATCTTGAATTGGACAAACCAAAAAAATGTTGGAGAATTAGCATTTAATATAAACTAAGAATAAAATGTCTCAATAAACCCAGATGACCACTTTAAAAAAATAAAATAAATAACATGTATGAGTGAGCAGGTACTCATGGTATGACAAAAAGCCCAGGGGGTACATGACACAAAGGTTTGGGAACCACTTGCTAAACATAACCTCAACCTGTACACTGGTCAGAGTGATGAGACGAGACTGCACCAAGGTCCTAAATGGTGCTATGTGACCATGCATCATTTACCAAGGCAGCCACACAAACCACCATTGTGCCACACATGCTGCAATTGTAAAACAGAACTGGCATGTTTGACCATAATATTTCATATTTAACTGTTAAGCAATTTTGATAAGATTATTGTCTCACCATGTTCCAAGAAGACACACTATTGTTCTGTATTTGGTTTGTCAAAGTCTATTACTGTGAACATAACTATCACATTTGGACTAGTTTTACAGCCATATGTGTCTTGACTAGAACGTTCCATTTAGCCAAATTGAGGAAAAATAAATTACATGGGCAAATACAATATATATATTATTTGTTGTTTTTTTTTTTTTTTGTTTTGTTTTTTTTTTAATTAGCAATATCCATTTACAAACTCGCAGTGTGAGACTGTATAATGCATCCATTGCAAAGAGAACAAAAGCATATAAACATAACAAGGCCTGACATTTGTATAAATAACGTCAACCAGCAGCTTACTCTCAATATAGCTAAGAAACACAAGATACTTTTTTTTTCAAATATATTAGTATAAAGTTTTTTTAAATACTATTGTTAAAAAGTAACATTTTATTCTGAAGCTTTCATTCTCGATATATTCCGGTTCCGACCCACGTGACTTCCTTTCCTGTCTACGCTTCAACATGGACGCCAGCCGCGTGCAGCCTATCAAGCTCGCTAGAGTAAGAAAATAGGTTTTTTGGCATATTTCCTAAACTATTTCTGGATATATCTGTGCAGTAATGTGTTATGTGTGGATTTCGACCAAAACCTCTGAGCTAAGTCCTGTTTTATTTGTTGTAAGAGTAAACTATCGTGTCTCGTGCTGGCATTCATCATGGAGGCCGTTCATGCGCTGCAGTTAGCGAACTCCCTTCAGCGCGAGACCACACGTGCTCTGGCTTTAGATCTGGGTCATTTTCTAAACTCTAATGGTGAATGAATTAAACCTGTTGTACCTTTGTTTCAGGTGACCAGGGTTCTGGGCAGAACCGGTTCCCAGGGACAGTGTACACAGGTAAGCTAACGTGGCTAATGAAGCTAACGTGAGCCCTAGATTTAAAGCAGGTGCCCCTTGATATAAAGACGTTTAGTACTTATTGTCAGTGTTACAGTCTTAACCTTTTGCATGGATCTTTACAATATAATAAACTGTCCTAGTAAACAAGTAAAATTAAGTTAGTGGATATCTTAAATGTAACCACAAAAGCTTCATTGTTCACCTGTTTATTTTTCTTCTGAAATGTTTTATAAAGCTGATATTGTGATCTAAAGATCCACAACAATGCAGTGTTTCCCTTTAATTCAGACCATAGTCTAGTTTTGGCCCCATAGCTGAAAACTGAAGAGCCCCCACCAAATTTCTTGAAATGCATGGAACTTATATCGGTGCCCCTTATATAATATCAGGGATACACATAAATTCAAAGTCATAAACCATCTTTTTTTTTTTTTTTCTTTTTAAGCTAAAGATTTTTGGAATTGTTTAAGAATTTTATGTTTAATTTGCCCTAACTCTACAATGGTGCTGTACCTTTACTCTACTGTACAACATAACAATTATTAGTATTTCTTTCAATTTTGACCATAATGCCAATTAACAACAAATGCCCCTAATATATACTCATTTAACAAAATTATAGCCACTAAAATATTATGTATAATGTGGTGGTTGGAACATTTTGACACCAATATTATTAAATTAAATTAATAGAATGCAAAATAAGAATTTAAAGCTCAACTGCCTAAATTTTTTTTTTTTTTTTTTTTTTTATGTTTAGAGATAAAACGCTTCTCACTGGATCTGAAATAGTTTGGGGGAACAAAAAACAACTCAATAATAAATAAGTGGGAAACCCTGCTATGTGGTTTCTTATTGATATTAAAGGGTGGTTGAGGTTGACATGTTTTAGTTTTGTTTAAATCCATAATTTTTCCGTATCATTATTGTCTGTCTTGTGTGTCTCAGGTCCGTGTTGAGTTCATGGACGACAGCAACCGGACCATCATCAGAAACGTGAAGGGCCCGGTCAGAGAGGGAGACGTGCTCACTCTGCTGGAGTCTGAGAGAGAGGCCAGGAGGCTGCGATAGGTAACACATCCTGACACTTTCTCACCTTATTTGCTTATCAGGCCTTTTTTCTTGAGGCATTCAAGTCTCAAAAGCTGTTTTTTGTGTTACGAAAGCCATATTCCAAATTTGCTTCTCATAACTGGTAGTCAGCGTAATTTCTGCCTGAAATGCTGGTGTTAAATCAACAGACTTCACATTGCAGCAAAAGCCTAAAGTAACGTGAAAGTGAATTCTCCATAAAACTGCCTTTCTGAGACAAGTTGGTGTTCTTGTAACCCATTTTCAGGAAAATGTACATAATTAAAATAATTTTTGGCTGAAGAGATGTCAGTATTATACTTGCTTTCGTTTGGCCCAATTTTTATTGTTTAACTGTTTTCTCCTGCAGTTGTCCTGGAGCTGTGAGGTGCCAGTCCAGTGCCATGGAGCAGAAGATGTCTTCATTTGCAGTGGCCTACATCTCAATTGTTCATGTTTGCAAATAAATTTGGTTGTTAACTAAGTCATGCACTCTATGGTTGTGATTTAACTTGTTCCAACAGCCAAGTGGGATATTTGTCACATACAGGTGTACATAATAAGTTCATTTCAAAGTGACAAATGCAGTATTCTAGTAAGAATACACAGAATGAACAATTTCAAGCATTTGTTTTAAAGTTAAATATTCCTCATGATATTTTTCTGTGTATTTTTGGCATACACAATTCCTCATGTATATACCTGTATACAGGATTGCAGTATGGCCTTAAAAAGTTTTAATATTAAAATGTTAAGGCAATAAAGTCTTAAATTTGCCAAGATGCAGAGTATTAGGTCTTAAATACATTTAAACTGGTCTTAATTATGTCACATTTGCTGCAACTACCTGTTTTCATAAGCTCATTCCTCTTATATGCTCAAAGGCTCATTACTGTCCAAGCTCAGATCTTTTACCAAGACCAGAATGTTTTGAGCCACTTGCACATTTTTATACACTGCGTGCTCATGAGATAAGTCTTAATTTTCTTAAACTATGGTCATGAAAAAAAGTATTAAATTGAACTTTGCAGAAACCCTGTGCATAAATTATACAGATTCTCAGATAACAGACTTGGATCTATCTAGACGTGTCGTAAGCAGCGAGGTTCCCTTAGAGTCTGGTGATGAGCTTTCCAAAATGTATCATGTATCATTAGTGCTAATATTGCCCTGTTGAAACCAGAGATGATTTATACAGCTTGGAAATACTTGACCTGTTCTACATTGTGTCCACCAGATGGCAGCAGTACTCTTTCCCTGTTCGAAATGGTTTGTCTCCGTCATTCTGATAATGTTAATGGCACCCATTTTCTAATTTTCTTCACCGTTTGAGTTGACTATTAAATCCACAATTTAAGTATTTTTGTTCACTTTGAGGGTTTATCACAAAACCCCTTATTTTGTCTGTGAAGACTCTCAGGCATACAGGCAAAGTGAATCACAACTAAACATTTAAAAACAAGTCATGTGGACTTCATGTGGTAAATTGAGCCCATATATATAATTTAATTTTATACTTAATGAACAAATGTGGGTTTCTCTGAGCATATCCCACCTAAACACTATTTAATTGCAGACCAAGCAACCCATTCCTGTTAGTGAAATGGCTGGATCCCCAAAAATTATATTTTCATAAAAAGACTTAAAATAGGTGTGTTTTTAGTCATCTGAGGAGAATACGGTGCTGAAAGTGGACATTATAATCCCATACCTCAATACTCCTTTGTGAAGTATGTGAATAGCTATGATAGCCCTTCAGAGACATAATACTGTATTGCTGTTTAAAGGTCCCATGTAATGCTTTTTTCAGGCTTTTTGAAAAAGAAAATATGGGCACCTCTGCATTGGTATTTCATGTTTAATTAAAATATAGTATTTTAAGTAAAAAAAAAATGAAATACTAATGCAAAGGTGTCCAAAACTTTCAAAAAGACTGAAAAAGTATGATAATTATATTAAATGAATATTTAAGATGTATTGAAGGAAACACAACATGCCCTCTCTGCTAACTCACCCCTGTTGGCTCTTCAAAATATATCACAGCACAATAATAATTCATATATCTTCCATAATTTATCTCTTACATTGAACTTTAACATGGCACACAGATAGTTACACATTATTTGTTATCATTACTTTTGATATATTCATAGTTTTGTTATTTACAGTTTCATTGTACTTGCACCTTCTTCCCTTTTGCTCCACAGAGTTCAGCCAAGGCGCTGTATCCTGGATCACTTTGATGTTAAGCCTATTTTCTTCAAACAAGTCATATAAGTCCTTGTACTGTTGTGTAAAATGTGTTGAAATATTACATTTGCAACAGTGTGGCTAAACATAGAAATCTAAGTCCTCTACATACTGTGTTTGTTACATATTTAAGTGAAGATAAGGTGTTTTTGTGTTTGAGGTATTTGGCTGGATTCCAGGCTGAGCTGCATGTGGGACCCAGGAGTGGTTTGAACAGGAAAGCGGGTCACTTCTGTAACTGGGTAATACAAAGTTTAACTTTCCTTCTCTGATTTAGTTTACAAAGACAAAAAAATGACCCATTGATAAGAAGTAAATATTTTTGAGTAAAAAAAGTCAGAAAAACTGTTCTGCTCTATTTAGAGCCAATGCCAAGAGATTTAAAGTGAAGAGTTGTTTTTGGTGGCCTCTGGAACAAGTGCAAATCTAACATAGCTCTATCTTATTTGTGGTTTAATAGACCCACAAATAAGGTCTATGGTTGCATGAGGTTGAACCTTTGTACGTTCTCTTTTCTGAACAAAGCTTCTTGTTACAAGCTGTAAGTTCTCCAGCCCACAACTCGGTGTAGCAACAAAGTTTAGTTTGACCACATGAGCACAAAATGTAATTACAATAATACCTTAATGGTTCCACCACCTTGATGCCTGAAAATTATTAAAATAATAAAAGATTAAATAATAATAATATGTTTAATTATTTTAATAATAACAACAGTGGTGCTCCTCTCATTTTGGCTAGTAACACAAATACAAATACTAGCCTTTTTGGCCATTTCAATTTTATGCATAGACCAACCCGGCTATATGTATCTTAACTTTAGAGGAGGTTGGGCCTGAATTTATGTTCCTCTGCCTTTAAAAGATGCCACATGCACAGAGATACAATTTATTTTTTAAAGTACAAGTAAACATGTTTTAAATATTTTATTACTCCCTGTCTATACACAAAACCAAATTTTACTTTTCTTATTGTACTAAAATATGCACAAAAACATAACTAATGAAACTGTGGGTAGTATAAACAATAAGTGGCTAGTAACGTTTGACAAAGAGTAGCCAGGTAAATGTCAAGCCCTGGTCCCCTCACAGCAAGAAGGTCCCAGGTTCAATTCCTGGACCAGCAGGTGGGGCCTTTCTGTGTGGAGTTTGCATGTTCTCTTCCTCCAGGTAGGTGCTCCTGACCAGGATCCTGGGTCAAGAGCTGAAGAAGGGCCCCTGGGCACTGCACAGTGGTCACCCCAGCGTCATTGAAGAATGGGTCAAATGCAGAGGACAAATTTCCCTGTGGTGACAATAAAGTCTACCTTATCATTTATTCAGTGAGACTATTAAATGCATCAGTTCACCTGTGCCTGTCTCTGGAAATAAGCTGAGGTAATGTGAGACAGGTAAGATAACCACTCTGCCACTGCACACCTCCAGGAACCATATGACTAATAAAAGCTTTTTAAAGTTTGAGTCATTAGGGCTGAAAGTCTTCCAAACCTGAATGTGAACAAAAGCAAATCCACCCAATGAGAGGTGTGTGTGTGTGTGTGTGTGTGTGTGTGTGCGTGCGTGTGTGTGTGTGTAACAGTTGGCAGCAGTAGGAGGTAAACATGTTTATCTGCTGGTAGTGTGCCACAGACCTTTTTAAATCACTGACAGAGTGGAGAGTGACCTCCTCCCTTTGGCCCCGGGTTCACCTTAAACTAGACACAAAGTCACAACACCAACTCTAAACTGTCATGTATACTTTAAGGCCATATTATCTTCAGTTTGTAGACAGGTCATTTACTAAAAGGAACTGCATCAATAATACAGTTAGTGGGAGATATGTGGGACACCTCTGTCTATCAGCTGCCATTTAACCCTAAAGTAAATCTGTAAGTTGTAACAGAGGCTTATTTTGGAAACACAGACACCACAATGAGGCACCTATAGCTTGACATCAGATTGTAAAGAAACTTTTCCAAACTAGAAACACGTTACTCACTGTAACACGGATCCATTACTTGTATCCACACCAATAACTAATCATCTGTTGCTTTCTCTATTTGTCACCTTTTCCTAAAAATGTCATGAGAAATCTACAAAGGTAAAGATTCCTTTAAGAGTGAAGTTTTAGAGTTTTAGAGAGAGTGAAGAGTTAACTTTTCACACCAGCACTACTTTAGAAAATATTCCAATGGGCTGAAATAAGCCAGAATCTGGACTAGAACAGGTCTAAATCAGGACTAAAGCACAGAACTAGGTCTAAGGCAGAAATGAACCAGGACTAAAACAGGTCTAATCCAGGACAAAAGCAGGACTGAACCAGGTCTAAAGCAGGTCTTAACCAGGACTTAAGCAGGTCTTAACCAGGACTAAATCAGGACTAAACCAGGTCTAAATCAGGACTAAGCAGTGGATTACACTTCAAATTTAAGACTCAGAGAAGTACTAAAAATGGAAAAGAATTTGGAATTATTGGGATTACTTTGGGGGTTTTGTAATAAACAGACTTGCAGACAAAAACATAACTTTGATAAAGGAAAAAATGAAAAGTTTACTGTTCTCTTTCCAGTCCCAGTATATTCACTTCTAGAAAGCAGTGCAATGCACAAAGAAATCCTGACATCTCAGATTCTACAGGCTTCACCGAGCACAAAAGTATAAAAGGCAGTAGTGTTTGTGGTAGTGTTTTGGAACGGTCGGCAAGGATACAACACAGCATCATATACATGCATATACATACTGAACCAAAGGAGTCCAAAACCGTATATTTTTCATCACAGCACAGACTTGTATATTTGGAACCTTGTAAACATACTGCGGCTGGGACCAGAAGCCAATCAGTGAGTAAATGTGCAACCACACACTGACACCAAACTGACAATTAATCTTTGTCAGCTATTCATTAGACAGAAGACAGGCACAACTGGGACAGGCCTGTTAGTACTTGACACAAGGCAAGAGCAGAAAAAAACAACTTATGTAATAAAGATGTAGGCGGAAATGAAAATAGTGGAGATAAAATGAATAGCACACATCTGGGGCCTGTAAAAGCTTGTACTGTAGCCAAAACCACACCAGCCAACACCAAGCACATTCATTATAGTTACCAGTTTAACAATTTAAACTACAACTGCCAAGAAAATATTACGTAAGAAAATGCAACAAGATGACTGTGGCAAATGGAAAAAATTAAGGCTTCAAATCAGTGGAAGCTTAGAGCTCTGGGGCAGAGATGGGTAGGGCAGCTAAAAACTTTACTGAAGAGCAGAGTGGAGTAAATTAAATGTTGGTGAAAAATCTACTCAAGTACCAATCATATGTTTGGACTTAACATCTGATTCATCCTTTAGTATTGATGTAATCAGACAAAATATAAAATAATGCACAAATTCTGGGATTTCAGAACATTACCAACCACCAACCATAAAAAATTGTAAAAAATAAATTGCATCCTTATAAAATAAATTAAGTAAAATGTCTATAAAACAACAAATTAAGGCAAAAAATTACAATATTCCAAATCTTAAATAAAGATGCACAAGCTTACATTCCAAATTGCTATTGCGTTATATAAGTCATGTGTTCTAATATTTCCCTGTTTATACTGTACTGAATTAACTTGATATGGTTTAGTCCTGATTTAGTTCTCATTTTTTCTTTATTTATTAATGCATTTTTCTGGGTTAAACTCTATTTTATCCTTTGGTTTAGACATACACTATGTTTCCAAAAGTATTCCCTCACCCACCCAAATAACTGAACTGGGATTATGGTGTGGGGTTGGTCCCTTAGTTCCAGTGAAAGGAACTCTGAATGCTTCAGCACTAAGAGATTTTGGACAATTCCATGCTCCCAACTTTGTGGGAACAGTTTGGGGATGGCCACTTCCTGTTTCAACGTGACTGCACACCAGTGCACAAGGCACGGTCCATAAAGACATGGATGAGTGAGTTTGGTGTGGAAGAAGTTGACTGGGCTGCAGAGTCCTGACCTCAACCTGACAGAACACCTTTAGGAGGAATTAGAGTGAAGACTGCGAGCCAGGCCTCAGTGTCAGACACAAAGATGTCTGATGTAGATAGATGCAAAGGGTGGGCTGACGTCAGATTAAACCGGAATGGGATGTCACTTAAGTTCACGTGTGAAGAGGCAGCTGAGCTAATACCTTTGGAAATGTAGTGTAGTTTAGTCAAGGTTAAGACTAATTTTAGTCTTAAGTTAGTTAGTTTTAGCTTAGTTTAGTTAAAAATGGTACTTTCAAATCCAAATATGTTCTGTGAAAGGGTTTGAAAAGTTTCAAAACAACTTGGGACCACTGCATGGATGAGGTGCCTGTCTCTTAAGGCCCTGCTGGCCCCAGTCCATCAGCTCCAAGCCACTCCAAGCCCACTGCTAACACCAGAGTTTAAAGCAGAGCTACTGCAGAAAAGGACTGCAGGGCTGAGGCCTCCTCTGACTAAAGCCCTCTATGAGTTCACAAATGAATAAAGTTGGGAGGATTTAAGGCAGGCATGAGAGGAGAATGTTGTACTGAACGGTGGTGGACAGACAGAGCATGATATAATGGCTATTTAGCACAGCTATTAGCAGCATGAAGCTAACAGGTAGATAATGAGCTGACTTCGTAGTGGCCACGGATTAAGAGCTGCATTTATCAGAACAAACCCAGTGACAGTGTATGTGCTTTAGAAATGCACAGGAGTACTTCCTGGAGAAGGCGGGGTTTCACGTGTCTATGTAGAGTGGTGAAACTGAGCATTTTCAGCTCTTAAGAATGGCAAGGCCACTTCATACTGAATTATGTGTCAATGACACAGAATACAGCTCCCGGTTGTTTCTGAGGTGGAAACATTATAACACAGTACAAAGATGATTGATTTAGCTGAATATAGGACCTTTTAATTTACTGTACATCTGTTGTGGTCTTGCCTGAAGTTCTTATCAGAAAATTAAAACTATAAATACATCTTTTTAAAAGCATGCATTGAGTCTTATGGACTTCAGTTTCTCTGAATATCTTTAATATGGACCTGTGTCTCAAATGTATTTACCATAATACCATCTCCCTGCAGGCCCTCTCCTGTCCCTTGACTATAAACAGCAGGTTAGAAATAGACCAGTCCCAAGGCTGGTGCATTTGTTTGTCTGCTGCCACCAAGGTCTGAGCAGAGAGAGAAAACACACCGTCAGACACGTCTTACTCTGTGTGTTATGAATTATGAGAGGCATGAAAAACATCACTACAACAAGAACGCGCACTCAGACACATTACGCTGCAGCCAGGAAGTACTCACATAGACACAATATATGTTAAGAAATAGAAGTTTGTTGATGTTGGTTGCAAAGATACTCTAGTCCAATGGTTCTCAAAGGTTGGTGCGTGGGCTTCTTCTGGCAGTACTCAGGAGTCTAATGCAGTTCAAGTCCTAATTTTATTTTATTTAGAAGTAGTTTTACTCCTGTCAGGGTTAGTCCTTGTTCTGTCCCGCCGATTTAGTCCTAATTTAGTCCAGGTCTAGACTTGGTTTGGTTCTGGTTTAGGCATAGTTTTGTCCCTGATTCACCCTGGTTTATATAGTCCTAGTTTAGATCTGGTTTTGTCTTTGTCCTGGTTTAATCCTGGGTTAGTCTTAGTTTACACTAAGTTAACAGTTAGACTTGGTTAATCTCTGTTTTGCTCCTCAGTCTAGTCCTGGTTCAGACCTAAGAAACTGAGAAAGTTTACAATTTTATGCACAAAATGAGCTTGTTTCAAAGTTGATGCCTGCTACAGGTCTCAAAATACACTGCCTGGCCAAAAATTAAAGTCGCTACCTGGAATTACCTAAGTAAATAGGTAAGAGCCTCCTTGTAGTTGGTCAGGTCTGGGTTCAGTAACATTATGTGTCCAAAGAATGAGGTCAGCTGACTACCTGCATATACTGAACGACCAGGTTACTCCATCAATGGATTTTTTCTTCCCTTATGCCATGGGCTTATTCCAAGATGACAATGCCAGGATTCATCAAGCTCAAATTGTGAAAGAGTGGTTCTCAGTGGGGTCAAGGTCTGGACTCTGTGGTGGCCAGTCCATCTCTGAAAATGATGTCTCATGCTCCCTGAACCACTCTTTCACAATTTGAGCTCGATGAATCCCGGCATTGTCATCTTGTAAAAAGCCTGTGCCATCAGGAAAGAAAAAAATCCATGGCCACTCAGTATATACAGGAAGTCTGAACCCAGACATGACCAACTGTAGGGAGGCTCTTACCTATTTACTTAGGTAAATCTATGTGATGATTTTTTTCTTTTTCTTTTTTTTTTTCTTTTTTTGTCCAGCCCAACAAATGGCTGAAAAAGCAAGAAATTTTAAAAAGATTCAGCTGGAAGAAGATCTAGCAACTAATGAAGTTAAATGATCTCAGGTCTGTAACATGACTAGCTATAAAAGGGAAGTCTTAGAGAGGCAGAGTCTCTCAGAAGTAAAGATGGGCAGACGCTCTCCAATCTGTGAAAGAGCGAACAGTAAAAATATTGTGGAATACTTTAAAAACAATGTTCCTCAACGTCAAATTGCAAAGATTATCTTTATCTACAGACCATAACATTGTCAACCCATGGTCTTTGGGCCTCAGACGACACTGCATCACTCATGAGCATGATTGTGTCAATGACATTACTAAAATTGGCCCAGAAATACTTCCAGAAACCACTGTCGGTAAACACAATTCGCCGTGCCATCGGCAGAGGCCAACTAAAGCTCTATCATGCAAAAAGGAAGCCATATGAGAACATGGCCCAGAAGAGCCAGGCATCAAATTTGAAATGAGCTCATTTTGTGCATCAAAGTGTAACATTTCTTGGTGTAAATATTTGTTATGTGATCTATGTTCTGTTGTGAATAAAACATTGGCCCGTTATTTGAAAGTCTTTTAGTTTTCATTTTATTCAAATTGTAAAAACGTCCCAACATTTCTGGAATTTGGGTTATAGTTAGACTAGGTTATTTGCTCCTCAGTTTAGTCTGGGTTTAGTTCTGGGTTAATCCTAATTTAATCTTAGTTGAGACCTGATTTCATCATGAATTAGACCTGGTTTTGTCTTCTGGATTTAGCCTCATCTTAGCTCATTAAAGATGGAAAGCCAAATATTTTGCGCCTCGCTTAAAACCCATAGTTGCGACCCCCCAATGGGTACTGCAGCACCACCATCTTGCAGCAGATGTGCTCCAACAGAAGACCACACAGAGCCTCTTTAATAGGTTCATGTTCTATCTCATAAAGTAGTCATGCATGTAAGTCTTCTGCCTGCAGTTGTCTTGGCCATCGCATTGTATTCTGCAGACAATGGAGAAAGAAGAGAAAGTCACTTAAGGTCTGTTAACCTATTCAACAATAAAAAAGTGATTTATACATGTCTTACATTGCAGCAGGCGAGTGTTGACAGGCAGCTGAGCCTTCTGCACTAACATCCATAAATCACCCGACCTTGGAGTGATAAACTACATGGCAAAAACATATAGCATACATAGGACTTCCAGAGTATATATGGGATCAGATGGGACTGGTCTATTTTTTGCATCTCCCTCCTGAGCCGAACCCGATGGCCTGCATGCTCCGCACATGTTCCCCCCGAGCAGACCCCACGCTGCCACTGGGGACAGAGCGGGAGGCTGAGGGTAAAACACAGGATGTAGAGCCCGAGGGTCAGGGTGCCTCCAAGGGGTTGGAAGATTTTCACGCTGTCCCAGGTCACAGTCCACACATTTCCAAAGAGGCCCCAGAGTGGATGCCGACTTGGGGTAACTCTAAGTCATTCCCCCTGAAGGTCAGCCTTAAAGAAGTGCCAAGTGGACTGGAATGCACTTTTTTAGATTTGGAAACACAAACTATAGGCACAACAACTAGAAGGGAGGTTAACCTCTCACTAAGGAGGTTGTGGGTTTGATCTTCAGGCTGGGCAACTGCAATCTCTGTGAGTTGAGTCAGCATGTCCTTCTTGTGTTCTTTTCTGGTTCTCTTGCTTCCTCCCATCATCCAAAGACATTCATGTTTTAGGTAAATTGGTGAATCTAAATTGCCCCTAGTGAATAAATGTGAGCGTGAATGGTCCATAGTCCAGGGTGTACCCCGCCTAAGGCCCATAGTTGCTGGATAAGGTTCCAGCTGCCTGCATTCCCTAAAAGGAATAAGTATAAGACGACGAATCAATGAAACAAACAGCAATAGCCACCGAAAGTTATGGATTTTGCTTTTCACTGTGCAGTCAGTGAGCTCAACATTTAGCTGCTCTATTTTTACAAGTATTTATACCAGTATTTATGCAGAGACAGCCATAATTAAAATACATATCGGGTCATGTAATACACCTCAGGGGCTCAGAGTTATGCCATAACATGTGCAGTCTATAGCTTCTTAGCATTCTTGCCCCATCTGCGAGCAGTAAACAACACAACAGCCATCATACAAGTGACAAATGTTGTTTAGAAACGTTTTAGACACTTCTAAAAACATAGAGGACATGATTTAACTGAAAAAAACTAGCAGATCCTAGCAGTGTGGACATGAACCAAGAGGAACACAATATGGTGTATCGTTGATGACCTGATAGATGGGTGAAGGAGCCCCAAACTAATTTCTCACATCTGACTGGGACAAAAGAGTTGATCTTGATAACTTGTTGTTGTTGTGAGACTGTAGGTAAACATGTTGAAATCAAATATTAGTTTTACTGATAACAATAGTACAGCTGATTTATTCACAATATTTTTTTTTTTTACATAATCGCCAAATTGATTGTTTACATTTTTTATTTTGGTTCTAAAACTGCATTGCCGATTGTCCAATCAGAAAGTGGAAAGACTGGCAACCCACAGACCATTGTTCTGTTCTCAGCTCTTGAGAAGTAGACAGCCTCAGCATACACAAACAAAATACTGCTCCTGGTATGCATTTGAGGTGGAAACAACATTATAACATGGTTAAAATAGAAGAAAAGTCGATTTAGCAGAATAGGGGACCATTAACCCTTCTACACTCCTAAGACATTTTTTGATGTTTTGCACCTGTTTTTTGTGGATAACTTTTGCTGTGTTGATTCAAATGGCATAGATTTTGCCTCAGGTGTGTATTTTTGGATGAATTTTTAGATTTCAGGTTTTTCTTTTTTTTTTTTTTTTGAAAAATTCTCTTAAAAAGGCGTCTAAAAAAATAGTCACACCTTTAGCCCTAAGACATTTTTTGTGCCATTGATTCCCATTAAAACAACATTTTTATTATACACTGTCACTGCAATATAATTTCACATTTTTAAGTATTTCATGGATTCATGATAGTGATGGATTGGAATTTTAGTTTTTATTGTTTTTTACTAGGTGGCGCCATTTCTCCATATATGGTAAACAGAGGTATAAATTTGGAGATGGCAACATTAGTGGTTGTATAAATGATCAAGCCTACAAGGCAAATAAAAAAACATTTTTTGAACCAAAATGATTTGGGTGTGTTTTAGGGTTGTCATAAATTGGTGTGAAAGTGTTTGTTGAGAAATGAGTTTGTTTGTGTTTGCGTGAGCACAAATCCAAAATGTAGTTCTTACAGAGATGTGCACATCAGGGCAAAGTAGAAAAAGTGCCCAGACCGAGCAGAGGCAGAGGTTTGTGCTGGATGTGTCTGCACCACATAAACTGGAATTTAAGGGGTTACATTTCATAAACAGAATTCATTTTTGCTATGTATGGTGAGGGCTGAAGTTAATCATGAAAAAAAAGAAATGATCTATTATTTTATAATTTTTCTATGGCAGTGCATTTTTTTGCGCCGTAGGACGATAGGTGTGACTAAAATGTTTGATCTGCCGCTACACAAAAATTGTAAATCTAATAAAATCAATCATGATGCCCATTTTTGACACTCCCAAGCTCTGATAATACACCACAAAAAAATTCAGATTTGCATTTACAGAAATTAAAAAAAAAAAATAGATTTTCGCCATAATTTGAAATCAACTTTTAATCACAAAAACTCGAATTTAAGGGGTTAAATTTCATAAACAATATAAAATTTTGTTATGTATGATGAGGACTGAAGTCAATCGTAACCATGAAAAAAAAATTGGAATTATTAACCATTACATAATTTTTCTATGGCAGTTTTTATTGGTGCATTTTTTTGTGCTTAGGACGAAAGGTGTGACTAAAAAGTTAGGGCTGTAGGAGGGTTAAATGAAATTAATATTGAGATCATTTATAATATACTGTCCAGCCATAAAGTATGTATTTGATGTCTATAGAGTCATGTGAGATAAAAATATTTACAATGAGAGGCAGCATGTACTGTACAACATAAACATATAGTACTGGTCTGTATATCTGATGTGATAGAAAAATACAAACACAGCTTGGATCAGCTCTTTCTGATGCACTTTCATGTGCGCCAAAGAACGAAAGGGAACAGGCTTCACTCTGCGAGGGTCACCACAACAAAACAGGCGTTTATTTTCTGAAGGTTCTGTCCCCCGCAGTGCATAAAATACCCACGATCCTCTGCGCCACACAGTCCGCAACACAAACAGCAGGTGCATGGACACACACAAAAACACAGGCAGTGACCGGCCTGGAGATGGGTCACTGACTGCGGATAAGTGCTGTGCTGTTGATGGATCAGTAAGACACAGAGTCTCAGAGGCCAGTCTCAGGACATTTCAATACAAATGCATATGGGTCAGCGGTTCACACAGTATAAATCAAGAAGGGACAACTACAAGAAAGTAGGTCTATAAGTCATTCTTGTAGTCAAAGCCTACATGTTAAAACCAACTAGGGCTTCATTAGGGCTCCTTACAGGTCATGGCATGGGGGTAGCTCTGCCAGTAGCAGCCAATGGAGTTGTGGTATATTGCAATAGGTATATGTGAAAAATAAAAATATTGTGTACACACATTTTATTTTACACTAGTTTAACAAATGTATTTTCTTTTATTAACACTAAATTGAACAAAAAAACTAGGGCCGGGAATCGATAAAAAAAAAAAAAAAACCAATTAATTGCAAATCTGAAAAAAATTAATCGCATTATGAATTCACGTACAAACACAAAATTGTAAATTTAGAAAGTTTATTTTGAATTAACTTTCACATACTTTACTGTAAACTTGTGCAATGCAAACCAAACTTGCAAAGAAAATAAAGTCTCTTTGAGGCCTGTTACTTGTCTTCATTGACGAAGCTTACCTAAATATGGTACAACCAACAAATACACAAAACTTACCTAAAAAAGCTCTGGGGTGCTTAGCTTTGTGATGATATGTTAAGGACAAGTTACTCCGGTTGTAATTGAACTCATCCTTGCATAGACTGCACATAACTTTTGTTTTGTCTATATTGCTGTCTGGTGACGATTTGAAGCAGAATTGTCCATTTAGCAATGTGTCTTTTTGGTCACTCATGTTGCTTTAGCTCGTTCACTTGTTGCATTAGGCTCGTTCCAGATGAACTGCGCCTCGCGTGATTGTGAACGAGAGTGCACGGCCGCAATGAGAGGAGGGGAAATACACCTGTACTGAAGTCGGACAATTTGTGTCGGTGCGTTATGTTTGTGATCAGCACTGAACTCAGATCCAATCCCCTGTCCGTTCACCGCTGACAGGTGTGCGTTTTACCATCATGCACTGAGCCGTGCAGCTTCCGCAGTTGCTCCTGCTTGTTTGGATCTCACGAGCTTTCGGTGACTGTCGCACTCGTGACATCAAAGCAAGTTGGTAGTAATGCTGCCTTCATGATACATTGGAATCTCGGAAATTCCGACCTCCGAGTTGGAAAAACGGCCTTGAACACCATCTCAGGTCGGAATTTTTGCTCTGAAACTTGTGCGGAAGTGTTGGACTCCAAGTTCCCGAGTTGACGTCACAATCATATGGACTTCCTCTGTGAGAGGTAAACAGTGTCGAATCGTTTTTTTAAAACAAGAGATCTCATACTTCTGCAAAAATTAACTCATTTTTATATAATGAATGAAGTTCTCAGTTCTGCAAAAACATCTTTGAATGTTCATTTATCAGTAAATGACTAAAGTAGAAATAGAAACATCCCCTGATATAACTCAGTGCCACACCAAACACTTTAATCAAGGTATTTATTTGTTTCCTATAAAACAACATGAAAATGTTGTTTTTTAAATTAAAATTTTGTTGTTATTGTGCTGATCCACATGTGTTTTTCGAGCTGAACTCGTGAACGGACGTTTTTCGTAAGTCGGCTTTTTTAAGTCGGGACTTCCGAGATTTTGATATATCATGAAGGCAGCATAAGTCGGACACAAATAACCGGCGTGCACTGCGCACAGACCAGCACCGATCAAAACTGCTCAACTCTGGCTCATCTCAAATGCACCTGTCCTTCTACACTCACACGGTGCATTTCTGCCCCGCTGGAAGACCTGTGGCGTGTTGCTGCCACTGTCAGTGTTTTGTTGTGATCAAATTAATCGATGCGTCAATTGAAATTAACGCGATTAAATCAATAAATTAACCACTGCATTAATGTATTGATTTATTGATAACTGTGATAATTTTCCCAGCCCTAAAAAAAACAAAACTCTGACCAAAGGCAGTCAGGACATGGTAGACGTTGGGACCGGGACAGGAGCAGTCAGAGAAGCTTCTGGAGCGGGATTGAAAAGTCAGTCCCGTGCAGGTCTCTATTCTCAAGCTACTGCCACCCCAACAAGATGCAAATGGGTAGATGACGTTAAAGCAGCAAAAAAACATTTTTTGGTCAACTTATAAATTTAGGAATAAAATCTATATATCTGTGTTGTACTGAGTCTGAAGTTTTTAAAGATATATAATTCAATAAATTAGATTTTTTTCATGAATTACTCAAATCAGCGTTATATGGTGTTTAATATAAAATAAAAAGTAGATAATATTTTCTTAAGAATCACAGTTCACCACACATGGCTCTCACTGCTTTGTAGGCATTTGCCATTTTCTCTGCACAAATTTGCTACATTTTGAACTTTTTTATTAATAATCGTGCAAAATGCCTGACCTTTTTTGAGCATCCAAAGAAATTTAAATTTAATTTTGACAAATCTTAATAAAATTCTGCTAAAATGCTTGAGATGCTTGCACAAGGTTGTCTTCTGTTCCACCAATATTTTTAGAGATTTGTTTTATTTTATTTTTTTTTACTTTCTCACAATTTTTACCATCACACCATATGCCCAACTCCTTCACATCACAGTTCAAAACATGTCTATAAAATGCATTTAGCATTCTTTTAATGAATCTGTTAAAGTAAATACACCTCATTATGAACATAAATTATCTACTGTTTTACAATTATTATCTATTCATTTTTTAACAATCAGTTGTATTATTTGTCTTACCTCAAAATCAATCTGATTTGACATAGTTCACAAGGCCTCACTGTGTATTTTTTACATGTTTGGAAACAAAAAAAAATGCATTAATTAAACTGCGAAGCCTTATATTTGATAGGTTTGTTACCATAAAACAGTAAAAACAACCTGTTATTTCTCCATTATGTAAACCATAAATATATAAAAGTTAAATTATTACCTTATTACCTAACTGTATCAATCCTTTAGTAATTTATTATTCTTGTAAATTATCCAATCAGAGCACTCCTTCAGACAGCTGCAGGAGGACACTCTGGGTTAAACTCAGCGTTAAAGGAATAAAACCTGCTCTGGTGTAGGTTAAATAACTACTTATGTTGCAAAATTTAAGCAGAAAATCAAAAAATCAATATAACAGGGGCCGTGGCCACCCCAGGCCACCAGGTGGTTATGCCACTGATTTTAATATAATGAACTTCAAAAGAGCAACATACAAAAGTATCAATAAATACAGGAAAACAAAAAAGATTTTTAATTTTATTCCAACCATTGCACATAAGCAGTTATAGAAAGCACTTGGATCTGTTAAAAGATCATCATCAAGAGCAGCAGCTAAAACCTTAACTGACAATCTCCCAGTCAAAAATATGAATATCCTATTTTAACAAATATTTATATGAATGAGAAATAGCTAAGAATATACTCAATAAAAATATTTAGTCTTTAAATTTTGCATGTTTTGTATTTTTATTGTGTGGCATTTCTGTAGCACTTTGAGATTTAGTTTCAAAATGTAAAGTGCAGTATCAATAAAACGTATTATTATTTATTATTATTATATATTTATGTATATATATTTTCTGTCATCATCACGAGCTCTGTCTGAACAAATCTGCTAACTCTGTGTGCAACGTCATCATTAAGCGGCGCTACCCAAGCTGATTTTGTACCTACACCGGACCAGGTTAGGTTTACAGACTGTTGCCATGGTAATGGACTCAGACTTTAGGTTAACTCTCTTGGGTTTCCCTCTTTTCAGAGTTAACACAATCTGCATTTGGACTAAACCTGCTTCTTGACACAGGGCCTTGATGTGGATGCCATTTGTCTTACATGTATTTTTCATTTTTTGTCAGGTCAATTTAAAATGTTAATAAACAAATTGTGTGTGATGGAAAATAAAGGACCGCTATTGTTTGTCTAATTATATACAGCAACGATGAGTAAAGTAATTTATTACAAAAGAAAGATTGTGTAATTGTAACCGAAAATACTTTGTACACTGGACCTAACTGTACCTGATGATGAAATCTATCTCGAGGCTGTTTGAGGGTAATGTCAGTGAGACGGAGGCGGTTGCAGACGTGTCAGACAGTTAACTGTAAATGACAAACAGTGGACGCACCTATCAGTTTTACACACAGTCACAGGGCTGGAAGTGGGGCAAAGGTTGTGTTGATGCGATGAGTCCGCCACATGTTCAGCTCTGTTTTTTTGGCACAAGGACAGGGCGATATGTGGAGCAATAACAACAGATAAAAGTCTATCATTAAAGTCTATGATATCAAGTTGTGTAGAGCAACAAAGTTTACCTTTAGAGCAAAGCAGCTGTATTTATTTCAAACTGTTTTCAAACAAAGCTTGGTAAACTATTTATAAGTGTGATTTTGGTTAAAGCCATTGGTATCTGAAGAAAATTTATTATTCTCTCAATAGCAAGTCACAATAGAAGACATCTCCGAAAAAAATGAGACACTGAGACCTCATCTGGGCTTGATTATAAAGCATTTTTAACAGAGGGGGAACTAGAGCAGGGACTCAATTTTTTGACCAATCGCACGCTCCAAATAATTGGGGCTCAAGTAGTGGGCCTTTCAGTTGACGAACTAATTCATTTCTACAGAGCAACGGTTCACAGAGCATCAAGTTCAGGAAAGTAGGTCTAAAAGTCATTCTTGTTGTCAAAGCCAACATAAAGTAGTAGCCAACAGGAGGCACTGACATTGTTGTGTTTGGAAGCCAAAGGTGTGTGGTGTAAGTATTGCAATGGGCATGTCAATAAAATAACTTTATAGCAATTTACAAATCTAGCATAAAAGGAGCAATTTACTGTAATTCGGAGGACAATTTCAGGGCCTTGTTCCATTTGATCTGGATTTGAGATGAAGACAGATGAGGACTGTCATTAGAGACCAGCTCCTCAGCAGATGGCACTCAGTGTGACGCCACTAAGTCTTCAGACAGATTCAAAGCTGAGGAGAATTAAAGCTTTTGTTTAAGACTGTAAAGAAAACACCCAAAAGAGAATGTTGACTGTGTTTCTGAAAACCACAGATCTATATATATTTTAAATGCAAAGTGCAAGATCTCTACTTAGATAAGTCTCACCTGGAACATGAGTAAAGGGTTAGGATTAGGCTTCTCCTCCTCAGTGAAGAGAAGCTCCTTTAGTCAGTTTTCATGTCTACAAATTATGTCAATGAAGCCCCCACTTCCAACTGCTGCCCAGTCCATGATGCACCAGTGCCTACGGTCCCTGCGGCAGGTGGTGGGCCCACACAGCTGTGGCAGCCACACATCGCTCGTTTGGGTTGTGCCTGACTGGGACCTGTGGGGTGACACTTGGACGCCAGGCGCTTGCATGTGAGCCACAACTCCAGGACTGGCTCCAGAATAATATAAATATGTGATGTTTGTGAAGCTTGAGTTAAATCACAAACAGACAGTGGGAAAATGGTTCAATTCTCACAAAACTACATCTGGTCTGATATTAACTGAGGCTGAAACCAAACCACATCCAGAAGTAGTTTGGCTGCTTTTAATAAAATGTCTGGCATTTGGAAAAACGTTAGTTTTAATTAAATGCCTGCAGAACAATGAATATCAATGGATTCTTCAGGCATTAATGCTACTTTACTCTAACTAACATGTCCATGAGACGCTTCCTTTGAAATATTACTCAAGTCAAAGTAAAAGTTGACAAATATTTTGCTTGAGTAAAAGTTAAAAAGTATAGAGTGTAAATTGTGTAGAAAGAACATTTGAATATTTTTGCAATTTTTTTCCTCTTCCCAAGCGGGTATCAAACCCTGAACCTTCTGACTGCAAGTCAAGAGAGCTGAACACTTTGGCACTGATGTCAACAAATGCTTTCACTTGTTGTGAGAATTAAAATTTTTACTTAAAGGGGCTATATTATGCAAAACCATCTTTTTTTAACATTCTCCCATGTTATAATGTTGTTCCCTCATCCAGAACATTCCTGGAGTTGTGTTTTGTTTCATTTACACCTTTTTACATAATCCTGTATCCTTTTGCAGATGATTGGTTTCACAAACATTCACCTCTTCCACAAATCCCCGCCCACTCCAAAATGCACTGACCAATCAACAAGTCCTCTATAGCCAATCTGCTCTCATTCATTTATCAAAAAAAATAAGGAAGGACTTTAAGGAAGTAAAAAGCTTATTTTCTCTGTTTCTGTTCAAAAGGGTGCAACAGACCTGCAGTCTGCTGGAATCTGCACATAAATCACATAATACTTAAAACAAACAAACAAACAAACAAAAAAACTAACAGCAGTCTGCTGTTTCTGTTTGGACAAAGGGGGTTGGCTGTAAAAAAATCACTATTAAGAAAAAATGGCAACCAACTGACGTGTGCTGTCAGTGAGTTGGTAGAAAACATGTTAACTAAATTATCAGTTGTGTATATTTATATAGACAGTGTGTACTGCATTTAGTCAATAGCAGCTTAAAGATAAGATAATATTAGTAGTCACTTATTTCTCAGGACATTTCCTCTGAACTTGTACAGAAGATGTTTGAGAACCTATGCTTCCAAATGTAAGAGGGATAAACTCAGATAATGACTGATATCTTTGTCTCTCTCCTTACATACATTCCCAGCTTTATGGAAACAAGCCTTTGTCACTCCCTTACTGAAATCAGGTGATCCCACAGACATGAACAACTACAGGCAAATTTCAAACCTGTCAGTTCTTGCAAAGGTGTTTGAGTCATTGGTGTCTGTCCAGCTCAAAAAGTTACATTAAAACTTATACTATTCTAAACCCTCTGCAATCTGGCTTTAGAGCAAGACATAGTACTATCACTGCCACATTGAAAGTCTTTGATGATGTAAAAACAGCCCTTGAAAACAAAAACACCTGTTTAGCCCTATTTATTGACCTAACTAAGGCTTTAGATATTGTGGACCATTGCCACCTAATTAATGCAGGGTTTCCATATTTCTGTATTGGAGATGTTAATAAACATTGCGCGTGTAGTGCCCAATCTGAGGGCGCGAAGCCCCCATGGCATCACCTCAGCATCACTGGGGTTATCCCCCTCCACGGATACCCACGGAAAATTTTTGTATTTCCCTACCTGAAAACAGCCTTTCTGAGCATATCTGGGCGATATTTTGATGTATAAAACACCATGCTGCTGAGATACCTTAATCCGGTTATTCTCTGTAGTTTTTCATAATGCGAGGCCCCATGCATTTGTGAAAAAATGCTTTATTTACAACTCTCCAGCAAACACACGTAACAATCTGAATCGCGACGGATGCCCAGCTGTTTTTACCATTGCCCAACATCGGAAGGCGAGGGCTTGTTGTGGGCGCCATTGTGATCACATCACTGCGCAGGGAACTCCGTCTAATATACTGACCTACTGCACATAATGTCACGGAACTCTTTCGGGGGGCAGACTCTGGTATATGACTGGCTGGATGTACTTTTATTAAACTTTACACATTCCATGCAACTGTAATGGCCAGTTAGATAAGATTTGTATCTAATGACACTAACACACCGGCGCTGCAACGAGTGTGCTGGCGTCACAGCTGCGTCGCGACGACGCGAGGTTGTACACACTGGCTGTGTGAGCATTTCGCTGCAGGCAGCTCCTTCTCTACATAAAAGCCACTCAGAAGTCTATATGAGAGTACAGCCACATAGAACAGACCTATGGAGACTATATTTGACTAAAGAGGCGTATGTTTACTATCTCTGTAAACTGGACATTCCAAACGCGAGAGTTTTTACAGTAGAAGTGAAAGTCGTAGTTCACGGTCCATCAGAGCCAGAAATCCCCCAAACATTCAAAAAATGCATCCGGTATGGGTAGTGCTCATAGTAGTTGGCAAAATATAACAATATATGCTTAATTTGGATATATTTTGGGTGAAAAACGCGACCCAGCGCCAGTCCCAAGCGTCAGTCCCGAACGTCAAAATTCGGCGTGGGATTGATGGTGTCACAGCCCCGTTTGACGGGTCCATCAAGCCTCACGTCTCACGCCGGCAGTGTGGCTGCTCTGATCTGCTAAGGTGGGCGCTGAAGTGAAAACGGTTCCCTGGCGGTGTCACCATGCTGCAGTTACGCATCCAGTGTGTTTGGGGCCTTACCAGTAACTGCACAGTATGAGGTACTAGCTGGGGTAAAACAACATTTGATTAGCTGGGGGAAAATGTCCGTTTACCCTCTAAAAAAAAGGGATCGCGAGAACCCTGTAATGTCATGCAAAAAATGGGTTTTAGCATAAACATGATAAGTTGGATTAAAAGTTACTTAACCATATGCGTTCAGTTTGTTCGGTTTGGTTCTGTTCTGTCTGATGCGGTCACAATGGATAAGGGGGGCCCACAAGGATCTATTTTAGGGCCCTTTTCAGTTAAAATCTTCTTCTTACCATGTATGCTGGTATGTATGCTGATGATACAATCCTGGACTCCTCTGCTCCCTCTTTAGAAACAGTATCCTCAAATCTTCAGGTTGTTTTCAACTCCTTGCAGCACGCTCTCCGTAACGCTATATTAGTCCTTAATGCAAATAAAACTAAAGTCATGTTGTTCACCCAGAGCTCGGTGGCTGCCCTGCCTCTCATTAAAACACTGGATGGTACTACTATAGAGGTAGTAGACATAAATATTTGGGTATTTGACTCAATAACGATCTTAACTTTAAACATCATATCACATACCTGACCAAAAAGCCAAAATTCACTCTAAGCTTTTTGTATAGATTTAAATCTTGCTTTTCTGTGACTTCACGTAAGCATCTCGTAACTTACTAGTGTTGGGAGTAACGCGTTACAAAGTAATGAGTTACAGTAATGAGATTACAATTGTCAGTAACGCAGCGGGTAACGCGTTACTTTTGAACCCCCAATAATAATATTACAGTTACTAACAAAATACCCAGTTAGTTACTCATGTTACAGTCACTACAGTCAGTTTCATTTACCTGCAGTTTACCGCAAGGACACAGAATGAAAATGCATTAAACGAATAGCGCTAATACGTTTCCTACTTTATTTTCATCTGTTCCCTTCTCTGCTCCTCTTTATGCGCACAGCGGCCACTCGTCCTGTCCACGCACTGATCCCTCTCCACGTGCATCGGGGTGCATGCAGCTGCTGCTGCTGCTGTCAGCGGGGACAGCGGGGAAAGAAGAGACTTGCACCGCTTTGGCGCTAACAACAAGTGCATTTTAGCTTCACTGTAGTGAAATATAACTGTGTCCACAGGACTTGAACGCTGCACAGGAGCAGAGGCAGGTGAACTTAAAGGGCAGTATTTGCTGTGTCGGGCTGCCCTGCTGCTGAAGTGAATCCAGCTAAAAAACTTGAACGCCTGTAATAAGATAATAACAGTGCTGGTCAGGGCAACGGTGAAGCTATAGGCTTCTTCTATTTAGAATTGGGTTCATTTAGGCCTTCCTGTTCGTAAGTAATCCAAAAGTAAAGTAACTAAGTTACTTTCATGAGTCAGTAACTAAGTAAAGTAATATATTACTTTTTAAAAGAGTAACTAGTAATCTGTAACTAGTTACTTTTTTGAGTAACTAACCCAACACTGTAACTAACTTATTCTTATCACAGCTGGATAACGGTGACACAATCTATAGATTTGCCTGTCCCATAACCTTGACCAAATTGGACTCCATTTACCATGCTGCTCTCAGGTATATAAGAGGTTCAGCCTTTAGAACTCACCATTGTACTTTATACTCACTTGCTGAACTTTCTTCACTAAATATTCACAGGATGCAGCACTGGTATATTTTAATATACAAGGCCAGTTTGGGCTTGCCTGGAAATTTCAGACTCACCGCTGTACCAGTGGATGAGTCTGGTCGCCATAGAATCAATTCGATTTCTAGCGCGGAGCAAATCCCAGTAAACGGACAGCGGAGTTAGCCAATCAGAAAATGGCGGACGTGACATTAACAAAGCGACAAGAAAACATTTTTTTTTTTTTTTAATAAAGGCTTCTAGTGCTGCAAGCTGCTGTGGTTTTAATGACTCGATATGTTTTTGGTCATTTAAAACGGAATTTACCGCTGAATGAAACAAACTCGGCTCCTCAGTGCGCCATCTTGATTGTTGTTGTTGCGGACGCTGCTCACGAAGAACACGTGACTTAAATAAGTGAATCAAAATGCACGGTACGGTTGGGATTTGAATCCAACCACAGCGGAGGACGTGGTGACCAGACTGATATTTCTGTGTAGAATAATACAGAGACATATCAGTCTGGATTTTCCAGGCAAATTTTGGGCAAGTTGCCTTCTTATATCTGCTCCAAGTTCACTGCTCTCCAGAACACCCACAGTCTCACAGCCATCGGCTGGCTGAGGTTTAAGGTACCTTTGGTGTGGACAGAGTCCTATTTTGGGCCCTGGTCCTGGAATGATCTGCAGACCAGGATGAGATTGGGGTCTCTCATCCCTTTGTTAGGTTTTTTAAAAAAAAAATCTGTTTTTAGTCTCTAGACACACCTGTATCAGTTAGTTGTATATGATTTTAATTGTCTCAATATTTAATCTCAATGTCTTTAAGATTTTATGTTTTCTTGTGATTGTAAATATTGGTGATTGTTTTCTACATCTGTCAAATGTCTAATGCCTGCTTGTACTCTGCACTTTGTCTGTACTGCTGCCTCATCTTGGACAGGACATCCTTGTAAAAGAGATTGTTAATCTTAATTTATTTTTTTTACTGGTTAAATAAATAAATAATACAATTAGATCAGGTCTTAAGAAGTTTAGCAGAATTTACTCAAGTAAGTCTGTTCTAATTTTAAAAAAGCATGTACTCAGAAAGTATTTTTTCTTGAGCAAAGATACTTAAGAAAATTAAGTATTTAGGTAATTTTCACCATTGTAGAAAATATCTGGAATGGATTTGACAAGAACCATGCCACAATAATAACAACTCAAATTCACTCAACTCCAAGTTATCCATAAGAAGTCATATGTTGTATTTGAAATTCCATTACAAGGGTTTCTGTTGTGTTCGAAGCTGTTTCATCCATTCAGAGCCCAAAAATTTCTTTTCCCAAGGCCAAAGATGAATCCTATGTCACAGACAGCTGCTGTAAATAACCTCAGCACATTTTTCCTCCGTCAGGGGACTGCGCATGCAGCATCTGTTTTAACTAAACGACAAACCAGAATCTATTTTCCATTTTGGGAGAGCAATATCTCAAATGGGACAATCAGAAGCTCTCTCTGGAGTTGACAAAGGCTGCACTTTAGCCCCTGAAGCAAGCCTCTTGTTGCGTGCCCCCTTGCTAATTAAACCCATTTCCCATGGTCTAATTGGGCTCCTGTGATGCACTCAATGACACATACTGTTCCCTGAAGAGCAGCTAAGCTTTGAGGGTCACTGGTGTGGGTTACACGCAGCTCTGATATCAGTTCATTTACGGTGGGAGACAGAGAAGGGCAGTTGATGTGAAGATGAATGGGGCATGTCTTGCGAAAGAGGTGGAAAATGGTTTGGGAAGCTGTGGTTTTGGATAAGAATAAAACCCAAAGAGGGAAACAATTAAGTGTTCTTGCAGATCCGAAGGAGTCTGACCTCTCAACGCACGGCAGACAGTCTCCACTTCTCCTCAGCACCGATGATTCACTGACGAGTGTTTCCGAAGGGGATCAAGTACAGCTTCTGTCTGAAACCACCCACTGCTGACCTGGTTTGGAGGAAACAGAGAGGAAAAACAAGTCAAAATCAAATAGTGCAGAGGTCAAAACCAAACCACAACCAAGACTTCTCCAACACACTAGTTTGGGACATGACTACACCCATGCATGCAGTCATGTCCCAAAATGTAGCATTTTTTTCTTGTATTATTAAGATTATTGTTATTTAATGTTTCTTTAAAACTACTGTCTCTATATTATATTATTGTTATTGATTTTCTTTTTTCTAATCATTCAGTATTACTGTGACCCTTGTTATAATTCCCACTAAGGACTACTAACCACACCTGCATACCACTCACACCCACACATGAACTCTCTCGACTGCTTGAATGTTTTGGTGTTGTTATAATGGATTGTTTTGAATTGTCATGCATACATACATGCATACATACACACATACATACATGCATACATACATGCATACATACATACATGCATACATACATGCATACATACACACATGCATACATGCATACATACATGCATACATACACACATGCATACATACATACATGCATACATACATGCATACACGCATACATACATACATGCATACATACATGCATACATGCATACGTACATGCATACATACACACATGCATACATGCATACATACATGCATACACTCATACATACATGCATACATACATACATGCATACATGCATACATAGATAAAGGAATGTCTACATCAACACTAAAAAAAGAAAAAAATACAGTACAATTGCAATACACAAATACAATGGGAAAAAGTAAATTCCTCTGAAACCTTATTGGTTAACCTATAGGTTTTTTAACCTTATAGGTTAAAAAAATTAACAAAAAAAGTCACAACCAGATCCACCATTTTCCCATGTTTGCAGAGAGGCATTGTGGGAAATAATTACTATTATTAATTTAAATTCCCATTGCAAATATAAGTGCCTGCAGGCAAATGGAAACACATTAGTTCACTAAAACTGTTTTAGGTGTGTTTTATGGATGTACAGCACAGAAAGTAACAATTTATCAAAATTACTTTTGTCGCTAATCCTTGACATATCCAAGACTGATAATCCCCACACACACACACACACACACACACACACACACAAAAATCCTTTTTTGTGTAAAAAGCGATAAAAGTGGTTTTCTGTGTAAACAATTTTTTTTTTTATACATGGGACAGTGTGTATTAATGAACAGCAGCTAGTGCCGTAAATACACCAGATTATAGCTCAGAGCTAATTTTCCATCCGTAGTCCCCACTCACTCACTCACACTCACATTCACAACAAACTGGCACTTAGAGGGTTAAAATTATGACAATAAATTCACACTTACTACATATGATGAGGACTATAGATAATGTTTTCATGTTTAATATTTTAAATCCTAAAGGAAAGCCCAAGGGTTGATATAAATCGCAGATAGAAACAGACTGATTGGACGAACCCATCACCAGGTAACTTTATGCAATCAGGCCAATGGCATATTGTTTAAGTTAGAAAGAGTGCAACAATTGTTTCTCTCACTGCTGTCGCTCAGATAATGTTATCCACAAACATCCTAGTTCATGGAGATTCCTGTCTAACCTTATCCGTCAGCCTGTCCATCACCATAGAAACAAGAAGGGACTCAGATTCCCACCTCCACCTTGAACTCCTATGTCACTAGCCTGGTGAGCCAGCCTCTCCTACTTGCTTTTCGCAAGCAGGAAGCAAAGTGTTTCTCTCAGGTCAATTTGGAACTGGCCTATCACAGCCGTTTATGTGCAGTGCGTCTTATGAAAGTGGAAGAGCTCAGCTCACCAAGGTAGCGCTAGCTACTGAGCTAATTTAAAAGCTTCTCTGCTGAAGTCTGCTTTATTATCCAGTCCTCTTCATCTTGTTGCCATTTTAACAACAGTAAAGTCCACATTGAAAAAAAAAAAAGACTTTCTCGCAGCTCTTTTTACAGCTGGCTTCCGCTGCTGTCCTCGTTCAGAAATAAGTACAGAGCTGCTCATAATATGGTGTATCCTGGTGCTTTATTTAAAAGAAACGGACAAGAATCCACCATGTTTGTTTAGAAAACAGGTCAGCACACCGCTTACGTTTGTTTCTCTGATTGGCTACTCTACCTGTCATAGTTCCGCCCATAGAAATGAAACTTATGCAAAAGGATACCAGACTAACTTCTTTGTATAGAATAGGAAAAGAGTTTGTCTGGCTGACCAGGCTACCCGGTCACACCTACAGCAAAACTCACCACTGTCATACAGCTCTCATACATGCATACACCAATCAGGCGTATCATTATGACCACATGCCTATTACCTGTGGTCATAGTGTTATGTGTCTTCCCTCCCCTCGTGCATCACTTGTCACCGGTTCACCACTGTTTCCTTCCTTGAATCACTTTTGATAGATTCTGACCACTGCAGATCGGGAACACCCCAAAAGAGCTACAGTTTTGGAGATGCTCTGACCCAATTGTCTGCACTCAAATCCTTAGAGTTTGCTATTATTCCTGCTTCCAACACATCAACTTTGAGGATAAAATGTTTGCTTGCTGCCTAATATACGCCACCCACAAACAGGTGCCATGATGATGAATCTGTTATTCACGTCACCTATCAGTGGTCATAATGTTATGCCTAATCAGTGTATTTCTCTAATGGAGGTCCTCTAATCAGAGAAAAGTGCAGGGTCTGTCAGCTCAGACTTCTACATCTGCCACATCATGCAGTCTTAACTATTGTTTGCAGTTCACTTTCTCTCTTAGGCCAAAGTGTGTATCAGAGTGTATAAAGGTTGAATAATAAAATCAGGCAAATGCCTCATAAAAATTCTTTAGTTAAACAAAAAAACTGATTCTGTGGGAAAAACAACCCAGTTCTCACAAATCTCCACCCATCCGGTCTGATATAAACTGAGGCTAAAACTAAACTTCAGCCAGAAGTGGTTTGGCTCATTTTAATAAAATATTTCACATTTGGAAAAACTTAGCTCTAATAGAATGCCAGTTCTTGTGTTGTGCATTAAGTCTATTGTTTGGACAAATGGGATTAGCAATCAATAATCACTAATTCTGGGAAAAAAAGCTGAACAAAAGGATATAATTATGCTGGCCAATGACAACTGACTAACATGTTTGCTGTCAGTGAGTTGGTAGATAACATTAGATGACTCAATATTCAGTCATATATACAGTATACACCGAAGCATTTAGTCTAAGGGTATGAGCTATAAGTCACTTATACTCCATAACTCCATAATGAGGACCTTTAGTTATACACAGACAGTTTTAGGACCTGCCCTTCCTCATTTCAGACAAAAGAGAAAACAGAGATCTGCTAGATGAGAAAATACAAATCACTAAAAGGGGAAAAACTACATTGTAAATGCATGACTCTATGGTCGGTCAAGGTTAAATGTATTTATACAGCACATTTACAAAATGCTGTACATTACAAATAAAATAATAATAAAAATAAAACAATAAAATTTAAAAGAAAAGAGCAAGGCTAAAACATCTTTCAATTAAGGCATTTAAACAAAATAATAAAACAAAGTTAAAAGAGACAGCTGAACTTGTATTAAAAGCCAGTGCAAAGAAATGGGTTTTTAGTCATGATTTAAAACTAAGGGGCAGACTGTTCAACAGTTAAGGGGCAGCAGCAGCAAAAGCCCAGTCTCCTCTGGTTTTTAACTGTGTTCTTGGCACATCCAGGAGGAGCTGATTTGTTGGCTGTAACATCCTGGAAGGGACTTACAAGTTAAAGAGACAATATTAGGCTTTTTTGTATCTTTTTAAACCAATCTTGGTCACCTCTAGAACAGCAGCATGTTTTACAACCTTTAAAAACATTATCTGACTAAAAGAAAGTGATTCCAATAATTACTTTACAACTGCCATAAAGAAAAAGGTAAAGAGGGCAGCAGAGGGCAGTTCAGTTACAATCTTTTAAACAGAAACATAGAAAGACAGCTT
The DNA here is from genome assembly GCA_020698575.1 of Bostrychus sinensis. Taxonomy (NCBI): domain Eukaryota; kingdom Metazoa; phylum Chordata; class Actinopteri; order Gobiiformes; family Eleotridae; genus Bostrychus; species Bostrychus sinensis. The sequence continues at coordinate 29,428,490 of CM036256.1, forward strand.
TTAACTTTCTTGAAATGTTTGTATGATTCCATTCCATTACAACATGGTAGATAGCTTTTGCATTATATAGCCCTTTTAAGTACATTTAAAAACAATTATTAAGACCTTAAAATGTATTCTGTAGCTGAACAGGAGCAAGTGCAGTGAGCCAAGTACAGGTGAGGTATGGTAGGCTCAGGCCTTCTCACAGCTCCTTTACACTGGTGCAGTACAGCTCATCATGATTACAATGCCACTGTCAAAAAAGGTATCCAAATCTGAGGACCCCATAAAAGTGCACCTTTCAACTATGGCAAAGGCCCCTTGGATTTGGGTTCAAACTGTGTAGTCCTATTTCCAGTGGGTGGAGTCTATGGATTGTAAAAATGTGGGAAACTTTCAAAATTTCAAGTTCAGAAAGCTGAGACTAAACAGGAATCAGTCTTGTGTTATGATGTATTGCTACAGCATAAAAAAATACTGTACCTCCATCCTCCAGCACCCCTGTGTGCACATATTTTTTTTTTTTTTTTTTGTAAATCTATACTCTAAAACTATAAAAACTCCATCTCCTCTTTCCAAGCACAAAAACACAGCTGAGGTATAGACTGCACTCTGCATAAATCACTACAAGCACATCTGTAGAGGGAGTGAGGTGACCTTGGGGTTAAACCCAGAATAAAACATGGTTAGCTTGTCCCACGTACAGTGCACCGCTGGATTCTGGAACTTGCCAGAGATTTGTGAGCTCCATAAAGAGCCAACAGTATCCACAGCTGCCCAAACCATCCACTGTATATAGCCTTATTTACATTTCCTCAAATGGGACAAGTGTACATTCTGTTCTTTAAGGGTTTCCGGCCAGATGGGACGCTCATTACTTTGAGGGTCATTTGTCACTGGGGGGTTGCTTTAAGTTCACTCAAAGTTCTAGGAATGAGTATGCACAGGTTTGGACAAGTCTGGCTCACTGTAAAGAATGTGAGTTGATATATCTGAGTGCACAGAGGTACAATGAGGGCAGAATGTAGAGAGGTGTTAGTTCATGGCCGTTGAAAGTTGTGGTCAGCTGAACAAACGGGGCAGTGGAGCAGCGGTGAATATAGTGCACTCTCATGGTGTTACATAACAGGTTCTTATGTCAGAGCATTTGGAAAGAACAGAGGCCGGTGTGGGCCCAGCACTGGCAGGGGTCTCGGGACTTTTATCATCAAGACAAATGTTTATGTAAGGTCGGAACATTTATACACTACTCAAGGGTAAAATATTATAAAGGGAGCGTATAATGCTTTTTTCAAGCTTTCTGAAATAAATGGACATATTTGCATCAGTCTTCAATGATCCTCTCCTTTGAGTTCATACGTGAATAAAGTTGGGAGGATTTGAGTTTATACATGAGGGCGGGACTAATTAGTACTATTAGCAACACGAAGCTAACTGGTATATACAGCAGGGATTCTCTTTTTGAGCCCAGGGACCCCTTACAGTAGAAAAAAACTGTTAATATAGGTGTGGAATGCTATACACTAAATACTATACAAATTAACTTCTCAAGCTTACATTTCTGTCATTACATGATCTTTCATATTTTTTATGGGACATAGAAAATCTTTCAGAGTCCTATGTGAGTTTGGTGGTGGTGAGCTACTTCTATAGCGAGTAGCAGCTGTAGAGCGAGTAGCTCTACCTGCTGAGCTACGATTGAAAAAAACAACAGTCCTAAAAATATATACACTGCTCAAAAAAATAAAGGGAACACTTAAACAACACAATGTAACTCCAAGTCAATCACACTTCTGTGAAATCAAACTGTCCACTTAGGAAGCAACACTGATTGACATCAGTTTCACTGCTGTTGTGCAAATGGAACAGACAACAGGTGGAAATTATAGGCAATTAGCAAGACTCCCCCAATAAAGGAGTGGTTCTGCAGGAGGTGACCACAGACCACTTCTCAGTTCCTATGCTTTCTGGCTGATGTTTTGGTCACTTTTGAATGCTGGCGGTGCTTTCACTCTCATGGTAGCATGAGACGGAGTCTACAACCCACACAAGTGGCTCAGGTAGTGCAGCTCATCCAGGATGGCACATCAATGCGAGCTGTGGCAAGAAGGTTTGCTGTGTCTGTCAGCGTAGTGTCCAGAGCATGGAGGCGCTACCAGGAGACAGGCCAGTACATCAGGAGACGTGGAGGAGGCTGTAGGAGGGCAACAACCCAGCAGCAGGACCGCTACCTCCTCCTTTGTGCAAGGAGGAACAGGAGGAGCACTGCCAGAGCCCTGCAAAATGACCTCCAGCAGGCCACAAATGTGCATGTGTCTGCTCAAACAGTCAGAAACAGAGTCCATGAGGGTGGCATGAGGGCCCAACGTCCACAGGTGGGGGTTGTGCTTACAGCCCAACACCGTGCAGGATGTTTGGCATTTGCCAGAGAACACCAAGATTGGCAAATTTGCCACTGGTGCCCTGTGCAGATGAAAGCAGGTTCACACTGAGCACATGTGACAGACGTGACAGAGTCTGGAGACGCTGTGGAGAACGTTCTGCTGCCTGCAACATCCTCCAGCATGACCGGTTTGGCAGTGGGTCAGTAATGGTGTGGGGTGGCATTTCTTTGGGGGCCACACAGCCCTCCATGTGCTCACCAGAGGTAGCCTGACTGCCATTAGGTACCGAGATGAGATCCTCAGACCCCCTGTGAGACCAGATGCTGCTGCGGTTGGCCCTGGGTTCCTCCTAATGCAAGACAATGCTAGACCTCATGTGGCTGGAGTGTGTCAGCAGTTCCTGCGAGACCAAGGCATTGATGCTATGGACTGGCCCCGCCCGTTCCCCAGACCTGAATCCAATTGAGCACATCTGGGACATCATGTCTCGCTCCATCCACCAACGCCACGTTGCACCACAGACTGTCCAGGAGGTGGTGGATGCTTTAGTCCAGGTCTGGGAGGAGATCCCTCAGGAGACCATCTGCCACCTCATCAGGAGCATGCCCAGGCGTTGTAGGGAGGTCATACAGGCACGAGGAGGCCACACACACTACTGAGCCTCATTTTGACTTGTTTTAAGGACATTACATCAAAGTTGGATCAGCCTGTAGTGTGTTTTTCCACTTTAATTTTGAGTGTGACTCCAAATCCAGAGGTCCAAAGAATCCAAATCCATGGGTTAATTAATTTGATTTCCATTGTTAATTTTGTGTGATTTTGTTGTCAGCACATTCAACTATGTAAAGAACAAAGTATTTAATAAGAATAGTTCATTCATTCAGATCTAGGATGTGTTATTTTAGTGTTCCCTTTATTTTTTTGAGCAGTGTAGCTCTCTTGAACCCAGCCATGAGTTAGACAAGTTAGAAGAAGCTTATTCATGTTTCAATTTTGTATACGTTTTTTTGTAGAACATCTTAAGACATTAACATGAACATCATGTGTAAAGTTTAGGTAAGTTTAAGTAACTGTATACTACTGCATCAAGGTCAGGGATTCAGTCTCTGGGTTGGCTGTCAATGGATGAATTTCTTGCACAGACCATAACCAGTGACCTACAAGCACAATGGGAAGTGTCACTGAAAGAAAATCTTTATATATAATATTTACTGAATATACATATTCTTAGTTTGATCTTTACTTTTAGCATATGTTTTAGAATCCTTCATCTCAGATCTGGAACCATGGACCATGTCCTTTGCTCTGACATATTTTCATTAATGTCTCCATCTCATATGAAACTCTAGAGGAGTGAGTAAAGGGGCCCCATTCTGTAAGGGACAGGTGTCAAAGCTGAACTAATGGGAACCGCATGCTCTCTGACACCACCACTAGGAGGCAGTAGTAGTGTTTTATAATCATATATCTGTTAGTGACTAGAAGCAGGGAAATGCAACTACACTGTACAATGTCTCTTTAACAGTTTGAATGCTTTATGGCACTTGATAAATAACTTAAAATAAGGTTTTAAAGGTACTCTCAGAGCATTGTTATCGACAGTATATGACATGATGCTATGAGAAATGCAGATAGTGTAATGGTCTATGATTAATTCTGGGCCACAGTCAAGTGTCAAAATGAGTGACGTTCATGTGATTAGAAAGACAGAGGTAACAGAGGGGAGGTTTGTGTTGCAAAGTTAGATAGCTGTGAGTCATTGGCATAGGCTTGTTTACATAGCCACCAAGCTAACCACAAAAATTAGATGAAGATAAATAACTATGGTTACAGGAAATATATGAGGTAAATCATTAGTTGCACATCTATGAAATCCATTGTTCACAATTATTTCTGAAGACTATAGCAGTCCACCATAGTCTAATTTATTCCCCCATAGTCTAAAACTGAACTTAAACACAGTGTAACTTTTACCAAAATAGGGAAATACAAAAAACTTAATATTAATTAATAAATTAATTATTAATTAATATAATTATTAATTAATAAAAAAATAATAAATAAAAAACATAATATTAATCAAAACTATCCAGGCTCCACCAATATAATGACAAGAAACACAGTAAAAAATAAGATAAACATTGCAAAAATATTTTTAGAATAATTTTTAAAAATCCCCAAAACTTGCTAATCTAAAAAGGTTAATAATCTAATTTAAAAAAAGACATTTTATACATACATATATACTTAAATACGCAACTAATTTGCATCTGCATTTTTTCTTTTAAACTCAGATTCAAGATATAAAATAAAACTGTAATCGGCCTGTCTTTAAAATAAAAATATAAAAAACATAACAATAATAAATATTTTACTCTATATTTAGTTTTATGTTCAAAATAAACATAATAAATAATATAAATACAAATAAATAATAATAAGATTCATAATAAATTTACTACAAAGAGAAATGCCGTTGATTTAAATAACTTTCCTTTAAAACTTAGGCTTAGGCTATTGGACCTAAAAAATATATAACCCCTCCTTTTCATTAGTCAGTGAGACCCACAAGCTTCTCTTTCATAAGCTCCAATACTTCAATATGAAAAGGTCACCAGTATTTTCTTATTATCTTGGACATAAATTAGGAAATAATTCCAAGTACCCACTGTAAAGTGTCTGGTTTCTGTTTAGGTCCAGTCTGCTCTGGTTGGTCAGGTTAGTTTAGCCTTTGCATCATCTGGAAACATTCTGTGTTTACATCTTTACCTCACTATGCAACATCATGACAAGCTAGAAGATACAATGTAAAAACACACAAGATGCAATTAAATCTGACATTTTGACTTATTCTGACTTATCAGGGCTTCTAACGGCACATGCTACACCTGTAATTTTCCTTCACAAAACCCTAGCCTCTAAATGCCCTCTAGTATAAAACATTGCGTACATTCCTGACGACATACCGGAAGCTACTACTTCAAAGTCTGATTCTTTCCTTATCCATTAATTCTGTTGCTTGTTTTGCTAAATTCTTCACCTTATCCCAACCCTAATTCTACCACCTAAAGTCTATCCTGGGCAATTTAACCTGGCTAACACTCAAGACGTCACAAGACGGTCATGAGACCCTGTTCTAAAGCTGACTGTGAGCGGTGGCAGTGTAATGGTATGGAAAGGTCTTAACAAGTCTGGAGAGATCTCATGATATCAAACATGAAGTACAGGTGGTACTTTATGTGTCTTTGTCCAGAACAGAAGAATTACATAACACTACCCATAAAGTAGTTATGGGAGTAATGAGTAAGCACAAAACGAACATGCATACAATGCAACTGGTCACAATAGTAACCTTAAACTCTTGGTTCAAGTGTTAAACATCTGTTCATTTCAAGATGTGGTATGCGTGACCTTAAAAAGCAGAGAATGGAGCTAAGCAGTGACTGCCCACCCCCAGTTCCAGAAGTAAATTCTCAATTTATTTTCCCTGTTGACTTGACTTGAAAATTGCAAATATTAAGAATTGAAAAGCTAATCAGCTCTGTGGTAACTCACAATAACGCAATCAATTTCTATCAAAAAGATGGTCTAAAACTTAAAAATCCAGCAAAATGCATTAATAACTTTGCCTTTTGACAAGTTGCAGACACATATTTATAGTGTAAGGAATCGTTTTATGGTCATGAGTTACCACAGAGCTGAAAAGCCTCTCTCGCCGTTGATCTTCAGGTATATGAATTTTATCAAAAAGTCAATGAGGAAAATGAATGGGAATTTTACTTCTAGAACTGCTGGGTGGGCGGGTTAGGGTTAGGGTTAGGGGTTGAACTCCATTCCTCTTGGCTTAAGCATTCTACTGTCACATCTATGCCAGTGCTCTGTAAGCAACACAGGTCCTAGCTGCCTCATTGTGTGGTAGCCGCCATGCTAATGTAGCACTGTTTATAGTGTGGAGATAGAGAATGCTTGTGCACAGATGCCCCCCCATTATGGTTAGTGCCCCTGCCTCACTGCCTTTCATGCAAGAGGTCAGACACCCCGATGTTTCAGTCCAGTTTATTTATATATCCCAAAATCACAACAACACTTGCCTGAAGAGGCGATACAGAAATAGACAAAAACAAACAATAAACAAAGAGGCAAAAAGACTGTCCCAGGACAACCCCTGTCCTTTGAACTTCCTTCTTGGACAGGAAAAACTATTTAAAATGTTAAAAAACAACCAGGGGAAAAAGAGAAACCCTGGAGAGAACCACATGAAGGAGGGATCCACTCCCAGGTCGGCCAGGCTGTAGATGTGTCTAGGATAGATTTCTAGAGTTCAAGTCTGTAAAGATGCAGTAGGTGGGAAAGGGTTCGACCAGACAGATGACTGGGGGTGAGGGGGGGTCCCCAGGTCAGCACATGTGGACCAGCTTAAGTCCAGTCATCACTGCATCACTGTGATGTTTAACAGCAAGCCATACATTTGGAACAACACCCACTCCTCAAGAGGGACAGTGGAAGATGTGAAACCAAATAATCTATCCAAGCCCGGACAAATTGAGAGGGCTGTATAAGGAAAGGCATCCGGTATTAAAATCTATACCAAACATGTGAAAAAATATTATTTGCTGTGCTACCTGTGAGACAGACAGCAAGGAAGGTTTTAAAAAGTTATAAACTGTATATAATAAATATAATACTACATAGTAATAATAACCCTACTGTTCTAGGTCCTAGCAGCACAAATAAACCTCATTAAGGAGTAACTGTCTCAAATTGTCTTAATGCAAAAGATCTACCACATTACAAAAGATGAAATATGTAAAAACCTATGGTAAGACTATAGTTTAGGGTCCACCTATTAACCATGACCTAAGTGCTAATAATGCTAGTTAGTGGTTAATTAGCTCTTAATTGGCATTTATTAAGCACTTAATAATCCCTTATTCTGTGTGATCATATTCTACAACTAATTAGCAACTAACTGACATAGTCCCCTTAATAAACTCATAATAACTGCTTTATAATTAGCAATTAAGAGCTAATTAACCACAAACTAGCATGCTAAGTTGCACTTAGTTAATGGTTAATAAGTGGACCCTAATCTAAAGCATTACCAAACCTACACATGTAAAGAAGGCAGAGGCAAGCTGCATAGACAGAGCTGGCATTTACATCATTCATTTTCATAGATCCACTCCAAAAGTGTTATGTAAACATCACAAGCCAACACAAGTAATCTGAAACACAGGGCATCAATCTACCAAGACACAGGAGACAAGGTTCGTGCAGACGTGTCCTCATGCCATATTCAGTGTTTGTGGCAGCAGTGTAAAATTGAGCTATCCAAGTGTCATCAAACAGTGCAATAGAAATATCAGATGCACACAACCAGACTACGAGAGGTGTAAGTACAGGCCATCAACCTGCCAGTGTAACAAAGGCACAGGAGGTACTGCAGTCGTCCTATAACTGGAAGGTTGGTGGTTCGTCATGTGCTTGGGCAAGGCACTTAACCCACCTTGCCTGTATGTGTGTGACTGTGTGTTTGGTGGTGGTCCGAGGACTGTGACTGAGGAGTGAAGGAATAATGAACCTACTTGTAAAAAGACTTTGAGTACTGAGAAAAGCGCAATACTACAGTTTATAGGACCGATGCATTATTATTATTATTATACTGAGTGTGCAGTGTAGGGGTGTGCAATATAGCTTGTGAACGATAATATCCAAATTGTTGTCTTAATGTAGCAGCGTCATTTAGCCCCATGTGTTGAGCAGAACCTTCAGTCAAGTCCTGGATAGGCTTAGATCTACCTCAGATGAACTGTGGACATCCCCTGCTGTATTTCCCTCCAGAGCACACAAGACAGACCTGTAGCTTCTCACAAGTGTATTTATTTACTGAAAACACTTGCCCTACCGCTAACCCACTGCTACGTGCTAAAGTGAACCAAAAAGCTGACTGTGCGTCCTTGTGTTATAAAAGACAGCGTTCACAGCGTGGTCAGAACTACACTCGCTCTTGTTTTTGTCCAAAACTTCACTGTAAACCTTAAACGAGTCTCAGTGTCTGTGTCTCTCAACAAAGCTAGTCTTCTCTCACGCTGTGTCACACATGCGATCGCTCATGGACCACAGCACGAACCGTGCACGTGGCGCTGACTGATTACATCAGCCGATTCCTCAATCAGCTTTGCATCCAAACACACCCATCTAGGCTCATGACTGTGTGCAGTGGACCAGTGTTAGAACAACAGCCTGTTGCCTGCAGCACATACTGTAGCCCACTTTCTATATGTAGTATCTACATTCCACTAATCATTAATATCCCTGTTGTGCACAGTCAAATTAACTTTATTACTAATAACTTAGAAATTATTAATAGTAATAATAAATCCTCTTGTGCTGACTGACAGAAAATGCATTAGATACTGACTGTATAAGGGAGCTAGTACAATAATAATAAGACATTTACAAACACATTTTTGGCATCATGTCAGATATTGTCTAATTATTAGAAGATAATCCCCAAAAATATTGATATATATTCATTTTTGTCAATATTGCTCACCCCTAGTGCAGTGCACATAGACCTCCTCTATAGGTGTGACATCAGGAGTGGGGTGAATACAGGGCAAGAATATAAGTGGCTGGTTAACAGGTGCATACAATATCATTACAGGTGACTTATTTTATGGTACTACGTTATTACTGTTTGAATATATAGAAAATAGGACAGCACTGATCAAATTAAACATACACTAAACATAAATGGGGACATGTCCCTGAGGTCATTACCCAATTTCAGTTCTAAACAGTTTTTCCCTCTGTATCCTTATATTCCATCTTACACATTTACCATCACTGACCCTGAGTGTTTCTGGCAGAGGCAGTGGAAAACATTGGATGTGTAAATCTCATAAAACACTCCCAAATGGAGGGCTCCATGGGAACGCAGAGTAACGCCTCTCGATTCCTTGTTCATGACTCAAGTGTGCGATTTACAGATGTTCTGCGTTTGGAATGTAGGGGAAAGGTCGACATGCCGGCAAACCTTGGGTGCGGCCATTTTCTGAGATTGAATGAGCAGTCAGAAACGTGGTTTACAGATGACACGACTCGCACGAGCAACACGTACTGTCACAAATCACAGTCATCACCACCACCTTACCTACAGCTCATTATCATACAACAGAAACGTATTTGTCATTTTTATAGTTCACGTACATGTTAGTGAATGAATAACTACTTTTGGATTGCTAATTCAGTCATTCTACCAGCATCACTGACTAATTTTGAGTATTTAACACCTGACATTTTGATATACCAAGTATTTATATATACATAAAGTAGATGAATGTATTCGCATCTTTGGGTGATTTTAACATAGTATGAATCCAAACATTACAATTTTTTCTATTAAAGGGGCTATAATATGCTTTTATTTATATATTTATACTAGTCTTGGTCACCTCTAGAACAGAAGCACATTTTACAACCTTAAAAAACATTATGTGACTAAAAAAGCTTTTTCGCTGATTATGTTAAAGAAAGTAGAGGGCAGCAAGGTGCAGAGCTGTTGAACAGAACCATAGAAAAAGAGCTTTTTACTTCCTTAAACTTTTTGAATGATGCCATTTTACTACAAAATGAAAAATAGTTGTGAGGAATCAGTGGAAACAGCATAATATATCCTATCTACTGTCTACTACTGTCTCATGTCTAAACTCAAATCCTCACAACTTTATTCTTGTGTGAACTAAAAAGGAGAAGATTAAGAGGCAGTAGCATCTGTAGAAGGGTTTAGTCAGAGAAAGGCCTCAGCGCGGCGGTCCTTCACTGCAGCAGCTCTGCTATAAACTAATGTGTTAACAATGTGGAAGCTGATGGTGTGAAGCAGGCGGGGGCCAACAGCTCCCCAAAAGGAGACGTTTTCAATAAATATGAACTATATTATAAAATGTGGAAAAACTGATGCACGCATGTCCAAATTCACTACAAAAAGCTTGAAAAAAGTGTAATATGTCCTCTATATCCCATGTCTTTTACCTTTCAAATTCTGTATAATCAAGAGGTTCTTTGCAAATGGAAACTCACAGTAAGAAGGTCTCAAGTTCAAGGTGAGGACAGGCCCTGTCTCATGTTACCCCCCCAGCACCATTGTGGTTTTGGCTGCTTCCCTCCAACCCTGAGAAAAAAAAACAGACAAGATATACACACTTAAGTACTAGTCAATACAATACTATAGTAACGCCTCAGCCGCTAGGTGATGGATGGGTTCAATTCATACAATAATTTTCGCAGTGTTTATATACTATTAATGCTGGAAAGATATATAACTTCTAGTAGGGTGCTTCTGCATTGCTTTAGGAATTTTCACCTAACAGAAGACTTGACTTGATTTCCCACCACTCTCACATTTCTAATTTTGTGATTTAACTTGTGCCCATATTCAAATGATTGAGAAACAGGGCAGCCTTGAACAATGGACAGTGTTGGTATCCCAGTTTTATCAGTTTATCTGTAATACTTCAAACTAACTCACACTTTATTATTTTATTATTTATTTATTATTTATGTGTAAGTTAAGGCTTAGTGACCAGTTAACTCATTATTTACAAAGCATTACTTCAACATTTATAAACACCCTTGAATTATAAACACTGTTATTAATGTTTAATTCTTTAGTAATGTGCTAATGTAAATCAATGCAAAATTATAAACATCAGTGGTAATACAGAATCTATAAACTGTTTATTTATTAAATTATATTTAATTACATGTTTATTAGGGGCTTAATGATACAGTTACTATGTCAATGTATTGACTTTTTATTCCTTCAATACAACTACATCAATAAGCATTACCTTGTATCATTTATAGTAAGTGTATATTGATATAGATGGAAAAAAAATAGATAATATCAGAAATATTGATATTAGAAATGTGTGTTAAAATAAAAACAGATGTTTTTTTAATGTAATTGTTGTTACTTTTATGATTTTTGGTATAACGTGCTGTATCAATTGCATCAATATGAAGATGAACTGTATTGAATCATATAGTTCTAAATTAGCTAATATGGTTCTTGAATCAGACTGGAACAATTCTAATTGATACATAGTGCATCGTAGCAAAAACATATCATTACACCTCTAATCTTTATTAATGCTTTATTACTGCTGAATAGTTGTGAGTTATGTTTAAGCATTACCAGTTAATCTATGGCCTATTTCAATGAGCTAAACAAATTTTTATATTCAAATTTTGTCCTTTTTAACTATGATAAAATAACATATTTGTATAAGTATCCTTATACAGTTAATTGGAACTTTTTCTTGCTTCCATGGAAAAGCCGCCAGTCTTTGTGAGTAATAATGATTAATACTACAAGTCTGGCAGCTCTCATAAACATTGACTAATCTTTCTGTTTTGATATAAAAAAAAAACAGCTTAGTTCAAATTCAATCAGAAAAGCCGGTTTGCTTTTTGGAACCCAGCCATCTCGGTGGAAATCCCTCCGTGCTGTGGCTCTGGGGTGAAATAATAGCTATTTGTTACATACCAGACGTTTCTAGAGCACCCCCCCCACCCCCCACCCCTTTCCCCCGGAGCTGCGTCAGCACTCTGCCGGCTCACCTTTCACCCAGTTGGGCTGCTGCGGCACGGGCAGGACGGGGTTAACAGCCTGATGGTGGTGGTCCATACCGGCTTCTGCGTTTAAAGAGCTGCAGGCGGTGAAGCGGAGAGGTGGGCCATTCTGCGAGCCGTGAACTTTCCCCTAATTCTCACAGTCTCCCGGCAGCACCTCGGGCCAAAGGCAGCAGGTTCCTTTCGTCTGACGTGAACAAGCCGCTCCATTCATGCACTGTCACAAAGAGAGATTGCAAAATGATGGAATATTTGCTCTTTACGCTTTTTATACTAAGCCCTGAACATTTTAGTCTAGGGAAAATCTTTAAATTGTACATATTAAAAGACTGTGGTAGAAAAAAAAAAAAGAGATATTGCTGTTGCGTCATCCATTTATCTTTAACCTCAGTAAACACTAAAAACAAAAGATATTGAATAGATATCTAGATAAATGTAAATAAATGTAACACTCTTGATTCATTCAACATTATGGTTTTGGGTTCATTATTTGCTACTGCTATATATAATGCTACATACTATTAGTGCTAATGTTAATAGTGTAATAAAAAGAGTTAGAGTATGAAAAGTTTACACAGATGGAGCTACTAAGGCTTTATCTCATTGCGCTGAATCCTAAAACATAAAACATTCTGTCCTTAGATGAACGGACTCTAAGAATGGCTGGAAGTTGTGATTTCAAAAAATTACAAAGAACCTGTACAGTATCTCTTTAATAATGTAGAATAAACTCAGTATTCTGTTATATATAACTTACCAATCAGTCAAATGGTTGACCTAAAGCAGGATATAAGCACTTTTTAAACGTATGATTACTGGTTATTCCATGCCTTAGATGCTCTAAAAATGACAGACTATATGACTACAGCTATATCATCACACAACACCTCGTATCAAATTGCTTTCTAGGATGAAATAAAATCGATATAAAACAAATCGTTAATATCATAAATATTGATACTAATATTTAGTAATCAGCATGTCGCGCCACACTACAAATCAGTTGGGAGAGCTGCAGCGCATATGCAGGGCACCTGCAGCCTGCCTCTGCATCGTGGGTTTGAGTCCAGACTCTGACAATTTGCCATTTCCATCACTACTCAGCTGTCCTCTCAAAATAAAGCAGAAAAATGCAATTTGTGTGTTTTTGATGGGGGGGGGGGGGTTATATAAAACTTTTCTTCGCTCTCTGTCTGCTGGACATAACCAACCCTGATCGCTATGCTAGATTTGAGAGTTTATTTTTATGATTTTTGGCTAAAAGTTGCTGTATTGACTGTATTGATATGAAGGCGCTGAGTTGTATCATTCTAAATCAGCAAATCTCTCTTGAGTCAAAACAAAACAATGCCATTTGATATGTATCATATTCTCGCAAAAACATATTGATTACTCCCCTAATTGTTAGTAAGGTGAGTAAGATGAAACTGAATCTAAGAAGAGGCATTGACCCGATCACCTGTGGAACATGACAAATGACTGCTCTAATGAATGACTGACGTTTTACCCATTTTACAAATTTTATTGTCAATGTCAGGACATGCACTTTTGAGAACACAAAAGAAGTCATTGTAGGTTAAGTATTGCAAATGAGCACCCACTTTCACTCTGTTTATGTGTGGCATTCAGCTGGTGGTATGCTTGTCATCTCTAGTGGTGCATGGGAGTCTCTCTGATTTTTTTTTTTTTTTAGACCAGTGGTTCCCAGACTATGATATGGTTATGGTGCCATTTTACTGTACCATACACACACCTATAGTAAATATATTATTGCTCTAATATGCTTATTAGCAGGACAGCAGAATGGTAAAACTGAATAAAACATTCCTAATATTATAGGAGCTAAAATATCCTGTAGCATCATTCATTAAATTAATAAGCCTTGACTTTCAATTTTTATCCATTTTTGTCACAATACCAGAGAGAAAGACATTTTAGTTTAAAAAATACCAAAATTGGATTAAATTAAATTAATTTGAATTAAAGAATATGTATACATCTAAAATATAAACATATGAATTACTATTAAGCTTCATATTAAATGTGTTTTCTACCTTATACTGTATATAAAAGACTGTAAATGACAGATAAATCTTTGTTACAAACTCACACTACATAGGCCTATGCTTGCTAGGTTTTTGACTGCAGATGAACAATGTCTGAGTCCAGGAGAATGAATCATGAGAAATAATATTCAATCTAAAGTACTCTAGCTATTATAAATACAGTTAAAATGGTCTAGACGATTGTAGTTTATTGCCATAATGGTGGTACTAGGATAAACAATTTTTTCTGAGGTGGTGCTTGATTTCAAATCTTTGAGACCCACTAACCTGGGCGACCCATTGCACTCTCCTAAAGCTGTATTTCTCCCTCTAATCTCTGAGGAAGTCATTAAATGGCCCACTGCTGCCAGATCCCACTGTTGGCTTCCCCAGAGCTGATAAACCCCATTGTGTCGGGATGAAAGCCAGTCTTTTTGTTATATCACGTACTGCCTCCTACTGTGGCATGAATAGTTAACAGAGGGGCCGTAACTCGAGAGCTCAACCTACCCCTCCCGTTTCAGCACCAGCCAATCAGACACTGCCTTTCTCCTGCTCTGGAGGTATATAACACTTGGAGCTGTTTGCACTGAACCAGGAGCCAGAGCTCTTATTCTAAACCCACAACTAACGACTTGAGAAAACAACTCTACAAACCTGCAGAAATGAAGACCAGTCTAGCAGTCTTGATTTTTTGCATCGCCCCGTTACTGACAGCGGGCTTCCCCTTTGAGCGTAAAGGGGGTTCCTCTGCATCCAGCGGCAACAAGGAGAAGCGCGTGCAGTACGCTGCGTGGGACGACGTCAATGTCATTGCCCACGGTCTCCTCCAGCTCGGCCAGGGGCTGAAGGAGCATGTGGACAAAACCAAAGTGCAGATCCGGGACATCTCCACCAAGCTGAAGATTTTCAACCGCACCGTGAGCGAAATCGGCAAGGAGAGCCAGAAGTTGCAGCAGGAGGGGGAGGTGCTCCGAGCCAGGGCCAGGGGGCTGGAGGACCGAGAGGGGAGACTCCTGAACGTCACGGCCGAGCTGCGGGACCGGGCCGAGGAGATGCAGCAGGACAGGAAGACGCTGGTGGAGAGGGTGGGCCGGCTGGAGGAGAGGGTGGACAGCCTCATGCAGGGGGAGAGGAACAAGACAGACGCTCGCAGCATCCAGGTAAGAACAAACAGCAAGTGGCCTGCAAACAGAGTGTAGAGGTTAGAATGAGATTTTTCATTTGTAAACTTATGCTTAAGTTTATATGATGTTTTATAATTGCATAATAAGCAGTATATAGCAGCGTCTATATTCTGTTTATGAACTTGTAATGACGCCTGAATGTATTGACAGAAAGCTAAACACTGAATTGTAACTACACTAAGTACACTGAGTGGTGTAAAAAAAAAAAGCACCTTGAATGCAAAGTAATGCTTTTTCCATTGGACATAATGCACTTGAATGTAGTGCTACACACTAAATGGCTATTGCAGTTTTGTCAATAGGTAGTCTGTGATGATCAAGATTAAAAGTGGAACAGTTCTCTTTAATATAAAAATATAGAAACCATATTGATCATAATGTAGTTATTGTATGACAGGGATACATTTTAAAAAGTCACCTCAAAAGCTGTGTTGTTGAATAGCATTATGGTATTCTGCAAGTCACAGACACTTCTATGAACTTGCCAAAAATGCATAATCTAACTACTTACCAATAACCATTTTCTATTGTGCACAAATGTATAGAATTTTAATAGAGTAGATGGATAAGTATCTAGTAAGCAACTAGTGTCACACTGCAAATAAACAGTTAAATAGGAGAATAACAGGCTGATATAATGATGATCTAACTAGTTTCTCTAATGGACAAAGTCTTGCTGATAGTGTTAAATAGTGACTTCCATTGACATTCCCATTATTTAGGCCTTTAATGTTAAGTGGTGTGGCCTCAAATGTATTTTATTTAACCAGAAAAGACCCCAGGGATCAACAAACTAGAAATAAAGTGCTTTAACTAGAAACATAAGAATGTTTCCTACACTAATAAAGCTATAATAACGGATATGATATGGTGCCAGTTCCTAAAAAGCTGACCAATTTATGAGAAACCTTTTGCATGATGCCAAACTCCACAAAGGCGTTGCCAGCACAGTACACTGCACAGCTTGAGGGCCAGTTTAGCACAAATTGCTTGACACAGTGAACGCACAAAGATCAGAGAGATAGAGAGATAGAGAGGAGTGGGGGCCCCAGCCGGAGAACGAGGCGAGCGTGGCGTACGTGCAGCTACTAGAGTGAGAGGCCCCTCACAGTGTGCACTGCGCACCACCATAGCTATCCCCCCTTCAGCTGTCAAAACACAAACATATCCCAGACACTGACTGTGCATTTCGCTGTGGCACAGTCATGATACTGTAAATATAAAAATAGGGGCCTGACTCGAGGCTGGGTGCCTGTGTGTGGCTCCTGGTTTCTTTTTGCAGTCTTAGAAAAATCCCGCGCTGCGAGCTAAGTTACGTAACCAAAAACAAGGAGGAGGGGGTTAAACGTAGTTACGCACGCAAAAATGCGAATAAAAACTTGAGAAATATTAATTGCAAGTGTTATTTTCTTAACAGTTGATGCTAGAGGCCCAAAATAAACGCATCGACGACTTAATGGGGCGGATACGACTTCAGCAGGAGAAACTAGACAAGCAAAACGTGCGCATCAGGACTCTGCAAAGCCAGGTAAGTGCGAGCAAAGGCTTCGAGATACGTTTATTAACTTTTCATGGTTCTAAAAGTTAAACTGTAACCTTTTTTTTAGATACAGCAGTCCAGGCAGAGAGTGGATGCCCCACGCAGCCTTTCCCCCGACGTGGCGAGCGTGGTCGTGGTGGAGCAGCGTGACTCTCCGGCTGCCGGTAAGGCTCAAATCCTTTCTCCATCTCGCTAATGTCCTTTAAGTCAGAACTTATGCTAAAGGTGGCAGGCAGGCAGGCCATCTGTTGAGTATAAAAGAAGCTTAAATCATTAGCAATTAAAGTCAAGTAATGGATTTTGAAGTGGCGCAGCGGGAAGTCACACATGCACTTGATTAGATTGTAAGATATTAATTCATTTACATTAAACGGTTTAAGCACAGGCGTAGAAAAGGAGTGGGCAACTGTGGAGGGCACCAGGAAACGAAGGGGCCCCAAATAATTACAGAATGCAGGAGTTTCTTTGCTAAAAAAGAGGGACTAGATTTGAGACTTTTTATTACTAAATATATACTTTATATATTCATACTTTTAATAATTATTTTTATGGTTAAGTGATTAAAAATATACAAAAATGACATGTTAAAAAATAAGGGAATTTGAATAGTAGCATATCTGCTAAAGCTTTAGCCCAGTGGTTCTGAATCTTTTTTATTCCAAGTACCACCTCAGAAAATATTTCTTTCTTTCAAAGTACCATCTTCAACTGACCAAAGTGAGCATTACTAAACAAGAACTAAATTGAAGCTAAACTTGGACTAAACCAGGTTTTTATTCCAATAAGGATTAAAACTGGCTCAATATTAAACTAAATCAGGACTTGAAATGCACAGGAGTCTTGAGTACAACCAGAAGAAACCCACAGTTTGAGAACCACTGGCCTAGTCTATATACATATTAACTTGCACTAGACTTCATTATATTAATACACTCAGTCTTTTGTTATAATACGAATGTGCATAGATTAATATGTCCAATGTTCCTCAAATTCAGTGTGTTTCAATGTGTTTTGGTGGCCTCTATATTCTTTAGCAAAATCAATGCCAATTGAGGCCATACAATGCCATTATTATCCAATGAATTGAATGCTTAAACTGAATATTTCAAAGTATTCTCTCAAGAGTAAGTGAAAGTGCAGGTCCCTAGCTCAAAAAGGTTGGTGACCAGTATCCCAAAAGTTCAAATAGTGACTAATGTAAGCCAAACAGATCTATTAAGTTTACATTGGCTCTGAGGAGAAGTGGGTAAAAGGTAAAGGTGTCTGAGTTCAACCGGCCAGCGGAATTTCAGGGAGCAGGACAAAAAGAAAAAACACAAAATTCACTGGGCAAGTTCCAACTAAGGAAAAGTTCATTGGTCTCGCAAGAGTCACCAAGCTCCAGGGTATTACACTCAGAAGGCAGGGGGGCTGGCTTTAAACAAACCTAAAGTTCTCAGATTTCAGTTTTGGGGGAAAAAAAAAGTGGGAACTCAAGGAAACACGGTCTATATTTATCCACGACCTTTGTACAGACATCCTTGGCTCCTCCCATTCTCCTGTGAAACAAAACATTTGGACTTCCCTTGTGAATGAACAACCTTTGGCCCAGTTTGGTGCATCCTCTCTGTGCGGGGTGAATAAGGCAGACATCCCCCGCTTCTTCTCACGTACTAAGAGATGTGAAGAAGAAGTAAGCGTGCCAAAGTTCAGGAGAGCCCTAGACTCAATATAGAGCCGCTAAAGCCACAAGTGGATGTTAGCGGATTGCCTTAGCTGAGATTTTCAAAGTTACAAAGTTAAGTGGAAAAAAAGTACAAATACGATTGTCTGTATTTTTTCATGAGGTTATTGGGGTTAAACCTTAACCAAGTTAGCTTATTCATTAGTAGGAGCCATTTAATAAAAGTGGTGTTTTTGCAATAATAATCTTTTATGTAGTACAAAGCCATCTTTTAGCTAATAAAAGCACATTTATAATTTTATTTATTTATTTTATTGTGTTTAGTTATAAATTACCAACATTTTAGGGAATATCTTTTTTTATACTTAATTTTTTACCTATTCATCAAAGTTTGTAAAGCAATTTTATTATTGTCTAAGAATATATTTGCAAAGGACACTTTGCTGCAACGCTTGTATCACAAAGTAGTCAATATTCAAATCTATCAAAATATCAAAAGAACTGACCAATCAGAGCTTAAAATTACATTTCAAAGCAAAGCAGATTCCAATATTATAATTGCCATTACTATTGGTATATTCATCGTAGATAGCGCAAATACATTTTTTATTATTATTTTGTATAGCCCTAGTCGATTTCAGAGTCAGTGCGGTGCAAGTAAATAGTGAAAACACATTTGTACTGGGCACCATTACTGGTCCCTCACTGGTCACCTGATACCTCAAATTGTCTCTTCTCAAATGTCAACATCTTTTCAGCACTCCCTGGCCATGCAGCAGCCATGCTCTGTCCATGCACTCCCACGTCACCCGGGGCTCTCTTTGCACGTGAGGGACGAGTGACAGCCTACCAAAACATGTAGGGCGGGGTGTGGTGGGGGGATGCTAACATGCCTTTGAGGAATGCAAAAGGCTAGTTGTTTGTAATTCAATCGCCTGAAAGCTGGCGTTTAAAAAAAAAAAAAAAACAGAAGGGGAGAGCCTGAGCTTGGGAACTGGGACAAAGGTCGTATGTTTATCCCGGGACACAAACTCCTACTTTGTTAAGACTACTGCGCTATCAAGGCACGTGCTTGTATCTGCAGACTCCACTTAAAGTGATAAGTGTTATTTGCAAACACACAGCTGTGCTGTGCTGGTCTGCACTGACCTTTCGCCTGGATCTGAACGGCCTACTAAAAAAGTTGAAGAGGAAAACCCAATTCCCCTTAGTGTAAATCAGGCCAAAATGTTGCTACAAAGAAATAACTCAAAACATGGACAACAATGTGAACATCTCTTGCCAAAAAAGCAAACAAACATGACAGTCTGTTATTATGGTCTTAAATCAATAAGGAAAAAAAAAACGTTTTATGTTTTGTAAGTTTAAAAAAAAATCCCAATTTAAAATGACAGAAAATGGTTGGGATTTTTTAAAAAATTATTTATTTTTTTACAGCTGCAAAATATCACATTTTAATTAGGTTGCACAATTTATTACAAATACCTTATCGTAATTATTGACAGCAAAATCCATATAGCCAAATACTGCTTGTATGCCAATCATTTTGTGGTAATTTTCAGAATATTCAATTAAAATGTAGTGCACAAAATAAAAGTAATAGGCATAATACAGCATCCAATAGAGGACACATTAAATAAACTGGCTGCTTTAGTGGCAAAAGACAAAAAGTTCTGTTGAAAATGAATAAAAATCGTATGAGTCGAGCAATTATTAACAATCTTTTGTCTTTTTTGTTGTTACAGAAACGGCCTCCGACTGTCACGAGCTGTTCCTGAGAGGGGAGACCACCAGCGGAGTCTACACTATTCAGCCAGTCGACTCCGAGCCCTTTCAGGTCTTCTGTGAGATGACATCTGGTTAGTACACAATGGAAAACACTCATTTTGTTTACATGGCCAGCTTAGTCAGACGAGGCTCACAGGTTGATTAGGCCATGTTAGCGGAGTCCCGGCTTTCCTAAATTACATAATAAAAACAAACAAAGACATACCAACTTGACGAAATAGGTAGATTTATAGTCGGACAAAGGTGATAATGAATTTATTGACTTGCATTTTGTTTGGTGTAGCAGAAATACTGGAAAAAGCTCTAAACACAACTTAAAGGCTTAGACAAATGCCCATTTTAAGCTTCTTTGTAGGAATTTTGGGTTAATTGTGGCACATAAAAGCTGTTTACTAAAAGCCCATTTGGCAACTAGGCAGATCTTCTGGACTTAGAAAATACATCTAGTATTAAACTGTAAAAACAAACTCACACTCATGGCTAATTAGCAACCCCAGTACATTTAAATATGATTAAATTGTGATGTTTTGGCTAAAAGATAAATTCTCACTGCTGTGTCTTTTGTCCAGGTGGTGGTTGGACCGTGGTCCAGAGGCGCCAGGATGGCTCAGTCGATTTCGATCAGTCCTGGGAGGCCTATGAGCAGGGCTTTGGCAACCTGAATGGTAAATACGCTTTTGGACCTTCATCACTCACTCTCACTAACTGGGCTCAACAGGTGCTTGCTAGGACAGAGATTAGCCATGTGCCGCGGGATCCAAACAAGGTCACAAGCAGGAACTGATAAGATACAAAACAGTAGAGTTTCCGGTTTAAGCATCAAACAAATTATAAAATGTAATACACTAGTAATTAAATGAAAAAAAATCTTAACAGCAAAAATAACTTGGAATAAAGCAATATACATGTCCTTAGAGAGAATATTTTAGGCTAGGCTACGTTGACTTCACATTTGACCCACTGTCCATTTTTATAACTAAAGTATGTTGTGACTAGCTCAGTTTTTATATTTGTCCATTTAAATTCTTTATCTAAACCAAGTTCCTACATTGTTTCTCCTCTTTAGGTGAATTTTGGTTGGGTTTGGAGAAGATGCATTCCATTGCCAAAGATGGCGGCTACATCCTGAACATCCAAATGTCCGACTGGAATGGTGACATGGCTACCGTTCGGCTCCCGTTCAGTCTTGGCGGATCCGACACCCAGTATTCTCTGTACATCAAGAAGGAAGGCGCCTTTAGCCCTCTGGAGAGCTCCCTGGGCACTGATGCGAAAAGCGGCCTTCCCTTCTCCACTTCAGACCAGGACAACGACCGCAAAAGTGACAGCAACTGCGCCATGAACCTCTCCGGTAAGTCATGACCGCTCGCTAATGCATTAGCGTCTAGGTTTGCGTATTCTTATCCACTACAGTAAATGTTCACAATATTAATGGCTACTAATAATGAACATTACCATTCTGAATTATTTAGAAAAATTATACTTGGGGAATTATTTTTTAAAAGTTAGCTTCAAATTTGGAACTTTAAAGCAGTATCCCAACTATGCTAGCTAATAGCATTATATAGCACAGTAATTCTCAAACTTTTCACACCAACTTGAACTAAATAAGGCCTAAATCAGGACTAACACTGTACTAAACTAGGACTAAACCAGGTCTAAACTACGACTAAACCAGGAATAAGCCAAGACTAAACTAGGTCTAAACCAGGGCTAAACCAGGGCTAACAGGACTAAACACGTTAAAGCTATGACTAAACCAGGACTAAGTCAGAATTAAACAGATCTAAATCAGGACAAAACCAGGTCTAAACCAGGACTACGCAGGACTTTACCAGGAATAAACCAGATCTAAACCATGACAAAATCAGGACTTAACCAGGAATAAACCAGGACTAAACTAGGACTAAACCAGGTCTAACAACTGCAACAGACTCCTGAGTCCATGTACCACCTGTACCACAGTTTGAGAACTACTGATACCATAGCAAATACTGTATACTGTTTTAAAGTTTTTCTCAACATTACAAGCACAAAAATACCACCAATGCCATATTAGCAGGCCATTTTAAAGTACTGTATACTATATTCTTAGCAAATGTTTAATCTAACTTAATTTATTCTATCTTTCCAGGCGGATGGTGGTTCAGCAGTTGTGGCCAGTCCAACCTGAACGGCCGATACTTCCAGAGCCCTCCTCCCAAGCAGCGACACCAGAGGAAGCAGGGCATCTTTTGGAAAACTTGGCGCGGCCGCTACTACCCTCTGCAAACCAGCACGATAATGATCGCCCCCGCTGAGATACAGGAGAGCAAGTCGTGAAAGAAATCCCATCCTGTATAAGACTATTTGGTGCTGGTTTGTTGGACTTATAAGCTCTGAAACGCTCTGCAACATGAGTAGACTTTTGTAAGAGGCCAAAGGTTGAAGAAACAAACCACTTGAATCAAACATACGGTGGAGAAAAAAAGTAGTCTTGCCTTTGGCCTAATTGCTTGTGACAGCAAGCCGCAGAGGCCCCAGTCTCTGAACAAGACTGGACTTGCTCACTGTGTTTTAAGGCAAAAAGCATTTCCAACAAGTCAAGTCTCATCTTCGGAGTGTGTTGTTGAATTTTCTTCACTGCACAGTAAGCTCCAAATACACAAGAGCTGCTCTATCTGTGATTTATGTAGCATTAAGTGATTTTTTCAAAGCCTAAAAGTGGACGAAATGTTATTTTAACCTGTGTACTGATGTAAATGACTGAGAAGCTGAAACATGCAGAAAGTCACTTCAGCCTTTTTCTGTCTGTAACTTTGAATGAGAACCTGCCTTCACTGACTGTAAGTTCTAGTGGAGATTTGACTGTAGTTGAGTCATATTGACTTGTGCAACAATGCCAGGCGTTGTTGTTGTGTACATATTCATGACTGTGATATGAATGTTCACGTGAGAGTTTATTATTGTAGAGAATGTTACTGTTTTCCTTATTTAAATCAATTTATATATTTCTGGTGCTGTCTACTTGTAATTTATATTGTCCCTCTAAAATGTTTTTTTAAGAGAATATAATCGTTTTTTTGGCTGAGATGAGCCAATAAAATTGATTTGAGCTAAGGCTTTTGTCTCTTGTGCTCTGTGGTATCTTATAGTGTGGAAGCCATAAGCGGACATGCATTCCTAACTTTTTCCTCCAATATTTTGCTGTAACGACTTCATTTCTCTTTATACCAAGAAAATATTTGTTTCCCTGAGATAATGGCTTAATTTTTTGTTATAAAGAGGTCAAAATGAGTCAGCTTATCATATGCTATATATCATACTATCACACTAGTGCTGTGCTCAAGTCTCTACAATAAGTCATTCTATGGTATAGACTAGAGTAGCAAGAATATTAGTTTTTTGAGAAAACCAATAAGGAAATCTCAATCAAACTTGCTGTGCAAGTAGAGTTTGTGGAGAGCAAAACAAGCATTTGGAATAGGGGTGTGACAATAAGTTTTTATAATGATATGATACGTATCGAGTAGAATTGTTTGAATATGATTCAAGAACAATATTGGCTAATTTGGAACAATACGATTTGCTGTGATTCAACACCTTCATATTGATAATCGATACAGCAACTTTTTGCCATAAAACCCCCAGCAGACAGAGAGCAAAGAAAAGTTGAATATAACATTATATTTCATTAAAAACACAAAAAATACATTTTAAAAAAGCCATACTTGGTTTTATTTTAACATGCAAATTTCTAATTTTGATTTTCCATGTATATCAATACACACTTCCTAGAAAACGATACAATTCGACACAAATGAATGTGTATCAATATAGTTATAGGGGAAAAAAATCGATACATCAATATACTTATTGTATTGTTACACCCCTAATTTGGAATATTCTATGAAGTGTCAGAGAAATTAGCAAAATCTTTTTATTGACATTTTTACACTGGAATAAAGGCGATTTGGAGTGTTTCCTATGAACTGTAGTGTCAGATGCCCAAACTGCTAAAAGATGGAAGGGGACGCTCGACATGGCTTGTCAGCCCTTAAGCATAAGTCCAAATCTCACAGAGGCGTGGCAGGGTGGCCTCTAAGGAGTTGACTGAATAAATATGTGACACAGTGATCCAGAATCTCCATCACCTGTGCCTTTGTTTCATCAAGCAGCATGAAGCTGCAGACACACGGTCTGCACTTTGAGTCTGCAGCTTCATAACAGGCTATTGATTTTATCAGCCAAAGACAGTGTAACTTAATCTGGATTTCCAGAAAACAACAATTATGTTCTCATTACAACAAGAAAATTAAGTAGGTATCTTGGGGGAAACAACAGGATTAACTTGTTATAACGGCATAACAAGAAGAAAAACAGTTATGAATCCGTGGCTGCTTACGGTTTCTGTATTATAGTATGCTAAATGTACATAGTTAAACAAAATGACACACATGATATAAAGCTATGTTTTTAGTGCTGGATAGTCACTACAAAAACACAATGCATCTACCCACTATTCTATTATTTTTAATAATTTAAAGTGAAATGCTCCAAGTTTCAGTAGTACTTTAAACAAATAAATTTGGCATAAATAAATCTAAGGCCATTTGTTTCACAAGCAACACAAACCACAAAATGGCTGAAGAAAATATAATTTAAAATCACCCAATTCCAAATACTGTGGTGGGTCCTTGAGAGTTGTGCATAAACAAAAATCTCAAATCTCAAATTAAATAAGTTAACTTATGCAATTATAAATTGAATGCAATGTTCAAAACTTTCTCCATAATAATATGTCATAAAATAATTCTAACTGCAAGTGGATCTGAGGATACATAGTTTTACTTGAATACAGTATATGTTAAATAAGTCATGGGTTCAGAAACGTGATACCTTACATACCTGTACATTCAAATAGCTAAAAATGTCTAAATCTACACAATAGACTGGTTTCCCATTTTAAAGGCTCCCTGCAGTTTTCACCACCTTCCATGTGTGGATCTGATCTGTTGTTTATGTTCTTAAATCTGTAAGCAGCTTTTCTCTTCTCACCTGGAGCATACCTGGAGATGTCAGATTGAATTTTTCATGTGCCACTTTTACTTACCTCTGTCTGGGCTTAGGTTAATGCGCTCAACCTGAGGAGCCACCACTGGTCCCGGATCAGCTTCTGCCGCGGACAAACATGGGCTCAGTCTGGAGTCAACTTTTAGAACGAGTGAAAGTTAGTCACGAGGCAACATATAAATAGAAACAAACCAGAATTAGCACATTCTAATTGACAGAAGCCATTTTATTTATTGGTGTTTCTTGCACCTTACACTAATTAAAGTTACTTTTTTTTTTTTACTTTAAACTTTTATATTGACAATTTATTCTGCTTTTTGGTATCTTTTCAAACCAATCGTGGTCACCTCAAGAATAGCATAATCGAGAACATTTTCAATAGATTCTTTACTTGTGTCAAACAGAAACAGGTAAAGAGGCCAGCAGAGGGCAGCTCTGTCCCACTGTTTTGGGCAGAAAAAAAAAGTTGCTTACCCGCTTGAGCTTTATTTCACTCAATTTTACGTACTTCAAAATAAAAAATAGCGATGAGGAATCAGTGGAAACTAATTTTTGTTATTTATTTGCTTTTGATAAAACAAATGAGAGCAGACTACATTGAGGGAGCTTTTTGATTGGTCAGTGTTTCCTGCTGTGGGCGGGGGTAGAGCCATTTGGAGCTTACAGACAGGCAGTGCCAGAGAGGCAGTGGTAGAAAGCTTAAGTTGATTGCATAATATAACCCCTGTAAGCATTTTTAGTAAATACTAAAAAATGTTTTTACATTAATCTGGATAATCTGACTAATTCTAGAAACATTTAACAAAAAGGTATCTTCATCCCTAGCTACAAAAAACACAGAAATACAGGGCAGCTATGGTAGCCCTTCAGGGACATGTTGCCGTCTATAAACAAACCTTGTAGAAATAGGTGACTTGTCTTTAAAAAATTCAAACAAATGTGTCTTGACAATTTTATGGTTAAATAAAAGTCTGTTCAAACATATTGTTTTTATCTGTGTGCAGTAATGTCTTTGTATTCCCCTTTCTTATTCATTATGAAAATTCTGTTAAAGCCTTTGAGGATAGGCCTGCGACTCGGCTTCATTTGTAAATCAAACGATGCTGGAACAAAAATTGCGCTTTGACACTGGAGTCCACATGGCCAACACTGATACCATAACATACACACAACACAATGCTTAGGCGCACACATAAAATACCAAGCAACTGCTCATTTATACTCAATTTTAAATTATATTTTAACAAATTTCTTAACATTATTATACATTATTATTCATTATTATAGGGTTTAACTTCAGTGTAATGTGTCAGTGTACGTTTGTGTGATTGCTCAGCTGATCCAGAAATCAGCTGCTACGCATAATTACTGCGCTTTTGTAGACTCACTCTGTCATAGATCTACTGTGTGTGGCCACCAGTCTGAAGCAAGAACACAGACTCATGCAGCTGTGCTCTGTAGAAACAAAGTCTAGACTAGGAAAAGGAGCACACAGCACCAGTAAGCTTTCAGTCTAATCATGTCTCTCCTTTTGATTCCGCTTCTTTTTAGTGACTGCCGTGGAGCGCGCAGTCTTCTCTGCGTAATGGCGTTTCACGGCTCCAGGCTCTGTGACCCTCAGCGCGTTAGCTCGAGCTTACAGATGCATTTGAACAAACAAAAACGAACCAGTCCAATCCAGGATTAGTGATGCTCAATCAGTCCATAAGTGTCCACAAATTTCCCTAAAAGTATTCCATGTTGTGAAAATAATCCTGTAGTCGCCATAACCTTACTCAGAAATAAACACAAATAAAAAAGAACCGAGTTGTTCCGATGTATTTTCTTGTTCTTCCATGGGGTTAACATATTTGCTCAGTGTCCGTGAGACCGGGTTTACTCTGCTAATAAACCTGAGCGACAGTAAAGCAGAAGGCTAACTGACTTCAGATCGGTTTTACTTTATTTGACGATTACAACAGGATCGATCTGTTACATGACATTTTTAAAGAATAAACTTCGTGAAACAGGGCAACATTTTTTATTTACACGGATAGCTGCTAGATGCTATCACAGATATAGGACACATGAAACTATTTTTAATGAATAAAAATGGTGTTAGGCTAACAAACTAGCATGACTGATCCAAGTCTGGCCGCGAAATCACGTGATTAAATGACGCCGATTGAGAAGGGTCTATGTAAAGTAGTAAAAAATAAAAAAATAAAATAACTAAAACTGCAGTTATTGAAATTAGTAACTAATTAATGCTGAAATTTCATAATTGTATTGATTTGCTAATTAAATAAAAAATAATAATTCAATGCTGCAGTTGTGTGGTGACGTCACATGGAGAATGCGTCATAAAGCTCCAGAATTCAGGAGTTTATGTATGTAGCAGAAACCACTCAGTGCTTCATTTGTTCAAACACATCGACAGAGGCAACACTTCGACACGTGCTCGCACAATTACTGAGGTAAAAATGTCTTCAAACTCTTCATCAACCTCCCAGTCAGGGGAAATCCCATCCAAGCTCCAGGATTACATCGTGCTGGAGTTTCTCGGGGAAGGAGCTTTTGGAAAAGTAGCCAAATGCTTCAACCCCAAGACTGGTAAGGTTGTGGCAGTAAAAATTCTTAAAGATGACCAGGATGATTTGGAGAGAGAGGTGAAAATCCTGCAGCATCTCAATCTCAGACAACCTGACAAAGTCAACATTGTGAAATTTATTGATTATTTCACATGGGGAAATTTCAAATGCATGGCCTTTGAAATGTTGGACTGCAGCTTGTTAGACTTGTCGAGGCGGCGAAAAAATCCTTTCTCTCTCTGTGAAATTCGCCCAATGACGCAGCAGCTACTGGTTGCCTTTGAGGCTCTGCAGAAAGAAGGAGTAATCCATGCAGACCTCAAGCCTGACAATATCATGTTGGTCAACCACAGAGAACAGCCGTTCAAGCTCAAGCTCATTGACTTTGGCTGTGGCGGTCACAAGTCTGAGCTGGAGCTCGGCATGCCCATGCAGCCCGGAGGATACCGGGCTCCGGAGGTGACCCTAGGCTCTCCACTGTCCGAGGCTGTGGACATGTGGTCTCTGGGCTGCTGCCTGGGGGAGGGCTACCTGGGCTGCCACCTTTTCTCAAGCAGTTCCTCCTACGACAACCTGAGGACCATCATACAACTCCTCGGACACCCTAGCGATGAGATGCTGAACGAAGGCGTCTACACAGAAAGATACTTTGTTCAAACAAATGGCTCTCGTCAGTGGAGGTTCAAAGGCCCTATGGAGTATCAGCTCACAAATGGGAAGAGGCCCGACATCTATATCAATAATCCTTTAAAGGACTTTAAAAGTTTAGATGAGGCAATAGCGAGCCATGCAGCAATGCAGGGTGATGAATACTTGGACCTCATGGCTTTTCTTGATCTTCTCAAACAGCTGCTGTGCATTGACCCTGAGAAGAGAATAACTCCCTGGGAGGCTCTGCAGCACCCTTTTATAACTATGGAGCATTTGACCAGCAGCCAATATGCTCAGAGGGCTCGAGACATTATGGCCCTAACGCTGAAGGACTCCAAACCTCCTTCTGGAGACAACAGTCAAGAGGATCCAGTGAAGAACAACCCACAGCCTTCTGCAGCAGCACCTGAGGGGCAAGTCTCCTCTCTGGCCTCTGGAGACTGTGACTCCTATCTTGAAGACCACAAACACCCCAGTGAGATGTCTCGTCAACCTGATGATGAAGGAACTAACTGGTCCTTGAGGGAATTTGAATACATCGATAATGATGAATACGGTTTCCTCCAAAATAATGTGAATATCAGTACTAAGAACCAGAGGGATGATTCTGAACAGAACAGCTGCACAAAACCAACAGAGTGCATCATTGCCGAATACTTCACTGAGGACCCAGATCTACGCCAGGACGAGGACCACAACTCTTGTCACATCGAGATGGACACACAGACTGAGACCGACATCAACACTGAGCTAAGACTGAACGAGGACGGGGCAACTAAACCTGACCATGTTGTTATAGAGATGGGAGACTATTCTGAAGATGACCCTCGAGAGTCAAATGCTCCTGGCTCTAGGATATTCAACAGATTCTCCTTTTGGTCAATGTGCAAAGGATTAGCCTTTGGTGGCCTCGTTGCTCTGCAGGTCATAATGTGCTCTGTGCTCTCTGGCTCCCCTCTGTTCGTCGGAGTGGCTGCACTGCCAATGTTACTGTATGGATGTGTGGATATTGTGACCATGAGGATGAATTCACCATCCGTCAGCCAGCACACGGTCACCACGACAACCCCAGCCATCAGTCAACGGCCTCCAAGCTCCACCTCTAGGGGGGAGTAAACTGGCCACCTCACCTTTAAAACAAGGATTACCTCAACTCATCTGACTTTCACTTTGATGAAGGGAAAAATAAACGCAAAAATAAAAAATATAAAATAAAAAAAAAACTACTTAGTCAAGTGCCCTGACTGTATGCATTTGTTGGTTATCTGTTTAGCGGATTTGTTTAACTCAGCAATACTTAATATATATAAGTGTGTTTTTAGGGGGGAAATACAAACGTTTTTACAGTTTGTAGGCTATTATAGAGAGCAACCCAGGAAGTGAACACAGTAGGGTAGCCATGTCAGAAACATTTTTTTACTCAGTCTTGCTGACAGTAGCGCCATTTCAAATGTTTCTAATGAATTCATTTGACTATTTTTTTATGCTGGACACAAACCTGTTGAAGGTTCTGCGCTGTCGCTGGTTATGGCTGGGACTATCCCGACAGTGAATACAGAGATATACCCCTGTGTTTCCCAGAGGCTTTGTGCTTCAGGCTGCTGCTAATGCTCCTGACTGATGGAAACTTCAAACTCAGTCCTGCAGGTAAATGTTTCTGTCATTTATACACAAAATCTGGCTGAATACACCTCAGATTAGTTTAACAAGGAGTGAAAACTAAATTAGCTAACGTCTCTGCTAGGTTATCTTGTAACCATAGCAACTATAAACAAACTCAGTAACTGTTATAACTGTTGTTAACAAAGAATAATCTAAATATTTGTAACCTACATATTATTTTTGATTTGTTTTATCTGGGTAGTGGTGTTTGTTTATGTTCTGGAACAGTACGGGCTGATGGCAGAGCCTAGCTACTTAAGTAGAAGCAGGCTACTGTTACATCAAAATAACATTACTTAAGAGGAGACACTACAGGCAACACTTTTTTCTTTTAGTTTATTTTAGTTTTGGTCAAGTTTGATGTTTTGGCAAAAGCCAGATTGAGACAACGTTAGCAGCTCAATGAAGACACTTAGAAGATTTTTGCTGTTTTTGTAAATGTAGTAGCATACATCACATTTTCCCACTGCACTATGTTGATAACCAGAATTGCTAAAAGTGCTTGTTGCTGTTGGCAAACCTAAAACCTACCCACTCACTGCAGAACTGCCACGCCATTGGCCCGGGCCACCCATGGTCCAGACCCAAACGAATCAGCAGGAGCATGACAAGATGGATTTCGTGAATTTATGAACTCACAAATTTCATGACAATCCAGCTGTGCAGGGTAACCAGTTTGCTCCCTTAACATGTACATTTCACATTGAAATAAAGTGTTCAAATTATACATTAAAGTTTTGTTTCTTCACATTTAGTAAACTTGTCTATAGCTTTCTATTGAAAATATTAATTTCAAGGGCTGTTTTCTCATAATGAGTTTTTCTTACATTCTGATATCTCCCCTTCAGTAGCACCAACATTTCCAGTCTTGTACTTAATTATATTTTTACTTTTACAGTGGAATTTTTTGATATACAATTCCTAGCCTGATTTAGTGGTCTCTTTTTTTATTTCCTACAAACAAGCAAAGATTTGATTTTTTTAAGGCTATTGTCAGTATTTTTTTTTTTTTTTTTACTGAAAGACAAAATGAGATATCCATAATCATCTTTGTAAAAGCCTTTTTTATGGAACATGTCAACAAAATGAATCAAGAATTTTAAAGCTGGCACTTTCCAATATTCAGATTTTTTTTTTTTAATTCCTATGTTTTCACATGTATAATGTCTAATTTTCATATGAAAACACTGATTTACTCAAAACCTGCAATGCATTTTTCCCTACCTTAATGTCAGTAATCTACAGGATAGGTTTCACATTGAAATCTGTCAGTATAAAAAAATCCCTATTCACCTGCAGAGTCTTCTCCAGGAGCCTGCACAGAATGTGTTGTTAGCCTAACTCCTATACCTATTGCCTAACTTAACCGAACCTATTGAATTCAAGGCTACCCACTTTTTACTTACTTAAATCTTGACTTTTATCCAAAATTTACTCAAGTAAAAGTATGTTTTAGAAAATGTACACAGAAAGTACTTTTTCTTAAAAAAAAAAAAAGAAAGAAAAAAGAAAAATGACTTTAGTCTGAGTAACTAGTTGCTGCCTACTTCGGAATGACGGATTCGGATCGCAGGAGATCACATGGTTTTTACTGCTTCAAGCTCACCTGTACCATACTCACCTCAATAACCTTTGTGCCACCATAAAGACATCTGGACCAAGACTCACTTCTGTCATATTTGTTATTCATAATACTTTAAAAAAATACACAGATCAAGACCTCATCTCAAATATATTTTTCAGTCTGGACATTGTGATTGTAAAGCAGTGTTATGCTACAACCTTTGTGTGTCAAGATAAAAAAAAATCACTACAAGTAATGAAAATATTAATGAACACTGCTGAGTTGTTAGAAATTATGCCAATACACTATTGTTCTTAATAACCCAACCTTGTTCTTTATTAAATCATTTTGTATCTATGTGTTACCTGTATGTGCTGATTTGTTTTGTTTTTTTTACCTAAATCCTTCTGTAGATTTAGTTCGGGTGCGTCCGTCTGTAAGAACCTTACAGCCCATTGATGAGTTAAAGAAGGGTCCATTCAGGCTGCAGGCCTCAGTGCTGCTGTACAGAGCTGTGGATGCTCCTGCGGCAGGGCTTCATTTGTAAATCAAACGATGCTGGAACAAAAATTGCTTTGACACCGGAGTCCACAAGGCCAACACTGATACCATAACGTACACACAACACAATGCTTAGGCGCACACACATAAAATACCAAGCAACTGCTCATTTATACTCAATCAATTTTAAATTATATTTTAACACATTTCTTAACATTATTATACATTATAGCGTTTCACTTCAGTGTAATGTGTCAGTGTACATTTGTGTGATGCTCAGCTGATCCAGAAATCAGCTGCTACGCATAATTACTGCGCTTTTGTAGACTCACTCTGTCATAGACCTACTGTGTGTGGCCACCAGTCTGAAGCAAGAACACAGACTCATGCAGCTGTGCTCTGTAGAAACAAAGTCTAGACTAGGAAAAGGAGCACACAGCAGCAGTAAGCTTTCAGTCTAATCATGTCTCTCCTTTTGGTTTCGCTTCTTTTTAGTGACTGCCGTGGAGCGCGCAGTCTTCTCTGCGTAATGGCGTTTCACGGCTCCAGGCTCTGTGACCCTCAGCGCGTTAGCTCGAGCTTACAGATGCATTTGAACAAACAAAAACGAACAAACTGCTGTGGATCTTTGTCCCGTGCGCACGGGGGATATAATGGAGGAATAAAAAGCGCACATCGAAGGTGCGTGGCGTAAATTTCCCTGCGTAACCGTCGTAAATTTGCCGAGATGCGGAGTATTAAGACTTACATACGTTTAACCTCATTAAATTCAGCGGGCAATAGGGCATATGTGTAATTAAAGACTATTCCTCAGCATGGTCAAACCGAAAAACACAGACTTTTTTTTTTTTTACCTCGGAACACTAGTTCTGTGGATCCAAAAAACAGTCCAATCCAGGATTAGTGATGCTCAATCAGTCCATAAGTGTCCACAAATTTCCCTAAAAGTATTCCATGTTGCTGAAAATAATCCTGTAGTCGCCATAACCTTACTCAGAAATAAACACAAATAAAAAAGAACCGAGTTGTTCCGATGTATTTTCTTGTTCTTCCATGGGGTTAACATATTTGCTCAGTGTCCGTGAGACCGGGTTTACTCTGCTAATAAACCTGAGCGACAGTAAAGCAGAAGGCTAACTGACTTCAGATCGGTTTTACTTTATTTGACGATTACAACAGGATCGATCTGTTACATGACATTTTTAAAGAATAAACTTCGTGAAACAGGGCAACATTTTTTATTTACACGGATAGCTGCTAGATGCTATCACAGATATAGGACACATGAAACTATTTTTAATGAATAAAAATGGTGTTAGGCTAACAAACTAGCATGACTGATCCAAGTCTGGCCGCGAAATCACGTGATTAAATGACGCCGATTGAGAAGGGTCTATGTAAAGTAGTAAAAAATAAAAAAATAAAATAACTAAAACTGCAGTTATTGAAATTAGTAACTAATTAATGCTGAAATTTCATAATTGTATTGATTTGCTAATTAAATAAAAAATAATAATTCAATGCTGCAGTTGTGTGGTGACGTCACATGGAGAATGCGTCATAAAGCTCCAGAATTCAGGAGTTTATGTATGTAGCAGAAACCACTCAGTGCTTCATTTGTTCAAACACATCGACAGAGGCAACACTTCGACACGTGCTCGCACAATTACTGAGGTAAAAATGTCTTCAAACTCTTCATCAACCTCCCAGTCAGGGGAAATCCCATCCAAGCTCCAGGATTACATCGTGCTGGAGTTTCTCGGGGAAGGAGCTTTTGGAAAAGTAGCCAAATGCTTCAACCCCAAGACTGGTAAGGTTGTGGCAGTAAAAATTCTTAAAGATGACCAGGATGATTTGGAGAGAGAGGTGAAAATCCTGCAGCATCTCAATCTCAGACAACCTGACAAAGTCAACATTGTGAAATTTATTGATTATTTCACATGGGGAAATTTCAAATGCATGGCCTTTGAAATGTTGGACTGCAGCTTGTTAGACTTGTCGAGGCGGCGAAAAAATCCTTTCTCTCTCTGTGAAATTCGCCCAATGACGCAGCAGCTACTGGTTGCCTTTGAGGCTCTGCAGAAAGAAGGAGTAATCCATGCAGACCTCAAGCCTGACAATATCATGTTGGTCAACCACAGAGAACAGCCGTTCAAGCTCAAGCTCATTGACTTTGGCTGTGGCGGTCACAAGTCTGAGCTGGAGCTCGGCATGCCCATGCAGCCCGGAGGATACCGGGCTCCGGAGGTGACCCTAGGCTCTCCACTGTCCGAGGCTGTGGACATGTGGTCTCTGGGCTGCTGCCTGGGGGAGGGCTACCTGGGCTGCCACCTTTTCTCAAGCAGTTCCTCCTACGACAACCTGAGGACCATCATACAACTCCTCGGACACCCTAGCGATGAGATGCTGAACGAAGGCGTCTACACAGAAAGATACTTTGTTCAAACAAATGGCTCTCGTCAGTGGAGGTTCAAAGGCCCTATGGAGTATCAGCTCACAAATGGGAAGAGGCCCGACATCTATATCAATAATCCTTTAAAGGACTTTAAAAGCTTAGATGAGGCAATAGCGAGCCATGCAGCAATGCAGGGTGATGAATACTTGGACCTCATGGCTTTTCTTGATCTTCTCAAACAGCTGCTGTGCATTGACCCTGAGAAGAGAATAACTCCCTGGGAGGCTCTGCAGCACCCTTTTATAACTATGGAGCATTTGACCAGCAGCCAATATGCTCAGAGGGCTCGAGACATTATGGCCCTAACGCTGAAGGACTCCAAACCTCCTTCTGGAGACAACAGTCAAGAGGATCCAGTGAAGAACAACCCACAGCCTTCTGCAGCAGCACCTGAGGGGCAAGTCTCCTCTCTGGCCTCTGGAGACTGTGACTCCTATCTTGAAGACCACAAACACCCCAGTGAGATGTCTCGTCAACCTGATGATGAAGGAACTAACTGGTCCTTGAGGGAATTTGAATACATCGATAATGATGAATACGGTTTCCTCCAAAATAATGTGAATATCAGTACTAAGAACCAGAGGGATGATTCTGAACAGAACAGCTGCACAAAACCAACAGAGTGCATCATTGCCGAATACTTCACTGAGGACCCAGATCTACGCCAGGACGAGGACCACAACTCTTGTCACATCGAGATGGACACACAGACTGAGACCGACATCAACACTGAGCTAAGACTGAACGAGGACGGGGCAACTAAACCTGACCATGTTGTTATAGAGATGGGAGACTATTCTGAAGATGACCCTCGAGAGTCAAATGCTCCTGGCTCTAGGATATTCAACAGATTCTCCTTTTGGTCAATGTGCAAAGGATTAGCCTTTGGTGGCCTCGTTGCTCTGCAGGTCATAATGTGCTCTGTGCTCTCTGGCTCCCCTCTGTTCGTCGGAGTGGCTGCACTGCCAATGTTACTGTATGGATGTGTGGATATTGTGACCATGAGGATGAATTCACCATCCGTCAGCCAGCACACGGTCACCACGACAACCCCAGCCATCAGTCAACGGCCTCCAAGCTCCACCTCTAGGGGGGAGTAAACTGGCCACCTCACCTTTAAAACAAGGATTACCTCAACTCATCTGACTTTCACTTTGATGAAGGGAAAAATAAACGCAAAAATAAAAAATATAAAATAAAAAAAAAACTACTTAGTCAAGTGCCCTGACTGTATGCATTTGTTGGTTATCTGTTTAGCGGATTTGTTTAACTCAGCAATACTTAATATATATAAGTGTGTTTTTAGGGGGGAAATACAAACGTTTTTACAGTTTGTAGGCTATTATAGAGAGCAACCCAGGAAGTGAACACAGTAGGGTAGCCATGTCAGAAACATTTTTTTACTCAGTCTTGCTGACAGTAGCGCCATTTCAAATGTTTCTAATGAATTCATTTGACTATTTTTTTATGCTGGACACAAACCTGTTGAAGGTTCTGCGCTGTCGCTGGTTATGGCTGGGACTATCCCGACAGTGAATACAGAGATATACCCCTGTGTTTCCCAGAGGCTTTGTGCTTCAGGCTGCTGCTAATGCTCCTGACTGATGGAAACTTCAAACTCAGTCCTGCAGGTAAATGTTTCTGTCATTTATACACAAAATCTGGCTGAATACACCTCAGATTAGTTTAACAAGGAGTGAAAACTAAATTAGCTAACGTCTCTGCTAGGTTATCTTGTAACCATAGCAACTATAAACAAACTCAGTAACTGTTATAACTGTTGTTAACAAAGAATAATCTAAATATTTGTAACCTACATATTATTTTTGATTTGTTTTATCTGGGTAGTGGTGTTTGTTTATGTTCTGGAACAGTACGGGCTGATGGCAGAGCCTAGCTACTTAAGTAGAAGCAGGCTACTGTTACATCAAAATAACATTACTTAAGAGGAGACACTACAGGCAACACTTTTTTCTTTTAGTTTATTTTAGTTTTGGTCAAGTTTGATGTTTTGGCAAAAGCCAGATTGAGACAACGTTAGCAGCTCAATGAAGACACTTAGAAGATTTTTGCTGTTTTTGTAAATGTAGTAGCATACATCACATTTTCCCACTGCACTATGTTGATAACCAGAATTGCTAAAAGTGCTTGTTGCTGTTGGCAAACCTAAAACCTACCCACTCACTGCAGAACTGCCACGCCATTGGCCCGGGCCACCCATGGTCCAGACCCAAACGAATCAGCAGGAGCATGACAAGATGGATTTCGTGAATTTATGAACTCACAAATTTCATGACAATCCAGCTGTGCAGGGTAACCAGTTTGCTCCCTTAACATGTACATTTCACATTGAAATAAAGTGTTCAAATTATACATTAAAGTTTTGTTTCTTCACATTTAGTAAACTTGTCTATAGCTTTCTATTGAAAATATTAATTTCAAGGGCTGTTTTCTCATAATGAGTTTTTCTTACATTCTGATATCTCCCCTTCAGTAGCACCAACATTTCCAGTCTTGTACTTAATTATATTTTTACTTTTACAGTGGAATTTTTTGATATACAATTCCTAGCCTGATTTAGTGGTCTCTTTTTTTATTTCCTACAAACAAGCAAAGATTTGATTTTTTTAAGGCTATTGTCAGTATTTTTTTTTTTTTTTTTACTGAAAGACAAAATGAGATATCCATAATCATCTTTGTAAAAGCCTTTTTTATGGAACATGTCAACAAAATGAATCAAGAATTTTAAAGCTGGCACTTTCCAATATTCAGATTTTTTTTTTTTTAATTCCTATGTTTTCACATGTATAATGTCTAATTTTCATATGAAAACACTGATTTACTCAAAACCTGCAATGCATTTTTCCCTACCTTAATGTCAGTAATCTACAGGATAGGTTTCACATTGAAATCTGTCAGTATAAAAAAATCCCTATTCACCTGCAGAGTCTTCTCCAGGAGCCTGCACAGAATGTGTTGTTAGCCTAACTCCTATACCTATTGCCTAACTTAACCGAACCTATTGAATTCAAGGCTACCCACTTTTTACTTACTTAAATCTTGACTTTTATCCAAAATTTACTCAAGTAAAAGTATGTTTTAGAAAATGTACACAGAAAGTACTTTTTCTTAAAAAAAAAAAAAGAAAGAAAAAAGAAAAATGACTTTAGTCTGAGTAACTAGTTGCTGCCTACTTCGGAATGACGGATTCGGATCGCAGGAGATCACATGGTTTTTACTGCTTCAAGCTCACCTGTACCATACTCACCTCAATAACCTTTGTGCCACCATAAAGACATCTGGACCAAGACTCACTTCTGTCATATTTGTTATTCATAATACTTTAAAAAAATACACAGATCAAGACCTCATCTCAAATATATTTTTCAGTCTGGACATTGTGATTGTAAAGCAGTGTTATGCTACAACCTTTGTGTGTCAAGATAAAAAAAAATCACTACAAGTAATGAAAATATTAATGAACACTGCTGAGTTGTTAGAAATTATGCCAATACACTATTGTTCTTAATAACCCAACCTTGTTCTTTATTAAATCATTTTGTATCTATGTGTTACCTGTATGTGCTGATTTGTTTTGTTTTTTTTACCTAAATCCTTCTGTAGATTTAGTTCGGGTGCGTCCGTCTGTAAGAACCTTACAGCCCATTGATGAGTTAAAGAAGGGTCCATTCAGGCTGCAGGCCTCAGTGCTGCTGTACAGAGCTGTGGATGCTCCTGCGGCAGGGCTTCATTTGTAAATCAAACGATGCTGGAACAAAAATTGCTTTGACACCGGAGTCCACAAGGCCAACACTGATACCATAACGTACACACAACACAATGCTTAGGCGCACACACATAAAATACCAAGCAACTGCTCATTTATACTCAATCAATTTTAAATTATATTTTAACACATTTCTTAACATTATTATACATTATAGCGTTTCACTTCAGTGTAATGTGTCAGTGTACATTTGTGTGATGCTCAGCTGATCCAGAAATCAGCTGCTACGCATAATTACTGCGCTTTTGTAGACTCACTCTGTCAT
This sequence comes from Bostrychus sinensis, assembly GCA_020698575.1. NCBI lineage: Eukaryota > Metazoa > Chordata > Actinopteri > Gobiiformes > Eleotridae > Bostrychus > Bostrychus sinensis. The sequence continues at coordinate 29,467,222 of CM036256.1, forward strand.
AGACCTACTGTGTGTGGCCACCAGTCTGAAGCAAGAACACAGACTCATGCAGCTGTGCTCTGTAGAAACAAAGTCTAGACTAGGAAAGGGAGCACACAGCAGCAGTAAGCTTTCAGCCTAATCATGTCTCTCCTTTTGATTCCGCTTCTTTTTAGTGACTGCCGTGGAGCGCGCAGTCTTCTCTGCGTAATGGCGTTTCACGGCTCCAGGCTCTGTGACCCTCAGCGCGTTAGCTCGAGCTTACAGATGCATTTGAACAAACAAAAACGAACAAACTGCAGTGGATCTTTGTCCCGTGCGCACGGGGGATATAATGGAGGAATAAAAAGCGCACATCGAAGGTGCGTGGCGTAAATTTCCCTGCGTAACCGTCGTAAATTTGCCGAGATGCGGAGTATTAAGACTTACATACGTTTAACCTCATTAAATTCAGCGGGCAATAGGGCATATGTGTAATTAAAGACTATTCCTCAGCATGGTCAAACCGAAAAACACAGACTTTTTTTTTTTTTACCTCGGAACACTGGTTCTGTGGATCCAAAAAACAGTCCAATCCAGGATTAGTGATGCTCAATCAGTCCATAAGTGTCCACAAATTTCCCTAAAAGTATTCCATGTTCTGAAAATAATCCTGTAGTCGCCATAACCTTACTCAGAAATAAACACAAATAAAAAAGAACCGAGTTGTTCCGATGTATTTTCTTGTTCTTCCATGGGGTTAACATATTTGCTCAGTGTCCGTGAGACCGGGTTTACTCTGCTAATAAACCTGAGCGACAGTAAAGCAGAAGGCTAACTGACTTCAGATCGGTTTTACTTTATTTGACGATTACAACAGGATCGATCTGTTACATGACATTTTTAAAGAATAAACTTCGTGAAACAGGGCAACATTTTTTATTTACACGGATAGCTGCTAGATGCTATCACAGATATAGGACACATGAAACTATTTTTAATGAATAAAAATGGTGTTAGGCTAACAAACTAGCATGACTGATCCAAGTCTGGCCGCGAAATCACGTGATTAAATGACGCCGATTGAGAAGGGTCTATGTAAAGTAGTAAAAAATAAAAAAATAAAATAACTAAAACTGCAGTTATTGAAATTAGTAACTAATTAATGCTGAAATTTCATAATTGTATTGATTTGCTAATTAAATAAAAAATAATAATTCAATGCTGCAGTTGTGTGGTGACGTCACATGGAGAATGCGTCATAAAGCTCCAGAATTCAGGAGTTTATGTATGTAGCAGAAACCACTCAGTGCTTCATTTGTTCAAACACATCGACAGAGGCAACACTTCGACACGTGCTCGCACAATTACTGAGGTAAAAATGTCTTCAAACTCTTCATCAACCTCCCAGTCAGGGGAAATCCCATCCAAGCTCCAGGATTACATCGTGCTGGAGTTTCTCGGGGAAGGAGCTTTTGGAAAAGTAGCCAAATGCTTCAACCCCAAGACTGGTAAGGTTGTGGCAGTAAAAATTCTTAAAGATGACCAGGATGATTTGGAGAGAGAGGTGAAAATCCTGCAGCATCTCAATCTCAGACAACCTGACAAAGTCAACATTGTGAAATTTATTGATTATTTCACATGGGGAAATTTCAAATGCATGGCCTTTGAAATGTTGGACTGCAGCTTGTTAGACTTGTCGAGGCGGCGAAAAAATCCTTTCTCTCTCTGTGAAATTCGCCCAATGACGCAGCAGCTACTGGTTGCCTTTGAGGCTCTGCAGAAAGAAGGAGTAATCCATGCAGACCTCAAGCCTGACAATATCATGTTGGTCAACCACAGAGAACAGCCGTTCAAGCTCAAGCTCATTGACTTTGGCTGTGGCGGTCACAAGTCTGAGCTGGAGCTCGGCATGCCCATGCAGCCCGGAGGATACCGGGCTCCGGAGGTGACCCTAGGCTCTCCACTGTCCGAGGCTGTGGACATGTGGTCTCTGGGCTGCTGCCTGGGGGAGGGCTACCTGGGCTGCCACCTTTTCTCAAGCAGTTCCTCCTACGACAACCTGAGGACCATCATACAACTCCTCGGACACCCTAGCGATGAGATGCTGAACGAAGGCGTCTACACAGAAAGATACTTTGTTCAAACAAATGGCTCTCGTCAGTGGAGGTTCAAAGGCCCTATGGAGTATCAGCTCACAAATGGGAAGAGGCCCGACATCTATATCAATAATCCTTTAAAGGACTTTAAAAGCTTAGATGAGGCAATAGCGAGCCATGCAGCAATGCAGGGTGATGAATACTTGGACCTCATGGCTTTTCTTGATCTTCTCAAACAGCTGCTGTGCATTGACCCTGAGAAGAGAATAACTCCCTGGGAGGCTCTGCAGCACCCTTTTATAACTATGGAGCATTTGACCAGCAGCCAATATGCTCAGAGGGCTCGAGACATTATGGCCCTAACGCTGAAGGACTCCAAACCTCCTTCTGGAGACAACAGTCAAGAGGATCCAGTGAAGAACAACCCACAGCCTTCTGCAGCAGCACCTGAGGGGCAAGTCTCCTCTCTGGCCTCTGGAGACTGTGACTCCTATCTTGAAGACCACAAACACCCCAGTGAGATGTCTCGTCAACCTGATGATGAAGGAACTAACTGGTCCTTGAGGGAATTTGAATACATCGATAATGATGAATACGGTTTCCTCCAAAATAATGTGAATATCAAGTACTAAGAACCAGAGGGATGATTCTGAACAGAACAGCTGCACAAAACCAACAGAGTGCATCATTGCCGAATACTTCACTGAGGACCCAGATCTACGCCAGGACGAGGACCACAACTCTTGTCACATCGAGATGGACACACAGACTGAGACCGACATCAACACTGAGCTAAGACTGAACGAGGACGGGGCAACTAAACCTGACCATGTTGTTATAGAGATGGGAGACTATTCTGAAGATGACCCTCGAGAGTCAAATGCTCCTGGCTCTAGGATATTCAACAGATTCTCCTTTTGGTCAATGTGCAAAGGATTAGCCTTTGGTGGCCTCGTTGCTCTGCAGGTCATAATGTGCTCTGTGCTCTCTGGCTCCCCTCTGTTCGTCGGAGTGGCTGCACTGCCAATGTTACTGTATGGATGTGTGGATATTGTGACCATGAGGATGAATTCACCATCCGTCAGCCAGCACACGGTCACCACGACAACCCCAGCCATCAGTCAACGGCCTCCAAGCTCCACCTCTAGGGGGGAGTAAACTGGCCACCTCACCTTTAAAACAAGGATTACCTCAACTCATCTGACTTTCACTTTGATGAAGGGAAAAATAAACGCAAAAATAAAAAATATAAAATAAAAAAAAAACTACTTAGTCAAGTGCCCTGACTGTATGCATTTGTTGGTTATCTGTTTAGCGGATTTGTTTAACTCAGCAATACTTAATATATATATAAGTGTGTTTTTAGGGGGGAAATACAAACGTTTTTACAGTTTGTAGGCTATTATAGAGAGCAACCCAGGAAGTGAACACAGTAGGGTAGCCATGTCAGAAACATTTTTTTACTCAGTCTTGCTGACAGTAGTGCCATTTCAAATGTTTCTAATGAATTCATTTGACTATTTTTTTATGCTGGACACAAACCTGTTGAAGGTTCTGCGCTGTCGCTGGTTATGGCTGGGACTATCCCGACAGTGAATACAGAGATATACCCCTGTGTTTCCCAGAGGCTTTGTGCTTCAGGCTGCTGCTAATGCTCCTGACTGATGGAAACTTCAAACTCAGTCCTGCAGGTAAATGTTTCTGTCATTTATACACAAAATCTGGCTGAATACACCTCAGATTAGTTTAACAAGGAGTGAAAACTAAATTAGCTAACGTCTCTGCTAGGTTATCTTGTAACCATAGCAACTATAAACAAACTCAGTAACTGTTATAACTGTTGTTAACAAAGAATAATCTAAATATTTGTAACCTACATATTATTTTTGATTTGTTTTATCTGGGTAGTGGTGTTTGTTTATGTTCTGGAACAGTACGGGCTGATGGCAGAGCCTAGCTACTTAAGTAGAAGCAGGCTACTGTTACATCAAAATAACATTACTTAAGAGGAGACACTACAGGCAACACTTTTTTCTTTTAGTTTATTTTAGTTTTGGTCAAGTTTGATGTTTTGGCAAAAGCCAGATTGAGACAACGTTAGCAGCTCAATGAAGACACTTAGAAGATTTTTGCTGTTTTTGTAAATGTAGTAGCATACATCACATTTTCCCACTGCACTATGTTGATAACCAGAATTGCTAAAAGTGCTTGTTGCTGTTGGCAAACCTAAAACCTACCCACTCACTGCAGAACTGCCACGCCATTGGCCCGGGCCACCCATGGTCCAGACCCAAACGAATCAGCAGGAGCATGACAAGATGGATTTCGTGAATTTATGAACTCACAAATTTCATGACAATCCAGCTGTGCAGGGTAACCAGTTTGCTCCCTTAACATGTACATTTCACATTGAAATAAAGTGTTCAAATTATACATTAAAGTTTTGTTTCTTCACATTTAGTAAACTTGTCTATAGCTTTCTATTGAAAATATTAATTTCAAGGGCTGTTTTCTCATAATGAGTTTTTCTTACATTCTGATATCTCCCCTTCAGTAGCACCAACATTTCCAGTTTTGTACTTAATTATATTTTTACTTTTACAGTGGAATTTTTTGATATACAATTCCTAGCCTGATTTAGTGGTCTCTTTTTTTATTTCCTACAAACAAGCAAAGATTTGATTTTTTTAAGGCTATTGTCAGTATTTTTTTTTTTTTTTTTACTGAAAGACAAAATGAGATATCCATAATCATCTTTGTAAAAGCCTTTTTTATGGAACATGTCAACAAAATGAATCAAGAATTTTAAAGCTGGCACTTTCCAATATTCAGATTTTTTTGTTTTTAATTCCTATGTTTTCACATGTATAATGTCTAATTTTCATATGAAAACACTGATTTACTCAAAACCTGCAATGCATTTTTCCCTACCTTAATGTCAGTAATCTACAGGATAGGTTTCACATTGAAATCTGTCAGTATAAAAAAATCCCTATTCACCTGCAGAGTCTTCTCCAGGAGCCTGCACAGAATGTGTTGTTAGCCTAACTCCTATACCTATTGCCTAACTTAACCGAACCTATTGAATTCAAGGCTACCCACTTTTTACTTACTTAAATCTTGACTTTTATCCAAAATTTACTCAAGTAAAAGTATGTTTTAGAAAATGTACACAGAAAGTACTTTTTCTTAAAAAAAAAAAAAGAAAGAAAAAAGAAAAATGACTTTAGTCTGAGTAACTAGTTGCTGCCTACTTCGGAATGACGGATTCGGATCGCAGGAGATCACATGGTTTTTACTGCTTCAAGCTCACCTGTACCATACTCACCTCAATAACCTTTGTGCCACCATAAAGACATCTGGACCAAGACTCACTTCTGTCATATTTGTTATTCATAATACTTTAAAAAAATACACAGATCAAGACCTCATCTCAAATATATTTTTCAGTCTGGACATTGTGATTGTAAAGCAGTGTTATGCTACAACCTTTGTGTGTCAAGATAAAAAAAAATCACTACAAGTAATGAAAATATTAATGAACACTGCTGAGTTGTTAGAAATTATGCCAATACACTATTGTTCTTAATAACCCAACCTTGTTCTTTATTAAATCATTTTGTATCTATGTGTTACCTGTATGTGCTGATTTGTTTTGTTTTTTTTACCTAAATCCTTCTGTAGATTTAGTTCGGGTGCGTCCGTCTGTAAGAACCTTACAGCCCATTGATGAGTTAAAGAAGGGTCCATTCAGGCTGCAGGCCTCAGTGCTGCTGTACAGAGCTGTGGATGCTCCTGCGGCAGGGCTTCATTTGTAAATCAAACGATGCTGGAACAAAAATTGCTTTGACACCGGAGTCCACAAGGCCAACACTGATACCATAACGTACACACAACACAATGCTTAGGCGCACACACATAAAATACCAAGCAACTGCTCATTTATACTCAATCAATTTTAAATTATATTTTAACACATTTCTTAACATTATTATACATTATAGCGTTTCACTTCAGTGTAATGTGTCAGTGTACATTTGTGTGATGCTCAGCTGATCCAGAAATCAGCTGCTACGCATAATTACTGCGCTTTTGTAGACTCGCTCTGTCATAGACCTACTGTGTGTGGCCACCAGTCTGAAGCAAGAACACAGACTCATGCAGCTGTGCTCTGTAGAAACAAAGTCTAGACTAGGAAAGGGAGCACACAGCAGCAGTAAGCTTTCAGTCTAATCATGTCTCTCCTTTTGATTTCGCTTCTTTTTAGTGACTGCCGTGGAGCGCGCAGTCTTCTCTGCGTAATGGCGTTTCACGGCTCCAGGCTCTGTGACCCTCAGCGCGTTAGCTCGAGCTTACAGATGCATTTGAACAAACAAAAACGAACAAACTGCTGTGGATCTTTGTCCCGTGCGCACGGGGGATATAATGGAGGAATAAAAAGCGCACATCGAAGGTGCGTGGCGTAAATTTCCCTGCGTAACCGTCGTAAATTTGCCGAGATGCGGAGTATTAAGACTTACATACGTTTAACCTCATTAAATTCAGCGGGCAATAGGGCATATGTGTAATTAAAGACTATTCCTCAGCATGGTCAAACCGAAAAACACAGACTTTTTTTTTTTTTTACCTCGGAACACTAGTTCTGTGGATCCAAAAAACAGTCCAATCCAGGATTAGTGATGCTCAATCAGTCCATAAGTGTCCACAAATTTCCCTAAAAGTATTCCATGTTGTGAAAATAATCCTGTAGTCGCCATAACCTTACTCAGAAATAAACACAAATAAAAAAGAACCGAGTTGTTCCGATGTATTTTCTTGTTCTTCCATGGGGTTAACATATTTGCTCAGTGTCCGTGAGACCGGGTTTACTCTGCTAATAAACCTGAGCGACAGTAAAGCAGAAGGCTAACTGACTTCAGATCGGTTTTACTTTATTTGACGATTACAACAGGATCGATCTGTTACATGACATTTTTAAAGAATAAACTTCGTGAAACAGGGCAACATTTTTTATTTACACGGATAGCTGCTAGATGCTATCACAGATATAGGACACATGAAACTATTTTTAATGAATAAAAATGGTGTTAGGCTAACAAACTAGCATGACTGATCCAAGTCTGGCCGCGAAATCACGTGATTAAATGACGCCGATTGAGAAGGGTCTATGTAAAGTAGTAAAAAATAAAAAAATAAAATAACTAAAACTGCAGTTATTGAAATTAGTAACTAATTAATGCTGAAATTTCATAATTGTATTGATTTGCTAATTAAATAAAAAATAATAATTCAATGCTGCAGTTGTGTGGTGACGTCACATGGAGAATGCGTCATAAAGCTCCAGAATTCAGGAGTTTATGTATGTAGCAGAAACCACTCAGTGCTTCATTTGTTCAAACACATCGACAGAGGCAACACTTCGACACGTGCTCGCACAATTACTGAGGTAAAAATGTCTTCAAACTCTTCATCAACCTCCCAGTCAGGGGAAATCCCATCCAAGCTCCAGGATTACATCGTGCTGGAGTTTCTCGGGGAAGGAGCTTTTGGAAAAGTAGCCAAATGCTTCAACCCCAAGACTGGTAAGGTTGTGGCAGTAAAAATTCTTAAAGATGACCAGGATGATTTGGAGAGAGAGGTGAAAATCCTGCAGCATCTCAATCTCAGACAACCTGACAAAGTCAACATTGTGAAATTTATTGATTATTTCACATGGGGAAATTTCAAATGCATGGCCTTTGAAATGTTGGACTGCAGCTTGTTAGACTTGTCGAGGCGGCGAAAAAATCCTTTCTCTCTCTGTGAAATTCGCCCAATGACGCAGCAGCTACTGGTTGCCTTTGAGGCTCTGCAGAAAGAAGGAGTAATCCATGCAGACCTCAAGCCTGACAATATCATGTTGGTCAACCACAGAGAACAGCCGTTCAAGCTCAAGCTCATTGACTTTGGCTGTGGCGGTCACAAGTCTGAGCTGGAGCTCGGCATGCCCATGCAGCCCGGAGGATACCGGGCTCCGGAGGTGACCCTAGGCTCTCCACTGTCCGAGGCTGTGGACATGTGGTCTCTGGGCTGCTGCCTGGGGGAGGGCTACCTGGGCTGCCACCTTTTCTCAAGCAGTTCCTCCTACGACAACCTGAGGACCATCATACAACTCCTCGGACACCCTAGCGATGAGATGCTGAACGAAGGCGTCTACACAGAAAGATACTTTGTTCAAACAAATGGCTCTCGTCAGTGGAGGTTCAAAGGCCCTATGGAGTATCAGCTCACAAATGGGAAGAGGCCCGACATCTATATCAATAATCCTTTAAAGGACTTTAAAAGCTTAGATGAGGCAATAGCGAGCCATGCAGCAATGCAGGGTGATGAATACTTGGACCTCATGGCTTTTCTTGATCTTCTCAAACAGCTGCTGTGCATTGACCCTGAGAAGAGAATAACTCCCTGGGAGGCTCTGCAGCACCCTTTTATAACTATGGAGCATTTGACCAGCAGCCAATATGCTCAGAGGGCTCGAGACATTATGGCCCTAACGCTGAAGGACTCCAAACCTCCTTCTGGAGACAACAGTCAAGAGGATCCAGTGAAGAACAACCCACAGCCTTCTGCAGCAGCACCTGAGGGGCAAGTCTCCTCTCTGGCCTCTGGAGACTGTGACTCCTATCTTGAAGACCACAAACACCCCAGTGAGATGTCTCGTCAACCTGATGATGAAGGAACTAACTGGTCCTTGAGGGAATTTGAATACATCGATAATGATGAATACGGTTTCCTCCAAAATAATGTGAATATCAGTACTAAGAACCAGAGGGATGATTCTGAACAGAACAGCTGCACAAAACCAACAGAGTGCATCATTGCCGAATACTTCACTGAGGACCCAGATCTACGCCAGGACGAGGACCACAACTCTTGTCACATCGAGATGGACACACAGACTGAGACCGACATCAACACTGAGCTAAGACTGAACGAGGACGGGGCAACTAAACCTGACCATGTTGTTATAGAGATGGGAGACTATTCTGAAGATGACCCTCGAGAGTCAAATGCTCCTGGCTCTAGGATATTCAACAGATTCTCCTTTTGGTCAATGTGCAAAGGATTAGCCTTTGGTGGCCTCGTTGCTCTGCAGGTCATAATGTGCTCTGTGCTCTCTGGCTCCCCTCTGTTCGTCGGAGTGGCTGCACTGCCAATGTTACTGTATGGATGTGTGGATATTGTGACCATGAGGATGAATTCACCATCCGTCAGCCAGCACACGGTCACCACGACAACCCCAGCCATCAGTCAACGGCCTCCAAGCTCCACCTCTAGGGGGGAGTAAACTGGCCACCTCACCTTTAAAACAAGGATTACCTCAACTCATCTGACTTTCACTTTGATGAAGGGAAAAATAAACGCAACAATAAAAAACATAAAAAAAAAAAAAACTACTTAGTCAAGTGCCCTGACTGTATGCATTTGTTGGTTATCTGTTTAGTGGATTTGTTTAACTCAGCAATACTTAATATATATAAGTGTGTTTTTAGGGGGGAAATACAAACGTTTTTACAGTTTGTAGGCTATTATAGAGAGCAACCCAGGAAGTGAACACAGTAGGGTAGCCATGTCAGAAACATTTTTTTACTCAGTCTTGCTGACAGTAGTGCCATTTCAAATGTTTAATGAATTCATTTGACTATTTTTTTATGCTGGACACAAACCTGTTGAAAGTTCTGCGCTGTCGCTGGTTATGGCTGGGACTAGGGTTAGGGTTAGGTTAGGTTAAGTTTTCCCTGCGTAACTATGGCTATGTAACAGTGACACTGGCGTTTAACTGGCCCCGGGTCTCATCCTGTGACCCACGATCAGCGTTAGCTCTAGCTTCCATATGCATTTGAGTAAAAGAACAAACTGACGTGGCACTGCTATGTCCCTTGCGCTCTCGGGCGCAGTGGGAAAATAACGCAGCACATTCAGAGCGCATCACGTAGGTCCCCTCCGCGTAACCAAAGTCAGGACAAACCTCAACAGATTTACTGTCTTCTGGCTGTAAGCAAACACATCACTTTTTGACTTAAAGAGCAGCAGTCAGCTGTAGCTCCACTGCGTTTATAAAAACATACAGCCTACTATGGCTCTGTGCAGCTCTGTGGATGCAGCAGGGATTGGGCGGGGTCGGGGCAGTGCGTACTGCTGTACACCTGCAGACACCACTGCTGTTAACAGTGGTGAATAGATCTTTCAGTTTGACGTGAAGGTCTTTTCCACCAGATTCCCTGTACACTCTATAGACACGAATTACAGCGCGGGGACAGTCTGTGTTGAAGCGCATTATTGTGAAGGGCTCAAGCGCAGCTTTTATGTTTAAAACATATGCACATCGGTGTAATTACACCTCCGACCTTCAACACAGGTTTAGGAGGTCAAAAGAGTCAAATGTAGTCAACACTTTGTTCTGAGTTGTGTCTGAGTTACTGGATCCAAGCAAACAGTTGTGGATCCAACTGCGTCAAAATAAGGGAGTTTCCAGATCCTGTTCTGGCAAGATCCAAGCCCTGCAGCTACTATACTGTAGTGTAGGGGGAAATGGCACCAGATGGAAATGAAACATCACTCACCTGAACCTTCTCATGACGTCTCCATGGAAACAGGGCTCTCACCAGTGGAACAAAGAGGATGATAACAACAAGCATCTGCCGCTGAAGAGCCCCAAGGCACACTGCAGCACTAAGAGGTTAGAAACACAAGGATGGAGCATACACTAAAAGATGGACCAAGAGCAGTTGCATTGTGAGATATTTTTAAGGATGTGTATTCATTAAAAAACAGTTTATGAACTTGCCTCTTTGGATACATCTGTTTACACTGCAGTAAAAGGTATTTATTTGCATTGGTGTACTCCAGTGATTCCCAAACTGGCTCAAACTACCAGGCTTTTTGACAGTGGTTCACAGGGAGTATAATGAACACCTGAATAAAGGAAGGTGCAAAAAGGCTGAAATCTCAAATCTGAAATTTATCAGCAATCAGAAAGCAATTCTGCCTTGTCGTCTGAGCTATAAAAAAGGTGTTGCATTACAAAGGTGTCACACAGGAAACACCTCATGATGGGTTAGGCCCGGTTGTCAGTACAGTGGATATTATGGTCACATAACATGTAGCACAAAGTAAGTTTTTCTAAAGACCAACAACATGAATAATAAGTATTTCCAAAGACATCAAGCTGGGCTCAAAACCAGGGGAGACCCAGGGCCCTGTACTACTAAGCTGGATTAGAGAGTTATTAGCGAGGGAAAAGAGACAAAAGTTGCAACTTGATAAACTATAACTTTGCTCAGAAGTACATTAGAATCTCACATTATATTAAACTGGTTCAGCTCTGTCTGGTTGTTAGTCTTTATTCTACTTGCTATAGGCCTATGTGTTGTTTACTAAGTTGATGGTGCTGTATGCTATATTTTTTCATGATTTTAGTGCATTAATCTATGGTTTAGTGTAGGTTTTTTATGGTATTCAGATAAACTGTCTCTGTGAAGTTGGCCTGAGATGTTTAGCACCAACTTCACCTGTTCCTCACGAACACATTCACAGCTCCACAGAGAAATCTCTGTTCCACTTATCCAGAGACGCTCATGTTTGGAGGCATTTATCCGGGAAAAGTTCAACCAGCTTTATAGTACAGGGCCCTGGTGAACTCTGAACTATTAAAAAAGCATCCCATGTCACAATAACAGTCAATATTTTTACCTAATTTCACTTGCCCTGCAGGTTTTTGGTTCTTTTTTGTCATTTTACTGTTGTGGTATCTAAAATACTAGGAAGAAAAAAAATCTAGGAAGTGAAATTACAAATTAAAATGTACAAATAACAAATTATATTGAAATTAGAAAGACACAAAACATCAAGGCGTGTGATTGATTCATACATTTATTCATTATCATGTACAAACGGTTTCCGGTGGTACAAAGCTGTTGTAAGACTCCAGCGCTCACCCTCCTGTTTGTCTTTATTGCAGTAAAAAAAGGAAATACCGGCATGATCGAGAGTCGAGAGGTACTTTGGCAAATATAAATTATGTGGTAAGAAGGCAAGCGGACGTCTCGTGCGATGCAGTGTGAGGGGCGGACACCTCCATGAGCCGCTTCTCAGCACTCATTTAAAAATAACATTAAAAAGTCATAAAAATAGTTTATTTTAAACACGGCTAAAACCAGAGGACAGAAAACAAGCTGGGGTTTTCTTCTGTCTTTACATGAATCTCGCAGTGCAGCACTCACCGGGCGACATGTTAGAGACACCGACTCAACTGTGCATAACGATCTAACGATCGTTCCATAACGATCTAACCATCTAACGATCCAATCTGAAGACAGCAATGCATTTAGGATGAAGACATGGAGGCAGCACTCTGAGGTTTAAACTAAGGTACAGAATGAAGTTCAATTGTCTTTATATTTAAGTTTCAACACTAATCTATTGGTTGGGAGCTGTTTTGGGCAATAAATCAAATACATTTAATCAATTATATTTTTTGATTTAGCACAATGTCAATTAGCAAAACTGAATTTAATCTAAATAGTTTCCCTGTAGTAATGCTAATAATAATGTGGTAATGCAGCTGGTAATGCCTGGTTAAGAGTCATGTATATAATGTATATAGAGACAACTAATAATCAACAGTGACACTATTGTATTTCAGACTTGGTCTTGTGAAGTGGCAATAAACTGACATAAAAACAAATAGAGCAGAGCCTGTGTGACACAGTTTCTATTGCTGTATACAAATTAGCCATGATCTTCCATTTAACACAGAGCTTTTCACTGTTTCACTAGAGTCCTTCGCTGTGACAACTGTTTAAGCGCTGATATTATCACTACATTTACTCGATCTAACGTGCTAACAACACAGAGAAAAGTAAACAAGTTGGGGACATACAACATACCATATTTTCCGGACTATAAGTCTCACTTTTTTTTTCATAGTTTCGTTGGTCCTGCAACTTGTATATCAAATTTAGCATGAACCAAGGAGTAAACATTACTGTCTACAGCCTCGAGAGGGCTCTAGGCTTGTGACAACTTCTGTCAGTAATGATGTAGAATAAGATGAAGAGCTTGGGGAACTTCCTTACCGGTAACTTTCTTCGGACTCGCTGGCTTGTTACGCTAATTTAGCCTATTCAGCCTCCCAGGTCTGTTCTTTATGCTATTGTGTAGCTGAATAACTGTTAATTGTTATGTTAACATACTGCAGAAACCTATTCAGTCTATTGTTCTGTGTGCTATTGTGTAGTTGAATAACTTGCCTTTTCAGATTAAATGTCTGTTCATGGTCTTGGATTTTGTGACAAACATTTTTAAATAAATTGTATGCACATTGTGCAAACAATTTATTGCAATTTGTATGCACATCCCAAGCAAGATCTTGGTGGTTGAGGAGGGTCGCGGATACGATGATCTAAAATATTAAAAGTCTATGACTATTCTTAGCATTACCATCAGTGTCTGGATCATGTTTACATCCTAAATCCATGTCTTCATTGTAATTGGAGAATATATAGATTTACTATCAGTTGAACTGATTTCTCTAAGAAAACGTGAGTGCATGTAATTCATGTGAGCTCAAACATTTGAAACTTGGACTATTTCCTATCACAAACTCACACTGATAAAACAGAGTAAGGGGCGCAGTGAAACAACACATTTGGCAAAAAAAAAAAAAAAAGAAAAAATTTCCAACATGGCGGCCGAAATAGGAGAAAGGAGGCGGGTGAGCTTGAAAACACACCAATCAGCCACAACATTATGGCCAACCCTGATCATTCAAGAGTCAGAATCAGTTAGGAAGTTGTTCATTTAGAGCTAAAATATACTGTCAATAATGCGTTTTACTGAGCTTCTTAGAATATTGAATTTGATATTCTGGGTTTTCAACATCATAAAAACAAATAGAAAGCAGTTCATTGTTCAATGTTCAATCTCTTGCCAAAGAAACACCAACCAGTAATGGATGATTGGTGCGTTTCTCCATAAGTCCATTATGTCTTCCCGTTCATGTTAAAATCTCTTTGCAGACCTACCTCCGGACTGTACACTGAAGCGAATACGGAACATAAGACAGATAGAGAAGTGAGATGAGTGGAGTCTCTCAGCGTGCTCAGATTGAGACGGGTAAGGTGGTAGGTGGGGCGGGATTAAAAGGAAAATGGAGAAGAGACGTGTGTGTAGTGAGCAGGAGACGGGGCGACAGAGACAGGGGGTAAGGTGGGGCTCAGAGGTATTGTTGTAGAAAGTGCAGCAGCATTATCTCGTAGTGCTCTCCAGACTCAGGGCAGCGGATACTGTGGCGCTCGTTGGGATACACCTAGAACACAAAAACATACATTTACTCTTCTAATAAGATGAAACATCACTGAAAAATACCTGTCAAGTGTTGGAAGAAGCTTGTTAGAAACTATTTCCACAAACCTTCGCCTCTACCCCGAACCCCCGACCACTCCAGGAAACACTGACCAATTACCAAGCCCTATACATCCAGTCTGCGCTCATTCATTTATCAAAAAAAAAGTAAAGTAAAATGGCATCATACAAAAAGCTTGAACAGAAAGGGCACAACAGAACTGCACTCTGCTGCCCTCTCCTGGTCTCTTCACCTGTTTCTTTATGGCAGTAGTAAAGTAATTATTCAAAACTTTCTTTTGCTTTCATTTAGTCAGATAATGTTTTTAAAGGTTGTAAAATCTGCAGTGCTGTTCTGGAGGTACCAAGATTGGTTTATAAATATGAATAAAGACATAATATATCCCCTTCAATCACATGATCCACTACGGTAACTAACAAGCTAATATTAACTTATAAGCTATGTTTGAAAGTTAAGCTTCGTCATTTACAAATAGCCCCTGCTAAACACACAAAACTGGTCTAATGCCCGCTGCAAGGTAAAATAATGTACTTTAAAAAGCTCTGAAGCATTTGTCTGAACGCTAAACAGATACTTCAGCTAAACTAACTATCAAACCCATTTGTGACTGTAAGAACCTGGATGACAGAAACTGAGCTAGCTCACATACAACCATAGACAGCTTTTCTGCAAGTGCTTTGTTCTCCAGAGTGAATGAAGTAGAAACTAGCACAGTTATTGATTACATGCAGCCTTTTATCGTTCAGACTAACCTGGAGCTGGTATGGCTTCCCTGCACGGATTATCTGTGACACAAGGAAATTGGTGTGGAAAAAGTGCACATTCTCATCCAGAAATCCATGGAGAATCAACAAACGGTTCGGCCTGAAAAGACAAAGATTTTACTATTAATAAATTAATTAAATACCAAAAAATGTGGTGAGGGTTTTGGGTAGAGTATTTTCTTTAACTCAATTTGAACTACATAACCACAAGTTTGCTCAAGACAGGAATTGAAAACCTGCAGCTACAGATACTGTATTGAGTGACTTGCTGATGAAAGCAGGTATCAGAACAGTGCTCTAACATGCCATTTTCAGGGCTCCAGGCAGTCTCAGTGCAACGTGGCTTCTCACAAATCTCTCCATTCCTCAACATCAGGCATTCATCATTATTGTTCATTTTCTAACATAGCATCTTGTCAAAATAATATTCTCAAAGATGACCTGTACAACAAACTGCAAAAGGCTTCTATTAAGATGTAGCGGAAGACAGTCATTTTCAAACTTTTCAAAGCAGGTAGTACCTCAGAAAGGATTTGGCTTTCAACTAAAAAGGGAACTACTAACCTGAAGGTTGAGGGTTTGATCCCCACTACCTGCGTTGGATTCTATTCCTGTGTCCGTGGGCAAGACACTTCACCCACCTTGTCTCTGTGAATGTGTTAATGTGACTGTGTGTTTGATGGTGGTCAGAGAGGCTGTAGGCACAGTATGGCAGCCACGCCTCGGTCATTCTGCCCCAGGACAGCTGTGGCTACAGAAGTAGCTCACCACCACCAAGTGTGACTGAGTGAAGGAATAATGGACTAATGTAAAGCGCTTTGAGAAGCTTGTAAATCACAATATAAATCAAATCCATTCATATGATTATGAAATAATGAGAAAATAGGAATCTAACCGTGACTAGCCCAATCTAAACCAGGACTGAAACAGGAACAAAAACTATCTCTAAATTGTACCAAACCAAGTCGCCCCTGAGTACCACCAGAAAAGGCCTGCACAACACCAGTGGTACCAGTACCATAGTTCAAGAACCACTGTTCTATGCAATAAATATGTTAAATAGTGTAGGAGCTAATTTAAGTCTCAGACTCAGTTTGCCATAATTATGACAAAGAGTAAATTGTCACATCAAAGATAATGTCATTGTGGTAAAACTAGATCTCTCCAATACATATAATAACCAAATATTTGCAATACATGGTGTATTGTGCAGTCCAATGTGAACATAAAATGAACCGTCATAGTGTCTGAGAATGTAATGGCAGGAGTTTACTGACTCGCTGGGCAGCTTGTCCACATGCAGAGCCACAGAGCCCTCCTCGTAGCCCTGCTGATTGTTCTCAGGCACATCCATGTATCTCTCTGTGTAACCTGTGTCATAGGCCATCCACACAGTCACCGGAGCTCCAGCTATGGCCAACTGAAAGACAGACAGTTAAATACTTTATAGTTAGTTGCTTATTTCAAGATGCCATGTTCAACTTGAGCAACCTTGGCAATTATGATTATTACTTTAACTAGTTGGTTTGACTTGGACAATGGCCCTTAGTTTCAGCTTGCCCATCAACCTAGCATTGCCTAACACTGACACTGTGTGGCTAAAGGTTGTAAGTACATCGACAGAGTATGCAGGAATGCTGAAGTGAATTTCAATACTTTTTAAGATTTTTTGAAGACTCAAAAATATTTAATAGGAGCTCATTGCCACTTCATTGCAACACACCTTTAACTAAATAAACAGTTGTAGTCTGCAATCACATAACATAACCTTTGGGTCTCTAGCAAGAAAGTACCTAAAGTCATGTGTATGCAAGTTGATCTGGCAGGTCGAGCACATTGTTGTTTTTAATAGTTGTGAGGAGGACAGTGACGCACTGATTTTACTGTCAAATGTGGGCCAAAAGTGGTGAAGAATTCTGCCAGAACTGCAGAGGGCAGCACTGCACTTCTAAGCACTTCGTCTGTTATATACTGTCATGCAGATTGAAGTATTTCTAATAAATACTGAATAAATAAATATCAGGCATTCTTTTGAAAACATGACTTGATTTCTTGTATAATTAAGTCTATAAGTGAACTTGATTTAAAATGTAAGGAGAAAACGTTGCAGTATTTGATAATACTGAATTGCAATACTGAATTGAATTACAATACATTGAAATCGCAATGAGAATTGTATCAGCACCAAAGTATGGTCATAGTATTGGATCATGACAAAAGCAGATTGTCCCAGCCCTAGAGAGTATAGCTGACCAAAACTAATGAAAAAAATATAAAATATGCGTCATCTTTATATTCCAATACTCCCAAAACCAAAAACTACACCTCATTCAGAGGTTGTTACGGATGGGTTGTGTAATTTGTTCTGCTATCTTGAAATCCAACTTAAAGCAACAGGGGCCAGACTAATTGTACAGAAAAGAACATTACAATGGCTGGGCAGTTAAACAGATTAATGGGAGATGACAATATTCCTCACCTTGAAGACATTAGGTCTCTGGATGAGTCCCATGAGCGACAGGAAGCCTCCGTAGGACCAGCCGTGAATTGCTACTCTACTCAGGTCCACAAAGTTAAACTTCTCTGCCACGTATTGCAGTCCCTCCACCTGGTCCTCAATCTCCACCTGGCCCTGAGCAGCACAGAAACACTTCAACAAAACATTCAAATAAGAAGGTCATAAACAAATAAAGTGAAATTTTAACCATTTTGTTTTTGAGTGCTCCTTCAAACTCCAGTCCTCTCTGACAGGACCCCCTCCCATCGATGACCACCACAGCATATCCCAGAGAGGCCAGTGTGTTGAGCCGGAGGTATTTCATCCCCTTAAAGGTGTTGTTCACTAACTGCACCTACATTCACACACAGACATGAATGAGCTTTTAATTTTTGAAACTACTGCTGCAGAGCATTAATAAGAAAGAATTCATCACAAACCTGTGGTCCTCCATAGACAAATAGCACAGTGGGATGTTTCCTGCCTGGCTGGAGGTTGTGTGGCTTATACACCATTCCATAAAGCTGAAAGCCTGACTTTCCTGGGAAGTCAAAAATCTCTGGTGGGTTGTAATCTCCCGGGCAACCTGCAGGACACAGCACAGATAAAGAAGTACATCAATTTAGCATCATTCTAGTTTAAGCAATAAGGAAGATAAACATTCTGCCAGTTCATCTCAGCATGGGCAATAAGTCACCTGTTTATAGATTGTCCTAAAAATATATTTAAAAAGTTAAAATCGCTATAGTTGTTGTGGGCATTACCAAGGATATTCGGGCTGTAACAATACGCTTTTGTCACAATACAATACTATCACAAACAAGAATCCAAAGGTCCTGTTTCCAAAAGTAATAAATCAACCATCATTCAGTCTGACATTTATTTTTTAAGAAATTAAAATACTCTCATCTGTGTGTCAGTATTTGGCAGACCAAGTGCTTAGCCCTCTGCAGTCTTGGCAGAATTCTTGACACTTTTGGTCCACAGTTGACTGTGAAACCAGTGCAGCACTGTAGCACTTTATTATGCTTGATGTCAGCAAAATATCAAAAGTGTCCAGGTACTGGATGGAAGTACTAATACTTAGTATCCCGCTACAAAGGTATCGCCATATAATTTTTTCCTAGCCCTAATGGATATACACATGCTCATTATTACACATTTCAGCAACCTCCATGACATTAGCACAAATATTAAAAACTGTGTCTTTCTACACTTGTATATGGAGTTAAAACTAAATCTTCTTTTTGGAAGGTATTTCAGAAAATTATATCCTTATATGTATAGATAATATAATGACAATGTAAAAGTATATAAATCAGAAAGACCAAAGGCCATTTTGGCTACATTTTATATTGCAGAAGTTACATTTCTGGTGTTTTGGAAATTTAGATCAAAACCATGCATTGGAACAGACATTTGTAGCAATACTTCGGTAGTAGTTCTCTGATTATATTACACTGATCACTACTTACTGTTTTCAAAGTAGGCACTGCCATGTCTTTTTCTCCCCTAAATTACGCCATGCTAGCTACAGCAGGTAAAATTAGCATTAAACATGTCACCATTTTTTATAGATCAGACAGGCAGCATTGCTTTCTGATCACTGCTAGATTTCAGATGGTGTCTTGGCTTTCCACGCCTTTTTGCACCTGCTTTCTTAAATAATTTTTCTCTGTGCCATTTTATTGCACAGAACTGAATTTCTAAATTGATTTGTTTTAGTTTCTTTGTTTGGATTGATTATGTGGGTTGTTCCTGACATCAAGTCGAAATTTAATATCAGAAACCATGTCAGAAATATGTTTGTTGGGAAAAGTGACAAAGAGTTGTATTCTAATACTTTATCTCTGCACTGTTCCTGCATTTGCTCACGATTAGACTGCCTCCTCTCGTATCACGAGGTATTTATGACGCTGATTAAGACTCATCTCCACATTATCGGATCATTGTGAGGACTGTCTGGAGGACGTCCTGCAGATCAAACTGACCGTCCTTGATGTAATTGTAGACAGACCCAGAACTTTCCCCTACAGACTTGCCGCTATTGATTGTGACTAAAATTATGTCACAGCCTTCACCCCTAGTCAGACTGCCTTTAATAAAACCCTACATATTTCTAATATTAATGTGTTTACCTGGTGACTCCATCATGCTGGCCCAGAACTCCGGTACCAGGGTCATGGGATCATCTTCAGAACTGTTGAGTTTATAAACATGAACACAGGGGGGCGTGCTCACATTACTGTAGTGGCTAACGAAGAAGTCAAAATTCTGCAAATAGAGAGGAGAAAAAAAACAATTAACAGCTGTGCCAGTCAAGGCTACATCATGCTACTGTATAAAAAAATACATTTACTACAGATTGGGTCTAACCCCCAATTAAGCCAAAGCAACAGCAGCGCTGTGTCATGTCAGCATCATGTCAGACGTGTATGAACTGCTTTCTGTTTTATTCAGTCTGACACCAGGAAGAACACACACACGTCCTAGGAACTACTTGCTGCAATGCTACACTTAAGATAGGTTGGAGTTCTATCTTTTGAGCGTCTGTGACGATATATGGAGCTACAGCCGGGGAAAAACAAGAAAAACCAACAGTCACAATAATCTTCCGTTACACTATCAAAATAAAGGCTCTCTAAACATGGCGGTAAACAACATGTATTGAGAAGTTAATTTTTGAGGGAGAAATATCTTCTAAATATGACACCAATCAGCCATTTTACAAGGACAACATGAAGAAGGTGAAGACATGAGGCTCAGTAGCCACAAGTCTGTGTTTAGATGGTGATAGGTCTGTAAACAGCACTGCTCATGCTGTCCCGCTGACATTCTCAGTGTAAATTTGAGGTGAAAGACAAACTGTAGTGACTATAAAGGATCATAGTTTTACTTTAGGTCCTTGCTTAATGTCTTGCCCAAGGACACATCTGAAATCAAATTGCATCGTCACCTAACTTTGTGCACCACTGTTGCACCGCCACTGTCCAAATAAAAGCCATCCAACTAAACTGATTTATAATGACGTAAAGTTTAATACACCTTTCCTGCTGCTCTATTGATTTAGTGCTTTTGTGGAGGCACACCAGAGAAGCAAGAGAAAGAAATCTATTTAAAAATTATTTCTTAATTAATTAATATTTCTTAATAAAATATTCCCCAACATTGCAGCCAATCATGAACAAACTCTACTTTCTCATTTACTAACTGCATGTAGTTTTTGTCGAGGATAAATTCTGGAAGTCGGTATTTTGTCTGTTAGTTTTTGAAAAATGAAAATTCTGAGTCCCTTTTGTGGCGTTCCCTTTCTGACACAAACCCTGCCTTTGGAACCAGCTTTTTTTGAATGCCCAAAATAATAGTTATTGTAGGTCGAGCACATACCTGACTAACAGAGCAGCTATGGGAGAAGCCTGGTTTGGTTAATCTGACCACTTCACCCGGAGAGTCGTAGCTGGCTACATACAAGTGATGCTCCAGAGGGGTGTCTTTAGTTCCCTGGAAGAACACCACTTTGGTCGTCTCGTTCACCCAGATCTAACAAAGAGATGGATAAAGAGAACATAAATCAATATATAATCAGATACTGCACATTGTCATTACTATTCCCCTTAAATCTGGTGTGTAAACCATCTTCCGTGTCAAACCTTGGAGCCGTGTCTTGCCAGAACTTCCCATTCTCCACTGGTCAATGTAACCTCCTCCTTGACTGCACATTTAAAGTCTCCTAGTGTAACAGGAAATTCTCTTAGTTGATATACTCTCATCATATAGTTAAGAATGTCTAATATTATATCTTTTACCTTTTGAATGTTGGTAACCTTCTGACCACCGGTAACAGCGTGCTTGTAACAGCGATGTGATTTTATACAAATGGCTAAAGCCTGTTTTAGACTCATTCACCCAAATGAAGCTAAACTCCTCTTCCGTTGTTTGAATAAAAGGATAAAATATATCATGAACCTGTCAGGGAAAAAAGACAGAGTCAGTACATTTGTAAGCTGACTGAAGGAAAGAAAAGACTAGTGATAAAATCATACATTAATCCAGACATCTGTAGTTTCCTCATAGATAATGTATGGTTGTGTGTTGGGGGGCACAGCTTCTAAATGTTCCTGCCTCACGGCTGGGTCGTCCGTTACAGGGATGAAGAGAGCGGGAGGAAGAAGGATGAGCTGCAGTTTCCTCTGACTGCGGTCTAACAGCACTGCCCAGCCACTAGAGGGAGACAGGTAAAATGCAATTAAATAAACTAAAGGCCACTAGTGAAACAATATTAAAAAACAACAAATAGAAAGAACACTCAAAGCACAACTTATTAATACAAGGTTCTACATAGATTTTACTTCACCAGTTACAGAATGCACCTCATGGGACTATCAGACCACAAAACTCACAGTCCAACAACAACAGACAACAATTATATCAATTCCTTTTTAGCACTGTACACCAGTATATTTTGATGTTAAATTCGAGCTGTTTGATAAATTGTGAACGGGACACACAGCCAATCAGCACTCGTTGAGCACGACGGCCTGGTTCAATCGGCCAGAACTATGCCCAACTGTCTCCCACTATGTCCCATGGTGCGGAACACACCAAACAGACTCACGTCGCTGACCGCGTCAAACCATCCGACCGTGCCCAACAGCCAATGATCGCCCCGGTGTGTCCCAGCCTTAAGACTTCTGGTCCGAAGTCATTGGAGAGCTGTCAGATATTCTCAGTTTCAGCATCCCAATGAAAGTTGATTCCTCTACTTGACCTTTTAGAATTTTCATTTAATACCATCTTTTGTAAATTGTTTTCCTTACAATTCACCTCAAACCCCCACCCCACACCAAAACCTTTCTTTTGTTACAGATGATGCAAGTATATTTGTATAAATGTTGGCATAACGATAATATCTTTTTTTTTTTTTTCAAAAATAATCTGTGTTGTTGATAAACAATCACACATCTAGATTAGAATGCTAAATGTTTCACTTGTTTAAATAGGCCAAACAAATGTAGATATGTACACCTACAAACCCATTTGTACATGTACAGTTGCATTAATATCACAACTGTTAATGTAAAAGTAATCATGTATGTATATGATAAAAGTTTGACCTATCTGTGGTCCTTAGACCTTGTTTTGAGCATTGTTCTGAGCACTCAAGCAGTAACAAAGCTGCAATCTAAGATACATTTTCATGTAAAAAATACAAATTAACATAGCTGACCTCATCCTTTCATGCTATGAAAACACAAGCCTATTGAGGTTACCCTGGCCAGCCATCCCAATTCATTCTCTAGGAAAGAATTGTTTTAACAAAATATTTCACACTTGTATGCAAAAATGTAGCTATCTGTATATAAATAATGAAGTTATCAGTGCTACAGCTCTGCAAAAATGTCTTAGATAATTTATTTATTACAAACCTATAAATATAAACATCTTCTTATATAACCCCATACCACACCAAGCAGTTCTAATACTGCATTTATGCATTTCATATAAAAATAGCATAGAAATGCATATATTGTTTTGTTGTTATTGTGATGTGGCATGCTTTTTTTTAAGCTGATCTTGTGAACAAACACTTTATAAAACACTTTTTTTAAAGTCAGGACCTCAGAGTTTCCGATATGTCTCGAAGGCAGCAACACAAATCATGAAGGGTTAAGAAAGTGAAAGTATATGGGCCTATTAAAGACTAAAATCATGGTCTTTTTAAATTGCATTTTTTTATGTCAAATGCAACCAAGCTTAGATGCAAATTGAATTTTTACATTTCTGTCTGCCATCTAGATTCTAAACATAACCTACTATTTGCCGTCACTCGTCCATCCCACTCTAGCAATGTACTCTGTCCCAGGAAACAAAGAGTTGAACGGGACTGCAAGCTCTTTGTCTTGTATGCTGATAATCTGTACAGAAAGAAACACAATTATGTTTTTTAAAAATATGTTATTGGAGAAAATCAAATCCAAGGAGGTCCATCTCTTACTCTGCCTTGATGATCTGTCTTGATCTCAGCTAGTTTGAGTGTTGCCTGTGGATTTTTACTTCCTGTGAAAAATGTAAATATTATAACAACATATTCTCATCCTGTAAATGACGGTAATATTTTACAGAAAGGGGCTGACCTGTGCGTGGATATCTGTAGGCGTCTGCTTTCCGCTCCTCCAGCGCTGGAGAGGGAACATGAATAATCTCTACGTCTGTCTCATCCACCTCTTCATACAAAAGGTGCACTGTTTTACCACCATTATTATCTAAAGTGAGAGGAGACAAAACATATTATTACTAATGATTATGAATGACCTTCATATACATTTAAACAGATTGCTCCTGACAGCGCATTGGGACAAGACAGACACACGTCTCTTTCCAGAGCAATTCATAACACAATTCACTTGGAATATTAGGGCTATAGACTCATTTTTACTTTTTCAATATTACAAATAGTGGATTAAATGTATAATTGCTTTCATTTTAAATACACAAAATAGATTTAATTAAATATTAGTATCATAAAATAGTAGTCTATATAATCTCAAAAATGTTGCAGCGTTTTACAAATCAGGTCAGGAGTAAGGAGTAAAAATAACAATTATTATAATTCCTAATATGGTGTTGTGCATTTACACAACTGTAAAACATCAAACCACCAAATCAGTTAAATGTCACTTTTTCCTTTAGTGTGGATGAGGCCAAGGAGACTCAGAGTTTGACTGGAACATCAGGTTTATGTGTAATTAATTAGTCATAGACAGCTCAGGTGTTACAGCCATGTGTCATAGCCTCATTCTCAGGGGGCAGGGCTGCGTTCATACCTTTCATTAATTAATGACCTGATGCTGAGCCCAGCCACAGCGCAACCAAACCAACCACATTTAGGGATGGGTACCAAGACCCAGTATTATAACAGCACTGGTGCCACGTCATGTCAACTGGGACCAATAAGCTTCAGATTATTGGTCAGCAGTAGTCGCAGACTTGCAGTAAATGCCATGTAGTCAAATACGTGTATGGAATCGCCTCTTCTGATATAATACAACTGCAGCTCACTCAGCTGCTGCTGGTGCGTGTGTGAGCAGAGCAGAGTGGGCAGGACTGCCGCACACACAAGCAGAGAGGGGAAAGATTGTGGCTCAACTTTACCAAAGCAGAAGACACAGCAGGAACACGCAGCCCATTCAAGCGTTTGTTTAATAAAACCTGATTTTTCACTCACTTGGATCACAACTTTGATCAAAGTGAACTCACGCAACAATGTTTAGAGCTACAGCTGCTGATGCAGCGGGGGGCAGCTGGCACCATGTCCATTCAAGAATTCATTACTACAGCGGCACACCATTACATCATTGCTTACTTGCCCAAATGCAACTGCTCAAAAATGTAATTCACACAGTCTAAAACTGTTCAACTGCAAAGCTGACCTTCTACTGCTGTGGGACTCCACCAGTATCCAGTGAAGCGGTCAAACTCTTCCTGAATGACAAAAGTCGCTACACCGGCAGATTTGGGGTCTTCTTTGACATTATCTAGACCTGAAAAACAATTAGCCACAAATTACAAGTGTGTCTACTTCACATCATTCTGAGCAGCTGAAGTCACATGGGGCAGACCTTTGTGGCAGTAGGTTAGCCTCCTCTCTTCTCCTGTTTTAATGTTTGCTATCCACAAGTCGTTGTTGTTGATAAAGGCAATAAAGTTGTGATTTCCTGGGCAGATTTTGGGGTCCATGCGTGTCCCCGTACACTGGGTTTTGATTTCCACAGGCTTGACTGGTGCAGACTGCTAAAACATTCAGACCAAGTGTTAGATGGAACTAGTCTTCAGATACAAGAACTCATTATGCATTGAATCATCCAGAATTTGAGAAGAAGGTGCTGTGTACTCACGATGAAGCCGTTGTTGCCTCCATCTTGGCAATAAAACAGGCTATTGCTGGCCTGAAAGAGGAACAGGCCAGTCTGGGGATGGTAGTCGTAGGACGTGATGCCAAATGCTCCTAAACGTTTACGCTCTCGCAGCAACTCTTCTTCTCTAGAGTAAGCTCCCTGGTGTGGCGTGGCCTAAAGGAGAGGGAAGCAGAGATATTTTGTATCTTGTGTAGCCTGGGGTAAACAAAATCAGAAATTAATTAGTTCTATACAGCTGCACAATATATCGCAAGTTCATCAAGATTGCTATATGAGCAAGTGCAATATCTGCAATATCACAAGAAACTTTATTTTTTCGCAACAATGCTAAGGCCATCTGACAAAAATTAATACTGTAAAAATATAAGTTCTAGCATCTAGTTAAGACATCATTTGGTCCTGGTTTAGACCTAGGGTAGTCCTGGTTTAGTCCTGCTTTAGACCTGGTTTAGATCTACTTTAGACCTGGTTTAGACCTGTTTCAGACCTAGCGTAGTTCTGGTTTTGTCCAGGTTTAGTCCCAGGTTAATCCTGGTTTATATCTGTCCTTATTTAGTCCTGGTATAGACCTTCCCAAACCTGGTGTAATCCTGGTGTAGCCCTGGTTTAGTCCTGGTTTAGACCTATATTTTACCTAATTAAGACATAAATTAGGCAAACTTAAAACAAACTTTAGACCTGCATTAGTTCCAGTTAGTCCTTTAGTCTGACAAGTGATGACTGTGTGCAGAACCTTGTATCTCTTATAAATGAAAATTGATTTAAACAAAGTCTCAACATTATTAAGGTTATCCAATATGGTCAACCATATCATTATTGCAACATTCAACATTAGGAGTGTAACGATACAGCAACTATATCAATGTATCAATTTTTTTTTTTCCAAAATACAACTATATTCATACACATTACCTTGAATAGTATTGTTTTCTAGGAAGTGTATATCGATATACATGGAATATTGATTGATAATATCTGAAATATCAATATTCGAAATTTAAACGTTAAAATAAAACCAGATATGGCTTTTTGAATGTAATTTTTGTGTTTTTAATGAAATAAAATATTATATTCAACTTTTCTTCGCGCTCGGTCTGCTTAACATAATCATCCCCAGCCGCGATTTCTACATTTGAGAGTAAACTTTTATGAAAAGCAAAAACTTGCTCTATCGATTATCGATATCAAGGTGTTGAATTGTATCGAATCATATCATTGCAAATTAGCTGATATCACTCTTCAATCGTATCAATATACATAACACATGCAATATTGTGCAGCCTAGTTTCTAGTTTGGTATTGCATATTAAATAATGGCTGTAGTGACTGACGGTGTGGTGAAAAGTGCTGCTGAAGTATTAGAAATACTGTGCTCACTTACTTGACACTTTATGATGAAGTTACTAATGAAACAATTTGACAAATACTCTTTTTGTTCCTGTGTGAGAACCTGTCACATGATCATGTACATTGTCAAGGGAATGCTCATGCATTCTTCTATTCTATAGGACATTACAAGCAACAATCGTTCACACGTACAGTCAGAAAATGGAAACTATAAAGCAAAAATAGACCATTTCTACTCTACCAATCAGCAACATTTTTCCCCCAATTTTTCCATTTGTTTTATTAAAATTCAAGCAGTTCAAGTCCAATTAATAATTTGGTTATGGTACAAAGTTGAGTAATGAACAGCCAGAATATAAAAAAAAATAAGGTTAAGGTTACCCAAAACTAAAAAATCTTGTACACTTCAAGTTATACATAAAGGACTATTTATGAGTGAGAGGCTCCTGAACCAAAATGGCTCCCACAGCATTCTCCAGTGCCATGCAGTAGCCTCTGGTATGCACCTAGTTAGTAGGGGTTCATACAGCAACATAATGACTCAAACATAAGTCCAAGCTCTGCCATAACAAGTCAAGATGGTGAGCCTAAAACACTGTCTCCAGACTTTTTATGCAAAAATTAAAAAAAATGTGTTTAGCTTTCTCACGTTATAATGTTGTTCCCGCTTCAGAATCATACCAGGAGTTGTGTTTTGTTTCATTCACACGTTTAAGTAATCCTGTAGTGCTCTTGCGCTGAGTTTGAGAGGCCTCAGATCACTTGGTTTCAACAAACCCCGCCCACTCCAGGAAGCAATGACCAATCAACAAGCCCTCTACATTCAGTCTCCTCTCATTCATTTATCCAAAAAAATTGTGTACAGTTCTGTTTCCACTAATTCTTCACAGCTATTTTTCATTATATAGTAAAATAGTATCATACAAAAAGTTTAAGGAAGTAAGAAGCTTTTTTTTTTTTAACCGTTTCTGTACAAAAGAGCGCAAAAGGACTGCACTCCACTGCCCTCTGCGGCCTTTTCATTTGTTTTTTATGGCAGTAGTAAAGTAATTACTGGAACTGTTTTCTTTTACTTACATTAAATTTTTCAAGGTTGTAAAATGTGCTGCTGTGAGTGGTTTAAAAAGTTAAATAACAACATAATGTAGCCCCTATAAACTGTTCTGTTTATTTTCTTTTATCCCACCTGACATTAGTCATTGCTTCCACGCATTATCTTAAAGCAAATTCAAAAGTATGGCTCACTCTGGGGAATAAAACACAGCTGTTATTGGGACAGTAATATGACTACTGACCTGGAAGTGGTCCAGCATTTGTTTCCAGGATAAAACTAGAAGGGCCTCTTTGCGAACTTTCTTGGGGATTTCTGAGTAGAGCAGTGAGTTTTCTCTGCTTCCATAAGGCATTCCTGGGAAAATAAAAGGAACTTAATGTTAACACAATAAACAGGCTTGGTTGTACTGTAAATATGTGACACAATGGCTGTTTTGAAAGTCACAAGACAATCATGAACATAACTCATCCTAGGACTGGAGGACAGTACTCAATGATAACGTCTATTACACAATTATACTGCAGATCAAGTGTGGAATTAGTGGTAATAAAAGCTTCTCATGTGAATGTGTCAATGTCAGTGTAAGCAATAAACAGTGAGGGATTTGACACAATAATCATCTGGCTCGTTAATTTGGGTCTAGAATTGATGACAACACAATACTTTAAATCCTCACACCTGTAACACGATAAAGGGAAAAAACATTCATAAATGGATAAACAAATGAATCAAGTGACGCTATTAACCTATTGTTCATTTAATCACAAAAATGTTGATAGGAAAAATGAATAGGTGGGTAGTTGACATTGATTATGGTTTTCCATAATCAATTGAAATGTTCTGCTAAATAATGCTTTTCCCCCTCTAAAATTTTATCTGCAGCACAACTCAGGGCCTACTACAAAACCTCTGAAGTTGTATGACATTTTTTTAAATATTTTTGTAACGGTAAACTGCAAAATGTCCTGCAGTGTGACTGTAACACAAAATACAAACATTTCCTATATAAGTTACAAGTTACATATTTTTTTCTTTACTTACAAAAACACTTTTAACTGCACTTGAATTCTACAATAATTAAAATAAGTTGAATCTTGTAATCAAAATGGCGTCCTACGGTGTGACAAGAAAAATATGTTTTTTAAACAGGCAGTTGCAATAAAATCTACAGGACACCATCTATCATGAGCTAAAGGTCAGAAGGAACAGATTTTATTATTCATTTCAGTAAAATACTAATTTTTTCAAAAACTGCTGTCCTGCAGGGCGACAGCTGTATTTTTCACAAAATCAATTTCTGAATGCTACAAATCTTTTTTTTATGATGGGACAGGGATATATGTATGTATCAAGTTAACTTAACAGATATGTTGAATAATTTATGACAAGAATTTAAATTGCCAAATTGGCATAAAAAGTCACACCCAGGACAATGTCAAATAATATAGAAATAATAGAGTTGCACTTAAAATTATAAACTGCTTGGGAAAAAAATCTCTTTACACTTTTTATATCAATGATTTATATTTGAAATTATCATTTAATGTTCTTTGCGTACTTCAAAGTTGTGTCACACCACAGAACCTAAAAAAAGGATCTTACACCTCCAAACGTAAACCACCCAGGTATAGAAATATCAAATTTAAAATCGGCAATAATATATCAATAGGATTAGAAACATCAGCTTTGTTGAAATTATAAAATAGTAGTAGAATAATATTCATATAACCTAATTAAGTCTTTCTGCTTTGGGTTTTGTACATGCACACTCCAGTGAAGCTGCTGGGAAAGTAACATCTGCAAAAGTCAGTGAAGTTTGACTAAAGCGCCGAGTGGCCCAACATTACTAATACTACTGTCAATACTGGACGTGATAAAGACAATAAAATAAAATAAAACTATGTGTGGTATGCTACTGTGCAAATGTTTTTATCAGGTTTGAAGAAATGCCGTAAAGTAAGAATGCACTAAAAACTTAAAATAAGCAAAGAGAGTAAATCTAAAGTGAATGGTGTAATAACCCTTTACTTTGAATTCAGTTTTTCCTGGTACTGATGGAAAAATACAACAACTGCTCTAAACATTTGGATAACTAACTAAAGATCTCCAGTAGATGCAGGGTTTTCAAATCAACTAAAGGTTTCAAATTTTTAGATTTAGGTTTGCAATCGTAAATCATTGAAAACTGTCTCTTACCGAGGTAGTATAACCTATGAGAGTGGGGTCCGTTCTCATCCTTCTTCTGTACAAACTGGAAGTCGTGGGGGGCCTTGTTGGCAATCATCCCCGAGTACTTCCTGCTGCAGTGGATAATGTCCCTCAGACCGTCCCATGAGTGTTTCTCCACAAAGAACTGAGACGGGACATCCTCCATCTCCACCACCTCTGTGCTGTCCGACAGGCCGTCCACGGTGCTCATGCTCACAGTCAAGCAACTGCCAAGAGAACACAATACAGATGAGCTGAAAAACACGTAGTTACTACTGAGATTTAAACGCTTTCATCAATGTACTATACCTTTTCCAAATGCCTTCTGATTTGTCACAAAGTTTCACCTTCTTGACTCTATGCATTCACCGGTCCACACTCCACACTTCCTCTCTGTAACAACAAAATATTTATATTTACTTAAAATGAATGCTTAAAAAATGAACTATAATTTTGTTTTCACTTTCATTATTGATTATAATGATTGAATGCTCACTTTTCCTTTCTCATTAGGACTACTAACAACTATTTACAATGAATCAGGGTACCTGGCTGTCAATGGCATTTGTAATGCACTTTGTATTGATCATATAAACACAACAAATAAATGCATATTTATCAAAACTGCACCAATTGTAATATTTATATGCTACCTGAAATTAATTCAGTCCAAAGTACAGTAGGTAAATAGCCCAATATACTTTCCATATACATAATTACAGGGTAGCTCCAGGTTTTGTCTTGTGAAATTTAAGACCCTTTTAAGACTATATAAAACAAATTTAATGCCAGAATCACCAGCAAAAGAACAGTACTGAATTTTACACTAATGAAATGTCCATACTACTCTGATACTCAATAGTTTTATATTAAAAGCCAGAGGAAATAAGTGTTCTGTATTATAAAAAATCTTTAAACTGAATCATACATTTTACTATTAAATGCTCTTCAGTAAGTGTATTGTGATAATGTTTTTGCAACATTATACAGCCCATACACAGTAGATCTGTAACCAAACATTTGGAAATGTACAAATTAAAAGCACATTTGAATGGGTAACTTAGAACATTTTTAAACCACTTACGACAGAATTGAATGCCTAATTCCAACTTGCAAATAAGACATACTGTACTTGTGTATTATTAGTTATGACGTATTACTTTAAAATATTATTTTTATTACAAATACAAGCCTCTAGTTCGGGCTGATGTTACTTCTCACTGCACAATGATTTCTGTGATTAATTTTATAAATGTCAAAGTTTGCAAGCATATATTCACTGATCTATATCACCAACAACACCAAAAAGCCCTTTCTTTACCTTTAAGACCAAGATGAACAGAATGTAATTCCTGCTGATAAGATTTCATACTTTTAAGGCCTTGATTTTGACCACATCAAATTGAATACCTTTTACGTACTTTTAGGACTTTGGAGCAGCCCTGTATTACTGCATACATTTTTTGTATAAAATCATGTTTTAACTACTCTCCATTATTAGTGCACAAGATTTATTGCAGAACATATTGTAACTGAAAATAATAATGATTATATGAGGAAATGGATGCTGATACAACACTTGACTGAAAGGGTATTTAAAATGAATGACTAACCATGTGTCAACAGCTGGTGACCCGCTCTAAGCTGTCACTTACAAAATTAGTCAGATTTATGAATGAAGCATACAGATATGAATACGATATGTCCGCTGTTGATGACACGATGACAGATTGTTTACTGGATTATTACGCCCCTGGAGTTAAAGACTACAGCTGTGGCATTGTGTAATAAAGCTGATATTGGACATTTATACAACAGCTTCTACATATTCAAAGGTCCGCTACTTAGCCCACAGCTAACAGTAAAGGGTGTGGAACAGCTGAAATAGTGTTGAATAAGTAGCATTAACGAGCTAGCCCGATCATATCTTTGTTCTCCCACACTGTAAAGAACCCGGCGAATTCATTTCAAGTGAAAAATAGTAAACAACAAATGATATATGTTAGCTATATTGATGAATAAATAGATTAGTATTACGTTGTTGGTACTGGCAGCAGTGTATGGGCGCCCGGCTTAAATTCTTGCTTAGCTCCGTTTTGACAGGACAGCTGCTTTCTGTTATTTTCGCTGAAGCTAACTCCCTGCTAGCTACTGATAGCGCAAAAATGTTAGCCGAAAGCTAGCTAGCGGTTTTTGGATTCCTATTTATAAAAACACGTCCATGGACCATTGATTCTTTTGGAAAAGGTGGAAATTGGAAAAATGCTTACCAAGGCGACCGCTGTTTGTCTAATGAAGTATAGGACTTATTTAACTGGGTGTCAGTGAGCAGAATATGAGAGTGCTAAAGGTTGCATCCATGGCCCACAGCGGCCACTCTGAGAATGCAGTTAGCCACAGAACGGAAGCAATGGGAACCTTGTGTAACGGGCAGTTTGTCCCGGAATATTTTACTGTGGCACCAATCCAACGACAGCTGCTCAACGTTTATAATTTTAGTGGTAAAATTATAAAATTAGAGGAACATTATATTTAAAAAACAAATTACCACAAGATAATTTGGTAGTAAGTAAAAAAATTGGTATATTTAATTTACATTTTGACTGTATACATAAAATTGATGTTACAGCCATAGCGATTTTTAACATTTATACTTTACTTCCTAAAACAATTGACAGCATTTAATATATACATGATTAAACTTCTTTTTTTTTGTTAAGCATCTTGTAACTCATTTAGTAAAGCACAAAAGTTTATTGAAATATTTTAAATCAGTGATAATTATAAAATCTTTTTAAAAAAATAAACTCAATATGTGACTACCTCCCATTAAGAAAAAAAAACTTGCTTTGCAGCTCAGATACTGTATACCCCAAATTCTCAGAAACTGGTATAACCATCAATGCAAGAAAAAGTGTTTCCTGAAAGCATTTGCTTTATAACCTTGATAGTTACTTTTTGGTTAGGCATTTTTCATAAGTACTGTCAAATAACTGACACTTTCATACAATAAAACAAAATGGCCCATTCTGAAAAGTATTGACAAGACACATTTTGTGGAGCACCCATTTATTTATACAAAGACAACAGCCATTCTACTTCAGAGGGATGAATCGAGAAGAGTGCGTAGCTCCGATACCAGGACGGCCGTGCTTCACGGGCTTGTAGGTGATGGAGAACTCGCCCAAGTAGTGGCCACACATCTCAGGCTAAACAGGAAGAAGAGCAGAGATTCAAATTAGTGCTACAGCATGATTCAGCTTAAAAAGAGCAGTTCAGAGCAGGTGCATTTGTTTTAGTAGATCAATATTATCCACTACATTAAAACAAAGATTAGACATTTGTATACCAACAAGGCAATCTAATCCTTATTTGAAGTAGTGAGGTTATTGAAAAATTCTGTGGTTAACTCAAGAATGTATAATCTTTACTTTTGGTTTTCCCTTCCAGGTCACCACAGTGAATCACATTTTGATCTCACACTGAACGCCCTTCCTGACGCAACCCTCTCCATTTATTCAGGTTTGGGGCTGGCATAAAAGGTGGCCCTTCATAGATAGATTACATATAAATATTAGTGCAGGGCCTGTGTGGAGTTCGCACGTTCTCCTGTCCTACTCCTGACCAAGACCCTGGCTCCAGAAGGGTCCCTGGGTGCTGCATTGCAGTCACCCATTGCTTCTGAGAGGTTGCCCCAGCGGCATTAAATGATGGGTCAAATGCAGAGAAAAAAAAAATCTGTGAACAAACGGGTATTAACTGCTGTAAAGGTGAACATTTTGTAGCCCTTTTCTTTTTTATATAAAAGCACAATGCAGGCTAACAGAGAAAACATTTAAATCCCTTAGGGGGCCTATCAATATATAGTTATGTCTTTAACTGTGGCTTTGGTTTTAACACTGCTATATAAATACATATTTAGTTGAAACCCACATAGCCCCTTGTTTCAAAGACAGCAGCTCACCTTGATTTCAACCTGGTTGAAAGTCTTTCCGTTATACACTCCAACCATGGATCCGACCATCTCAGGCAGAATGATCATGTCCCGGAGGTGGGTCTTGACCACCTCTGGTTTCTCCATGGGGGGAGCCTCCTTCTTGGCCTTTCGCAGACGCTTCAGGAGGGACTGCTGCTTACGGCGAAGACCACGGTTCAGCCTCCTCCTCTGACGGGCACAGTACAGCTGCATCAGCTGCTCACTGCACAGAGGAAACATAGTCTTCATACAGAGGACATTTAGGATGGAGTAATGGCAGACATATTTTAAACAGTGGAAAAGACAGAGGATATTTAAAAAGGAAAGCAAAGGAAAGTCAAAGCTTAAACACTATGCAGCCTCCAAGAAGTTAATTCACTGGCTGTTTCCTAATTATTAGGCTCCTTCCTCTGGAGGCTGATTGGAGGCAGCTCTACAGGAGTCAGCTCCTGCTAATGCTGCATATGAACACTTTCGAGAGCATGTAGATTGTGTACTGTCACGTAATCAAATCGTGCATTAGAAACCAACCCCTTCATGTGTGGAAAGTGGTGAAAGTGCATTGTTGGCAATTTACAGTAGAGCAGCAGAAAATGCACAGGTGCCTCTATTGTGAATTAGCCAAACCGAGGCGACTAGCTTCGAAGGCAGGGGGGATTTAACCATTGAGAACAGCATTTGGTGAGGAGCTGATGACATAGATCATTCTGAAGTGTTCCAGCCACGAAGGATACTGGCAACAGGGAAAACCCTACAGTTTAGTACACTGATATTAAAGTATATACAGGGTTGCATGTTGTATAAACAGCGTGCCATTCAAAAACATCCATCCAACCCTTTGCCATAATAATGGATGAAAATGGAATTACAAGATCGACTTGCATTTCTTCAGGTCAAAGTGCACATTAAGGCTGTATTGGTAATGAAATATATAGGGTCACATCTATAATGTTGAATGTTACAGCAGTGATACAAGCAGTTTATGCATATGGCCATTGTTGACAATACAACAATACATTAAATTTGCAATTTACTGTGCAGCCCTAGTATTAATCATAAGGATCAGAGTCAAACTCTGATATCAGATTATCACTGCTGAAAGACAGCTGCCTTTTGTAAAATACTTTAGTGTGTTCTTTCCACAACGTTTGACGCATGCTTTTTTTTTTATTTCTCAGCGCCCAATTGGCGATAAAACACGTTTGGTACAGTTATGATTCCAACTCATCTGACCCAGCAGTACTGAGAGACTTACTAGGACATGTCCAGGAGCTGGTCCAGGTCCACTCCTCTGTAGGTAAACTTCCTGAAGGTACGCTTCTTCTTGATCTCGGTATCCGCCTAAAAAACATGGGACCGTTTCTGTCAGTGTGCTGCCTTACAGGAACATAAAGCAAGTTATGTAACCTGGGATACATCTCTGCGATTTGATATTTCTTTAGTAGACTCATTGTATGCTTCACTGTATTTACTTGTGTGGAAGTATTTTAGTAAAAGTAAATTACGAACAGATAGGCCAGCCGGTTAGCTTAGCCACTGTGACCCAAATGCTAACACCATAAATATAATTACGACATCTCTATTTAAGGCCATACATTCCGAATCTCATTTTAGACAATCTTTCAGAACTCCCAGAAAATACATATGACTGAAACGGTCACTTGTAAGCCCAGATGCTTGCAGATTACATTTTTACAGGCCACAGTGGTTTAGGCACCTACCATCTTGCCTGATGTTCCGGAGGAAAAGAACGGGCCGAAGTCTCGTTGAGTCTAATATCGCGTGATTTCGATATAGCTTCCGGTTTGCTTCTCTTGTGCCTTTTTCTTTCTGAACCATGGATGAACAGTGGGTGGCGTCATTAGACAAGATTTTATAATTTGAATTTTTTAAACGCCTTTACCCGTTTGGCAAAATATACACAAAAACACAAAAAATATTAATGCATTTTTCTGACTAGTGAATAAATTAATGAATTCATTTATCCTCTGTTTTTTAATTATAATTTTCATAAGGCACAATTAAATAAAACACAATAAACACATTTTTATTTTCACATAAAAATTGCGTTTTAAGTAGTTTTAAATTTGCACCGTATTTTTACCTCTTTTGCCATATACTAAGCCAATAAAGCAAATTTTTTTTTTAGAATAGGCTAGGCTTTTAGCTGCCTATTATTAGTTATGAAATACTATACAAGTAATATTTCATATAACTTTACTACACCATCTTTTCTAAACACTGGCATTAAGTGTGTTAAAAACATGCCTTAAATTCTCATCTTTCTCATATGTCATACCTCAGACATCTAGCCTATTACATAACCATATTATAAAACCACTACTTTTTGCCAGTTGTCAAGACAGAAGTGAGTTTTTAGAAAACCCTTATAAGGTGTACAGGCCCATCGACAGAGGGGGGCAAAGGGGTTTGTTGTCCTAGGCCTCAGGGTCACAAGGGCCCGGAAATTGTCCCTCCTCCTATATATTTTCTATTATAATGGGCCAATGTGAAACCTTCTTGCCCTGGACCCCAGCAAACCTGTCGACAGGCCTGAAGGAGTAGTATATGCTGGAAATATGTAACATATACTTTTCACTACAATGACTAAGTGTGTAGTGTAAAAATAGTAGTGGTAGAAGTAATAATAGTCGTTTTTAAAGCGTTGCAGCTGTAGTATTTATAGTAATGGTGGCAGTTGTTGCAATAAGTACTAACTACATAGGTGTACTTTACACACACTACTATTTTACTTTTACTCAAGCAGCTAATAATATTATAGCGTAGGGATGTACACAGAGATTTTGAAGGGCTGTTGCTTTAACCCTCACAAAGAGCACTTGGTCCTGGTTTTTAGTGACCCAGTTTGGTTAACTTACACAATTACCGTTATATATTTTTTTGCCAGTTGATGAGATAATCCAGAACACACAGAAGGTGGTTGGTGTACAGATGATTCACAAATCCACAGGCAAGAAGAGCTCACCAAGAGATACATAAGGCAGACCATACTTCCTGTATTCTGATGCATTTTAATAGGTGTTGTCTGATCTGACCATGGTGTGAGGGAAATTATGAATGTAATTAGTATTTTATTATTTGATGGTTATTATTATTATTATTATTATTAAAAACAAGATTAAAGATGTACATTTTGAAATCCTAACAATAGAAACCCATATTACATTTACTTTTTTTCAATTTATTTTTACAATCAACTTAATCTAAATCTAAATAAATAGTAATCTTGAACTCATAACAATACAAAGAACTTTTAAAATCATTTAAATAACTCCACTTTGAAACAAGTTGTTAAACCTAAAAAATAACAAAATATAGTATATGCAGTTGCACCTCTTTTTTAATCAGTCAATGAAACACGAGTACGCTTTTCTTTCATAAATTGAAATAGTTGAGTATTTTAGTGTATTTTCTTATCTTGGAAGCAAATTGTGAAATAATTCCAAGGTATCCCCTGCAAATTGCTCACGTACCTCTAGGGAACCCCGTACCCCTGGTTGGGAAACACTGGTGTATAGTATAGTATGTGTATGTGATGCATCAATTTAACAAACACTTGCAAAAAACAAAAGAATGACAAAAGCTGCTTAATTTTTCTATAATCTTTATTACACAATTGTCACAGAAACATCTTTTTCTATTAGTACAAAGAGGAAACAGACTGGTCCGCTGCCAAAGGTTCAAAAGTATAAAGCTCCATTCAAATCACAAATACATTTAAATAATCATGGAAATCAAAAACAGTTTGAGGAATGGTTTGCATATCCAACACTATTCAAAAATAATTTGACTAAACATAACTCATTCACAAAAAAAAAAAGAATCCAGTATTTCTTACAAGGAATGTTCTAAACTTCAGTTAGATTTTACTTCTTATCGGTCTATATCCAAAGAAAACAATCCCTGGTCCAGTCAGACTGCTAAAGCAAACAAAGCAACTATTTCCACTATTCAGAAATGAAATGAATGAGAAAAGTTTAAAGTTTGTTCTTGTGTTTTGTTCCCTTTTTTTGACCAAATATTAATAACCAATACTGAAGAAATGTCAATGTAACACTACACAAAAGTACATTCACAGGAAGAGAAATAACAAAATGGATGTTTAAAAAAAAGTTACATAACTACAAGGGAAAATTCATCATAACAGGAATATATTTTCACGTTTTAATTTGCCCTCAGAAAACAGAAATCTCCCTTACTGTAACATCTTGGCGAAAAACACTGGAGATTTGGCACAAAAACATCCCGAGCTAAGCCAAAGACTGGCTACTGTGGTCCTTTTAAATACAAAATCACATAATACAGTTCATTATGATATGTGTAACATTGTTCTTGCACAAAAGGGGTATGAAACAATTCATAAAATACTAAAACAGCACATGAGCAAACAACTGCAGAGCCCCAAAAGTTGAGAAAAAAATGAAAAATTAGGTTTTTTGAACAAAAAACATTGAGCAAATTTTTGTTGAGCATACACGCTGCCACATGCATGTTTTGAAGTTACTCATACCAAACTTGCATAAAGACCCACATAAACAGCGCAGGAAATATGGGTGGAAAAAGCTCAGTAGGTGTAGCTGTTAGCCCACTAGCTGGAATGTGTGCGGTTCGATTACTCTACCAGCATCACATACTGCCGTTATGTCCTTAGGCAAGACATGTCACCCACCTTGCCTCTATGAATGTACTGTGTGATAATGTGTTTGGTGGTGGTCAGAAAGGCCGTAGACACAATATGGCAGCCACATCTCCATCAGTCTGCTCAAGGGCAGCTGTGGCTACACAAGTAGCTCACCACCAGTG
The DNA here is from genome assembly GCA_020698575.1 of Bostrychus sinensis. Lineage (NCBI taxonomy): Eukaryota > Metazoa > Chordata > Actinopteri > Gobiiformes > Eleotridae > Bostrychus > Bostrychus sinensis. The sequence continues at coordinate 29,506,271 of CM036256.1, forward strand.
TGTGTGACTGAGGAGTCAATGAATAATGCATCAAACTGTAAAGCAAATTTATAAGCGCAATATAAATTTAATCAACTATTGTGTTGTGAAAAAGTGAGAAAATATGGACATTTTTGACTTTTGTGAAGGTGTAGCTTATTTTGAGTATTTTTTATTGTTTGAAAATGCCAGAATTTGCACATTATTCTTTATTTTTGGTCTAATTACATCAATACTCAAACAAAAACACAGTCACTTAGTACTTGAGTAGTTTTTCCACCAAATACTTTTTTACTTTTACTTGAATAATTATTTGGATGACTACTTTTTACTTTTACCTGAATAATATTATTTTGAAGTACGCTTACATGAGGACAGAGTTAGCTACTCAACCCATCTGTCCTCATGACTAACTTGCATAAATCTATAATTAACAGCATGGGAAATAAAATGTCCTCTGTCATGGAGAACCAGCCAGAGTAAACATTTGTATTAATGCAGCTCAAACACATTTTCTTTCATAATATTGGCAAATTATGTATGATGTAAGTAAACTACTCAATATCTGTGTTAACAGTTTAAAAAATGAAGGTGTATTGCACATCTCCTACTTAATTAATTCTTCCTTCTTTGCTAAATAAACTCATAAGATTATGAGTTGTGTTCTCAAGACATTAGCTTGCTAAAATATCTTTTTCTCAGGACTTAAGGGGCTCCATAAACAACAGCTGCTGCATCATGCTCTAAATATAAAAATAAAACGCTCGCCATGAGGTCGTTTCGGCAGAGCATTCCTTCTAAAAAACAATCTTTCCCTTCCTAAGCTCCTCTCACGTGTTTAGTAATCGGTGCCTTCGTGCTGGTACACCTGGTCCTCCTCGTGGTAGCCCTGGTAGCCCTCGTCCTGGTAGTCTGGGCTGTAGTCCTGGACCCCTTCCGCCCCGTTCTGCTCCCCGTTGTTCTCCTGGGCCTTGGGGCAGTACTTTGCATCATAGATCTGCCGTCCCAGGCCGAAGTTCTGCCCGCTCTGGTTGGCCCCCTGGCTGAAGCCCATCTGTAGAGACATGGTGGTGTTGTCGCAGCGGTCTGTGCCCAGCTTCTGGTCGTAGATGGCGCGTCTCGTACCCGGGGCCGTCATGCCGGACTGTGGGAAGAAAAACAAGAGGACAGTTCATGAGAGATGTCTTCTGTAATGGAAGATTTGGGTACTGTTTACACAACACTGAAAACCAGCATGCTTTGCATAAGTTCCTCGAAAAAGAAGTGAAGAAACATTAAAAGACCAAAAAACCGGTTATGTTTACAGTTTAAACATTTGATGTTTAAAACTTGCTTAAATGCAACATCTAGTAGTAGAAGAGGAAAAAGAGACTGGAAGTACAATACAAAGCTACATGGCAGCTTCACACTCATGCTTTTCTAATGTTTTCCTGGTTGTTTCAGCAACGTCTGTGCGTATTTGAGGTAAAAAACATGAGATAGGATTTCTATTGTTTGTTACTGACATACTAAAGCAGTAGCTTATTTTTCTGCACAAATAAAGGTGCTAACTGCTAGGCTAGCTGTGGAAGTACACATGGACATAAATACAAAAAAACGCTTCATTGGTCGCGTCGGTCTGTTGCAACAATACGGCAAATTCACCACCAATTGTTGCCTGAGCCAGTATGGCCTCTAATGACGTAAACCAATGCAAGTTAATGTTGAGAGACTGTGCCTGTGGTTTCCATGTCAACAGAATTTGGTCCATTCATTAATAATTATTCATAATTTGCAGCTAATGCTAATTGCTATAGAAAGAAATACAGTCTACGGGCTACAAAATTCTTGAATATGTTTGGAGTAGCTAAGGCAGCAACGTGACATTAGCTCCAGCAGGGTCTACCTATTAATGTCTATGGGAACACATGCCTGAATATGTCGGTGGTGCTAGTACTGATTTATGTGTAACATTATTTTATGATATGTATTGATAGGTATTGATGTGTGTGTTAAGTTAAGGTGTCAGTAAATTTCACTGAACACTGTCTGTCCATGGAGTTTCTGGCACACTGTTTAACTGTTTGCATAGCTAGCTCAATCATCTAGCAAGGCCTTTTAATGACAGGCTTCTTAACCAACATAGACCAGGATAATAACATATGCAGTCTTTCTGTAATACAGGTCTTGAAAAAGAGACCATTCCAATTTATTCGTAAATCAGCCTCTCTCCGAGTCTGACTACCATTCCAGGCCGATCCAGTCGATTAATCAGTTAGTGAGGTTTTGGTTGACTAAAACTTCATTGGGCATTAGTTGGATCCACTCTTTGCATCTTTAAAGCTGGTCTCATTTATGACTTGATAACTTTATTTTTAATTTTATTTAAGATAGCCTAGATGATTTTAGGTGATATATTTTACAGCCATCTTTTCTAATCACTGTGCAGGGCATAATTTCAATCAACTAACAATTTCTTTGGTTGACTACAGCCCTACTTCACAAACCTCGCTCTGCTTCATCATCAGCTCACAGATCATCAGATGAAGCTGAGAGATTGGTATAACGTTACCCAACAGTAATGTGAAAAACTAGAGAGCAAGACGCAACAAAGATGTGTTTACAGATCAGAGTTATTCCACCATGTTCTTTAGTCAAAACATTTTCATCATTTTGTAAAAAAAGTGAATCATTGAATTATTTAATAATTCTGCAAACACAGCATTTCTCTTATTTTGATGTCCTTTCCTTTACAGGTATTCTCAAAAGAAACAGTTTTATTTGGAAATGCTAAGAAATATTGTCAGCAGGTCACAAAATAAAAGTTCACCATATTGACCTGTAAAAGATAAAACCTGAGAAACTGATCATTTTGCAGTGGTCTCATTTTTCAAGAGCTACACATAAAGTGCAATGTTCTAAAATCGATTACTTATAATATTATAGCTAAGGCCGGATGCTTACAGATCCAGTATGTCCTGTATATTCAAGCATCAAGGTAATTAGGGCACTTACTACTGCGTTCATTACCTTAATTCTTTTCTTCATCTGATATAATGTGTATTTTATAATAATTCATTTCTGTATCAGTATTGGTTCTCTCCAGGCTCTGTCTTCCTTCTATGGGCCAAAGACATGCAGGTGTAGGTGAACTGATTCATCTAAATTGCCCATGGTGAATGAATGAGAGATTAAAATTGTTCTACATTTACACCACTTCACTTGTTGTTGGTCACTGGTGGCTGGACTATGCCAGTTTGTCTGTGCCTGAGGTGGGGTACACCCTGAAGTCTGGACAATGACCAGTTAATCCCAGGGTTAACACTTAGAGAATACACTAAAGGCCACATTCACCATTTACCATAGGCTATTTAGTTTAATCTATTGACCTACAGAGCTGGGAGGAAGCAGGAATGCACAGGAATTAGCACGGCAACTGTTTTGTTTCTCTGTTCTACTGTATAAAGAATTTGCACTTGTATGACAACTGAAGAAAACCTCATTAACACATACTCTACAAACTCTAGTATGTATCCAGTCCAGCAGTACAGTCAAATTTTGCGTCAGTTAGAAATGCCTTCCTCTAACCTGCTGGGGATACAAACAAGATGGCCAAAGTTCACCATTCTCCTTCTAGTTTTTTAAGCTTAAACTGTGATAGCACACAACAAGAAGGCTGCAGTGTTACAGTAATGGCTGATATTTTAAAAAGTGTTTGCATTGTAGTCCCCAAGGCAGTTGCTGGTCAAATGTGTGGCCAAACTGCAACAAATGTCATGAATCTTTGCCTTTAACATCTAGGGATGGATCTACTGGCAGCATGGTGGCAAAGGGGTTAGCACTTTTATCTCTCAGCAAGAAGGTCTTGGGTTTGATTCCTGGACTGTGTGGGAGAGTTTGCATGTTCTCCCCATGTCTGGGTGGGTTTCCTCCAGGTGCTGCGGTTTCCTGCATTAACCGAAAACATGCACAATAGGCTAAGTACAGCTGGGTACTCCTGTCCAGATCTGGAGAAGGATCCGTGAGTGCTGCACTGGGGTCACCCACTGCTCCTGACAGGTTGCCCCAGCAGCTTTGAAGGAAATACAGAGAACAAGTTTCCCTTTGGGGACAATAAAGAATACCTACCTACCTACCCACCTACCTACCTAAGTAAGTAAGGCACTAAATTGTGTGCAGTTTGAAGAATAGCTAAAGATTTTTCTTGTCGTGTTGTGAGTGAGTTACTATGAGAAACTGAGCAAATAACTGCAGACACAAATCTGGTATGTGAATGAGAATTTAGTGTGTGCAAAAGTGCACTGCCCCGACCCAGTGCACCCTGTCAATCAACTGCAGCAAATGGAGAGCTAGATGTGTTAGAGCCAAACACATCTAACGTTTACTCTTGGCAATAACCAACATTGTAACGGGAAGAGGGTGTCTTTTGTTTTCAACAGAAACGCGTGACAGAGCGAGTTTAACTGGCCAGAGCATGTATTACACATTTTTTGTAACTTTGTAAATGACAAATTTTAAAACATTTTATCTTATTTTTAACGACCCATCTGTGCACAAAAAGCAGTCCTTCCTCAATTTTGCACACTTTGGTGAAACGTGCAAAATCTGCACTGCATTCATTTAGCACCTGCACCTGGGTTTGCTCCACTTTTAGCTTGTATTATTTATTTAGCATGCATACAAACATTTGATAAATCTGGCCACACTTGCATATTTGAGGTTAGCACAATATTGAAATATAAATAAATTGCATATAAATTTAAAACTACCCAATAAACTGTGTTTTTGAAAGCTGGTCTGACATGACACCGCTAACTGCAGATTCATTTGGTAGAGCAAAAGTAAAAAGAAACCAAGAGAGTGTGGTTGTGTGGCGTAGCAGAATCTTGTACAATGCAAAAACAAAACTGAATACTGGTTTTTCCCTGGCTATTTATAGAAAATACATTATTGACTTGAAATTTAAAATGAGGTCAAATCTAGCAAACAATTAACCAACACAACTATTACAGCCTCTACTACTACTAGAGCCCTTTTTGAATTCCAAAAGCTAATTAGACTTGATGTTGCAATTGTTGCATTCATTGGCAAAACTATTCTTGAAGACAGACCAAAAATGTCTACCTTCCACAGGACCAAACACGTCAGTAGTTTTATAGCCTTAGACAATAGTAGGTCACAAAATCCCTCAGGATGTTTTCCAAAGTAGTGCTGTATAATCCAGACAGGGGAATGATCGCGTGTTTTAGGTGTGTTTGGTGGGTGTTTTATGGGTGTTTGTGTACCTGGCTAGCTCCCTTGTTGGTGCCCATCTGCAGGCTGATGGTAGTGTTGTCCATGGGGGCCTGGACGGGGGCTTTGGGGTCGTACAGGTGCCTCCGGGTCCCGTACGCGTTCATGCCGGCCTGACTGGCACACTTGTTGGTCCCCATCTGAAAAAAAAAAAAAAAAAGACACATATTCAGGCTTAATAATAATCTCTTGACATGGTATAAAAAAACTCTTAAAATTAAATCACAATTAATTGAACTAATATTGTGTCAACTACATGTTGTGAAAGACCAAAACAAAAAAACTAGTACTACTAGCTACTAAGCACTGTTAATTTATGTAATTCCAGAACACTATTTTTGTAAAGATGACCAAAAAAAAAAATGTAAAAAAAACAAAAAAAAAACCAAAAAAAAAACAAGTTTAACTTCACAATATGCCAACAATCTCCAGACAGACAGTAAATTCTCAGTCTACATGCAGGTGGGTATCTCAAAAACACTGCTAGTATCAGTTCTACTAATTTGTATCAGGTCTACTAATTTGACATAGTTGCAGAGTGGGTAGCACCTGCCTCACAGGTGGTGGAACCATACTTGACGAACATGCATATCTCCTAAGTAAGTGCTCTTTATTGTGGATGCTCTCCTTTCACCACTCAAATAATCATTCTAAACTGGTCAATGAATGTGAGAGTGAATAAATGTTGGTCAACCATTGCATCACTTTTAACCGCAGTTAATTAGTGCAGAATCCCACCACAGTTTTACACTCCTTGTGGCCCTAAAACAATGTTGAACAAGACAAAACCAGTCCTTCATAAATCCACTGTCTGTCTGTGAGTTTCAGTCAGCCGTCACTCTGGGCTACAATTCTTCAGCGTGAGGTGTGTTGTTAGTTTAAGTCGCTCCTCTGACAGCTCACGGAAACAAAAACAAAAGCGAAGAAGTGCGAAGACAATGAGGATCTCTTAGGACTCGAGACTGTTTATGAGATTACATCAGGACAAGAGCAGGTTTCACCACACGCCTTTTCCTCGTGAGCACTCAGGACATGTGGCAACACACAAGTTCCTACTGTTGTTTATGGTTCATAGTTTCATGTCAATTTAGATCAGAGATGTAGTAAATCAGATTCTGCTGCTTGTCAAATGAGGATGTAGAGCTAATGTGTAATGCATGATCCATTTACAAGAAGTAAACAAGCAAATGTTTGGCTAAGGTCCAGCTAGATTTGAAATGGTGGTGACTTTGGTTTAAGGTCAGCTATTGTTTTGCTTTCTTCTGGCATTTGTATGGGGCTATTATTTTAGCAGAAAGATTTGTGTGTATGTAAATAGATTTGTCGGTATTAAGATGTGTATGTATCAAGTTTTTTATGTGCGTATTAAGATTTATTATATAATTGTGTTATATTTTGTTCTGCACTTCTAATTTGTCTCCATTTTTCCTGCTGTTTTGTGGTGTGTTATGATTTGCATGTGCATAATACATTTTGTGCGTGCGCAAATTGATTTGTGCATGCACTTTTGCCTATACAGATAGATAATTTTACACACAGACAAATCGTTTTACACACACAAATCATTTTTGGCACACACAAATCGTAATAAACATGCACAAAACATATTACGCACACACAAAACTAGATATGCGCAAATCTTAATACAGACAAAACTATTTATACACTCACAAATCTTTCTGCTACAATAATAGTAGGGCTGCAGCTAACGATTATTTTGATAATTGATTAATCTGTTGATTATTGTTTTGATTAATCAATTAATAATCGGATAATGAAGAGTAAATAAAGCAGTTAAAAAATTGTGATAATTCTACAAAAAAAAAATCACCTAACTTGTACAAAATTTGAACCCGACAAAGCCATGAGTTTGCCACTTGAGGATGTTTGGATAGAGCAAATATACACACAAATATTTTTAATCAAAAATATTTTCAACTCATTAATTTTGATAATAAACCCCCCTCTCCCAGCACATGACATGTTTTAGAGTCTATGAATACCCCAGGTAACAATTAAACAATTACTTGAATAATCGATTATAATCAATTAATCCGATTAGTTGTTACAGCCCTAAATAATAACCTCCTTTGATATGTATAGTAGAGCTATTCAGACCCGGGCCACCGATCAAACTGGACTGACCCATCTACCCATAAATAATAATTAATAAATATTTAACTAAATGCAATAATTAAAATTTCTTAACATATGTAGCCTTACTGAATGGTTTCTAAAGGGAGTACTATCACTAGCTTTATCTTTGTCACATGTTAAACCCGTCTATACCAATTATATAAGTGAACAATGGCAGCCTTGTAAATAATATTGGGCGACAGAGCACCACATTGTCTTTCTTAATTCAATAATGCAAGCTCCTAAGAGATTTTCAGATGTCAGCTTCTTCCCATCTTCAAATAATAACAGCTCTCATGCATGGCTTCTACTACCATCCTCCTCATTTGCCTATGTCAAAAGATATGAGAATAAGGTTGATTAAGTTGAATGTTAAGGTGTGCAAAATATATAGATTTAGTGGAGATGCAAAAGTAATGTTGCAATAGAAAGATATGATGCATTTGTTGGTCATTTCTGCTATGAACGAGAGCCACTGTGCAAATGATAGCCTAATAAAGATTGTTATGACTGACTTTTCATAACATTTGCAGTGTCATCTTCTTAGTATATCATATAGCATGTCAACAGCAACCCATGCTTTGACAGAGATAAGACGCAATCAACGTCTGCATCTCATCTATCAGTCCTTTACAAACCAAGATAACCATAACGTGTGATAATCTTTGCATTATTTAAAGGTCCAAAGCACAGAGTTTTTGAGAAAATGAAAAAAGTAAAAAAAAAAAAAAAAAAGCTCCATTTCTCCCTTATATAGTCATGGTTTGCACTTTTCTTCTCATTTTTCTCTTTCATTTTTCTCTGTCATTTTGTGGTGTGAGCAGTAGTAGCCAGCGCTAGAATTGGTCTCTTTCCAGTTGGACTTGCTGCTACCATTACTCCAGTGTAGAAAGACGTGCACAAGCTTGAACTCAACCAATGAAAAGTGTCCCTGATCTGAATGGGACCATCCACCTTCGTTCTGAGCACGTGATTGGCCCAAAAATTCAGTCCCTGCTCTAGTTCCTCCTCTGTCAAAAATGCTTTAATACAACCTGTACAAGTCTTTTGTTTCAGAGATAACTCCTAATATGGCATGCTATTAACTGAATAAGTAGTTTAATAATATAATAATGTATTTTTTTTCTTGTTTTGAATGGTCTGTGTGTATCTCTACCTGTAGTCCAATAACACACTGTCCAGCCTTCATCTTCTCCTCATCAAACATCCTCTGTTGTTTGTCTGCATATTTCACTCCAATGTCCACTCGAGAATGCTGGCCCTTGGTCTTGGCCTGAGGGAAAAAAGACAAAAAAATAGGTTTTTAAAAATAGGTATAAATCTAGGCAAAAGTGGATATACTGTAAAGAAAGAGAAGAGAGAAGTACCATGCTGGCGAGTGCGAGCAGTGCTGTCTGAACCTGCGTCAGGTTGCAGTTCTCAAAGAGGTCGCTGGCCTCGAAGGTGTCATGAGGCTTCAGGCCGTACACTTTGATGGCTTTGATGAAGTTGTTCAGATTCTCCAGCTGTGAACAAGTAACGGAATTGTTCAACAAAGTTGGCTCAAATGGTTCTCAAACACAAATACCACATTACATAACACATACTGTATGTACTAAACATGGAAAACATAGAGCAGCCAGAATAACTAATCACAAATGCAGCAGTGGCTCAGTAGTTCACCCACTGACTAACCAGAAGGATGGTGGATCAATCCCGCTATCAACATTACATACTGCCTTTGTGTCTGTGGCACTTATGTATGTGTTACACCATGTGTCAGAGTCACATGTGATTCATGTTGGCATTAACATGCATTTTTAGGGATGTAAATTTGATATATTATTTTGTATCTTTTCTAAAGCTACACAGTGCTTGCTTGTACAAGTACTATAGTAGTCACCTTATTAAATAGGACTAAACCAGGGCTAAACCCAGGACTAATATGTGCGTAAAATAGCACTAAACTGGGACTACATCAAGGACTCAACCAGGATTAAGCAGTGGTCTTCATATCAAATGTAAGCCCTAACAGAACACGAACAGGAGCCAAAACAGAATAAAATTAAATAAAATAAAAAATCCCCCCAAAACTTTGGACGCCTACATACCACCAGTCCCACAGTTTGAGAACCACAGGGAAAGTCCCAATAACCACAGACTGAGAGGCTGTTTATTGTGTACACTTCTGTATGAAGAGGTTACAATCCCTAAACACGCAACTTTTGATTCCTGTGGTGAATGCATTTTATTAAATTCTCAGTTATTTTTTGGGGAGGTTGTTTCTATTTTTGTTGCTTTGACTTGTCCCTTTAAAAACACCATAATTACCAACTCAGACTGGAGCTTAAAAGAAGCCATAACACTAGGAACTCAGAGCTTATCATTACATCAACCCTGTCAGAACGTGTCTGAGGGTCTTTTGTTGAAGAAGTGTCTCGCTGAACTGGGGACAATGCAGGTGTACGAGCGAGAAAGCATGATTCAGACTATTGCTTCAAACATCTGACCTCGTACACAATACAGCGGGACAGGAAGCCATTGTGATGAAGTAGGTGCATGTTACAATAATACGGAGGATAATGTCACCAGTTGTGGTCACACCCTACATTAGTAAAAGGCAGGGCAATAGTAAGAGTTGGAGGAGTGCTTTTCAGGCACAGAGCCAAACGGAATGTGCTGTTATATTTATTAATCAACTTCCGCTTATTCCATTTAAGGGTCATGGGAACTGGAGCCTATCCCAGCAGCTATGGGCCAAAGGCAGGGGACATCCTGGACTGTGGCTAGTTAGCTGACACAGAGAAATAAACAGACAACCATCAGAGAATATGTTTGGCTTTCCTGATTAATAGACTGATGCAAACCAGAATTTATCTCTTAATAAAGTCCGTGTCTGTGTAATTAAATTGAGATAGAAACAGTGATTGTGATTTGGTGATATTGATATATGCTTTAAAATAAAAAAATAAAAACCTAATGCAGCTAGCACGTACAGCACTACATTGTTTAGACTGTGGCTCCTGTCTGCTTCTCCAAACCGGGAGTGGTGACAGTCATTTACTGTGGGGACTAAATTAGGCATATGTCTTTTAGAGTCACCTTTACAAATTACTGACCTTGTTCCTAACATCTTTATTTAAATTTTTTTTAAAAAAAAAGCCTATTCTATGCAATATAAACTTGCAGCAGCTATCAACACAGCCTGTGCCTTTGCTCCTGTCTGCTTCTCCGAACATTTGCTGAAAATGACATGTCATATCTTTACATATCTTTTTTTCCCAGCTTTTTCTTTCTAGGGTCATCACAGCAAACTCATCTGCCTTTTAGAGCGAAGTGATCTGCATAATGATTTGGCATATTTATCCGGGCTTGGGACCCGCACATAAATTAAACTGGTTTGTGAGCTTCTGTAGCTGGACTAATCTGTTACACATCTCATTGATTTAATTTTACTACAATTACAATACTGAATCTTTAGACTGAAAACAACTTTTAAATGTATTCTTACTCTCTATTTAAGCAAAATGTGGGGGCTTTAAGGCAGGTAAGTTGCTAATAAATCCAATCAATCATTCAACAACCAATAAGAGCATCCCTTACTGGAGTGTGCCAGCATATATTAGATAACACAGACTATCTCACAATATTAAGCATTATTAAGTATTAATCAATTAATTAGTGAAATATTTAATTGGTTATTTAGAAAGCATTCAACATTTATAAACACCACTGAATTATTGTATTTACGAATAAGCCAATAGAAATCAATGCAAAATTATAAACATCAGTTACAACTGAGGATCTATAAACTGTTTATTTATTACATTATTGTTAAATAATTGAATATCTATTAATACTTTTCTACTGCTTAACCTTGAGAACCCTATACCAAAAAAAAGTCTGCTATGGTTCTGGCACATGCAATGTAAACACACTTCTGTGTTATGTTATGTCAGGTAAACACTGAGGAACATAACAATGCAGCAGATGCACATAGGCTAAAAACGGCATCTAGCAAAATACGCCCACTTGTGACAAATGAAGATTCCGCCTAAACATATCATACCTAAACATGTACTAAAATCTCTCTAGCTTTGCCCCGTTTCACTTTATCTGCATTAAATTTGCCCCTAGTGAAGATCAGATGCCCTGCTGTGGGTTCTTAAAGGGTTTTGTGCCATAGCTGGATGCTTAAGAGGGGACGATACACTCTATAACAGTAATAGTAATAGTCTGATTTTTTCTTTTCTCATTCTGTCTGTGTTCAAGCTTTATTTACTCTAATCCAGTAGCATCTCTACTGGTGATGACACATCAGAAGAAATCTCAAGCGTTGCCTTTTTGTAGATCAAGATTATTTACGTAGACCAAGCAGTTGCAGAGATATACTCATTTTATTTTGGGTCGTTGTGAGTTATTCTAAAGTGTTACTAATTAATATTCTTAATAATAAAGCCTACCTGATAAATCTTAAAGAGCAATTTTACCCCCATTACATTATAAGACAACAACATGGATTTTTTGTGGCCTCACCTGATACCAGTTGAGCTCAGACTCATTGATCTTCGTGACTGAGTTTGGCTGTAGTTTGTTGATAAGTCTACGAGGAAAGAGAAAGTAAACAGTGTTAATCAGCCCCACCTGACTTCTCTAAACAAAAGGTGCTTCATGTGAGCTCATTGTTATGTCTTATGCCTTACTTGCACAGAATCACTCCGCTCTTCAGGCCCCTCTGGAAGTCTGGCCCGATGGCGCAGCCCGTGACCTCCTCTATCCACTGCCGGAGCTCCTCCTCAGCCTGGGGGTCGTATTTCTGCGCAATCTGTTCAGGGGAGAGGTCAGAGGTCAGAGGTCAGGGGTCAAGTGGGAGGTAAGAGTGACTGGTTAAACACAGACCAGGCTGTTTTTTTATGAGAGGTTTGTTGTTTAAATAAGGGCAAATAGAGTGGTGCCCTGTTGTATAGTGAAGAAGGAATACAATGGAACAAGAGTGTACTGTGTGAACTAAAGCCAAAGGAAAACTAGGCCAAACCAGACCGGACAAGGCTATCAAGTCTTTTTCATGAATTGGGACACTGTGGGGTTTTAAGTACTGGCAAAAAATGTGGCTTTAAATCTGTAGTCATAGGTCAAAACAGAACAGAAACAGAAAGAAATGTATACCAATCAGAGAGAAAACATGACTATAATATCATAAGAAGGCCATTTGAAACATCATTTGACTAATGTAATAAAAAATGTATGGCTCCCTTTCCCCTAATTTTATCTGTGTAACCTAAGTATCCTAAATTGAACCTACATCTTGTTGCCTATCTATGTTCCCTTATATGTTCTGTATATGTCAAGCCTGGATCTGGTAAGGAGACAATCACAGATTAAAAAAAAACTATGCTAAGGAAATATGTTTACAAGTTTAAGATGTAGGTTACACTTTAGGATTGTTACATTATAGATAGGAATAATGGTAAAGAGGATCGAAAATTCTCTTACCAACACTCATCTGTTTTTAAGATAATGCTGTAAATCCCACATGTAAAGTTTTTATTTAAAACAACATTATGTGGTTTAGTCTCTGCTGTGTAGCTCTTGTCTGCTTCTCCAAACTGGAAGTGCTGACAGTGATTTACTGTGGGGAATAAAGCTGCTATTTAAAAGTGTAATTTAAACCTTCACAATTTACTGACTTTCCCTAGACAATAGGACATCTTTATAAAAGGCATATGAATCTATTTTATGCTGTATGAACACAAGGTCTGCACCACTGCTCCTGTCTGCTTCTCCAAACAGCTGAAAATGACCAACTGTATGCAATTAGATGTTACATATCTTCTTTTCTTTTGGCTTTTCCCTTTTAGTGTTGCCCCAGCACACCCTTCCTGACACAACCCTCTCCATTTATCCAGGCTTGGGACCAGCCCAGAGAGAACACTGTCTTGTGACCACTCAAAGATCTAATTAAACAAAATACTGGAGTATATTTGTAACTAAAATACATAAACAAGGAGCGCAAACCTAAAAAATAATCCTTGAAAAAGCCTAAATTTGACATTTATCTTTTGGTCTGCACTACAATCATAACCACTGTACCCCTTTATCATCACTGCAGAGTTTTTAAAAGAGTGTTATGGCTGCCGTTTTATCACATTTTCACGGTCACCTCCTGAATACAGCCTCTTTCCCAGCAGCAGCGGGTCCACAGAGCGCCGCTTGTCCCATCTCAAATAAAGGTGACTGTGACATAACCCAACGTAGGCACCAACTCAAGGATATCCTGTTCAGTAAAGGTTTATTAAAAAGGGGAGGGAAACTTGGAGGGGGCTTACCGCAGCCACAAAAATCCACTTCATTGTCAAACTGAGGAGGTGTGAATTAGATTTGCGTGTTTTAGCTGACGCCTGACATAAGTGTGAAATGTTTCTGGAACTGAAAAGGCCTTTCAGAAGGACTGTGATAACCAAACCTTTGTTGTGTAACTGCATGTGGGGAGTTACATTAGTAATAATAACTTGTGAACGGGTTTATTTGCAAGTCATTTTGTGATTACAGAATAAGATGAGATAAAATCTGATATCACTAAATGACTTGCAAATGAACCCTGCCCTCTTTTATATTACTGTAACATGACTTTTCCTTTAGTTGTGACAAATACAAAGTGCACAAGATTATTAGAATCTTGGAATACTTTACTTAAATCTAATTTTTAAGTTATTGCATTAGCTGAAGCATTTACAATATTGGAAATTGAAGTCATGTTGAGCTCACAACTTAAGATTTGCAATTTACTGAGTGTTTGACGTCAACTCATTTATTGATTTGATTTGATTATCTTCAGTGGTTATTAGTTCATGTTTTATTGTTTGCTGTTGTCTTGAAAGAGCAGAACCACAATCCTACTTGAATGAGCCCAAGTAATTGAGTAAAGTAATTTGGGGTATGATCATAATCAGCAGTGAGAGAGCAATTAAAAAAGCTAAATCTTTGATGAGGAAGCAACTGCCCTACAATGATCAACGCATTAGTGGCTCCTCTACATTAGGGCTGTTCGATTATGGAAATAATCATGATTATTTTGGTCATAACTGAAATCAAAATTAATTAATACGATTATTCATGGACCACCAAAATAGTAATATTTTTTAAAATTTCTTTTAGGGTTGTTTATTTGATTCATAGAGCCGAATACAACTACAGCCTGTTGTAATAAATTGTGTCCCACTCCCCACAGTGACATGTGTCCAGACTGGGTTTGTTTTAACACGTAGCCGTGGTTTGACATTTGCTCTAAGAGGGGAAGATTTTCTTTTTTAACCAACACACCAAAGGGTTAGCATTAGCGCCTTAAAGTGATTGAGTAAATAAAGACATATGCGCACCCAAACTACTCCCACACAACTGAATTTGTTCTAATGCGTCTGGTGTGGTCTGGTCATCAAGCGCTTCTGCTTACTCCTCCCTCCATGTTTTTTAAATGCCACAAACATTACAGAAGAAGCTTTGCTGCAGATTTTGGGAGTGCAGAGAAAGCATGCACATCATTCAAAACACAAATTAATTAATCGTTTTGTTTCAATTATATTGTTTTTGTAATCATTGGAAGACAAAATTGTAATTATGTTCAAAATTTGATTAATGCACAGCCGTACTCCACCTGATAATTTGACTAGTATAGTCCAACATCAAATGACTTGTAGCTAGAGCTGGGTACCATTGAGATTTTTTCGACTCCAGTACTTAAACAATACCTGGTTTTTGACACTGGTACCTGAGCAGTACCTTTTTCTGATACCTATGGTGAGCTAATTCATCTTCTACAATAATAAAACACAATAATATTGAATGAAAGACCAATTTTTGGAGCCAAAGTTAAAACCAGTAGTTTGTATTTATGTATTTTATTTTTTTTATTCTGTGTGTTATTTATTTGATTCATACATGCAAAGGAACATTAAAGATCCCACTGGGTACTGAAAATTGGTATTGAATAATAATAATTATTTTTTCAATACTAGTAGTATTGTAACTTTTCTTTCAATACCACGAAGGTTGTTTTAGTAACTGCTGCTAAAAAATATAAAAGTAAAAAATATACAATAAACCAGAGGTATTTTTATAGGCAAGTGTTGAAAATGGAGCATTATTTTAACTTATATACATTTGAATGGTCAACTCAGTAGCTGTTCACATCTTTTTGCTTTGGAGAAAATATATTTTCTGCTATCTTGCCCCATTTTAACCCATGTGAAACCAACAAAGCACCATGGTATAGCTAAGTTGGTAGATATAGAATGACTACAGCTCATCTCGCCATTGTGAGTCTGAGCCTGAATCTGTATTAGACTCTTGTTTCTCCATGTAGAAGTTTGCTAGCTCACTTGGGATAGGACTGTTATCAATGGTTAATTCTTATACTAACTTGAAGTATCTGAACATTTGCTCTCCACTCGTGCTTTGCAAGTTCCTACCTACAAAATACTATGCTAAGTTCAAAACCAAAAGCCAAAATGAGTAGCTGCTGACAAACTTCTCCTTTGACCTAAACTCGAAAGCAGAAAAACTCCACTCATGTAACAGGGATCTTTTTCTCATATGGTAGAAGATAAGGTGTGGAGGCTGCTCCGTGCAAAGTCCAGACCACAGCATGACTGCCTAACAATCCCCGTCTGTCCCCGGGGCCATGGAAAGTCGACCGCAGAGCAGGCCTATTATAAACAAGAGAGCCGGAGCTGGAATCGAACCCGCAGCTGCGAGTGCTCTTAAACCACGTCTGTCTTATAATTAAATTTCCTCCACTGGGTTATCCTCGTATTAAAAAACATCACGGCAGGCTTTAATTGGTCGGCAGAATCCAGCACATGTTATTTTAAAAGACAAAGGGAATGCCAGGAATTTCCCCCTTGGAGCTTCGCAGGGAAACAGAGCCGGAATTTTGGGGAAAGGAGCTTGTAAATAACAGCGGCTACTTGGACAATGTAGGCTCACTAGGATATTTCCTGTAGACTGAAAAAATTAGTGAACTAACAGGCCAGATTGGATTTATGGAAACAAAAAAAAATCCTTATTTGGAAAAAAGTCAAAGTTAGCAAATAAAATAAAAATTTAAAAAATTATAGTGAGATCCATGAGCAAACCTCTGTCCCCTATGTGCTCTTAAGAACACTTAAGTTTATTTCAACATGATTATTTGATCTCTGTTAATCTTTCAACTATTGCTAAGAATACTTCCTCCTAATGTAAGAGGGAACTAATGGACTTAGAGGTTTGTTGCTTCCTGTTTTCTCATACTTAAAACTGAAACAATGTCAGACTTATTATACTGTCATTTTATTATACTGTATTATAATCTAGCCACCATGAATAACAACCCAATATACTCTTTGTGCTAGTCCCAAGCAAAATAAACCAAATCAACAAGCACGCAAGGAGCAAGATGTGGTGCTGTGGTGACCCTGGAATGGAAAATCCTAAAAATATGATATATTGTGACAGTATATTTTTGGCCAAATACATAAGGAACAACACTGTGCTTTGGATACAGTCTCTAGCATCAACTGAAACTCAAATTCAAACACACTTCATGAGGCCCCAAAGCTTTTATTCCAAGCTAAATCTCATCTCCTTTATTTCCCCAAAGAGGAATGTCACTTTATTTCACTGTGAATCCTCAGATGCCTTTGTTTTCCCAAGGGAGGCGACGTCAGCGGCAACAGGAAATACCACAGCAGCATCCCTATCGGCCCCTTCATCACTTACAGACTTTCAGACAGAGGAACCCGAGCCTGCACCGACTGCTCTGGGAGGAGACTCCACTATCTCTGCCATACAAGGGCACCCACAGAGGAAAAACACAGAAAAACTCAAGGATGAAGGTGAGAATGGATGTGACGTGGCCTAAGCTGGAGTAAAAATAGCAGATGACTAATGGCTAACTATGACGTCAAACTCAATAAAGAAATCTCAAATATAACCCAGGACAAACTGAGCACTGCTGGAGGAGAAGCACACACTCATGTTTCTTTCTGAGCTCACATTTTAGACCTAATTCTAAAAAGTGAAATCACCATTAGACCAATTTTACATTTGTTGATAGGATACAACATGTGCCTGAGGGCTACCATAGCTGTTCATATACACCAAAAAGTAGTGAGGGGAGAGAAATTTAGCAATTTATTTTTATTTATTTATTTATATTAAGTCCAAATAAAAGTTTCATCAAATTGACAAGCAATTGTACTAAATGGGTATTGGAAGTGGGTTTTATAACTCTGTATGCAAGTGTCCAAAGAGGATAAATGGAGCACTGCTGGAGGAGAAGCACGCTCATGTTTATTTCTGAGCACACATTTTGATTGAAGGTTTAGGTCCTAGTTTTAAAAAGTAAAATCAAAATTAGATCTATTTTCAAAGAGTTTGTTCATAGAAAAAAGCATGTCCCTGCAGGGCTACCATAGCTGTTCACATGCTCTAAGAAGAATTACTGTGGACTTGGAGTAAAACTGCAATCTAAATTTTATTTCTTAAGACCAAATGAACATTAGCCACAGAAATACAATAATTTTAACTCCTTAAACTGAAGCACATGGCTAATTCGCATACATTCCATGGCAAGTCACACTGACACAGCTGTTGTATTGTGAGGATCCTTCTCTTGGTACTGGCAGTGATTGGCCTAAAAGAGGGACATCTCATTAAACAGGAAAACTACTACTATTACTAATGCCTGACAAGCTTTACAATCTGCTTCAACCTGTATCTATTAATGAGTGATAAGTGTGGCTACAGCTGACTTCACAATGACCAGACACACAAATGCACCACTAGGCAACAGTCAATGTATAACCTCCATATATGAAAAATGTATACAAAGACTAAACAACTGTATTCATATTCTCTGAGTGGCTTAAATGTAGTTACATTTTTTCCAAAGGACTAATAAGGTAGACTGCTAGTATATAACAATTGTCCATAATCTCCTTTTTAGTTCATAATTCAGCATGTGCATACATTTTTTGAGTACATATTTGTTGCTTTGGTTGCAAAGTGGGTCGTAGCACAAGTAGTATTAGAAATAGTAGCACTAGTGGTAGTAGTTCATTCATCTTCTTTCACTTATTCCCATCAGGGGTCGTAGGTGACTAGAGCTTATCCCAGCAACTATGGATCTTAGGTGAGGTACACCCTGGACAGTGGGCAGTTAGTCACAGGGCTAACACAGAGACATACACAGACAGACAACCATTCACTCTCACATTCATTCACTGGGGGGTAATTTAGAGTCACCAATCCATCTAACACATGCATGTCTTTGGACAGTGGGAGGATGTTGGAGTAGCCAGAAAGAACCCACAGTAACACAGGGAGGACACGCAGACTCCACCCATTGAGCAGTATTGGTGGTAGTAAAAGTAGTGCAATTATACCAATGGTGGTAGTACAGATTTTGAATATGTCTTCCATCTCCATTTTCAAATTTCCTTCAGCATCTCTTTATTAAAACTTACAGGTAGTCATAGTCATATACTGTTTTAGCCATAAAATCTTAAATTTAAATAAAATGTAAACCCTTAAATACTGTCCTAAAGTAGTCTATGCTTTGCTATAGTTGTTATGTAAGCAATAATAAAATACTGGACATGTATAACTGCTTAATACTCCTGTGGGCTTGTTAGTCTTCCCCTTTTCCCTAATACTTGTATAAAAGTAAAGATTTTATGCACTGGCCTATGAGATACCACAGTTCATTTATATTGGACTGGTAATAAATGCAGAAAACACTCTCCACTTTAACTTTGCATCTCAGTGGGACGCATTCAAAGTGGTTAAAGGTATCTCCTGCAGCTGGCTGGTATTTTAAGTGGATCCGGATGTGCTCAGGGCAGACCAGTCCAAATAAACACTTGCATTTCTCTTCAGCTGCTCACCAACTCAGAAAAAGGTCACTTTGAAGGCTGTGTGTCAACGTGGTTTTTACCTTTTCTCAAAAAAAAATGGGAGGAGTTTCAACTATAGTGCCCAAGAAACTTCCACAACGCAACGAAGGCAGTGCAATAAGTGCGCTCTAAGACCAAATGTAGGCTAATAGGTAGGTTGATAAGTGAGCTACAGGTTGCATGGCGTTGGGAGAAGAGGTTTGAGGTTTTTAAGAGCTTGCCACAACGACATTTAGTGAAACGGACAACGCCCATGGTTTGTTTAAAGGCTCGCCTTCGTGGGAAAGTCAACACCCTCCCTTCTTAAAATCTAATCTACAGGAAAACTAACTACAAAGCTGTGCTAAAATAAGTTTACAAGAAGCTAATGGCAGCCAAACTTTCGCAAATCTCAAACGGTTTTCATTCACAGATTCCTCACCTCAAGATGGAGCCCAGGTGACACTTCGTACCAAAAAAAAGTTAGATTTTTTTTTTTTAGAAGACAAATTCTTTACCTTATTTTTGACTTCCGCAGATAAGCCGTAAGCAGGTCCCTTGTTGAAGCCGGACATGGTTGCTAGAACTTTTTACGCAGCTTTTTTACGCACGAAAAGAAACACTAAAAAAACAACCGAATGAACTGCAAGTGCGCAAAAAATCTGTTCTGGCGCTGGAGTTCTCTCTCAATGAAAGCTTGGCTGAATAACTTCCTTTCTCTTTTACAGCCGCCAATTAGAGCGCTCCCACGGTTTCACCCAAAGAGCCGCAGTCAAGATAGTGCCGCGCCACGCGAGGACCAGAGTTCAGTGAGCGAGGAGCCAACAGTGTGCAGGGATTTAAGGGCGCGTCATGAATATTCAACAGGAGGCTTTAATATGCGCGGAGCGGCGGCTGTACTTCCTAGTTACCACCTGCAGCCGGTTATGTAACGGCGTAAAGGACAGTTAGTGCAAAAGGGGCGTAGAAATAAGTGATTAATTTGAAAAGACATTGTGTTGTCAAGAAATTTAGTCAAGAAAAGATACTGTGTTGTATTGAGGAGTTGGGGGATGTGTTTTACATTGGCCTACATTCACTTAGGCTACCTAAAGTTGTTTTTTAAAGGTTAAATGGACTTTTTTGAGCTTTTAACCATGTTTTAAGGTTGTTTCCTTCTAAAACACATATCTGGAGTAGTATTTTGTTTCATTCACACTTTCATTCACACAGTAATCCTGATGTCGAGGCGCTGCCCTTCTCAAGAGCTCAAAACACACAAAGTCTCACAGCTTTACATAGACACATGAAACCATGAAGCGTTCCTGTGTGTTTCTAAAGTCCATACACTGTCACTGGACTCTTTCTGATCATTTTAGCGCTTAAACTGACATCACTACAAAGCAGTCAGCTTATTTATCTGTTAGCGTCATGTTGCTAACAGCTGTACTAAATAACCATTTTATGCTCTGGCCAGTCCCCACCATTGCCAACAGGGGGCAAAAATCACCTAATCCAAGTGTTCTCTGCAAAGTCAAAGTAACAGCTTCCCAAAAGAAGTTTTCCACATACACAATATTTTAAGTAAGAAAATGTGAAATACTAATGCAAAGGTGTCCAAAACTATTTCAAAAGGCCTAAAAGAAAAAACACAATATAAGACCTTTAAGCTGTGCATACATTTACGTCAACCAGCTGTAACAGACCCCAATTCACTTTCAGTTGACATTTTAGCTTTAGC
Source organism: Bostrychus sinensis (assembly GCA_020698575.1). Lineage (NCBI taxonomy): Eukaryota > Metazoa > Chordata > Actinopteri > Gobiiformes > Eleotridae > Bostrychus > Bostrychus sinensis. The sequence continues at coordinate 29,527,265 of CM036256.1, forward strand.
TACCTAAGTTGCTGATGCTTTTTGCAAATGGTAGTTGACTGACTACATGTGTTTACTATCAGTGTAAGTGTAATGGGTTGTGATCCCTTGTGACTGGATTCATGGGAAACAAATGCATATCCCAGTAACTATGGGCCTTAGGCAGGGTACACCCAGTCTGGACAGTGGACAGGTAGTTGCAGGGCTGACACAGAGACACACACAGATGTCTTAAGACAGTGGGAGGAAGCAAGAGTACCCGGAGAGGACATGCAGACTCCACCCAGAGAGACTGTGTGATGGCTGAGGATCGATGTCACAACCTCCTTGTTGGGAGGCAAGAGCACTAACCACTCTGTCATTATTCTTATCTACATATGCCTAGTTAGGGAAGTATTTATGGCAGTTGTATCTATCACACACAGTAGACACTAGTTATCTCCACATAGTACCTGCACTTTATTGCACCAATTTCCTCTGTGTACTCTAAGCTTTGTCCCCACAATGTACAAACAGCTATAGTCTCTGATTTACAGTTATATACAGGTTATACAGACATATCCATACTCTTGGACAGTTTATGCTATACTGTATATGTGTATCTATCCCGCTATCATGAAAGTACGGTGGCTTAGTGGTTAGCTCTTTCGCCTCACAGCAAGTACGTCCCGGGTTCAATTCCTATCTGTGTGGAGTTTGCATGTTCTCTCCGTGTCTGGGTGGGTTTCCTCCAGCTGCTCTGGTTTCCCCCATCAACCTCAAAACATGCACAATAGGCTAAATCCTCCAGCTAGGTACTCCTGACCTGGATCCTGGCTCAAAATCTGGAGAAGTGTCCCTGGGCACTGCACTGCGGCAGCCCACTGCTCCTGACAGGGTGCCACAGCAGCATTGAGGGATGGGTCAAATGCAGAGAATGAATTTCCTTACGGGGATCAATAAAGTATACCTTAACCCTAAGACTCAAATAATTTTAATTTAACAAAAAAAGTTCTGCCAATTTTTTTGCTTAAATTGGTAGTATTTTGGGTCAGCATCAGTACACCCTCGTGTACTGATGCATACTTAAATTAGAACCAGACAGGGATTAGCATGGGGTGAACAGTTGCAGGTTGCAGGTTTGATCCCAGGCCAGCTGACTCAGTCTCTGTGTGGAGTCTGCATGTGCTTCCTTTGTTACTGTGGGTTCTCTCTGGCTTCCTCCCACCGTCCACAGACATCCACATACTGTATCCCAGTTGCTAAATCTCTGTGGGGAAATAGAGGCTAATTTAAAGTATAAATCTGAGAACTGTGGGAACATAGGGCTGACCCCTGAAAGCTGTACTCAAGTATAAGTGCTGTTACTTCAAAATAATACTGCTATTTAAGTAGAAGTAAAAGTACTCAGCCAAATGAATGAATGACCTACTTCGAAGTTAAAAAAGATGTTAACAAAGTACAAATTACTTTTGAAAGCAACACCTCCTACTACTACAGTATCTACTATTTGTACTATTACTGCTCCTGCTACTACAAGTAGGCTATTACTACTACTGCTAGCCTACTACTGCTACTCCAACTAGTCTACTACTACTGTTACTACTACTGCACCTAAAACTACTAGTGGACTACCCACATAGCCATACAAAATACCTTTCCCCATTTAGTGACACATTTACTTAAAAGTAGCCTGTTTTTAAAAATGCTACTCAAAAAGTAAATTTTCTTTATTAAATAAAATTAAGTGCCTTCCTCCTCTACGTATGTGGTCCCTATAACTTCACATATTTTTTCAGCTGGGTTTTGTAAAGTTTTTGCCTTCACACATCAAAATAAAGTAAAAAGATTTGTAGGAGAACCAACGCGGAAGTAAACGGCCTTTAACCTTCCCTTAGCCCCGCCCACTCCTCGCTGCTGCTCTCCGTCCATCGATCCCAGGCTCCACCTTTCCCCTGCTCCTCTCCGGGTCGCGATTGATATCAAAAAGTCCATATATGGAAGGAAACGTCCCAAATTCCTGGAGGTGGGACGGAGTGCTGCTGCTATCGTGCGCGGTCCCACCCTGCTGCATTCCAGCCGGGCAGCCGAGCAGACACGCCGGCCTGCTTTCTCTTGACTCACAGCAGAGGAGAAAAAAAACAAAAAAAACTTTTGAGGAACTGAAGTCAGCGCTAAGGGCTACTGGGCTGACGTAATGTCGAGGTTAGGGGGGGCAGCGTCTCTTCACAGCCAACGTGTGCGTAAAGGTTCAGAGGAAGCCTACAGGAAACTTGGCCATTCTAAGAAACCAACCGTCTTGACACTTATATAAATCAGCAGGGTGTTAGTTGTTGTTTGGTTTGGTCAAAACAGGATGCTCTGTGCTGCAGCCAACAGCTTCCTTGAGCAACCTTGAGAGCTGCATGGAAATACAGTTTTAATAATCAGCTTAAAATATATTACTAGCAACACTGTCGCTAATGAGTAAAAGTGGAAAGAGTGGCCCAAGATTGTACTGAAGTAAGAGTATTGCTACTTCAAAATAATACTACTCAAGTAAAAGAAACAAGTAGTCATCCAAATAATAATAAAAAAAAACAAAAAAATAACTGGTACAAGTACAACGACTGAGCAACTCTGGACGTAATGTCTGATTTTTTAGTATTGGTGTAATCAGACAAGACACCAGGTCCAAACCAGAGCAAAAACCAGGCTAAACCAGGCACTAGCTGCTGTTCATTAATACGCGTTGTCCCATATAAAATAAATAAAATAAAAAATTTAAATAAAAATCTAGGCCTGAAAGAGTACTAAATCTGGACTAAACCAAGACAAAAGCAGGTCTAAACTAGTACAAAACCAGAGCAAGGCTTAACATGGAATAAAACTGTCCCTAAAATTAACCAAATCAGGACTTGAACTGCAAAAGACTTCTGAGTACCACAAGAAGCAGACCTCAACACACTTAGGCCTGTTATTATATTATTGTGTTACAAATTGTGCATAAATAATTAGGTAACGAATGATGTTTTTAATGTCAGTGCCTGGGTAGAGAACATTAGCGAGCATTTAAAATGTCTTTACTGGCTGCAGTTGGCTCAAAACATTTAAAATATTGTGACAATTCTGGTATTTCCAAACAATAAACTGAGAATAAAATAAAATATGAAATACATAAACTAAAAAGTTACACAAGTAAATGTAACAGAGTAAATGGAAGTCATTAAAGTAATTATGAACCCTATGTGTATAAAGGAGGTGTGGAAAGGCTAAAGGAGGATTCCTGCCTGAAATGAAATGTTGGCTGAAATGAAATTCCTCCGCAGGGTGGCTGGGCACTCCCTTAGAGATAGGGGGAGGAGCTCAGTTACCTGGGAGGAGTTCGGAGTAGAGCTGCTGCTCCTCTACATTGAGAGGAGCCAGTTGAGGTGGTCTGGGCATCTGCTCTCCTCCTGCGAGGTGTTCCAGGCATGTCCCACCGGGAGGAGGCCCCTTGGACACGCCGGAGGGATTACGTCTCTTGGCTGGCCTTTGAACGCCTTATTGTTTCTCGGGGGAGCTGGAGGAATTGTCTGTGGAGAGGAAAGTCTTGGTGTCCCTGCTGAGAAAGTCTGGGCGGTTTTTACACTGGGTGATTAGGCCATTTTACTGTTCATATGCTAACACTCCATCCAACTGTACAACTAATATGATGGTCCTTCAGTTTGGCAATAAAGTGCATTTGCCGTCATTCATACGTCACTAATGACTGATCTAAGTGCACAGTGTTATGACATGATCAGACTGGGATAGGTTGAGCAGCTCATGTTCGTCTGAAGGTGAGCTCATGTTTGGTTGTAAAAGCCTGAACAGACATCTGCAGGTGAATGACTGTGTCCAGGTGTGCTCAGGTGAGCTCAGGTATGACTCACACACAGCTGCAGGTGGGAGGGAGGTGACGTGAGAGAGAGAGGCGAGGTAGCTCTGTCACCCTGTTATCTGTACGTCACTGTGAGAATGTGATAATATAACACCAGAGCCATGTGGAAGAACTGTCTGGAGGTCTGTCAGTTACTAAGGTGTAAATGTTTGGACCACTGCAGGTAAGTGCAGTTTTTATTATGGCAAAACATCATATACATAAATCTAAATTTCTAAAATGTCCCCACCCATCATTTATAAATTTAAATTATATTGTGAATCTTTAAAATATATGATCACAATATATGTAGTTGAGCTACTTATTCATATACAGCATTCTACAATAATTGACCCTGACCCTCAACTCTGTCATGAATATACACTTTTATTTATTTTGTTTTATTTATTTTACATCATTATATGTATGTATTATATTATTTTAAACCGCCTTAGATATTACAAGTTGGCTATTGTTAATATTCTATTTGATTCTATTTGAGTGAGTTTCTTCCATAGAAACTCGAGGACAAACTGTTGCCTTATACTTGATGTCTAGAAACATATTTGTATCTCTTACCAAGATCTTTCCTGGTATTTTATGGTCACTTCTTGCAACTGAGAGCAGCCTATACCTCAGTTTATCAGTGTTAGGTATATGTATTTATACTTGCTGTGGGTGGAAAAAAAAAAAAAAAAAACTGTTGTTATTCCACACAACTCAAAAATTCCTGAAGAATGTAAGTGAAGAGGCTGGGAGGGAGAAATCTGTCCACACAGGATTTGTCACACTTGCTCAGATTACTTTGTCATTACTACTCAGCAGAGATTTTACACAGAGCACAAATGGATACAGGGCTCCCCCTTGTGGAAGAATGACTTGAGTAAAATGATTGGCCAGTATAAATGTGGCATGAACAGTTAAAGCCACTTCTTGAGCTCAAAAGTACTATTAACAAATTACCTTTTTTATAAAATTCTTCTAGAGTGATGTCCTCTGTGTTCCAATTGATTCCACTGTATACAGAACTTGACACAATACCCCTTACTTGGTCTAAATGTGGAAACCAATTTTACACCTGGCAGAGTGGTTAGTGCACTTACTTTTTTATTATTGTGACCCACGACAACAGTAGTGCAGCAGGTTGAGAGCGTTTGCCCTCCAACCGGTAGGGCGACAGTTTGAACCTCACTGGAATCGCATGCTGTTGTGTCTCTGGGCAAGGCACTTCACCCACAGTATATAGATGGTTGCGATATGAAGCGCATCCAGTGTAAAACTCACAATCAATCGCCAAATCAAAAAAGAAAGCAGCAGTTTCACTAATTTATGTAATACAGTATTTAGGCTTTCAAAAGGCTGAACACTGAAACTACAGTATATTCAGCCATCCCTCAGCCCATTTTTGGGTCCTGACCCACCATATGGAAACCTAGGACTTTAAATATTAAAACATTTCTGGATTGGTTAAACAAATATAGTAGTTTTAGAGCAGAATTTTCACACTAAGTATCACCTCAGAAAATGTTTGGCTTTCCAAGTACGAAAACCAAAATGGACCAACACTGAACTAAACCAGATCAAACCCAGGACTAAACTAGGTCTAGATCTCAATTAAAGCAGGTCTAAAAGTAGCTTTAAATTAAACTAAATCGAGACTTGAACTTTGAGACCTATTGTTTTAGAGAATCAAAAATCAAACAAAAAATTCTCAACACATTTTTGTCAGAACAATAAATATCTCTCACAGCAGTATCTTAAGACATTTGAGAGAATTTCCAGGTCTATTACTTTACTCTAAAAACTCAAAATTCCCAATTTTTCCAGGACATGTGGGAAGTTTGGACCTCAATGACAAACATGTTCACAGTAGAGTTGAAGATTCAGATCATTTTATTTTCCAAACAATTGAGAGATGTTAAACACTGAACAAATAAAGATGCCCATAGTCCAAACTCCAGACTCTTCTCAACCATTTCCATTTATTGCCAGCTTTTGTGAGTTGTGCAGTTTTTTCCCCATTGTCTCTTCACCAGAGATCTGCGTCAACAAACTGCATATACCAGCGTCGGATTGAAAGAAAAAAAAAAAAAAAAAAAAGAATTTCCAGCTCTGAGGAGGAGGACAGATGGGCAGGCAGGCGTGCTTGAAAAGCAAAAGTAGCTTACCGTTTTCACCAAGGCACATTGGTAGGGATGAATGGGACGACAGACAGCTAAGGAGGCAGAGTCAGGCAGGTTATGAATGGAAAAATAATCACCAATGCAAAAGAAAGGCTACTCAAAACAGCTTCCTAAAAATGATACGAAATGGAAGAACTTTACATAGAACTCCGATCAATCCAGGAAGTGCATCAAAGGTGGCGACCCTGTACATTCTCTAAGGCTATCGAGCAGTTTTGGAAAGATTTCAGAAGGCAACTAAGAACTAGAGAAAAAGAAACCGTAGCATTCAAAATGGTTATGTCCCAGTCTGCAATCTAGGTCTGTAAGGTGGTATTTCAGGGGTTGAATGAGGCGCTTGTGGACAGACTGTTTAATTTAGAGTTCTGCATTCCAGTTAAATGCAATCCCATGTAGGTATATGTATGGAACAAATACCCATTAAGTGTGAGAACAATGAACAGTTTTTTAATCCAAATTCTGTGCCATTGCTGCAATAGACTAGAATTGAAGACTTCAGTAATGGCCAGTGTTCTTCAGCTGTATTGAGCCTTTAATATTTCCCACAGATTTCCATTGAGACAGTTAACGTCCTTTAGGCACAGGCAAGTTTTTATACTATATGAAGCAAAAAATACTGCATCAGGTAGTTTTTGCCAATCCAAACAGGTACAGTATTAGATAAGAAAAAGGCTAATTTTGCTAATTGAATTTGAAAAGTGTTCCAGCCACGCAAAGAAATTAAATTGACTGCGAATCCAGTTGGACAAACATTCTAAAACAATTTTATTTTTAAATTTTAGTATTTTCTCAATCCTTAATGTATATTTTAGCTATGAATTATTTTTTGAAACATGTTGTAATAATAACTGTGTGCTGAAAATTAGGACCTGGAGGCTCCAAGGTACTTTCCACTGCTTTCCCTTGTGCCATCATTATTTTGTTGTACCGCAATTAAGGCTCAATTATTTTCACAAGCAAAAGGCATGTCTGTCAGAATTTTTGTGGTTTGTGTTTTTTTGTGGATATAATTGATATTCATTTTCATTGGTTATTAATGCTATATCTGCAATATACTCTTTAGCTTAATCACCTTGCAATTCTAAATTTGAAACTTGGGCTAATGTTTTTGTTTTTCCCCCCGAAGACAGCACACATGGAAACAGCTTCGTAAAACTAGCTCCCAAGGGCTGCTCAACACTGCAAGACAATTATCACAATAATGAATGAATGCAATATCCACATAGACGCTAATATTTTGTGCATCAAAATAATTAATCTGAGAATGATCTCAAACTGTGGTGCAGTTAAAGCAGTGTGACCAGCAGAGGTGGAAGTTATCCTTAAATCTATTTAGACATTTGATTTAAGTCAAAATGTAATAACAAAGGGTAGCGTGAAAAATAACAGGTTTTCTACATACCAAACATAGTTAACGCATATTTTCTGAATTTTGTGCAGCAGTGCATTAAGACTTCAATTGGATTAATAAACTGAATTGTATTGTGTCATTAATTTTTCAATATTGCACAGCTAATTAGTGGACTAATGCTAAACACTACAGGTGATGTTAGCAGGTATATTTAGAACCAAGAGTATGTTATTATATTAGCAAAAATGTAATGTGTACAATTAATTTTTAAGACAAAACTTTGGCGTTTGTGTTTTGTATTAGCTTGATCCTGTCTGCTTCTCCACACCTTCTGTCCACAAGACCCCCCCCCCCACAACCAAAAGATCAATCTTGAACTATGTTGCACCAAAATATAGAATATTCGCAGTAAAACTTGAAGCTGAAGTGACGTAATGGAATGTTTTGCCCAAATGCATGGGCCGTTCACGGAGTCCAACCCAATGCAGAAACACGGTTATTCCCCTTATACACTGTAAAATCAGGTCGACAACAATGTAATGTGAACCAGAAGGAAGCAAAGAAAATCTGCGTTTATGAACATACCATAAATGAACTGGTCAAAATAAATAAGATGTATACATAAGAAATGGATAATTTACTCTGTAGGTCACATAAAGCTTCTGGTGACTGCCTCGTTAGCTCCAGTCCGCAGTCTTTTTCATTGTGTTCAGATGGGTTCAGGGCACCAACGTGGCGTCAGGACAGGTCAGCTAAACCCCAGCCTTCCCCTGGATCAAGCTTTAGTTCCTCATTGGAAACAAGAAAAGGCAAAAAAGGAGAACAATGGCATCCTAGAGAGGCTCAAAGGGAAAGTTTTGGATTTTGGTGTTTATCCTTAAAAGTTATGTTTCTCCATGTTTGGGGCTCGTTTCTGATGAAGATAATACACTAACTATTAAGAGTTAAATAGTAAATGTGTAGTAAATGTGTTGTAAATGTGTTGTAAATGTGTTTGTAGCAGATCAACAAAATACATTTTTGGTTATCTTAAGTCAGTGAAGGATGGCATGTGCTTTAGGTGTTTTTTCTGTCTTCCACAAGTAAATTTTTAACCAGTCAGGGCTAGGAGAAGCAAGAACTGTTAAGGTAACCAGCAGAAATTCCAACTGCAAAAACATATGAATAGCCATCTGTTAACTAGCAGCAGAAGCGCTAATTAGTAAACTGCTAATGCTAATTCTGTATAATTCTAGGTTACAATTAGCCCATAACTCTGTTGAGCCCCATAAATACATTTTAAGGGAGATCTGGGGGATATTCGATACCAAATACAAACAAGAAACTGTTTTCACTCCAATACTAGGACATACTACAGTGAGACTACAACATATTACGAGATCGATGGCTAGCTAGAATAGCCATCTAGAAAGTTAATGGTTGAATAGTGTTAACCTATGTTCCACGTCCAACTGCATTTGTTAAGTTCACTAATAATGAAGGTGCATTTGAGCTTGTATTATGCACCAGAGATAAATTAAGTTTATTATTTATTTAGAACAAATTTAGTTTAGAGAATAGGGTTTTAATTATTTTTAACTGCCATTAACAGACTTCTGTTCTTGAAAACTTCTTGATAAATAAATTCTTGGCTCTTTTGGGCTATTTTAAATACTTGAATTCTGTGAGAAATGGACCAATATGTTTGTATTAAACCCCTAATAGCAAGTCAAGTGTCTACAGTAGATGATTGTTCAACTTCAAATCCTATTCAGAAACCAATGAACAGTGGTAAACTTTCACACACCAAGTCTATCTAGAATAACCATGTCCCCTTTGTGCCTTTCAGTTTAATGGCAGCATTTCTGCAACAATGGCCTGATCTTTCCTGTGGCTTTTATTTTGAAAAATTAAACAGAAACAGCCCTTGAGATTACAAACTCAACTATCACTTTTTTAATTTCTCTTTTTTTTTTTTACCAAAACATTTTAGAAGAGGCAGGGCGATGCGGCTGCAGGGGCGCGGGAGGGAGTTTAGCATTCCTGCTTTAATAACCAAACTCACAGTGGACAAACAAAATCACTAGAATTCCTCAGTCTAGGCAAACGTATGGCAGGATGTTCAGTCTGCTCTCGTCCCCGTGTGCGTCCAACGATATGCACTCTGTCCAATCGTACCACCTCCCGTTGGTGTCGTAGCACCCGTTGACGCCCGGCCACTGCTGCGTGTGTATCCTGTCCAAGTCCACGTCTGTTACGTCCCGTGTCACGCCCGGTAGCTCCTCCACCGAGTCACTAACCTGCAAAACATGCATCTTCCTCGTTTCTTTGACGTCCTTCTCTTCCCTTTTTAGGTACTCGGACATGAAAAAGTGCGCGCTGGGGGCTTGGACTCCCGACGACGTGAGGACGTTGCTCTGCAGGTTTAAGTATGACTGTATAAACTCGTTCCTCGAGAGCTCTTTCCAGTTCGTTTGATGGAAAGGGTTAGGGCCTGGGGTGGTTGTGGTGGGAGTGGTGGTGGGGATGGTTATGGAAGGTGGTTGGGCAGTGCTTTCAGTTCTTTGCTGGGGTTCCAAAACTGTTGTTTCCTCAGAGTGAGTCTGTTCTTTATGCACTAAAGGTTTAATCTGACCAGTCACTGGATCAAAAGTCAGTCTGCGCTCTTTTAACCGCACTGGTTTACTTGTATCTTCTAATTTCTGACCATCTAAATTAACCAAGTAGTCCCTAGACCTATATTTTCTTCGTTTATGCTCAGAATTTTGAAGCGTTGAGCCATCAGTATCATCGGAAACAGCCGGTCTGAGTTGGTCTGGTGATGGCGAGACAGAAGGGGATTCCAAATTTGAATCCTGTTGTGAACCTTCTGGAGACCAGTGCGGTGTTGAAGAAGACCTATGAGAAGATTGAGAAGATTGCGGCAGTCTATCGGCAAAAGCTGGCTGGGATGGAGAGGGCACTGACTGGGACAGGGGGGAATCGGGGGAACCTTTTAGTGCATAAGTTCCAGAGCATTTAGCATCTTGCTTAACGCTCCGAGGGCTTCGGGCTTGATAGTACCCCCCTCCTCCACCGTCATCCAGTCGGGCCTTTTGAATAACCGCGGCTTTGATCAAAGAAGACGTGCTAGGTAGTTTAGCCATTCCCGGGGAACTGGGACGAGGCTTAACAGCATTTACAGGAATTCGGCCCATTTTATCATTATCAAGGTGCTCTAGCCGCATCCTGTCCGGAGATGGGACCACCTCCTGTTCCGGCAGCATGTCCGGACTTGCCGCAATACCGTTACTGGATGGTGGAGAGTTGTCAAAAGGAGACAGTTTGGAGATTTTTTCTGGTAAGTGCACCCCGCTGTCCCTGTTCTCCGCTCGCCGTTTGCGACTGCTCGATTTCTCTGCTTTGGGGGAGTACGTGTTGTGGACATCGTTTCGGAGTTTGACTTCCGGAACGACTTTCCCCGAAACTGGGATGTCTGGAGGGGAGGGTTCTGTCCGGCAGGGATGGGAGCTGCCATTGGTTGATCCGGGGACAGCGCTGGGAACTACAGCGGGACCCGGTTCAATCAGCCTCTGCCAGTTCCTCAGGAGTTTCTTTGCTCGTTTGGCAAGGTCTTCATCCTTGGTCTTCTTCCTTACGTCATTGATCAGCTTTCCTAGTCGAGTTTCCTAAAAAGACAACACACGTGATACAAAATCAGTCAAAATCTGGTTAATCTCAGGCAGACTCTAGTTGTATTTGCAATGTCAAGGGAATAAGAGTTTATTACTCAATACTGTCCTATTTTGAGTACCAAAATGAGAGGCTACTGAACGAGTAGGACGATTAAATGTTTTGGCTGAGGAAAAACTTTTTTTTTCTGGAAAAGTCTGAAACAGACTCACCTAAAACAAAGAGAGTGTTAACCTGAGTTTTGAAGTGTCATGGTGATGATGATGGTTAATCTAAGAAACCAAAACATAGGCTTGTACTACAAAGTTAAATTAAGGAAATAGGATACAGTATTGCCCTGCCTCTATGCAGTGTACTTAGGCTACTTTACTACTGTAGTAAAAAGAATAAGCTTAATTGCTCTGTCAGCGCTCTGAGGATGCAGTGAGGAGCGCACTCACACACATGTATGCTCATGCACAGCATGAGCTGCTGCGCGCTCATGAAGAAATAGAACGAAGGGGCATTGAGAGGAGAGAGGAGAGTGGGAGGAAGGACAGGTGGTGTTGAGATGACGTAGAGCACGTTTAGCAATATTTATTCATTACTGTTCTCTTTTTTTTTCATTCAGAAAGTAGGTGGTTGTTGGCAGCAAACTCAAGGAATCCACTACAATCTACAGTTGATCAGAGTTTCAGCAGCTCCTCCTTCTGAGTGTTTCCAGAAAGACTAACTAGTGTCTTTACTCACTAGTATTTATGTAATACTTGCCTTTTGCTCCTGCACTGCTACTATAGTATCTGTTTATTGGAGGATATGACAGAAAAATGAACTATTTTAAATAAGAGATTTATATTTCAGTTTAATAAAATGTTACTTTAGGAAGCATAAAAGAAGTCTTGATTTTTCTCCTGTTGTATAATGTTTAAATAATTTCAGAAATTGTTTAGTTCTCTAAGAACCTATAAATCATTAAAACTACATTAATTTTTTTTTATTGTTAAATAAGGTTGTTTCCACAATAAAATTTCTTTTATTTGGCCTTGTTAATTTCATTTTGGGCTAATAAAAACTGAAGAGTACCTGCCTGAAAGGCTACCAGTTGTTTTAAAATTTTGTTAGCCCCAATGAAGTTGGTTCACTCCATGAAAGATTAACGCTGAACAGCTAAAAGGCTCTGGAGCAGGGTAATCTGGTATCCAGAGAGAGGAGAATCACTGCACTCTGAACAATTAGCAATGAGAAACAAACTGCCAGTGTGCAGAAAAAATAAAGCTCAGTAAATTTTGAGTATTGACACTTGTGATGTTAACAAAGTTTGTAATAACCATTTCTGCTGAACAAGACAAACACTGTTCATTTAGTGTAGATTTGTTAACGTTACTCCAACCTGTCAATTTAGTGTCGACTCAGCCTGTTTTACATGAACATGCTCACAGCTTCACAGAGAAACACATGGTTAACTTCTGGTACTATTTATGCAGGCCTCAAGAATGAGGTTTGTCTAACCGGGTAGAGGCATATCTGGGGCAGATTCACCCACTTTATAGTGCAGTGCCCATGCTAAGAAATACTAAACCACAAAATATTTAGATCATTCATATTAGGATATGTTGGACCATACTGTTCTGCAAGGCTAAACAATCACAGACTTACCTCTAGCGCTTCTTTGGTGATGGGATACTTTTCCAGACAGGTAATGACCTCTAGTACAACCACCATATTGCATATCTGAAAGAGAGATACACATGTGATTTGAAAAGCTCTTTCTTGTACCTTGAGAAAAATAAACGCAAAGTTTCCACAAATCTCTTTGGAAATAGGCTTAAGAGATTTGGGTAGGCCACCAGCAAAATGCTTTTTGCATCTTGTCTTTTTATTTTGATATTTGACCTTTCTGTGAAGAATTGTGAGAAAAACTGCTGATGTATGAAGCTTCAAATGTTTAGGTACAATTTACCAGGCTGGCTGAACTACTAGGTCTAAATGCTAATTCAGTGGTTCTTAAACATGTACCACATCAAAAATATTTTTTTTTCATTTTGGTTGGAAATAAAGGGCTAAATGACAGTATTTAGTACTGTACAGAACTTTGGCTTTATGTGGCAGCATCGTAGCAGGCATCATGGTGGCAAAGTGGTTACCACTCTCAAGTCCCAGCAAGATGTTCCTGGTTTCAATTCCTGGGCCGTGTGGGGCCTATCTGTGTGGCATTTGCAAGCTCTCCTCTCTTGGTGGGTTTTCTGTGGGTATTTTGGGAGGCTTACAAGAATAAAAGGCCAATCGTAAACCTGTTGAGGGTCAGATAAACCAAATCTTGAGTTGTTTTTTTTTAACATATCCTTTCCGACACCTACCTGTCAGCGTGTAAAGTATCATCAATATTAAATGAGTAGTAAGCAAATGGCATTGGCAATAAAGAAAACCCACATGTTTAGAAATATTTCTAACTTTTTTGTGTGTATTTAGAATTTCAGAACCAAGAACTAAATTGGAGACAAAATAAAAACAAAATGGCAATGTGATTCAATCGTTAGATACATTTTCAACCTTATAGTAGGGTGACTGACCGTATTGCTAAACCTATCAACTGAGACACATTTTCTTTAACAAATAATTCTACATATAAACTTATCAAAAAATAAATAGTTTTGGGATAACAGTGACATTTTCTTTACATGTATTCCTGCGTATATGAAGCCAGGCCTAACATTTTGAATATGATGCTAATTTATTAATAAAAACAATAAAATGGCAAATTAATGTCAAAAAGTCTTTAGATAAATGTTTTTGAATTGGTTGAAATGGGGACAACTGGAATCTGTTGAAAAGTAGGACATATTAATGTATTGACTACCTGCACATTAGAAGAACTGTACAAAGGAAAGGACCCCAAGTTTCTTCAGGAACCATTTTTGTAAAGAACTTAAACGGTGAAGGAGTCCTTGGCTTGCAGAACCTTGACCTCCACATCATGGAGTCTGTCAGAGATTAATATGAAGAAATAGAGCCAAAGAGCCTTCATCCACAGATCTCTGGACTGGTTCAACAAATATTTGGAGATACTACCTGCCTTCTGAGTTCTTTCAAAATGTAGAACAGTGGACCAAAATAAAATGCAGTGGACCAAGATAATACATATAGGTATTATGCGTCTGTTTATTCACTTGTATTGTTTGAAATTGAAAACTAACATGAGAAGTAGCATGTTAAATGTTTCATAACATTATTGAGGGTTTCAGTTTAACAATATGATTAATTTAGTAGAACTTTTTCTCAGGTAGATTGAAGTTCTTAAAATGTTCTTGACATGAGGAAATAAACAGCTTGCATAGGTGCAGGTAACATAATATTAGATACTGAGCTCTGTTACGTGCTGTTGCAAACTAACTTTTCATTTGTAAAGTTATCGGGAAAAATAATGGTTCCAATAAGAAAAGAAATACTTGGTAGTCCAAAGGTAAAGATTATATATGAAGGCTGAATGTAAAAACGTGAAAGTGACAAGTCCAACTGTCACAGGCGGACAAACGTGGCATTTGACGCAAAATGCAATGTTCAGAACGACTAAGACTGGACAAGACGAGTATTTTGTGCTGTTGGGACGTGAGAAAAACGAGTCAATGTCATTAGATTTCCTAGTGTTAGCTTTGGCTTCTGCTAGCGTTGATCTAATTTGAGAAGTTAGCGTCCGACTGGCTCAACTCTAGCTCCTGACGCTAAAGTTAGCCATGTAGCTTCAACACGCATCAATAAAACAGAACTACTATATTGAAATATATTTGGACAAAAATCAACGAGCAAGTGATTTAGACTAGGAGAATTGAGGAATTTACATGACAAATCCAAAAGAAGTCACATACTTTCACTAGTTTGTGTGTGTTAGCGCTAGGCTACTATTAGCATGCTAATCGTAGATTACAGTAAACGGTAACTTAACCGGAGATTTTACACTGCAGAGAGATTCCTAACTTTGATAGAACTACGTTAAGATCGTAGTGGTTATTTTTTATTAAGACAACAAGAACTTTAACTGTACCATACTTCCCACTCAGCAGCTGTTTAATATTCTTTTGTAGTATTATATATTTATTATCACAAATTATAGACATGGGCCTTTTAGCAAAATGTTAAAACATTTTAATAAAACTTTAGCATTCGGTCAATTAAAGTAGCAATTTTGATAGAGGCCTTTATCAGCATCAGCCTCAATTAATATTAGTTTGTAATAGATTTGCATTGCGTTTAAATCTTTTGACAGTAGGTGCCGCTCCACAAATGTAACGCTGAAGGCCGCTGACTAGCCTACGCCATTGGCTCACAATCAGTCACGTGACACACGCAGCCATGACTTCTCCTCTAGCTTGGCATCTCCCCCTGCAAGAGTATTTCTGGCTCACCGCTGTTGCTAAGTTAGCTCCAAGCTGTCAACTCCAGAGACTTCAACATGTCGGCGCTTTCGCCAAAAGGCAAAACGCGACTTTTAGACGGTTAAAAGTCTTCTTTCAGAGCTGAGTGGCGGAGTAAGTTTGATATATTGTGGGAGTACGCCTTAAAATAACAGATGGGGTACAATAAGTTAAACCATTATCTGTCTCACAATGGGGGAATTTGCGTTGTTACAGTCCCAAAGACCATTACAGATGGGGTTAGTTGGTTTAGCACGACACCGAATATTACGTACAGGTAAAAACAAGTACACAGGGAAATTAGAGAATCATAATAAAGTTGCTAGTTAGCCGCTAGCCGGACTCACATTGCTCTGACTGTCGATGGCCTGCAGCAGCCGGTCCCTCATCTGCTGCGGGGTTGCTGAGACCGTGGTCATTGCCTGTTCGGTGCGGTCCGGAGGATGGAGGGAGGAATCCCCCAAAATCAAACCCAGGAGACACTGGTGACTCAAAAGCCGCTGCGATGACACGTCAGGCGCCCGAACAGCATATTTTAGTCGCCTAAAAGCTAGACGGCTGGGTTTGTCTTCACATGGAGTAGGAGCGGTGTGCGCGGGGCTGACCGTGGGCTGCTGCCTGCTCGCCGCTCTACAAACTCACTTCAGCTGCGGGATCAGGCGACGGCCTCCCGCTGCATGATGGGAAAGCACGCACACGCCCTGACGTCAGCACGCAGCCAAGTAAACATCTCTCTCACTCTATGATCCCCACAGGCAGGACATCGGCGATTCCATGGTTGTTTTGGAAGGAAGATGGAGACTTTGCAGTGGGATATTATTACAATTTGACCCAAACTCTTTAAAACAGTTAAGTAGTGTGATAAAAACCTGCCACATATCCTTTAATGGGGATAGTTTATTATGTCCCATGTGAGCCATTTACTTCCTAGAGTATTTCCGAGACTTGTTATGCTTTTTTTCAGGCTTTTCAAAATATTTTTGGACACCTGCATTAGTATAAAATAAATAATGCAGGTGTAATAATTAAAATAGCTAATTAGCATGATTATTAGCAACATGATGCTAACCACTATAAAAATGAGCTGACATCTTTGTAGTAACGCGATTTAAGTGCTGAAATTATTAGAACGATTTGGTGATAGTGTATGGGCTTTAGAAACGCGCAGGAGCACTTGCTGGCTTCATGTCTCTATGTAGAGAGGCCAAGCGTTTTCAGCTCTTGAGAAGGGGGCGGCCCCAGCATACAGGATTATTTGAACATGAGTGAATGAAGCAAAATACTACAATAACATTATAACATGGGTAAAAGCTAAAAAAAAAGGTTGAGTTAGCATAATAGGGGACCATTAAGACGCATATCAATGTCAATGTTTTCCAAGGTTAAGTAGATATATATGAATATACACATTTTTATTTACAAAACATGACATAGCAGCACACCATTACCCTGGGAAATCCATACTGTGGTCCGGGGGCCAAGTATGGTCCACAGACCATTTTTACCATCTGTTAATGGCCCATGGACTACATTCTTAGTCTCAATTGGCCCAATAGGCCTCTGCTGTCCTGCTGCTGCCTTCTTGCTACGCAGCGGCAGAGTGGATTTCCGGGTGTAGCCAGATCTCAGCAGCTATGTATGGAGTTCCCTTTTAGACATCAATAGTTCTTTAATAAGCACTTTTAGTAGTATTTTTTTTTTTTTTGTATTATTAGTTTATTTCGTTCATAAGTGTGACAAAATTAATACAGATACATTTATAACTAATTACCTATCATACATTCATACAAATAAATTATCCTTCTGCACTTAAACAAACAGACCAAAAAGGTGTAGGCTAAAGCTAAAGCTTATTTTGCCTGCCCTTAATACTTTACTTAACAGGGCGACAGCTCTTAAGAAAACCAAACATTACAATGAAACCAGATAATTAGCTGTACACACAGACACTCAGACTTCATATATCATATATCTACTTAACGTCACTCTTTAAAAAAAATTTTAAGGTGGAAGAGAGAGGTACATAATTTAATTTCCTTTGTGCAGCTGTTCCATAGATCTACTCCTTTGACTGATATACAAGATTTTTTTATGTTTGTTCTAAATGTTTTCTTTACAAACATTTCAATTCCTCTGAGATCATAGTGACTATTTCTAATTGTGAACATATTCTGCACTGTTTTTGGCAAGAGGTTATTTTTTATTTTAAACATCATTTTTAAGGTGTAGAGGTCCACTAAATCATAGAATTTTAATGTTTGTAGATTAATGAATAAAGTATTAGTTGGCTTATTATAAGGAGAATAAGTAATGATTCTTATGGCCTTTTTTTTGTCTTAGTTTTATAGGTATTGCCCCAAACCTAAATACAAAGAGTTATATAGGGCATTACTAGGGAAGAATAGATAATGAGCAGACAGTTTTTATTTAATGTATACCTATATTTATATAATATTGCTATTGCTTTAGATATTTTGTTTTTTATGTTATTTATATATGTGACTTCCAATTTAGTTTATGATCAATAATTACTCCTAAAAAATAAATTCATAGACCCTTTCCATTTTAACATTATTCAGAAATATATTCACAATTTAAAATTTTGCGCCTAGAGAAGATAATGAATTTGGTTTTATCTATGTATAGAGATAACTTATTTTTGTCAAACCATATCTTTATTTTATGTAACTCTCTCTCCACTGTTTGTACAAGATAGTTTAAATCTTACCCAGAGCAATACAAGGTAGTATCATCTGCAAATAATACATAATTTAACAGATCCGATACATTTCATATATCATTAATATAGACAATAAATAACTTAGGTCCCAAAATTGAACCTTGTGGAATTCCACAGGTCACTTTTAACATGCTAGACTTTACCTCATTTGACTCAGCATACTGATACCTGTTCTCTAAGTAGCTTTGCAGCCAACTATGTACAGACCCCCTAAAACCATATTTCTACAATTTTTGGTTTTATTTCTCCAATAAAACCATATTTCTCCATTTTTATTTATTTATTTTTTTTGCATCAACCTTCTTTAGGTCAATGAAAACACCTACACTATATTTCTTTTCATCTATTGCTGAAGATAGATTTTCAATAAGTTCTGTAACTGCCACTGAGGCAGAGCATTTTTTTCTGAACCCATATTTGTAATTAGTCAGTAAGTGATATTTCTCTATGAATTTATCCAGTGTTTTAACAAATATTTTTTTCTATTTATTCTATTTATATTTATATATTTATTTATTCTATTTTCTATTTATTCTGTTTTTAAAAATTGTGAGAGTATTGAAATTGGTCTGTAATTAGAAAATAAATGCTTATCTCCACTTTTGTATATGGGAATAACTTTGGCTATTTTCATGTTATCAGGGAATATTCCTGTGATGAATGACTGGTTACATAAGTGCGTCAGGGGGTGTGCTATGAGTTCTATTGTGTTTTTGAGCAATTTCATGTCAATGTCTGCTATAGTTTTAAATTTCTTTACAGTTTCTACTATTTCTTTTTCATTTGTCGGACTAATATAAAATTAACATAAATTTCTAAAGATTAGATTGTTTTTATGTGACAAGGAACTGGCATTAAGGAAGAAATAAATGGAAATTAGTGGCCAATACACTTTCAGCCATACTATGTGCCGGTCCCAAGCCTAAATAAATGTGGGGTTGAGAAAGGGCATCCAGAAAACCTAACCTAAAACTTAATCCAAAGTACCGATGAGAATGATGTAACCTAAAACATGCACAAATCCTCCAGCTAGCCAGTCCTAACCAAGATCCTGGCTCAGGTTCCCTGGGCACTGCACTGCGGTCACACACTGCTCCTGACAGGTCGTGCCAGCAGCACTGAAGGATGGGTCAGATGCAGATAACAAATTTCCCTAAAAGGACAATAAAGTATACCTTTCCTTACTTACCTGCCTTACCATGTAGAGAGCCCTGAAGGAATTGGAGCAGCCTTAAGAGAATTTAGTGTATGGTGACATCACCTCTAGTGAGTGGCCCTACTACTACGCATATACACTGCTCAAAAAAATAAAGGGAACACTTAAACAACACAATGTAACTCCAAGTCAATCACACTTCTGTGAAATCAAACTGTGTCCACTTAGGAAGCAACACTGATTGACATCAGTTTCACTGCTGTTGTGCAAATGGAACAGACAACAGGTGGAAATTATAGGCAATTAGCAAGACACCCCCAATAAAGGAGTGGTTCTGCAGGAGGTGACCACAGACCACTTCTCAGTTCCTATGCTTTCTGGCTGATGTTTTGGTCACTTTTGAATGCTGGCGGTGCTTTCACTCTCATGGTAGCATGAGACGGAGTCTACAACCCACACAAGTGGCTCAGGTAGTGCAGCTCATCCAGGATGGCACATCAATGCGAGCTGTGGCAAGAAGGTTTGCTGTGTCTGTCAGCGTAGTGTCCAGAGCATGGAGGCGCTACCAGGAGACAGGCCAGTACATCAGGAGACGTGGAGGAGGCTGTAGGAGGGCAACAACCCAGCAGCAGGACCGCTACCTCCTCCTTTGTGCAAGGAGGAACAGGAGGAGCACTGCCAGAGCCCTGCAAAATGACCTCCAGCAGGCCACAAATGTGCATGTGTCTGCTCAAACGGTCAGAAACAGACTCCATGAGGGTGCTATGGGGGCCCAACATCCACAGGTGAGGGTTGTGCTTACAGCCCAACACCGTGCAGGACGTTTGGCATTTGCCAGAGAACACCACCACCACCAATTCGCCACTGGTGCCCTGTGCTCTTCACAGATGAAAGCAGGTTCACACTGAGCACATGTGACAGACGTGACAGAGTCTGGAGACGCCATGGAGAACGTTCTGCTGCCTGCAACATCCTCCAGCATGACTGGTTTGGCAGTGGGTCAGTAATGGTGTGGGGTGGCATTTCTTTGGGGGCCACACAGCCCTCCATGTGCTCACCAGAGGTAGCCTGACTGCCATTAGGTACCGAGATGAGATCCTCAGACCCTTGTGAGACCATCTGCTGGTGCGGTTGGCCCTGGGTTCCTCCTAATGCAAGACAATGCTAGACCTCATGTGGCTGGAGTGTGTCAGCAGTTCCTGCAAAACCAAGGCATTGATGCTATGGACTGGCCCCGCCCGTTCCCCAGACCTGAATCTAACTGAGCACATCTGGGACATCATGTCTCGCTCCATTCACCAACGCCACGTTGCACCACAGACTGTCCAGGAGTTGGCGAATGCTTTAGTCCAGGTCTGGGAGGAGATCCTCAGGAGACCATCTGCCACCTCATCAGGAGCATGCCCAGGCATTGTAGGGAGGTCATACAGGCACGAGGAGGCCACACACACTACTGAGCCTCATTTTGACTTGTTTTAAGGACATTACATCAAAGTTGGATCAGCCTGTAGTGTGTTTTTTCACTTTAATTATGAGTGTGACTCCAAATCCAGACCTCCATGGGTTAATAAATTTGATTTCCATTAATAATTTTTGTGTGATTTTGTTGTCAACATATTCAACACATTCCTGTAAAGAACAAAGTATTTAATACAAATATTTCATTCATTCAGATCTAGGATGTGTTATTTTAGTGTTCCCTTTATTTTTTTGAGCAGTGTATTTCTTAGCATGTGGTCTACAGTAGAAAAAAGTTTAGACAATCCTGCTATAACACTTTTGCATTAAACATATATTAAAATAAGAGAAAAAGTGCCAACCTAAATGAAAGGATAGGAATAGAAAAATGGCAGTGAGACCAACAATGCTTTATTGTTTCGAAACAGTCAGGTAAAGGGAGGAGCTTAAGATCTTGAGGTTCTCTTTGGGATGAGTAGGATTAGGAATGGGTACATCAGAGGAACAGCTCATGTTTGAGGATGGAGCTAAAGATTATTCAGATTTAGATGGTTTGCACTAAAGAGGGATAGTGAATATATGGGTAGAAAGCAACCAGGATTTATTTAATGAAATTTATCAAAAATATATACATTTCAAACAGGGCCCAAAAATCAAAATTCATAACATGTTACATCACAAATTGTGCTTTTCTTTGGCACACAGAATTTGTGAAATAGTCGCTTTTGACCAGCAGATGGTGCTAACAGCTCAAGAAGTGGAGTTAATAGGGAACTTGCTCATGTACATGTTTTATTGTACACTTTCTCAGCTTTAGAATGATTCTTTACAGCTATATCACTAACAGATGTAACATAAAATTAAAATATGTATGGTGTTTTTAATTTAGATTTTTTATTTTAGCTTTTTGCCCTGTATTTGAAGAGTTTTATTGCCAGCAGCAGAAGTGAGTTAATGAATGTGTTTTTCCAGATACCGAAAGCTTGCCATCCGCTTTCTCTTCTCGTCCCACGTGCAGAATGTCCAGTGTTCTCCAGGGACTCGAGGAGTGGGAGAGGCAGGGCAAATCCTCAATCTGTGGAGAGAGAGAGAGAGACACTGACGAAGTCCAATATTAGCGTCACTCAGAACTATTTTTAGAAATGCTTTTGGGATCACATTTATTTACCCACAACTAAACCCTGTCACACTGATTAGCACATCACAGAGTACGACTGGAACCAGGTACAATCCCCGTCTTGTATTTTTGAAGTTTCTGTGGACCACATGAATGCAGCATCGTCATTTGTTTACTTTGCCATCTGGCTAAGTACTAGATTGTCTTACTGTCTTTATCGTCTGGGGGACAGACAGGAGGCAGAGCTGAAGGTAGTAGATCTGAAGATGATCTCTTGACAAGGATAGATACGATTAGCAATGAGCCCATCAGTACAGTTCATGTTAGAGATAAAGTCATAGAGGCCAGACTGAGATGGACATGTACTGAAGAGGGATAGTGAAAATAGTGAGAGTAGAAGGATCCTGAGGCCTAGAGGAAGACCAACAAGGAGATTTATAGATGCAGTGAAAGAGAACATTAAGTCATATTTTGTCACTTGTCAGCAATTATAAGCTGAATTATTTTTTACCAAATAATTTCAAGACTGAGGAGGCGTGGGAGGTACTGTACCGCTGCAAATATTTCCAGTTATAGTTAAAGGTCCAACATTATGCTTTTTGAAATAATATTGGACACTTTTATATTAGTATTTTATATTTTTAAAAGTAAAAATTATGTATATGTATGGAAAACATCTTTTGGGGAGCTGTTACTTCAGTTTAGGTGTCTGTCGCCCCCTGCTTGCAACGTTGGGGAATGGACAGAGCATAAAATGGCTATTTAGCATAGCTAAGAGCTAAGCTAATATTAGCACCATGATGCTAACAGATAGATAAATGACTCCTTCATAGTGACGGCAGCACTGAAATGATCAGAATGAGTCTGGTGACGGTGTATGAGTGAAATGCGCAGGAGCACTTCCTGGTATCACATGTCTACGTAGAGCCGTGAAACTGAGCGTTTTCAGATCTTGAGAAGGGCAGTGCCTCAGCATACAGGATTACTCAAACATGTGTGAATGAAACAAAATACAACGCAAGTTATGTTGTTGAAGAGGAAACATTATAACACGGGTAAAAGCTCAAAAAAGTTAATTTAGAATAAGAGGGAACCTTTAATACAATAAGCTTTTGAAGACCAAGTACCGACTTTAGGCCCAGTGCTAATCCAGGTTTTTGCCAAATGACTCAGCAGACATGAATGCTTCTTCAGATATATTCCTTTTAATGTCATTTACAAATAAGAATAATGCAAAGATACAAAGACAGAAGCCTTCACACAAGAAAATACACCAGGTACGGTTCAAACAGAAGCGTATTTCATCTTTAAATAAGCGCACATTTACAGCAAACTTAAGTTCTTTTGGTCCAATTTGACAGTGAAATAAAAAATAAAAAACACACCGTTTAAAGAACAATGTCTGAAGCTGTCGTTTAAAGGGTTAGCTCAACAAATCTGGTCTAGCTCGGTTGCTCAACACAAAAAAATTTTGCATATTCTTTGAGCATTATATTTCCTGCTGCTGTGTTCCTTATGCAAGCAAGGAACGTGATGCAAATCCTACACGGCAGTCAGACGCAGAGGTTCAAATAGTATCACCCACTAAGAAAGTAACTAAATACAAGGAGAATTTAGCTGCCACCGAATGAGGTTCATCCTCAAAAATGCACACAAAGAGGTCACGGACCCGATACAGCAAGTGGTCCATGTCTCTTCCTGATTCCCCTCTGGAAATAGTAGACAGTCTTTATATAAAATTGATAGTCTTGAGAACATAACTAAAACAAAACTATGGATAATATATGTCTTTAAATTTGTTGAAATTTAATGAGTGCAATAAGATTCTGTGTTGAAACTTATCAACCAAAACATTATGGCGCCATTACAATAATAGTGAGTGCTGCCAACAAGAAAATCAATGTGAATAGAAATGATAATAATAACTGGTCATAGTAAAATGGCTATTTCTGTAGTCAAGAAAAAAAAAATCAATGTAGTATCTATAATGCATTAATAACAGTTTTGCACAAACTTGAATTCGTGTATCAAATGTATGTTTTCAATAATCATAATGATATTGAACCAACGCTCATATTATATTCTATTGTCTATGAACAAATCTGGTGCAAATAAATTTAGATCTGATAGTGGGTTCATTTAAAAACTGGCCAAATATTTCATAAATGTTCTTCTCCTTCAGTGCTCAGTGCAGTAGTAACAAAAACAAGAAATAACAGAACATGTAAATTGTCTCTTGTCAGATGAATTAAAAGTTATTTTGAATCATAAAAACAAAAAATTTTGACAGAATAAAATGCGCATTGTAACAATTAGTGTGCGATTTTTTCTTTTTTCAGGTATGGCTCCTTTTGACTTTGGCTTTTTGTGGTTTGGACCGAAACTTAAAGATTAAACTTAAATAGGTAATGGCATATTCATTGAGTTGAGTCACAACATTGTATGATAAAAAATGTCTTAATACTTAGTTGTTTTAAGTAAAGAGTCTATTGTGACCTGCTGATTGTGTGGGATTAAAAACATCACTGCCTCTTGTAAACTTAGTAAGAGACCTGAATGCAGAGAAGCATCACACCAGCTATCTACAGTAGCACAGAGAGGTCAAGAGAGACAAAAACAGAAACAAATGGCCCCAGGAGTTGCCAGCAGGAAAGCTGAGGTCCAGCATTTCAGTTCACATAAAGCACAAGCACTTTTTGGGACGTTTCTGCAAATCTACAGGAAAGCCAAATGGTCACTCTTAAAAATGATCCAAAAAAAAAACAAAAAACAAAAAAAAAACTAAAATGGGGATGATACAAAGTGTTTAGTATCATAGCTGTCCCAGTCCAGATTTAGTTAGTGATGGATTTTATGGTTGTGAGTGTAATTATTCTACTTTGACGGTACCAATTTTTACCACTACTGGGACTGGACACAGACGGATTATAACCGTAACCGTGTTCACAGCATAAGGTTGTACCATGTGGTGGATCATCGGTAACATTTTTTGGCACTGCACTGTTTTTCTGTTGCCGCTATAAATGGCTCTTAACAGTGACCACCCACCTCATGGTTTTGGACGTAAATTTCCCATTCAATTTCCCCATTCCTCATATAAAATAAGTTATATAGTCTTGACGGAGGCTAATCAGATATGGGGTAATATAGAATTTGAAATGAATTACAATTATGTTTTGTTAAATACTTTAAAATATTACTTTGAAGCTATTTTAAGCCAACAGTCAAGAGTTTTTTGTAATGTTTTTATAGAAATACATGGGGAAAAACATGGCATTGTCTTCTCTGCATTGTCTGTATTTTGAATAGATAAAGTGATGTTTTATTGTTGGTTGTCCGCATGGGATTTTCTGATTCTGAAGGGGGGCCACCACTCTCTTAAATTCGACAATAATTGCCAAGCCAAATACTTATCTGAAACTCGATAAAAGAGAAAGTTATAAACTAATTTTGCCAAAATTTCAAGTTTCAGGTAATTTATCTGATGGAAATAAAATACGTTATGATCATGAGTTACCATAGCTTACTAGCCTCCATCAAGTCAGTTAAACTCTTAATATCTCCTAAGCTCCATATGATGCTTGAAAATTTGCATTAGACATTAAACATTTAAAATATTATCTATTACAACTAGATGAAAAAATATTAAAAGTTATTCTCACAGTAATATAAGTATTCTCTCTTTGTGACTAGATTATAACAACTCTCTCTTTAAAAAGATATATTATTAATAAATAGTATTAATAAAGCTAGGCTAATATTTGCATAAAATAATAATGACTATTCATTAACATTATTATAAGTCCACAGAATTAAATGTATCTATGTATATTTAATAGTGACCATTGTTATTCACTACTTCTCATAGTACAGTACTTTGCCTGGAGTGAGTAGACATTAGGATGCTACTAAAAAATGTTGTATTTACTGCCTAGCCCTCATTATTGCCAAATGATCTGGTGGTCATTTGCAGTATTGCAGCAAAAAATATTTTCAGCAGTGTAATAAGAGATGTCAGAGTCTGCTGCCAGGGCATTTATGAAAGGTATTTGTAATAATTTAATTAGTAGTAATAAGTTATGATATGCTTTTTTTCAATTGTAGTCTTACCATTTCACATCAACAGCAACAATTTGCAGAAACGTCACTGATTTGATTTGGGAGACTGGGATTGAGCGCATTATTTCCAACCATACAGCAATGTACAAAGCTTATCTACAGATTAACAATGACAATTTTTTAAAGTAAAAGTTAAAATAGGTATTGCACAAAATGAAAGCGCACAAAGTATATTGCAGAATACCAAACAACAGCTTTTACATGTGCATGAAAAAAGCTTATTCTCACATTGCACTTACACAGACAACCAAAGAGACAGAAGACAAAGTTGGCAAATGGAGGACAACATAAATAAAAAGACATTATAAAAATAGCATAATTATTCAACTTAGTGATCATATTAAATAGAATTCAGCCAAAAGTCTATAACCATAACAATGGGAAATATCAGAAACACTGACAGAGACATTGCAGTGAAGAAAATAGTGGAGTGCAGATGGATCTGGGTTTTACTGTCCTAAAAATACATCTTAACAGGCATTTTTAGTAACTATAATAATTGGACTGTCTGGCCAAATGTAATTAATTGTCACGACTTTTCTAGCAGTCATTAATCCCCTCCCCCTAAGGCCAGTCTTCTCTGATTGGTCAGATGTAAATGTTTTTTGGTTTGTGATTGGTCATTTTAACGAGAAGGGAAGGTCTGAATTATTTACGTTTTATTTACTCTTTCCATAACACTGACTAGCCTTAGCTGTGGCAGTTTGGATAGAGATTAGAGAACATTAGCTGGTGGCTCAGTATTTAGTTAACAAGCAACTAGCGTCAGCTGCTATAAATGGTCAATGCAAAAGACAACCAACTTTTACCTTTAGCATAGATGAATTAGCTTAATCCACGAAAAATCACACATAAAGACTATTTCTTTAATACTTTAATCTGTGATGTTTTAGGGGCGGAGTCAGCAGAAAAAGACCAGCCCACACTTGCTAGTATCAGCCCTTAGAGACCATTATCAGAAATCTGTTCCTCCTTGGCTTTGGGACTTGTATAATTAGTATTTCATTCAAAAAACATAATGACACATTAGGAGAGCACAGTAGTGTTCATTTAAATGTTAAATATTCATGATGCATGGTTTTATAATGTCCCAGAGAAAGATCAGACCCGATTTAATATTTTTATAGAATTTATAAAATTTAGGAAAAGCACCAGAGGGATAACAAAATATTTTTATATCTGTATATGACTTTTTAAAAATAACTACAATCTAATTTTCTTTACATAAAGGCAGGTTTAGTCAAAGACAGGGCAAAAAGGTCCAGTGCACGTACAGTAACAGTCACACAGGTTTGGTTCTCAAAAGACAATGCTTAAAGTGCTGGATGAAGAAAATGGGGCAAGAGTGAAAAAACTGGATCCTCTTAAAGCAACATTAATGCACAACAGAAAACAGCACATGCGTAAACAGTAAAAGCACTAAGAGTAAGAATATATGTAGTTCATATTTCAGAAGGTGGGCTGTATGGAGGTCCAGAGGATACGTTATGGTTTAGTTGGAAATGACAAAGTGACCACAGTTTGGAGTGTAAGGGACTGCATTACAGTATAACCGTCTCACCAGGAAGAAGCATGACTGTTTCCACCAGTTTCACCAGACAGTGACCGTGCATTATTTATTTTAGCCAATCATAGCAATATGACATACTAACTACAGAGTAATATGATAATAAAACAACAAAAGAGCAAAAGGGCATATGTTAGATACCCTCTAGAGTCAAAGTGAATGAAAAATGAAATTCATTTTGTCTTAGTCCACTTTCTGGTTTAATGGTCTAATAGATTTGAGTCAGTTTGTCCTTGCTTCCACCTAGTATTTCACCAAAAGGAACAATGTTTTTTTTCCCCAGCCACAATAACTGCTTCTTTTGATTACATTGACTTTCTATTTTACATTACATTGTGAATGAGTCAAAAAAACTCATTCCATTTTTTTTAAAGATATTGTTTGGCCATTTTTTTAGGTTTTATTGATAGGGCAGAGTGGTAGGAAATGGGGAGAGAATGCGGAGACACCTTTATCAAACTGTTAGTCCGCATTAAAACCCATAACGCCGAGGCAGGCTGTAGTTGCCCTGTATATGTGCCACAGCTCTACCACTGAGCCATACAGCGTGCGAAACCTCATTCCATTTTGTCAACGCACCCATTCACTGTATTTAAGTAAGACCTTATACTTTCCTTATCCATGTACACAAAAAGTAAGGTTGATGCTGATTCTGACAAGACCTTTCTCCAAACTGTGGCCACGCCAACTGTAATCACAAAAACAGTCAGTCTGTCCCATACAACCATGCTTCACAAACATGAACTATGACCTCAAATGTGGTCAGAACATTATCCATAATTAACATACTTGGTCGATGACATATACTGTATAAATAGATAAAGAGGCAATGAGGAGGACACAAGACGAGAGTACAGATGTGACCTAAATACATTCTTGTTGCATTGACAATGCTGTTTGACTGAAGAGGCAGTTCAATCATCTGGAAAAATAGAATATCTCAACTACACTGAGGTCACATCTTTGGGAAAAAGGAGCTGCTATTTTAACGCCACACTTAACGATCCTCATTACAAAAGAATTCAAACATGGCACCGTCGTCATGGTCGACAGAATTTAGCTTAGGGTCAATTTTCTGTTTGACATAAATTTTG
Organism: Bostrychus sinensis; assembly: GCA_020698575.1. Lineage (NCBI taxonomy): Eukaryota > Metazoa > Chordata > Actinopteri > Gobiiformes > Eleotridae > Bostrychus > Bostrychus sinensis. Next base: position 29,555,927 of record CM036256.1, read on the forward strand.
CATAGATACGGTCACACTAAATGCAATCACATTCTGTACAGGTCAAATATAAAACAAAAGCTTGTAAACATACATCTCATTGCAGAGAAATCTTTTAGGTTTGACTATAGACTGTATAGAAACTTGGATAGAGGTCGAGCTGTGAGGTCATTTTCTCTCTAGTGCCCCTTTGAGTGAATGAGCTTAAAGTAAAACTTTTCACTGTGTAGATTTTAATTTTATGACAGTACGTTTACAGGACAGTAAATGATCTTGTTTTTTTACTGCTTCAGTTACACACTTCTTCGTATTTACATTTTAGTTGGAGCCCAACTGGAATAAGCAAACTGAACATCCTTAAAAGCAGCAACTTCTGAATTGTGACCCTCATATTTCTGGTATATGCATGGCTGTATTATAAAAACAGAATATAGGACAGCCCACTGGTTTGTAGAGAAAATGTTCATATGGGCCACAAATAAATTTTCCCACACACCTTAATGTAAGATAAGGTGCCTGGTGTATGGCACCTGGCTGATGTAGCACATACAATAGTGTAGCTATGCTTCCACTTTTTGTTCTTCCTAAGCTAATAATTCGATAAATGGTGCATGCACCCTAACCCCAAACAACTAACCTTAAATCTTGAAAATGTGGAAACATAGGGCCTCATTTAGAAAAATATCTTTGAAATGTGGGAACATAGAACTGTGGGAACATAAGGCCTAGTTAAAAAAAAAAACCTAAATAGAAACATGGTAACATAAGGCTAAAGGAACATAGGGCTGACCCTGTAAAGTATAGTATTGTTTATTGCGTATTTTCATATTTTCTGTCTAAAAAAAGCATGTATTTTTATGACATTAGGGTACTTAGCCACATTTGAGTACACTGCGCCATTACACAGGACAGATCAATTAGGACCAGGATCAACTGAATTAAATTAAATGTTTAAAATTCTTTGATGTAAAAAAAACAGCAATTTAATAATTATGCATTTAACAAAAAAATAAACAAACATTTCCTGTGCTAAAGACACTAAGTGCCTGACTACTCGTACATATTTTTTTCATAAGCGTTTGGGCCTTTTTTGCATCACAAAAAATATTTTTTTTAATAACGCTTTTCAACGCTGACAATTTCTAGTATGTTGATAGACAAAACTGCCATGTGGGCAGGAATATTTTGTCAAACACTGTTGTGTGTTTTTTTTTAAATTACATCAATATAAAAATATCAAAGTACGTATAACCAGGCTCTGAAATGTCATCGTATTACCTCTATTGCTGTGATAGCAAGAATGTGTAAATATGTGCAATGGCATAGACTTGATTTATGCAAATTAGCCATGTGCTTAGATTTAAGAGAGTGCTTTTTGTTGTCTATGGAGACAGAGAGGGCTAAAACTAACTACAATATGTGTAGAAACATCACACACTTTGGATCCCGGTCTACTAGTACTATTAATATTACTAATCAAACGGTTTATGCTACTGTGCTGCTATATAACGTTTTGGGTTAGTGAAAGACTTTACCTTACCACTCCCAACTTTATCCTTTTGAGGAGCTTGCATATAGTGTATTTTGCAACATTTGGAGTGGACATTAGCCTGTTCAATCTACTGTATATCAGTAACAAAACTTACACTGTCTGTGTAAACGTACTGCTGATCTTATAAAGTATTTCTACTGAGGACTGACAGAATACACCACTTCAGAATGCTCAAAAATTGGCTCAATCCACACAAAAATAAAGGGCACCATATATTTACAAAGCGCCTTTCTGTACTTTAAAAGGCGTTAAATAAATTACATTTCTTATATTTATATAGTGTTTGTTTTTTTAATCTTTGAGCTGCTCCCTTTCTTTCGGGGCTGCCACAGCGAACGAGTCGCACTGTGACTTGGCAGGTTTTTATGCCGGATGCCCTTTCAGTCACAACCAGCCACATGCCTGTGACTAGGGTGGGAAATGTGGGTATCTTGCAAAGGGCACAACTATTATCTAATGTAATTTATAGAGCTTTAGTGTTTTTTCAAGAGTTCAGTTGGACTGTGATTTTGGCCAAACCATCTTTAAACATTAAAAATACTTAACATATACTGTACAACTCTTATATATTTTCCATTTAAATATTCATTATTTTTGCAACCAAAAAGCTTTTAAGGCAAAACAAGTATGCACAGTGATTTGTGATTTCATGCATAACCGATAACTGCTATTTACTCACCTAAAACTTGGGCAAATTTTAAAAAAAGTTAAAAAGGTTCTGATTATGTATATATTGCCAAACTGCATTGGCATTCACACTAAATTAATTTCCAACCGAATGTGGCATTAGGAGAGCTATCTTGGCCACTTTTTGTTGTACAGTAACAGGTGGGTGTTTCCTCAAACAGTTTATTCAGTCAATATTCTCAAGCACTGTGTTCAGTGTTAAAATTAAATCATTATTACAGGTAAACAAATCTGTGTCATAATAAAGTTGCAGTAAAATAATACAGTCTCCGAGAATAGCTATGTGATGTTTATGCCAGCCCCAAAATACCAAAAAACTTGGGTTTGAAAATGACATTTTGTTATGTCTGTGAAAAGGTGAGGGTGGTCTTGAAGGGTCAGTCACAACATTAAATCACAAAGGACAATAACAAATAGTTAAAAATAAACATAACTGACAAAACAAAACAAAAATGTTAAAATGCAAAACCAAACCAAAAATAATAAAATTATCTTAATTTGCGTATTTCATCATTATTTTTTTCCCTTTTCATTTATGGATTTTTTTTATATATATATTTTTTTTTGCATCTGTCTCTGTCTTTCTCTGGTTGTTTTCCCATTTCTCACTTGTTGTTGTACTTACTCATTTATTGCTGTGACTTGCCCTTCAGGGCCACTGTCCATTACTTCTTGTTAATTTACAACTACCCATAGAGGACAGTCTGTGCATTTCCTATTTAAGCATATCACTGTACATCAAGGCTCAGAAGGCATTTCTGAAGTCATTTGGTATGACTAGAGACTGATATTGGTGCTAAATGCATTAAAAGAGACATTTGAGAGGTGGAAATGCAATGTTGCCACCAGATGCTGCTAATGGCACACAACAATTGTCATCATTACATTAGTGTATGAGACTATACCCTTATATTCCATGTATCAGCAGTTTGCAAAAAAATCACATAGCATTTCTTTTGAGAGACTGGTTGTAAATAAAAACACATTTTTGTACAGTAACCATTCTGAGGAGATTGGGCTGGCTGCATTTTCCTCTACTCTAGAAAAAGTAGCTAGGGCTGGTCAGGCCAAACCCAGGGCTGTAGTGTGATTACATACAGTAGGCTGCTGGGTCACAGCCGGTCTAGCCTGAAGGCGTCCTCTGTGGCCGGGTCGGTCAGAACCATGTCGGGGTCATTGAGCATGTGCAGTCCATCCAGGGTCAGGGGGTCAATCTTCAGGTCGTCTAGAGGGAACTGAGAGTCCAGGTCAAAGTCTGCAGACAGGGAGCCCAGGTCTTTGTTCAGGCTGGGAGGAGACTCTCCACTCACTGAAGAAGGGAACAGAAAAAAGCTGTTAAAAATAAGCTTTTATGCTCATGTTTAGTGATAAATGGTAAGTTTAGTGTTCAAACGTGGGCAAAAATGAGGTGTTAAAAGTTTGATAGAGATTAACAGTAACTAAAACATCATTTGTTGCCATAGAGAAGTATATTATGGGTTGTTTTACTGCCCTATGGTAGTGTGCAAGAAAGTAATTTGTGCTAAGTAAACATATTGAGAAGTACAAAATATAATTTGAGGAGAAGATAAAAAAATAGAGGATTCAAAATGTACATTAGGAGTCAGACAAACAGGTAGGTCTGTGGAAATATTTTTAAGTTCATGTTGGGTTAAATGAGTTTGATAGTTTTATTTCCGAGACAATATGCACTCTATTACTATCTATAACAATCTTCCTAAAGGTTTTTTTTAACAAGTACCATCTGCATTAGATCAACTCTACTCAGCAGAAACACCTAATAATAAAAAAGCAATAAAGAAGGGCAACATGTCAAATACTTAACATGGTTCTCAGTTCAGTTTCTTGGTTTTGATTTTTTTTGACACAACAAAAATAACCACAGCAGACCTTCCATCAAAATGTACATTAAATCAACAGAATTTATTTCTACCTTAAGCCTCTTGCTTTGCATTGGCAATGGTTAGACTAGTAACATTATTAGCATATAATGCAAGAACTAACAACTTTCTAATTATAAAATACTGTTTTTATAGTAAAAAAAAAAATCTAAAAGGCTCTTCAGTATCACCAGTAGTCCCTGTACCACAGTTTGAGAACCACTAAACAGATTATAATTATCCACTACAATCCCATTCATAAAACACTAGACACCCAGACAGACTCCAAAACCTCTATAAGTGACCTTTAAGTGAGACAGGAACCAGGCCAACAGAAAAAGGGAGCTGCTGAAAGTGTCTGGATTATAATTTAAACTTGACATCTTGACATCTTAATCACACATTTAAAAAAAAAAAGGCATGTAGCAACTGACAGTCTATTATAAAAGTGACACAACTGGTTTGTCCTCAGATCACTTGTCGGTATTGTCTTTTAATTAGCATGTGTCCTTCACCACTATTACATAAGCCTTTTAACATTCCTGCAAAATTAGCTTTAGATGTTAGTAAAGAGCAAACATTTGTTTGTCCTTCAGGTTAGCTAAACAAGAGTTCTACTACAGGCTTCAGTCAACTCTTTATAAAAACCGGTAGTAGTGCATCAAAGTCAGTGGGACAGGAAAATCGTCACTTCCCAGGACAATGAGCGTCTCTGGGAGTTAATGGAGCACTTGGCAGGCCATGACGCTGGCTGATGGATCATTCCATATCATGTATTACAGTTGTAGAGAAACCTGCTAGTAAGTCCTAGCCAGCTCAGCAAGGTTACAAATGTTATGAGCTTCCCTAGTTTGAAAGACCAGCACCTGCCACATGTATTAAGATTAAGGCAACAATTTGAAAAGCAAGCATGTAACAATGCACTCAAGTCACCATTTTATGCTTATTTTTATTTTTTTATTTCATATTATCATTTGAGTCCCTTATCAAACTGACACTGTCTTAGTTATCTTACAATCAGGAATGAATTAATAAATATATAATAATCTATTGGGTATCAAAACAAATCTCACATCAAAATGACAAAAAAGTAAACTAAAGCTTGGAATTCACAGAGTTTTCTTAAGGAATATCAAGTTATGATGTTTTGCACCAAAAGTGAGCCAGATTACGGTACCAAGATACTGTGTGGCAGCCTAGACACTGTTTTAAAATTGCATCACAATTGATTTTTATTGCTGCAAATTAAATTCTTAACTCTTTTGAATAGATTTATAACCAATTCATAATGCATCGTTACAGCCCTAGCACTAGTATGTTCCATACTGCTCGGCACCACAGCTAATCATCGTATTCACTTTTCTAATTTGACATACATTTTTAAAATCAATATAATTTATCTGAACTTAAGACCAGCACAAGGAGTCCACTGTCTTGTCTTTTATTGTATGCTTGAACTTACAACCAGCTTTCCTGACTTTACCTGGATTTCTCCAGTTGAGTCAGTATACAACATTAATAATTTATTTACACTTGTCTTGCTTTTGCAGATAAAATATCTAAATATTCAAATATTCTTGGAGAAGGCACAATGGACAGTTGTGTGAAGTGATGATGCCTGTTTCCACTGCTGTGTGCTGAAAGCCTGACCTGTGCCGTACCTGTGAGGATGATGTTGGGTATGTTGCCGTGGTTACTGAAGCCCAGCTGCTGTGGGTCCTGGAGGTGTGACCCGGTCAGCCCCATCATGAGGGCCTGGGAGTAGTTGAGCGTGGACGTCTGGTTGTATGGCAGGCTTTCGGAGCTGATGGGCGTCTCAAACATGTTAAACTGCTCCAGCTGACAGGAACACAGAACATATCACAGCAAGTTTTTTCTCATGAAGGCTGGCTGTGTTCAAAACCTCCTACTTCAAACTGGCACTGCTGCAGGGATGATGAAGTGAGTAGCACCCACGCTGTGACAAAACTCAACTTTACTCAAGTATAGAAAAGACACTGCACTGGAAACATCATAAATATTTACAACAAAGCTACAGTATCTTATTTCAATGCAGTCATTCAGAAACATAAAAAGTACTGTATGTATTGATATGATACATGATAGATAACTGGTTCACTCAAAGTCGGTTTTTCACCTTTTTCAATGGAATAAAATGACTGCTTCATATTGATGATGCATATGAACCAATTTTTAAGCATTGTTTTTTTTTTATTTCATGTTTGGCATACAGTGTATAGACAGTATACCATATATAGGAGCATTTCTTGACATGTCAGGGCAGTATTCTTTCATAAATGATCAAACACAATGGTGTGGTGTTATTGTTGCATTATAGTGCAGTGGGGGAAAGTAGTGATTGTTTGGGGCATCGGAAAAAAGCTTGTCTAGAGAAGAAAAGGTGAGCGCTCCCATGAGTCTCGTGTTATGTCAACAGGAAAGCATCCTGAGACTAGGTGCGTGCCATACTGAAAAAAAAAAACAACTATATTTTGGGAGATTTGCCAAGAACAGTCATCAGATGATATTTTGCAGAATGCTAAAAATATGTTTGTAAATGCCTTTTTGTAGATGATACAACATCAATAGGATATTGATATTATGTCTTCAAGTAAGAACACAAATCATTGCTGTAAGATGAACTATGCAGTGTAAGCAACATGCAAAAATATACATCTATAAACAGCACACGGGGACCTTTATAATTTAACTAAAAAGACAGAAAGAAGAAGTTGTGACTTACTATACGTTTTACTGTCATATTAAATATGAATAACAAAATTTAAAAAATAATATTAATAACAAATTGTAAGTTATTCGATGTGTAGTTAATTTGACAAAGCACAATAGAGACAATTAATGATTGATGACAATGGCATGTACTAGATATGATATTCCGAGTAATAGGCTACAGTATGTGCTGAAAGCTACAATATAGGCTGTTATACCAACACAGCCTGCTGTAATAATACTGGTCAACTCCACACAGTGATCTGAGTCTGTATGGGTTTGTTTGGATGCACAGCTGGTTGAGGAATCAGCTGATCTTGACACATGTGAGTGAAAAGACACACCCTGCAGCCTGTGACCTGTTTGAGATTTTGGATGTGGCGTAAGTGAATACAAGCGTGCATGTAGCTCTGACAGCGCTGTAAAGTTTGTCTTTTACAACACACTATATCGCACACCCCTACTTAGAACATAGCAATGAATAAAGAACAGTACCAAAACATCCTCACAGTGCAAAACTGCAAATATGGACTTTATGCATAAGTGTAATGTAATTGTCAAAAAAAGCCTTTGAGACTTATAAAATGCTAATTATACTTCCATAAACCATAGTAACATGACAAAAAGTTTTAAAACCACAGAAGCAGCAATATCGCACACCTTGTGAAAATATATACTTGTGTTATTCTCAAAACTGTACTGTATCTCACATTTTATTTGTAGCCTTCAGATGGAATTATTTAAACTACTATCTTGGCTAAAGTTTAAACTTCACAGCACTCATTACACTACAGCCTTAGAGGATCGCAACATAAACCCCAAATCTCCAGTGATTTTACAGAAGTGAACTATGTGTTGTGTTGCTGCATTGTTTACGTAAAGCCAGTTTCAGGCTAAATGTGAATCACAGTTTACAGGCAAAACATGGGGCCCACTTTGTATTCACATTAGGACTAGTCAAGGACATTCTAGGACAGGACATGGTCTACAGCTGTCCATCCTGCTTGTGTGAGATGAGGGGCATTACCTGTTGTGAGAGTGCGCTGGCCTGAATGGACGGAAGCTGCTGGTCGTAGAAGTCTGAAAACACACTGCCCAGTATTGAGTTATGCTGCAAGACAACAACACGGAGAAGACACAATGGGTTTAGTTCAGGTTAACTTGACAAAAATACCATTCACTCCACAAAATCCATTCAAAATCCATCATATGATCATCAAAATAGGGTTGCAATCTGTGTCTCTTGCTGGCACGAATCATAATACATTGGTTTATTTTTGTTTTTTTCAGCTTTATTTTTGTCCATACTTTTCTGGGCAGATAAAGTGCAGAGTGAAAATCTTTTCTGATGCAACCTTATTTTGAAATCCCAGTGCAACATTAAAAATGAATAAATCCCTCAAGAAACTGACAGCTCTGCACATGAGGATTTCTACAAACACAGAGAAACAGTACAAAAGGCTATTGGGTCCAACCAAACAACTTATCATTCACTGGACAAAAAAAGATATAGTATACAATATGAAACTTTCACAATGGCAGACATGTAACATATTTTTATGTGTGTTTTAATATTAGATGCAAAAACATTTGAACGTTGGAGGTCAATGGGACTATACTGTTGTTAAAATGTCAACAAGACAAAGAAAAAGGTTCAACAGAGAACTGAACAACAACGGCGGACTTCAGCAGAACCAACAGGTGATGAAGGAAAGCTCTAAATGCCTGGCCAGGCTAACTTTTACAGGTTTGAACACAAGTGCAGAAAGCAACAATATTTTATTTATGTTTTACGGCTTACACATATGAGCCTGGCCAGTCTGCCATATTCTTTTTGTATTCTATTTAAAGAATTTATCTGGTACTGCTTGGTTTGAGTTTGATTTCCAGGGGGCCGAACTAACAGAAGCAGAGTAACTAATGAAACAAACAAAGGACTTGACACAAGCCAAGCGCTGACTCGTATCGAAAATGTGGCGGCGTAGTAGAGGCTCACAGAAATGACTTTTGCCATAAAAACAGAATACACTGTATTATGAGCATCTCTGCACTTATTTCTGATGCAGCAGCAAAATCCAGTTGTTGAAGGACACTTTATTTAAATGTGGTCATTATGTTGGACATCTGTAGCTGGACTCTACTGTTTTTAAAATCACAACAGGATAAAGAAATAAATCCCACAGAGGACTGAACAACAATGCTGACTTTAGCAGAATCAACAGTTTACAAAGGAAAGCACTCAACAGAGGTCAGAGAAGTTGTTAAAATTTGCTCCGGCTAGGTTATTTTAGATAAGAGATATTTTCTGCTTTTGTATGACACACTGCAGATAGACAGCTGTGATAGGTTGGTTCTAACTCAAACTCTGGAAGAGACTCTCTATTGGAGAGGAACTAGACCCATGCTCTCTGCTATGATTTCTATTGAACACACATACAACCTAAAAAAAAATGGACACATGATGTTATATGCTGTCAAGTCAGTTCCTTTTAAGGTCATAAAAGGGCACTGCACTGGTGACCTTCCTTCTGAAAGTGTTCTTCCTCCATGAGCCTCCTCTGGCCTTGATGTTTTAATTAATACGAACTAAATCAAATCAAACTAAATCACTGAAAATATAATCCCAGTTTTATCCCAATTCTCTCCTCACAAAGTCACTGAGCCGGAGCTAATTCTCTTGAAGTTTCTCTTGTGGATGTTGTCATTGAAACAGAAACAGAAGTATGGGCTGATTGGATTGTGGCCTTTGTAACGTATAAGTAATTGGATCAAATTCTCGGTCCATGCTGCAGCCAGATGAAAAGTGAATTATGAAAGTGAGCGCAGATGTCCCCACAGGGCGCAGCAGCACAATGCGACGCAGCCTGTCTGTGTGGTTCAGCCTTTGTGTAACCTCAAACAGATACACGCCTTTCTGAGTGCACAAAGAGAAACTTTGTGACTTCTGAATGGAGGCTGAAGTGGGATACCCTTCTACCCTATCTACATATTGTAGATTGTATAGTGCCTAGAGTGGTTAGGAGAAGCAGACAGGAGTACAGTTAGGCTATGACCAGGTGTGGGGTGAGGTTGCATACAAACAACCAGGCGCTTCTCAAGATTTCAGGATCAGGTACGATTGACGGTGCATGTGTGTAAAGGGCTAGTATGTCATGTGATATACATTACATTATAAGCCCCTCCCACTCATTATTTTGTAGAATATTATGTAAAAAATGTCAAACTCTGCGATGGCTAAAGCTTGAGCAACCTGGGCATGAATCCAGCTTCGATGTGCTCACTTTCATTCCCCTTTCTCTCACCCTGTTTCCTGTCTGTTTTCACTATCTCTGTCAACTAAAGGCTAAAGCACCAAAAATAAAGAGGGCCACTTTCCCTTGCAACTGAAGAAACCCAATTTGATATAAAAAATACAAAAAAAATTTGCTGACAAGACAAACAGGTTCAAGCCAAGGTTCCAAAAAAGTGTGAAATATATTCAATGTTAATAGTTTTGCTGATTTCTCAAAACTTTGAAATGTGCAAACATAATTAAAACAAAAACCAGCACATACAGCATGACTTTGAGCTGTATAAACAATGCTTGTGGCAATCCGATCCTAATTCCTAAATTAACTTAATCTAGTAACCCACCATACTCTATATATCCAAGCTTCTGAGCAGTGCTCACGAGCAGGATTCAGTCTGGACAAACAGAACATAAACAAACAATAGCTCTCTAACATTGCCCTTGGAATAACAGGAAAACACACACAACTTTGTCAGGACATCTGATGGACACACAAGTCAGAGTACTGTAGCTGGAAGCACAAAGCACAAAGCAGCAGAGAGGAGAGGGTCAGGGACAAGGCTACATCACATCACGCCAGTAACACCAGAGTGTATGGACTGAGCTCAGATCTGGGCAAAGAGCACCTGCTCGTTTCAAATGCTGGGAGAATTTACACAATTGAATTGTGTGTAGATACTGGCAAATCACATTTTTATATGATAAAGTTTCATGTATATTAGCTGACCATGTAAAAAACTTGATACACTAGTATCTCATAATATCATAAAACTTTATCATGCCATAACATTATATTATCCTGTAAAACATGATTTTTAATTAATTTTATTGTTCAAACAAGAAACATATCACGGTGAAATGTGATACAGATTCATTTATTTTTACTTACCTGGCAGCATTTTGCCTCTGGGTTATGCAGTGTGACCTTGTCTGTACATACTATAGGACCAGGAGGAAGAATTTTGCCCAGATCTGCTAACAACATCACAAAAGCAGCTAGGGGGAAGCCACAAAGTTCAACTCAACAGGATTCACAAAGCCAGTTTAATCTGATTTAGACAGGTCTAAACAATTGTCTGTCTGAACCAGTTTAAACTGGTGTGTGCTTGAACGGGTTGTCTGGTCCCAGGCCTTACTTGGGGCGAGCCTCCTGGGGAAAAGCCTTGGTTGGAGACGGGGGACGTGGGCGACTGATTGGCCGAGGATCCCATTCTGCTGCGATACTGGGTCGAGGCCTGACACTGACACAAGACACAGCTTTTCAATACCTTCCCCTCTAATGTCAACACATACACTCCACTTGGGTTCCTTACATCCTCCTCTTCTTTCCTCATCTCCTTTATCTTTTATTTCCATCAATACTCCTCAGACTTTTTGGTTACTATTCTTTCTTGCCTCTTGCACCTTCATCCTTACATCCTACCACATTGCCTTTTTTCCTTCCCTTCCTCTCTACCTTACTACCACCCATCCTTACTTGTCTCACTTTCTATCTTCTTTTCATCCTTCCATGTTTCCTTTCCTTTTGTACATTGCACACTTCCTTCCTTTATTGTTGACTTATTCCCTGGCATCCATTCATTTAAGTTGCCTTTTTTCTTGCCTCCCTCTTTCTCTCCTCCCCCTTCCTTCTACTTTATTCCTTCCTTCCTTTCTTCATCCAAATAAAACATAAATGTGTGTTATTTACAAATACATATAATACATTAAACTGCTGCTGAAATAGAATCGGTGTTCTCTAAAGTGCGTGTGTCTTGGCTTGGTTAGTTCTGATGCCATGCTGTGTATAGTGTATTTGAATATTCAAAAGAGAACCAGTATCCATATCTGTGGCTGAGATACATTTAAAACACTCGTCTGAACTTGTTGTATGGATGTATAATTAATGCTGCGAGAGGCTTGTTATGAGAGGCAAACCACTGGAGTGCAGAGACTGAATACTGCAGAACCTTGGATCAAAAAAATCTCAGAAACTTGATGTGAAAAATCTTGCAGTGCGCATACAGAAATACACAAAGAGATTCAAGTAAAATTCTTCTCTAAAACAAAATAAAAGGTAATAGAGCTACACATTTTCTTTGTTTACAGTAGTGCATTATGGGTCAGGCCAGTATGGCAGGCTTGTGTTTCTGTACAGGACAGCGCCATGAGCTACGTTAACAGTCAGTGATTTAAATGCAGAACTATGCTCATAGCTTGATAAAGCTGTCACTGATTGTTTTACTTATTAATAGCAGGGCTTAAGGTAGTGCAGGCAGATAAATTTTAATTATTGCCTTAGAACAATTATAACCAGATTTTTTTTAATAGCATGTGAACTAGACTTGGATGTGCGATCACTTTAAGCACACTATAGCGCCTGGATAATGCAGTTTACTGTCAAACTATTGCTGCTTATGTATGAATGACTGAATTAAGCTGGGAGAGGTGTTCAGCAGCACTTAGTAAGCATTAACATTTATAAATGGTTTTGGTCTCTCTCATGAATGTAAACTCAGACAAAGGTGAAACATACGGCTGTGAGAGCTTATTCCTGCTATGAGAACAGCAGGACTGTTCTCTACATGTGAACATACTAAGTGGCTAAACCCAATACACTGTAATACTCTGGTGAAGAATGTTGTATTTTTATGATTTGCAAGAATGCATATGATCTTTGAAGCTGGGTTGGAAATATAAGCCTCTTCAGTTGTAATGTAAAGATATTCCCAGAGAAACACCAGAAAGGCTAGAGCTAAGATCTGAAGGACATGCAGAGCCTGGGAAAACATCTTTTAGACTCTTTGATGTGCTGCATGCTTTTATGCTTTTATTTTTTATTTAAATGATGTTGCCGGGCAAACAACCTCCAAACCAGTGGTGTAAAACAGACCTACTTCTGCTTAGACCTGTAACCTTGACATATTTAGAAGTGAATTAGCAGGGATTTTCAAATGAAATAAGCCTCATAAGCAAACAGCCAGTAGAATGTGTTAAGACTGTGTTAAGAGCTTACCGCGTTCATATCGATAGTCATGTTGCTTTGAGATGAGCTCTGGTTATCTGTCGTTGCGTTCATGGATGGCATCTGAACCAGGCCTGTCTGCTACACAATGCAGAAATAGAAAGTCATTAACAGGACATTAGCTCTTTGCATAGATAAGGTCCAGTGACATAAACATTTCTTCTCATTTTGTATCTGAGAGAAAGTAGGTAGCACTAGAAAACAGATTTATGCATTGTTGTATGAACCAAACTCTGAATCCTTAGTTTATATGTATGAGTTCATATTTCAAATTCCTAAAAAAATAAAAAAAAAAGCAAATATCATACTGTATATGTAAATACTAAGGCTAGGGAAAAAAGTGTTTTGTGATATATTGTGATATTTTGTAAAGAGATACTTTCTATACTTTTTTGACCTCAGACATCATAATGATGCTACACTGCTGTGCTGCCTTCAGTCATATGTGGGTCATAAGTAGTCAAGAATTCTTCCAGAACTGTAGAAGGCAGCACTGAACTTCTAAGCACTTGGTCTGCCAAATACTAAGGTAAGGTAGACTTTATTGTCCCCGTAGGGAAATTAGTTCTTTGCATTTGACTCATTCTTCAGTGCCATTGAGGCAACCTGGAAAGAGCAGTGCGCACCCAGGGACCATCTCCAGATCTGAGCCAGGATCCTGGTCAGGAGTACATAGCTAGATTTTTATTGAGCATGTTTAAGGTTACTATTATTGTCCCACACATTAATTTCCAAATGCTTAATAAATAAATGTCAGACTAACTTTTGGTATGGAGGACCGTGAGCGCCACGCGAAAAGGAATAATGCTTTTATTAAAAAAGTTTTTAAAAGAGCCTTTAATAAATGGATTACTAAATGCTTTTATTAAAAGCGTTTTTAAAAGTTTATTTAATAAAAGATTACTAAATACTTTTATTAAAAGAGTTTTTAAAAGAGCATTTAATAAATGGATTACTAAATGGTTTTATTAAGAGTAATCCGTTTATTAAAGGCTCTTTTAAATACCCTTTTAATAAAAGCATTAAATAATCCATGTATTAAATCCTCATTTAATAAAACCATTTAGTAATCCATTTATTTATTAATTAACTCTTTTAATAAAAGTATTTAGTAATCTCTTTATTAAACAAACTTTTAAAAACTCTTTTAATAAAAGCATTTAGTAATCCATTTATTAAAGGCTCTTTTAAAAACTTTTTTAATAAAAGCATTATTCCTTATTCGCGTGGTGCTCACGGTCCTCCATATTTTGGAACATGTCTTGGTTCCTTGTATAATAATTAAGTCTATAAGTGAATTTGATTTTAAATAAAATTTAAAATATCACAGTAATTCATAAAATCAAATCACAATACTTAATGTATCACAATATATCAAAATCGCAATACGAAATGTATCGTCACTAAATAATCACAACAGTATTAATGCATCGTGACAAAAGCGTATAATCCCAGACCTAGTAAGTACTAAGGATGGGATGATTCACAAAAATCATGGTTCAGTTCGATTCATGGTTTTGCCCTCACAATTTTCAGTTTATGTAAAATGTGATAGAAATGAACAAGGCCAAAGTACTTTTTTTATGAATAAAGAGGAAACATTCACAGCTCACTGTGCACATCTAAAGAACACCTGTGTCTAGCGTGACCACCTGTCCCACTTTTGGTTGTGCTGCACAGCCATTTAGGCATCTGTCCCTCAGTCCCACTTATTCATTCATTGGTGCTCAGTGGATTTTATAAAAGGTGAGGAGATTCAAGTTAAGAATAACAAGGTAAGGTCAGTATTCCTTGTGTAAAATGTAGAATAAATATTTGTGGGCGTCCTATATCTTGATATAGGTTGAATATATGGTTGGTGTGTAGCTGCCCCTGAGTTTCAGGACAGGCCTCTCCGCAGAGCTCTGAGCTGGTGTTGGCACTGGATTGTTTTGAGAAAATGCAGACTGAGCGCTTTGATTTTTTTGTGTTCCATCTTTTTTATTCCATTGAATAAAGTCTCAGTAAAGACATTACTTTGCAAAATATGTGTTTTTTGGATAAAAACAGCAAATCGAATGTTTTATAGGCCCTAAACTGAAGCAACTTCTATTTTATTAAGTAGGTAAATTAGATTCTCACCTGGAATGAGCCACAGGTGATCTTTACAGACATGTACATGCAAATACAGCCACATACGCATCATGTGACTCACACAAGTCTCTCTCTGAGTCATTAGAAGAAATATCTACCCTCAGACCAGTCTGCTGTATTGTACGCTGTCTTTATACTTTTAATTTATTTATTTGCTTTAAGTTGCATCTCCTCTCAACCTCAACCTCTCTGGCTGCGCTGCTCTGCTCGGTCCCAGGCCCCTCCCATCCCCGCTGCCTTTCTCTCAGAGTCAGCTCTGTTCCCCTGCTCTTCTCTCATGTGTCTGGCCATTAAAACTAAGTTATAGAAAGTAAATCTCTCTCTCTTCTGGATGTGTTTTATGTAAAAGATTAAAGGTCCTATCTGAAAAACATTGCGTGTTCCCAATGATTGTGTCTTATGACGCGCATATTTAATTAGATGTAACCTCTTCGTATCAGTTTTTGGACATTTAATGTTGAATAACTTTGAGATTCTTGTGCCTATAAACATAAATCTAGAACTACCATGAAGCTTAAAGTCTATTCTGTCAGGATAAGTTAGTTGCATGTCTTTAAATTGAACTATTTTTAATCCATCTGTGCAAATACGAGACCTTAACCTTTTCTCTTCCGTGGCAAATAAAAAACACAGCGCTTGATGAGTGACGCGTGAGGATTGTACAGTTTATACATGAGTTGAACAGTGAGACCAGAACCAAAGGTTCAAATTTTTTTAAGGAACCAATCCATCCCTAGTAAACACTAGTCATGAAATGTGAGTATTGCAATAACAATATGTAAATTAGTTTTGTGGACAGAATTTCTTGGCACAGCTGGGGTCCGGAGGGAGTCAGGTTTTTAGGCTGCAGGATCTTAACTCTGCTTGCTGTTGTCCTGTTGGCATTGCAGCACTCTGCAATGGGGCAGTTTGCAGCCAATCTTTAAGTGACTGGGTTAAGAATTAAGTCTAAGGTTTTGGTTCTAAACTAGGAGGAGCTCAGACTAGTGCTGCCGCTCCTCTACATGGAGAGAGGGTCGACCCAGGCCACACTGAAGGGGAGGGACTCTCAGCTGACCCGGGAACGCTTTGGGATTTCCTAAAGAAGGAGTTGGAGGTAGTGCTTGGGGAGTGACAAGTTTGGGCATCTCAACTTATAACTGCTACTACAAACTGGCTCTGGATAAGTGATGCAAGATGGATGAATGGAAACATTTATAAAATGTCAATGTTCAGGGTACAAAAAGATTTGTGTGAATAGAAGTTTGTGTGAATAGTTGGTGCTCATGAATGTGATGTGATGAAAATATTTAAAAGTCAAACAGCTCTAAACTATCTTCTACTAGAGATACTACAAAGATAAATTTGTGATATATTTTATTGGGCAGCCCTTAGCAAAACTTAAATTTTAACTCTTGCAAATACAGTAAATTTGTGTGAAATAGTTGGTTCCATAACAAAACAATCTAAAGTGAATTAGAATTTTTAAAAATGCCACTGACTTGTTGGTTGTGGTGTGTCTGTGCTGGCTGCTGGTTGAAGAAGGCGTATTGAGAAAGCTGCTGCTCCAGGTTTATGGCGTTGATCGCAGCCTAAGAGAACAGCAAGACAGTCAATAAACAACTATTCATTACAAGACTGTGTTGTTTGGCTTGGCAATGTTACAGTGATCAATATTAAAGGGGTGCACTCAAAATAGGCAGCACAATTTACCAAAAAGGTATGAGCAATTCTTCTTTAGGGCCTTGAAATGTTAGGATGAAATTTGCAAGCATTCCCACGCAATAATTCTGCTTCAAATTTTAACACACTATTTTCCTTATTAATAGCCATATCATATCATTTATACCCACAATCCAAGCAATAAACCCAAACAAGCTGGTTAAGTCGTACAATTAATGTCTTCTGTTTTTATCTCATTTTCACAGTTTGGTGTTTGCACAAGTGGGAAGTGGCTGTAATTAACTTGCAAATGGATATTAGTGGAACTGCTCTATTATGTAAACTGCCTAAAAGTGCAATTTGCAAAAGGAAAACAGTTTAATGGCCTAATATTTAATGTAAATAATTTTGGCTCCCTGTTAGTGAAGTGATTAGTGCACCCTCCCCCTTCTCATGTGTCGGGAGGGCATCTGGTGTAAAATTACAAAATTATCCATGAGCAGCCAAAGAGAGGTTTCTTCTAGTCAGTCAATGATCCTAATTCTGTTTCTGTCAGCCACTGTGCGTATACAGTGGGGCTTGAAGACACAGATGAATCACAGAAACTGTATTTACAACTTCTTTACAAGTAGTGTGGGTCAACATCACTCTTAGCCCCACCCTTCGACCTGCCAATCATAATGTGTTTGTGTCTGTCAGTGTGACTCATTAATATTCATGAGTGTTAGTGTCTAACTCACTGAGGAGCTAATGTCAAGGGGTGAAAGCTCCCACTCTGCAGGCTGAGACAGGTAAACAACACAATACACTGAATTATTCATGATTTTTTCTGAATTATTCGTCACTCACTAAAGTTCGTAGTTAGGCAACTGCAAAGGGAAAAAGTGCTGTAGTCATGTTTTTACTTTTAACAGAGCATGTCAGGTTGTTGTTATTTTTCTTCTTTTGCATTATTTCCTTTTAAACACAAATTCAAAATAAATAATAATAAATACATAAATAATAATCATTTGCCTGCCTTAAAAAAATAAATAAAATAAAAATATAACTACAACATAATCTATTACATTTACTTGTTTTACTATATATTTTATGTTCAAAATAAACTTAAAAATTAAATAATAAATAATCTAAAACTCAATAAATTTACAACAAAGAATTTGAAACAAACCTAGGAATTATGTAACCAAATATAATATTTAGATAATATTCTTTAGAAGCTTCACCTCCTTTTCATCAGTTAGTGACACTTGAGCTTGTCATTCCAAGTGTCTAATATATTAAAATGTAAATATTGCAAATATTTTTTTATCATGTTGGAAATACTTTTTTTAAATTTCAAGTACCCTCTACACAGTGCTCACGTACCCCTAGGGGTCTCTGTACCCCTGGTTGGGAAACATTGCCCTGCATCACTGGTATACTGCTTCTGTGAGTTTGGTCATTTCTTCAGAAATCTACTAGTGGTTTATGCTATATTATTAAGTACATACAAGTAGGGATTATGGCAAAAAAAATTCCTATGCCAAAATATTGGCATAGGAATTATTTACAAAGTAAATAATACATCATAAATTATTCTCAAATCATTTTTCAAGCCCAATATAATTTTGGGTGCCAGCCGCACAGGTGAGAGCTCGCTGTGTGAAAAAAGCAGTCATGACCGGAGATTGCCGGCAGCTGTACCTGGGACAGCGTTATAGGAGGAGAGGTGGGGGACAGCTGCTGGTGCTGGGACTCTCCTGCGTTCAGCATCAGAGGAACCATGTCCGCCCGGCTCTGCGTTTCCATGGTGACCGAAGGCTGAGAGGCGTTCACTCCTACCCAAAACAACACACAAGGCGTTAGGGAGGACTTTTAAAAGCACACATTGTCTCGAATCAATGGCCCACTGCACTTTTACAGCTCAAATGGATCACAGCAACAGTCTTGTAAAATAACATGGCTATGAAATATAATACATTTGTTTAAAAAAAAAAAAAGAGCTTTTATCTGAACAAGAAAAAGCGGTGTTGTTACCTTGTGCGCTGAGTGAATGTAAGCTGCCGAACGAGGCGGCCGCTGTGTCCTCGGAGTCCAGCGGAGTGGGCAGTGGAGGAGGAAATTGGAGGTTGGTGAGGTCAGGCAGAGAACCGCCGGTGTTGTGGGCTGCTGGTTTGAGCGAATGGGCTAACTGCTGATCCGGAGATGGGAATATGCTATGGGAAGACAACAGGAACCAGCGAGGACAAAGATTAGGTCATCGCACAGGTTATGAAAGGGAAGCAGCAGGTGTTGTTGTTGGACTTCTGAATGTAAAACTAACTAAGGCAAGTGCAGGCTGTAGGCGATTGTGATGACTAAACTTGTTTAATTGAATTTTGAAGTGTTTTTTTTTATTGTTGTTCAGTAAAATCACAGCAGTAGTCATTGATTCATCTTCAAGAGCAAAAAACCTTAAGGTGAAAATGTGTCCTGTCATTTGAGCTGGCATTAGGTAAAAAAAAAAATACAAATTAGTGGTAAATAGCGACTGTGTATGAAGAACCAATGCCAAGCCCGGATAAATGATCCCCGATGACCCCTGAAAAAAAAAGAGCAGATGAATGGGACTTTTTTGTTATAGTGAGGCCAAATATGCCCTTATCATTATATATTTCCATGTGGCCTTCAATAAAAAAAAAATTGGACCACTCTGGTCTACATTATGACAGTTTAGAAAAGCAGCCAGTAGCAACCCCACAGAAACAAAACCGTCTGCTGTTGTAAATTGCATTAGTAATAAATGCATGGAAGTGGAACTGGAAGTGATGCTTACACATTACAGTTACAGAAAAATAGCGCAAGGTTTTTTGGTTGTATGAATTAGAAGCTGAGTTTACAACCTTTACTCTGTTGACTGATAAAGGTAACATGTTCTGCATGACAATTTTAATTCAAAAGAGATGTCTAGCAGAAGAGCGGAGGGTGGCATGGCTGTAAGCTGTTAAAGTGTTTACATTATTATTCTTGAGCATTCAAAAGCAATCAAAATGCTTACTGTATTCCGGGAACTTTTGACCTTGAAACATTCTGCAGGAAAGAGAAATTCACAGCTTGCATTACGCTAGACATAATAAGCAGGAAAATGTTATGTGGACAATAAAGTCACCTTTTTACAATCCCAGTTCTGTCCGTCTTCTTCAGATTCTTGTTTAAATCCCTCTGGGCCTGGTACATTCAGTAGGAGAACTGGAAAAGAGTGTCAACAATATATTGTTAATGTGTATTTATTTGCAATGTATTTTCAAAAGGCAGACATGCACCAGAACAAGGTAGAGAGGCTAAAGGACACTGAATGCTTTTTTTTTTTAATCAGACTCCCTGAGTTTTTGGATGTTTAAATGGAATAATGGGAATAATATGTTAGAAGTCCAACATATCAGTGACATATATTACATTCTCAAGTGCCCTTAAGCTTTCTGATTTCCATTGAATGCTCTTGAATGCAGTTTTCTACCATTTCGTTTACTCCTCAACCTTCAAAGCCATAACTTAAGAGCCTTTAATCAAGCAAAAAAGTGCACTTAACAGAATCGACAAGGCAAAGTAACACCCGCCCACTACATAAACTAGCTGATGGCATGCAGGCCCCATCATGTTCAAGTGGAGGCTAATTGGCGAGCTATTGAGAATGGCTTGTATGTACTCATTGATGGTTTCAGGTTATAAATGTGGTTGTTTGATTTATGGACAGTGATGATAACATCCAAGTTATCTATGTTAAAATGTGTTATAGAAAGTTGTGAGACCAGTTTGGAAAAGCAACAAGGTGTATCAATTCAGAAGCTTAATCGTGTTAATGCTTGTTATTACCACATATCTATGCAACTTAGGCTACGTGCACAAAAATAGTTTTATTTTCAATCACTAACCTTTGTAATGTTTTTAAGTAGCTAACCGTAAAACAGAGAGTGAAGGAGCTAAATATGTCCTAGATTCACCTTGAGAGGGAAAAGAGAAGCAGTGGAGTCCACACACGTCATTGTGGTCATGTCACTGTAGTCATTCTTCTTATTCCTGTTTGAGAGCTACTTTGGCCCAGAGGTGGGGTACACCATGCACTCTCACATTCATTCACTTTGGGCAATTAAAATTCATTCAATCTATATAATATATGTTAGAGCTGGGGAAAAATCGATTTGTGATGAATCGCAATATTTTGTAATGAGATAGTAATTATGATACTTTGAACCAATATTGATACTTTGTAATGTCATGCCTAATAATGGTGGTACAGGGATGCACTGCCAAAAGTGGTCCAGAATTCTGCCTGTAGAGGGGGCAGGACTGCACTTCCAGGCATTTGGTTTGCCAAATACTGTCACACATGAGGTGGATAAAATATGGATTTGATATTTATTCAGACAATCCTATGAATCGATTCAACCTCCAGGCAGGTGACGGCACAATGAGCAACCCCCTTGTGTGATTAAATCTTTTTTTTTTAGCTGATCAGCTGTACAAACAGGGCTTTAGTGATACATCTCACTATTTATAGTCTTATGTTTGACCGTTTTGTAAAAAAAGGTCTAAATTCACATTTTGTAGTGAAAACTGTCAGAGTGCTGCCCTCCTAGGGTCAAACAGTGGGATTTCTGCTCAATAGTTCCAGACAGGCAAGTGTGACGAAGTATTTGACTCGTCCCAGTCCTGCTGTTGCCAGGTGTGGGTCTTTTTCCTAAACATGCCGCTCAGCCCCGCATTTAACGTTCAGTCTCCTCCGCCCCCCTCCCCTCTCACAGCTGCACTTCTACTGTCCCGTGTGTCTGCGCACAATAAGGCATAATGAGCCTGATCAATGACAGTATATACCTACAAATTAGCAGTGTTGGGAGTAACGCGTTACAAAGTAACAAGATTACAATTGTCAGTAACGCAGCGGGTAACGCATTACTTTTGAGCCCCCCAGTAAGTAATATTACAGTTACTAACAAAATACCCAATTAGTTACTCGCGTTACAGTCACTACAGTCAGTTTCATTTACCTGCAGTTTACCGCAAGGACACGGAATGAAAATGCATTAAACGAATAGCGCTAATACGTTTTCCAATTTATTGTCATCTGTTCCCTTCTCTGCTCCTCTTTATGCGCGCAGTGGCCACTCGTCCTGTCCGTGTGCGTCGGGGTGCATGCAGCTGCTGCTGCTGCTGCTGTCAGCGGGGACAGCGGGGAAAGAAGAGACTTGCACCGCTTTGGCGCTAACAACAAGTGCATTTTAGCTTCAGTGTAGTGAAATAAAACTGTGTCCACAGGACTTGAACGCTGCACAGGAGCAGAGGCAGGTGAACTTAAAGGGCAGTATTTGCTGTGTCAGGCTGCCCTGCTGCTGAAATGAATGCAGCTAAAAAAACATGAACGCCTGTATTAAAATAACAGTGCTGGTCAGGGCAACAGTGAGGCTATAGGCTTCTTCTATTTAGAATTGGGTTCATTTGGGCTTCCTCTTAGGAAATAATCCAAAAGGAAAGTAAGTTATTTTCACGAGTCAGTAACCAAGTAAAGTAATATATTACTTTTCAAAAGAGTAACTAGTAATCTGTAACTAGTAACTTTTTTGAGTAACTAACCCAACACTGCAAATTAGTGACACTGGGGAGAGTTTTGACTCCACAGATGTGTTTTAAACTTTCCACGTTTTAAGTCACTTTTTGTTTGATGACAATCGATTTCTTACTCGCGGAGATACGATCAAAAACAGCTCTCAGCTGAAATAATACCAGTAAATAAAGACGCGATCTGACGCACACGTTACTGCGGCGGCGCACAACGCCTTTCTCACAATATTTCAACTGTGTTATTATAAAAGCAACATAAAACATCAGTCCAGACGTCCTGCTTCCCCCCCCCCCATTTCTTGGACTTGGCGCCCCCTGCTGTGGAGGAGGTCCTTGAGGTCTCTGACAGCTGTCAGTCACAGGACCAGGCCTCGCTCCTCCCTCAGTTCTCCTCCTCTGTCTCTGCCAGGTCTCTGCCCACTTTTTGAACAGTTTTCAATCTCTGGCAGTGGGCGGAGTCAGGCCTGGGCCAGGGGTGAGTTACTCTTTAACCATTCGAAATATTACACACATTAACATATCAGCAGGTACTTAATTATTTGTGTATTTAATCGATATTGAAGCATTTAAAGCAATATTGAATCAAATCAATATTGAATCAAATCAAATACCCAGCCCTACACACAAATAAAAGTATTTCATACTTAATGACTGTCAGACTGACTTGCAAACCCGACTCGGTTTCTTGCATAACAAAATCCATAAATGAAGGTGATTTTAAATTTAAGGAGAAAATATCGCAGTAATTGATAATATTGAATATCAATACTTGTTCTATTGCAACATATCAAAATGACACTACAAATGGAATCGGCCCCAAAGTATCACCAAAGTATTCTATTGTGTCAAAAGTGTATTGTCCTACTTATACTGTATATAATAATCAGTGAAGCCTTTTAAAAATAAAGTTGTATAGCAGACATTAAGGTTTATCAAATGACTAAAGTGAAGTTCCTGCTTTGTGTATCTTAATAGAACCAGCAGCATATTTAGAGCAAAACATACTCTGTCTCTCAATTTAAGCTGAAGTAATGAATCAGAATAGTGTGAGCCAATCTAACATGGACAAGTGAATTATTCTACATAGCTCGAAAATGTACTGAAATACAACGTCTAAAGAAGGCCTGAGACACCACTCTGCCACTCATTCATGCTACTCCTGCGCTCCTGGCCATTCCCCTTGGTCCCTAAACGTGTAATTGTGTATTGCCAGTAAAAGTCTGTCCAGTCTGATCTTTATTGGGCCATCTTGTGTCTCTTAATGTCCTGCTTATTGTCTCTGTGATGTCTGAGTAAAACATCTTGTGCCAGGACATCAATTTCCCCCAAGAGACAAATAAAGTGCTGACCATCTATCTCAACAATCAAAGCCGTTACAACAACCATACTTCCCAGAATAGCACTTTAACTAGACATGCTTTTGTGAGGACATGGCGATGTTGGTACCTCTTTTTGGCTGGATCTCCTGTGACCCTCCGGCGAAAGAGGCCTGCTGGGCTGGAGTGAGAGTGCTCTGGTGAAGTGCTGAGTCAGAATTCACCCTGAAACACAATCATTTCAAGCATGTGGCTGAATCTGCAGCGTGAAAACTCAGCACTAACGCAAACATTCATATACTTTATAAATTCAAGGAGCTGAAAGAACAGTGACATTTCAGCACCACAAGTAAAGGAATAGCAATATAGTAGTATAGTACTTCCGCATTTTCCTGTTAGGAGTACAGTAGTAATGGAGCCCATCCCAGTAAGTACAGGCCTTAGGCGGGATACATCCTAAACAGTAGCCACAGGCCTGACACCAAGACACACAGACAACCATTCACTCACATTCATTCACTAAGAGCTTAGAGTCACCATTTCACATGCATGTCTTTAGACTGTGGAGTACCCGGATAGAACCCACGGTAACACGAGGAGGACATACAGACTCCACCCAGAGAGTATGTGACTGCCAGAATGAGGATCAATCTCTCCTTGCAACCACTCTACCACCATGCCCTTTTTTTTAAATACTATATTTATTATCATTATGAAATTATGTACATGACAAACATACTTCCGTATACTTAATATAAATATTTGAACACATACTTGCAACTGTTCACTAATGATTTACACTAATTACTTTACTTCTTCATGTGTTAAAGTATTGTGTATTCTCAGATTAATATGTCAACCCACTGTTGCATTAAAGGTCATTGGAAAACTCATGCAAATCTTAGTGAACACTGGAAATCATCAGAATCAAGCCGAGACCTTAGGTTTGGCCACACACATACGGTTGGCATACCAACTTTAAAAAAAACTGTATTCACCCATACTTC
The DNA here is from genome assembly GCA_020698575.1 of Bostrychus sinensis. Taxonomy (NCBI): domain Eukaryota; kingdom Metazoa; phylum Chordata; class Actinopteri; order Gobiiformes; family Eleotridae; genus Bostrychus; species Bostrychus sinensis. Next base: position 29,580,722 of record CM036256.1, read on the forward strand.
AACCAAAAAATTTAATTATGGTTTTGGACCAGACCTGCCTTTTTTTTTTTTTTTTTTTTTTTTTTTTTTTTTTTAAATTGGAGGGAGCATAACCATCCAAAATCCAACAACAGCAACAGTGCTTGTGCTGCAAGTAAATTTCCCATTCATTTTTCCCTTATACTTTGAAAAACGCGTCTTTTAAGAGTTTTAAAGCTCGACAGAGACTAATCAGCTCTGTAATAACTTAGAGCAATTAATTTTGTAAAAAAAAAAAAAAAGATATCTGAAACTTGTAAAAAGGCAAAGCTACAAATGTATTGATTAACATTAATTGTGCAATTTTCACGAGTTACCACATAGCTGATTAGCCTCCGTCGTTTAAACTCTTAATATACACACTGAGGAAAAAAGAATGGTAAAGTGTTGCACTCCATAATATATATTACATGTAACAGGACCCAATTCCTCCCTTGTAATGTTCTGACTGTGCTGCAGACTTCACTACGGCACATCATTCATAGTAACTTTAGTGTGGGTTACAGCATGTTCTGGGAGGATTTATGATGGTAATTTCAGAGTTGCTCCTTACCTCCTCCAGCTGGTGTCGGGCGGTGGTGACAGATATACAGAGCCATACGGACAGCTGTCAATGTGCAGCACAGGTTAAGAAAATACAGCTGGGAGGCAAGCTGCACACCAAAGATTTATCACTTCATTTCTCTGAGACCTTTTATAACACTCAAATAAAATAGACAAAGAAGCAGCTGTGACTGTACTGAACATACTTCTTCTACAACAGTAAAAATAGTTAAAGGATATTTGTCGTCCATGTTTATCCACAGACAGAGGTTTGCAATGAGGTGACGTGATGCGGTTTCTGTCTCTGTAAACTCTGTCCACCAATCCATGATGCCGTGTCCCTCTGCCACTGTCCAGCCCTGATGTCTGACAATAGGAACACAATACATGGTTAAATATAAATTTTCAATAACTCATTAATTTGTCAGTTGACAGACTAATTTCATTATTTCTTCATAATGTTTCATCTGTGAACAATATTTGCAAATTATTCTATTAAATCTATTAAAGCAAACTGACTTTGAACTGACTTGACACGATGCCAATCTGCATCTACAGCCTTTCCGACCACCAACAAACACACAATCACAGAAACAAATTCATACAGGCAAGGTGGGTAAAGTGTATTGTCCAAGGAAACAAAAACTTCTGGTTATAGAACAACCGCTCTACTTTCTGAGCGTCTGACGTTCCAATATACTTAAATAATATAGTTACCCCCAACTATCATAATTAATTTTGTGGCCCTTGTATTATATTTGATCAATTCTGTGAAAAGTGGACTGTAATGGAAAAACACCTTCTAGTGGAACATAATAGTACAAAACCCTTGAGGGACATGGTAAAATAAATAAATAAATAAATAAATAAAACGAGAGAGAGAGAAAAAAGCTAAATCCCGAGACAGTTTTGCAAGATCTTGAGAAACTACTGCGAGATCTTGAGAATGTTTTGTGAGAGCTTGAGAGAGTTTTGCGAGATCCTGAGAAAAGTTTTGCGAGATCTCGAGATAGTAGATGAACATGCCTCGCATTGATTGTGGACGAGAAGTTGGCTGTTTGGCTCATATCACGCAGCTCCACACCCAAAATGCATTTCTCATATGTGCATAAAGATGTTCTGGGAATAAATTCTTTAAAATGATGTATAACCACTTTCACCGCGGAGGTGGGCATTTCCCCGTGATGCATTGAGCCTGCAGACGCAGTTGCTCCTGATGGTCCGCGGCAGCTAGGTCAGACAGCTGCTGCTGACAGTGTCTGGATCTCACGAGCTTTCTGTTACTCATGACATCAGGACAAGCCAGGAGCAAGTGGGGCAAGTAGTGCAAGTAGTATGTCTCATGTCGAATGAGGCTCGTGAGAGCGAAACAGCAGGGGAGCTGTCACAGTGCACAGCTCAGTGCGGGGAATGGGGCAAACACAGACTGCCGGTCTGTGGTGAAACAGTAAATCTAGCATCTACTTTCAGTCCTGGAAGAGGATCTCTCCTTTAATATGATCTCCATAAGGTTTCTTCTATTTTTTTTCCTCAGCTGTTTTTTTTAGGAGTTTTTCCTTACCGAGAAGGAGGATCTAAAGACTACTAATTCAATTGTTACCTTATTTGAAACCAAAATATAGTTTTAACAAAATGAAATAAGGAAATAAGCTTTAAAATACACGTTTCATAAAGGCTATAGTAAATTTATTTAGAAAAATAACTTACCAAAGTTAAAATTTGGGGTGTAAGTATACAATTCAAGAACAATATTGGCTAATTTGGAACAATATGATTTGATAAGATTCAACACCTTCATATTGATACTTGATACAGCAACTTTTTGCCAAAAATCATAAAAGTACTCTCAAATATAGCATCACAGCTGTGGTTGATTATGTCCAGTAGACAGAGAGCAAAAACAAGTTGAATATAACATTTTATTTCATTCAAAACACAAAAGTTACATTCAAAAAGCCGTATCTCCTTTTATTTTAACATACACATTTCTAATTTCGACATTTCTGATATTATCGATGAATATTCCATGTATATCAATAAACACTACCTAGAAAACTATACAATTCAATACAAGGTGATGTGTATCGATATAGTTGTATTGTAGTAATAAAAATCGAAACATCGATATAGTTACTGTATTGTTAAACCCCTAGTTAAAATAGGTCCCACAATCAGACCTTTAACTTTAACTACCATGCAAAAATGCTCAAATATAAAGAGTGTGCTTCTGCTCCACCAATGCTCAGTTTTTCCGCTCAAGGCAGTTATCAGAACAATACTGAACTTGCACCTTAGAAAAACAGAATAATGAAAAGAGTGCCATTTTAATTTGATTATAAGATAATACTGAAAGGACCAATCTGTTTGCCTGCTTAAAAAAAAACATTTACACAATTCACGTCTAAATGATTTTTAATATTAACCCTAGGACTTTATTACCCACCAAAATAAAATCCTTATTGCTTATGAGCATCTGGCCTGATAGACCTCTTATTATTAAAAGGACAATTTTTTTTTTTTTTTTTATGGCACGTCTGCAAGTTGAATCAGTGCTGCAGGGAATGATCTGAGCCACACACATGTTGAACGGACTGTTTACAAGTAACAGCTGTGGAGGTTTATGTTCAGCAGAAATATTTATTTAGAGCCCAGTGTACTCCCTAAAGCTGCCCTCTATAAACCATCATGTTTACTTTGGAGGAGACCATTCTTTAACTGTTAAAGCAAATTCAGTGTTGTGTTCTTAGGCCACTCCTGCCCCACCCTAAAGGCCAAACAGAGTCTAAATCCCTGTCAATATTCAAATAACAGTAATATTTTTCGTGTCTAGGTGGGTCTGAGTTAGCCAGGCTTGCCATACCCACTTCCTTTCTTAGCGAAGGAAGTTCTCTGTATAGAATAGAAAGAGAACTAGTCTTGCTTGCCAGGCTAAGTCTGAGTAGTCTGCTGTATATTTTCTGTATAATGACTGGTTTGAAGTATTTTTTTAGGTTATCTATAGAAAACATACAGCAGGTAATTATTATAGGTTTAATATTACAGTTGATATTTGGATGGGTTAATTTTGGCTTGTGGTTTAAAAGGGACAATAGACTACAGTTAACGGCTATTTTGTTTGTCAGACAAATCACAGACCATGACTACAATAAAACTGTCAATCCAATAATAAACCATGTATAGGACAAAAGACTGCAGGCCCAAGATTGCAGATCTGGGCTGGGCCTCGCTGAGGGCTTTCAAAAAGTCTTTATCTTGGCTTTAACATTTTAGCTAGTTAGTTTTGAGTCTTAGCTTGAAGATGCGAGGGTTCTCTTTGGGAGTGACGAGGATAGAAAGGATTAGGAATGTGAGACATTTTGGAGATAAAGTCAGAGACCAGATTGAGATGGTTTGAAAATGTGGGCAGAGGGATACTGAGGTTAGAGCTGCCAGGCAGGAGGCCAAGGAGGAGATTTATGGATGTAGTGAACATGGACACAAAGTTAGCTGGTGTGAGAGAAGAGGATGGTGTTAGATGGAGGCAAAGGATTCACTGTGGTGATCCCTGAAGGGAACAACCACAAGGGAAATAAGGAAAAGGTCAAAGTGTGAGACACTCTAGGAGAGTCTAAGGCAGGAGTTTCAGTACTGAAGTAGGGCTGCAACAATTCATCGAGTTATTCGAGTAATTAAAATAGTAAAAAGCTTTGATTAACATTCTTTGAAGTCGAAGCTTCATTTAATTAATGTAACTTAAATAAGACTGGCGCATAGCACTGGAAACTTTGTATGCATGGAACGAAGTTTCTGCACGGTTAATGCACAACACTATGAGGGGCCGTACAAGACATTATTCATTCTGATGCTCTCACACACATATAATCTCCTCTCACACACACATACATTCTTCTCTCACACACATACATTCTAAAGTGCAGTATTATAGTAATAAATGAATGTAAGAAAATAATATATGTATGTGAGAGAAAGAATAGTGGAAACGGATGTAGTATAGTGGAAACGGAAGGCAGATCTTTTTTCGCGCTGTGATTGTCACGTTCAGGTCGTGTTTGAGTATGGAAGGAGGGAATGAGGCGCTAGTACTGCAGCAAGCAATTGGAGTATTAAGAAATATCCTCTCATCCCCTGAAACTGTCACATCACTGTCATTGTGCCTAGTACAGGACACGACCCATGCAAATGCAGTTACGCACAGCTCGGTGGAAAGTGAAGGGAGAGAACTTTTCAGGCCTGGTAGCTCCCAGGTCGGATTAGCAGGAGAGGCAATGGCTACACAAGGGCAAACTGGACGATTGCAATGGTCTTTACGATATCAAACCCAGAAAAATTTTGGCAATTGGTGCACCCGGTCAAGGAAAATATAAGGACCTACTTGTTTGCGGAATGGTAACTCTAGAGGCGACTTCCGTTCATAGTTTGTAAGGTAGCAGCAGGACAAGGATAGCAGCAAATAACAGATTTAAATGTCCTACACTGCAACAAATGATCCAAATAACTACTATAAAAACGGCCAACTAATTTTTCAGTGAAGAGTTTTAGCATTCATGTGTTTATTATTTTTTTAATATCACTGAGGCAGGGACACCGCAGCTCAATGAAAGCCCCGTCCCCAGACCTGACGCACTTTATTTCAGTGAAGTAACATAAAGCACACAGAAAGTTATTTAGCTAATAGCTTAGCTTAATGTATAATAATTAAACCTACATTTACAAAGCTATTTGCAATGTAATGCATTAAAATATGAAAAAACACTTCTTAATGTTAGACTGACAGATTCACAGATGTGCTTTATAATGTGTTACTTTTTAAAATATGCAGACACGCAAGAGTATCTCTTATTCGATTACTCGATTAATCTATCGATTAAAATAATCAATAGATTACTCGATTACCAAAATAATCGATAGCTGCAGCCCTATACTGATGTATTAAGTAGGGATGCACCGATACCGATACCAGTATCGGGTATTCGTACCGATACCATGTCCAAGTACTCGTACTCGTATTCATAAAAGTGGCTCGATACCAACAACCGATACCACTGTACAGTGCTGGCACGTGACCTTCACCTCTCAGCTGAGGAGTGAGAAACCTGTGGTTGGATTTCAAAGTGAACTGTTTGGAGATAAAAGCAAAGCTGAGCTTACATTCTCCTCAACCAGACTTATCCCAAATCATACATGAGTTTTAAAACTTAAGCTGTTGTCCTTTTGTTGTCCTTTTGTTGTCCTTTTGTTGTCCTAGTTGTCCCGAAAATTATATAAGCGCGAAGCAGTTGTTTTCTGATAAAGTTTAAGAAGTACCGATGCTAAGGTATCGGTTTGAAAAAAAGTGGTATCGGTGCATCCCTAACCGATACCACTTTTTTTCAAACCGATACGAGTACGAGTACTTCCAGTACGAGTATACCGATACCCGATACTGGTATCGGTATCGGTGCATCCCTAGTATCGGTGCATCCCTAGTATTAAGTAGTAGTAAGTGGCAATATTATGCTTTTGGCAGGCTTTTTTGAAATCATTTTGGAAGCCGTTGTGTTACTACTTCACATTTTACTACTTAAAATAATGCATATGTATGGAAAAACTGCTGTTATTTTGACTTTGCAGAAAACGCTTGGATTGGAACGCTTTGTTTGTCACTTCCTGTTATTTTGTCTTTGTCTGTGTAATTATGTAACTGTATTTTGTATTTGCTGCTGCCTCTTAGCCAGTACTCCCTTGAGAAAGAGGTTTTTAATCTCAATGGGACTTTCTTGGTTAAATAAAGGTTAAATAAAACAATAAAAATTTGGTGCCTGACCCCCCAGCTGGCAACAATGGAGAATGGACTATTTAAAATGTCTATTTAGCTTGGCTATTAGCAACATGACGCTAACAGAGAGATAAATGAGCAGACTGCTTTGTAGTGATGGCAATTTAAGAGCTGAAATTGTCATAACAAGATGAGTAACAGTGTATAGGTTTTAAAACACACAGAAGCACTTCCCGGTTTCCTGTGTGTCTATGTAGAGCTGTGAGACCAAGCATTTTTAACTCTTGAGAAAGAGACAGACTTAGCATACAGGATTACTCAAACATGTGAGCATGAAACAAAATACTACTCCAGGTATGTTTTTGGGGAGGAAACAACATTATGGGACGTAGGTGACTTTTCATATTGAAGGCTGTAATTGGCTGCCTCTCACCTCCGAGAATGAGAAGTACTTATGTGCATTTAGGGGACTAAGTTCGTTGTAAGAAGCTTGTATTGTTATAAAGACCTGCTGCTGAGGAGTAATTGTGTAAAAATAACAAGTTAGCAACTAAAATATACTAAAACATACTAAAATATGTGCCACTAACAGCTATTTTTAGTGCTAAGAATCTTTAGGGTTCAATATCACTATATAATCACAATACTGTAATAAAAGTCATATACTGCAATTTTTTTAACAATATTATTTTGGAAAACCTCGCCTGTTACTTATACATGCAACGCAATTCTATGAAATTAATTTTTTAAATAATCAGAACAGTGAGAACTGAAATTGTATTTAACAAACAAGTTGACTTTCTCCAAAAAAAGGGCTGACAGAATAATTTTTATAATAAAATATAAACAAGATTGTCAGTGTTTGATCCTATTTTTTTACAAGATATTTGTCATTAAAAGCAAATACCTAAATATTAATACGCTTTTTTATATTGATACAGTACTGACAAATAAAATATATCTTTTTAATATATTTTCTGACACTACTATTCGCCCACTTTCATATCCAATTTGTGGCATTTCTGAGAACAAGATTATAAAATAAGAACACTATAATAAAAACTATATTAGATATTTCTTCCACAAGGAATTAAGTAATTTCTAACTTCTTTGATTAATTACTTGGATCGGTAAAGCAGCAGAGGATTAAGAACATATTTTAGACCAGGTCAATTCTTACCTGAAAAGGCACATCGACGGCATTCTTTCCAATCTGATTGACATTTGGCAGAGAGCCTCCATAGTACGACCCACGATTCGGCCCCAGCTGCAAATACTGAGCCTTCTGCAACTGCAAAGACAACGCCAGACCATGAGACACAAAAACATAGATAAAAGAGAGAAATAAGCCTTTGGATCTCTCTTTATTCCCAATGAATTCTTTACACCAAAACTGATCAAAGTGATGTACACTTTGAAACCACTTGGTGCAATAGAACTCCAGCTGCACCCGAAACCCTTGCCTTGTCAACTTACAGTCAGTGAGTGAGAGATTATACCATTCCATAGTGGAGTTTCAAAGAAGAAAACTAATTTTCCCACAGTACATCAAGAGAATTAGCAGAGAAAAATGATACAGCACATTTTTGGTTTAGCTGCCTTTCCTGAGTGTATGTGAGTGAATATTTACTATGACTATTGTATCAAAGTTCCTGCATAGTCACAAAACCAGGAAAATATAATAATCTACATTGTCCTGCAAGAACTATATATTGTCTTTTTTATTCTTCATATTTTTCACAAGATCCATAATCTGGTGCACTATGCTGTCAATCTAGGTTCAGCTTAATATAAAAAAAAATAAAAGCTTGAAACCTAAACTTATCCCGCCCACATCACAGCAGCTCCATAAGCCCTTTGCAAACATCGTAGTCCATAGCAGAGCTGCTACAGCCAAGGACCATAGGGCTGTTTCCTTTTTCTGACTACAGCACTCTACAGACACTACTGCCTCTGGATCTTCTCCATTTGAATTCACACATGAAATAAGTTAGTAGGATTTGAGTTCAAACCTGAGAAGAGAATCTCCAAGTGCTTGTACTGAACTGGGGGGGACAGCTAGAGCAGAGCATGACATAATGACTAATTAGCACAGCTATTAGCAACATGAAGCTAACAGATAAATGACCTGACTTCTTGGTAGTGACCACGGTTTAAGGGCAAAAAATAGGGATGTAACAATTCTTCATAAATCGGACTAAAAATCGATCCAAAATAGAGAAATTTGTTTTTCCTCACTGATGTTTTTTTTTTTTTTTTTTTTTTATAAGACTTGACCCATTATGTATTTCTTGAGGTATGGATTTGTGAGAAGCTGCTTCTCTATGCACTGCTTGCTACTATAGTGTCTCTGTTTTTAGAGGAGAGTAGAAAGGTGTTAATAAAAGTAACAAATGATGCTATTTATTTTTGTTATTTTTACATGTCATTGTTTTAATATCTACTTTTTTGTTACATTTCAGTTAATAAGAGATGTACAACAGTTTAGATTTAAGAAAGGGACACAAATAGATGCAGTATAATTATGACCAAAATAAATGTTTTTTGCATAGCCTAAGTCTGCTAATAAAAAAATAAAATAATGGTAATTGTGAACAGAAAATTGTGAATTGAATCAAATTGTGACTTCAGAGCATCATTACATCCCTAGCTAAAATGATCAGAATGTGTCAGACGATGGTGTATGTGCTTTGGACACAGCACAGGATTGTTTCAAACAGAGCAGTTTGAGCTCTTGAGAAGGGCAGTGCCTCAGCATCCAGGATTGCTCAAACATGCATGAATGAAACGAAATCTAACTCCAGGTATGTTTTTGAGGAGGAAACATTATAACAGTTGAGCTAGCTCAGAAAAGTCAGGTTAGTATAATAGGTCTCCTTTAAGTTGAATTTATGGGGAAAAATTTTATTTTTTGCCATATCACCCGCTGACTGGGTGTAATAAACACTGATCACATAATCATCAATATTATGTTGCATGGTTTTTTGATATAAAGAAATATTATAATCAGGGCTTGACATTAGCACTAGCCAACCTAACTTTATAGTTTAAGCCTGAATTTATGTTGCTCTGCTTGAGTGTACATCATTTAGAAGGGATGTAAGGATATCCAAATTTTACAGTACAGTATTATCATGATTAGGGCTGTCGCAGGGAGAGAATTTTCCCTGCGGGATTATATGCGACTCAACACCACAGTGTGTGGTTTAAGCGGTATAGCATAAGCTAATAATAACACCTGAAAAAATGACATGTCCAAACAAATTTTGATTATAAAATTAAATTGAAATATAGTTAACCCTCAGCTCTAACAAAAACCCGAGTCAGGCATGAGAGACAATGTCCTTGCAGCGCGTGTAACGTGATAGCTTTAGAAAAACCCACATGTTCACCTTATGTGGTTTGAGACATGAGTTAAGGAGGCCAGCAGTGCTCCCAGCGGCACTGACTGGCGGCAAGTGGAGAGGGCAGAGAAAAACCTCATGTAGTTATCGTGTCACCAGGCAGCTCCTCCTCTGAGTAAGGCGTAAGCCCCATGTCTGCTTAGGGAAGCCGTTAGCTTCACTGAGGCAGTGCAGCTCGTGCAGAAGCCTTTTCCTTTCTCACCATTAACCCTCCGTTCTCCACTCTCAGCGTCTCTGAGTGCGTATACGTGCGTAAACATTAAATGCTTCATAGTTTACAGTAAAAGTAAATTGTGCAACCCTAAAATGATAAACTGCGGTTACCGCAGTTGCTTGTGTTCTCATGTGGTTGGATTGATAACAGCGCGGTATGACAATAATGCGCAACAGCCCTAATCACGATATTAATTTTGTGTTATGACATACTGCGATATTGTGGTGAGGCTCTGTCATTGCCCTATTTGTTCAGGAAGTACAATTTGTCTGGTGAGTACATTTGTGCATTTTACTGAGAAAATGTGGGAATATTGTTTTTCTTGCCACTGTAAAACAAATGCAAGTCATCCACATGTTTTAACAAGCAATGTAACAGAAACACTGATTTTTCTTAAATTTTTGCAGTTTCACGTTTCAGTTTCAGTGAACACATCTGCTGAAGGTAGCTGCTTTACCTAAGGCAACATAAATATTACATTTTCGCTTAACAATATCAAATATAGACTTTAAAAAAAAACCTTGCAGAAGTAATTGTGTCTGCGCATGTGCAAATGTACTCGCCGGACAAATCGTGCTTCCTGAACAAATGGGGCAATGACAGGCTCTTGTGTTGTAGAAAAGCTCACAATAACAAAACGTATTCTCTAAAAATGCCCTGCCGAGCCTTTAGGGATTAAGTTATTGTGATATTTCAAAAGATTAAGACTGAAAACGTGTAACAAAAATTTTGTCATGTTGGCCGGACTGAAACAGAGAAAAGGATCATGGAGTAGGTCAGGCTACGGCAACCCGCAGACTGCAGTCCGGGTCCGGACCGCCAGAGGTTTTGATCTGGACCCCAAAGCAATTTTCATAATGCTCACATATTTAAAAAAATATAAATAAATAAATATTAAATAAATAATAATAATAATAATAAATATTACGCGAGGGGTCCTTGTGGGTTACTACAGTTACAGAGTACACTGATCTGACTGAGACAGCAGCAGATTTAGATGAGCTAGAAAGAGCTGAAAACTGCTAAAATAAGAGTGAACTCCAGCGCAGATTTACGTACGACGAGGCAGCTGCTTTAATCTAAACAGCTCTGTCTGTGTGGCGCTCATGAGACCAATGTCCCGACTTTAGAGCCTCTTCACTGGGCTGAAGTTATCATAAATCAGGGCTGTGGACTATAACAGTTATAAAATATAGACTATTCCTTTTATATCAAGATTAAAAGAATCTGTGAAAATGTCTGTGGTGAGTTTTGAAAACATTTATTTGTCCTGGCGCTACGTCTCTAGCTTTGGTTTTTAGCATCTAATATAAGCTTCAGCAGGCTACAGCCCACAAACACTGTTCTCTGAATTAACATGGACTCGCAGAAGTCTCTAATGTCACGACTTCTGGTCTCACTTTACACAGGTGAACAAAGTGCGAACAAGGCGTGAATGGAGTTTTCGTGCATATTAATTAGCCGCTAATATGCTCATCCAGTATTATTGCTGCACTCCCCTTCATCGTTCGCATTCATAACAGTCTTATCCAAATACTGTAACCTGGAGGAGAGTGCTAGTCCTTATAAATCCATCTGTCTCTAATATGATCTGAGTCTGTCACAAGTTCAAACATCAGCTGCTGTTAAAGTGGAAATGATTGCAGGGTTAGGTTAAAAAAGCTCTCATGTGGATAGGATTTTTAAAGTTGAAGATGTTTCACCTCTTATCCAAGAGGCTTTCTCAATTCTGAATTGAACTGGTAAGAGAGCTGGTTTATATTCTTCTAGGAAGGAGGAGATTTGACCTGAAACTAAATTCTATTAGTCAAGGAGACCATGAATAGCCTGAATGGTATCGGGTCGTTAGGAGTCCTTTGTCCTCAGCTGAGTGAGAGTGGTTAACCCTCCCCAGCCTGGTCAGCTCCTACAGGTGTTAATGACCTGAGTGAAACTGGTTTGTTTTGTTTGGGTTTCAGGAGACTGTTGTAGACAGAAGGAAGGTTGTATCTGAGTCCACCATTTCTGTTTAAAGAAGGTTTATCTTTTTTGACAAAGATTGCTTCTTTCACTCCTCGCTCAAACCATCCTTTCTCTCTGGCTAAGATTTGGACTTCACTGTCCTCAAAGGAGGGGTTTGTGGCCTTCAGGTGGAGGTGTACTGCAGATTCTGGTCCACTGGAGTTGGCCCTGCGGTGTTGGTATAACCGCTTGTGCAGAGGTTGTTTGGTTTCTCCAATGTACTGTTCATTACAGTTCTCACGGCAGTGGATGGAGAACACAACATTGCTCTGTTTGTAACTTGGAATTTTGTCCTTGGGATGAACCAGTTTTTGTCTGAGAGTATTAACAAGTTTGAAATAAACCGGGATGTTGTGTTGGCTAAAAATCCTTTTAAGTTTCTCAGACAGGCCGGAGATGTAAGGAATGACTACATTGCTCCTTTTTGCCTCGTGTTCTTGTTCTTTTCTGTCCTGTTTTCTTGTCCTTTGGGATTTGGAGAAGGCCCAGTTGGGATATCCACAGGTTCTGAGGGCTTGGTGGACATGTAGCTCTTCTTTCCTCCTTCCCTCAGAGCTTGTGGTAACCTCTTGGGCTCTGTGCTGCAGTGTCCTGATCACATTGAGTTTGTGCTGTAGCGGGTGGTTTGAATCAAATAACAGGTACTGGTCTGTGTGAGTGGGCTTCCTGTACACTTCCACATGGAGCCGCCTGTCTTCTGCAATGATAACTGCACAGTCTAAGAAGGCTAGGCTGTTCTCCATGGCATCCTCACGGGTGAACTTGATGTTCTGGTCCACAGCATTAATATGCCCTGTGAAAGCTTCCACTTCCTGGATTTTGATCTTCACCCAGGTGTCGTCCACGTATCTGAACCAGTGGACTAGGGGTCGTACCTGGAAATGAGTCAAGAGCTCTCCTCTCTCCTCTCATGTACAGATTAGCCACAATGGGGGAGACTGGGGAGCCCATAGCACAGCCATGTTTTTGCCTGTAGAAGTTTCCTCTGAACTGGAAATATGTGGTGTTGAGACACACTTCCAGTAGTTGGCAGATGTGGTCCGGTGTCAGGTTTGTCCTCTCCTGCAGTTCTCCATCTTGAAGCAGTCTCATCCTCACAGCAGTTGCTGACTCTGTGGTGGAGATGCAGGTGAACGGGGACATCACATCATAAGATACAATAGTCTCGTCAGAATCCAGCTGGAGATGTTTGACTTTGTTGGCAAAGTCTTGTGAATTCTGACGTGATGCTCTGTGTTGCCAACAAGAGGGGCTAGGATTGAAGCCAGGTGTTTAGCTAAGTTGTAAGTGATAGAGTCTGTGCTGCTGACAATGGGTCTAAGTGGTATTCCCTCCTTGTGAATTTTAGGGAGGCCATAAATGCAAGGAATGGCGTCCCCCGGGTATAGTCTGTAATACAGTTGCTTGTCAATGAGTTGATCTTTCTCCAGCTTCTGTAAACAGTGTATAACCTTCTTCTTGTAGCCACTGGTTGGATCTCTCCTCAGTGTCTCATAGGTGGTATGAGAATGCTTACTCAGTGATGCTACCACCTATGAGACAATGAGGAGAGATCCAACCAGTGGCTACAAGAAGAAGGTTATAGACTGTTTACAGAAGCTGGAGAAAGATCAAGTCATTTCCAGGTACGATCCCTAGCCACTGGTTCAGATACGTGGACGACACCTGGGTGAAGATCAAAATGCAGGAAGTGGAAGCTTTCACAGGGCATATTAATGCTGTGGACCAGAACATCAAGTTCACCCGTGAGGATGCCACGGAGAACAGCCGAGCCTTCTTAGACTGTGCAGTTATCTTTGGAGAAGACAGGCGGCTCCATGTGGAAGTGTACAGGAAGCCCACTCACACAGACCAGTACCTGTTATTTGATTCAAACCACCCACTACAGCACAAACTCGGTGTGATCAGGACACTGCAGCACAGAGCCCAAGAGGAGGAAAGAAGAGCTACATGTCCGCCAAGCCCTCAGAACCTGTGGATATCCTAACTGGGCCTTCTCCAAATCCCAAAGGACAAGATAACAGGACAGGAAAGAACAAGAGCCAAAAAGAAGCAATGTAGTAATTCCTTACATCTCCGACCTGTCTGAGAAACTTAAAAGAATTTTTAGCCAACACAACATCCCGGTTTATTTCAAACCTGTTAATACTCTCAGACAAAAACTGGTTCATCCCAAGGACAAAATTCCCAGTTACAGAGTACTCCATCCACTGCAGTGAGAACTGTAATGAACAGTACATTGGAGAAACCAAACAACCTCTGCACAAGCGGTTATACCAACACCGCAGGGCCAACTCCAGTGGACCAGAATCTGCAGTACACCTCCACCTGAAAGCCACAAACCCCTCCTCTGAGGAGAGCGAGGTTTAAATCTTAGCCAGAGACAAAGGATGGTTTGAGCGAGGAGTGAAAGAAGCAATCTTTGTCAAAAAAGATAAACCTTCTTTAAACAGAAATGGTGGGCTCAGATACAACCTTCCTTCTGTCTACAACAGTCTCCTGAAACCCAAACAAAACAAACCAGTTTCACTCAGGTCATTAACACCTGTAGGAGCTGACCAGGCTGGGGAGGGTTAACCACTCTCACTCAGCTGAGGACAAAGGACTCCTAACGACCCAAAACCACTCAGGCTATTCATGGTCGCCCTGACCAATAGAATTTAGTTTCAGGTCAAAATTCCTCCTTCCTAGGAGAATATAGCTCTCTTACCAGTTCAGTTTCAGAATTGAGAAAGCCTCTTGGATAAGAGGTGAAACGTCTTCAACTTAAAAAAGCAGTCATCTGGTTTGGATTTTTTAACTTTTTGTTGCGATGCAATTACCCTGGACGAGTGAGAGTCTTCACAGACATGTTAAAATGTAAATGATAAATGTTTCTCTGACAGAAATAAACATTATACATGTTTTAATAGCCCAGATTAAACACATAAATAACACTGTAATATAGCCTATTTATTATTATTTTTATATATATATGTTATGTTTGGACCCCAGGAGGGTAGAATGTTAACTCTGTGGACCCCGAGCAATTTTAGTTGCTGAACCCTGGTCTAGGTAGTTCCCTCTGTTTTTTTTACCATTCTGTAGAATTTGTGGTTTGAGTTCCACAAACAAAACTTCCTGAGGCTTTATGACAAAGTCTATATTTCAAAACGGTCTCAAGTCCCATTTCTGATTTACAGAAGCCATAACCTCTCAATTAGATTTTCTCATGCGAACCCCACGGGCACAGCACACAATCTAATAAAGACAACAATTACCATCCGAGCCTGCCACTGCGCCATGAGACCACCCCCAACAAGCTGTTTATCTATTTACATACATCTACAACTGGCGTGTGGACAAAGATGACAGATTTTAATACATATGAAGCTGTTTTTGAGCCATAAAATACAGAGTTGAATGAGGTACAGAGAGCAGACACCATGAAAAAAGGAAACTCTAAACCTGCGGCCTCATTTCCACACGTCTCCATTTCACTGCACAACAACAGTGCTTTTAACTGTCTGTCCCTGCTTTGTGTAGCAATTAAGATTCATTTAAACAAGAAAAAAAGGTTTCTAAAAGCAAATTTATCTGTATGACAATTCTACCATGATGTGGGAGACCAAGTAATTAAGCATGAAAGCAGTACTACTCACTGTAGCGGCATTACTATGCATGACGTCACAAAAATACTGGAAGTATCCATATGGGGATCAAAGTATCACGTCACAAAATATTGCAATATATCACAAAATCCATATATTTTCCAGCCCTATTTAATTACTTCGTGTTCTTTATGCAACACAGAACACTAGTGTCTTTTTATTTTTAGAATCTCTTTTGCTTTTTTGACTATCATTCACATCAATATCTGATGGTATGCCATAATTCACTGCTATGTGACACTATACACATATTTGTGAATTATGGGATGCCTGATTTATGCTGTACTGCTTACATAATTTTGTGTCAATTTAACATATATACACACAATGTCCCGCTTTCGGCTTTTTAATTCCTTTCTCCAAAATACAAACTGATTTTCTTTAATACACAAAAGTCAAATTTTTTTCAATTTATTTCAAGAATTTTAAGAACCAAACCCTTTAATTGTAATATCACTTCATTCACACATTTTAGTTTGACAAGGCTTGTTTAAACATTGAACTATAAAAGGTAGTGATAGTGAATTTTTTTTTTCTTTCTTCTTGATTTATCATTAGTGTAAACTAGAACTGCAGTAAATTCAGTTGTGGCAGTAAATTAGAGTACTCTGGACCTGATCGAGCTCTGGTTGTAGTCCAATACAAGCACTTCTCAGCTCCAGGTCAGCAGGATTTACGATGGCTGAGGACCTCTGACACTGGGCCACAGAGAGATTTATTTTGGCGGGACATGGCTAAATGTGGCTTAAACTGGATATAATCTGGTGGCCTTAGGCTTCGGTGGTTTAGATGTCAGTCAAAGGAGAGGAGCATGATAAAGACCTGTCCGACAAGTTTACACACAGCTCTGTTCAACCCAAGGAAGCCTCGATCTATCGACTATGGTGGATTTAAGCTGTCTAACCGGACTTTTGTCTTGGTTAGGGCTGGGTACCACTAAACAAAAAACTTTGTGTTATCAAAAGAAAAGTTACAATACTACTGGTATAAAAAAAAATGTTTTTCAATACCAAGTTTGCATGTATGACTCAAATAAATAACAGAATAAATCACAGAAACTACTGGTTTAACTTACAGCTAAGAATTTTGCTCCACAAATTGGTCTTTTATTCAGTATTATTATTCAGGTATCAGAAAAAGTATCGCCCTGGCTCCGATATCGAAAACCAGGCATCGTTAAAGTACTGGTATCAAAAAACCATACCCAGCCCTAGCCTTAGTTGAAGTTTATAGCATGGTAATTAAACTGTTTAGTTAGTACCATTTGAACGGCAAACAAATAAAAAAGCTTTCAGTAAATTTTATGAATACATGTACCACAACATGTTTTTTCACATATACTGTATGTTTTATGTGTTATGCTGCCAGATTTTAAAAGTCCCCTATTATGCTACAGAAACACTTTCTGAGCTTTTTACCATGTTATAATGTTGTTTACTAGGGATGTGACAAGATCGCACAATCTTGTGGTCTCGCAAGAGCAAAATGTCACAACATTCTGGTGAAGGTAAAAATCATTCTCGCGATCTCTCTTTTTACATGAGAGACGCTAGTCAGTTGAGTTTGTGTCAAAACCTTTGGCAATACTATTACATACAATTCACATAACAGAAGTAAATACCATTCATTACAAGTTGATAGTTTAGCATTTTATGATTTACAGGTAAATAAATTACATTTCATTTGTGTAAAATACATATTTCAATAGTGTAAAAATCTTGTCTCATCTTGTTTCTCTGGGATTTGTGTCTCATCACACCCCTACTGTTTCCTCCTCAAAAACATGCCTGGAGTTTTATTTAGTTTCCTTCACACATTTGAGTAATCCTGTTTGCCAAGGTGCTGCCCTTCTCAAAAGCTGAAAACGCTCAGCTCCACAGCTCATTGTAGATGTGTGAAACCTTACCACATACACTATCACCACGACTGTGCGATTGTGGGCTGTACCAGCAGGGGTCAAGAGGCTGAGTACAGGAGAGTGGTGGACAGTTTCAGGAGAAAGAGGACCTCCCCTAGTCCAATAACAATCATGGGCACTGAGGTGGACTTTGTGGGCTGCTACAAATATCTCGGGGTCCACATCAACAACAAACTGGACTGGACTGAAAATACAGATGCTCTGTTCAAGAAAGGACAGCGCAGACTGTATTTTTTAAGACAACTAAGGTCATTTAATATCTGCAGAAAAATGCTTCAGATGTTTTACCAATCTGTTGTGGCCAGTGCTATCTTCTATGGTGTTGTGTGCTGGGGCAGTGGGGCTAAAGTGGCTGAAACCAACCGGCTCAATAAGCTCATCGGTAAAGCTGGTTCTGTCCTGGGACTGAAGTTGGAGTCCGTGGTTGAGGTGGCTGAGAGGAGGATACTGAGAAAACTGCACAGTATCCAAAACAATCCATCCCACCCTCTGCATGAAACTCTGGTCTCCTATCAGAGTACTTTCAGCTGTAGACTCAGACTGCCAAAAAGCAGCACAGAATGCCACAGGAGGTCTTTCCTACCTGTGGCCATCAGTCTGTTTAACTCCTCCCCCTTTATTAAGGGGAGAGAGTAACTAAGACTATCTTGTACAATGTGTAATAATTGTGCTGGGCCTTTCTATCTTATTTACTTATTTATTCATTATTTAACCTGCACCAGCTCCACTTTACATTTACATTTGGAGGCACTTGGATTGTATTTCTGTAAAATGGTCTTTTTTATACTATTTTACTACTACCCAATTAATAGAATTAATGTTATTTTATGTTTATACTGCTTGTGTATGTTCATGTCTTTGCTGCTCTGGCACAAAAATTTCCTTTGGGATTAATAAAGTTATTTCTTATCTTCTTATCTTATCTTACTAGTCTCATTCTGATTATTTCAGCACATAAACTGCAGCCAGCTTACCATCAGCTTATTTATTTATTTATCTGTTAGCTTCATGTTGCTAATAGCCTTGCTAATTAGCCATTATGCCATGCTCTGTCTGTCCCCCACTGTTCAGTGCAAGCAATCGAAGATTCTCCTCTAATGTCTGAACCCAATTCCAACCCAATGAAGTCAGAAACTTCATTCATTTGTGAACAGTCCTTCACTCCTGTTTGCTGATATAAACTATGGAGTTGGCAAAAGGCTCGGAGCAGACGGGGTGGGTAGAGCCAGCGGGGCATTAAAGTAACAGGCACCTAATCAAAGCGTTTTCTGCAAAGTAAAAATAACAGCCCCCCCCCCAAAAGAAGAGGTTTTCAATACATACAAAGAATGTTAAGTTTCTGCCAGTGACAGTAACCGAAAAAAGCTTTGGTCTAACCACTGGCTATGTTTACATAAATTGCAATGTGCCATGGTTCGTTTATACTCTTTGCCAATTCTGGAGCAAACTCTGACCACCAACCATAGCTCGACCAAGCTGTATACATGCAGCAACAACTCAATTATGATGACCTTTTTTTCCCTTATTGTCCAAAAAGCCTCTTAATTGCTACCTTTATGCCATGTAATGAGACCTATATCAGACTATACCAAAGTCTAAAACAGAGCTAAACGTAGCTGAAAGTGTAACAATTAGACTAAAGTGGAAATAAATCAGGATGACACCAACCTGGACTGAGCCAAGATTAAATTCATGAATAGAATTGGTAAAAAAAAAAAAATATTGTACCAATAAAACTAAAGTGGAAATGAATCAGGATGACACCAACCTGGACTGAGCCAATTCATAAATAAAATTAATTAAAAAAAAGGTGTGGTGTCTGTGTCCAAAAAGCCAATTCAATACAAACTTTATGCCATGTAACTAGAACTATATCAGACTAAACCAAAGTCTAAACCTGAACTAAACATGGTTGAATGTGTACATACACCAATAAAGTGTAAATAAATCAGGATGACGCCAACCAGGGCTGAACCAAGACTAAATGCATAAATAAAAATAAAGTAGTATATTAGTAAGCATAAAAAGTATAAGAACTAATGTCTGGTTTTTATATTTTATTGGCGCAACATTGCAACGATGCAGGACTGAACCAGGAATAAATAATAATGTAAAATAATATAATGTCTATTCAAAAACTAGAAACCCATCATGGACTAAACTGTAAATAACACAAAACCAACACAGGGGGATGACAATTCCAAATGCAGACCAAAAGTGGGTGTAAATGTTGGGGAAAAAAGAAATAATGATTACATAATAACTAAAGTTGAGCTAAACTGACCCCAACAGCCCCAGCACGCTGTGTGCCCCCTGACCACGGCCCTGCTGCTGGATTAGACCCGCGGAGAGAGGACTAGCTTGTGTCCAAATCCAAACTACTCCATCCGTGCGCGGTGAAAGGAAGCGGTGAAAGCGCGCTGTCAAATCCACGCACGCCCCTTTCTCCTTCTCCACATTTGTCGCGGGACCCGAGCCTTTTCCAGTCCGTGGAGCAGCGCCACTCGTGTACTCGCCGTTAGCTGTCAGAGCGCGGCGGGCAGAAGGCTACCTCCAGCTGGCAGGAAGCGTCGTTTGTTATTGTTTACCTCCTCCTCGGCGCGAGCGAGCCTACTGTCATGTCACGGGAGAAGGCTGCACGAGGCTAAAGCCGCTCGCGCCCGCATATCGCGACACTCACCCTGGCCTGGCGCGTGATGCTCAGGTCCTTCATGACCTCCTCGAAGGCGGCCGTCTCCTCCGCCTGCTTCTGGTTGTGGAGGGCAATTTTCTCGCTGAATTTCCGCGGATTGTTCGAAGTCGCCATGTTTCGCCGCTCTGCTCGGTTTTGCTTCAGTGGACGCTGTAAAGGCGCGCGCACCACACACGCTTCACTTCCGGTTTGAGCAGCAGTTATCAAAGTAAATTTATTGAGTGACCACAATGATTGTTTTGATTTAGTTTGTTTGCTCGTTAGTTCTTAATTTATTATTATACATTTTCTTTAACTTTATTTTGTTTGGTTTATTGTTTTAATCATTTAACAAACTATAAAGGTATAGCACCTGTAAAAACATTTCTTTAATATTATTTTACTTTGATTTTATAGATTCTAGCCTACAGGTTTGCTCAGTCACTAGCTAGTTTTAAGTGCTTCATAATTAATGAATAGGCCTATTTAAGATTAAATATTTAAATTTTTAAAATTTATATATCCAAGGACATTTTAATGTATCCTATTATGAGCTATTAAATGTAACTTATTATTACTTATCATTTAACTGAACTTTGTTATCTCTTATCTCAAGGTTCCTGCCAGTATCAGCAAGTCAAATTTTATGCTTTTTAATGCAATATAAAAATGTTTATATTTATATATTTGGTCCTGCTACAAGAAAAAGCTTTCTGGTGGTTCCCAGGTATTTATGTTATTTATTGTTACTTGTTTTAAATGTTTTTGTTTTTAAATTGCTTTTCTGTGAAGCACTTTGGGCTCCATTAGGTTGTTGTAAGGTGCTGTACAAACAAACTTTGATTGATTGATTGATTGTGCCTAGTAGTGTAGGCTATGGGAATTTTAAATTATTATTTATAAATACATATTTATATTCACAAATAAAACTAATATGTCAGCGATTTTACTTCAAAAGTATTTAAAAATGTAAATGCTTGCTGGAATAAAATGTAATGCTTTTTAATGTCTCACAGGAATCCTGTATCTCTGTAGGATTGCCATTATGTCTCTTATTTTGAAAATCAGACTATGGTTTCCGGTGTGCTTTGCAGCTGCTTCATCAGAGCTGTGCGTGTTCACGACGCTGCGCGGGCGTGAGGTGGAGGCGCACATCTGGACTGCAACAACCGCATTCAACTTGTGTTCACAGCTCATTATACTCCAGCCTACACTGCTGCCCATCAGGAAAACACAATCAATGTCTTAATGAAACGAGAGTTAACCTGTGCAAATACGCTCTTATTTAGTGTCAAACTTTGAACTGTTGCTAAACAGGCCTCCGTTTCATTGAATGCGAGGAGTCAGAAGTAGTTTTCATAATAATGGGAAATTAAGATGGCGAGGCAAATTTATTTGTACAACACAATTCATAAACAGGGTAATTTAAAGTTGCTAACAGAAGAAGAGACGTTAAAAGTACATAGACAAGAATTACAGTTACAAACAGTGATATCAAAATTAGATGCATGCATTTCCACTCCTTACTGTCAATGGTTCCACCACTGAGTAACATGTGGCCAACATACAAATAAAAATGATTCAAAATAGTTACACATTATTCTAAAGTGAAAAGTCAGTAGGCCTACAGTATTACAACAGCAAACTATTAGAGAATCTTAAAGTGTTGACAATCTTGACATTATGGCATAAATACTGGCAAAATGCATGAAAACTAAATTAGTATTAGTCTTAAAGGTACTATAATCAGTATATATATTTTTAATACTTCACAAAAATTACCCATATGTGTCCCCAGACATGATGTAAACATGTTTAAATCAAATATTAGTTTTACTGATAATAATATCACTGCTGATTTATTCACAATAAAAAACATTACATTACATTACAACAAATAATGTCCAAGTTGTTTATGGGTACAGTTTTTGGTTTGGTTTGGTTCTAAATCCCTTGGATTGCCGATCATCCAATCAAAAAAGCGAAAAGTTTGGCAACCCACAGACCATTGTTTTGATTTAGACTGCAGTATTGTTTTCAAACCAGTAGAGCGCATGCTGCTTACAGCACCTTTAAGTTAAAATAAATATTTTAGTGACATATATAGACCAGTCACAAATGAAAGAAACTACATTATTATGATAAAGATAGCGGTAAATCCCATTTATTTTTGATAAAGCAGCAAACTTAAAGCTTTCACATAAGAGATATGACAGTCAGTTGCATCAGTATACCTTATCAAAGGAAGATTAGTTATGCTTAGTGTACACTTTGTATTCTCTAATTCTCTAGCTACACATTGAACATAAAACTGAAGTGAGTTTTAGCATGTAGCATTTAGCTTTAGGCTATATGATTATTTGTTTGTTTGTTTTTTCATTTACAAAAAAAATCCTTACTTTTTTCATTTTATGTCAATCATTGAAAAAAAAAATTGCCACTCGCTAATGTTCTCAACTTACTGACATGACACACATTGTTTACTCTACCAAAACCAACTAGCTCACTGTGCTTTGATTATATTATATGTTACAGGCAAAGTATGAAATATCAAAGTATAAGTAGAGAATCTCTGCTTCTCTGACAAAGAACATCAAATTAATGTGAGAATATGTAGGCTATAGGTACAGGTTATGGCCAGAGTAAGGGTTAGGGTTAACTTGTAATCTGTGTATCTTTTTTTTTTTTTTTTTCCAAAACAAAATCCTTAAAACCAATTCACCACACCATTTATTTATTTTTTATGTCAATTATTAAAGAAAAAATGCTACTCGCTAATGTTCTCAACCACTCACTGACATTACAAACATGTAATCAGTCGGTTTCTCTAAAACCAACTCATTTATGCACTATTTTTTGTTTTGGCTTTCTTTTTGTGTGTTATTGTGTTATTATGAATTGTAGTAAAAGTAGGCTATAGGCTACTACTGGACCTATTACAAGTTTTGAGTACTTCTTCCATCTCCAATGATAAATCTGTGGCTATAAAACAGTGTATAAAAAGAAAAAAATAACTGGATATTTATAAAAAATTACTTTATTAAATGCAACCTTCATGTTTCTATTTTATTTTCATGCATTTGGACTCACACCAACTAGGTGGAGCTCTGGAGCCATTTGGGGCCAATAGCAGACAGCAACAAGTGTTCTCTGAGAAATACTGCAGTGCCTAATGGTGATGTAGCGTAAATGGCTTCTGCATTACAACAACACACTTACAGGAAATACCTCTGCTACTGCAACTGGTGTAAATATGTTCTACAGAGAGTGCCTGAGAGCCATTTGGCAAGAAGGTTATCATGACAACACACAATAACTCTAAGCCAGGTGGAGAAATATCATAATAACGCGAGTATTTGGTGATACTGCAGAACAAAGTCACAGGTAGGTTTTGTTACTATAAGAGAAAGCACATCTTGCACTGACCTTTGCACAAAGCGTTCAAAATGAAACTCTCACTTCACTTCTTTGACCTTGAGTTATTTTTTTGGTGATATTTTTCTGACCTGATTGTTTCCTTTGAACCACTGCTTTTAGATTATCTACAACTGCGGTGTACTTAATGGAGGTCCTTCTGAAGAGTCAAGCCTTAGTGGCATGACAGACAGTGTACAAACAGTGTGCTACATCCACCCATCTGTCACCCATAACACAAGCACCACTTACTTTGGAAAATGTAATTAACACTGTAGTACATTTAAATAGAAATAATGATCCCATCTGCTGACAACAATCAGCCCTGTGAGAATGAATAATATTACAATTTTACAAGACTTTAGTGAAAAAACAAAATCTTTTACCTTTGTGCTGACTGAATTTTGTGCTTTTTTTTTTTGTGCTTTTTTTTTTTTTTCATGTAGATAGACATCAGCATAGGTTGCATTCACGTTCCTGAATTTGATGATGTCAAAAACTGAGATGGAGGGCAGGGGCCAGTATTACTGTGAAGGTTAGAATCTATTATTAAAAGAAATATCTGAACAGAAAATCCAGAAATATTTAACCATTATTTAGGGTTTTCACAGCAGCCATCAAATGAAGAGCAAATATATGTACATACTCTTGTTCTTTATCAGAATATTTTTTTTTATTGTTAGCAGTGCTTCCACTGACAGTGGTAAAGATGTCAGGATGAAGAACTAATGTTCCTTGCATCAGTTTGCTGTTACTGTCATGGTTATTTCTGACAGACTGCACACGTACTATAAAGAATACACCACTGCAGATTTACAGCACATCACAGTAACTACACTGAAAAAAGTCATACTTTGGATCAACCTAAAAAAATTGCTTCAATTTTTTTAGACCTAAATTTATTAGTTTTTGTCAAATGATTATTGTACTTTGATCTAAATTAAAAATCTACAAATAATAATTTAAAAATGTTAATTTTCCCTAATGTAAATTCTTACATAAGTACAAGGTAAAATTGAAACTTTATCTAAAATTAGCAAAGCCTTTTTTTTGCATTATTACAAATTTAATTTTAGCTTTAGGTGAATTTAAAAATGTTCCTAATTTCAAAGTATTTTTACCATTAAAATGAAGCATTGTAATCACTTCTGTAACAAGTGCTTTTATTAAGTTAATGCACAACATGTCATCAGAAACTGATGTTTTACACCGCTTTTAAAAACAAACCTCATATACAACACAACTGACAGCTGATGTACTGAAGATGGAACATTTAGGGATTTAGGAATTTCAAAAATAGTTTTCCAGCACAATTCCAGTACTATGACTATTTTTTCATACTTTGTTTTCCTCTGGGTTTATGTGGTCACAAGTAAAACATAATGGCATTTGCAGAGAATCACACTTACAGTTTCAAGAAGCAGACGAGCAATGACACAAGACCACGAGCTGCTGTGAACGAGGTCTTTGACACATTTATTTATAAAATATTTTAAAGCTGAAACTTGGAACTATGCAAATGTCCACTTAGTTTGTACATACTGTACATGGTACTATTGCTGAAATACCTTTATCGAGGCGTTTACAGATTTGAGGGGTTTAGGCATGCTGCATATTTAAAGAACTGAGGAGTTTTGGAAGGTATAGAAACTTAAGTTATTGTTTAAAGTGTTTTCACTTGCCCATTAGCAGACATGCATAAAAACTCACTGCTCCTGCCTGTGTCAGTTTTATAAACAAAAACCCTGACTAGCCAGTTTGAGATGCACATAAAGTATGGAAATTCAGTGTATAGTTTAACAAAATGAAATTTCATATTTTTTCAATTTACAAACATTGCCTGTTTCATTTCTTTTCAAACAGAAGCATACACTGCCATCATAAATTAATAGAAATTCTTAATTCGGTTCAATGTCCATAAATATTTTCTCCACTTCAGAAGGCTTCAGTGTATTGTAACTCACGGTGTAGGGCAGAGATGAGGTCAGACAACGCTGCACACACAGGTCCTTCTGATGGCAGATGATTCTGAACTTCTGCAGCTTCTATGACAATCTCAGTGCTGCAGGGTGGAAGCATCATCCTCTGACCTGAGGACAGACAGGGCCATAGTGCTCTGCTCTAGCTCCTGCTCCATGTTGTTCAAAAGTATGAATAACAATAATATTTATTTTTTTTTAAAAAGACTTAAAACCAATGACTATTATGTCGGGGTCATGGAGGAAGACAAAAAGAGGGAAGGGGCAGAATCAAACAGATATAACCTCAGACACATATTGACAAATCATTCATATGGGGATTCATAACAATACACTCACCAGAAACTCTTGAGTTCTGTCACATTTTCTGAAGTCATATGAAAAGGCACTTCAACAGACAGTCCCTTTTGACGTTCTCATCCAGGCTCTAAGTCCAAAAGCACACACAATAATGCATAACTGTGTCATTCCTAAATTAAAATTTGGATTATAACTGATTTTATGTAATGGAAGAATTATCTTACTGTGTTGCATTTCCCGTTCCGCAGCAACTTGACCAGTGAACTTCTTGGTTGATCTAAAAAATAAAAATCTATTTTGTTACATTTTAACTGAAACAAACTAAAAGTTGATAAGTATTCTAAATAAACTTTAAATAAGGAAGACACCTACTGCATGTGTTGTGAACAAAGCTGATCTGGGTCGCTCTCCTCTCAGCAGGGCCTTGTCACTTTCCCCTTATCTTGATACTGCAGCCTAAAATGCAGCTTGTCTTCTCCCACAACATGTTTGGGCATCTAAAAGATGATGTAAATGAGGAAAATGTAATGAGTTTGAAAGTAAACATATAACATTTGACATTGTGGACAGTATATTATGTCACTGTTCATGATATAACAAATTGCAGCCCCATATGTTACAAACTGGGCTAACGTTATAGGAATAATGGAGTGTTCTCACAGTTTCATTCAAAGCCCTACATCAATCTTCAATGACAAAATAGAACTAGGCCAAATAAAATTAAATACATTTCTATCCGTACAACATTTAAATATGTATTATACTAGTGGGTAATGAACATGGGGATTTACCTGAAATCATTGAACTGCTCACCACAGAAAACAACAGTTAACTGCAAATAAACACAAAAGAGGAGATAATAATTAAATTGGTAGTGGATGCAAATAAATACACACATGCTGACATATCTAACAATATTCTGTAGGACTAACAGGAGAACAGTATTTTATCATGTACCTACAAGCCCCATGGTCCCAGTGCCAACTGCTTTTCAAGAACAAAATACATTCCCAAAAACAAACATAATGTTTCACTGAATAATAGTTTCTTCTAAATGATTACTAACCAACTTTCTAGATGTATGTGGTGTACATTCACGTCCTCAGTTGGAGCTGATCCGCTCCGCGTCTGCCTTGTGTTTCACTGCTGGGCTGCGGACCCGAGGGCCCCGCCCCCGAGGGAACATGCCCAGGCACGGCGCATGCGCAGGGACATGGCGCGCACTGCGACTCATTCAAATTTAAACAAGGGCATTTTCAGCGACTCCTTTTTAAAAAGATGTATAATTTAAGTCATTATTGCTAACTAAATTTACACACTAAAAAGCTATATTTCACATAATACACGTTTTTTTAAAAAGGCATTACACTTAATAGTTGAGAGAAGTAGACTTCTCACATTATATGTGATATATGCACAAGACCACAAACTGCACAGACTGACTAAAAAAAACCCATGTTGACAATGCCTGCATATTTTACAGATTTTCCAGTAAAAACGACATTAAGTTTAATTTCTTACCTTGTTTAATGTGTTCTTGCTGAAGAGATGAAGTTTGGAGAAGAGCACGCTCTAGGGAAGCGAGGTAATGGCGGACTGTGAGAACTGAAGAGCAACGCCTCTGCTCTGACGTCATGTGACCACGTTGGTTTAAAGCAAAAATCTGCATGAGGTAAAACTTAGCCTTTTACTTTGATACACAGTGCCCTGAGTCTGCCTCAAAACAAAGTGAGTGGAGTAGGTTTAAAACGGAAACCAATATTGTTGCTTTGGAACAAAGTATTTTTCTAATTTATATAAACAACACAGAGGTTTGACTTTTTTCAGTGTAAAGACTGATTTCAAATATTGTACAGTACAGTACAGAAATCAGCAAAATGAACATTCTCAACTTACACACATTTATTTGTATTGTATATGTCAGATTTAGAGAAAATAGCCATAGTTTCCTAGGCAAAGTAGAGAAACTCTGCTTCTCTGACAAAATAACATCAAATGAATGTAAGAATAGGTAGGCTATACAAGTATACGGTTACCCTGTGATTCATGTATGCTTCATTATTTGTTTTTTCTGTTTCAAAACAAAATCCTTAAAACCAATTAACAGCATTATACTTTTTTCCATTTTTAAAATGTATATGTAAAAATGTAATAGTAGATTCATAAAGATTTGCTGCAGTTTTCTTAATCCAAAATAATAAAAAGGCAAAGTAAGTAACAAAAAAATGTCCTACTTTCCCCCCAAAAAATTTCCTTCTTTGCCTGTAACATACTGTATACATAATGTTTTGCCATACAGGCAAGGGCAATAACAACAGCAGTTTTCACCTTCAGGGCTCTGATTTATTCTCCATTACAGACTTAGACTGATTAAGTGGGTATATTGTTGATAACATCAACAAGAGCCATACATAAACAAGCAATCAAAAATAAACCTCTTCAAAAAGTCTTGCACAAAACCAAGTGTATTTGCAAAAGGTGGTGGAAGTAAATGACCTTTGACCTTTTTTAGTTCAGTTGCTCTTCACGTAATACATGTACACAATTAACCACAGTTTTGGACCAAATATACATGAGGTATATGTAGGCCTAAATGTAGTGAAGTAACTGTGCGGCCTTTAGACTATTTTATACTGTATAGTCAGTCTGAAGTGTGTGAGGAATATGTGTTAAAGGCTGAGGAGTGTGAGCAGAACTGAAAAAAGACTGCATTGAGTCGAAAGTGTTTCTGGCCCCTCTGACATTTGACTTTCACTTTTCTGTCTTTGTCTGAAAGAAGCAGAAAAAAAGTTCACCTTCCTTATTTTTGAAAGTGTTTGTAGTGGTTATTTACAATATTCTGTCAGGCTGTTTCTTTCTACTAGCTCCTCCAAAGGACTCCATGGGTCTCCAGTTTTGTGTCATTCTGTCATTGTCTGTGAAGGCTCTCGGTCATCCAGGCTAACTGAACCACAACAAAAAGTTTTAAAAATAAGTCATCTAGATCTGTTGAGTGAAAGATGTTCCACCTCTCATCCAAGAGGCTTTCGCAATTCTGAGATTAAACTGGTAACACAGCAGTGTTATATGCTCCTAGGAGGAAGTTGTTTTTGACCTGAAACTAAATTCAATTGGTTTTGAATAGTTGAAAGGCTACATTAGTTTTGGGTGGACCGTTAAATAATCTGTAGCTTCTGATGTTAACTGACCTGAGAGAAACTGTTTTGGTCTGGGTTTAAAAAGACTGCTGTAAACAGATGGAAGGTTCAATCTCAAACCACCATTTGTGCTTGGTGCTCTTCTTTCCTCCTTCCCTCAGAGCTTGTGGGCACCTCTTGGCCTCTGTGCTGCAGTGTCCTGATCACACCGAGTTTCTGTTGTAGTGTGTGGTTTGAATCAAATAACAGGTACTGATCTGTGCGTGAGCAGGCTTTCTGTACACTTCCACTTGGAGTTTCTTGTCTTCTGTTTTTGTGGTTGGGGCCCCTTGTGCAGTTTTAGTCACCAGCCTTTAACTTTTAAGCCCAGAGTATTTCACTTTATCATATGTGCATTAGGCCTAATCTATAATCTATGCATTAGCTATTTGTGCTCATGCTTCCCTATGCATTTACCATCAGTGATGAGTTGCAAGTTATCATTAAAAACATAAAAAGCAAATGGAGAAATCTTTTACAAAAATGTCATACGACCACAATTAAGTTATGCAGCTGATTAACTAAAAAGAAAGTTGTTGTTTTTTTTTGTTTTTTTTTTTGTTTTTTTTTTTGGGGGGGGGGGTAAGTTACTGTTACCAAGATGGCAGTTATTGTAATTTATATAAATAAATATATGAATGGCAAGCAACTGACTGAGTATGCCATCAGTGAGTTAGTAAAACATTAGCCTTAAACATTAACAGAATAACAAAAAAGAACCACAATGAAGAGCCAGAGCTATACAAGAGCAAAAATACAGTTTTAATCTCCTCAGATTAGGGTGACCAGATCCATTGTGATCACTAATCACAATGGATTTGAACTCACCAAGTGAGTCAAAGCTTCCAAAATCCATACAATTTTCTGTCAAGTATTAAAGTACATGACACTAAGGCTTGAGTTTGCAATTTGAATGACAGTTTATTAATAAAAATAATGATTGTTAGAATCTTTAGTGACAGTCTTTAGACAAATGTTTTTAATGTTTATCTTGTGCTTTTCTCTTGGTTAAAGCAAGGACAACTGGGACATGGTTTGTTGAAAACTGGGACATATGAGTGTTTTTATAGATATGTCTTGGGACATGGGACAAGGAGGCTAAACCTGGGACTGTCCCAGATAATAGGGACGTCTGGTCACCCTACCAAAAACAGCATATTGATAAGATATTCAATACAAACCATGGGCCCACTCTAAAAGGCCTCACTTGGGTCCAATATCAGCTAATTTTGTACTTAAAATGTAACATGAATTTACATCCTCAGGCAGCTTTTACTTTTATGTGCACATTTTCAAGAAAAGTGTTTTTTTTTTTTTTTTTTTTTTTTTCATGAGTAGAAGTATTTTTGTCTGTAAGCTGTAGCGGCACAAGCAGTAGTGGGAGTAGTAATAGCAGTAGCAGTAGCAGAAGTAGTTGTATTAGTAGTAATAGTGGTAGCAGTACTAGCTATAGTAGAGGCAGCAGTATGAATTTTGTTGTGCAGCTACTTGATTGTTGTGTTAGTGCAAAGGAAATAATGTGTTGAGAAGTGTTGTAACACCCTAGACCAGATTGTAAAAATGGTTTCAAGACCAGTCTCAAGACCATTTTTCACAATCTTGGTCTCGTCTCGACCTTGGCTGCAGTTTTACTCGGTCTTGGTCTTGAATCCAATTTACTCTGTCCTGTCTTGGTCTCAGATGTGGCAGTCTCAGAGATTGTTTTAAACCAAACATTATAAGAAAATACTATAGTTTTGAATATAATTTTGTAAGTAATAAGGTTTCAGCATAATAACCAGGAAAATGCATGTTGGCTTTAAATCATTACAATTACCAATGATGTATTTGAACCACTTTTTATTTAGTGTTTAGTTCACAGGGTTTGGTCTTGACCTTGACTTGGTCTCGAACCCCAAAAGTCTCAGCCTTGTCTTGGTCTCAGTTCACTTTGGTCTCACTCATTTAGTACGGTGTTGACTACAACACTAGTGATGAGACTAAGTAGGAGGGCTCATATTTAATTCTGTCATTGTAAATATGACTACATGACAGTGGCTCAGCATGTGTTAGTGTGAAGAAAGCATGAGAAATATGCTTCACACAGATGACCACAGCAAAGGCTATTTATAATCTTGTTTCCATACTTCAACACTATATCTTCTGACTCAAAATGGACACACCAATAATAGTTAGGAAATAACTTAATCATCAAGGGCTGACGTTGTTCTTCCCCAACAAAGACAAATGATCGGATTGATAATATTAGCATATGGATTGCTAAAGCTGCCAAACCTAAATGAAGTAGAAATTTAATGTGTAGAATGCATATTTGCTAATACACATAGGGTTTGAGGTTTATGCAAACATTTGTAAAGGCGCCATTGTTTTAGCATTCTTGCTGCATAAGGATAAACAATACTGAAACACTATTTATAACTTTTTTGCCTGTTCCATTAGACACTTTGGAGGTAATGAAAATGTATTGTTTTTTAATTGATTATTCAAATACAAAGCAAGCAGAATACTGTGTTGTTCAATCCTCCTTGTTGTGAGAGACTGATCACTCAAAGCGTTCACTGCAAAACCTTCATTACAGGGGCCACGTTATGCAATATCGAGTAGTCCTGTATTCTCTGGCACTGCCTTTCTGTGAGCTCCAAAACAGCTTGTTCCCCCTTACCTCTGCCCCTCTCTCTGGCCCCTCCCAGCAATGACCAATCAGCAAGCCCTCTACATCCAGTCTCCCATTCATTTATACAAAAAAAAAAAGGTGTACAGCTCTATTTTCACTGATATTGCTATTCTACATTGCACCCTGCCTTAGGCCCAAAGTAGATGGAATATACTGTAGCCACCCACAACACTCAACAGGAATAAACAGTAGAAGAAGAATGCATAATTCTACTGTCAATATGACTTCTACTCAAGTACGTTGTTGCTTTGTTGTTTACTACTAGCAGATAAAGCTAAAATGCTAAGAGGCTACAGCTATATGTTTGCCTACATAATATAACTCATATCCTAATACAGTGGTTCTCAAACTTTCACACCAAGTACCACCTCCACCTTGAACTAAAATGAGCCTAAATCTTGACTAACCCATCAAAAACATTGGATAAACAAGGGATCAACCAAGAAAAAATGCACGCCTAAATAGGAACAAAACAGGGACTAGACCAGAAATAAACCAGTGCTAAAAAAGAACTAAACCAAGTCTACACTAAGCTTTGCCTAAATAAGACAAAGCAGTGGTCTACATGTTTATGACCTAGATCAGAAATTCAAACTGTCTCTAAATATAGCTAGATCAGTACTTGAACTGCAGAAGACTCTTTAGTACCACCAGAAGAAGCCTATGTACCACCAGTGGTACCCTGACCACAGTTGAGAACCACTGTGCTAATGTTAGTATCTCTAATGTTGTAATCTGCAATACGAATCTTGCCTGATGAGGAATGAGCATATAAATAGATTATTTAAATACTGCATCACCCTTTGCTAATGTTTTCCACCCACGTACTGACAGCACACACATTTGTACTTTCCCCAAATATTTGCAGAAATATACACAGAACTGGTTACATCTGATAACTAATGTCTTTTTATGCACGCTTGAAAAAAAAAATAAAAGAATAAACATGGTCAGAAAAAGAGAGCACTTATGTTTCCTATGATTTTTAATATGTATTTTTAATCATGGATAATAATGTTTCCAATTGATCTTCCTCATCCTTTCTCAGCACTGTGTTATTTTACTTCTTTTTTTTTTTTCTACAGGAAACATGAGGCTGTTGACGCTCACTTCCATTATTTCAAAAAAGGGAACTCTGCACTTACTTGATGAATGGTGTCAGACGAAGACAACGCACAGTTTGTCACATCTCCAACCGCAGCAGGCCTTCACGGTAAGACCTCAGCAGATAGCACAGCATTAACATATTTATCATTCACTTTTTATCTAAAATTACTTAGTATTTTGATGTTTTTTATATTTTCAGACAATGGATTTTAATACGACATGCATCCCAGGAAATAACTCCTCAGCATGTTCGCCCCCAACAAGCTCTAAAACTGGTCTCATAGTGGGTTTGTCAGTCTTTTTTGTTTTGTTGCTGCTCATAATTGTAGCCGGGATATTCGCGTATAAACAGTTTGGACGGCTGAGGAGAGCAATGAGTTTTGGATCCAGAAAAAGAAGTCCAGAAATAGAGGAAAAAGAGTGTGGAGAAGCACCGAGAAGGGTCAGAGAGAACCATGAGTACGCCACCCGACCAGAAGTGGCCTCACAAGCTCCCATTTATGAGAATGTAACACGGAAAACACCGGGATACAGCCCCAAGACTCAGATGAGGTACATGCTTTTTCACTTCCTGTATTTCATCAGTTGTAGTTAAAGTCAAAAGAAAATATAAGAAATCATAAATAGATTTTAAGTAACAAGTGAGAGGCATGAGACTACATTATCTCTCTAGATCAACACGTCTTTCACATCTAAAATTATATAGGAAACATACTTCTTTTTTTTTACTTAAAAAAGGGCCAAATCCTAAAAAGCAAAGTTAAAAAGTTAGATTACTCAAAAAAAAACATATATTTACTTTATAATTACAGCTGGCGTACTATAGCCTATAGAAAAGTTTGTTTTTATATTTTACTGTATGCACTTTTGGTCAAGCAAAGCTTGCAGCTTGATGTACTGGTCACCACTAATTTGTATTTTATGAACAGAGGAACAATTAAATATTAAGTCCTATTAAAAGCTACATATTATAAATAATCCATAATAATATACTTAATAGTATTTTATGTTGGGTCTAAATTGACTACAAGAAAATACAGTAATAATAATAATTGTTACAAAATATTGTTTTTAAAAACATTTTCACAAACTATGTAAATGTTGCTTGTATGAAAACTATTTATGGACATACAACTTTCAATAAGGCCCTTTAAAATCAATACAATTATGGCTATTAATAGGTTGAGTTCAGGTTCTAGAATTTGATGATGTCAAAACCTCAGATGGACAGCAGGGGCTTGTATAAATGTAGTGGTGAGACACCATTTTTAGAAGAAATATCTAAACAGAAGATCCACAAATATTGAACCTGATCATTTTTTGTCAGCTGGATCCACAACCTCATCATAATAATCTTGTGGATTAATGCACAGTCTACTGACAGCAATCATGCCTGTGTAATTGAATAATATCACCACTTTTTGACGCTCTAATGAAGAAAGAACTTCACTTTAGGTCTTTGAAGACTTTGTGTCAGTTTTTGTTTCATGTGGATAAGCCCAGTACTTGCAGAGATATTAGCCATAAACCACACCAAGACATCTGCATTTGACTCTTTAGCAGCAGATTCTACCATAGAATTCTGACCTGCCCCTAGCTCAATTTTAAACTATGGGCCTTTTAGAATTCTATGACATCACGTGAACACAACCTATTGGTTATTAAACACAAAAATTAAACACAACAGACTACATGACAGTGTTATGCAACAATGTGAAAAACAAGCTTACTAATTTTATAACCATATATGTATTTGATTGTAGTCAAGTGTACAGTTGCCAAATACTTCTTACTGATTATCTAACATAGACAGTTTTTCCCCTCATGTAGCTTTAACCTTGACTCTGAAGACACTGCTTGTAATACTGTATCAGTCAGAAGGATTTCCACAATTTACCCATAATGCATTTAATGTTGTAACACTGGCAGACAGTTTGTAATCTGGGAGCTTGCCCCTCAATTTCACTTAAACAAACGCAGCTGATGATGACTCACTGGGGTTTTCACTTTAAAAATAAGCACGTGAAGGGAAAGGAAACTGATTGTGTATTGCCACTTCTTGCTGGCTTTGAGTTGCGCCACAGTGGAGTTTTTCTGTGCTTTGTGTTGCCAGCCCAAGGTGTGAGCCCGAAGACGATGTGTATTTGCAGTGTGACGCAATCTATGGCAACGACCCGGTCTGCAATCCCTCTGTCGAGCAGCCGGAGGACGACACCTACATCATACCAGACTCATGAAACAGAGGTTATATACTGAATATTACTGTCAATGTTTCAGTCAATGTCAAGGAGATGGATACTATATGTGCTGTGTGTATGTAAAGTGATTTTTGTATAAGTACGACTTTGAGGGTTACTTTTGAACAGAATAGAGTCTGTTACCTGTATGTTCGATTTATTTATTGACAGAAAGAACGTCCGGGGGCCCTGAAGGGTCAGTCACAAATCACAAAGCACAACACATAGTTAAAAAAAAAAAAAAAAACGCAATATAAAATACAAATTTACAAATTGAAAGATTTTAAGACAAACAACAAAATGCCAACAAAAAAAGAGGGAAGCAAGCAGCTGAAATAAATGAATAAATAAATAAATAAATACATAGATAAATACATAAATATTAACCACAACCAGGCAACTGCAAAGGCTATTTAAGTTATGTCACCCACTTTTAGTAGCACAGCAGTTTACATAGCACATGGTGATGGAGGAGGACACTGTAGACCATTCCAGAAATTACGTACTTAGAAAAGTTGCACATGCAGTACCAAGAATAATATTCTATGTTAAGCATTTCTACAAGGGAACAAAATAATATATTAATATTATTAATTTAAATGTTTTAGCGCACCAAGAACATTGCTGTTTATAAATGTATTAAAAATTACTCTGAATTTATACCATTCAGATCTGAGTGAGTACCAGTTGTGAAAGTGAACATATTTTTAATATTTATATTTTTGGGGCCTCTTTTAGCATTATTGTATAGTACAGTCAAGAAGTAACAGGAAGGTATTGTTTAGCTTATATGCTAATTATAGACGCTAAATGCAATGTTAAATAAAACTGCTAAACGTTTACACACTCACTAATGTTATCAAACCAGGCTTTGATATTACTCACATGAGGTGGAGTGGAGTGGTTGTCAGTTGCCAAACCTATCATAATTATTCATAATTTGCGATGGTTGGTGGCTAGCATTAAACCCTCTATTAAAAATGTATTATCTTCTTTTTAACTTTTGTTACCGGTCTTTGGAAGCAGACGCTCAGTTTACAAACACAAGAACAGTCTATACTCTCCACAATAAACCAATGAAAGATCTGAGGGCTGACTCCAACCACCTCAGCCTCCTCAGAAAGTACAGGCAATGACGGGCCTTTTTTTAAATTATTATTCCATAGTCCACGTGAAGTTCACTGAGATTTTAACCTTGTTTATCTGTTTCATTGTCTGTTTTTGCACTTTGCTTTAGTTTTACTAGTGTTGTTGTGCTTTGTGGTTATTTGGTTTGGCTTGTCTGACTTGCCCTCCAGAGCCATCATGACAGAGAAAGTATTATTGCATCATTTCTAAGCCGTATCTATTCAAATAACCATAACCTGTCTCTGCTTAGATGACTCCTTGGTGTATCTCGGTTTGTCACACATTGCTTTCATTTTGCTCTTCAGATAAGCTATCGATAAATAAATACACAAATTAGTGTACTTGTTTTGAAATAGCCTACCTGTTTATAACTTAATGATGATAATTGAAATGTGTTATTACCAAAATGCTCTGAATGAAATGAAATGAATTGTTATCATTTTAAAACTATGAAATGTAACTTTTACTTTATGTGAAAAATGTTTCCTTAGTGTTTCATATAAAAAAAGGAACTTTAAGTCTGCCTTGTTGCTTATTTCTGTCTGGTTATGGCCACATTAATAACTCACATCCTGAAACTGTTGATGAGCAGCGACATTCAGCAGTTTGTGGGAAGAATTTCATAATGCAGGGGTTTAGACAAATTATTAATAACACTGTGAATTAAGTGAGTACCTAATATAGATGAGGAGAAACCCTTTCCACAGTACTGGAAGAAGTGCTGTGTAAATAAATAAACCACATTGTGTATGGCAGAGGACAGAGAGATCTGGACTGTATAGTTTCCTCACTAAAAATGAAAAAAGTCACAGTCATATTTATCAGGAGATGGCAGAGAAAGAGGCTGCATGACATGTGTATAATTGTTACTAAATGTAACTCCAGCTCTGTGAGTGTAGACGTGCTGTTTGAAGCCAATCATCATCAAACTATATTTAAGTGATCCTGGTACAACACAAATGTGTTAAGTGCAAGTTATTTTAGCACAGTGGTTCTCAAATGGTGGGTCAGGGCCTAAGGGGAGAAACAGAATGTTTAAATAGGCTGGAGCAGCCTATAGTATATTTAGATTATTTGAAGCCTGTAACATTAAATTACAGTAAATCTGAAATTTTAGAAAAGTGTTGGTTCTGTAAAACAGTGGATTAAATATTGTTAAATAAAATTTTTAAAATACACTCAAGCCTACATTGTAAATAAAATGTTTACTAAATAAAACATAAAGACTAGATTGGGCAGGGCGACAGTTAAAAAAAACAAAAACAAAAAAAAAAACAACAACAACCAACCAAAGGTTATTAATTCAATTAAATAAAAGCTGGATATCTCAGTCTGTTATCACCGACTGAACAGACAAACACATTTGATAGTCGGGCCCCTGAGCTGAATTTTGCTTAGGGCCTCAGCTCTGGGAACACTCCATCCCAAGTCGTCCTATGCAGCTGAACAGCACAACTAAAGGTATCTCTTGTTCACAGACAAGCAATCTCACAAGTATACAAGCTAAGATTCTAAAACAAATCCCAGACAGAAAATAACAAATGTTAAAAAAAATTTTCAAGGACACCACCAACTGCATCTTTCAGTTATGCTGAAATGTTTCTTACTTTTATTTCCCCTTTCATGTGATGTGCTGGCTTACTGTGCTAAAGCAGCTGTCTTTAGTGTGAAGGACAGTGCTCCTGTGACACTAGTATTAGGCCTTTCATGACCTGCCTGCTCTCTATACTAACCAGGATTCCTGCAGGTATCAGCAAGTCCAATTTAATGTATTTTTAATGCCATTTTAATAAAAGTAATAATGTCAGTGATATTCAAAACTATTTAGATTTTTTAAAGCCTGTTAAATCAAATTGAGTGCTTTTATTGAATGCTATTATTTTTATTGCCACATGGGAACCCTGACTAACATTTCTGTTCGCGTCCATGGGTAGGAAGTATGATAACATTTAACTGGAATCTGACTGGGGGCTGTAAACTGTTTATTATATTTAATTTATCTTGATTAGCCAGTGCTTTCGTTTCTTCATTTTTGATATACATCATACAGGTGTGGTGAGAGGACATCACTCAAAGTCAATAACAGAAAAATTAGCTTGGTGTGATTTCAAAAAAAGCATTTGCTGGACAAAATGTAACGACACCACTGTTTTCAGAATCAGGTTTAGTGGAAATTCAGCTGGCCAGATTTATCAAAGGTTTGTGTACATGTTGCATAAATAAGATGTGCTAAAAATGGTCTAAAGGTCTCCCTGACAGCGTGGTTTACTGTAAAAAGGGCTGCCTGATTTTAACAGAGAGAAGACTAAGGGGTCAGCATATAAAGAAATAGAAAGAATGCTTTAATTGTTATAGCCTATTTATAATTACCACCAGCACTGCATATACCTGATACATGTTTACATGTTTGAAGGATTACTGGTTCTGACAGACAGTGAATAAAAATGTTTGCATTCCTCTGAGTCTCTCCCCTTGCCTCACAATTAAATTAAATTAAATTAAATTAAGTTCATAACAATGCACTGATTGACAAAGATGGTGAACAGTCAAATCAGAATATGTTATAAGTGGCTGACTGGCTGTATTCTCATATTGACTTGTGTATGGCATTACTACAGAGAAACATTTAGATGGTGCTGCCAGCAGGAGTGTGTCTCACGCTATTGCTGTGACTTTTGCACATACACATACATTTTTATCTACTTATCAGATTTACAGCAGCAATTTTTTGAGCAGTTCCTTATAATAAATCACACACAACATGCCCAAAAATGTTTCAATCTGCTCTCACAAATGAGCACTCGTCTTTATAAATCTGGTAGAGAGTGTGTTAAAACTCACAGAGAGTTAACCTAAACTCAGTTATCATGGCAACTCTTTCTGTGAACCTAACCTGGTCTGAGGCAGGGCTTAGTCTTTCACCCAGTCTTGTCCTGCTGTTGCCCTATGAAGTGCTCTGATTGGACGATCCACTTCCTCATCCACAGCAGTACACGAATCCTCTTGCCGCCTCTTTGCTCTTGCTTTTGACTACAGCATGTCTCCTATATTAATCTGCAACAGGGATGAAAAAATACAAATTAAACATTTGCATTTGCTATATACTGGACAATGTTTAAAACCAATGATGATCCCCCGCACCAAAGGCAGAGGAAATAACCACTTCACTAACAGAGAGCCTAAAAGCATTAGCTTAAAAAAAAAAGTGTAGTTTCAGGAGAATGTAGCAGAGCATTTGAATTTACTAACATTTAACAGACAAATACTTCCTGGTTTGAGTCCAGGGCCCTCTACAACAAAGCTGGATTAGAGGGTTATAGGGAAGTAATTTTAACCCAGGGTTTTTTGATACTACACAGCTAATTCACTTTCAATCACCGTAGATATCTTTGGAAACTTATGCTGAAAAGCTAACCTGGTCTCGAGCAGGTTAAGTTCTAGTATAAGATAAGAAGACTTGTCTTTGACCAATCAGTGACGAGAAACAAGCTGCCTGTGTGAAGAAAAAGGAGAAAAGTACAGCAGAAAGAGAAAAAAGAGAAGTGCACAAAATGCACTTCTCGATACATACAGACGAGCATAACCACACAGCAAGCATTATGGGCGGTTGTTAAGTAACATCTTATTCATATTTATATACATGCATGGTAGACTGCTCAGAATGACTCCAATTCTCCAAGAATGATTTTAACATTAACATTTTAAATTTTGGTATACGACGATGTGCCATTTATTCAGTTTATGGTGTTGTATGCTACATTTTTTGTGAGAGTAGTTAATCTATGATTAAGTGTAGTTTCTCGTTGGTATTCATGGACATTTATATGGGGCTATTACTGTAGCAAAAAGATTTCTGCATATGTATATAGTTTGTCTGTATTAAATGTGTGTGTATAAAGTTTTCTGTGTGCATATTAAGGTTTATGTGTGCATATTACAAATTGTGTGTGTATTATGATTTGTGTGTGTATTACGATTTGTGTCTGTATATCAATTTGTGTGTAAAACAATTTGAGTGTGCATATTACAATTTCTGTGTGGTTATTACAATTTGTGCATTTGTATTACAATTTGTGTGTCTGTATTACTAATTGTGCGTGCATATTAAAATTTGTGAGTGTGTAAAATGATTTGTGCGTGTTAGTACCTATGCTTACCTTTAAAAAAACGTGTCATCTGCTGGAAAGATAAAAAAAGACAGATTTAGTCTCTGTAGAATGGGTTTGATCATAACACAATCAATCAATCACAACATATCTTTTCTGTGTTCATTTTTCATCTTTACTTTGTGTTTCCATCTTTCCATTTCTCTCTGTTCATCTTCTCTGCTCTTCTACACTTCTCTTTCACACAGTTGTCTTTACCGTTAAGATCACAGCATGTCTCCTATGTTCATCTGAAGCAGGAAAATTGCATTAGATAGATAGAAATGCATTTACTAATAATGATACAACATTGGCACAGAGTTGGCACAGAGTTGGCACAGAGTTGCTAATGTTATCTTAATCTGGAGTGTGTCAGATGCAGTGGAATGTGTCTTCCATTGAAAACAGTTATAAAAGGGAGGGTCCACATATATAGTTTACCCTTAACTCAAACACAGCACCATAGATATTTCCATGACAGTTAGCCTGTAGCAAAGAGCTAAAGAGACACACCAAGAAGTCAACAAGTATTGACCCTGGCCATTTATTTGTATTTTATCTGTTTATTACATTTGTAGCAAACTGTACACTTTAAAAATTAGACAAGAATAATGTAGGCTACTAGAGTTCAGCCTAAGCTCAGTCAAGATTTCCGGGCACTATCCTCGGGCCGGACCTAGTGTTATGTAGGCTACAGACAGTCCCCTGAGCAACCCCCCTGATTGATGCTTCATAATCTCCACAACTTGTTTCTGCAAAAATGCGTAGTGATATTTTCAGAGCATAAACTGCCTACAAAATACTTGGCTCATTTATCCTGCTAGCTCTGTGTTGCCTGGAAAATCCAGACTGATATGTCTCTGTATTATTCTACAGAGACATATCAGTCTGGTCACCACGTCCTCCGCTGTGGTTGGATTCAAATCCCAACCGTACCGTGCATTTTGATTTGTTTATTTAAGTCACGTGTTCTTCATGAGCAGCATTCGCAACAACAACAATCAAGATGGCACACTGAGGAGCCGAGTTTGTTTCATTCAGCGGTAAATTCCGTTTTAAATGACCAAAAACATATCGAGTCATTAAAACCACAGCAGCTTGCAGCACTAGAAGCCTTTATTTAAAAAAAAAAAAAAAGGTTTTTGCATTGCTTACTTTCTTGTCGCTTTGTTAACGTCACGTCTGCCATTTTCTGATTGGCTAACTCCACTGTCCGTTTACTGGGGTTTGCTCTGCGCTAGAAATCAAATTGATTCTATGGCGACCAGACTCATGCGCTGGTACAGTGGTGAGGCTGGAATTTCCAGGCAAAGCTCTGTGTCGTACTCTTAAAGACAGTTACAGCAGCTTAGATGTTGGTATCAGGGCATAGGTTAAATGGTACCTCTTTCATCTCTATCTGAAAGGTTGCATCACCTTTGGGTCTGATGAAACTTTTCTTCATATGAAACTAATTGGTAAAGATAGTAACTGTTTTTTTGTTTTGTTTTTTCTATAAATAAACTACAGAATTTGAATTTTTCTCTTTACCCCCAAGTTATTTTTGTATTATTTGAAAAGAACATTTAGAACAAAGGATGTTCAGGATAAAAGAAGTGAGTGAGAGTGCATGTTCATGACTCACGTACACCTCTCACACACTTTAGGGGTGGGTTTCACACAAGGCATCACATGGTTCTTTTTCATGGATGACTCACAGCTCAGACATCCACTCTCATAAATGCGCTCGAGCATGCCACTAACCTCTCCACTCAGAGCACAAACCAGCAATACAGAGCTTTATCTCCAATTCAGTCATGAAAATGTGTTTACCAGATATTCACAATAATAATTTCACCAAATGTGTATGGACCTAATCTTGAATCAGGATCTGATGATTTATGAACTTTTAGTTTAAAGGCTGTTGAGGTGATGGAAAACAATTACTGGAGGGGATATGATGCCAAAAGCCTACTGTTAACACTTCATGTCTTCCATTTTGATTTGTCCCACTGGGAGGAAGTCAGTCTGATACAGTTGTTATCCTTGTTTTTTATTTGTCCATATGTTTGTTTTTAACTGCTCCTTATGAATAATGAATGATGATGCACTTGTACTTGACTTGTTATACCTCTGTTGCAGCGCTTGATGGTGTTAATTCCCAGAGCTGTGGACTTGTAAGTCACGACTTTGACTCCAGTCAAACTTGACTCATTAATATGATGGCTTTTCACCTGAAGTAACTGAAACTAAGACTTTTGACTGCACTGGGACTTGAACATCAGTGACCTGTGACTTCTTTTGGACTCGAGCCCTGTGACTTCAGAAGACTTGATGCTTTGGCGTAAACTATCTGCAGGTGGGACAAATTCACTTTAATGTGTTTCAAAATGATGCCAAGAGTAATTGCATTTGCTTATAAAAAAGTCTGTGAATAGTGACCACATATAATTGCTGTGTGTAGAACCTGTGGATATGAGATTATCCAGGGAGAGTTAACAATATCCTTCATCAGGCATTTGAAGAAATAATGGTAAGTGGCATTTGTGAGCTAATGCCTAGCTAACATTAGCTTTTCAGATAAATTGTCATGTTACAGACAAAAATAAAATTAGGTTTAAACTCACATCGCACAAAGGATACTCTGTGTTTAATGCATATAATATTAGTCTTTTGTTTATAAGACTTAAAAGAATTTCAGACTAGGAATTTGGATGCAACTTGAACTTGAACTGACTTGGGATTTTTACTCTGACTTGGATGTCATTGACTTGAAACTTCACTTAGGACCTGACTTAGCCTTGAGTTCAGACTTGAGACTGTGACATTTACCAATTAAAGCGGAACTTAGTAACTCTGCTAATTTCTTTGCTGTTTTGCCTCATTTACCTATGCGGTGCGCCCCCTAACAGTTCGGAGTAAAGCACTTTTGTAAATACAGTTGACTCCTATTGTCATCTGTCGCTTAGCTTTACTTTTGTTTTCCTCTCCTCGTATCTGTTCCTTTCCTTGTATCTGTTCCCAAAAATTGGCAAAACAACAAGCTAGCTAACTGCAATGTACCACTTTCTCACAATACTCAAGACTTCTGTGACACCGGGTTGATGGTGCTCACTGTTGCAAGTGTCATTTTTTGTCCAGAGACACCAGAGGACACACAACACCTCATTTAACCATCACAGAGACTCCAAAACTGTTTATTTATAGTAAAACTTTTGTACTTACTGAGTTCTACTTTAATGACTAACAGGTTCTGCCTCTGTTTTAGCTTCTCTTCATTGTTTCAATAATGATGTATGCTAACATGCTAACATGGTGTATTGTTTTATACAGACCTGCTAGCACATGCTATGTGCTAAATGTAACTTGTTCCAGTTTGTCAGGTATGTTTTTTTTTTTATTCCTTTCATGATTTGTCCCACTGTGAAGAGACTGGGCTGGAGACCCATATTCACAGGCTAAATGTAACTTCTCATTTGTAGAAAAAAATAGATAAATGGAATGGTATTCAGTTGCCACACACAACTTACCCACAACACAGAAGTCCACCAGTCACATTGGCAAACATTGTAATGCCAACATTTCTAAATCAATCAGAGGTCATACACTTCACCGGGAGTTGGAGGGAGACTTGGTTCTAGATGTTTTTTTGCCGCCAATGTCTTTACAAGCAGTTGGCACGAGCATGTTATAAAGCTTTTTGTGTAAAGAAGGCACAAGCAACCGTATGTTAGCAAGACAGCCATTAGCAACCAGCATAATGGAGACACAGGCAACATTTGTGGAGCAGTGGAATTAGTGGAAATTAGTGGAAAAGGAGTATCTAAAAGTCTCTGGAGAGGAAAGAGAAGACCACTTGTGACTTCAGGAGAAAGGCTTAACCATGACAAAGCCATGCATTCTGACAGTAAGGCAGTTAGCTGATGCAGTTAGCTGGCCAACTTATATATCATCATCATATCATAGGTACAGCAGTGTTCATTTCTAATCTTTAAGAATCTCTGTGTTTTGAATATTTCTCGTCAGTTGTACACCACACGTTTACTTGGAAGTCTATAAGGAAATTGGTAGTCCATGGTTTGCTCTAGTACCATTACAACGTTCTTCAGTTGGAGCAAATCCTAAAAAGGTGTGACACATATTCATAAAAAAGTGCTTTGGTGTCCATTTTCATGGTTTAAATTTGGTGCTGCTGTACCTAAAATGCAACCACATGTTCGTTTGAAAACTGGGAGACTGTGTTCATTGTAAGGTTGATGTCATTACTGGGAATGCCCACAGATGAAAGAGGTAGGT
Organism: Bostrychus sinensis; assembly: GCA_020698575.1. NCBI lineage: Eukaryota > Metazoa > Chordata > Actinopteri > Gobiiformes > Eleotridae > Bostrychus > Bostrychus sinensis. Next base: position 29,625,331 of record CM036256.1, read on the forward strand.
CATTGACACAGGTGGCTATGTAATTTGTTGGGAAACTACCACAGGTCAAACAGGGCTACACTGTATAAGCCATACGTGCAGCTGATAAAAGTGAGGATTTGCACAGGCGCACTGCCTGATAACCACCTGGGAGCAGCAGCAGCACACACAGCAGAAGCTCGCCTCTTTAGTGCCACAGACAAAGAGTTTTTATCTCAGCAGAAAGATTAAAGTCAGATGAGTTAAGAATAGCTCATTTGGAAAGATCTGTAGCAATAGTCAAATGACATAATGTTCCCAGATGTGGAACTGACACTATCACTATCTTTATTTTCAACCTTGAGATATTTCAAGGTTGGGTTGGACCGTTTCAGTGCACATACATTTGGTGAGGAATGCATGGAACTGTTCTCAGTTTAAGACTTTGAAATTGTGTCAAAAGTGAGTTAAGTGATAAAATACTTTTTTTTAGGAACTCATTTAAAAAAATGTGTTACTGTTGGGGCAGACACTGTTTAACAAATAGCTATTAATGAACATTAGATTTAATTCATTACTGCAAACATTTTATCTCCTGCTAATTCTGGGACAAAGGGTAATGAGGGATAATGGGGTATGAGCTTTGACCTTGTAGAACATGTGAAAAGCTATGGCAGCCTTGCTGGGACATCATGTTTTCTATGAACAAGCCCAACAGATAAAAAGTAATACATTTATTTAAGAAATTCACTAAGCTTATGTTATTTTCTAACTTGTGTTGTTTTCAAAAACCTAAAGATGCTTTTATTGTTTGTAAACACTATGGAACCTGTGGTGACCCCACAGAGGCTGCCTCACCCTCTTAAAACTCTAAGGTCGATTAGCTCACTTGTTATAGGCTAACAGGATCAGTACTACACAGGTTAGGTAGCAATTAGCAGTTTTCATCTTATAGATGCTCACTAATGTATTAAGAAAAAAAATCATTATTTCATTGATTATATTAAATTTCCACACACTTTTCTACATTTAGGCTATCTTGAATAGCTAACTTATCTTACCTCAGAATTATTAATTAATCATTAAACTGTCCAACACAAATAAGTAATGCAAATTATTGCTATTAGTTTGAATCTGATTTTCAGTTTGTTGTTTGAACCAGACCTTTATTTAAGTCAAAAACAAAATTACCTTTGTATAAAAAAGTAATTACTTGTGTCACATTTTTAACTTGCTATTATTTTTGTATGATTTTATACCATCATACATATAAAGTGAGTTATATTCCTGCCAGCTTTTAGTTTGTTCTTCAGAAACTTCCTAGGCCTTGGGTGTTTGAGACAGTCGGTCCTAGCCTGATCTGACCATGACCCTGATCTGTTGGATACTGAGTATACAAAACTGACGACATAAGAGCCTCTCACCGTGACTTAGCAGAAGTCACACAGACCAGCACATCACGTACTGCACAGGGTTTTCCTGTAAACCTCTCTCAACCATTTCCCAGCTTTCCCTTTTTAATAAAATAATAATAAAATGATAAAACTTAATCTCTTCCTGCATTGACTGGAGTGTGAGTGATATATGGTCACACAGCATTAGTGACAGGTTGCCTCACAGTGACAGATGGCTCTATACTTAGCTCAGCCTCACCTGACTGACTGGGTGTGGCAACAGAGCCTCTGTATAAATAAAAGCACGTGAAGAATTTCATTCATAACATAGCTCACAAAGTGCCTGGAAAACTCACCATGTCGAGACCACAGAATGTCGCAACCTTTACCTTAGTCATGGTTTGTCTTTGCAGTTCAGGGAACAGTCAGCTGGACATGCCCCAACATGAGGTGTTGGAAGTGGATACAGAACAAGGTCTTGTTTTGGAGGCACTGAAAACTGGGATTCTCAGTTCTTTAGGGATGGACAAGCCACCGATTCTCAAGCAGAAGGCCTCACAGCAAGAATTAATAAGGATGCAGCAACTTTATGAAGAGAAGCTCAGTGAAATGGGTCTCAATTCAAGTCACATCAACAGGATTCCCCAGGTGTCCACTCTGCTTCTGCCGGACAGAGGTGAGAAATGGTCGATACATTTTGGAGAAAACCTGAATTACTTTAGTAGTAGTAGAAATAGTTGTAATTGTTATAGCAGTGGGAATACTAGTAATGGTGTCAGTAGAAAGGGCATGAGCCATAAAGCAATGCCAGTAGCAATAATTAATAATTGCATAGGTAATTAGCAGGAGCTGTAGTAGTAGTAGTAGTAGTAGTAGTAGTAGTAGTAGTAGTAGTAGTAGTATTAAAAACTGTAGAAGAAGCAATTAATTTGTTGATTATGTTCACATGAGTTTGCGTTAAATGTGAGTGTTTTAAAGTAAGAGTACAAATGACAGACTCTACTTTTCTAATCACTGACCTTGGCTCTGTTGGATCACAGCAGCATACAAGGCTACAGTACTCATGCAGTATAGCAGCAGGGACTAACCTAAGCTAATGCCATGCTAAGACTTTGAAAGAGTTTTAATAGTTTTGTAAAGTTGTCTATTTTGGGTTACTGCATAGCTTTTGTCCTGGTTTGCGTAAAAGCACTATTAATAGCTTTTATCTCCACAGTGGGAGCTTCATGTACTCTCATTGACTTCTACGTGTTTGTTTGAGGATGGCTTTAGAAATAGAAAGGTTCAAAGAGTTCTGTGAATAAAGCAAACACATTCCGGCAGCTTTTAGGATGAGCGAGCATGACGGCACGCCTCAGAGGCACTCTGTTGTTTTTTACGTAACAAAAAGACTCCTCGTATTGTGCTAATCAACATAAAATCAAGATAAAGTCTAAAAATGACATGTACTATAAAGTCAGATTACATACAGTCTGTAGCTTTTGTCTGCACTGTCAAACTAATGAGTGATCTGAAAGTGCAAGTCCAAGTAATAGGGCAGGTGCATACCTGTGGTCCCAGTACCTATATTCCTCAGTTTTAATGAACCAGGGAAGGTAAGTACTAGAGAACATACTTTTGCAACTTTAATGTTTTTCAGGGAGCATAAGTACTGGGGAACATAGGTTCTCATTGGTACAAGGCTTGGAACATAGGAACCGAACACAAGGCTGACCCCTAAGGGCATGCTAACTGTCTTTTCCAAACACTTACTGTATCTCAGTGTTCTAGACAAATTTCTACCGATCCTAAATTGCAGTAGAAATAATAATTGTGATATACTCCAAGGCTGTTTATAAATAGTTGAGCTGAATTAGTTTGTTGGGGCTTGTATGCAAGCCTGTAGTGGCCACGCCCAATCTAATTGATCCTTCAGTGGGCCCAAATGCAGCAAAATGTACACCCAATGGGCTGACATGTGTCATGTGACACATGCCAGGCACATTTTAATTCACACTGAGCACATCATGCTGAGGCATTTGAAAAAGCTTCACATATGAACAATGTGGGACATATAATCTAAGAGTGTATTATCTGACTGTACTTACTTTTTATTTTCCATTCTAGTTACAGCACTGCCATCTAATCACAAAATCATTTTTAAAAAACATCATAATGAAGCAATTTGTCACTGCAAAATATTAATATATGACATCACACTTACCTTACAACTTATAGGGCTGAGTTGAGCTTTAGACCCATTTGCACCAGCATTTGTTATTTTATTTTTCCAGCAGCTCAATTTTTTTGATTGCCAAAGCAAAACCAGTTGCACAGTGATTTGGCAGATTTTTACATAGAATGCCTGTTCTGTCGCAACCAACCACAAACTATGACTGGAGTAGGCAATGTTGGTGAAGTGTCTTGCCCAGAAACACATGCAGGCAATGCTGCGCCACTGTTGCCCCACCTATAAACTGTAGTCTAACATTTATCATAAGTAAATATAACTATTGTTTGTCCTTGTCTTTCAGTGTGGAGCCTAAAAACTGGACAGAGGGCAGACTCTTGGAGACAACACATTCAATGGCACCGAGTAGTCTTCCAAAAAACGTCCAGTATTCAGGATGAGCTGACTCTAGTGCGAGCAGAACTACAGATCTCCAGAAAGGTTTTGGAAAGACCAACACCTTTTCAAAGCGGAAAAGTCAAAGTTCGAATAAGAGGGTCAAAACAAATGAGACGCGCAGTATGGACAGACATCACATCTGACAGAAATACATCACAAAGAATAGTGTTGGATGTTAGCGCTGAGATGCATAAGTGGATTGAGGACAACAGAAGACCGCTGGTTGTGGACATAGGACACAAAGGTGGCGATTTCAAATTAAATGTTTCTTTGAGGGTGACCCAGCGACACAAAACTAGGACAACTCGCTCCAATAAAGAAAACGACTGTGACGAACAAGGACTGTGCTGCCGGCAGTCCATCACAGTCTCCTTTAAAGACATCGGCTGGACAGACTGGGTGGTGGCTCCGCTGGAATACACCATGCATTTCTGCCAAGGCGCCTGTCCACACAACTACAAACCGGCCAGCATGCACACCCAGGTCAAGTCCAGACTGCACCAGATCTCCAACGGGGGCACGCCTCGGCCATGCTGCGTCCCGTCCGCATACGAGCCCATGGTTCTCATGCATTATGACAGCCGGGGCAAACTGAAGTTAACACCATTCGAAGATCTCATAGTCAGTAATTGTCACTGTGCTTGATGTCGACTTGATTTTTATACATTTTTAATATATATTGGAGTGTAAGGACCACATTTGGCAGGTTTTTATATAATACAAAGCAAGGAGTCACTTAAAGCAAGTTTAAATGTAAAGGTTATAACAGGACCCAACTAGCAGTCTTTTGCTTGACTACGTTAATGCGGACATACAAGAAATGGTCTTATGACTCTTATTGTATAACAGTTATGACAAATAGTAGCACCAAACATATTTTACCCCTGGGTCAGCCCTATGTTCCCCTCTGCCAGTGTTCACCCAAGAGTAAGAGAGTTAAGGTTAGGATTTGGGTTTATACTAGGCTTAGGAAACATCTTGACTTTCCCATATGCGCTATTACCTATATTCTCTGGTACTTATGTTCCTCTGTGTCTATGAACTGGTGCACATAGGTATCTGGGAACATAGGTACCCAGAAACATATGTGGCCAACGTTACCAAATGCAGAGGTACATATGTTCCCCGGTCCATAGAATGTGAGAAACATAGATATATGCATTCTTTTTCCTCAACACCACCATATTATACCCAGAGGTATACTCTGAAGGCTAACATGTGCTAAAGCTAATGTTGTTTATAAGACTTCTAGCCTGTTCTCAGCTCAGAAAAACAGATAAAAGTGAACTGGCTCTGACAATTTTCTGCTACATTTTGGAGAAACATTTGTTGAGGTCTTTAGATATTTTAAAGAACTCTTATTAAGACATAGTTTTTGTAAGTTATATTTTTTCATTTTACATTTTGGTGTTACTTGCAAACAGGTGGAATTTATGTTCATCTTTGAATTATTTATTTAAACCTTATTTATGTTCTATTATATGTGTTCTGATGTTACAGAACTGTGTACTATTTAATTATTTTGCCATATTTTATTGTAGAATATTTTGCGAGGAGCCTTACAAGTTGAATGTATTTTACTGAACTGAATACTGCATCAATGTGACATTTCACAATAAAATATTCAGCTAAAGAGTCGACTGTCCTGTCATTTCTCTGAAATATTCTTTAGTGGTTTATTGGGGGAGGTTTGGTGACTCACTATAGTGTGGACAGATAAGATATCTCCAATCTTCTATCTCTGACCTTGATGTTATGTGGTGGCCTTGACATAAATCTGCAAGGGCAAGGATAAAAAGTAGAAAAAAACTAAATAAAACAAAAACATTGGAAATACAGACCGTAACGGGAGCTGTGGAGAGAGGCTTCCACTGACTTTCATTCATCAAACACAACATAGCAGATGCTAACTACCAATCATTTTTTTATTGTTTAATAATAATTTTGTCTTCCCAGCTAATTTAATGAAAGATGTCCCGCTGCTAATTTCCCTGAAAATCAGTCCAGCTCTGATTTACAAAAGACTCCATTCAGGAGGACATCAGAGTTTACTGTTTTCACTTGCTATATTTAGTGATTAACTAATGTCACTACTGCTGTATAATTCTTTGACTGTTAGCGAGCGAGTCTGGGAGGTTTCATGGTCGAATCAGGAAAAATAATGTTCCTGGGGAGTCTATTGCTATTGCATCATGCTCTTATTCTGACATTTACACCAAGCTAATACTCCAGCTGATTAGTGTAGGTGTGTAACTTCTGACAGGCCTGGATACGAGAGGTTTCTCAGGTAAAAGTCATCTGTCCCGTTTGTTGGTACTGCTCACACTGTCAGCTCCTGAGACGTGACACTGGTGCTCCTAATGACTTTATGATTTTTTATCTTTGGCTTAAGGTTACTTAAATAGGACCATATTTTCTGATAATTATCAAAACAGCTTTAATGAAGTGTGACATTTTTACTGAGGTATATTTAACAGGTGACACAGTGAGGGGTGGGCCAGTCTGAGATGGAACAGCACACCTTTCTGCTGACCACACAGGTCACAGCACAACTGAAAAAATATATTCAGGACTGTAATAAGACAACAAACAAACAAACAAACAAACAAATTGTGTTAAAACTATATTTCACAGAAATTTTAATTAGGCTATAAACCCTTTTTGCAAAACAGTGCATTATGGCTGTATATGTTCCCTGTAAATTATTCACAAACCAGAGTGTTCCTAGTTTTTTATTCAACAATTAGCTCTAAAAAGAGAATAAAGTGGGTTAATTTTAACATTTACAACCAGAGTTCCGGAAATGTTGTGATGTTTGAATAAAATGAAAACTAAAAAAAATGTTAAATCACATGGGCCAATATTTTATTTACAATAAAACATCAATAACAAATGTTTACACTGAGACACTTTCCCCTTTTTGCACAAAATAAGCTCATTTAAAAGTTGATGCCTGCTACAGGTCTTACAATAGTTGGGACAGGGCCAACAAATGTCTGAAAAAGCAAAACATTTTAAAAATTTTCAGTAGGAAGAACATCTAGCAACTAATGATTTCAGGTCTGTAGGCAAGGCAAGGCAAGGCAAGGCAAGGCAAGTTTATTTGTATAGCACAATTCATACACAGAGCAATTCAAAGTGCTTTACAGAAAAAAAAGGCAAATTTAAAAGTACAAAACACAATTAAAACAATAAAATCAAATTTAAAGAGTATAATTAAGAATTAAGAATTTAAAATTAAATTAAAAGAGAAGAGTGCAGATAAAACACTTTCAGTTGACATATGCACAGTTAAAAAGAACAGTCTTAAGTCTGGACTTAAACATTGTCAGAGTAGAGTCCTGTCTAACGTCGTCAGGGAGACTGTTCCAGAGTTTAGCTGCATAAAACTGAAACACTGCTTCACTGAGTTTAGTCCGGACTCTGGGCACCAGCAGAGACCTGTCCCTGAGGTTCTCAGAGTCCCAGATGTAACATGATTAACTATAAAAGGGAAGTCTTAGCGAGGCAGAGTCTCTCAGAAGTAAAGATGTTCAGAGGCTCTCCAATTTGTGAAAGAATGAAGAGGAAAAAGATTGTGGAATACTTTAAAAACAATGTTCCTCAACGTCAAATTGCAAAGACTTCCCAAATCTCATCATCTACAGAGCATAACATTGTCAAAAGATTCAGAGAAACTGGAGAAATCTCTGTGTAAGGGACAAGGCCCCAGACCTTTATTGGAGCCTGTGGTCTTAGGGCCCTCAGACTGAGTGACTGCAGCAGTCTTCAAACCACATGTTCCAGCATAGAGGTTACCACTGTGGATGTTCAAACCAGGGGGTCACCAATGTGGAAGTTAAGAGAAGAGATGGAGAGGAGAGCTTTCAGTCTCTGCTTTATTAAAAAAAAATAACTTTCAACAGCTTACACTCTTAAAAAAGATGTGTTAAAAGCAACACATAATGTGTTATATTTTAACACACCTCTGTGTCTGGTTAAGGACAACACAAAATGTGTTGTTTTCAACACAGTCAGTGTGTCGACATATTCAACACATTATGTGTGTTAAATGTTTTAACACAAAGATGTGTTAAAAAAAACAATGCTGTGTTACTTTCAGCACACAAGGATAAAACCGCGTTAGTCCAATGCAGCGTTAGTCTGGTGGTTTTATTTTGCGATGTGTAAGACATAAATATGTTTTTTAAAGCTGCCCTTGTCCGGCTGCTCGCTTACAAGCTCTGACCGGAAGTGGAACTGTGAACGGAGAGCGGCGTTCGCTGCACAGGAGCTGGGCCAGGTTTACTGTAGCACAGACACGCACATATGAGTGGTATCTGAACTGACAAATTGGTAAACTTTTACGAGTTGCTTACATCTACACCCACCTCTCTCTCAAAAAAAAAAAGAAAAAACGTTTTACAGATTTACATGATTAAAAAATAATGTGAAATAGCAGCAACAAATGATGGCTTACCTTTAAACAGTTCTCTCCGCGCGCAAAACAGCTTCGCAGTCAGGACCTCTAACAGTGATCACTGGGGTTTAAAATTAAATGATGCAGCTTTGTGATTGGATAATAGTTTAACACATCTCATGTGTACAACTTGTGTAATTTTAGATAAACATTTGACATTTTAACACAACGTGTTAAAATAGTAGTAACACAAAAATTGTGTAGAAATTGAACACATCCATTCTGTAGAAAAACATTTTTGCGGTTCTCATGAAACTGCCTCCACCACCTGGAGACCCAGCCCCCGTCCCCTACACTCCCAATACAAAAGCGTACATTTAGTGTGTGAGATAAGCCTATATATTGTCCGCCACAGTGTACTCATTTGTGTGTAAGTGGACCAGAAGTTAACATTGAGAAATACATTGCATCATCATTTGTACACTGGATTCTCTTAAATTATTCTCAAAATCTTCTTTTCAGGTCAAACCATAACCAGACATGTTAAAACTACTTGTGGGTAGTGATAACTCACATTTACTCTGTTACATGTTACTCTGTTAAATAGTAATATATATTGCACTGTTAAATATTTCCACTTTTAATGGCTGACAATCAGCTACACATATCTAAGTAATATGTCTGTTTTTGTTCAATGAAATACACCTGATACTATGACCAAACTGTAAGTACTTTAACCCCAACACATTTGCCACATGTGCACAGAGGCATACATTATACAGTAACTCTACAGGGCCCTCTACTGGTGCTAAAGCCACAGCACAATTCTGTCTGAAAGTTATACAAGACTGAAAGTTATAATGGGTAATATAAACTGACTTTGTTACTTTTCTGTATGAAAAATAGGGTTTCTTAAACATTAAATCATTTGTAACAAATGTTACAGCCACATAGAGGAAATTTATTTGTGCTGGCCCCAAGCCTGGATAAATGGAAAGTGTTGCATTAAGAAGGGTAACAGTGTAAAACATATGACAAATCAATATACAAACTATTGTTTAATTTTCATCTTGGGAGCACACTGTGATGAATTTGAAACTGTTTGTTGAAATTTCTGTGTTTACTTCTGAATCATGTTACTGTCAAAACAGAAAATAACTCATCTGAACATTTTCATGAAATTGCTTCTGCGTGTCTTATCTCTGTATGACGTACAATAATGTGAGAATCTGATCAATGTGCTGATCTGTTTATTTTCCTGGTGAAACTTTTATCTGAAGAAAGTTTGTTATTAATAAGAAGTTCCTTGTTCTTGTGTTTGTTTGTGGTTCATTCACATTTTTTTTCTGAACTGAATTTTGAAAGCTGATGAAACCTTCAGGAAGGGTGAGTATATTGTGGGTCATGAAGGAAACAATTCTATAAACCGTAGATAGGGGCACAGATTCAGTAAGTTAATTTTAGTTTTTTCATTGTTATTAGAAGATATAGGGGCTTTGGGATTCAATGCATAGAGCAGCTGTTCCTAAAGTCAAGAGAGTTACGCCCCCTTTAAATTTCTGAAAATCCCATGTGGACCCCCAACTATACAACTTCCCTCTATTCAAAAACGATGTCATGTTTCTCTATATATTTCTATATAAACGTACAAAACAATAAACAAGTATATAACTGTAATTCATTTCAAGTCAATATTTTCTTATTATAATGTATATTTTTTTACTACTTTGCTGAATATTTTAAGTCACTTAAATGTGTCTCTAATATGAACAAGAAAACTTCCATGATCTACCAAAAAACTGCAAAATTATTGTTTTAAATATGATGCCTTGCTAATGCAAAATTTGTTTTTCTTTTATAACTTTTTGCTTATTGGACAAGAATATTTAGCCACTTCACAATTTTTGTACTGAAAATTGTAATTTTTATGACAGATGTACTTCCCTGATTTGTTTTGTACATGTTACTTGGAATAAAAATAAGTATTCTTATGTACTTAATATCGACAGCCTCTGGGCCCCCCCTGCAGTACCTTCGCAGACCCTCAGGGGGCCCGGACCCCCTTTGGGAGCCATTGGCATAGAGCATTTACCCCTGTACCAGAAAAATATGGTATAAGGGTAGGTCTGGGCACCATAACATTGTGAGATAAGGCCAATCATCAAATCTTATCACGTCAATGCTTAATCCAACAAATAGTGATGTTATTGGCATCCCTGAGAGCTAGGCCTGTGCATGAGGGACCACAGGGGCAGTTAAGGAGGATGGGCTCACAGGCAGGGTGTTCAGCACTTGTTATGATGCTCCATCTGAAGAGATTGTCCTTGGTTTTTCCCTCTTGAGTGCAGTCCCGTCCTTCCTATCAAGGCATGTTCCCCTGGGTAGATGCTCTTGAAGGTCTAAGAGAGCCTCATTGGGTGGGTTGTGGTCGATTTCTCCTCATCACTCTTCATCATCACTCCTCATGTCTTCCGCTCTGCTGGTGGCCTCAGAAACACTAGAGAACCCAGCTGCTACTGTCACTTGGTTACTTTTATTACAGTCTCTTTACCCACCTGTTCTTTGCACTGTTTACATATTGCACAATAATGTACTTCATATCTGGTTCCTGTTCATTTTCATCTGTGTAGTCATTGTCTCATTAGGTTAGAGATAGATTTGATACTTTTATATTATTTGTGAATGCATATAATTTAAACACATTGTTTTCTTCATATGTCTATATTTTGTAAACTGAGTATGTCATGTCATGTATGTAACTCAATTTATAGCATATTTTATTTTACTTTTTAATATTGTTTTCTGCATGTTCATTATTATTATTATTATTATTATTATTATTATTATTATTATTATTATTATTATTATTATTATTATTGTATGCTACTTAGTTTATTTTATGTTTGCACCAAGGACCACAGCAAATTCCTAGTGGTGTGAACCTCTCACTTACTATGGCAATAAAAAATATTCTGATTCTGATTTTTAAAGCCTATATGAGAACAAAATACTGGACAAAGAAGTTAAAGAAAAGGTAAAACATGAGTATATTGTAAACTACACTATATTTCCAAAATTATTAGCTCAGCTGCCTTTACACACATATAAATTTAAGTGACATCTCATTCTTAATCCATAGGGTTTAATCTGACGTCAGCCCACCATCAGACATCTTTGTGTCTGACACTGAGGCCTGACTCGCAGTCTTCGCTCTAATTCCTCCTAAAGGTGTTCTGTCAGGTTGAGGTCAGGACTCTGTGCAGCCCAGTCAACTTCTTCCACACCAAACTCACTCATCCATGTCTTTATGGAGCAGTCATGTTGGAACAGGAAGTGTCCATCCCCAAACTGTTCCCACAAAGTTGGGAGCATGGAATTGTCCAAAATCTCATCATCACACATGTTTGAGTAATCCTGTATCCTGAGGCCCTGCTGTTCTCAAGAGCTGAAAATGCTCGGACTCATTCTGATCATTTCAGTGCTCAAACCTCTGTCGCTATGAAGCCGTCAGCTCATTTATTTATCTGTTAGCATCATGTTGCTAATAGTCATGCTAATTAGCCATTTTATGCTCTGTCCATTTGCCACCTAATCCAAGCATTTCATACCCATACATTATATTTAGTTACTATAAAACATGAAATACTAATGCAAAGGTGTCCCAAAGTATTTTTAAAAGCCTGAAAAAAAGCATAATATAATTTATTCTAATTGAATGTAGCATACAAAGGCAATATTCTCAAATCAATAAAATGAGACTCAAGTCCTATCCCATCATCCAAAGACATTAGTTGAATTGGTGACTCTTAACTGCCCCTGGTGAATAAATAAGTGAATGGCTGTGTATGTCCATGGTTTACCCCACCTAAGGCCCATAGTTACTGGGATAGGATAATAAATTAAACATCAGACTGCTGTCCATGGCCCCATCCTTTTGGTTTACTGCACCTCACTAGTGCCAGAGTCCCAGAGTGCTACAGTGAGGTGACTTGGGACACTTTCTGGCAATGGAACATGACCCACTGTGACCCGCACCATGACGCTCCAGTGGAGGGTGAGACTTATGTAACAGGAACCCAGCCACCCAACATCCAGCAAGAACTTCACAGAGGAATAAAACATTTGTGAGAAAACTCCTCTGTTATGTCTAACTGTGAGATTTACTAATGTTGCTAACATGTAAACATGCTGATCCATTCCTATTCCCAGCAGAGTCATGCTTCTCTCATGCACATTTCGCTCGGGGGGCTTTTCGGTTGAGGCCATTTCCAATAAACACGGATGTTAGCGAGAGGAATGATGCGGCTCTCCCCCTCGAGGCTTACACAGAGACCATGTGACTTCTCGGGACAAGACAGTGGCTATTGTTGAGCTGGAGGAGGAAAAAAAAAAACAGTCTCACAGGATCACAGTACCAGAATCTGACAGGCACAAATCAGGCCCTGGCTTTGAACCCTCGCTTCAAAGGACAACAGTATTTTTTTAGCTACAGTATATTGTGAAAAAATATATTTATAAAAAAATGTAATCATTATTTAAGATTGCTAGAACTATTCAGTCATATTTTGCTACCATACCTTTAATATTTGGGTAATCTTATATTTAGAGCTGGACTAGGCATGACAACATTTCCAAAGACATTAATAGCAACACTGGTAACAAGAACTGCAATTTACATACATATACAAGTTAGCACAGTGGTTCTCAAACTATGGGACGACTACAGCTGGTGATACGCAGGCTTCTTCTAGTGGTACTGATTAGTCTTTTGGTTCAGTCTTGGATTTTGCTCTGGATTTAGTCATGGTTAGGTCCTGATTTAGTTATAGATTTAAGCCTGGATAAGACCTGGTTTCCTCTTGGATTTTGCCCTGATTTTGTTGCAGATTTAGTCCTTTTTTTTTTCTGGTGTAGACTGGTGTTTACTCTTAGATTTAATCCTGGACTTACTCTTGGATTTTATCAAGGATTTAGTCCTTTGTTCTTATTAAACACTCAAAGACACTTTACAATTGCATTATTCATTTACTCAGTGGTGGTGAGCTACTTCTGTAGCCACAGCTGCCTTGGGGCAGAATGACAGAAATTTGCCTGCCATTCTGTGTCAACGACCTCTCCGACCACCACCAATCACACATTCAGGCAAGGTGGGTGAAGTGCATTGCCTAAGGACACAACTACAGTATGCAATGCCAAAAGCAGGGACTTGAACTGCCAACCTACAGGTTAGTGAGCAAACATCTCTACCAACTGAGCTACTGCCCCGAAAGTTCTAGTGTTAGTCCTGGACTTCACCCAGGTTTACTCTTGGATTTTGTTCTGATTTAGTCATAGATTTTGTTGTAGATTTAGTCCAAGATTTAGTCCTTTATTTTGTCCTGGTTAGACCTGTTTACTCTTGGATTTAGTGCTAGACTTTGTCCTAGATTTAGCCCCGGTTTAGACCTGGATATAACCCTGGTTTACTTATGCTTTTTCTGGTTCAGTCCTGGTCTTAGTCCTGTTCTAGTCATTGCTCTGTCTTTATTTAGTTTATTTTGTTGATTTTCTCTGTGGTAATCCCTGTTTTGTTCCTCCTTTTAGACTTGGTTTAGTCCAGAGGTTGGACGCAACCTACTCCATTCCTCTGGGCTTGGGACTGGCACATATAGCTGTAGCTTTTGGATAACCATTAGGGAATCAAACCCTTGACCTCCCGCACCAAAAACAAGGTAACAAACAACTCAAGGATTTTCACAAATGACAGTACAATAACAGTAACACAATACATATATTTTAACACAAATTGATTATGTACAAGCCTGTTTTAGCCCCAGCTTTAGCTATTATTATATTATATTTAGCCATAAAATAAAACAAAAATCACATAAGCAGGTAAATTAGGTCATTAAGATGTTGTGATGTTTTTCATGAGCATGTGTCAAGAGCAAACCCAGTGTATTATGGTGGATTTACAGAGTGGACTGGGGTCAATATATCAATAAGAAGACAGCCACACACAGGAACCAGATCATTTGAACATAATAAGAAAGGTCAGAAAATCAATGATGAATGTTGATGATTTCTATGTTTAGTGATGAGACTGTATGACTTAGACAGGCATTCAGCTTTTATTTTAAAATCATTTGTAATTTCAGCACAGCAAACACACCACCATATGTGTGTGACAGAAACACAAATTTGGAAACGCACACACAAATTCGGAAACACACACACACAAATTAGAAAACATGCACACAAATTTGGAAACACACACAAATTTGTAGACAGGCACACAGAGTTAAAAACATGTACACAAATTTAGAAAAACACACACACAAATTTCAAAACATGCACACAAGTTTGGCAAGAGGCACACAAAGTTAAAAACATGCACACAAATTTGGAAAAACACAAAAATTCTGAAACATGGACACAAATTTAGAAACACACACACAAAGTTAAAAACATGTACACAAGTTTGGAAACACGCGCACAAATTCCAAAACAATCACAAAATTTTAGAAACAAGCACGCAAATTCGAAAACACATACACAAATTTGGTGATTTGGCAAGTTTTTAATGCCAGATGTTCTACCTGTCGCACCTAGGCACCTAATGTGACGAGCGTAGGCAATGTGGAGGAAGTGTCTTTTAATCATATTTTTAATCATCCAGGAAGTAAAATATGCAATAACTCCACGTACCCCCTGCAAAGTGCTTGTGTACCTCTAGGGCTTCCCGTACCCCTGATTGGGAAACACTGCTGTATATCACTGTCTTTTTAAAAATATAGAAGTCTGTTTTCTCCCAAGGTTGATGGCTGGTTTATTACATTGCAGTGTGTGCAGGACAGCCTTTGTCATTTGGGCTGACTTGGTTACACTTCCACACTGGAAATATTATACAAGGTGTCCTCATGTGATCACTGCTGTGCTGACTCAGATATTGACAGATTCATTTCTTTGTATTAATCTTAGACAGACTTTATTGAGCCACAAGAGAAATTACTTGGTCAACAGAATAGATTTGTTTTTCCGCTACAGTCTGTGTATTTTGAGTGTAGAGTAGTTATTGTTTATGTTTGATTGTGTGAATGTTGTTGTGATATTGCGCTATAGAAATAAAATTGAATTGAACTGAACAGGTAAAAATATAAAGATATGCATGTGTACAAATCTACATAAATAAAATATAAGTAAACAAATAATAAGTAAATATCCACTATATACAAACTGATGTGCAACAATCTGGAGGGATGAGCTTTAAAAAGATGAGCTGTTGTATTGAGTGTGATCTGAATGAAGTCCTGTTGAGCTGGATGAGAGTTGGAGAATGACCTCCGCTGCCCCTCTGTGGTCCGCTCAAGTGGGTGAGATGGAATGTGCATGAAGAGAGCAGTTTGTCCAGTTTTATTATTATTCCATTTACATTTACCAAACCATTCTGGATTCTTGATTGTGCTGAATGCCATATGATCCACAATTGATATTTGAAGGATTTAGTATTTTATTGTTACAGCTGCAGGACCCATTTTGTTCCATTTCTGAAGAGTGACCAAACCTCTTTCTACACAAGCTTTTTTACAGGAGCTACATTATGCAAACTACTACTACTACTACTACTACTACTACTGGACCAAGTACTCAAAATCTGTACCCAAGGAAAAGTACTGTTACTTCAAATATAATATTACTCAAGTAGAAGTAAAAGTACCAAAGAAAAAGTATTGCATATAAAATGCAAATTACATCAGAATGTTCCAACTTCTTCTTGCCCAAGTTTCAAACCCAAAACCTTCTTAAACAATTTAAACTTTTACTCAAGTAAAAGCTTGTTTACAGCTTAATTCAGAAAAAAACGAGACCCTTATCATTGCCCCAGATAGTGCCATTCCTGGCATTAAACAGCACTTCACTTAGGAGACTTGAGCCAAAGCTACAAAATCTAGTCTGAGAAATTTAGGAGTCATCTTCGATGGAGAAATGTCTCTACAGCATCACACCAAACAACTGCTAAAGAACTGTTTCTTCCAGCTGCGCAACATCTCTAAACTCAGATCAATGGTTTCTAATAACAAACTTGAAATGCTAATTCATGCTTTTGTCTCTTCGCGACTTGATTACTGCAACAGTCTGTTCACCTGCCTGAATAAAAAGGAGCTGACCCGCTTACAACTCGTACAAAATTCTGCTGCGAGGATCCTGATGCGGACAAACAGAAGAGAGCACGACTCCAGTTTTAAAAGCACTTCACTGGCTCCCTGTCTCTTACCGCATAAACTTTAAAATCCTGGTCCTGACATTCAGGGCGCTGCATGGGCAAGCGTCCCCCTATATATGTGATTTGATTCAGCCCTACAGCTCAGGCACGCAGCTTAAGATCCTCAAAACAGAACTTTCTAATGGTCCCTCGCACTCATTTCAAGACTCGAGGAGACAGATGTTCCGCGCTGTTGCATCAAGATTGTGGAATGAACTGCCACCGCACCTGCGCTCATTACATTGCATAAATGCTTTTAAAAAACAACTTAAGACCGTCTTTTTTACACAAGCGTTTCAGGGTCATTAGACTAGGGCTGCTATGATTTACTGTATTTTGTTATAATGTGTTTATTCCACTGGTATTTTATTATGATGTTGTTTTATGCCTTTCATTGTGAAGCACTTTGTGACTATGTCTGGGAAAGGTGCTATAGAAATAAAGCTTACTTACTTACTCAAGTAAAAGTAAAAGTATGTTCTACAAAATGTATGCAGGAAAGTACTTCTTCAAAACATGAACTGAAGTAAACTACTTAAGTAAAAGTATTTAGTAACTGTTCGCCACTGCTTCTTGGGGTGCTAAAACCTACCTTTTGGGTGCTAGAGTCCACCTAAAATTGGTTTAACTACGCTCATGAATCCTGTAGTCCCTGGCGCTGCCTTTCTGAGGCAGAAGAATGCTTGGTTCCTGAGCGCTTCTCCCACAAAGCCCTGCCCACTGCAGGTAGCACTGACCAATCAACAGGCCCTCTACATCCAAAAAAAAAAGAAGCTGTTTACTTCCTCAAACTTTTTGTAGAACAGTACTTATTGGAAACATTCTCTTTTATTTACTTATTTATTTTTCATTTCAGTGTTTTTAATTTCACTTTAGTTTATTAGCCAGAAGTATAGACATTTGAATACCAAATACAAGCACAACACCATAGCATAAGTTTAAGCACTTATTTACATGATATTATATATCATCAGTTTTGCTTTACTTTTCTGCAGCTCTACTCTTTATAGCCTAAGCTTGTGTAATCTTTGCAAATATACATTTTAATTCACTTTAATAATTAAGGCTTGTCTATACTAAACTATAGAGTTATGTATCTAATATTTAAAATGTGCTGACTTGCTTTCAGTGCAGAAGCCTTAACCATCTCATTTAAATCTAGTACAATGCATCCTTTCACATAGACGTTAATGGTTTTACGATTGTCAGCAGTAAATGTGAAACTGACATAAAACCAACTTGGTCTTTATAGTGTTCAGGCTCCTAAACAGTTGCAGGTTGAGGTGGGTAGCATGTTACCAGCAGCAGGAAAAATATAGATAATAGAAAACATATAAAGATATTTAGAAGGGTCATTATTGTCAATGAGCCAGCTAATTTTTTTAGTCTAGAGTAAGGGAAGGGGAAATGTTCTCTTTTAGTCAGATAATGTTTTTAAAAGTTGTATAACATGCTTCTTTTCTAGAGATGACAAAGATTGGTTTAAGCATAATATCCCCTTTAGGTCTCCGTCTAAAGTTAAAGTACACTATAAAAAATAGAAAACTCAAAAACTCAAACCAACAGGATCCCTAAAGATTTTTTAGTTTTGGGGCAAACTCAAAATTTTCAGCAAATAACATATATATATTAGTGTTCAATTTAACATACTTAGTTTTACTCACTATAATTTTTTACTCATCTGACAGCCAACTTATTATCCATTGCCCCAATACTTGAAGGATCCTGTTGCCTTGAGTTTTTGAGTATTTTTTTGCAACTTATTTTTACAGTGTAGCCAACAGCCATAATGTAAACAGGAGCTGGCCCTTCATCTCTGCTTGCAAGTTCAACCCAGGAATACACCCTGGGTCTATTTCCAGGCTTTACTCCAAATGAATTAAATTGGATGTGTAAACAACCAGCCTGGGTAAAAATAACTGACTTGGGGAGGGTGGGGTCAGAGCGCCCCGGCCAGCCCAGCAGCCCGTACCCCCTCCACTCGGATCAGGTGACAGACCGGCTTCCTCCAGCCCCCCCGGGAAGAGGCGGGAGGAGGAGGAGGAGGAGGAGGAGGAGGAGTAACACTCTGCTGGTGGTGGTGTTGGCGTTGAACACGATTAGGAACGCGTAGTAGCGCCTCGTCCAACAACATCCATCCATTCACACCACGCTCGCTCCCGGGCAGCCTGGACACGCACGCACCCCGGGCTGGGAGGGAGGAGGCTACGTGCTAAAAGGCTATGGGCTGCTGACCGCTCCGAGCGCACACTTGGGGCTTTGTTTTGACTGTCTTCAAACATGGACGAGCCAAATATTCTGAGGCGCCGGGGACTACAGGTAGCGTGACACTGCTCGGGAATGCCATGAAATGCCAGCTTTTGAATGAATGGTAGCGACCACGTTTGGCGGTTTTTCTGTTTTACGCACAAAAACTAAATTAATTTGTTGTGTTATCTAAAAGAATTTCAGATATTTTCCGTCTGACTTTGTCTTGTGGTGCTAATTAGACATATTAATATCCCGAAGATGCTCTTACAGTATTGGCTGACAGGTTGCCTTGGAGACAGTGGCATAAAATCCAAGGCTTCCAAGGAAGAAAAACAGCCTTTTAATCTGCCTCCTGCTCGGGGTGCCATGTTATACCAGCCAGGCATCTTCAGAATGGATGGATAGATTATAAGTCACGCGTTTTCTCCAGACTGCTTCATTCATGGCCATAGTATCAGTGGCATTGTTTTCATCCATAAGGCTTAGAGAGGTTCTGTTCACAGGTTAGGACAGGCTGTTTACCACTCTGCTACAATCAATGGTGTTGTTGTTCATTCATAGAAAATGTTAGTCCAAACCATGGGCTTTTTAAAATCACATTTCAGTATTGCTTTTTGTATAAAGATAATATTTTAAATCATAGGGATGTAACTCAAGTCTTCATTTGATATGATTCATGATTTTATATTCACAATACAATTTCCACAGATTTTTGTTAATGGGGCTATATGCTTTTAAATATCTGTAAACCTCTACAACAGCAGTATGTTTTATAACCTTTAAAAACATTAAAAAGAAGCGTGTTACTACTGCCATAAAGGAGCAGGTGAAGAGACCAGCAGAGGGCAGCAGAGGGCAGGTCTGTTACTCCCTTTTGAACAGAGAAAGAGAAAATTTGCTTTGTACTTCCTTAAAGGTCCCCCAAATATGTTAAATTGACTTTTCTGAGTTTTAACCATGTTATAAAGTTGTTGCACCTCAAAACCATTCCTGAAGTAGTATTTTGTTCCATTCACACGTTTAATCCTGTATGTAGGGCTGCAACAACTGACTGAATTAATTGATTATAATTTATTATTAAAATAATAGTTAACTAATTTAGTAACCATTAACTGGGGTATTTATAGTCTTTGAGTCATGTTGAGAGACAAGAACATCCTCAACTAACACACTTGTAGCTTTGTCTTGTTAGAATTTAGTAAAAATCCAGCTAGGTCATTATGCATTTACTCGTGTTTCCCTATTCGATTATTAATTGATTGTTTGAAAAAATGATTGACAGATTTATTGATTACCAAAATAATTGTTGCAGCCCTATCTGTTTGCTGAGCTGTGCTCGGTCTCACAGCTCTACGTAGACACGTGAAACCAGGAAGTGCTCCTGCACATTTCTAAAGCCCATACACCGCCACTGGACTTGTTCTGATTATTTCAGCGCTTAAATTACCGTCACTACGAAGCAGTCATTTATCTATCTGTTAGCGTCATCTTGCTAATTAGCCATTTTATGCTCTGTCCAGTCTCCGCCTGCTGCCAGTTGGCAACTCTGCAAAGTCAAAGTAACAGCTCCCCAAATATATGCCTAATGTACATGCCCAAAAAAATGATAATCCTTTTCTTTTTAAACTGGGCTGTTATTTAGAATCTTGTGAAGAAGATAAATGAAGAATGTAATCGTGAAAAGACAGGGTTTACACAAAAAAAATTGTTTTCATATTTACCAAAAGTCTCAAATAAATTCTGCCATAAGAATAGGAAAATACATTTAGCCTCACACCAAGAAGCAGGCTTTTCTGTGGGGAGTCTGCATGTTCTCCCTGTTTCTGGGTGGGAAGCCTCCAGGCGCTCCAGTTTCCCATCAACCTTAAACATGTACAATAGGCTAATCCTCCGGTTAGGTACTCCTGACCAGGATCATGGCTCAGATATGGAGAAGGGTCTCCGGCCTACTGGTCCTGACTGAAGAATGGGTCAAATGCAGAGAACAGATTTCCCTGTGGGGTAAATAAAGTCTACTTTAACCTAACCCTGCCATAAGCTTACTGTGCTAATCCCACTGTATCCCTATACAGCGCTAACAGTCTTTTAAATGGAAAAGACTCTATCCTTTCTATCATTCTACTTTTCCATCCAATTTACAGGAATGAATGTTAGCACAGAAGAAATCTTTTGTTGTATTGTGTATAATAAGGTATTTATGATAATAAGAAAAGATATATTCCAGCTCTATGTGTGTAGATGTAATTAGGTCTGCAGCCTCTCCCAATTATCTGTAATTAAAATACAAACACAGGCCTTTTATTAATTAGACAATAAAAATACATGCTCATGCTGTTGCCTGCCTGTATATAATCCATCCAATAATTACAATCCATTCAGTTATTTCAATGGCACACTCGAGTTCCCGCATGTCCTTCTGTTGATTTGTGTACAAGCGCCTTATTACCAGCCCAGCTACAATAGCGGTGCAAGAAGCGTCACATTCATAATATTAATAATAATAATGGTATGTCTCCATTATTTGTCCCTTTTGCTTGCCGTAGCCACAGGCAGCTGGGATGTGTGAGTGACCAGAAAAGCCACTTGTCATATATAGAACTAGGCCACGGCGGAGCTAATGATATTTGCACAGCTCTGGAGAAAATATGAGAGCAGTGATGGCATTTAGAGGAGGATATAAGGATTCAGGCTTAATATGGGTTAGCTTATAATACTGTGTAGCTTTGATATAAAACACTGAAGAAAATGAAAGAATACTCTGTGAGCTATTGCAGCATAATATGAAGAAAATGTGCAGTATGAAGTGTCTTTGTGCATCAGTGTGATGATAGGATGGCTTGAGATATTGAAGTCGACTTGAAGGAGTCTGTGGGTGTACAATTGTGATATACTGTTAATGCTGATGTAATGTATTGTTATGTATTATAGGGTACATCCATACAAGTATTGTATGAATATTTAAAATTTAAAGGTACTGTAAGCAGCATGCGCTTGTACTGCTTTGAAAACAGTACTGCACTCTAAATAAAAACAATGGTCTGTGGGTTGCCAGTCTTACTGCTGCTTTCTGATTAGATCATTGACAATGCAGAGTTTAGAACAAAAACAAAAAATGTAAACATAAACAACTTGTCCATTATGTAAAATATTTATTTTATTGTGAATAAATCAGCTGTATCATTATCAGTAAAACTAATATTTGATTTAAATATGTTTACATCATATCTTGGGACACATGTGGGTAATTTTTATTAAATATAAAAAATATATACTGCTCATAGCACCTTTTATAAATGTATAGAATACTTAGGTACAATGAGTATGACTGAATTTGCAGTGTATTGTGATAGTTTAAACATGCATCGCAGGCCTTTTTATGAACGACAACTGCACTTCTCAGTGAGTGCTGTTAGAAAAAAATCAAGTCATATGTGTTTAAAAGCTTACTTTGTGTAACAGTAACTTGGTCTGTGTGAGAGTTATGCGTGGATGTGTTTTCTAATTAAGAGATATAATAGTCCTTAAAAGAAACATTTTGTTTTGACACTACAGGCACGTTCGGTACTCTTCACCTCCCACCTCCAGAACTTATAGAAGATGCCTCCTTTCCTTTAAATAGGGTGCTAATTACTTAAATTTACCTATACTGCCACACAGTGGCTGGAAGCAACAACAAAACAATAAAGTATAATCTTTAGTTTGTAATATGAGACCTCCTTTGTTGATTTTTAATCAGATTTGTTCTATGTATTTTTTAAATCTCTAGAATTAGTACCAATTAGCTAATTATTGTGATGTGTGAATACTTGGCACAAATATGACTGCAGTTTCAGACCTGCATATTTGTGCCAGGCATTCACATATCACAATAAAATTAAAATGATGAATAATGCACATTGTTATATTGCAGTGCATTTGTGATATACGTCCCAGTAGAAAACTGCTGAGAACTGCTTATTGAATGTCTCAGAAACTCGACGTTCCTAATTTGGTGTTTTTCTTGTGTTGCAGAAAGAGCTGAGCCTTCCGCGCAGAGGGAACATGTAAGTAGACTGTTTTTTTTTTTTTTTTTTTTCTAAACCAGAGCGAACCAGAGCAGAGAAGCCAGTGTCAGCTGTCAGTCTGATGTATGGATGAAACTACACCTGAAGTGTTACAGAGCAGTCTCACCTCTCAGACTGGTTCTCAGGCTGAAGATATTTGGGCTTCGGGCATGTAGTACTCCTTAAGTGTTGTTTCAGTGTGACGTTTTCACCCCTTTTACTGTGAGATAATAAAAAATAGTATTACCTAAGAATGTGAGGGCTGCTTTTGGCATAGTTTTATTACCTTCTACTCCCACAAATATGAAAAATCTGAGATAAATAACTCTCTATTCACTGATTATAGGCAATGCAAATATGATGATGATATGATACTTACGTTGACACAACATTGTAATCTTGCAAAACATAACTTCTCTGATTAGCCTCCCCTTTTAGCTCTGCAGTGGCGCTCCTGGTCCTCTTGGCTAAACTAAAGTCAAATGAAAAAGCAAAACAATATAATGACCTAAGAGGGTCTGAAAAGTCACTGCTGGCTACATGATAATGCCCGTGTGTTTGACCAATCAGAGAACTTATTAATGAATGAATAACACTATTAATTTCTCTTTAAATAAAAGCATTAAGTAATCCATTTATTAAATGCTCTTTTAATAACTCTTTTAATAAAAGCTTTATTCCTTTGCACATGGCGTTCGGGTCCTCCAATTTCAAGAGTAGTTAATACCATTGTTAATGTATAGTCAGATAGCAGTTTATTGTTTATGAAATTAGTTGACTTTGTTTTATTAATCAATTATAATAAATTATTTTGATGTTTTATTGTTGAAGCCCTAATTAAAGTTAAACAGTTTGCTATGGCTGTGACATATTTATTGTCTTAGTTAAATGTTTTTTAGATGGTGAAATGGCTCTGTAGTGGCTTGGTGGCACTGTTGCCTCACTGTCTGTAGGTCAGATCTGGAGAGACTGTGTATTACTCCACATGGGACACAGTGGGTATCCTCTGGACTATGTGAGCGCACAAGATGATACATGGGTTAAATAAACAAGAATGATCTATATGAGAAATATGCATACAGTTTATATTTTGAAGGAAGCTTAGACTCTTTACTCTTAAAAGAGACCTTTCTTGGGAAAATAATGTTGCTTCCTTAAAAGGTTGTTAAATGTCTAGCTCATCTAATCTACACATTCCAGAAGTATTACGTAAGTTAAAGAGTTTACATGGAATGTTTCACATATGACATTAGTTACATAAGTCCTTAATCATAGTAAGTTTCGCTTTGGTTCGTTTCCTTGTAAAGTTTCAGTTAACAGTAAACTGACTTATAATAACATCAGGGTTCTTTGTTAGAAGAGTGACATAAACAGATGACATACGATTATTTTGGTGTTCAAGATAAGACACTGCAGGCCTGTCAGGGGACTTTCCATGTCTTTAGCTAAATGATGGAGCCCTTACAGGTGACTGCTATTGATGAGTCAGAGGCAAAATACCCAAGTACAAGGCTATAGCAGTGATGATTATTATTATGTCAACATAAATCAGTGCTGAGATTAGCAAGGGGAAGTACCATTTAATCTTGTCAAACTGAAAGTGTAAGGGCCCAAACATGCAATCTGTGTAGTCAGTCAGTGTCACCTTATTATTTATATCAGGGATTCTCAACTGGTGGGCTGGGACCCAAAAGTGGATTGCAGTCATTGTCTAACCTTGTTCAAAGTGCTGACATTGTGTCCCTGGGCAGGACACTTCACCCACAAGGCATCCAGTGTAAAAACCTGCCAAAACCACTGTGCGATTGGTTTGCTGTTGGGACCCTGAACGAAAAAGGGAGGGGTGGGGGAATTATATACAGTAGAATGTGGTCCCTTTTAGTGTTTGTACATATCTGCTTTCCAAAGAATGGTACCGGAAGTTAATAAGACAATAATACATTCTGAATAGAGAAATAAGCGTTAGCCACCAAAGATTGCCAATTACAAATGAACATGATGATTTTGGAAACTGACACTAATCAACCTCATTTCAGTAAAATCAGAGCATGGTTGGAAAGAATTAGCGAGTGTATAAACATTTAGCTATTTTATTTAACATAGCAATTAGTGTCTATAATTAGCATATAAGCTAAAGGCTACGCAGTTTACATTTCTTAATTTTAATGTTACCCTGGACAAGTATTTACAGAAATATGGCGGACCACAATAGTTTGTCAGTGTTGGCTCAGATTTATTTCATCAGTCTGCACTAACCCTACTTTAATAAGTTCACTGTAGCAGCCATAGTTCATAATCAGATCTGGGTCATATTAATTAAAAGTAAATTTTAATAAATAAACTACAACAATCCATTCCTCCAAAGTAATATTTTCATTTTGGTCCGTCATAAATTGAATGGGATAGAGTGCTCATGTTAGTACCAAGCTGCATGCGCAACTTATTTAAATATGTCCCTCAGGGAAGGATAATTTTGAAAGAAATGTCTTTTTGAAAATGTACTTTTTGATTAGACAACTGTGGGTTGGGTGTTTTTTTTTTTGTTTTGTTTTTTTTCAAAAGAAATAGATCCCAAACTGAGACTAGTAGAACACTTTATAATATTTTTAAAAGTACTGTAAGCAGCATGCGCTAATACTGGGTTTGAAAATGATATTGCGGTCTAAATCAAAACAATGGTCTCTTTTCTGATTGGACGATTGGCAAAGCAGTTTTAGAATCATATGCTAATAATAGACATTAAATGTGCTACATAAAATAAAATGACAAAGCATTGACACATTTGTTAATGTTTTATAACTAGGCTCTTGGTTTGGTTGCCAGTTGCTAAAAAAAATGTGATTACTTCTTGATTACTCTTAATTTGTAATATTTACTGGCTGCTAATTCCATAGAAAATGTATTGCAGTCTGTTTAGTTTATGGCAGCATTCTTTGGAGTGCAGTCATATTGTGTATGGACATAAAGAGAGGGCCTGCATAATAAAGCCCTGCCATATATAGAATTTTCTTTATTCAACATTCTTTTTATACAGAATGTTTAATGTGTAAAACATTAGAACAGCCAGGCCAATCGGACTGGGCAGTACTCCCTCAACTGTTGCAAAAACATTTATTTTTTTAATTAGACTGATTGTCCTTGTAATTTTGATAAACTGATATTATGGTATCTGTTAATTTCATTATGTTAAGAGTCAAATTAATGTAATTGTTGTGTTACAAATTGACTTAGACACATGGGAGCGTTTCTAATTCTCCAAATTCATGAAAAAACCATGAGGACCTTGACATCCCCTGGTGACATGTGCAACATTCAGGAACACTAGGAAAACTGAGAGACATTGGGTTAAAACAAAACCTCCAGAAATATTTGTCTCTTCAAGTACTGCTAGTTGATACATATAATAATCTCAACTGACAAGTCACTATTTCTTAATCAAACATTTGTCTTTTAGACAAACAGCGAGTATAGCATAGCACATCAGCATAGTAGCTGTATGTAGATGATCATGAGGAGACAGGAAGGACAAGAGTCAGCTCTTCCTTTATTTCAGAACCAATAGTTACTAACGTGACCAATAAAGGTTCATAGTCACACATTTCTGAATATATAATTTGACCCAAAATGTGTCCAAAAATGGAACACAGAAACCATAACCTAGAAACTATTAGTATTTTATTTATTTGGAAATATCTGCCTCTTAGTATAATTGTTATAAAGTTAGTACACTGTAGAGGTAGAGTAAAATATAAACAGGCCTACATTTTTAAGTTCTGTTCTTAATATTTATTCAATTTGTGTAAAAAAGGAAAAAACTATCTAAATAAAGTGTCAAAGGCATTTATTTATATAGTATATTTTATCATGTTTTCTGTTGGTTGTTTTCAGATTCTGGAATGTGCTGATGTCACACTCTCAGATGGGGGACAGGAGCCAGCTTTCCTGTATAAGTTATAAGCTATTTTCATAAGAAATATTCAAAAAGAAAATGCATAAATGTTGAAACTGATCATGTATATTAGTGACAAGGTCCATGATCTCGCAGAATGTATCCTACCATACCGAAAAATCCGCAAATTTATAATAGCCATTTTGCCTGTCCCCCATCTCAATGAAATACTACAGGCCTATAGAATGTTGTCATGTCATCTGAAACCCAACAGTTTTTTAAAACAGTATTTCCAAAACAGAACACATGGTAGGTTGCCACAAAACTCTACCAAAACATTCAAACTGTTTGAAGATATAAAATTGAATTAAGACAAAAACATGCCACTCAACTACCTCACTAATAATAAAAATAATTCTTTCAAAACAATAATAATTCATAGTCTAATATATACTGAACCTGACTGTAGATACTAAAAGGTATTCTTTTTTATCATTAATATTATACACTAATATTTTAAAAGATAGTAAATATGAATAAAATGGCTTTAAAATGGCTAAATATTTAGTATATAGCATGTTTACCCTCATAGACTCAATGTAAATAGGTGGAAAAACTTGTTAAAAGAGAGCACAGCGATAATAAAACATACAGAACAGAAAGAATAATCATGCCAGTTTTGACATTTCCATCGCTACCTGAACCCCTCACCGTGCTGCCCCGCCCTCTCCTCCTCCTGTAGCTCCCTGTTGCGCATGCGTGTTGCGGCTGACTGGTGCTGCTGCCGCTGGTGGAAACTTTGGCTCACTCTTCACTTATTGGTGAAGACCTACGAGAATGTAACGCTCCACCGAGGTCGCCGTGTTTTATTCTCTCATTCATCTCTCTGTACCATGATTTAGCCTAGTCATGGGACTTTTCTCAGCTTTTTCCTTCCACCACCAGCTCCACCACCAGCGAGCTGTCCTGCCGTGGCTCTGGGCTCCGTTTGCCCCCCAGCTGAATGGAGTTTCCCCCGTCGGACACTGCGTTTCCTCGGCCGCTCGTCTCGCTCTTGCCTGACGTCTTTCCTCTATTGAACAAAATCTTTAGCATTATGTTGCCAGTTTAAGCTACGAAATTCCGCATTTTGGGAGTATCAGTAGCCACCATGTCTGACCAAAATTACTACTGGACCGTACTGCCCAGTTACAAAACTAGCTTTGTGACTGGGGCTATGATGAAACGCTCGAAAAGGTACAGTATAAACATATATTTTAGCTTAAAAAAATGGCTGTGGTGATGGGGGGCAAAGGCGTCGCAGTGCTGCTCCCTGCTTGCATGCCCTGTCTGTCTGTACTTGTCATTAGCGCCCTGCTGGGCAATGCCATTGAAGCAAAAAAAACAAAACAAAACTGCAATTTGTTGAACTCATATGCTAGGAGGCTATTCAACTGGACAAAAACACAGTCCCACGTTGTTTTGTTGCCTGTAATCCGTGCACGGCTCTAACTGACAAAGCCTTGGTGTGATCTAGCCCTACTGTATATGTCGCTCACATCCGCCCTAGTTTTTTTGTTTCCGACGGAGAAAAACGTGGCCATTGTAGGCAGACTGTTGTGAGTGAGTGAGTGAGTGAGTGAGTATGGGGAGACCGCATTGTCTGCCACCAGCTGTCGCATATTATGGAACGGCTCTGTAATCGCGATGATCAATACGCTGATGGTTTTTTTTTTTTTTTTTTTTTTTTTTTTTTTTTTTTGAGGAAATGCACGGATGTAGATAACTGTCAGATAGGGAAATGTAATCAGCTCAGTCCGGTTTGGCTTTGGGCTAAAAAAAAAAGTAGTGTCCAGATTGGTTATTGATTGCTGTGGTGTGATTATGCAGTAACTAGCCACATTTGTTACTGTAAAACTTGTGTTGCTTTTGGAAAGTTAAAGGTGTATGCACCAGAAAGGGCATAGTTTTTAGTTAATCTGTATATGTCTAATTTACAGAGGCAGTTCTAGTTATGCAGTAGACCTGGGCAGGAAGTATTCAGGGGGGACCAATACACTAGACCAGAGGTTCTCAGACTTTTCAAACGAAGTTTTCATTTCAGAAAATATTTTGCTTTTAAAGTACTATCATTAACAGACCAGTGAAAAACCAGAACTAAACTAGATCTAAACCAGGATGGATCCAAAATTAACAAAGTCTAAACAATATCTAAACCAGGATTAAACAGGGACAGATCTGAGTCAAAACAAACAAGACTAACTAGACTAAAGCAGCAATAAATCTGGCTCTAAATTAAACCAAATCAAGACTTGAACTGCAAAAGACTTCTGAGTACCACCAGAAGAAGTCTGTGTACCATCAGAGGTACCCCTACTACAGTTTGAGAACCAGTGCACAAGACTAAGGGCATTTAAATTAAATTACAGCTGCAGCTAAAGATTATTTTAGCAATGGACAATAATTGTTTTTGGTCAACAAAGCAGTTTTAACATTGACATTATGCATAAACTTTCTTTGTAACAGAATAACAAACCTTATCCTATAGTCAGTCAGTGTGTCTAAGCTGGTATTGACCATTTTGATGTGTCAGAGATAAAACAACATTTGCCTGGTTCATTATTTTATGACATAATTTATGGCAGGGATACAGAAATGTTTAGTAAGCGTATCCACAAGACTTTGTTTACCGACAGTAAACAGCACATAACAGCCAGTTTGGTACAGATGCGGTTCAGGTGCTAGTGCTATGCTAACATGCTAAAATGTTTACTCTGATTAAGATATTAGATGCCTTTTAAAGATATTAAACAGGATTGACGATTAAAAATATTAGTACAAATGTTTTTGGAGATTGGCAAGTGAGTTTGAACCAAAAATTTGATTCTGAATTTTGTAATTAGCTATTTTTGGGTGCCATAAAATATTTAGCATGGCCGCTTAGCCCTATCTTATAATTATTCCTTACTACTCACTTGTTATTATATGTCCACTGCGAAATAGAAGAAATCTGTTAAAGAAATTATTAATATTATTTAATCTCTAGTTCCTTAAAATAATCGAATGACTTATAATAAATTAGTTATGATGCAATAGCTGTTTATAATTACCTAAACTAACCCTTGACTAAACCAGGACTAACATATGATGGTGCTAAGACTTTTCCTAAGACTAAACAAGGTTTAAACCAGGACTAAACCAGGATTTGCTTATTTTTAGGTTTCTAAATTAACTAAAACAGGACTTGAACTCCAAAAGACTCGAGTCCCGTATGAAGAAGCCTGCGTGTCACCAATGCCACCCTTACCACAGGTTGAGAACCACTGGCTGAAAGGAAATGGAAGTGCATTGCTGTACGTGTGTTCAAGTTATGATTAGTTAAGATTTGCCACTCCACCTCATGCAGCCTGTCTCTGTAGCATGTCTAGTAAGGACTCAGGGAGCGGTGGTGAGCTCATACAACAAAGCTACTTTATGACTCCATTATCTTCTTTGGCATAATGCAGGGATGATAAGCTGTTGGTGCTTTGACTACTTTATTGTCACAGACCTACTTTACATGTGTAAAGTTCAGAATGGAAATGATGAGCTAAGGAGTGTTTGTGTACTTTATGAATCCAACAGTAGTTATCTGTGCCTGTGTTTTTTTTATGGTTGTAGATGTCCACAGTTCTTGGTAACACAGTGAAATCCATCATGTTTATATTTGTTGCAGACAACAGTGCAGAAAGGTGTTTGTAAAACTGCTGATAGAACGCAGTATATCAAAGTACAGGATGTTGCTCTTTTACAGGAACAATGTATACATTTTCAAGACACACACCTCTGAAGGCTACCAGTCCAACTGCTCTGCCTCAGACATGTCATGGCCGCCGCTCATAAACAGTGTGCTATTGTTAAAACATCAACAGAGAGAGACTGAAAACAAAGAGCATGTGGACAGATACGGTCCAGGGATTTAACATTCAGTGCAGATATGTTTATGTTATTTTCTAGCTTTTTAGTCTGTGTAAATTCATTGAAATTCAACGAAATTACTTTAGCACACTCTGCACTGGAGATTACACTTTTTAAAGGCTATGGTTAAGAGACTTCAGCCTATAATTTAAAATGCTAACATGTCATAGAGTTTGTAGTAGGAAGATCTTGTTTATCATCTCTCTGGGTTGCCTGCCTCAAATTACATAGTGCAGTTTCTCAGCGGCACAACACTGACTAAATTATTTTGACTATAAATTGTCTAAATGCGTATAAGGAAGGTGAACGTATTGCTTTAAATTTGTGTTTCCTCCTAAAATTATTTCAAAGTCTAACACATTTCTTGTAGGCCTGTAGTCGGCCAAAGAAATGGTTAGTCGACTATGTCACATTAATTAGGTGATAAAACATGAAAAACTTATTAAGTAAAGTTGGCAGTGAAATATATGTTGATATAAAATCTGCATTGTTATATTGAATAGCATACCCATATGAAAATTATCAAGTATAAATTAGCCCACATTTATCGACGCATGCAGCTATTCGACCAATACAAAATTTTGTTGAGCGTGACATCACTGACTTATAAAGACCAGAGGCTCCCAGCCCTAATTTCTTGGCGTATGGTTTAAGCAAAACATTTTTTCTAAATGATTTAACAATGCAGTTAATAATTGATTTCTTTTATTTTTTCTTTCTTCCTTTTTTTCTTTTTTTGGGCATTTTAGGCTTTGTTGATAGGACAGTATAGTAGGAAATCAGAGAGAGAGCATGGAAAGACATTCAGCAAACTGTCGAAGACTGGACTTGAGGCAGGCTGTAGTTGCCCTGTATATTTGCCGCAGCTCTACCACTGAGCCATACAGCAGCGTATTTAGCAGTTAATATATTTTATAAACTTCTTAAAAATTGTATTGCTTATTTATGCTGTAAATATTTACTTGCGGCAGCCTCTATTTTGATATACATGACATGATTTTTTTCACATTTCTCCAATTCCTAGTGCTGCAGAAGACATAAACAGAGACTGACAAACAGCAAAGACAAAATGTTCATACATTTTAAAAAGCATATGACTCTCCTAATGCTGTTACCTTGGCCATAAAAGTCTGACCTTATTCCTTGTACCCTGCCATTAGTCATGTCACCCTCTTTAACTTAGTGTGTCTTGACATAGGGCAGCCTGACTAAAGTGACCCGTGAGGATCCTGTCAGCAGACATGCATTCCCCTCACTGACCCATATTTACCAGGCTGCAGGCTCCATGCTCAACCCGGCTGGAGATCTCACCAGCTTCATTGC
The DNA here is from genome assembly GCA_020698575.1 of Bostrychus sinensis. Lineage (NCBI taxonomy): Eukaryota > Metazoa > Chordata > Actinopteri > Gobiiformes > Eleotridae > Bostrychus > Bostrychus sinensis. Next base: position 29,657,373 of record CM036256.1, read on the forward strand.
TGCAGCTGTTGATAAAACTTTCACGTGAACATGGGGGTGACTCAGCGAGGCATCATCCCGTTTTTTGCCTAAGGAAATGCAAATGCAGTGCTTAGTGCAGTAGTGTTGGCAAGCTTTTAAAGATGTGCTAAAGACAGTAGTGGGTCTCCCTTGGTATCTTAGGTCTGAGGGATACATTACCAGTGAATATACAGTGATTCTACCTCAGCACCGACCCAGAAACGTCAGGCTGCGTTGTCATCTCAATTATTATAGGTCACCACAGAGAGAACCAGAGACTGCTTTGAAATCACAGGGGAGGAAGCAGCGAATGATGGGATGTCACTTCAAAACAAAATTGTCTCTAAATGTGTTAGACCGGTAACTACATTAGCTCACAAACAGGAAAAATACAGTATGGTACAGCTACAAATTGCTTATAACTGAGGTGTTTTTCCTTCCATAATTAGCTTGAACATATTTGTTGACATACAGACACATAGAGGTTCAGTTTTAACAGCGTCCCTCAGGGCATCGAGTTCAACACCTTTAAATTTAGCCTAATAGGCCATAATGACTAGAGTAGAGGGTGTGTCACTACCCTCATGTGTAAAGTGTGGATGTACAGACCATTTGCACATGGTCTAGTCTACTAAATATGTACCAAAATTAGGGCTGAGTACGGTTCAGATTATTTTCAATACCAGTAATTAAACAATCCCTGGTTTTTAATACTGGTACCTGAACAATCTACCTGATCATCTTCTGTAACCATAAATGTTACAAAACAAAAAATAATAATATTATTTATTATTTAAACTACTAACCTGTAAGTAAAGAAGATCCGCTTTGATCTGTGATAAGTGTTTTTTTTTTTTTTTTTTTTTATAGCAGGGACATTATCATTTCTGATAATATATTTTATTGTGTTGAATCATGCTTTAGGCTACAATGTAGTACAACCAATGTGACATGGCTATCATGTAGCTTTCTATTGCGCAATCTTGAGACCCACCTGGTATCGAAACTTGGTACCAAAAGAAAATAATTTTTTTGTTTCCACCCTGTCGGGAGCTTTTCAGTTGGTACCAAAAGGGTATCATTGTTCAGTACCCAGGCCTAATCAAAACACCTATTTTTTCTTGTGAAATTAAATGTCATAGCAAAAAGCTGTAAGATAATTCTCATTTTATGTCAGATTTTTAAGGTTAATGTTGATGTTGGTTGGCTAACAGATTAGCATTACTCATTCAAGACTTTTTTTTGTCCCTTAAAAAAGATATTCAGTGTTAGATCCTAGATCTGACATGTATTATATAACCATAGTATATTCATATTCATTTGGCATGAATGCTTGGTTTGAAATATTCTTTTTTTTAGCAATTTTTCTTTTTCCAAGCCCAAACCCCAGCTGTGTGTAAATACACTTCATCTGTCTGGATTTCACTATTTGCCTCTTTTGTTTACATGTGTGAAGATTTTGGGTGGTGTAGCCTTCAGCCACTCATGGCTCTCAGGAGAAAACAAAATAAATTTATTTAGCAAGCAGCTAAAGATAAAAAAAAAAAAAAAAAAAGTTAACTCAAGTTTAGCCTTGGCTCACTGGTAAGCACTCAAAGAAATATTTGGCCTTTGAATGACGTTTGTTTACAACATCATTCCACGTGCTAGTAAAAAACAATTCTGTAGGTTAGCTCAGCATTTGCAGCCAAATGCAACATCCAGCACCAACTTTCACTTAAGCCGTCTGCTTGTAGCCATGTTTGTGTACATGTAAACAGTGTCCTAAACAGTTATCAGTGCTTTTGTTGTTATGGCTTCATAGGTCACTCTTATTCATTTTGATAAAACACTGATAAACTTCACGGGCAGGGCTCTCTGAATGTTTGCAATCGTTCTAAACCAATATTTTGTGTGTCCACAGTTCACGTAACAACAAGAGGAGGAGTTTGGCAGCTGCGACCCCGTCACCCACACTCTCCCGGCCGCTGTCACCTCTCCCACTCTCCACAGGTACTGCCCCTCTTAACGCGGAGCCTCTCAGCTTCAGTGCACACAGACCATACAAAACAAAACACAGATGAGTGCGTGACAAGAATAAGAAGCATTTGAGAGCAGTGTTGTATAGCCTCTTGTGCCTGAAGCCTTGTTGTTTTGAAGCTGTTTGTCATAAGACTAGCACCAGTTTTCCCCAAGAATTATTGACGTTTTAAGAGCTGATGGATTATGTTACACTCACAGTAAAGCACATATTAAACCCATGCAATTTAAAATTTTGTGGTATTGATTTGACCTGATAGTTTGTTTTTAGAATATTTTCAAGTGTAATTTAAGCAGTTTTAACTAAGCTGGCATTAATAAGCTCTGCTTCTACCTGAGCCTTTTCAGTCACAATTTCATGGTTACTGTGTTGTTGTGGTTTATTATGGTAATTGTTTTATGTGACTGAATAAACTAAACTAAACTGATAGTTAAATATGATTTCTTAATTCAGCCATAGATGGTCACAATCTAGTGTACCCTTGGTGATGGCCCAAAGTAGGGTTGGGCAATATGACGATATTACCGTATACTGGGGTATGTAAAAATCCCGAGGTATCACTTTCAATACCATGGTTTAAATCTCCTGGGGAATTGTGCAATAGTTTTTTTTAAATACCTAAAATGTGTATCAACGTTTATGCCAATATAATGGGGATAAGTGTAATTAAGCATATCTTTACAAATTAACAGCAACAGCATAATATTATACTTTATTAATTAGCTTTCTCAATCGACATCATGCAGGCCTGATGCACCATACGCAGCGTCTTGTTAGAGCAGCCAACCTGTGTGAGTCTGTCCCCAAAAACACATCCTCTGATCTTTGATCCTCTGCTTTGTTGAATAAAGCTGAATAAATAAGTGTGCCATAGAAGCTTAGGAACGTCTTTTACTATCACATTAAAAAAATTATGCTGCGCACCTAAACATGTCATTGCCCAGTTACTGCAAGACACTCTCTTCGTGGTCTGTCAAACTAGGGGCACAAAGTGGGACACAAACGGAATATATCTTTTGCAAAAAGAAGACCACGCTCTCTCAAGAAAAGAGGAATATTGCTCTGTGCGTAACGCGAGAAGTGCTGTGCAGGACGTGGAAAGATCCTCCAACTATCTTTTAGGCTTGAGAGGAAACGCGTACTAGACAGTACTGATCCAGGTGGGTGAAACAAGTAAAATAACATTAATAAACTGCCCAAATCAGAGGGGATAACGAGAAAACAAAATACTGTTTGAACTTCTCCCTCGGTGTTATGTTACAGTTAAAAATACAAAGGCAGACCGCGGAAAGCCACGTTATTCTGATTAAGGAGCAATAAATTATTTTAACAAGTGTTCACGTGCATTAAGTAAGTCCTCAAAACAGTGGTTTACAGCATCCATAGTAGTCTTCTGCTGTGACTCTCACTGCTGTAGTCAGCGAGGCCACAGAAGCACAGCGGAGAGCGCAGTGCTGACTCCCCTCTGCGTCCCTTGAAATGGAAAATTAAAAAAACTTCTTTGGACAATTATTTGAACAATGACATCCACAACCCTCCAGTGCGTTGTACGGCTTGCTCCCAGATGTTTAAAGGGGTAAATAAAGCAGAAAAGAAAGAAAGAGCAAGACCTGGAGCACAGAGGGACACAGGAGGACACAGGAGGACACAGAGGAAAGAGACGCGGATGTGTTGGAAGACAAACTATTGTGCTGGGTTGTGACCAGTTTCAAATTAACTTATTATATATTGGGTTTTTACAAAGAAGCACTTCAGAAACACATTTTTGTATTTGCTACATCTCTTTTTTTGCCCAAAAAACAATATATGTCCCTACATTTTCAAAGTACCATTTTAACTCAAATTTGGGGATGGTAAGACAATATGAAAAAATTGATATCGCCCAACTCTAGCCCCAAGCCTGCATAAATAGAGAGGGTTGCGTCAGGAAGTGCATCCAGCCTAAAATCAATGTCATATCAGCATGTAAAATGTAAACTTCTGCACACTAGGAGGCGGATGGTTTGCTCTGGTGACCCTGAATAGGAAAGGATGAAAAGGAGAGGGCATAGTTAAATGCCCTCTTTAACTCAGAAATGTGTTTATCCATAATAAAATAGCTTATTGAAATTGCCTACCCTGTATTATTGTTATTTATTTATTTATTTATTTATTTATTTATTTGATAGGGACAGCACACATTAATGCACATCTATTCAGACAGTGATAGATGTAAATATGCCAGATTATAGCAACAATGCTAATTTGCATCCATAGTCCCAAGGCAGGTAACACAAAAACATTAGACATAGAAAAGGACAAATTAGCATTATGGCACCATCTTCATCAGGATTAAGTCCAAATTCGTTCGTATTCAAAATAAATATATTAGCATCAGACCATGTGACACTCATTTTTAATACTTGCTTTGTCGTATAAACTTAATAGTTTCTGTATCTGTTTTAAACTTTCAATTTTGCTAAAAATATAAATCAATGAATTGTTCCTCTATTTTGCAGTATGCTATTATTATTAAAGCCATTCAAAGGCTGAACAGTTCACTTTATGACATTTTTGGATCTTTAGAGAAAATCTCTAACACTTTAAATTAAGGCACACTATAAAACACTTATTAAGGATTAGTAACCAGTTAATAGATTATTTACAAAGCATTAATTTAATTATAAATAATAAACACCATTGAGTTTTTAACATTGTTGTTAACATATCATTCTTTAATAATAAGTTTGTGTAACAAAATGCAAAATGATAAACATCAATGTTACTTTGGCATCTAGAAACTATTAAATGATTAAAATATTATTTACATTTTTATCAATGTGTTATTACTGCTTAGTGTTACCAAAATTGCTTAGAAGTATTAAACCAACACAGAAAATTACAGATTTTTCTGTCAACCACCCATATATAAATGTATGTAAGTTGCAGTAGTTAGTTTGATATGTTATTCTGTCATTCTGTATGTTATTCTGAAGGACATCAAGTCATTTATTCATGTTGCTTTTACCATATATGGTGACCATATAAATATGCATTATGCAGCCTTAACACATTTGTAATCCAACAGTTGTCCTCTCTCAATTGATGTTTTTGTGGTGATTTGATTTATGGAGAGACTATCCCAGGGTGTGGCAGTGCCCTCTGGGGCTGCCATCCAATCCCTCTGTGACCCCTGAAGAGAAATGTACTCATCAACAAGCTTCAGCTGTTGATTGCTGTTACTTGTAAATTTCTATTTCACAGAGGTCTTAATTTCAAGATAATGTTTTTATGTCAAAATATGATCTGTAAATGTCTTTTAGAGCTTTTGGTCACATATTTATAACCAATTTCTTCCATTGTAGCTGGCAGCAGTCCTTCAGAGAGCCCCAGGAACGTCTCTGCCAGCACCTCTGCCAACTTCCAATTCGCCCGCAGGTAAAACTTATCCCCAATCATTATTATTGTATATTACAATAAGATGTTTAGTGGGCCCTAATGTGATGTTTGAGTGTTGTTAACTTCAGTAAATTGGATACGTGTTCCAATTTAAAGGCTGCCAATTTGTACAGCCAGCTCTATGCAAGCAATTTTCCTCTAATGCTTGCATTCTTCTAAGCCTTTTAAATATCATGCTGGATGTGAAAGATGTCATGTGGGATTTCCATTAAAAATAATAATGCTCACACGATGGACGTCCATAATGTCTTGCTACACTTGTGCTAGCTGCTAGTTAGCCTTATTGTAACTCTGTTGCAATCTAAACAATTGGATAAAGCTTGTTCATTAAAGGCAATACATTATGCAGAATGGACTTTTCTGAGCTTTCTACAATGGCATAATGTTGTTCTCTCATCATAAACATACCAGGAATAAGTTTTGTTTCATGCCTGTTTAAGTAATTCTGTATTCCCTGGCACTTCGCTGTTTCTGTTCAAAGGAGCATAAGAGAGCTGCACTCTGCTTCCCTCTGCTTGTCTCTTCAACTGTTTCTTCATTGCAGTAGTAATTATTGGAAACACTTTCTTTTAATGACAACTTCTTTAAAATGTTGAACAACGTGCAGTGATGTTCTAGAGGTGACCAAGACTGGTTTAAAAAGATAAATACAAGCATAATGCAGCCCCTTTCAGTGGAGTAAACTTCTCTTCCACTTTAGATATTAACCCAAACTAGACTAGACTATCAGATTCTGTTGTTTACAAGTGAAACGGTACAGACTGGAGGCTACATTTGATGTTAACATTGAAATTCTGCACTGTGACTCAGATTTGGTCAGTGATATAAACTTGGGAACAGCTCTGGCTATGCTCACTTGTGAAGGGGAGGTATGGGGTGGACAGTGTTTGTTTACAACATGTACATTCTGGATTATGTCTGTAAGCTTTCTTTAACAGGATCTATTAGGATACAAAGTGCTTTAAAGGTCTCCTATCCTGCTTAATCAACTTTTTTTAGCTTTTCTATATCTGGAAACAAGGCCGTCTTATAGGAGCAGGCTACCTAGGCTGCAGCCTAGGGCCTCGGCCAGCAGGGGGCCTCAATGAGCAGCGATTCAAATAAATCTGGTAAAATAAAACAGGTCGCCCCCTTCTCAAGAGCTGAAAATGGAAAACCTGTGTTTCTAAAGCCCATTCAGTGTCAGTGGACTCATTCTGATAATTTCATTGCTTAAATTGCTGTCTCTAAGAAGCAGTCAGCTCATTTATCTGTCTGTTAGCGTCATGTTGCTAATAGCGGTGCTAATAGCCATTTTATTCTCTGTCCATTCTTCTCTGGCAACAGACACCTAATCCAAGCATTCTCTGCAGAGTCAAGTAACAGCTCCCCAAAAGAAGTAATTTTCCATACATATGCATTACATGATACATGACATGCCCTGCTGTCCAGAATTATTTCAGAACACCTGATAGCATGATATGGGACCTTTTTAAGACAAGCCTTAAATGTTGTAAACCCCAAATAATGCAGCATAAATGTATTAGTAAAGTTCATATCTGACTATATTATAGTGTAATATACACATATGCTACCAAAGATCTTGGTAACATGGCTAATTTGGATAAATCAACAAGTCTTCACACATACACCGCTTCATTCATGTTCTAGCGAAGCCATCACAGAGATATTATCTTTGGAGTCACTATAGTTACAATTTAAGCTACTTTGGGCACTAACAGTAATTTTGACCTTCACAAAATGTACAGTACTGACAAGCTAATAACTCTGACTCTGACTTTTTATGACATTGTTACAAAACCAAAACTCCATTCATTCATTATTTTGACTTTCTGCCCAGGCATACCTTGAAAGAGCCCTCTCAAATAAACCAGAAATGAACATGTTAAGTACAATGTCCGTGCCCTGACTTGCCTCCATTTACCCATTTAACTGAAATAAGTATAGTCAAAAACCTGTGCAGCTGAAGTGCCCGAGGGCCACTTGCCGGACTCTTGGCATTTGTGAAGCCAATTAAATCAGCGAGCCAGTGCACATAGTCATTACTCAGGACTGCTGTGATTATGGGAATAACTGCTCCTGCCCTTTTTACACTGTGCTTCCAGCAACTGTTGTGAGCCGTTGGTTTGGAGCACACAGCATCCTTTAGCACAAAATAACTGTGGTTCAACATTTGCAACGACCAGACAGCAGCATTAAGCATGCAATGTTAAAACTGGATGTGCCATTTACCTTCTTATTAAAATGTGTGAAATTGCAGGCTCAATCTCCATAAAAGAAGATTGATTATATATAATAAGCAACATGGACAGAAAGTGACACACCTTTTAGGAGCCAAACTTCAACACTTTTACATGAAAAGTCGGTCAAATGTTTCTGTGCTATGACTTATGGTTTTGGTAATTTCTTTTTTTATTTTTTTTATTTTTTTTTTTACAATAAACCATTTTTTTTTACATTGTTCTTTAAAGGGGTATATTATCCTTTTATTTTATATTTTTAAACCAGTCTTGGTCACCTCTAGAACAGCAGCATGTTTTAAAACCTTTAAAAACATTATGTGACTAAAAGAAAGCGTTTCAAATAATTACTTTACTACTGCCATTAAGAAACAGGCGAAGAGACCAACAGAGGGCAATAAAGTGCAATTCTGTTACAAAAAAACACTAGACGCAACGTGCTTTAGCTTGACATGAAATTAAGGTTTCTTTAGCTTCTTTTCTCCATAGATGAGTTGTACATGCCTCATAAAGTTTAGTTAACAAGCAGTTAATCCAAGCACATAGCTAATTTGCATAAGTAAGCAACTCGCTATGCTAGGTGTGTCTATACTAATATTTTGCCACTTTGTAAAATTAAGACATTTCAGATGTAATAATTAGAGCTGGGCGATTTAGCCTAAAAAAAAAATCTCAGATTTTTTCACAAAAAATTACGATTTAAAAAAGATTTTTTTCCCCACTTACTTAAAATCAAACTGAAGACAAGTGCAATCAGACAGAAGTCAAATAGAAGAGAAGGCCCTGTGATTTTACGGGGGATTTTTTTTAAAAGTTGTCCTAAAAGTTGGAATTTTTTTTTGCCTATAATTCTTAAAAATATTAGCTAGAACTGTAAAAACAAACAAAATCTGTTTTTAAACATATGTGAGGTGGTAATTAATCTAATTAAAAATACCTGTATTTGAACAGGCCAAGTGTACCTACTTTTTAAAACGATATTGCTGTGATATTAGGCTGTTTTTTGGGGCTCCTGCAGCTGATTCTGATTCTGTTCCTCTCAGATCTTCTCTGGTGATTCCTGTTGTGTGCTGTATCATTAAAAACAGAGGAAGTTTGCTGTGCTAGGTTTTCAGGAAGGTTATTAGCCTGCAACATTAACGTTTAAAGACAATGACCTCAAACTTCATTTTTGTCTAAATACACTGCCCATTCAACTTTTTAGGGAACTATATCACCATGGCAACGCAGACAGCTTTTCAGAGTGACACCAGACAAAACTAGAAAGCACCGCGTTCGTCTCCTCCTTTAGTCCCATCCACACCACTGCTGCTGGTGAGCACCTGTGACCTTATGTGCGCTCGATCTCCGCACTGCTCCGCACCACACCTCTGTCCTCCGCATCGCACCTCCGCACCGCTTTGTCTGTGGCTCAACCCGACCTCCGCCGCGCATTACCAGTGCGCTGCTGCTGAGAGAGTTGCGGAGTTTGGACAAAGTTGCAGGGTCGCGCTGAATTCGCAGGGTTTGCTTGATTTTGCGTTAATAGTTGCAATCGCAACAACGCGAAATCCAGGAGGGACTGACTTTGCAGCGGGGCGCTGTTTGTGCTCCATCTGACGCGGCAAACCCGAACCAATTCCACACAACTGACGACACTGTGCCTTTCTTAGAAACGAGTTCTTCCCTGCTCGCTTCCATGTTGTTTGTGTTCTTCTAGTGCGGAGGGAGGGCGGGCAGGCCTACCCTCTATGAACTACGGGAGCCCAGAGCGCCGGTGGTGAACGTTTTTTTTTTAAATTGATTTTTATTTAAACAAGTCGACATGCCCTACACATTCGAATTAATCGAAAAAAATCGATTTATCGCCCAGCCCTAGTAATAATCTCAGATGATGATTAGTGGTCATTAGCATCTGCAAAATCATTATGGCTCATATTTGTTGCCTGGAAAATCCAGACTGATATGTCTCTGTGTTATTCTACAGAGAAATATCAGTCTGGTCACCACGCCGTCCGCAGTGGTTTACTCAAATCCAAACCGTATCGTGCATTTTGATTGGCTTATTTAAGTCACGTGTTCTTTGCGAGCGGCGTCACTCGTATGCGTCTCCCTGCCGACAACAATCAAGATGGCGCACCGAGGAGCCGAGAGTTTGTTTCATTCAGCGGTATGGTACGGTAATGTTGAAATAACTCCCTCGTGGCTTCACTACTCCGTTTGTTTACTTTCTCACTTTCTTGTCGCTTTGGTAACGTCATGTCCGCCATTTTCTGATTGGCTAACTCCGCTGTCCGCTAACTCGGGTATGCTCCGCCCTAGAAATCGAATTGATTCTAAGGCGACCAGACTCATCCGCTGGTACAGCGGTGAGTCTGGAATCTCCAGGCAATCATATTTGTGCTTTTCTTAGTCAAAGCAGCAGGAGTAGTCTGTGTGCAATCTCACCATTTTTTGACGAGATTGAAAATCAAAAGCTTCAATCAATAGATTTATTGACCAGCCTTATCACAAGCTATTACATGCATTCATTTCATTGCATATTTACAAACACAATGCTGAAGCAGCCAGAAATTTCAGTAATTCTCCCAATTGCCACAACAACATGGCAACCTGCCCACTCTAATTTTCAAAACTGAACCTATACACCCCAGTACAAAATGCTATTACTTTACATCAAGCTTTAGCCATCTTGTCATTATCTCAGCCTACAAATGCTCTACCAGTATTTCTGCACTTTAACTTTGCTTCCTTTTTCTATTTTTGTTGCTTTTTTTTCCCTCTGTTTGTCTGCCCGGGCTGGTGCAAATATGCAAATGGTATTTTGGACCACTATTTGTTCAGTGTTTACAAGTTGTGTGCCATTTGACCCAATGGATGTGTCCCATACTGAAATGGAAGCAACCCCCCTTTTATATAAGCATCTGATTGGCCAAAGCTTGCCTTCATGGCTTTTAGTGATTCTTATAGTACAATGCTATAAAGTGATAAAGCAAAAACTTTCGACAGTGCACACTTTAAATAAATAGTATGTCTAGATAAAGATTCCCAGCCTATCTTGACTCTCCCATTAGGTTTGCAGTGCTTTTTGGCACATTACACCATGGGCTCTCAAAAGCCCGTCTCCTGATAGGAGCCAGCATGACTCATCGCATTTTAAAGTCACTTTTCATGCTGCCAGCCTGTGCCAGATGCTGCGACTGCACTTTGGGAGCTCCTCTGGGTGTGTTTAGCATTCACGCCAGCTTTAAAAGTGCTATTTCTGAGGTTACTGTGCCATCATGCCATTACTGGGTCTAGCATGGAATAACATTAGCCCCCATGCTGTTATATGGACCCTATTGTTATGCAAATTAAAAAATGCAAAGTGATAAGTGAAGTGATTAAACCCAGCGCTGTCTTTTCAAATTAAAATGCTTTTTTTAACCTTGAGGTGAAAATCTCCCATGACTACAGTTGACATTTGCCCTGGGCACTGAGTCAGAAATTGATTTTGAAACCATTTTAATCTTCCTGTCTCTAAGCTTCATTCAACAAGCTTATATTATTACAATAAGATGAGAAAACACATGTCTGGACCACACTAATCCTCACAGAAATCCTGGGGTATTTTGTCAGAGCGTATCCCGAAGATATGGTTTATGGAAGAAAACATTCAGTTATTATGGTTTTATTATGGTCAGATTGAATTGGACCTTGAGACAGAAGATAAAGCCTCCCAAATGTGTTCCAGTTTAAAATGGCTACACTGTAGAATGAAAACAATCTTGGTCCACAATAATGTCTTTTGTGAGCTGTGGCTGGCTGAGAATGACACATTAAAATGGGAAAATCCAGGCAGTTGGTTTAAAGAGAGACTCACCTCCACATTCTTATAAGTATAGGATTGTGCATAATAAAATAAAAAAATATCTTTTTAATGAAATTGTGTGTTATACAAATGTAGACAAAGTTGTTGGTACCCTTCATTAAAAAAAAAACTTTACAAAAATGATAATAAATTATGATTTACTGAAAATGAGCTCATGTCAGTCAGACATTGCTTTTGAATTGTGGTTCAACAGAATTAATAATGGCTTGAACTCCTAGGTTCGGGTCCAGGTCTAGTGCATCAGTTGCACCATCTGTCACTGTTGAGTCAAAGTGGAATGATGGAAGAGAAACAAGGAGGACACTACTGTTAAAAGGAAACCATTAAAAAGACTGAAATTTGTCAAACTGCAGTTGGACAAGCCACTACGCTTCTGGGAGAATTAACTTTGGACAGATGAGACAAAACTAGAACTTTTTGGAAAATCCTGTTAATTGTGTGTTCATAAATGCAAAATTAAGCATTAAAAAATGCATGTGGCCTAGGGTGTTTTGAATCTGTGCAGGATACTATGGAGTAAAGCATTCTGCCCGTCGTTGATCCTCTCATAGGTCATTGCCCCAAAACACGCAGCTAAAACACACAAATATGGCCAAAAACAAAACACTGAACTATTCTGAAGTGGCTTTTATGAGCCCTGGTCTATTAACTATAATAGCCCACTTCTTTTTTTTTCCTTTTTATCATTAACAATTATGTTGAACCACATTTGAAAGCAGTGTCTTGATTTACATGAATTTATTTTCAGTAAACTGATGAATGTTTTATTATTACATCATTATTACATCGTCAGTTTCAAGTTTCAGGTTTCACTGAGCATTGTGGGCTTTTCTTTGTTTTATGAAAGGGACCATCAATTTTTTCGACTTCTGTACCCTTTAAATTTAGGGTATTGTTTTGGGGCTTTTTGGTGACATCTGGAGCTAGGATTCCACACCTCAGTTTTCAGAGCATGTAAACTACAATAAACACTTGTTGATTTATGCAATTTAGCCATGTGCTTGGATTTACAGAGCATCTTAGACCATCTATGGAGAGAGAGGACTTGCAATCCAAAATTTAGCATAAATTGCTTTATTTTTATTATGAGGGTAATGCACATTGATGAATAAAAACAATCTAAATAAAAAAAAGTTCTCACAGCATGAGGAATAAACACGAGTTCTGAAATGTCTGCAAAATAAAGTAATTTAGCCAATTTAATAAGATCTAGAAAAATAAATAATAGAACCTGAATGTGTTTCTCCTTTAGCTGTATGCTGCAAGAACATAAGTGTTATTGGTTGCCTAGGGAAGTAGTTCTGTCTGTCAGTAATAGTTTAGCATGTCTTTAGTGCAGAGGGCAGCATGGGCGGTCATTGTGGGTGCTCTGTTTGTCTGTTACACTGAGTCATGGTTGTGAGTTGGGTTGGCAGGTGTTCAGGAGCATTAGGCCGAGCTGTCGCTGACAAACAGCACCGCAGTCTGTCTGTCCCATCATTAAACACTGCTTATTTACTCTCTCATTCTCCGTCTGCTGTCTCTCTGTCTGTCTCTCTGTCTCTCCTCATCTGTGTTTGTTCCTGCGACACCCTCCGTTTGGTTGAATCCATGCAGCCAGCTGGCCCGCAATGAAAGGTAAGGAAATGACACGCAGGTATGGGTTTTTGTCAGCACATTTCAATTAAATCCTAACCTGGTAATATCAGGTTTGGAAAACAATAAGCCCACTCTAAGTTAATCAGTACAAATGGAATCCGGAGGAGCATAGGGGAAAAGCCTGATTTGACCAGTGCAGCTGAATGTTTTTATGATCAGAAAAATGCCTCAATTTTCATGACCTTTCATTAATGGAAATAAAATTAAACTCTCGTCCCTTATTAAATGTAATTAGATTTAGCCCCCCACTTGACCGTATAAGATTATAATTTAGCAAGATATGTTCATAGAGTCATATTTTTACTACAGGCTGCATTTAACTTTTGGTAACAGAGAAATATGTTTAGGGCTGAGTACTTCTGTGTTACAAAAAGCTCTGGAATCAAAAAAATAATTATCTTTTGGTAGTTTTGATACCATACGGGTCACTGTTTTATATAGAAAGCAAATGTAGCTTCCAGCAGGTATGAAAAATGTTACATTTTACATCAATGACTGCACTATCATCAATTATAAATTATTATAAAATAATTATAAATATAATTATAAAAACACATCTTTTACTAGTAAAATTACTTTTCTGCTTAACTGAGTATTTTGTTGAAATAATTCAATTTGAAATATTATTTTGTTATTATTTAGCAATGATTTCTTAATATGACACTGTTTTTGTTAAATGTATTGGTATAGAAGTTAAACTGAAATTACATGAGTATTGAAAAATGTATTGTACAAAAAAAATAAAAGAAAACAAGATACCCAGCCCAACTTTTTTATGTAACTCTTGTCCACCACCTTAGAACACCTTGTGATTCCAGCTTTTCTTTGTGGTGTGATTATTTAAGGTTAGTGTTGCAATAACCATAACTAATAACAAAATAATCCTCGCTGCTCATTGTCATGTTTATTTTGGTGTTGTTTTTGAGAAACAGCACAGACTGGAACCAGTATATTTTGTTCTACACAGTATTGCTTCAAGGAGCAGATGTGCTTAGGCAAGTTTGTGTTTCTTTTCTGGGAAGTTATGATTCTGAGAAGAGAAACTTTACTTACAAAAAAGTTCACCTGTGGCTTGTTGCAACCTATCATCTTGGATTGCTCACCACATTACCTCCATAAACCATCCTCCTGTCTAAAATCTGTCCCTGTTTCCCCAGACCGGACGGCAGAAGGTGGTCAGTGGCCTCCGTTCCCTCGTCTGGATACTGCACCAACGCTCCCAGCTCATCTGTTTCTGTAAGCTCACTCTTCCTTTCATTCTCTCTACATTAGTTTTACTTAGCCTCTGCCATGGGAGCATTCCTCTTCCTGTTACTCACACTGAGAGTTTTAATCAGTTCATGAGTCTATGGTGTCTTGTAAACACATGCTGCTGACTGAACTGGCAACCTCACTCTCAGTTGAGCAGTGTTACAAGGATATAAAGCTGTCTATAATGACTGATTTATTCACTTAGTGAAAGTTAGTCTGCACTGCAGGCCTCAAGTGGGCAGTATGTCAGTACACCTACAGTTCATACTTAACATGTCATCAGACTCAGGGAAGCATGGCATGTTCAGAACTCATTACAATAATTAATTTAACATCATTATTTTTCAGTAAAAGTCACACAAAAGTCACGAATGGTTGACCACATGTGATTTCCACATCACTGGATTTTCACATCACTGGACACTAAACTAAATTAATGACAGCATAGATTATTCTACAGATATTTTTGCAGCTTTCTGATTCTATTTTATGTATCATAATAATAGTCAAATTAGTACCCATTCAAAAGCGTCACTCCATATGATACCATTTTGCTCAAGTGACATAATATGAATGATTTACATAAACCTCCTGTCAAAATCTATTGTAGCATTTACCCCTCCAGGGATTGCAGGCGGAAATTAGCAGCTCTGCTCTACAATAGCATTTTATTTACACTTTATTTGGATATATAATGTTAATAATAAGGTCAGACATAACTCGGACAGTCACACAATATGACATTGTGGACATTTGAATCTAAATTTACAGTACAAATCTCAACAAACTGCAACTTTACTGTCTTAATAGATCCCTGTTAGAAGAACATCTTCAAATACATACATTTTTGTACTGTTTGACTCTAGAGACACTGAAAACTGTATGTTTTGTGATTGACCCAATTATGTTTTTGTATTTGGAATCTACAGATAGACTGGTTTCTATCATTTAATTTATACCACTGTTAAAACTCAAAGGAATGCTGCAGATGTACAGTAAAAGAGGCTTAGCTTGATGACGACTTTAATTACAAGATGTGAAAAAATCTTGCCTCTGACAATTTTCCCCACACCATCCCCCTGTCATTAAATGCTAAATTGACAAAAATATTAATCTAAGTTTCTGATTTGGTTACACTTCTAAACTCTCAGCAGCGGCAGGTGCAGAACTCACTCTCAGGACTGTTAGATGACATTTATGTCAGCCCAAACTCCTCAGCAGAGAAGTAGATGGCTGTTTTTCCATCTGATGACTCAGATCTAAGTCCGTCCTGTTTCCTCTGATGAGCCACACTTTTATCATCTCACCTCAGCAGCAGCGCAGGAAATGAATCTCTCAGTGCACTTCCTTCAGCGCCATGGAAGTCAATTATGGAATAAGTTACAGCATCCACAAGTAGAAGATGTATTGGAAATGATTTGTTCATGTCAATAGTTGTGTAATGGACACCTAATAAAATACATGTCCTCAATGCTTATAACAAAATTGATCGCCAGTCAGCAATGGCCATTTGTTCCGGGACCAGTAATAAAACGAATGGTCAGGAAGTACATTTTTTGGAGATGAATGTTGTTGTATGACTCATGTTTTTTTATTGTAGTTAATATTTTTTCTGGCTTTTCATTGAACAAAGATACCATTTTATTTTATTTTTTTAATCCCACTACATCACTTTTTAGGATGTGTGCACACAGTGGGCAACTTATTGTGAAATTATAAAAATTGCGTAGTGAGCCTACAGTATGTTATGAGGATGCGGAATCTACTTGGCCACATTGACATTTTTTCATAGAATGAGAACATGTGTATAAACAGACAAAAAGCAAAACCTTTTCATTTTGATTGAAACGCGAGGTTGTGTAGGGCCTGTTAAACATCCCAAAAATGTATTCACCTGATGGTGTTGGATGATCTGTGAGAAGATGAGACCTTCAGACATCTAGACCAATGATTCCCAACCTTTTTTGTCTCATGTAAACTTTGGGCTTTTTGGTCATATCATGAATACCCCTCACTCATTCATGTTGATGATTCTTCAAAAAGTGATCATATAAAAATAATATCTTTAATACCAAGGTATTTTTCCTGTATTTTTCTGTCAAACTCAAATTCTAATTAAATTAGTAATAATCTGCCAGCCTTTAAAATAGTAGTGAAAAGTATAACCATATCAAGTCCTATTGCATTTACTTATTTTACTATATATTTTATGTTCAGTGGTCAAATAAACAAAAAAACAAACTGAATAATAATGGTAAACTCATAATAAATTTACTATAAAGAAAAATGAAAATCATATGAATAACTCCCTCTTGAAACAAGCTATTAAACCTTAAAATATGTAACAAAATATAATATTCATATAATATTCTTCTTATTATTATTAATTTTAGCAATTTCATCAGTCAGTGACACACGTCCTTCAGCACAGTGGCAAAGTGGTTAGCACTCTCACATAACAGCAAGGAGGGCCTAGGTTTGAATCTCCGAACCATGTGGGGCCTTTCAGTGTGGAGTTTGCATGTTCTCCCTGTGTGTGGGTGGGTTTTTCTTGGGGTACGCTGGTATCCCCCATCAAACTAAAACATGCACAATAGGCTAATCCTTTAGCTAGGTACTCCTGACCAAGATCCTGGCTCAGATCTGTTGCATTACGGTCGCTCACTGCTCCTGACAGATGCCCCAGCGTCAAATGCAGAGTACTAATTTCTCTACGGGGGCAATAAAGTTTACCTTGCCTACCTTCAAGTTTCAGTTGTTCATTTGGATGAAAATATCGCAAATGTTTTTCATGTTGCAATAAATTATGAAATAATTCTAAGTACCCCCTGTAAAGTTCTCATTGGCTGTTGGAAACAGGTTGTCAACCGTGAGAGTGCCAACTGCAGCAGTCTTTTTGTACAGCTTGTGCCATTATGTATGGGTATGGTTGGCTGGAGCCTAGCCTAGCTGCTAGGCTGAGCGTGGGTGTATTTAGAACCTTTTTGCAGAAAGGCAGCAGTGCTGCTCACACTGCCACTGTGCACCCTAAACTACTTCATTGCACAAAGTAACCTTGAATTCTGTCCAGCACAATTATTCAACACAAGCTTCAATATCTCTAGTGAATATCTTAATATATAATTATGAATTATTTATTATAAATGTATTCTGGAGATTTTTGAGCAGATGCTAATAACAGACAACACCTGGCCATAAACCAATGAAGTGTCTGTCCCATTATGTGTTAGCATGTGAAAACTGAGGTGCTCTGTTTTAAGTGTCTGTAATTTCTAAACCATAAATAAATACCATGCATATTTTTTGTGCCCCCATTTTTGTCTAATGCATTTGAGTTGTTTGTCAAATACATTGGCATTCACAGTCATATGAGGCCCTGAATTTGCCACAATGTGCTCAGATGACCTCATTACAGTAAACTTTGTTTGTCTTTTTCAACCGAGGGAAAGTACAGCAATAATCAGGCTAATCATTAAAACAACACGGTCTTGTTAAAGCACCATTTTCTTTTTCCTAAATGACATCATTGAACAAGTCTGGACCGCAGGCCGAGAGCACGTCAGGTTATGGCGCTCCACAGGTTGGATAGCTGTTGATGGTTTCTTTGGTGATTATCTTAAAGAGGAATTCAAACCTGTGTCGTATGCCATGGTTGTGATGGTGCAGTGTGACCACACATCTTTGAGATGGTGAGGTCAGCCTTCTCTCACAATGGGCCCTTTGAGGCTTCTGTCAGTGAGGCCTTTATGCTGATGTCCTCGCCTCAGTCCAGTCTCAAGTTTCCTCCTTAGGCTCTTTGTCTAATCGCCCTTCTTTGTTAATCTCTGCTTCCTATCACTTTTTTGTTTTGTTTGGGTTTAGTATTTTTCAGTCTGAAAAAGCATATTGTTTGATAATTTCTGCTACATAAAATGAAAGAAAGTAACATTTTCAAAGTAATTTGGGTTGTTCCTTGATGTTTAACAGATGAAAGATTCTCTTTCATTTAGGCAGTGCTGGGTTGGATGCTGAGAAACAGCATTATGTAAGCTGACGTGAGCAACTCAAACACACAGCATCTTTCTGTGTTATTGTGACACATTCTGGGACAAAATGGTTATAAAATAATAATCTTATGGATTCCCACAGCAGACTTAAAGGATAGACACCTTCAGAAACATATTTCCATCCTAAAGTCTTAAACTGGCACTTGGTCTTCATTCTTTCCCAGTGTAAACAAAAGCATAGTTTTTGGAATGGATGCCCATTGCCCAACTATCCAGCGTGAGACAGTCCAGTTTCAGTAGTGACTTTAGGGCTGATGTCCAGGAAAGCCATGGAATGTTTGGTTTAAATAGCAGTGTGTGTTAATGCTGCTGAATTTATGATGTTTGAAAACTATGTTGAAATCTTGGTCACATCTTTTTTACTTCCTTGGACATTGAAGTCTTGTTATATTAAACCAAGATGAACCAAGACCGCCGCTGGTATAGCGGTCCACATTTTTAGTTTTTTTATCAGATGAAATCTTACATTTTAAAATTATACAACACTGTGACTCCAAATCATAAAGCCCTAATAAACACCTGAAACTGTTCTTCTATTGTTTAAAATCACCAGTGGAAACATGGTTAAAGTTTATTTGCAAGGTGGAAATAGCATATGAACATCTGCTCAGCATGATGTCATTCACATGGCAGCCAAGTAGGTTGTAGAATAACCTATATTAACTAGAAAAGTCGTGTCCCTATATTTTTGTTAGTATGGTATAATTAGTAACATAATGAATAAAACATTAAAGTTTAAAGAATGCCTAGTATCATCCCAGGACCACATTTCAGCCATTTTTTTTTTAAAATAAAGCCAACTGTCAAAGGTAACAGTGCTTATACATATGGAGTATAATACTTCATTCTTTACTCACACAACAGTTCCACAAGATTTTCTTACTTCTCAACTAGTTTAGCATTGGCTGCTGCATTCATTTCAAAACCTTTCGAGATACTATTCAGATCTGACATCAGAGGCATCATCAACATGAAGTATTAGACGTATTCACTTGGACTTTGACTCATGGACTGAAAACATTTTATTTCATGGGAGTTCACGTTATTGCATGTTTTTGGGCGATCATCCAAGTCGATCGTCTTGTTATACTCAGCTCATCTGTGGGGCCTGATCCTTGAAGAGCAGCTGTTGAGGATTTTTCCTTTACAACTTTGACCCATCAAAGCATTCTTTCATGTTTTTTCTGCATCACTTAGTACTTGATAACAATATATTTAAGTGAGTTAGCTACATTTGAAATGAGCATTTATAAGCTATCTACCCCAGTTCAGTGGCGTAACATCAGACAGTGCAGCCATTGCAACTGCACTGGGGCCCAGGAGGGGTAGGGGCCCATTTGAGAGGGCCTTTGGTCAAGTTTGTGTTTAATATATTTATAATAATTCGGAGCTACACATAACTTCATTACAGAGCAGAGTTTTAAAAATAATTTAAATTTTAAATCCTGTTAAATTCTAAAACTCATAACAGAAATACAACAAAAGTTTTTTCTTAAGATAAATACACAAATTGTAATAAAAAACCTAATCAAGTTTCACAAAATAGTCTCTAGTATTACTGAATAAGCACTTATCAAGCTCCAGTAGTGCATGAACCTGTAGTACTGAATCTACTTACTAACTTTAGGAATCATTCTGAAATCCTGCACTGGGGCCCCATATTACCAAGTTACGCCACTGCCCCAGTTAAAAAGAAAGCTCACTTAGTCTATTGGGAAACACCTATGGTTAGTTTTCTTTCTTTCTGAGTTAGAAGTATAAAAAAACAACAACAACAAAAACTGAAAACTGGGACAATTTAGGGAACACTCCTTGGAAAAACAAATTTTTTATAAAAATTAAGACCAGTCTAACATAAAAACAAACAGCATCATTAGTTACTTACTTACCTAACAACTCCTCATTTTTGCAGCAGATCTTAGGCAGATGGCTGTTCTCTTAGTCCCAGGCTGTGTGTCTTGTATTTTGGCTCAAAAACTGAAGCGTTTCATGGATGATCAACAGAACAGCCGCCACTGGGCAAGCAGCAGCAGCAGGACTGAAAACCCCCAGCTTTAGCACAAAACAACACCAAAGCTACCAGTTCTGATGAAGAGGTCAATTAGTCTGTTTATCATCACGACATCATGACGTCATTATTAAGAAGTTGAAAATACAGTGGAACTCAGAAGGCTTGATTTTAATGGGATAATGAGTGTATCCAAGAAGTATGTTGTATGATGAAGGCAATAGCTTGACATACTGTGAAAAAACGCAGACCTTAAGATCTCATCCAGGCTTCTTTATCAAATCGTTTCATGGCCTGTTATAAGCATTCATGGTTAAATAAGGAGTGCTCTCACCGGCTGGGAGAGTTACACTGTTTTACCATTACATTTGCAATAGATTGTGTATCATGAATTAATTATTAAGGTGCATATATTATTTTTTATTTATTGCTGTTTTTGACATTATCTTTTTATCCTGTACTTGAAATGTTAAGCTATTTCTAACATTTTCAGTGCTTGTAAATTTGCCTCTTCTGTAGTCATACTAAAATAATAAATTTGTATAAAATGTATAAAGAAACACTTCCTCAGACAGCCAGAATCATCCACTTTCTTTTTGAAAGCAGGAACGACTGGTTCCTCTTGCTTCCAAAGGCTTGGTTTAGCAGGAGTAATCACAGCTGTTTATCTGCAGCGAGTCATAAAAAGAGAAAGATATCTCTTACCAAAAGTAACCAAAATGGTGCTGGGTAATACAGAGCAAATTTTATAACTTCTCTTATCTCTGTTTGATGCTGTTAAGTGCTTTTCTTGTTGATTCCCCTGTTGAGTCTTTCATTAGTTGGCTTTTGTTGCAGTCTCCTTCAGAAATAGGGACAGTAGAGTTGCTCATAATACAGCGTACATGTTTGTTGTTATTGTTAGGAGTCAGCACTCTGCTCCCCCCCTTTTACTCTAGGCTAGAGGTCGACGGGACAATTTTTTCAGTATTAATCAATCAAAATTCGGCCGATTCTTGCCCTTTAATGCAGATTGTTGGTCAGGCACATGTCCCGATAACCATATGCCTGAAGTACCCCAGCTTCCCCAACCATCTAGTAGCAGTTTGGGCATCTTACTCTGCAGTTCATATGAAACGTCCAAAATTGCTTTATCTTAGCCTAAAAAGTTTAAAACGGCAATAAAAATATTTTGCTCATATCTCTGGCATAGAGTATGGTAGAACAAAAACTCAAAATGCATTTTGTAGCTCTCCCAGAGCTCTACTTGCACAGCAAGATTGATTGAGATTGCCTTATTGGTTTTCTCAAAAAAAAAAATCAGTTTGGGCATCTTACACTGCAGGTCATAGGAAACATTCAAAATCGCTTTATCTTGGCCTGAAAAGCTCAAAAAGGCAGTAAAAATATTTTGCTCTTTTCTCTGGCATAGAGCCTCACAGAACAAAGTCCAAAAATTCACAGTGCTTATCAGCCATCAGCTATTCTGATTTTTTTTTAAATCAGCTTCAGCCATGAAAAAACCCAAAATATTTGACCACTACTATACACCTGTAAGTCCCACCCCTGGAAATCTAACTCAAGCGAAGGGAATACCAGACTAACTTACTGACTGACTAACAATAAATAGTTTATACAGTGATAACAATAAATGTGCAATTTCATATCTTGTATTTGTAAATGTTTATACATTGTAAAAAACATACATATATCTTACTTTGCTCTTGTACCGGAAGAAGTAACTCATATCTCTTCTTCATGTCTCTGTCTGTCCATATATAGTCATCGTCATCCCAGGAGCTGCTGCACCAGTTGCCCTTCCAGCCCACACAGGATGACCTCCACTTTCTGTTCAAACATTTTCGCAGCACAGAGAGTGTGGCCGACGAGGACGGATCCCACCCCTCACCTCCTGCTCACAGAGTCCGCTCCAGAAGCCTCAGGTAGAGAACAAGGACATACAGTTTGTTTATTAATGGGGTTAAAACGGGTTGAACAGAATGTTTCAAGGACGATCACAGTTGTTCACAGAGACGTCCTTGGGTCTCAATAAATTTGTCAGTACAAGAGGCATATTTGCACAGTGCCAGCACAATATAAAACTTACCAATTCTCAAAGTCAATGATAATAGCACTTTAAATACTGCAAAAGGAGTTGCTCAGGTGTCACTTCGGTCAGCACAGAGACTGCTGATGCTGTCGGCTTTGAGTGGATAAAGTATGTGCCATACTCTAGCTCACTGTCCTGAAATCTGGAACGACAGATTTATTCAAAACAAATATAAAAAAGCAACCACAAACTCTCCGTTACCAGTAGAAAACACAGTGTTTGAGCAGTTATTTGTGATTGTAAAACAATAATGGTCCTCATCCCCTCAATATGGAAGAGCAGTGAATCTACTCTGAGCTCCTTCTGATGTCCCAGCTCCTTCCTCTAAGAGTATACACCCTTCAAATGAAACCTAGTTTGGCTGCTTGTAGCTGGGATCTGTTGATCATGACCCACAGCTCATTGCTAAAGGTGACTGTAGGAGCATATATTGACCATGTCTTTCTTTACTGTGTATATGTCTGAAGAGACATCTTAATTACCATCACTGTGAGTGCAAATAACAGAAGGATTCATCTGCTATCTGTACCACTGATTCCTGCCAAGAACAATTCCTTCTGTCTCCTGTGGATACTTTATACTGTTTTTGTTTCTCTTCGTCTTTTATGTATAATTTTATTAATGCAGTCTGGGAGCATTGGAATATGACAGTATCATTATTGTATGTGATTGTATAGAGAAGTATTTGAGCAGAGTGATCCTTGGACTAGAATAGAGATGTCCTCATCATGGAGCAGTGCAGTTCTCATTAAAAGACTAACCCAAGCCCGTACCGTCTGTAATGGCTGTAGCTGCAGAGTTTGAGGTTTGCTCAATTTATGACAAGGGTGTTGGCAGCATAATAATGTGGTTTGTTTTATTTCTGTTTTTGTGCCACATGATTAAATACATTTCAAAATATGCTCCATTTGTTCCGGGACAATGTGTTTAATACATATAGCTGCTGCAGTTTATAGTGTTTTGCACATCAAGTGACTCAAAGAGCAAGGACAGCTTTGTCCAAAAACGCTTCCCGGACACTATAAAGTCCTGTATTTTGTAGAACTGTACAATTTTTTAGTCAACTCAAATGTAGTGCACTCACTCACTACGTTTACATGCAGGGCCAGAAAACTGAATTATTGCCTTACTCCGATTGTAATAGTCATTCAAATTTTACTTAACCGGACTGGAATAATTGGATAATGTGGTTTATTGTCTGACTACTGTTGCATGTATGCAGCATATTCTGATTAAGCCAGGAGAGGCAGTACTCAGTACTCAGTACTAAACAGACAGAAAAACATGATAGAACAGTGTTTAGAGACACGCATTTTAGACCATCAAAGACACATATTATGGGTCCCTCCGCCGCTTGTGTTTTATTGTTTTTGTCCAGCCTGTTTAAAAGTGAAAGCTGGACTACTGTAGCTTTGATGCATTTATGGAGCTGTGTGAGAAGCATTTACTATGTGAGGACCACATTTTAGTGATACTGTTTATATTTATTGGTAAAACTATAATTGTTGTGTAAATTAACCGCATTTATTAACATTTAGTGCTACAAAGTTTTAGTGCTGATGGTAAATTCCCATAGCAAAAGCAGGATTGCTATGAGAAAATCCTTTTAGAGGCATGTTTTTGGGGCTAGCTGTCAGAAACCCAGAGGACAATGACAAATGACGGCTTAGGCTTCAACAACAACCACTTGAATGCCTCACAGTGCTGTGGTCCCAGTAGTTTGTCTCTCTGCTCTGCATGCAGATTGAGATGCGAGCGGTTTGACCAGTTCTGTAAGACAGACAATAAGCATAGCCAGATGCTCTGCATGTTAACGTAGTGATGGTTCCTAGACACTTAGTGTAATGAGTGTGACACACCCAGGACTGTCAGTGCTGGCACACCATTGGTCAGAACCATAATTGGTCAGATGCAAGCACATTGCCCTAAGCAAGACAAGATGGATACAGCAAGTTTTTGGCCAAACACATTGCTGATGAGGTAGTTGGTCTACACGACATTGTCTTAATGGCTACCAATAAAAGTGGCTATTTTAGTGCTGGCTTCATCTCCTTGCACAGGGCCAAATACAAATACTGTAGTTGTCTGCCCCACTGTGACCCCTGCCCTTTGGGACATTGGATGGAAATTAGCCTCGGCTACAATCCGGTGTGTTTACGGTCATGCTTTGTCATGTCTGTTCATTAACATGCACTGTCCCAATCAAATAAATAAAAAGAAAAACATAGATTAAAAAAAAATCCATTGTTGTGACAAAACACATAACTTACATTAATTATTATGACAAGTATCATACATATTTTTATTCTTTGTCTATTATTTGTCTCTTGAGGTAACATTACAACACAAAACTGCAAGATTACTTTTGCACTAATTTATTTAAATAAACCAACAAACATTACAAATCCATAAATCAACCAGCACATTCATTATTGTCTATTACAGCGCACACCTGGTGAGTATCGCTTACTCCTAAATATTTTCTTAGGGAGTGTGAAGGGCTTTTACCCGACCTCAAATACTTCCCAAGGGCTAAACTTTACCCATGAGACCTAAATAGTCCTGTCCATGCGTGTGTTTTTAAATAGTACAGCCGTCACATGTTGATATTGTTCTGTGTGCTGCGACATGTAAAGAAACACTTATGGCGTCTATTTTAAACAGACGATGACAGGACGGTGATTTGTAATGTGGAGGAGCAGTAATCAAATCTGTGTGCTCATAACAGATGCGGGTCATGGATACGGCACATGAGAACTTGATATGTAACAGGGTATTTTCAAATGTTTATCATCAACACAAAGGAATTTAAGAGCTTTGAAAAGAGCTGTAAAGGCTCTGTTTATACTGTGTCAGTGGGTTATTGTAGGTCTTTCTTGTAAATCATATATAGTTTCTAGAATGGTCAGACAACTACAATTCCTAGTAAATAATAAAAAAAAAAGGCTGATGAGGGTTAGGTGATGACAAATGTATAAAAGTTTGAATCTCATAGTGTTCCAGGACATAACATTAAACATAAGTGTGCAAAAGTATTTCAACAATCAATTGAAAATGCACTATTTAATTTTTTATTTGTGAAAGGGTCAATAAAAACTGAAACAGAAAAACAGAAAAATAAATTTATTATAATTACTTT
Organism: Bostrychus sinensis; assembly: GCA_020698575.1. Taxonomy (NCBI): domain Eukaryota; kingdom Metazoa; phylum Chordata; class Actinopteri; order Gobiiformes; family Eleotridae; genus Bostrychus; species Bostrychus sinensis. Next base: position 29,683,092 of record CM036256.1, read on the forward strand.
CTTGTTTTATATCAACATTAGCTATCAGAAACAGGTATCAAAGCAGTGCATTAAACACTGATAATGTGCTGTTTTAATCAGCATATGAAAAGATCTCTAAAATCATTATCAGGTTATATACTTAAGACCATTTATCTACGTTAACATGCTGGATGTACAAAATACATAGTGGGAACTGTGTAGTGGATGTAAGAAGGCCTCTCAAAGAATTCAATACATTTATCTAAACACAGATTAGGGCTGTTTGATTATGGAAATAATCATAATCACGATTATTTGAGTCATCACTGAAATCACGTATTTAAAACGATTATTCATGGACTGCCAAGATCATTTTTGTGTGTATGCTTTTTTAGATTCAGATATTCATAGAGCCTAGTACAACTACAGAATGTTGAAATAACACTGTCCCACTTCATACAGTGATATATCCAGATGGGTTTGTTTGAATATACAGCTGATTGAGGAATCGGCATGGCATGAGCAAAGAGTCAAGCCGCTCAAAGACAGAAACACCCCTGCAGCCTGTGACCTGTTTAAGGTTTTGGACAAGTGTGTGTGTTGCTCAGATTAGCATTAGCTTTCATACGCTTTTACATCCAAACTACTCCCACACAACAGAATTTGTTCTTCCTCGTCTGGTCTGGTCATCAAGTGCTTCTGCTTCTCCATATTTTTAAATGCTGCTGGTGATCGCATGCGTCGCTTTGCTGCAGGTTTTGAGAAAACGGAGCTAGCATGTGCATCATTCAGAACACAATTTAATTAATATTTTTTGTGTTTATATCATTTTTGTAATTGTTGGTAGTCTTAATCATAATTGTGATGAAAATAGAATTAATTGCACATCCCTGACACATAAATTAAATGAGCACACTGGATTATTTTTAATAATTTACAGGCTAGTGGTGTTATAAATCTCTATTTCCACAAAGCACACAGCAAACTCTACTATACCTTGTAATAATTTTGCCCTCAGATAATATTTTTCATAAAAAAGTGTTTTGTTTTTTACTGTATATTTACCCTTCCTCTTTCCTGTGTGTTTCCAGCCCTGGCCGGACATGTGGGTCATTTGACAATGAGATTGTTATGATGAATCACGTCTACAGAGAACGCTTTCCCAAGGTACACACACATGGACACTTGACCTCTTTTCACTGTGATCTCCTGCAGAACAATATCTTTTTTCTTTATTGATTTTGCTAGACAATCTAAAGCCATACATATTGTGTTCATTATTCTTGCCTTACATCAACCTCTTACATTTGAACTGAGAAGAACAAATAAACAAAAAACAAAACTAGTATTCCAACCATTCCATAATTTAACATTTTATTACAAATCTTTAAGTAAGTTGTTTTTCCAGTTGCAAATTTAATGCAATTTGACCGACATTAACCATTCGGAAAACAGGAAAATATACAGAATGCAAGGCAATTTGAAAATATACTTAGAACCGGTCAAAGCTAAAAAGCATTTCATCAAACTCATCTTACTTTTGATAAACAGTTGTTATACTTTTACATCTCCAGACAATACTTTGTAGCTAAGGGGGAACACAATGTGAAATGATTTCTTTTCTCAGCATGAAAAGAATTTGCCATGGCTATCTTTTAATTATATGTTTTGATTTTAAATGTGACTAAATTAAATCATCTCCAGGCCACAGCGCAGATGGAGGGCCGTCTCCTGGACATCATCGAGCAGTGCTCCCCTGGGACTGCTCTCCCTCTGGCTGACGGGGTCCTGGGCTTCATCCAGCACCAGCTGCTGGAGCTGGCCCGGGACTGTCTGGACAAGTCCCAGAATGGCCTGGTCACCTCCAGGTACTTCCTGGAGTTGCAGGAGAAATTGGAGAAGCTGCTGCATGAGGTCAGTATGCTCCTTACAAGAGTCTCTGTTTGGCTTCTTTTAACTCTGTGTAACATTTGACCATAAACTAGGCCATAACTACATAAACTATATAGCTTCAAAGTTGTTTTGATGGTCCCAAGACATGAAAGTAATTAGACATAGTACACTTTACTCAACAGATTCTACTTTATGCATTTCATGTTACAGGACATGGTACATGCACAAATCTCACCAGATTAGTATAATTTATACACTTCTTATATAAGATACAGAGATGTAACAGTCCTGTGTCTGTTGGGAACAGTGCAGTAGCAGTAAAAAGTTACATAATATTACTTGAATTATTTTAGTTGATTGAGAGGGCCATATCTTGGATTTTTGTGATTGCACTGCCCTCTTAGCATTTTCTTTTAAAATCTAGACTGCACTGATCAGACCAATAATGCTGACAATAATGCTAATTTAAACTGTAGTATTTTTTGTAGATCTGAGGTTTAAGAGAAATATTTTGTCATTTCAAAAAGACACATAAAGAAACAGTACTTGGGTTCAACTAATCAGTGGAAAGTTAAAATCTTACTAAATCAGAAAATCATAATTAAATAAGAGGTTGAAGCAATACTGCCTTTGTAAGTCACATGTAGGGAGTTTGGCAAGATGGCAACTTGGCAACTTCCCCAGTTGCTTACTAATAGGGTTGCATTGTGTTATATCTAATATCTGAAGGTCTAGTAAATTAAATAAATTAATTCAGTGAAGACACATGCTATATTCAGTTAAAATGAATATGCAGGCAAACATTCTATGGAAAAATCTTTGCTGAAGTGTCAATATTCAGATGTTTTGTGTTGTTTACTGTCACTACAAAAAAATCAAGCACTGCTGCTTCTATCTCTCTCTGTTCTCATGAGCTGCTGCAGCCCCTGACCCCATGTCTCCTAAAGGGAAGATAAATATACAGTAGTTTGGTTGTGGATGCAATCATTAACAAATATAATATTTAGGTTTGACATTTGTGAATTTTCTTTATATACATATTACATATTTCTGTTTCATCAGTTTCTTCCTTAGTGTTGGCCAGTCATCTGTCTTTTTTAAGGCGGTGGTTTGCTATTGTTAATGGCTCAGCTGCCCATTGCCTTTGTTATGTTTTGCCTTCACAAACTGATTCCATGTAATTTTTCTGTAACATCAGAGCCATCATGTTCTGCTCTTACACATCAGTGTGCTGGTCAAGTGTTCAATTGCATAATGATTTATTACATAACATTTTTGAAGGAACATTTTGCTGCAGCAAACCCAGCCTGCTGTTGAATAGACTGCTGCTTGGAAACACAGATTTTTTTCATCTTTTATTCTCAAAAGTTAGATAACACAAGAGTCAGTTCATTAATATTGGGGCTACAACAGAGCTCATTGCAGTATAGATAGAGCAACAGATTAATTTTCAACACAATAACATTCTTCCTATACCCTGACAGGAGTATTTAACCAAGGTTATGTTTAGTTGTTGCAGAATGCTTCTACTTTTTCTCAGAATGCTTGTGCAATGAAATAATTTGATGAAACGGTCTTGAAGTTTAGCAAGACCATGACAGAAAGTAAGCTAGCTCTAGGGACGCATCATGATTAGCGGTAAGCAAATCTCTACTGAAAAAAGTTGGATTTGTGCATCAGTTGCAGATTAGTTGCTTATCTACGCATTCTATGTCTATAAAATCTCATTCTAACAATTTCAAAAATTCACACATCGAGGCGCCTCAGTGGTCCATCTGGTGGAGTGCATACCACATACCTGGCCATGGGTCAACTCTGGCTCGGGTCGAAATGCTCTGTGTCATTCCCCCCTCTCTCACCCTGTTTTCCTGTCCATCTACACTTTCCCTGCCAAGTAAAGGCTGAAATATTGTCAGTTAATGGTTCTCTGTTATGCTAAATCAACTTTTTTTGAGCTTTATAATGTCTCCACCTTAAAAACATATCTGGAGTAGTAGTTTGTTTCATTCACGCATGAGGCAGTCAGCTCATTTATCTATCTGTTAGCTTCATGTTGCTCCTCTCATGTCTGAACTCAAATCCAAACAACTTTGTTCACATGTGAACTCAAAGAAGGTCACGAAGCAGTAGTGTCTGTAGAGGGCTTTAGTCAGAGGAAGGCCTCAGCCCAGAGGTCCTAAACTGCAGCAGCTCTGCGAAAAACTATGATGTTTGCAAAGTTTACGGAGCTGACGGAGAGGAGTGGCGGGGCCAATAGAGCCTTAAAGTGACAGGCATCTAATCCCCGCATTTTCTGCAAAGTGAAAAAAAACATATTCTCAATAAATATAAAGTTAAAGAGCTTTTAAAAAAAGCATTATATGTTCCCTTTTAAGAAGCTGAATTCTTTATCACAGTGAGATGGGTAGAGCATTTACCCCTGAACTAATAGATTCTTTGTTCAAGTCAAAGTCTGGACACTTTTATCTTTTCTATTGTAAGATAGGGCCAATGTCCATGGCTTATGACCAACTTAATTATGATCATAGTGTAATGGCTGATTAAAAAAGACATTTTATAAATATGTTATCAGAATATAAAAATATGTCAGTTAGACATAGAATCTGCCTGACTCACCTGAAGTGTGTCATATGTAATGCATGTCTACTTCATTGAAAATAGACTGTTTAATCAAAGTTAGATAATATTAGATAAGATTTGAGTGCAGTACCAGAAATTAGAAAACCACTTTGCTGCATTTGATGTAACATGTTGAAGCCCAGGCCACCAACTGATAATGTAACAAGATGAAATGGAAGGCTAAAAATATATCCATCAGGCTCTGACAGATGAGCGCAGAAGGTTCCTGCTTTGTGCCGATTAGATTAACCTTGTGTATTAATGCGCTGTGTGTCCTGGCCAGGCCTACGAGCGATCAGAGAGCGAAGAGGTGTCCATCATCATCAAACTGGTAAAGAAGATCCTCATCGTCATCTCCAGACCGGCCCGGCTCCTGGAGTGTCTGGTACAATCTGCACACGAACAAATAGTGGTGATAAAGTGGCACTTTAAAGGCCACAGATGATGCAACAGTAATGAGACACTGTGGCTCTAAATCACAGAGGTGTAATGTTCACTGGCATTTTATATGTCAGGTCAGTACAGGGCAGCTGTGATTGTTTAAATCATGGCATTCTAAAAAGTACAGTGTACTATTAGTGGTGCGCAATATGACAAAAAATGTATATCGCTGTATTTTTCTAAATTAACATCTTGCTTCCTCAGGGGGTGCTCACATATTTAATCAGGGTTGAATGCTTAAGGCTTTATGTTGTAAAACTAATGTGTTTTAATATGTTATTTTAGCAAACAAAATATCCAATCACAATATAATACTCTGGTTTTCTGCAGGGTCTTACAAAGTCTAAAAATGTCTTAAATTTTAAAAAGTGAATTTAAGACCTTTAAAAAGTCTTAAATCTGTCACTACATGTTCTATTAGATCTTAAATATGTTTAAACAGGTCTTAAATCTGTCACAAACATTTGATACAACTACCTAAAATGTCCACTTAAATGCTCAGAGGCCTTTTATTTTCGACAATACGAGAGCTTTCATATTTTCTTACCAAGACCAAAATGCTTTGCAGCACTCACTGTTACAAATGGGGTTAGCTTTTTGTACACTGCATACATGTCTTAGAAAAGGTCTTAAAAAGTCTTAACATAAACTTGTTGAAGCCTGCAGAATCCCTGAATGCTGTATATAGATAGGAAATAATAGGCAAAAAAAGTATAAAGTACCTTTATACCCCACACTATTCAAATGAATAATTATTTAATAGTGGGTTACTATGAAGCTAGATTAGCAGGTTAACTTCTGGGTTGATTTTACATATTGCATATCTGGTTGACTTTCAGTTTTGTTCACTTTATATCGAGGTACAGTGCGGCACTGCTCTGGAACGGAATAAGTTCATGGTTTAAGATAAAAATGTTTGACCATTCCATGATGAGAAATGAGCTGCCTATGTGAAGGAGGAAAACTGTAGTGCTTATGGGAGCGCACAGCGAGCATTAGAGACAAAGTAATGATCTAATAAGTTTTGAGATTGGTTTATGCACGAGCAGAGTGACTTATATTTCACTCAGAATTACTTCAATTCTCCGTGCTCAACTTTACCCAGTTAAAAGCTATTCTGGGTGTATTTAATCAGTCCCATAGAATAAGCATTCTAGGGAAACTTGTATGGCTTTTAGTTTGGCCCCACTAATTTTGCCTTTATTCACTGGTATAACATTGCATGAGAAATTCAGTATCATATGAGGAAAAATAAACCAGTGTCCAGTACAAAGCCCTATGTACTATACTACTTGACAGCTTTTCCAACAGTGTGACATGGTTACAAAAAGTAACATTTCAGTCTGATTACACTGGTCTACAAGCAAAATGCTTCAGGAACAAAAGTAGTGAAATTTTTCTTGGATTAGTTCACTAATAAAGAAAAAGTAAGTCAGAACTGAAGTGCAGATTGGCTATAGTTTCCAAGAAACAGTATTGGGTCAAAATAGGAAATTCATGCAAAATAAGGCAAAAACTGTAGTTTATCAGAAGGTACAGTGTGTCTACAAGCAACCAGTTCTATCTGAAAGCCTGTCTGCACATTCAATACATTCATTTTAATGTCTAGAGTTTTGATGAAATGTTTTGTTTTTATTTGCAGAAATTTCTCTCTTGGAAGTGGACAAAATGCATGCATGTAGAGAAATTAAATATTTTCAAAATATAAATATTATTTTTAAGCAAAAATGCCTAAATCTATTGTATAAACAGATGCAATTTTGATGTGAAAAAATATCATTAAATATCTTGAATACATTAGCTAACCAGCACAGTTATCAATTGATTTTCAGTTTATCTTATCAAAATAAATGAGATTTAGCCACTTCTATCTCTGAAGCAGATCGAGTCCAAAAATTTGTAGACCAGTGTTATTTTATGGTGATGGCTAGGGATATACAGTGCTGTTATTAAGCCAAGGCTATGCTTTGTAAAATATACTTTTTCCACATACACTACTAGTCAATGTGTAATTATGTACATGCCTGTTACTCACTTACTTTTTAGGAAAGCAAGGCACAGACAAAAAGTACTGCTTTCGGTTTAACAACATCAACTGGTAACAATCTGCACAGACATGTATTTTATGATGATCATTGTGTAGTGCCAATGCCACTTCATTCTGTTATGTAATGCCTTTGACTATATTTCAGCATGACAACATGACAGTGTTATTACAAAAATCACAAAGATTCAGTTGTGCACTGGAACTGTAAATTAAAGGTCAACATTCCCACATCACAAATTTGCAAACTTTTGATTTCAAGACAAAAAGTTATTTATTGTGGATCATCATTTCAAACATTGTGTATGTTGTCTATACTGCATTAAGCATAACTTGTGCAACACTTTATATTAAATATTACAAAAGCTAAAAATAATTTCCATAGTCTGCTTTGACTTCAAAGAATTGCTAAAGTCTTATGATCCTTTTTCTTATATTGCAGGAGTTTGACCCGGAGGAGTTCTACCAGCGGTTAGAAGTAGCAGAGGGTCAGGCCAAAGTGGGCCATGTTAAAACTGATATCCCCAAATACATCATCAGTCAGCTGGGCCTCACCAGGGACCCTCTGGAAGGTGTGCAGTCAATATGCGTTAATATGAGGCCCTGTCTGCCCAAAGCCTTTGTATATGGCTTTCTTTAAGATTTAAGATCCAATTTTAGCCGTTCAGTTACAAACACTGTTTGATTGTATGTTTGCTTATGTTCCAGATATGGTGCAGTTGGAGCAGACCAGTCCAGGACACAGAACTTCCAGCAGAGACTCAGATGACGTTGGGGAGACATCACCTCTGCAGGTAAAAACTCAGAGTTTGGCTCACTTCAGACCTAGCATTTGGTTTTAATTGCTGTGTGCAAAACGCCTTCCTTTTGCTATATTATTGACAGCATATTAATGAGGCCTTTTTGTAATGTTGTTTTAAAAATGTAGTAGACTGAAAAGTAGGGCTGGGTGATGAATCTATTAATAAATAATTATTATATAATTATTTTTGTCTACTTCTTTAGTGGTATTCATAGACTCTGAAACCTGTTACTTGCTTAGAGAGGAAGGTTTATTACCAAGACAGAACACTAGAGCCACAAGAACAGTTAAAACCAACTTAGTGTTTTTGAATAAAGTTTTTTTTGTGTATATCTGCTCTACTCAAATGTCCTCAAGTCGCAGACATGTAGCCCTGTCTGGTTCAAATTTAGTAAAAATTAAGTGATTTTTGGTAGACTTATAACCAACTTTTAACAGGAACAATAAAACACATCAAGTTTTGAACCGTTTTACTCGTGCTTCACTACCCCTAGTGTGCAGCTCTATGTACTTTGTTTATGTATGCAGATTAGCCATGTGCTCAGTCACTTACCTTGTCTCAAGAAATAGAAAGGGCTAACATTAAAAGATATTCATATTTTGACTGAGCGGGTAATGCACACTGCTGCAGCCTTGTTATTATTTGTGTAGGCATTTAGCGTGCAGTTATATCTTCTTAGTTGTATAATATACAATATTCTGGTAAAAGAATAATAATCAGACATATAAAGGCAAAATCCTACATATACTTTTAAGGTCAGACAACAAGGTACACAAATTAATAAAAAAATGTAAATCATCTGAAAATGTACAAAAAATCTAGATTTTACTTTTTAACCATATTGCCCAGCCCTAAAAGTAGTCCACAAGAGAGTCAAAGAAAATCACTTGATTGATGAGGAAAAACGACGTGTCTGTGTACAGTATGTTACGATTGATGGTGAGAGAAAGAAATATTGTCTAATATGGTCCAAAACCATTCATATAGTCCACTGTAGTACAGGCCAGTACTGTGATTGAGTGGTTATATGCTAGGAAATGGTTTCCGATGCAGCCAGTGTGTGGGATTTTTACATTAGAAAGTGTGAAGTTCATCTACATAAAGATGTGACAGTGACAAGAATGTCCTTCTAATAGATGTTATTAAATTCATGGTATTAATAGCGGGAAGTGGGCGGTGGATTTTTGCTTTGCTGTCAAGTCAAAGTGCTGCTGTGGGAAGAAAGTCCTGCCTCTTGTTCTTGGCTCTTGTTCTTAGATTTATGTTTTCCAATAGTAACCCTATTAACCGCTGACTTCCTGTTTTCTCTGTGTTTTTTGGTGCTGCGTGATTCAGAGCCGGGCTGCCTGCACCCCCCCTCGCAGGAAACCTCTGGAGAGTGACTTCGAGACTATCAAACTCATTAGCAACGGTGCCTATGGGTGAGTAAGGCCCAGGGCTTTGTTTGTACTTTGTGCACAGTGAAGCCAAGAAAAATTTAAGTGAAAAATGTTCAACTCTTTTTCATTCTTTGCTATAAAAATTGTGTCTATCTTGTTGTTTATTCTCTAAGATTATGAATAACTTTTTCTATGCATTCCTAATACAGGGCTGTGTATCTGGTGCGGCACAAAGAAACTCGACAGCGGTTCGCCATGAAAAAGATTAACCGTCAGAATCTGATGTTAAGGAACCAGATCCAGCAGGTTTTTGTGGAGAGAGACATCCTGACCTTCGCTGAAAACCCGTTTGTAGTTTCAATGTTCTGCTCGTTCGAAACAAGAAGACACCTCTGCATGGTCATGGAGTATGTGGAAGGTATGGTTACTTTACTTATGAATTAGTCAGTATCTTTACCAACTGTATTATTCCATGAATCTGATATGCATATAAAATGATAGCATTGATAATGTCAAATCACTACTATAGATGATGGAGCACTATATCAATGGTTTCATATTCCGGCAAATTATTTTAGCACTTAGTTCAAGTCCTCATTTAGTTTATTGGAGAGCCTGTTTTTTTCCTGTTTTCTAGTTGGGGCTAGTCATGGTTTAGACCTGGTTTAGTCCTAGTTTTATTCTGCTTTTGTAGTGGTTTAGCAGTTTAGTCCTGTTTTAGTCCTGATTTAATTGTGATTTAGAGTTGGTGTTGTCCTGGTTTAGTCTTGGTTTAGTCCTGGTTTAGATCAAGTTTAGTCCTGGTTTAGTTCTGGTTTAGTCTTGGTTTAGTCCTGGTTTAGTGTTGGTTTATTCCTAGCTTAGATCTAGTTTAGTCATGGTTTAAATCTTGGTTTAGTCTTTGTTTCGTTTTGGTTTAGACCTGGTTTACTCCTGGGTAAAGTCTTGGTTTAGTCGTGTTTTAGTACTGGTTTAGTCTTGGTTTATGTCTTGGTTTAGTTCTGGTTTAGTCTTGGTTTAGTCGTGATTTAGACCTAGTTTATTCCTGGTCTTGGTTTAGTTCTGTTGTAGTAATTGTTTAGTACTGGTTTAGTCTTGGTTTAGGCTTGATTTAGTCCTGCTTTAGTTCTGGTGTAGTCCTGGTTTAGGATAAACAGGGATTTTTAGATTTCAGTTCTGGAGATATACACAAATATCTTGTGATAGAATTTCATACCACTATTAAAACCGACACAAAATGGAGTTTCATGCTCTTCCAGACACCACACAGATAACATTCAGAGAGTTCTTGGTGAGTTGTTTTGGCAGTGCAGAAGTAACAGTGGTGGTTGATTTATATGGACAGACAGTGAGGTCACACCGAGTTCACTTCAAACTTGTATTCAGCCCTGAGAGGAGTGTACCAAGCAGACTAAGCAAGTTGTTTCTCCCATCTACTCTTATATCCAGAATTTAAAAAAAAACAACTTAAGAACTGTATATCTGTCCTAATAATAAATGATCTGACCATACATTTTTACTCCTAAAGGTGGAGACTGTGCCAACCTGTTGAAGAACATCGGTCCTCTGCCTGTGGACATGGCTCGGATGTACTTTGCAGAGACTGTTTTAGCCTTAGAATACCTTCATAACTACGGCATCGTGCACCGGGACCTCAAACCTGACAAGTGAGTCTTCTAAAGAGAAATTTTTCATACATTTTATATCTTTTTTTTTTTTTTTACCCTCGCTGTTAACTATCGCACTTCAGCATTCAAACTTTCATCATTTCTTGATCCGCTCTCATCATCAAAAGACTGTGAATACATTTGATCTCACAGTCAAATCCTCCAGCCTTTGAATTTGCTGCTGGATCTTGGATTTTTTTGGGGTCACCATTTGATGTAGTTTTAACACGTCTTTGTTGTAATTTTTCTAGTCTGTTGATTACCTCTATGGGACACATTAAGCTGACCGACTTTGGGCTGTCAAAGATCGGGTTGATGAACATGACCACCAACTTGTACGAAGGCCACATCGAGAAGGACACCAGGGAGTTCATTGATAAACAGGTCAGTCTAGTCTGGTATCATTGATGATATTTAATACAAACCCAATTCCAAAGGTTGGCGCAATGTAAATAGTAAATACAATAAAGTGAAATGATTAGCAAAAGGCATAACACAGTATTTTGTTCACATTAGAACATAAACAACATATCTCATGTGGAAACTAAGAAAATTCTGTCTTATTTTGAATTTGATAGCAGCAACATGTCTCAAAAAAGTTAGATCAGGGACAACAAAAGACTGAAAAGGTAAGTGGTACTAAAAAACAGTTGAACAAGCCAATTCAAAAAAGTAAATAAAAAAAAAGTCAGCATTATAGCTATGTGTAAAAGGAGCATTTCAAAAAGGCAACATCTCCCAGAAGTAAAGATGGTGATACATAAAATTGCAAAGCCTTTAAATAGCCCACCATACACAGTTCATAGTAGGGCTAAGCGATAAATTAAATCTTAATTAATTTTATTTTTTTTTTATTAATTTTTTATTTTTTATTTTGGACAATGTCAAAAATAGCCCTATTGTAAAATCAAATTTAGCAGAAATAGCATCCTCCATGCAGTCCTCTGTCCACTATTTCATTTTTTTTTTTCATTTAACCTTTTTTACCAGGTAGAACATTAAGAACAAATTCCTATTTACAGTGATGACCTTGAATTTAGATTTCTATTTTCTTTATAAAGGAACAATACATATTAATAAACATTTGACATGTAGATATGTGAGATTATAGCTTAAGGCTAATTTCCATCTCTAGTTTTTTGGCAGGTTGATGTCAATACTTAAGAACAAAGGACAAACAACAAGCATACAAACATACAGAGCACATACAAACTAATACAATGTATGACAATAGTAATACTCACAGGTTAACCAACACTTTTAGCATCATGTATGTAATTAATAACAAGATATAAAATTTAGGTGCTAATATTGCATGTTTTTTTCCTGCCTAAAATGCTGTTGTAGATTACCCCATGCCCCAAATTCATTTTATACACTATACAAATACATAAAACAATTAATTAATAACATCTGTATTTCATGATGCACACCTCCCATCTCCCATATATCAACAATAGTAGTCTATAAATTATGATTACAGTTTTGTCCTTCCAGTAACAATCTTTTTCAAATATTTATGTGAACTACCTTAAGTTTTGTACCGAGCACGGATACATCTGGGCCTGTATCTGTGCTTGACTTTTTTGTGAAAAACATGCACACAGACTTCGAAACATTAATGTGTAATTGAGAGCATTGCAGCCAACTTGACATATTAGCTGATAGGTCCAGTGCTCCCTGCTGTTTGTTTTTAGCATGGACATATAAAACAGCATTGTCGGTATACATCTGGCAGACTACGTTAGATGGACAAATTTGTGGAAGGTCGTTGATGTACATACTGAATAACAACGGGCCCAAGATTGAACCGAGGGGCACACCACGGTTATTGTCAGATGCAAGAGATTTCACATTTTGTAGACAAACACATTGCTTTCTCAACACAGAATATGATTCCAGCCAGTCCAGTGATCTTCTCAACAATTTGAAGTTGGTCAACTTTTCTTATTAGGGTTTGATGATAAATACAGCCCCAACAACGCCACCAGCATCCATATTAGATTTTACATTTTCTAAGAAGTAACATAGGGCTGTCTCTGTAGAATGATATTTTCGAAAGCCAAATAGCAGTGGGCTGTATTCAGGTGATCTAATATTCAGGTGAATGTTGTGGCTAATGCTACTGCTAGTGCCCAGTGCATGTTAAATACTGACAGTGGAGACGCTGCAGGTGCTAAAATCACTGCTAATTTCAATGGAAGGAGTCTCTGTACTGCCTTTGCTAGGTGTTGGATTTGAGAGATGGCAGCAGTTTGGTAACAAATGAACAGCGAGTGGTGTGCAGCACTAAGCACACTTTGTTTATGTATGCGGATTACCCTTTACCAACCCTTTGTATGGGGTATAAATTATAATAGTCCTGGCCTTTAGAAGCAGTGAAGGTTAACACTAAAAGACATTGATGTCTTCACTGATGTCACTATGAGAGTAATGCACACTGCTCCTGCTTTGGTCTTGTTTTGGTCAGGCATTTAGCATGAAAATATCGCATTATGCAATATTCTCACAACAAAAAAAAAAAACAATACATTAAAGCTTTTTTTTTTTAGGTCAGACAGTAAGAGAAGAACCTTTATGAAAATCATCTGAATTTTTTTTTTAGCCATATTGTTCATCCCTAGTTCATATTATCATCAAAAGATTTAGAGAATCTGTAGAAATCTCTGTTCAGTATTGGATTCATGTGATTCTCAACCCCTCATCATGTAAAGAAGTCATATATGAACATGGTTGTCGGGGTTCAGTTAAAAGGACTGGAAAAAAAAATGAATGATGGCTCAGTCTTCAAATGTTTTTTTGCATTTTATTGCACCACCTTCCCAAAAGTGAAATATTGCCAAAAGTTCCAGAATATGTACAGTAAAAAAAAAATATCCAAAAATAGGTATATACAAAAAAGAAAACAAAAAAAAAATAACAAACAAAAACAATGCCAAAAACCAAACACAAAGAACTCACAGCCAGAGCCAGACAGTCACCTACAGCGTTACCACTCTCCACCCTCTGAGGGGGAGAAAAGGCCCTTTAAATACCCCCTTAGCCCCTCCCTTGGGCAAACCATTCAAATTGGACATGGGGGTTTTTTGGGTTTTAAGAAGTATTATTCCCCTTGTCCCCAAAGAAAACTTTACCCAAATATGAGCCAACAGTTACCACCACAGAAATGGTCTTTTCTGCGCATCAGACACATCTACGTCCGCATATATATATAAAATACAATGAGCCCGTCCCTTGAGTCATATGACCACCAGAAGCGCGCCGGGATGCGCTATTTATGGTGCAGGCAGGAAGCGCTTCTGGTTGGCTCCTCAGTAGAAGGATGGGACGAGTGAGAGCATCCCAGTTCAGTGGTGAGTACCACGCGGTCTATGTTAGGGCGCGCTTGTCCACAGGCATGTGTGAGTGTGTGTTTCTGTGTGAGTGTGTGTTTCTGTGCGGGATTAGAGGCGTCGAGTGTGCACCCTCGAACGCACTCCAAACGGGGAAGCTGGGAATATAAATGTTTATTTTGTGATGAAGTCCAAATGTTACAACGGTAGCACGCGCACGTGAGTAAAAAGGTTTGTGCGCGCTTAGCCCCACGGCCAAAGTGCCACGTAGTATCCGCTCCCAGCGCCTGCATCTCCCGTGGGCCCAGAACGGGAGAAGAAAAGGCGCAGGGAGGCCCGTTGAGTGACGGGGTTAGGGGTGCTCCGTCACATTACCCCCCTCCTCTCTGAGGTTGACGAGGTGCGGCAACCTGGAGAGGAAGTCTGCCACAACATTGGTCCTTCCAGCTCGATGGCGAACCGTGAACTGGAACGGCTGGAGGGAGAGGTACCAGCGAGTGAGGCGGCAGTTGCTGTCCTTCATGGAGTTGATCCAGGTTAGAGCACCGTGGTCAGTCTCCAGGTCGAACTCCCTCCCCAGCAGGTAGTATTTTAAGCTCTCCAGGGCCCACTTTATGGCCAGGCCCTCCTTCTCCACCGTGGAGTACCTGGTCTCACGTGGCAACAGCTTCCGACTCAGGTACAGGACAGGGCGTTCCTCCCCAGGGTCACCTTGGGCCAGGACTGCACCAAGTCCGACAGCAGAGGCATCGGTCTGAACGAGGAACCTCTTGCTGAAATCTGGACTTCTCAGCACTGGCGCAGAACACAGGCAGATTTTCAAGGTCCTGAAGGCGCTCTCGCAGTCTTCAGTCCAGACCACAGGATTCCTCTGGTCCTTCGCTGTCAGGGCTGTAAGCGGAGCTGCAATGCTCGCAAACTGCGGAACAAATCTCCTGTACCAGCCGGCCAGCCCCAGGAAGGACCTCACCTCCTTCTTGGTTCGGGGCCGAGGGCAGTTGCGAATGGCCTCCACCTTGTTCACTTGTGGTCGGACCTCGCCTCGTCCCAGCTGGTAGCCCAGGTACTGTGCTTCTTCCTTGGCCCACTGACACTTGGCCGGATTCAGTGTCAGTCCTGCCTGTTGGATCTTGCCAAGGACCCGTTCCAGGTGGCATAGGTGCTCCTCCCAAGTGTCACTATAGATGACCACATCATCCAAGTAGGCCGCACTGCAGTCCTCACATCCCCGTAGAACCTGGTCCATCAGCCTCTGGAAGGTGGCAGGTGCTCCATGGAGACCAAAGGGCATCACAGTAAACTGGAAGAGTCCAGCAGGGGTTTGGAAAGCGGTGTAAGGGCGGCTGGACAACTCCAGGGGCACCTGCCAGTAGCCCTTGCAGAGGTCGAGGGTGGTGATGAACCTGGCCCGGCCAATCTTCTCCAGTAGGTCATCAATTCGGGGCATTGGGTAGGCGTCAAACGCAGAGATGGCGTTGAGCTTTCTGAAGTCGATGCAGATGCGGAGGGAGCCATCCTTCTTGACCACAATGACCACTGGACTGCACCACTCGGACTTGGATGGCTCGATCACCCCCAGGCGCTGCATCTCTTCCACCTCTTTCAGGAGTTCTGCAACCAGATGTTGGGGCACTCGGTAGGACCGCTGACGGATGGGTTGTCCATCTTTGAGCCTGATGACGTGCTCAACCAAGGCAGTCCTCCCTGGGTTAGCGGTAAACAAGCTGGAGACGGTCTGGAACACCTGGCAGAGCTGCGTCGACTGGTCTGGGGCGAGGTGGTCCAGTGCAGGAGCGGTGGTGTTAGTGAGGTCTTCTAAGCTGACCTCCTCCTCTTCTACATCCACCTTCGTCACCAGTAAGGACGTCATAGGGACCTGGATTGGGGCCTCCTTCCATTCCTTCAGAAGGTTGATGTGGTAGGTTTGCTTCTGCCTCTTCTTGTCCGGCAAGTGGATCTCGTAGGTCACAGGGCCCATCTTCCGGAGGACTGTGTATGGACCCTGCCACTTGGCCAGCAGCTTGCAGTTGGAGGATGGCAGGAGTAACATGACCTTTTGGCCAGGCTGGAACACCCGGTGTCTGGCTTGGCGGTCGTACCACGTCTTCTGGATCTGCTGGGCTTCCCGCAGGTTGAGTTCAGCCTCCTCCCGGTACCTCGCCAAACGTTCCCGCATCTCGAGCACATACTGGACCACGCCCCGGTCACTGGATGATGGTGAAGGCACCTCCCAGGTCTTCAGCAACAAATCCAGTGGGCCCTGGACCTCCCAGCCATACAGGAGCTCGAACGGGGAGAAACCAGTGGAAGCCTGAGGAACCTCCCGGTAGGCGAACAGAAGGAACGGCAGCCACCGGTCCCAGTCTCGGCCAGTGTCCTCCACAAACTTGCGCAGCATCTTCTTGAGTGTTTGGTTGAAGCGCTCAACCAAGCCATCTGTCTGGGGATGGTATGGTGTGGTCTTAATTGCCGAAATCCCCAGCTGGCGGTGGAAGAGCTGCATAAGCCGGGAGGTGAAGTTGGTGCCCTGGTCTGTCACGATCTCGTTCGGGATCCCAACCCTGGAAAACAACTGGACAAGACAACGCAGTACAGCAGGTGCAGTGACAGTATGCAAAGGGAAGGCCTCAGGGAACCGTGTAGCATAATCACAAATGACTAGAATATACTGGTAACCCCGACTGCTCTTTACTAATGGGCCGACAATGTCCATAGCTATCCGTTGAAATGGGGTGGAAATAATCGGCAGAGGTTGAAGGTAGGCCCGATCTGATTTCCTCAGATAACATGTTCTCTGGCACGTGGGGCAGGTGTTACAATATGTCTGTACATCAACATACATAGAGGGCCAGTAAAATCTGGAGCTAATGCGCATGTATGTTTTGTTGCGGCCCAAATGTCCTGCCCAAGGCAAGGTGTGTGCCAGGTGCATGACTAGCTGCCGACAGGGTTCAGGTACCACAAGGCGCTTAGCGTCATTTGATACAGCATACAAAACATTGTTTTCCACAACAAAAGACTCTTTGTACCCTTTTGACATTTCCAACCCTGCAACCACTTTAGCAAACAACGGCTTGAGAGTCCCATCTGCCCTTTGCAAAGCCCCAATGTCCTTCGGCACCTCCCACAAGTCCTTGATACCAGTCACTTTACCCTCGGGCTCTTCCAATTTCAGTGCCTTTTCAAAACGGCGCTGGCGGCGAGATTTTCGTGGCCCCTTTGTGCCACCCTCAAACAGTTCACTATCCAGGGCGGCAAAGGGGTCGCCACCAGGATCCAGCTCTATGGACCCCTGAGTGTCAGCTTCACTCGGCCCACTATTTCGAGCTGAGCAGGCCTGACCACCAGCTTTGGCCTGGGCCCGAGTGGTTACCGGACAGGCCACATCCTTCCCACCGTCCCTGCCCATTTCCCCATATTCCAGCAGCACGTCCAATAGTACAGGCAAGTCCCAGCCCAAAATGGCTGCCACAGGTAATTTCTCCACTACCCCCACAGTTAACAAATATGGCTGTTCATTAACAACTACTGTCAAATCCGCAGTAGGATAGGAATGCTTGTCCCCATGTACACATAGAAGGTCCTGCTGTTGGCCATAATCTATGACTTCCACTGGCACCAGGTCCCTCCGAACCAGTGATGTAAAGCTCCCAGAGTCCACCATAGCAGTCACAGGTTGGCCATTGATGGTAACATTTTTAAAACGCTGGCGCTTCCCTGTATAGCTTGTGTCCTCTGCACGGGGAGTGTAACAGGCACCCGTAAGTTTAGCTTTGCGGATGGGGCACAGAGATGCTTTGTGGCCTGGCTGCTGGCAATAAAAACAGATAAGCTCCTTACCCATGCCTCGCTGGTTTGGTGCAGGCACTAGGTTTCCTGAGGGCTCTTGGTGAGACCTGGCTACTGGCCTGGGCTGCGTTGTGGACTGTCGTCCCGGGCCACCATGGTACGCTGCTGGGCCTCCTCTTCGGGCATTGAGGTACTGAAGAGCAAGCTTGGCAGCGGCTTGTCCGTTCGTGGGCTCATGCTCCTTTACCCACGTTCGTGCCTCAGAGGGAAGCACACGCAGCAGCTGTTCCAGGATAATGGCCTCACCTATCTCCTCCTTGGAGTGCTGCTCAGGCCGGATCCAACGGCGGTAGAGGCCCTTCAGACGATGATAGGTCTCTGTTGGGTTCTCACCAGGTGGTACAGCACTGGACCGAAACTGCTGCCTATAGGTCTCCGGGGAGATGTCGAACTTGGCCAAGAGCGCAGCCCGGAGGTCACTGTAGGAGTGGGCTCGGTCCTCATCCATTGCCGTGTAGGCCTCCAATGCCTTTCCGCTGAGCAATGGAACGAGCCGGCACGCCCACTCATTCTCTGGCCAACCCCAGGTCCGAGCAATCCGTTCAAAGCGGAGGAGGTAGTTCTCTATGTCCTCACCCATCTGAAACTGGGGAATCTTGGGGTCGCTGTAGTGGCACACATCAGCTCTTGGAGGCTCTGGTCTGTGACTGACGGCGCTGGCCTCAGGGTCGCGCACCTGGGAAGGGGTGCTACGCTGCCGCCGTGGTGCTGGTGTTGGCAGGTCCAGTCTGGGGCTAACCGCTGTCCAGGTGGTTCCAGTAACCTCCGCATGGGGTGGTGTCACAGCAATGCCCCCACCTGCCTGTGTGGCTCGTGGCAGCGCGGCTTTGAGTTCCTGTAATTGCGCCATAAGTCCCTCCTCTCGTCGCTGCTGTCCGGCTAGAAAGTTCCTCATTAGGTCCACCAGCTCTTCTCCCGGATTTGATGCCGGCCTTCCAGCAGAGGGCGCGGTCCGTGGTGGTGCTGCAGTGGGCATTTCTGGCTCCTCAAACTCAGATGCCCAGGAGTCCTCCTCCTCCTCTTCTGGGACTGCAGCAGCAGCCATGTTTTCCCGCCTCAGCCGTCGCTGAGAGCGCAAGCCAGTACGTTTGGGAGGAAAGTGGTCCACTCTTTTCCGACTGGCCATCCCACTTCTGACACCATATGTCGGGGTTCAATTAAAAGGACTGGAAAAAAAAATGAATGATGGCTCAGTCTTCAAATGTTTTTTTGCATTTTATTGCACCACCTTCCCAAAAGTGAAATATTGCCAAAAGTTCCAGAATATGTACAGTAAAAAAAAAATATCCAAAAATAGGTATATACAAAAAAGAAAACAAAAAAAAAATAACAAACAAAAACAATGCCAAAAACCAAACACAAAGAACTCACAGCCAGAGCCAGACAGTCACCTACAGCGTTACCACTCTCCACCCTCTGAGGGGGAGAAAAGGCCCTTTAAATACCCCCTTAGCCCCTCCCTTGGGCAAACCATTCAAATTGGACATGGGGGTTTTTTGGGTTTTAAGAAGTATTATTCCCCTTGTCCCCAAAGAAAACTTTACCCAAATATGAGCCAACAGTTACCACCACAGAAATGGTCTTTTCTGCGCATCAGACACATCTACGTCCGCATATATATATAAAATACAATGAGCCCGTCCCTTGAGTCATATGACCACCAGAAGCGCGCCGGGATGCGCTATTTATGGTGCAGGCAGGAAGCGCTTCTGGTTGGCTCCTCAGTAGAAGGATGGGACGAGTGAGAGCATCCCAGTTCAGTGGTGAGTACCACGCGGTCTATGTTAGGGCGCGCTTGTCCACAGGCATGTGTGAGTGTGTGTTTCTGTGTGAGTGTGTGTTTCTGTGCGGGATTAGAGGCGTCGAGTGTGCACCCTCGAACGCACTCCAAACGGGGAAGCTGGGAATATAAATGTTTATTTTGTGATGAAGTCCAAATGTTACAACGGTAGCACGCGCACGTGAGTAAAAAGGTTTGTGCGCGCTTAGCCCCACGGCCAAAGTGCCACGTAGTATCCGCTCCCAGCGCCTGCATCTCCCGTGGGCCCAGAACGGGAGAAGAAAAGGCGCAGGGAGGCCCGTTGAGTGACGGGGTTAGGGGTGCTCCGTCACAATGGTCCAGCGCTTGTATTGTGATTCATTTGACCATAGAACATAGTTTTTCATTTGACAAGGTCCTTGCACTGATATACTGGGTTTGTGACTGTAGTTGCATTTTATTTTTCAGGTGTGTGGGACTCCAGAGTACATAGCCCCAGAGGTGATCCTGCGTCAGGGCTATGGGAAGCCAGTGGACTGGTGGGCCATGGGCGTCATTCTTTATGAGTTCCTGGTTGGCTGCGTGCCTTTCTTTGGAGACACTCCAGAAGAGCTCTTTGGTCAAGTAGTAAATGGTAAGAGCTTATAATTAAATATGGCACTTGCATAATAAATGTAAATCTGTCACTGCATGGTCTGCTTATGTATGCAGAATTCCACATGCATGTTTATAGTGGGCCTTATTTCATTGAAAAGATGACTTGAACTTGAATCTTTTTGTTAGTCAGTTTTGTTTTTAAAGTGCTACACTGGAGTGGTCACTGCAATTGTCAATGTTTATTTTTCTTAACTATAACCTGCTTGTAGATCTGAACTATTTTTGTTCTTCCAGACGAGATTATTTGGCCTGATGGGGAGGACGCTCTGCCCACTGATGCCCAGGACCTCATCACCAGACTGTTAAGGCAGAACCCAATGGAGAGACTGGGAACAGGTCTGTCACCAATCATGACTCAGCATCTGGTGGCATCAAATATGGTGGGACTGTATTTGTTATGGGAGAACAGAAATGGAAAAAGCTCTGGAGGAAGATGTGGAAGACCTGTTTGTTATTGACTCATTTACCAATAGGGGTGTCACTGCCTTTTGTTTATTGTAATGCTGTTTATTGTTGTTTGCCTTTCTTGGTAAAAAGTAAATCAAAATCTGTAGAAATTTGGATAGTGCAGAAATTGAGGAATATTGGACCAGAGGCAGACCAAAATTTGTATGGCTTGTCTTCTACCTAATAATAAAAGTACTACTATTTACAAATATACACGTTTTTTTTAATATGTACATATATATCTATCCTTATATCTGTAAACATTATTTATTACTACGGGTTTGAGTCCCTTACATGAAGCCAAAAACTCCAGTCACACTCACACAGTTGTGCTGGTACCATGCCTGGATAAATTAGAGTGGTGCATCAGGATGGTGTTGTAAAAACCTAAGGCAAAATTATCCATGTGAATAATCTGGCGCCTCTGAACAGAAAGGGTGACACTGGACTTGGATATGCTAATAGACGCTAATACATTTGTCGTCCTTGTGCAGGTGGAACAGCTGAGGTGAAGATGCACACGTTCTTCCTGGGTCTGGACTGGAACGGCCTCCTGAGGCAGAAGGCTGAATTTATCCCACAACTGGAAACGGAGGACGACACTAGCTACTTCGACAGTGAGTACAGAGTCAAGGTTATCAGTGTATCTAACATGCCTGCAGCTAGACTTGACTATATGTTCTGTGCTAATGGTAGTTCAGTAGAGACCCACCTGTGTGAGCTGTGGTTATGTAATTAGTGCTGACTCATGTTGTGGAACCACAGCCCGATCGGACCGTTACTGTCACCTGGGCTCTGATGAAGATGATGAAACCAACGACGATGAGTCGTCTCTGGAGCTGAGGCAGTTCTCCTCTGTGGCTCATCGATTCAGCAAGGTAACTGTCAATCTACAGCACACACTGTCGGTTTAAAAAGCCCATAAATCAACAAGTAGCTTCTCTCATTTCTGAAGTATTTAAGGAAAACAGTTTAATTGTAATATCACATACTCAGTTTGAGATGCTTCTGTTGGCTTCTGGGCTATGCTACTTGTCAACACTAAAATAAAACCTGTAGAATACAGTCAAAGTATCTATTCCAGCACTGGCTACATCTGCTTATATTGTGAAGTGTCTGTGATGACTGCAGGAAGGTAGATCTAGAAATTTACAGGGTTACCCAAAGTATAAAAAAGGTTTTACATTCAATGGTGTCTAAATAAATGCCTTAAACATATTACATTTTATGGGCAAGTGTTAAAAATATTGTTCATTTGGGTCTTACATTTCCTAACTGCAATATAATCTTAGCCTAGTCTTGTGTGTATAATGTAAGCTAGTAAACATGTTCTCAAACGTTGTCAGAAAGTTAATTTAAATTAATTTGCATTATCCCATTTTAAAGCAGAACTCAGCAACTTCTTTACCTTGAATAAACAGTGTATGACAGAGTGTGTGATGGTTAAATGAGTTGTTGTGGGGGTGAATAAAGAACCCTGCATCTCCCCCTGGTGTCTCTGGGCCAAAAGTGACTCTTGCAAGCATGAACACTGCAGACTTGGTGTCATGAAATTGTAGTAGCACCTATAAGCGCTACATTTTTACTAAACTATATATTGGACATTATACTTATAAATGAGTTGATTTTTTTTTTTTTTTAAGGCTGTTGTCAGTATTTTTTAGTTTACTGAAAGACAAAATCAGATATCCATAGTCCCCTCTGTAAAAGCCTTTTTATATAACATGTCATTAACACAAATCAAGAATTTTTAACCTGGCTCTTTCCAATATTCAGATTTATTTTTTGAAAAGTATGCAATTTTGCGCAGTTTTACACAAATAATGCATAATTTTCATTTGAATACATTAAATGACTCAAACATTTTCTTTTGTCAGTAATCTACAGGAAAGTTTTCACATTGATATCTGGATCGAAACGTCAACCTATCTGTTAGTGGGCATAGGGCTCTACCTACTGAGCTACTGCCACCTCATGTCACTAAGGTCTTGTTTATCAAGTCATTATAGATACAACCAGGGCTTGTGCTTGTCAGTAATTATATTTTTGAGCAATAACTAATGACTAATCGAAAAATATTTCAGATAAGCTTGTATTTGATGGTGTATTCTGTGGTGGCAAATTGGTCAGGCTTTACTTTTGACTAGAATAAAAGCAGTAAATGTATCAATGTTGTTGGAGTGTGGTAGTGTAGCTTTAACAAGGGCCACTCACACCTCTCATTTCTAAGGGGACATTTAGTAGGTGACATTCTGTTGACCTATATACTATATTTTCCTTCCCTGTCCTTCTAGGTGTACAGCAGCACAGAGCACCTGTCCACGTCCACGCCGTCCAATCAGAGCCTTTCGTCGTCGGAACGCAGCCACAGCGAGGAGAAGGAGGAGCGCTGGGAGGGAAGGGGCGTCCTCTCTCCCGGTGAATGTCATAAGCACTTGGCCGCAGAGAGAAAGGCAGATGGGCCCAGGGGGAGGTGAGAGCCTGCTCAAATGCTCACATTGTTATTATTAGGAGGAGGCATTGCACAAGACGTTCTCGCAGTCAAATATGGTAGAGACTAAAATGTCAAGCATCAGTATCGTAGTTATCATTTGTGTGTACTAAGCAACTTTTGACCACAGTGGGAGATGTATCTGAACACACAATGCTTCAAATTGATTATCTTTCCAACAGCAGAGTACCTTTGTAAAAGTGTAGAAATCATTAGGAATGTAGGAATGTCATAGTACCTCAGACAAAAGTACTTGTTTGACTTAACTTAGATGTGTCTTAAGAGTTTGCTGTTTTGCTAAGTAGCTACATCTTGTCCAAAGCCATGTCCAAAACCACTTGTTTTTAATTTTGGACACCATCAAAATAGCCATATCATAAAATTAAATTTAGCGGAAATTAGCATCCTCGAAGTGCTGCACTGTTTCCTGTGTTGTGTTCCTTGTGCTACTGCTAGCTTCAGAGCAACTTAAATACTGACTGTGGAAACCTCTGCACCTGCAGAGCAACAATAATAATCACAGAGAAAGAAGTCATTTTTCCTCTGTTATGTCCTTGTTTAGATGGGGCAGCAGTTTGTCCAAAGCAAACAGCACAGTGTGATGTGCAGCAGCAGTAACTTAACTTGCAGGACTTTGTTTACGTATGCAGATTAGTCACATTTTCTCGAGTTGTTTCATGGGCCTGGTATGGTGTTTGACTTATAATAGACCTGGTCTTTAGAAGCAGAGAGGGTTAATGCTAAAATCAATCAATCAAACTTTTATAAAGCACTTTACATACATGGAAAATGCAGCCACAAAACGGCCCCATAGCACACTGAAGGTCCTGGTTTGAGGAAGCCAACAGAAAAACATCATCTGCAAAAAGCAGAGATGAAATCCTGTGGTCCCCAAACCAGACTCCCTCCGGCCCCTGGCTGCTCCTAGAATTTCTGTCCATAAAAATAATGAACAGAACCAGTGACAAAGGGCAGCCCTGCCAGAGTCCAATGTGCACTGGGAACTGGTCTGACTTACAACCGGCAATACAGACCAAGCTCCTGCGCCGCTCATACAAGGACCGGACAGCCCTTAGCAGAGGGCCCCGGACTCCCAGAGCACCCCCCATCCACAGGATACCACGATGTACATGGTCGAATGCTTCTCCAAATCCACAAAACACATGTGGACTGGATGGGCAAACTCCCATGAACCCTCGAGCACCTGATAGAGGGTATAGAGCTGGTCCACTGTTTTTTCACAGCCAGGACGAAAACCGCATTGTTCCTCATTGGCCCCATCCTACTATATAATGCATGCACCATTTTTTAGTGGTGTCCTAATGTCTAGTGAAAAGTGCACACTCAAGGTGTATTGTTTTCTACAATACACCTTGAGAAGTGCACATAATGACAAGACAGTCAAAACAGCTTTGCGATGCTGAAGAAGAGCTTAAAACATGTCTTAAAACTAACTGTACAGAAATAATCACTTGGAAATTGTTATTTTAAATAATTACTATGTAAACTTGCTAATGTTAATGTAAAATTGCTAATGCTTACTCTAGCAAATCAATACAGTATATAATAGCTTCTCTTAGCCTAGCCAACCATTTGAAATGGATGAATCTGGTCTCTTGATTTTTATTTCCAGGCAGTGGACAAATGGACACAGAGTAAAGGCTATAAAATAGACATTAAACAAATCAGAATAGAGAAGTCAGTAAAATCATATGCAGAATACATGGACACAACCTAAACAAACAAACCATCACATAAAGCCCGTCCAGGTGTTTCTCGATGAGGTGATACTATTGATACTGTGAACATCACTAGGGCTGACTGAGGGGAAAAAGGACAGCAGAAAGGTAATGCAGTAGAAAGGTACTCCATTTCCTATGATATTAGTAACATCCCTTATGCATGTTTTCTCAGCCTACGTCCTCGTGCCTCATCCAGCTCCTCTCAGTCAGAGCGGAGTGCCAGTCCTCTGGTGATGAACAGCACCCAAAGCCTGGACATCATGCCCCGATTCGCCATCTCTGCAGAGGAAGAGGGTACTACTATCTAAACATTTCTACTTTACTCTCTGTCATTATTATGTACTTAAACTGAATACATGGTTTTCAGATGGTGTAGTGTCGAACCTGCGCCGTATCCGTCTGCGAAGCAACAGCACAGGCACCCGGCCCTCATTCAGGAGAGGAGCTTCACGAAGGATCGCCCACCAACTTGAGACACCCGAGAAACAGAAACCGGCCGGTGGGAAAGTGCCCAAGTCTGCCTCTGTGTCTGGTCTGTCTCTCATCATCACTCCAGGTAGGACAGTGTTCATACAATTTTACAAGTTCTAAATAAATGAGGGCTGCACAAGGAAAGATGTGGGAATACATAAGCTTTGAGCTACATTGCAGAAAAGCCCAGAAAGACCTTTTTTAATCTTTCCATTAGTGCATCCACAGCGCCCTCTACAGGCATTATTTTGCCATTTAAACCAACATAAAGTAATTCTGAAGGCCAGACTATATGTAATAGCCTCAAAAACAGTGTTAAAGACAATACTGTTCCTGTTAGGAAGCTATTAGATACTATCTATCAAAGTTACAGACAACTTCCATAAAGTTATGTCTGTAAGACACAGCTGCAAAGAAAATCTCATGGTCGTTTCTGTCTAGTTTCCAAAAGTAGCTGTTTTTTCACAAATATTAAACCACTCTCTCCACCACACATGTAAGGAATATACTGCTTTTTGTCGGTCTGTGTGGATTCAATGTGCATACAGCTATAAACTGATATGAAATGTGTCTAGTAATGCATCTGTCTTGCTTCAGATGACTCAGTCGCCCCTCCCAGCAGCCCCAAGTCCTCCCTCTCCCTGTCGTCCAACCCCTCGTCCAGAGACTCCTCCCCCAGCCGGGACCTGTCCGTCAGTGTCAGCTGCCTCAGACCTCCAGTGGTCATCCACAGCTCGGGCAAACGCTTCGGTTTTGCCCTGCGAGCCATTAGGGTGTACATGGGAGACAGTGACGTTTACACGGTGCACCACATGGTCTGGGTACGCATCTCTGCAAAACACCAATACATGGATTTTTATTACTGTTGAAGTCATAGGAGGTGCCATTGAAATGTTAATGTTTATCTCTCTCTGTGGCCTGAGTTCATTGTAATTCTTATAATTATTGTAGCATATAACCACTAACAGCATCTCATATACACCAGACCTCTGATTTAACCATGGTGTTATTGTGTCCGTAGTGTGTGGAGGAGGGCAGCCCAGCTCACGAGGCAGGGCTGAGGGCAGGTGACCTCATCACTCACGTCAATGGAGAGTCTGTTCAGGGCCTGGTCCACACTGAAGTGGTGGAGCTGCTGCTCAAGGTAACTCTTACCCAAGAGCTGGTACTTAAATGCAAATTGCCAGCTAAGCTTATTTTATGGCATACTACGGCTTAACTATAATGTTTACTTGCTTGCATAGTGCAGTTAAGCTCAAAGAAATACTGTACATAAAGAGTTGTTGACTGAATATGGCTAATCTCAATGCTCCTACAGAGTGGCAACAGGGTGACTCTTCAGACCACAGCCCTGGAGAACACTTCTATCAAAGTGGGCCCAGCTCGAAAGGCCAGCTACAGGGCTAAGATGGCCCGCCGCAGCAAGAAGAGCAAGAGGAAGGACGGACAGGACAGGTAATCAATGTGACCTTATCTCAACTCCAGTTCTGACCTTCATGAGAATGTAGCAGAAGAGTACTACAGAAGAGTACTAAAGTTTTTCTTTTTTTTTTTTTTGTCCGAGCAGCAGACGCCGGAGCATCTTGAAGAAGCTAACCAAACACACTCCTCCTGCCCCCATGCACAGCAGCCGTAGCTTCTCCTCAGGGTTCCACCAATCTTCT
The DNA here is from genome assembly GCA_020698575.1 of Bostrychus sinensis. NCBI lineage: Eukaryota > Metazoa > Chordata > Actinopteri > Gobiiformes > Eleotridae > Bostrychus > Bostrychus sinensis. The sequence goes on from CM036256.1 coordinate 29,710,311, forward strand.
AGTGACAGTCTGTCTGGATCCCCCACTCAGAGCCTCTCTCCCGGGCCATCCACTCCCTGCCGCTCCCCTGCCCCTGACCACTCTGGAGGTACAGTACAGTGTGAATTTTGAGGTGGGGGACTTAAACTTTTTATTTTCATTGACTCACAATTTGTGCCTCTTTTTTTCCAGACTCCAGCTCCTCTCCCTGCTCCAGCTCTCCCAACTCCCCTGTACCCCAGGCCCGCCCCAGCTCCCTCCATGTCCTGGGCCGCTACACCAAAGCGGGCCGCTGCAAGTCCACCAGCAGCATCCCCCCGTCTCCTCTGGCCTGTATCCCGCCTCCACAGCAACCCCTGTCCCCACAGTGCTCCCCGTCCTGCCTGCCCACTCACCCCAAATCACTCCAGACTTTCCACGGCAAGACCCTCTCCCCACCGACCATCGCCCGCCATTCTGTCCGACCACGGAGTGCCGAACCTCCGCGATCCCCACTGCTCAAAAGGGTCCAGTCTGCCGAGAAACTGACCGGAGACAAAACTCATGTTGAAAGAAAAGCCTATAGCACTAGACGCCACACGATGGAGGTCCCGCTTTCGGAGGGGGAAGGACTTGAAGACATGGAATCCGATACCGCCACAGGGTTCGTGTGTGTCGGCGAGCACGGGCGTCAAGGACTTTGCATCGGATCTCCACGGTTGGGAGCACACCAAGAATCACCGCAACACCGTAGCCACTCCAAAGAAGTCGTGGTGATGCGGAAACTGGCCTTGTCCGAGAGACGGGACTCGTTTAAGAAGCAAGAGGCAGTGCAGGAGGTCAGTTTTGATGATTTGGAAGAGAAATCGCCAAGTCCAACACTTCCCAACACACCGCCGAAGGGATTCAAGGCATCGTGGATCAATACGCAAGCTGCTCCTTCGTCTCCACAATCAGACTCAAATTCGAAGCAAGAAGGAAGAGGGTCGCAGCAGAAAGCAAAGTCAAAAGAAAAAGAATTGCTTCAGAAATAACTCAAAATGGAGGCGTTCTCTTTGACCTGCTACTGTTCAACAATAGAAGGCCTTGCATGAGTCCAAACTATGACCAGGTTTCAACTCCAGACAAGCATCAAGAAGCTCTTTACTATAAAAAATGAGCTTAGTAACACTGTTCGGACATTGACTGCCAAAATACAGTCGTGAGTTTTTTTCCCTCTTTTTGCTTGTTCCCTTGGTTCAGAAATCACTGTGGCACCTGATTTGTAAATAGTTCTGTTTTTAATGAAGAAACTTATTTATGCCTTTTTATCATTTAGTGGTCAATGCCTTGGATGCTTTTTTGCGTACTTCGGAAGTTGCACAAACCGGAAGCCCACAGATAAAGTAAAATCTGATTTGAATTTTTGATACCACATTGCCTGTCTGGACTTACATGTCGTGTCGTGCAGCGGTTAACAGTCTGATTGTCAAACTGTAGTGGTGGACATTTAGATGCATGTGTTTAGGATGACAGTATCTCAAGATGAAGACTCACTGTGGTGCCAAAGTATGGTTAGTATAAGAACTATCGTAAGAGGTGTCGTTACTGTACATATTAAGCTTTGTGCATGTTTGACCTCAAAAACACCACCACCACCATCTGTGAAAGTTCAACCTTAAGTCTGGAGATGTTATATGAAATTTAGGGATAGCTGGTCTAATACATTTGATAGCTAAATTTAATTTCATATAATTGCAGTCCGACATTTCCAATCCTATTGATTTCTAATATGGTTAGCCATGTTTAATCAGAAATGGTGTTTTTAATCCATGAAGTAAGAATAACACCTGATTGTCATAGGTGTATATCTACGGAGACTGAAGGGACATGGCTCCCTTTCCTGATTGGTGCATCCCATAGAAAAGTATATTTATATTCTAATCCAAATTGTAACCTATCATATAGGGCTGCTTGATTATGGCATTAATCATAATCACAATTATTCATGGACTGCCAAAATAATAATAGTTTTATATTTTTAGTGTTGTTTAGAGAGCCTCTTACAACTACAGCCTGTTGTAATAACAGTGTCCCAGTCCACACAGTGATATGTGTCCAGATGGGTTCTGTTGAATATACAGCTGATTGAGGAATCAGCTTTTGTTAGTTTGTTACTTAGACGTGAGCGAAGAGTAAATCCGCTCAAAGACAGAAACACACCTGCAGCCTGTGACCTGTTAAAGGTTTTGAAAGACGATGATGACGAGAGTGTGTGTGTAGCTCTGACAGCACTGTAGAGTCTGCCCTTTACAACACAAGGCCACACATTCCTGTTTAACTTTTGCTTTCACCCCTGAGCAGCGGATTAGCGTTAGCTCCTTGAGCGTTTGAGTTAATAAACACACATGCTCCATGTTCGCCTCCTCAAACACAAACTGCATTTTTAAATGCCACCAGGTTTTGGTAGGGCCGAGCGAGCATGTGCATCATTCAGATCACAATTTAATTGTTTTGTCTCACTTATATAGTTTTTGTAATAGCTGGGAGCCAAAATTGTAATTGTGATAAAAATTAGATTCAATGCACGGCCCCACTATCATACGAAATTAATGGACATGTACTGAGGTTAACATGTAGCCTTTAGTTTATGTAGAGCTAATAGCTCTTAAAAATTACAGCTAGTCAGTGAGCCACTTGCTAATGTTCTCTACCCAGGCTCTGACTTGTCGTACAGTAAAATAAAATTGCCAATTTAAATGTTGGTTTGACTTAGATTTCAGGTTGAGTAGTTTATATTTTAAACCCTGTTGAGAAAAAAAAAAGATAAATGTATTTTCTACAGACAACATTTTTAGATGGGAAACTCTTTACTGCATATACGCACAACCACAACATTTCCGTTTGTCGTAGTTAGTCTTGTGAAGTGGGTTCAGAACCCAACAAACACAATCCTACTGACAAAATGATAATGGATTTGCATAGAATAAAAAAGTAAGAAAATGAATGTCCAGATGATTCTGTCCCTATATTTCCCATACATCTCTTGTATAGATTCTACTTGGTGACCACCTTCAGAAGTCTCTCTCTTCTGTGTCTGTTGTTGAATCAATCCTCCGTCCCACTCCTGAACCGTAGTCTAGCTCAAGTCGTCTAGTGCCGTGTAACTGTTAACCTTTCAGAATATTACCTTCTTTCTCTCTCCAAACTTGTACAGTGGTTGCGACTAACCGGCTCCTTTTGGCTGTTCAATTGTTTACATTTAGAGAGTTTGAGTGTGTGACTCGTCTTTTTTTTCTGTTAAATTATTATTTTAAAAAATGGGTGACAGAGAATGAAGAATTTAACCAGAAGCCTTGTGTGGATGAGGAACTGAACTGGTGGTAATCTCATTTTTTTTTTTTTTTTTTTTTTTTGTATATTTTGATATTGAATATGTCATGTTGCAATACTAATAACATGAGCTGTTGATGTATGTTGTTCAAACAGCGTTGGACCTTATGACGAACTGTTGTGATGTTTTTGAAATGGACCTTGTAGCCAGCATAGATTTAAAAATGTTTAACTTTAAAGACTGATGTATGCTTCAAATCCAGTGGTGAACTTTACCCTTCAGAATTTTGGTAATCCATAATACTTCTACAAATTATTCAAAGTTGGAGAATGTTAAAGATTCCCTATTATGCTAGATTAAGATTGAGTTTTTTTTGTTTTTTTTTGAGTAATCCTGTATGCTGAGGCTGTCCCCTTCTCAAGAGCTGAAAGTGCTCGGTCTCACGGCACAGACACGTGAAACCCGTGGATCATTCTGATTATTTCAGCGCTTAAATTGCTGCCATAACAAAGCAGTCAGCTCATTTATCTATCTGTTAGCATCATGTTGCATATAGTGGTACTAAATAGTCAGTTTATGCTCTGTCCATTCGCCACTGTTTCCAGCAGGGGGCGACAGGCACCTATCTAAGCGTTCTCTGCTAAGTGAAAGTAACCGCTCTCCAAAAGAAGACATATACATTATTTTAACTTATAAAATGTAAAATACTAATGCAACAGTGTGCAAAATTGTTTAAAAAATGCATAGTATGGAATCTTTAAACTGTTCTGGAGGTGGATGCCATTATTGGTTGGACCAGTGATCAGACCAGCGACAACTGGAACTACCTAGAAATTATCTGATTGGTTGATTCTATTTTTTTTTTTTTTTTACTGGGGATTGTCTAAGTACGTAGACTGGCATGATGGTTTGCCACTTTTCAAATCCAGTCATGATTACTCAGAATTAGATTTACTGAAGTCCTTGGGTAGGTTGTATTGGGCTTTGTTGTCCAACCTACTCAAATGTACTGACAAAAGGCCTTGTGAGTGTCCTTCTGTGTGGATATCTGGTGAAGACTGATGATGTTTGTTTTTATATTGTCTTAACAGTGCTTGAATAAATACATGCTACAGTGGACAATAAAGTCCATGACTCAAAGAAATGAGGGCTCCATTTTGATTTTTTTGTTTTTGACAATAGTTTTTTACACTTCACACACAGCATGTAAAGTGTTCAAACCATGTCCTGATCCCTTTCTTTCAGGGGTCTCCAGAGTGAATCAGTAATATGGGTACTTTGGGACAGGATGCCCTTCTGCAAACACACTTTTATTTGGGCTTGAGACTAGCACATATACCAGAAAATGTTCCCCTCTAACTAGTAATTTACATTTCTTCTTCTTTGATGTCAGGTCCACTCCACACTGATACGAAGCTTGTTTACCCACAGTTTGGGCACACCTGCCCTATTGTGCTCGATGCTTATGAAATAATTATTTCAGGGTTTCCCCACCTGTCAACATTGAGTCTGTGGGGGTAGATTATTAATAAGATTTCAGATCCAGAAAGTTATTTTTTTAAATATTTCTTTGTTTTATTTTTATGTATTTTTTCCTTTTATATGTAGTTGGCTTTTTTTTTTATTCAAACATTTTTAGACATTTTTTTTTTTAGCTTTTTAATTTGTATTTTGCATTCTTCATTAATTTTCTTTTATTATAATGGAGTAAACAATAGTTCAGTAAACATCACCGAGTAAAAATTAGTAAGGTATTATTAGTTAATTATAGTAATATACTGTCAGTGTAGCATTATTATGTTATATGTATTTATGGGCGGGGGTTTGAACTGGGGGGTAAAGGGTACAGTTTACCCAGGGCTCACTGCAGGGAGGGCCCCTGAAAAAAGCCTATAATATGCATGTGAAATACTGATTCTCTACGCATGGGGGCCCAACAATATGGTTCACACAAGGGACCAGAATTGTGTGCTACACCCCTGTTTGCGGGTGTTGTACAGTGTTGTACAATTCAGTTTTAGACTATGGGGGACAAAATTAGACCATGGTGCCTGCCTTCTGAATTAATAGAAAATATGTTATGTATGTTTTTGTACAGAAATGAAATTTTCAAACAGAAACAGTAGTGTGCTCAGTACTGAGTTGGTCTTCTCTTGGCAGTTTCAGGCAAAAGTCATGTAAAAGTAAGTTAACTATTATTTGTATCTAATGTGATATATGATAGTCCCTTTTTACTTCATAGAGTACAGGTGAGAGTTATAAGAAAGGCCGGATATATAATAGTCTTCACCTCAGGTCTGTGGTTCCTTGTCCAAAGAAATGAAAATAATAATTTATGCACTGTAATTTAGCTGTGTCTTTTGTCCTGTGTGCACAGTGGTTCTGCACTGCCCCCTAAAGCCCAAGTGCATGAACAACAGTACTTTATCAGATAACACATAGACCATACCAGATGATGTTGTATCACGAGGTAAGCTGTAAGAGTGACATTTTGACCATTTGAAAATACATATAGTCATGTCTTGATGTAGCATACTCACAGATGACTGGATTCTGTGCTCACATGTGGATTGTCTCTGTGCGTAACCTTGTGCAACCTAATTTTACATACAAACTTAAAAATGTCACTGATGTCTGTGAATGTTCCCAGCAGTTTGGAAAAGAATTACATTTGGCCTTCCGAGATAAAAGTAATAGTACATTGTTTTAGGAAAAAAGACCAACTAATAACTAAACAGTTGCATTACCAATAAATATGCACTGGGCTTGCACAAAACTAAAATACAGTGCACACTTTAGTCAGCCCTATATTAGGTTAAGGCTATATAGGGTTCCAAGAAACTGTGGAACACAGGTACACACCCATGCACACTATACACCCACGCAAACATCCAGATGGTTGTACATTAAGTTTAATTAAGAAAATTGGTATATATTCATAAGAGTTATTTAAATTTTGTGGTAAATTATTTCTTAAGAATATATTAAGATCTTTGGTCAGTTCAACCTTTTACTTATTCTATCTTTTAAGATTTTGAGAGAAACAATACTCTGTAAGTCAGTAAAAGTAGGCTTATTTTTTACTTTATGTGCAAAGAATGCTTGCCTTGTAGTTAAAGGTTTTGAGGTTTGAGGAAAATAGCAGCAGTAGTAGTACAGGAGTAGTAATAATAGCTGTATATTTTGCTTTGCAATAAGTGTGATATAAAATCTTTGTAGGCTAGTAAAATTTACACTAAATATTTTATTTGCTTTTACTCAAACCTAATTTTGATGAGTAGCCCCTTTTACTTCTACTGTAAACAAATACAGTATATAATAATAATAATAATAATAATAATAACTTTATTTTTAAAGCACTTTTCAAAACATAGTAACAAAGTGCTTTAGAGAAAATTAAAACAGACAAACCATAAAAACAATAAGATTAATAAAAAAAAAAAAAAAACAAGCCAATAAAATTTACCATATAGACACAATTTAAAAATAGGATTACTGTAAAAAAAAAAAAAAAGTGTGTTTTTTAATGTAGATTTAAAAGTGACCACAGAGTCAGCCAACCTGAGCTCTTCAGGCAGCGAGAGAGAGCTTTGGAGCTCTGACTGAAAAGGCCTGGTCTCCTCTGGTGAGGAGTCAGGAGGAGGGCACAGTCAGGACGGTCTGACCTGAGGAGCGCAGGCAGCGACTAGGGACATAGGGGGAGAGTAGGTCACAGATATGTGAGGCAGCAAAACCACTAAGAGCTTTAAAAGTAATTAATACAATTTTAAAATAAATTCTAAAACTAACTGGTAACTAGTGAAGTGATGCTAAAATTGCTGTGATCTGTTCATGTCTCTTGGAATTTGTTAAAAGTCTTGCAGCAGTGTTTTAAACATAGGCCTAGGTAAGGAGACAGGTTTTGAGTAGGCTCATCCTTGCACCTCTATAATAACAGATTTATAAACATATCAAATAACTGTATATCTCCAAGTTGCAGATTATTTGCCAACTATTATTTGTTTTGTTTTTTCTTCTAAACTTGGATAGAAACAGGTAAAGGGAGTGGGGGTAGCAACAGTGTTTTCTCAAATATACATACATATCAAATATATACATATACAGTATAATAACATTCCATGTTGTGTATACAACATGGAAATGGAAAAATAGCATTAGAAAGCAAAGCAAGAAACATCATTTAGTTTCTTTCCCTAAAAAAAGTAAAGTGGAAGAAAAGGAAGAATGGAAGGAAAAGTATATCCTGGCACTTTAAAACCCCGAATTCACTCGATTCCATTCGTTTTCATCGTTGCCCCACTCCTCCCTCCTCCTCCCGTCCCGTTCACCTCTCGGCACTTTCCGTCACACTTCGGCTCCGTTCGGCGCTCCTCATATTCGTTCCCACGCACGGTCCTTCTTCCCTGCGTGCTGCTGAGCTGGAAAATGGCTGTGTAGGGGGAGCAGCCAGGGAGCAGTGCACGGGAGAAGAAGAAGAAAGCTACACTCTACACACGACACGACAGGACTGCCACAAGTTTCCTGCACTGCCAAAACTTTCACCGTTCGGACCCGAAAGAAGAAGTTTTACGCATATTCCCGTCTAACTTCTGCCACTTTTTGGAGAGTTTTCGAGCGCCGCGGCTGAAAGTGAAAAGTGTCAAGAAATATCCGCGGGTGAGTTTTTTTTTCCAAGTTCTTGCACATTTGGAGTCCAGCAGCAGCACGGCAGCGCTGGAGTGGAAAATGGTGGAAGCGCCGCAAGTGTGCCGTTCGCTAGCGCCATTCTTCTACACTTTTAAAGACTTTTTCCACGTTTTTTAGCCAAGTGTTAACGCTTCAAACTATGTTAAAAGTATTTGTTGTTGCGCATTACACGACGCTTTAACGCTCCCAGGCTTTGCATTTTCGTACTTTTCTACTGTAACAAAACTAGCTAGGTTTTTAAAGCTAGTTTTTGTCCCCGAAAATGTCTAACTTTGAGCACGCGCTGAAATAGATTTATAGTCGTTATTACAATGTTATAGAAAGTTGTAATTTCACACTTATTGCGTGTGCTTTGGTGTTTATTTTATGCATATTGAGAAGGAAACCTCAGCATTTTTTGCAGTGCTGTCATTGTAAATAGAGGGCCAGTGCAGTGTCCATGTAGACTGTAAAGGCAGGGGCCCATGCAGCGGCGAGGCCTGGAGCAGCCCCGGGCCTGACATGGACACGGAGCGGGGCATGTGGACATGGGAAGAGGGACACTGGTGTGTGCGTATGGGGGCTCTTCCAGGGGATCTGTTCATCCGTTTACAGTAGGTAGATGTCAAGCGCAGTTTGGAGAAGCAGACAGGAGCGATTGCACAAAGGCTAAGGTATGCAGGGTCAGCAAAAATGTTTTTCTAAAGTTGAATCATTTCTATAGTGTGTTTTATGGAAGATATATTAATAAGTGATTTGTGAAGATACTAATAAAGATAGAATAGGACCGTTCTGGTAAAACATTCCTGGAGGCTTTGCTGCTTTTAAAGAAAGTGTATATTACTTGATTATAAAACATGACAATAAGGGCGCATTGTTTTGTGATTGACAGCTGTAATAGCAGATCTATTGTGTCCAATCACTGTGGCATCTTGGCTGCAAAGTGTTCTGTGGTTTTAGGCTTTTGTATTTTGGCTCATTATTTAAACAAACATTAAGTATGAGTCATCTCTGCTACTTTGGTGTGTGTAAAATCTGGCAGTTCTGCAGCTCTAATTAAACATGTATAAAACATGCTATAGCTGTATAATATATATTATACTATATTAATTTCTTCATAATTTTGGCAATGAAACAAAAGCATGCTACGAGACATAGAGCTATGAAATGGGTATGTGACCTGTATCCATCAGACTATGTGATTGGTCAGTACAGTGCCAATCACACATCTCCATAATCCCCACTTGATGCCTGGCTAAACATCAGCTGTGCAGATTTATTATTGATTATTGGATTATAGTTCATTCTTCGGTCAATGGTTTTGTGAATAGATAGTCTTTATCTATGACTTGGAACAATGCCTTTAATATGCACAAGGCAGGGCTAAAGCTAGGACTAGATTCTTGAATTTAACCAGGTCTAGACTTAAAACTAATTTAGAACTATACCTGCAGTAAATATGGCCAGATCTGGCCTAAACCAGATCTAAACCATTGATTAAAGTCAATCCCCAAAACAAAATTTAGGACTATTCAAGGACTAAACAAGCAACCAGGAGAGACTTCAGATGTATATACTTAACTGGGTTATATAGCTCATTTTTTTTCATGCAACTGAGAATTTGAATAAATTCTTGCTTATTCACCTAGATTCATGTTATAGTCTACCTAAAACCTTGCCTGCATGAATGTGTCAGGGTGACTGTGTTTGGTGGTGGTCGGAGGGGCCATAGGCGCAAAATGGCAGCCACACTTCCATCAGTCTGCCCCAGGGCAGCTGTGGCCACAGAAGTAGCTCACCAACACCGCATGTGATTGGGGAGTGAATGAATAATGCACCAAATTGTAAAGCAACTTTGAGTGCTTAGAAAAGTGCTATATAAGACTAATGCATTATTATTATTATTATTATCATTATTAAAATGTGGAGGTAGCATTGTGTTAAACCAAAACGCATGGCTAATTTGCACAAATCAACAAGTCTGTGGTGCATCACACACATTTGTGGTTATGTACATTTTCTTCCAGGTCTCTAAATGAGGATGAGGATAATACAACAGCCTTTCTTTGGTGATTATTAGTATCTTTAGCTCCTGTAGAGTTACTAAGGTCACTTTGGGTGCGAGCAGTAGCTTGTGCTTTCATTTATTGGTGGCTGGCTTTGTGGTTTCCCTCATATTTGATTACTTTTTTTGACCTCATTCAGAATCGTTCAAAAGACTCATAACTTGATCTACAGTTAATAGTTTGGTTTATTGCTCATTTCCAACCCCCAAGTCCTATCGCCTAATTCCATACTGCTAAACTTAAAGGGGAAGCATGTAACTTTGCTTGTTTCTTTGCTGTTTTACTTTGCGGAGCTCCCCCTTACTTTTCAGAGTAAATCACTATTATAAAAACTCACAAGTCCAGTTGATTCCACTGGTTTTCTCAACCTCGGATATGTACGGAGATTTCCTCTGCTTTTTAAGTGCTCTGCCACAACAAAAATCTAAGAAATAAAACCATTGCTGGCTTAATGTTATGGCTAACCAGGATGTACTGCTTTCTTACAAGACCCTTCAGGGACACCAGGTTGGTTATCCCATTCTTGCAAGGCTGTTTTTTTTTTTTTTTTTTTTGCTGCACAGGAATGCCAGGGCGAGGTGAAGGTTCACCCTCCAACAACTTATTTAGCCATCACACTGACTTGCAAACTGTTTAATAAAAAAAGTAACTCCCCTTTAATAGTAATAACTTATGAGTAAAATTATTGAAAACATGACAAATGCAAATTGTGATCTAATGTACATATAAAATGTTTTTAAACCACAATGTATTAGACAGTTATGTATAAAGGCCAAGTAGTTTGTGTTTAGATGTTTCAAATACTTTTCTTCACTTCATTCAGTACCACATTTGTGACTTGATTTTACCTTTGACACCCTGTTGTGCAACCTGAAACTTTCCCTTTAAGGATTTGGCACATATCACATTTGAAGCAAATTGTGCCACTTGCATAATTTGTCAGTCCATAGACGCTCTTCTTTGTAATTACTGGATGCAGCATTATGCAACACAATGTCAATCAGCCATTATGCAGCTTTATCGACGCAAAGCATGGCTTGTGGCAAAGCTCTCATTGTCTTCTTCTAAATGTCTCCAAATGCTGGGAATAACTCACAGGGCTTGTTCTAGTAAAATGCCAAGTGTAATTTTTCTCCTCAAAGGCCTCAAAGAGATGCAACTTTTCCACCAGACACTGAGCTATTTTGGTTAGATGTCCTTCAATTGGGACCCACTTAAACTAAAATGGCCTTATTTTGACATTTAGTATGCAGCTCAAAGAAACATAATAGTGACATTTGTGTTGCGGATATGCAGACTTAAAATGAGATTGACTTTTGCATTTAGATTGCTTTTTGACTTTTTTCAGCTTTCTATCAGATTATAATGTTCTTCCCTCAGCAAAAACATACAAGGATTTGTGTTTATTTTCATTCACACCTGTTACAGTAATCCTGTAGTCTCTCGCACTGAGTTTCTGAGGCCTCAGAACGCCCACTCCAGGAAGCACTGACCAATCAACAAGCCCTCTACATCCAATCTGATCTCATTCATTTATCAAAAAAAATGTGTACAGCTCTGTTTCCACTGATTCCTCACAGACATTTTTCATTTTGTAGTAAGATGGCATCATACAAAAAGTTTAAGAAAGTAAAAAACTTTTTTCTCTGTTTCTGTTCAAAAGATGTCAGTAGTAAAGTAATTATTTGAAATGCTTTCCTTTAGTCATATATTTTTAAAGGTTGTAAAATGTGCAGTGCTGTTGTAGAGATGACCATGACATCTAAAGGCACACTATCTAAGTTTCTGAGAATGAAAAGTAAAAAAAATCTCTTCTCCTCCGTCTTACATGTTTGAGATTTGCGCTACTTCTCTTGCTTTTGAAAGTGTCCTTGATACAAATGGCACCGTCCCTCTTTGGATGATTGGCCAAAAAAGTCAGTCCCTGCTCTAGTTTGCCCTCTCTAAAAAATGCTGTATAATAAAGTCCAGATGAGGTCTCAGAGTCAGATTTTTTGTAGATCCGTAGGTAATGCTTCTTTACATTGAAGCACATGGCTGGTTTGCATAGATCAGTAATGCACTTCTATCAACAAAACCAAACCCTCACAAAATTAATGTAGACACCTTAAAGTCCTTTTTGCATTATTCAAAGATACTGTGTACTTTTATGCTACTTTTTTAATGCTACGTTTAACAATATGCACATATTCTGGGATATAGTGAGGTAGCTGCTTGTACTGTGTGACACAATACAACCTCTAATACAAGAAGGAAGCCCACTATGACACGATGTAGACAAAAGCTTTGTCACAATTGAACAATCAAAACAGAGAGGGCTATCGGACAAATCAGCAGATCATACTTATCACCCTTAAAGACACAAATCCTAATAGTTTTCACAATATGCAGAGTAGACTGACATCTTCCAAATCCCATCTAAATTCATAAATAATGACTTTCCCCAAAAATGAAAACTGTTTAGTCTTAGCTCATGGTGTTTACAAACTTTATAAAACTCATGTCACAAGTTTTTTCACTGCTCACTTAAATTGTGTGTTTTCCCCCAAAATCTGGTGGAATTTGGTGACATTGCGGTGAACTCGAGACATTGTTGTATGTGCTTTGGGCCTTTTTTTACTACTGCGAGAAGCACAGAGCACCACGCATGCAGCCTGGCTCTGAGCCATCTGTCCGCATGGAAGAGAAAATCTACTGCGCCACAGCCTCAGAGGGTGGCCCAGCCAGAGAGCAACACTTTCTAAGTCTCAAAAACAGTCCAAGGCCTTCAGAAGTCACTTAAATTCACCTGTTATCTGAATGTCTTTAATGGAGACAGTGGAACAGCTGCAAAGCAAATTTTAACTTTAAAAAAATTACTTTCGAAGGTTGTCATTTTACAGCTGTACAATCTAATATTAAAAGAAAAACATAAAATGCATTTGCAAACCCATATTTACTAATTAGTGTTGCATTTTATGTGAATGAAGCCTTAGCTATGGAAGCCATAGTACGACATGCAGTTGTCTAGCAGCAAATGGAGTTTGCAATTACAGAATTTTTTTTTTATTAAAAATAATATTTAGAAGACCTTAAATGTCCATCCAAGAATGTGTGTCTAAAAATTACAAGTGTTTTTATCCTCCAGCAGTACTCAATTTGTCCACCACAGGCACCTGTAGAAAGTGTACAAGAAAGTAATAAAACTGTAAAATTAAGATGACTTCTATGTATATTTTATTACTAGCTTCGGCCTGTTGACTTAGTAGTATATTAGTAAATTGCAATTTCATTGTGTTTAAAGGTAGTGTGTAAGCCATATTTCTGTTGATGCTATCATGTTTTTCTTGTATAAATGGAAAAGCAGTGCTTTACTCCAGTATAAGTTATTACAGTAGGTGGTGTGGTACATGGTGCGTTGCACTCGAGGCAGTGGCAGCTCTGTGACTGGAGTGTTAGTGATGCTCTGAATAGCTTATTTGCCATTTTCAATTATGCATACTGGTATATAATGAACAGGTCAGAGCGACCAGGCTGACTAACACATTGAGACACAAATCTGACCCATCTATACTGCACAGGGGAAACCAAATACTGTCTTATTATGAGTTTTCATTTATGGATTAATAATGATGTTTTGAGGTATACTTGTAAGCACATTTCTTTAGTTCATTTGAGAAACTGAATTAGTTTTTTTTATGTATGCAGTAGATACAGATTCCTAGCTGCCTATTAGCCTGACCATAGTCATACTCTATGTTATATTAACATTTTAAGATGAGAGGTAGGGCTGTTGCAGTGAGAGAATTTCCCCCAGCGGTAATTATATGCGACTCAACACCACAGAAGCCTTTTCCTTTTTCACCATTAACCCTCCGTTCTCCACTCCCAGCGTCTCTGAGTGCGTATGTGTGCGTAAACATTAAATGCTTCATAGTTTACAGTAAAATTAAACTGTGCAACCCATTAGTGTCTCATTAAATGATAAACTGCGCCCCTGGTCCCGCTTCTTATATTTTAATTATAAGGGGGCCCATGTGAAGCCTTCTTGCCCTGGGCCCCAGCAAACCTGTCAGCGGGCCTGACTGCAGTTATTATTATTAATATTTATACCTAGTAGACACATTCTGCTCATTATTGCAATAATCCTGTTTAGAAGTCAACTAGCATAGATTTGTGTAAATAATGTTTGTATTTGGTCCAGCTGTTATTATATACAGCTATTTCGAGCAAAGCATTAACATGGCCAAGTAACAACTGCCCAACTTATGTTTTATCCATTAAGAAACACAGTAGTGCAAAGTACAGTATAAGAATCAGCCCAAAACTCAATGCAATGTCAAAATACAGTCTACTTAATGTGAATCATAGTAAATCTGTTCATATTTTTTTCACTTTATGAAACAAACAATTCACACTGCACTTCACAGTATTATGTCAGATTTAGTCAGCGTCTTATTCTGACAGACCTCTTCTGACATTTTTAAAACAATGTCCTTTTTCCCTTTCTGAGACCACCACCTTATTTTCCCATTTACTGCATACAACCTCAGTACAAATCTGCTTGACTTCACTTAAAAGCCTAAATTCCTCTGCTTTCATCCTATTGCACAACTGAGCCATGACTCACTGACTTCTCTCCAATCACAAACATCCATCATTTTCAGCCACTTTTTACCCTTCTATCATCATCTTGCTCCATTTCTCCTTTATAAAACCCCTCAATCCACTCCGTTTGATCACAAACATTACACAAAGTACTCCTGTCTTGTGAGAAATGCCCTTTTTGTTTGCATCCAACATTTGACGACTGCCTAGATACATTTTCTAATATTAGAACGTTTCCTTGATTTGCCCGGCTTCCCTGTGAGTGGAGAGCACATGGTCAGGGCAGCGGCCAATCAGAGTGCAGGACAGGCTTTCCCTCGCTCTAGCAACAGTGAGTTACTTGCTGCTGAATTCATTAATTATTTTCCAGCGCTTTTCCCTTTGAGCAGCTAGAGTCTGCGCTGATACCAAACTGCACCGTTGCTCCTGACAGCACTTCTTTCTGCATTTTCTCTCAGTCATTGTCAAGTCTTTCAAAAAAAAGGATGGATTTGGACACTTTCCTTGCGGTTGTCATCTTGAATTGCCAGCTACAACAACATCGCACCAAGACGGAGAGAGCTGCACTTTGTCCTTGGATGACTTTTTCAGAGCTAAATAATGAAAAAGGATGAGACGAGACAAGTGTTTTCGCTTCAAGGTCTTTGGAAGTTTTTTAAAAGATTTGGATGTAAACAAACCGGACTTTTTTTTTCCTGCGTAGAGGAGGAAGGAGAAGAAGAGGAGGGGGGGTGCTCTGTGTTTTTCGGGGGGGCAGGGCTGAGAGTTTTGGGATGGGGGGGGGGGGTGGGTGGTAGTGGTGTGAGGATTGCAGGCTGTGGTTGGGTATGCCAGTGCCACGTGTCTCGCCTGGCATCTCTTCGGCTCTGGAGGATGTAAGCACCGAACGGGTCTGGCTTCTTTCTCCAGGCTGGTCCGGCTTCCGACCCGATCCGAAAGTAAAGGGGTGAGTTCATGCCGCATCCCAACACCAAAACGTCTCCTAAATCCTTGAATTTATTTAAAAACATACCGTAGTCTTCCTCTTTTCGAATGTCGTAGCAGAGAAGATTATCTCGATAAGACTTCAAAGCATGCACTAAGGCTTTTAAGTGACCAAACTAGACATACAGGTGCAATGTTACGCTTTTATATGGGTGTATTTAGCATGTTTTTTCGCCCAGTTCGTGCATGAAGTGATTGCACAACACCAGGCCTCACAAACCAGGCCTTTGGTAGATTTTAGGGAAATTGCCCCAGATATTTCTTCGTTCGCATTTTTATAGTCCAAAACTTGCACCTTTTTGCTTGCAGTGTGTTTCCTTTCCATCCACCTGCCTTCTATCTTCAATGCAAGCTATCTCACGTTTCCAAACATTGCACTTTTTTACTCCACAAATCAACAAATGCATAATTATGATTGATAATATTGTATTTTCCAACTTTCTTTCCCATTTAATTCAGAATATAAGCTTATTTTGAAGCACAACTTTGCAGCAGTGGGTAGTTTTTCTTTCAATTGCACAACATTTTCATTGGTGAATATTTTATCAATGTGGTACGCAATGAGTAATGTGCATAAATATGATATAAAGTCCGATCTCTCTATGCTCAGAAACTGGGGCTGTTAAGATTTAACATCTGATAATCATTCGGTGTATTGCAAGTGTATTTAAGGTCAGCATTTTTAATATATTCATAAGTGGCTCATAGACGAGGCGTTTTATTTTGCCTGGCAAGGATTGGGGAATGATTGAGTTTTTTTGCATGATGTGTGACTAATAAGTAGAATTATCCAAAACATTAATTTTTATTTAAGATTTGGGGGATTTTGGTTGAGTCCAAATGTGTTTCTGACTCATTTGAGCCAGTGGTTAATTTCTCTTAAACCTAAAACCAATTAATGAATAAGTCCCAAATTAGTTCCAAGGCACTTTATACTTGCCTTTTTTTCTCCCATTCAATCTTTGGTCGAAGATTTCAAAGCGTTGCATGTTTTATTTCAACATTAGTGACGCTTCAAAACCCAATCTCCATTTCGCCACTGTTTTACGAGTGGCTCATCAAAGGCAGTGAATGGGTTGGACATTTGGTCAAAAACTTGTTGTTCCTGTGGAAAGTGAGATGGCGTCGAGTGTGGTTTGAAGCTGAGAGGCTGTGAATGTAGAGGCTCCTGTCCAGGGACCCGGTCTGTGCTGGATATGACGCAGCAAATCAGCCGCGTAGGACATTAGCTGTGTCCTGAGAAAACCGAGCTTATGCAGTTCGCCATTTTCTCGCTCCAAGATTCGTTCAGTGTTAAGTCTGAATCGCTAATTTTTAATCGCTAATTTTTATTCTAGGAAATAATGCTTTCACCATCTTTTTGGCCGCAATTTTTTGATCGCTGAAGCAATGCCAAGATACCAACCAGAAGATTTAGGCCAAACTGACGCATTGGAATAGTTGTTTTTGTGTTGTTGGGTATTGCAGTGCGACAACGGGAATATATCGCTCAGAAAATGTCAGCGTATGTATTTATATGAGAATGTTTTCACCTGTATGCATTTTTAGTGCTTTTAGTCGCTCTTGCCATTACTGGTGCACTGTGCTAAAATTCAAATTAGAACAATCCACAATTTGGGGAAATTTTAAATTGGAATTGGAGTTGCCTTGGATCCAAATAATGCGGAAAAGCGACAAACATTTTTTTTGTGTTTCTACAATGTTGTGTGATTTTCCGCAACCAAGATCGGAATGCAAACTGGCATTCAGATGTGTTTTAACTCTCATTACATTTATTTGGCAAAGGAAATAACTGAACATTCTTTAACAAATTTTTGGATAACTGCATTTTTGATTGCAAGTAATCTGGCTTTGCAGTTAAAACAAAAAACAACTTGTCTACTCTTGATGGATTTGGATTGGATTACAAGGGGATAGTATGAGAATAAACTGCAGCGATTGGACAACCACACAGCCAATCAGTGAAAGCACTGCATAAAGCCTGCCCCATTTTAGAAACTGTTACCAAGTGGAAATTGCTCTTACAGGAAGGTATTCTAGACCTGTTTGACTTTGTTAAGGGAATGGGTATGGCTGGACGGGCTAGGTTGCAAGACACTGAGCGACAGATTTAGTCGTCTGATGGTATACAAATGTTTGATGGCTTTGGATTAGTTAATTTTTAAGTGAGAATTTTGTACCTTAAGTTTATGTTGTACTTTTATTTTAACATGGTTTGGCACGTTTGGCAAAGTTCTTGTAAATTTTGAATTTGAATTTGAATTTAGGGTATCCAATTAGTTAAAGCAGGTTTAAGTAGAATTCTGTAATCATTAGCCTAATGTTTACTTTTCCTGAATAAAAAGTGGACTATAGATATATTTGGAATTTCTGATGACAGTCCATCCTGCGTTTCTTTCTTCCAAAACATATCTTGTCTTTTGGCATGTTTATTTATCCATAGCAATAACAAAAAAGACTTGGAGAATAGTATCTACATTCAACAACATTATTACGCTTAGTGAAGAACAAATTTATTTTGTGACTCAACATTTTTCCTTGTTTTTACCCTCCAGGTGGGTCGCAGTCATGTGGGAGACGCACTGATTCGACAACACAGAACTTGCCCCCCATCCACTCCACCGACACCAAGCAGGCTTCCTCTGTGTGAAAAGAGCATGTTGCCAACACACTCTCTCTGCTCCATTATCTGGCTCAACCGGGGCATCAAACTGAGGAAAGTAGTCCAGTCCGCCAACACCGGACAGGTTTGAACAACTATTTTCATCCACTTTCAGAAATGCTTCTAAACTTTGGTTGAGTCCTAACTACAAGGACAAGAGATACATCACAACCTCTTCTGGTGGCCATTTTGATTTCTCATACAAAATGGCATCAGGAGGCAACATTGAGGTCTAAAAACTACCATTGCGAGAGAGACTCTACTAGTTTTTTCACTCAGAGATGCCTCTAAGAGCTGGGTAAGGACGCAGCAATTCCAAGAGAGAACCCTACCACGTCATCTTTAATCATTCTGAGTAATCTACTTCACACAAAATGGCGGCCGAAGCTTTCCAGTACCGCGCCCTGTACCAGTTCACTAAAGACCAGGAGGAGGACTTGGATCTGGTGCCTGGAGACCTGCTCACGGTCAGTAAGGCATCTTTACTGTCCTCAGAGAGCTATCAAGAGGGCTGCGAGGAGCATCCCGAGAGACTGGGCTGGCTGCTGGGCTACAATGAGAGGTCCAAGCAGAGAGGGGACTTCCCCGGGACCTACGTCGAATATGTGGGGCCTGTTAAGATGACTGTCCCATCGACGCAGCCCAGATCCCAAAGGCCCCTCCCTGCGGCTCCCAAAACAGACCCTTTCAAAGGTAAAGACCAAGTTTATCAGTTACTACTTGCTTTCAAAACAATCAGCATTAATATTGGGGTTTTATTGCCAATCCCATGGTTGTGTGTGTATTAAAGTCTTATTTAATTAAGCATTAAGTATTTAGGATACACAGCCTAATATTTCTTGCTGTCCCAGTTCAGCCACACCTTCTATTTTACGTAAAAAAGATCAGTTCACCTCCTCAAACAAATTAAACCAAATTTTAGAGCTGACCTTAAATTTCTAGCTCTGAGTTCAGTGTTAGCTCAATATGATTCCTCAGTTAATTTCTCAAACACTGTTAAACACTGTTCCCGGTTTTTAGCCACATTTCACTTTGCTTTGGTTTTTCTCTGTTTATTGTTTATCTTCTTGCACTTTGTTCTCTGTAGACTTAGCCAGCACAGAAATAGCTCCTTTTCCTGTTGTATAGACTCCCAATGGGAGCATACTCTACCTTAGTCGAGTATGTAATTAGCCAAAGTGAATTTGCCAAAAAATGTATCAAAATGAATGTAAAGTTTCTATCATAATATGCGAGTATGTCATTGAACAGTTTTTCTTAAATTCAAAAAACCTTATACTGTATATTTGTTTTAAAATAACCTTGTATAAAAATGCACACAAATGACAGAAACCATAACCAGATATAATCACTGATAATCAGTTTACATTTAATTTACGATGTATTGCATGTGCAAAGTTAGAGAATAGCTTTAAACAGGGACTATGAAAACTTTTGGTTTTATTTTTAGTTTTATGCTTGAGGTTTGGTTCTTCTTGAGTTGATGCACATATAGTTAAATAGAACTGGAGTGGAAAGTATTTAATAATATATTGTGTATACCTAGGCCAAAATAAATTAAATGTTAATACATTTAAAATTATGCAGACCTTGGCAGTGGTGTTTAGATGAATTACGATAGACCTGGTGGTACTACTTGTATGTTTTACTGGAACAGTTTTCCCTGAATACTACCCACGAAAAATACTTAACTTAGCATAACACAGTTAGTCATTATCCAGTGCAAAGTTTATTGAAGCCTTTTTATTAAACTTCAAAGCACCATGCTCTCAGCGAGGTGTAGCTTCACTGTTGTTGGCCACTGAGTTTTCATGTGCTCACACTTGGCAGTGACCTTAGAGTGCCCTTATAATCTTTATCTTAGAGACATCAAAAGTTTGGCTAACCAAAATCCAACCAAAAGATAACAAAGACTTTATTCTCATGCTCACCCAACAATTCTGATTTCCTCTTCATGGTTTTGTATTGAATATTTATCATAACCAGTAGGGAGTGTTTTATGTAAGAACATCTTGCATACAAGAAATTAGGACTCCAATATTACAAGTCTTTACAGTCTTTGTCAGACATGTACTGTGGACTTGGATTCTATAGCAGGGACTGTTGTGATTTGGCACTTATCCAGATTATTGCAAATGTAATTTCAGCAAATGTGCGTGTTGTGGTGCTTTATGTTCTAGATTACAGTAGACTGTAGCAACTGTGCTACTATGTCGTTAATCATGTTAACTGCCAAGACTCTGGCGGAGCAAATAAGACTATGCTGGGTTACCAGTGTGCCTATGGGAGACATTATTTGTGTTACCTGATGAACCTATATGATGGTTTGGTCGCCATGGAATTTTAGTAGTACAGGCATGTGTTTAAAAAAATATGGCATCATGCCTTTTCCCATAAATACAGTTGTTATAGTTATGTTGCCTGTACTTTTGAGTGACAATGGCACCATACGACATTAATAACTATAACTACTGTGACCAAAGTTGATTATTAATAGTTATCTAAAGTGGTGTGGAGTTTCCAGTTTCTGAGACAATGAAATTAACTCAAATTGTCATTACAACCAAAGCAGAGGCAGTGTTTTTGTTGACTGAAGGAGATAAAATCTTTTCTCTGAGGTACACTGGGACAAGCTCGCCTAAACTTATTGGCTGCACATTATCCAGAAAATTCAGGACTTCAGTGACAGTGATTAACATGTTTTATTAACAAATTTGCCTTTGATGTATTAGGTAATAGGTAATGTGCTGTTGTGCATTGGCTGAATTATTATAATTGTTGTGCAAGTGTTTGTGTGACAACTCAGCTTTAAATAATTGTGAAGTTTCACAGTTGCCGTCTATGACAGGTGGTGTTGCTGCTCAGCAGTGTGCGCTATTAACATCACATTAGCCCCTCTGCCCAGTGTCACCACCAGCCGACACTACTTCTTATGCCTTTCACAACCACATACAAATACGAGTTGGGTTTCTCTCCACCAAAATAAAGACTAAATACAGAAATAAACTGGATAAAGCAGCTGATTTCCACACGGTGCTCTCCACATTGACTTCAGACTGGGACAAAATTCTGAAGTCAAAGCAGACCCATGTCTCATTAGTCTGTTGCTATCTAGAAAAAAATGTTTGCCTGCACTGGTAAATGTAACCAATTTACTGTAGATATACTGAGCTTATTGTTAAAACCCAACTCCTGCTTTTTTTGAATGTGCTAAATGTATTTATGTTAATGCATCAAGTTATTTCACAAACTAAATGTCAGCTAAGTAATTAATACACATTATATGACTATGTGACTTTATATGAAGAAAAGTGCATTTTGTCAGCATGTTAGCTGAGAGGCAAATAAATGAATAAAAGATCAACTTTAACATTTAGCTTTGAAGCTAGTGTTGCTAATGTTGTAATGTTTTGATTGTGTGCACTTGTAGGTCACACTTGAACCTAATTTTGCCCCAGCTCTGTTTTGAAACAACAACTTTAATATCTGCACAAACAAACTTCTATTGAGATTTTTATAGTGCAACTATAAGCACTCATTTCAAACATCTTTCATATATTTTTTCATCTGGGTTTGCTTGACTTTAGTAGCTACAGCGTCCAACTCAAACATATACTTGGCACAGATAGCTCTACCTAAACAACGTCAAACAAAAACCAAGATGTGTTATCAAAGCCCTCCACCAACCCGCTGGATCCTCTCCTCATTTGCACTCCCTCGTCGGTTAATTTATTGCTTCCTTGCTCCGGTTGCCAGAGTACAAAAAAAAAAAAAAATCATGAAACCGTACACTCCTCCCCAGTTTTTAAGCCTTATTCTGTGTGATTTGCTGTGCTCTTTCATGACATATGGGCTGAGTACCACTGCAGGCACGTACTGTAGACTGTGAACTCTGCTTTACCTTTGCTCCAGCCAGTTGGCTATTCACTCAGCATTACAATTGAACACCATTCGAATTCATTAGTTTGAAGGGAGTTGTGTGCTTCAGTCCCACACATCAGGAACTCTTTAGAAGAGTTTTTTTGGTTGCACGTTCGAATGAGCTTTTTCACTTTTTATTTACATAAAATAAAAGGGCTGTTAGTAAAAGGCCAGGCATTTCTTTGGCGAGGCAGGTGAGAGGGAGAACAGTGTCCTTGTGGTTTGACAGACACTGAGACAAACCAGTTGGGCAGCAGCACAGGCCTGTAGCACCGATTTGGAAAGACAGGGACAGAACGACCCAGAGAAACGCAGGGACAAGTAGACCAAGGAGGGGTTGGACCCCCAGGGAAACAGGGCAATAGTTTGGCACAGAGGAAGATTGCAGATTAGAAATGGTCAGGAGAAAATTTTGCAAATAACAAAGCTGCTTCTGTTAAGCTAGGAATAATCACACTTCTTATTTGGAAGGCTTGTTGACCAAGAGCAACTATAAAGCTTCACAAGATATTGTATGTTGTGGGGTTTGTGCATAATTAATACAGTCTACTGTCTGAGTGGTTTGAACATTGTTATATAGCAAGTACAGATTGAGATTGTGACCAAATACAGTGAACATTATCACTATTAGTGCATCATATAAAATAGAGAAAACCTGTAAACACAAAAATACACAGTATGAAAATTGGGCTTCCCCATTATTTTATGTTATATGACTAGTGATCTAGATTAAATTAATATTCCCTAACCTTTTTTGGTTGCATAACTTCAATAAGATGCATGCATACTTTTGTTGTTGATTTTATAACAATACATTTTCAAAATATTATGCTCCCCATTTGTAGATTTGTAGAGTTGTATTTGAATCAACAAAATAACATTTAACTTATAACTGTCGTCAATTTTCCTAGTGGTCATCTGCGGCATTGCAAATAAAAAATAAATAAATAAAATAAAAAAATCCCCACAGTGTTTATTAAACCCTATGTCAGTCAATCCGATACCACTCAGAGAAAGGAAGGAATTCTCACTTTGAGTATGCTGAGTATACATTCATGAGAGAGAACTGCTGACTCCCCATTGCTGTTGGTGTGTTCATGTGACCTGTCAACTTTATGTACTAAGATAATGTTATGCCATGCAGGTTGGATGTATGTTTCCTGTTAACATGCTCAGTAATATTGCTTATTTTGTTATTCGTACTGGTCAATCACAAACATGCAATAATAAATGTATGTGCCTAAGGCATTTCTCTGCTAACTATTTGCCAACTATTTTAATGAGCTTTTATACTTTTGTAGCCCTGTTTGGCTTGAGGGTTTGCCTAATTTGCTCACTAAAATTACAATTCTGGTTTGGTGGATGGTGGATCTTATTTTTATACAAAAGCTTTTTATTCAGATTTGTCATTTGGCTTTCAGCCTCTGGTCGCTTAGTTGATCGATCGGTCAGTGAGGTCTCAGTCAACTACAGTTTTATTGGTCAGTTAGTTGCATGAACTCTAATAGTCTAATTTATTACTTGATAACTTTTTTCATTTTGTTTAAGATGACTGATGAGTTTGAAATAATATAAATAAATATATATATATATATATATATATATATATATATATATATATATATATATATATATATATATATATATATATATATATATATAATCTGTGCACCGCCTGGATTGATTACAAGAAAGCCTATGACTCAATGCCACACACATGGATCATAGAATGCTTGGAGATGTATAACATCAACAGGACTCTAAGAGCCTTCATTGCAAACTCGATGAGGCAGTGGAAGACCACCCTTGAGGCCAACTGCAAGCCAATTGTACAAGTGTCCATCAAATGTGGGATATACCAAGGAGATGCTCTGTCCCCGCTGCTGTTCTGCATAGGTCTGAACCCCCTCAGCCAGATAATCACCAAGACTGGTTATGGGTACCGACTCAGGAACGGGGCCACCATCAGTCACCTCCTCTACATGGATGATATCAAGCTGTATGCCAAGAGCGAGAGAGACATTGACTCACTGATCCACACAACCAGGATCTACAGCAATGACATCGGAATGTCATTCGGACTTGAGAAGTGTGGGCGGATGGTGACAAAGAGAGGGAAGGTAGTCCATACAGTAGGGGTCCCACTCCCAGACGGCAGAATAGCAGACATTGAGGACAGCTACAAGTACCTTGGAATCCAACAAGCAAATGGCAACCTGGACCAGGCCACAAGAAAAGCAGCCACAGCCAAATACCTCCAACGAGTAAGGCAAGTCCTAAGGAGTCAGCTCAATGGCAAGAACAAAGTCCGGGCAATCAACAGCTATGCCCTGCCGGTCATCAGATACCCTGCGGGAATAATAAGCTGGCCAAAGGAAGAGATTCAGACCACAGATGTGAAAACACGAAAGCTCCTAACCATGCATGGAGGGTTCCACCCCAAATCCAGCACCCTGAGACTGTACACTAAGCGCAAGGAAGGAGGCAGAGGACTAGTGAGTGTCAGAACCACTGTCCAGGATGAAACATCCAAGATCCTTGACTACATCAGGAAGATGGCCTCAACAGATGAAGTTCTCAGTGAATGTCTCAGGCAGTGGAAAACAGAGGACGAGGTGCTGGAGGAACCATCATGGGAGGAAAAGCCCCTACATGGGATGTACCATCGACAGATAACTGAAGTGGCTGACATCGAGAAATCCTACCAATGGCTAGAAAGGGCTGGACTGAAGGACAGCACAGAGGCACTGATCATGGCTGCACAGGAGCAGGCCTTGAGCACCAGAGCAATAGAGGCCCAGATCTACCATACAAGACAAGACCCCAGGTGCAGACGGTGCAAAGAGGCCCCTGAGACAATCCAACACATAACTGCAGGCTGTAAGATGCTGGCAGGGAAAGCATACATGGAGCGTCATAACCAAGTGGCTGGTATAGTGTACAGGAACATCTGTGCAGAGTACAGTCTGGAAGTCCCGAGGTCAAGATGGGAAACACCTCCAAAGGTGATAGAGAATGACCGAGCTAAGATCCTGTGGGACTTCCAGATCCAGACAGACAAAATGGTAGTGGCAAACCAACCGGACATTGTGGTGATGGACAAACAGCAGAGGAAAGCCGTTGTGGTTGACATCGCAATACCAAGCGATTGTAACATCAGGAAAAAGGAACACGAGAAACTGGAGAAGTACCAAGGCCTCAAAGAAGAACTTGAGAAGGCCTGGAAAGTGAAGGCAACAG
The DNA here is from genome assembly GCA_020698575.1 of Bostrychus sinensis. Classification (NCBI taxonomy): domain Eukaryota; kingdom Metazoa; phylum Chordata; class Actinopteri; order Gobiiformes; family Eleotridae; genus Bostrychus; species Bostrychus sinensis. The sequence goes on from CM036256.1 coordinate 29,735,707, forward strand.
TGGTGCCCGTGGTCATCGGAGCACTCGGGGCAGTAACCCCCAAACTGGAAGAGTGGCTACAGCGGATCCCAGGAAAAACATCAGACATCTCAGTCCAGAAGAGCGCAGTCCTAGGAACAGCAAAGATACTGCGCAGAACCCTCAAGCTCCCAGGCCTCTGGTAGAGGACCCGAGCTTGGATGGATGAAACCGCCCGCAGAGGGCGAGAGGACAATTTTTTATATATATATATATATATATATATATATATATATATATATATATATATATATATATATATATATATTTATATATATATTTATATATATATTTATATATATATTTTATATACGGGACAGCGTGTATTAATGAACGGCTAGTGCCGTAAATACACCGGATTATAGCTCAGAGCTAATTTCCATCAGTAGTCCCCACTCACACACTCACCTTCACACATTCACACATTCATTTTACAGCCATCTTTTCTAAATGTTTTACCTCAATAATGTGAAGTCACTTGTTTGTGTAAGACTCTGCTAAGTCCCCCTCATATTCTTTGGTCGATTTTGGTCGATTAATTTCTGTACTGGGCAAACTTCAATCAACTAAAAATTTCTTTGGTCGACTACCGCCATAGACACTTCTAAAGTTATGAAATCTTTTAGAGAAAAAAAAAACTTCTCTCTGTTGTAATGTTTATAGTACAGTTTGTTTCTGCACAATTTGAATAGTTGGATAAAGGTATTATGTAAAATTGAGAATAAAATGTTTCTTTTGTTGACACAGAGTTCAAAGTTGCTGGAGCCCAGAGAGTGTTCTTTTTTCCCTTCCTTCTCTCCTCTCCCTGGCCTCACTTTAACTGCCTGCTGAAGTGAACCGTGGCTTGGCATTTTTTTACAAACTCCTCCCTTGTTGCATGCTCACTCCCTGCCCCCGTTTTCTCTCCCTCCTTTGACTCCCATACACGTCCGATACCGTCTCTGGGCAGCTATAAACCATGTTAGCAGGGCCTATTCTCAGAATGCCCTACCAGGAACGGACTTTCAGAAAATGCAGGCCCAGGCTTGGACAGTGGAGACAGAGGATTGGAAAGATACGGCTGAAGGAAAAAAAAAAAAAAAAAGGGGGTGGGAGAGAGAGCCAAGGCCACCCATTCAACTGCAAAGATAGGAACCAGCTGTATTTGGTTTCAACTCATGGGCTATTCTCATGGCCTGGCTTCGCACTTAGTGCAGAGCTATAGAAAATGTTGTTTTCTGCAGCAAAAACCCCAATCCATTTAAGCGTGAAGTTGTTTTACTGAAAGATTAATGGCTTTAGCAAAACAGGAACACCCAGAACATTTTGTACTGACTGGATCCAGTGGCAGAAGAGAAGCATTAGCAGCATTTGTTTCTACAGAAGTGGCCCAAATGTTTTCTTGTCTAATAATCATAATGAAAGTAATAAGTGCAGTGTAACTAAAACGATTGTGCATTATTGTATTATTAAAAGCATATTATGCTGTGCCTGCATGCTGTATGCTGTCTTTTTCTGTTCTATACAAAGAATTGCAGCAGCAAACAGTCCCTGGCTAAATGCAGTTGGATGGGCATTCAACCAATTATAAACCAGGAAGTACCAAGATATCCAGAATAAATAAACACTATTAGGACAATAAACAACCAATTGAATAAACAAAATATCACATAAAGCTTGCCCCAATTTGGATGGTAGGATCATTTTGGGTAGAATACGATTATAATGTCCGAGCTTCCAGCTCACTTTAGTTCACTTTTCTAAATGAGGGCTCTGGCCGACCCACTAGTTCCAAGTATCCTCTGGTATTGGAGAAATATTGACAAATTTACACTGGATGCTTAAGTTGATGAGACATTTACACTGATTCGGCTGTGGCATGTATCAGCAGCTTCCCAGAAGCAGATCAGCTAGCCGCACCACAAATGATAGGTTGTTAGGCTATATTTGTGGATGCTATATCAAGCAACAGTGTTAAATATTGCTATTTCAAGTGATATGCAATATTTTATCTTTTTATTGAAGGATTTGAAATGTATAATTATTGTTTAAATTATATTTTCACCTCTACAAATGTACACTAGCTGCTTATATGTTTATTCCATGATATTGGTGATCTCAGCCATGCCTGATTTATGCTCCACTAGGGAAAGAGTAAAAAAGGAACCACTGTGCATCTCCATTTTTTGATGCCACAGTCCATTTAAGTTGAGGTATAAACGGGACCACCTCACACCATTCAGAGTGACTTTGCAAACCCAAGGCAAAAGTGTAGTTGTAGTAATTTTGTAAACGCAATCCAATGTTATTGTTTTTCTCCTGATAAAAATAAAACTCGAGAAACTTTTCCATATTATAAGAAGACATTGCCACATCATTACACATTTTACCAAAGGTTTAAGAGCAGAGAGTGGGGAAAAGGGCAGACTATCTTTAATACCCCATAACACAAGCTAAACTAAACTGTCATAAACATCTCAATAGGCCTGAAATTATAGGTTTTGTTTCACATTTTTCCTCTCAGTAGTGGCTCTAGGAGTAACACGGCACTGCAAGATCACCTGAGGTCAGATTCCCTCAAACATGTGGCACTGAGAGGCTGCTCGGGCAGAGGAGTGGACAGTTTGATGATGTATTGCCTGTCTGCAGCTGGAGGTAGAGAAATCCACACCCCAGACGACCAACTGGGCCTGTCAGCAGCAGGCTTTAAAAACACATGCTCTGAGAGACTGACACCAACCAGAAATGTGCCACCATGTTCACAGTAGTTACACAAGTTGTGTTTTGATAGAGAACAGAATCAGATGATCATGATTTCTTTGCCAATTTTTTTATACATTTCAACTTTAAATTCTAATCAGTACTAGAGGTCAACCAATATTGTTTTTCTATGGCCGATGTTGATATGAATTTGAAATTTCAGAGCAGCTGATGGCCAATAAACCCAGCCGATTTTTTGGACCTATATGCAGGGCAGATTTTCTTAATTTTGTGATCTATATACTGTATATCTATTGCTGTTTTGAGCTTTTCAGATTGAGATAAAGCAATTTTGGATGTTTTCTATGAACTGCAGTGCAAGATGCCCAAACCCCTGAAAGATGGTGGGGGAAGCTGGGGTCCTTCAATTGCCGGACATGTGCCTGACAAAAAAATTGGCATAAAAGGGCAAGAACCAATTTATTGGTCAAACTCTAATCACTACCACGGCGGCTTAGTGATTAGCACTCTCACCTCACAGCAAGAAGGTCCCGGGTTTGATTCCCAGGCTACTCCGGTTTCCCCCATTAACCTCAAAACATGCGCAAGAGGTTAAAACCCCCAACTAGATACTCCTGACCAGGATCGTGGCTCAAGATCTGGAGAAGGGTCCCTGGGCGCTGCACTGCAGCAGCCCAATGCTCCTGACAGGTTGCCCCAGAGGTATTGAAGAATGGGTCAAATGCAAAGAAAGAATTTCCCTACGGGGATCAATAAAGTATACCTTACCAAGTTTGCACCTTCCTTTCATTATTAAATGTACTGATCCATTATTACATTTGCAAACCTAATAAAAAGCTGCTAGATATCTGTTCTGCAATAAAAGTTTAATAAGCAATTTTAAGGCAATAAAAGAGGACACAAAATTCAGGGCTTAATTTGAGCCTAATCCTACCGGAACAAGATCCAGAAGCTCTCTTATTTTTACAGAGTGCGATTCTGGTAACTGTTAGCTTGGATCCATCAACACAACTCACACAACTCAGAATAACCGCATTTGTTATGCAGGTGCACAGCAGTACGCACTGTGCATACCTTGAGATGTCCCCTGACCCCGCAAAAACCCTGCTGCATCCCCAGAGTGCACAGACCTGCACAGAGCCATAGTAGGCTTTGTGAATTTGCAAACATGAATGGAGCTACAGCTGACTGCTGCTCTTTAAGTCAAAAGTGATGTGTTTGCTAACAGCCAGGAGCCAGTAAAACTGTTGAGGTTTGTCCTGACTTTTGTTACGCGGAGGGGATCTCATGTGTTATGTTCTGGATGTGTCTCTTTATTTCCACAGTGTGCACGGGACATGGTAGACCCACGGCAGTTTGTTCTTTTACTAACTTTTACTTTAAATGCGTATGCTAGAGTTAAAGCGTTTATCGTGGGTCACAGGAAGAGACCACGGAGCCAGTTAAACGCTAGTCACAGTGTCACTGTTACATAGCCACAGTTGCGCAGGAAAGACCAAAGGCTGCATCCTGCTCTGAGTCTACTGTGTTTTAGGTGTTTTTGAGTGGTTCTGTCTGGCGGCTGCAAAAAGTATGACACCAGTGAGTCTACAAAAGCGCACTAATTACCCGTAGCAGCTGATTTCTCGATCAGCTAAGCATTCAAAGTATTGTACACAAACACATTGCACTGAAATGGAACAGTGGCATTAAACCAGGTTGTGATGTTTATGAGCCTTATTATACACAGCCCATTGAAGAATTTGCTGAGTAAAAACTGGTAGACTATAAATTACCATAGTCTGATTAATTATTTCAACATGATATTCTCTTGCTACTGGATGCAGGTCCAAAAATTCATTTCACTGTACATTGTACTATGTATGACTGTCCATGTGATAAATAAAACTTATCTACGATATCCGCATGTGTGCGCACACATGATGGGCCAGTGTTTAAGTTGGGGTCTGGAGCGGCACTAGCTCTGTGTGTACCTTCAAGGAAAATCCTGCAGGTGCCCCGACTACTCAGTATTTTGGGCTGTGTGTGCGCCTATGCATTTTGTGTATGTATGTTCTGGTGTCAGTGTTGGCTAGGGATGCACCGATACCATGTGTTATGAATAAGAGTACTTATACTCGTATTCATAAAAGTGGGCCGATACCAAAAACTATTCACCTCTCAGCTGAGCAGTGCTACCTGTGGAAAGATTTCAAAGTGAACTATATGAAGATAAAAGAAAAGCTGACTCTACATTATGCTTGAACAGACATCCCAAATCATACGTGAGTCTTAAAACTTAAGCAGTTGTCCTTTTGTTGTCCTTTTGTTGTCCTTTTGTGTCCTAATTGTCCCGAAAATGATACCAGAGCAGAGTCTGAAGTAATTGTTGCCTGATAAGGAGTACCGTTGCTAATTGTGATAGCTGCTGGGGGTCTTAGCAAATCTCCTCTGGTGATGCTTAGATGCTCAACGTGAAAGTAAAATGCTTTTAGTGAGTGAATAGTGGGGAAATGAGGTATAACGTGTCCATGTTGAGCAAAGTTTAGCCGTGGTTAGCTGTGTTCAAACCACTCTGTCAAAAAAAAAAATGTAGCAACGCAAAGCGGCGATAGATGGCAAAATGACGACTCGGTACAGGATGAATGAGATAATATAGTGTAATTGTATAAAATAATCCATTTATAAGTACTTGTATTGGTACTCGGTATAGGCACGTACTCAAATGGATGTACTCGTACTTGTATCGATTTGAAAAAAAGCGTTATCGGTACATCCCTAGTGTTGGCCTTATGATCTCTGGTGTCAAAGTGCAATTTTCGTTCTGGCGTCATTTGATTTACTAATTAAGCACTGCCAAAATTAAATGACTTGTGTGTTGCCATCAATTAAATGAGACCTATTATGCTAGCACAACTTCTCTGAGCTATAGAATGTGTGACAATTGTTTTCTCATCAAAAACATACCTGGAGTAGTATTTTATCTGATTCACATGTTTGAGTAATTCTGTATGCTGAGGTCCTTCCCGTCTCAAGAGCTGAAAATGCTTGCTTTCACCTCAGATTTCTAAACCACCTGACCTTTGAATACACATACTGATCATTTCAGAGCTTAAACCGCCGTCACTATGAAGCAGCTTATCTATCAATCTGTTAGCTTCATGTTGCTAATAGCCGCACTAATTAGCCATCATACCCCGCTCCGTTCAACCCCCACCATTCAGTACAAGCACTCAGACATTTTACTGTCATGTCTGAACTCAAATCCAAATCAGAGAAACTTTTGTTTATCAGCATTATAATATTGTTTTATGAATACCAGTACATTTTGGGGTTTTGCTTCTTTGTTTAGCCTTCCAGGCATATCACAGTAGAAAGGAAAACAAAAGCAAAGATTTGAAAAACACAATGAAAGAACCAAAACACAAATAAAAAAAACACAACATACCACAAAAACACACACAAAAAAAAATTAATTAGTCTTAACACAAATAAATAAATCACAGAATGACTGAAAAGCCAGTTGTCTCAGAATGGCCTACTACTGCATGTGTGCTGTTAGACAAGCCTGGATTCTGACAATAGACACTGCAGTGAAGTGAAGTCTTATATAACATTAGTGAAGATACAGCAAATATTTCACTTCACATTGCCTGCCTTTGTGAGCCTGTCTTGGAATTATAAAACAACTCTGCTTCAGGACTTTCTCCCATGCTTTAATAATAAATGTATTTACTCAGCTCTCTTATATATCAATAATTTAGATTTTAGACTTCTCTACTTTATAGTTTCAAAAGCTCTTCGTTCTTTGCTGTCCACTTTGAGCCTTTTATTCCAAGTCTCATCTGCTTCACTTGGTTAATGTTTGTTGGTAGTTCCTACTTAAATGAGACATTGGCTGTGTCCAAAACCATGCACTATATGGGTCACTATATAGGGACAACACTGTTTTGTAGTTAAGTTTGAGTGTTTCTGGAGGGGGACAAAAGACCATAATGGTTTGCTGGAAGTGAGCAGCAGTACTTGTTTAGCTTATCTCAGTGGACCCCAAACTCCCCTTGAAGGTACACTGTGTTTATTGTGTACCTTTCTATACAGTTAAACAGGAAGGCTGGCTAAAAATACAGTAAGCTGTTTGTGTAACTAGATTTGCTTCTACTAAACCAATAATACCAAATAAAGCCCAATAAAGAGCATATATGAGACTACTGTGATACATAATGGTGATAACAAATTGTAGAGTACAGGGAATTAATTAGTTTTGAATTGTGTCTAAAACGGCCATGTCACAATTTAAATTAAATGGAAACAGTTTCCCATACTAGACACAGAAGCTAAAACAAAAATGCCTTGTGACTCTGAAGATACAGCTAATACTGTTGTCATATTACTTCTGTAATGCTAGTGCTGTAATGCTTTTGAAAAGCTGGAAGAAACTGACATAACATGTCTGCGTGCAAAGTGGTTGATTCAATGATTTATGCAAATTAGCTATGTACTTCAATTATGCAAGGCTTTATATTGTGTATAAACAAGAACCCTGGTCTATGGAAACAGGGAGGGCTAAGATAAAAGGTCTTCAAACCTAAACTGCTTTATTTTCACACTGAGGGTAATACATGTTGTCTACTGCCTTGCTGTTGTCGAAAAAGTCCTTTTTAAAAGAATTTATTATTTAGCCTTACGAAACACAGGACATGTCAGGGTTTCTAAGCAGATGACCCTAAGTCCTGGAGGTGAAGCAGTCCACCTTAGAATGCATAGGGCTGGATGTTTATTCTGATAGATCCCACAGAAATGTCCCTTCCAACCATATAGCTCACGCTTGTGTGCTGGTTTTAGGAGCTTGTTTATGAGTGTAAAACCCATGTCAGTCAGCCATTCTGACCTCGGTGCCCCTCCTGAAGTTGGGCACAGGGCATGTCAGGTCCCACAGTGTGTACTGCCAAAGGAAGCGGCTCCAATTGAGTCATGAGTTTATGTTATTTTTCCTTTTCTTCACTTTCTCCTAAATTCCACAAATTTATATGGACTATAGCTGTAGTGGCAGAAAACATGCATCAACACTATATGCAGTCACTTATTATACATATCTTGTGGGCTTGTTTAAATGTCCCATATTATGTTGTTTTTTTTTCCAGACTTTTTTAAATTATTTTGAACATCACTGCATTAATATTTAAAGTTTTATAATTTACATACTTTGTAAAAGATGTCTTCTTTTGGGGAGCTGTTACTTTTACTTGGATTAGGTGTCTGACACCCCCTGTTTGCAACAGTGGGGAATGGACAGAGCATAAAATGGCTAATTAGTTAATTAAATGGCTATTAGCAACATCTCAAAAAAGTTGATTTAGCATAATAGGGGACCTTTAATTGGTAGAAGCTAAAATTGTGTTCATAATATTACAAAATAGAGCCATATTTGGACTATTAAATTCTGTACTTATTGTAGTTCAGCCGAATTTCCTTCATATTTTTGAACAAAAAAATAAAACAGCAATTCCACACATTTTTATTTTTTTATTGTGCAATGGTCCTATCATACTGTCATAATAACTGAAAAAAGCTGATGTGAATTGTTAATAGAGAGTCCTGGAAACTTCTTTGTATATTGATTTTTAAGTGGGAACCGTGTAAAATTAATCTACAGCCAATCTAATCTAGCACTTAGTTCATTTGTAGGTTGGTGGGGCAGGGGGTAAAACCGGGGGCCGGGGTTTGGCAGGAGGCACAGCTTGGCTGAAACCACTGCTCATTATTAATTTGGGGAGTTCGCACAAGAAACGCCGCATCAGCACATACCGTTCCCGCTTGGTCTCTCTCTCTCCGGCCCCGAGTCTCCAAACGTCTCCCTCCTCTGGCCTCTCCCACTGCTTTTTATTTCATTGACCCCCAACCCCTCCCTCCTTCCCTTTTTTTTTTTTTTTCAGCGCGTTTCCATGCCTGCCGCTTAAACAGGGAAACTTGACTTGGCAGTTTGTTCACACACATCTGGTGTTTCTTGATCCCTGTGAATAGTTTACCTGAAGTCACCCCTCAGCCGCTCTCATACTGCAGCAGCCTTAACACGCTCATTTTGCATGTTCTTTCAATCCATCACTCATTAAAGTCTTAAGGGATTTGAAAATTGCTGAAATTAAGCAGCCACAAAATAGAAAATAAGGGAGTTTGCAGTGGAATTGGAAGGTTTTCTTCTTGACAGGTTTCAGTAACTTCTGTCACAACTCCAACCTGAGCTTTTAATGAATTTACCGTTTCTCAACCTTTTCTTTTTTGCATTGAACAAAGACAATGCAATACACTAAAACTGATACATATAGCTTAGCTGGAGCTACCTATAGTATTGTATACATGTTTATGTACATTTATGAATCATGCATTTTACTTTGCACATTTACTCTATATACATGTACTAAAATAAACTTTGTCCATTCACACAAGAGGGAAGTATTTATATTTTAACCCTTCTGTGTTGTGATGGTATTTGTCAAATTTAGCATTTAGCCCAAAACAGGAGAATTCCGTTGTGGCTTGGCTTTTTGTTTACAAAAGGCAGATGTTCTCACCTCACAAAATCACAAACTTTTGAACATAGCCTAATAGTGTTTTTGTTTTGCTGTGGAAATGGCTCTTCTTTTCTAGATGTGAAACCAGCATCCTCTCTGAAAATGCCAACATGACAGTCCCTTCCTAAACAACTATTGGCTGTTGGTTTTGTGCTTCATAATTCAAAAGTCGCTCTAAAATACTGTATGTAGAACTGTGACTAAGGCCAAATTTTATGCCTATAATGTATTATAAAAATATGGAAAATAAATACACACATTTATAGACTACATCCTGCCACTTCCACAGTATTTTGACTGATAAAGCCAGATTTGGATGAAGAGATAACGGTGGCCTGACATAGTCTCAAAATTACTCAAAATAATTTCAGATAGTTTGAAAGTTGCATTTTGTGATGGTAAATGAACTCGGTGTGTACGTTTTCTTACTGTATTTATTGCCTAGCCTTAGATTCTTGATATATTTAAATATTCAGTCATATCATTATTGCTAGTCCAACGGTGTTGCAATTTATTAATAGTCTCAATACTTGCAATATATTTTTCTTTTTGTTGCATATTTTCTTTCTAATAATGTCTGAATGTTGTGTTGACTCAAATTAAAGTTGATCCTTATTTGGGTCTTGACCAACTCATTGGAAAGCAGTGCTTTTAACTATACAACTTGAGGAGATGAGCCTAAGTGTAGAAGTGTTGAAATGTAAGCCTGAGTGAGCCTGTAAAAGCGTCTGACTGCTGCTGGGCCTGGCTCAGCCCGATCTGGCACTCTGCCACAGGGCTTTTGCTTGTTCAGGAGTTTTGATTAAATCCTTTATTGTGCTCCACTCACGCAAAGCACTAAGGTGAAGCAGCGAGCAGGACGCAGAGGGAAGCAGAGAAATGGGCTGGGGGGAGGGAAAGGGGATCTCTGCTTTCTCTCACTCTGAAAAGATGTTTGATTTAGTCTTTGGGGAGTTGTAAAGCAGATAAGTTTTTTTCTTTTGCCAGCCCGCACCATTTCATTCTCTCTGTCCTTTTTATTTTCCCTTCACTGAATAAGAGCTGTTTTGTTTTATTGCATTCTGCACATTTTGTTCTGCTTCAGTGTGCAAGGAAATGCTAGGCTTATTGTGAGAAGTGCACTAAAATGCACTTTATCACAGTTAATCAGCAGATTTTATAACATTAGACCCATTCAACAAATGGTCCTTTCAGCCTTCTGAATCCAATACATTTATATTCACATCACAAGTAAATGTATTGCAATATTGTTATGGTCCTCTATCTGACATAAGATTAACACTGATAGAATCAGTTTCCTTTCAGAACCTTAAATGAAAATGTAGCCAAATACAAAGATTTGAAAAGTCCAGATTTAGTCTGGATTTCCTTAATTTAGTCCTCATTTGGCCTTGTTTTAGTCCTGGTTTAGTCTTTGTTAAGTTCTGTTGCACAGTTCTGACTAGTAAATGCGGAGACTTGTATTACTGCGTTAATTGAACTAAACATACCATGTCAACTTATCACCAATCATATTGTTATCAGAATATTTAACATAGTTATATTATATTTCATGTTTTTCTCATATCATGCACCGTAGAGTAACAAATCAAACTGCTGTAGACTTACCCAAGTCAACTTTTATTTCATTACATTTATCAGGGCTTGGTCCCAGCACATGCAGTATAACTTTAAATAAAATATACAATACTCAATAAAATTGCATAATTTATGAAAACTAAGGCTTAAAAATGAGTTAAAAAATGAGCTTCAAGCACATTCACTACCTTAACATTATTGTAGTCCTTGCCATGTAGAAGATAGGATAATAATATAAAGTATGCAATATAATGTATAGTGGCTGCACCATATTCTTCATGTTTTGTTCCAGAATTTTGTATTCCCTGTTTAAATTAAGTCACCTCTTTCTTGTTGAGGAGGCCATTCAAATATCCCGGATCATATTTGCGATATTTAAAATAGCTATCGACTATCCCATGTTTTCTCTATTGTGTGGCTTTACATTCCTGAGTCCTATTTTTTATAGTATTACATACACATTCTCTAGTTTTCTCCCAGACTTTCTGATTGCTCATCCTGTGTTCCCTGTGCCCTTGTGTGTGCGGCCCCTCAGCTCTGACAGTGGCTTTGTGCCAGAAGAGTAACAGTGATTTGTGTTGTTGTTTCAGCTGTTTCGGTGCCGGACCTGAGCGAGCAGTTCACACCGCCGGAGACAGCCCCCCCAGTGCTGGTCAGCCTCATCCAGGCCATCGAGGGAAGAGGTACTGCCATCTGTCTTTCAAGTCCTTTTGGAAACCACATTCTGCTTTTATACTTATTTGGGCTAATGTACAGTCATTTTTTTCTTAATTTGATACATGGGAATTAGGTAGTTTTAGTGAAGTGTTAACTTGTGATTCCTACGGGATTTTATGTACTATCGCGAGAGTCTGTGAGATTTGTATGTACTTTTCCCTGGGAACGAGGGGGGTGGCGGAAAAAACTTTTAGTAAAGTAAAACCTCGTGTTTTCGTTTGAACATTGGTAGCAGAGGATGGTTTCCAGTTATAAAGTACCATCGAAGTTGGACGAGGCCAGGCCATATGAGTGTTGGAAAAATGAAGTTAGTATCTGGAGACTTGTTACAAAGTTGGACAAAAGAAGCAGGCGCTGGCGGTGGCGCTGGGACTCGAGGGGAGAGCCAGAGAGACGGCTATGGAGATACCCGCCGAAGATCTGAACAAAGATAACGGTATGGAAACACTGCTTACAAAACTGGACGCGGTACTTTTTAGAGAGGAAAAGGGCTGCGCTTATGAAGCATACGCATATTTTGACTCGATATCAAAGGACAGTGCTGTTTCCATGACGGACTACATCATTGACTTTGAGCAGCGATATAACCGGATGAAGAAATACAACATGTCACTGCCTGACGCGGTGTTGGCTTTTAAACACACATTGAGACACGGTGTGTCTCAATGTCAAGAGCAGACAACTAGCACTGACAGAAATGAAATCGGCATTAAAACGGATTTTCGGAGGAAAAACAGGCGGGATGTGCAACGGAATTCATGACAATCAAGAGGCAGCGTTTTTCATGGCGCAAAAACCAGCTGGAAAATACAAACACGGTAACGGTATGCCCCAGAGTGGACACCAGCGGTAGCCGCTACAAGGCACCAACCCACTCAACAAATATGGTAAGCGAATAAGATGTGCAATTTGTCAGAGCACGTACCACTGGGCTAAAGACTGTCCTCATCGGAGGAATGAGGTAAAGTTAACTGAAGATGAAAACGTGGACTAATGTAATATTACTCTGTTTACTAAAGCAGCAACGACAGAGTCTGAAATCTTCCTAACTGAATCACTGGGGTCAGCTATTATTGACACTGCTTGTACACGTCCCGTTTGTGGCCAGAAGTGGCTGGATAGTTACATGCAGGACCTTAGCCAAGGCCAAATGGGTGAACTTCCTTCCTTCCTTCTGGGTTTTTATAGTTTATACAAGTTTTTCCTTACCGAGAAGGAGGGTCTAAGGACAGGAGTGAAAATAAGGAGGGCACTGCGCAAACAACTTAGGCCTACAGATGACAAGTATGAGACAGGAGAGTGTACTACAAACGGGCAGACAGTACAGAATGGAAGGGTCCAGGTGTAGTTATGGGTCAGGATGGAGTTGAGGTTTTTGTAAGACATGGTGGAATTCTTGTTAGAGTGCACCGGTCTAGACTGAGTAAAGTAAATGCACAGGAAAAGGATAAACAAATACTAAACAGTGTTGGAGAGAATTACACAGAAAATAAAAACACAGCTCACAAAGATGTGTCAGAATGTTCAGATGATGAACTGACTGTTAATGGGGAGGAACAAATCACTAGTGAGGTGGAGACAAATTTAAGAGAAAACTTAACAAAAACTAACGTGGCACACACTCAAACAGAGAGTAATGTGCGCTAATCCTATTTCTTCTGCTGATGTAAAACTAAGAACAGGACAGAGGGTCACATTTACAAACAGAGATGACGGTTTTCAACATACAGACTGAGTTTTAGGCAGGGCAGCTAAAGCCAAAGGCCATTACAAAAACTGGTATAGTGTGCAATATCTTGATCCTGATGGTAATGAGGGACAAAAACAGGCATTAGATATGTCACATGTTGATAACCTTAACATTGAATCTGAGGACAGGGATGCTGATGTACTCATAACCAAAGACATCTCTTTTGATGCTGCAAAACAACAAGAAATTGTGAACTGGCAAATTAATAATGTTTTTGAGGAAGTTACTGACAAGGGTCAAAAATGTATATCTACAAGATGGGTCTGTACACTCAAAGAAACTGCCAATGGTATTGTTCCCAAAGCCCGACTTGTGGCAAGAGGTTTTAAAGAAGTTAATATTCAAGAGTTACAGAAAGATTCACCCGTTTATGCATCAGAATCCCTCAGGCTTCTTTTAGCTGTAATTTGTCAAAACAAGTGGAAGGTTCATTCTATGGACATTAAGTCTGCCTTTTTACAGGGTATGGAACTCTCAAGAGTCATTTACATTCGTCCCCCACCTGAAGCAGGTGTGGACAATGTTTTGTGGAATCTAAGGAAATGTGTGTGTGGACTTGCGGACGCTTCACTCTACTGGTACAACAAGGTCAAAGAAATTATGCTGAACACTGGTGGTAAAATATTACAGGTTGATCCTGCCGTGTTTTATTGGCTGAATGAGCACTCTGAAGTCACAGGAGTTCTGGCGTGTCATGTTGATGATTTTCTTTAGGCAGGATCAAAACACTTTGCTACTCATGTTGTTCCTGTACCGAAATCTACATTTCATGTGGGGCACGAAGAACATGAGAGTTTTTCATATGTTGGTATGAATATTGCTACTGTTGGTGATATAGAACAGGTGCATCAGCACAGTTACATTGACAATCTGCAACCAGTTCACTTACAGGCAGCACGGGCTGTACAGAGGGATGCTTCTTTAAATGAGGCAGAGAGAGAACAACTCAGATCCAAAATAGGACAGATATTGTGGGTTGCTAAACAAACAAGGCCAGATGTTATATTTCATACATGTAGTCTGGCCTCTAACATTAAGAATGCTACTGTGCAGTCTATACATGAAGTGAACAAAGTTATCCGTAAACTTAAGTCAGAGAGGGTCACACTTAAGTTTCAACACTTGGGCAATAGTGATGATTTGGGTCTAGTTGTCTTCAGTGATGCTTAGATTGAAATTGACTGTGACGTTATTGTTTTCATTGATAGCAATGTCTTAATAGTGTAAATAGAAATCCAGCAGGTGACACTCCAAAATAAAAATGTGCAATTTTGTGTAAAGATAATTGAGCAGCTAGCTGGGTTGCTGCGAGAATTGTGAGTTCACAAACTCACGGAAATCTATTGTTGATTTGTTTGGGGCGGGCCAATGGTACAGCCCATAGAGTGTGAAAAAACAGCTGCGTGCACAAGCACAAGCTGCTTTTAGCAATAGCAATACCAATCATGACAACACCAAAAAACTTAACATATGCTGCTAAACATTTACAAAAACAGCTGAAACTTTCAATTACAGTTTCAGTTAATTGTTTTTCTGTCGTAATTCTTTGTTGTTTAGCTTTGTAATGTGAGTCTGCTACGACTACTGCTACTATGCTACTGCTATGAGTCTTGCTACGACTGGCTAAAACAAATGGTAGACAGTTTGTGCCATGGTATAGCATTGCTAAAGCTCCAGCACATATACATGGCAACTACAGCTTGCCTCTGCATTGTGGATTCTAGATTTAGTCACTACAAAATATTATGCTGAACGTCCTTCTACTTAAACATTTTTTATGGGAGACATTTTTAATGGGAGATTAAAACATGCTAACTTTATATCAGTCTATGTTTTGCCAAGTTGTGAACATCCAACGAAACAGTCAACAAAATGTTAGTGTATCATTTTCAGCAAGAAATATTTCAATGTGAACAGCCTCACAGTATATAGCAGTACAGCAGTCTTTGCAGCCTCTGTTGATGTGTCACTGGGCCATCTGCTTGTACTTTGCTGCCAGCTTTCACACCAATGTAGACGTATAGACATTTGGATTCTGTTAAGCAGCTCACAGATCATATTGACTCTCTTTAGAATGACTGCTCCTCTTCATTCTTAAAGTAGCTTTTATAGATTTTGCTTTTCCCAAATTAATTTTGAGTAGAGATTGCTTCATATAATTTCCATATAGCAGCAGACAGTAAACCACAGTCTTTTTGGGTCTGAGTACTTCTTGGTGCATTTTGCATCAGTGCCGCTGCTGCAGCGGGTTTGTCATTCACACCATGTCATTAACAAATAGCTCTCAGCAAGACTCCATTCACAGCTTTTATAGCTTCATTTTCTCATTGCCTCTCTTCGACTCCATATTCACACAAAATGGGAGACACGTTTTGGCTCCAACATTCAATTAGCTGATTACTGCTAATACTGTACAAAAAAAGAACCAACTACTTTGTGCACAAATGTCTTAGAAGTCATCCAAGCCCTTTTAAAAGTGTTCCTGAGTTGTAAAGATTTTAGTATAGATAAAGTGGAATGAGGCGGCAGGAGGTCTGTCTCTCTATGTAAATAACATCATAATATTGAATTAATAATACTGTACAAAAAAAGAACCAACTACTTTGTGCACAAATGTCTTAGAAGTCATCCAAGCCCTTGTAAAAGTGTTCCTGAGTTGTAAAGATTTTAGTATAGATAAAGTGGAATGAGGCGGCAGGAGGTCTGTCTCTCAATGTAAATAACATCATAATATTGAATTACTTCTCTCTCACTGCACAGTGCAGTTTTCTCATCTACCTGAGAGACTGGTTTGAGTTGCTTCTTTGGTGTGTGTTTGTCTGGTCTCAGTGCTCTCTGAATGCTTGAAAATGAAAAAAAATGAAAATGTTTGCTTTAGGCCTGTTTCCACCTGATCTTTGAACCCAGATCTCATTCATACTTTCAACATAGTTTGCTTTTCATTAGGGTTGGTGCTGTAACAATGCTTCAGTGCTCTACAAACTATGAAAATTGTTGTAACTTTGCTACATAAAGTTCACTAAATCTCTAAACATTACACATTATTTCTGTTTTTTTCTTTTTTGTCAGGTTGTGAACTGGGACTGGTCACGGCATCCTACAGTTAGAAAGAACATGTCAGTGATGTTTGGATTTAGCAACAAAGCATAATCAGTTTACTAGAAAATTGTTATTTTTAAAGCCCACTTTTCACTTTAGCCATTTTCACTCATACACTGACCTCTGGTCCCTCTCCCAAGCCTGAACGTGTGAACACAATACCCCCCTTTGATCTTAAGGGGATGCCTGGACATTAGTATGTGTCTGAATATGATCCTGATGGGACATGAGTATACTGTTTGGATATGATCATGAGGGAGCGCTAGTATAATGTCTGGACATGATCCTGAGGGGATACGTGTATATTGTTTGGACATGATCATGAGGGGACACTAGGATAATGTCTGGACATGATTATGAGGGGGCACTAATATAATGTCTGGCCATGATCTTGTGTGGACACTGGTATAATTTCCATATATGATCCTGAGGGGACACTAGTATAATGTCTGAACATGATCTTGAGGGGACACTAGTATAAAGTCTGGACATGATCTTGAGGGGACACTAGTATAAATTCTGGACATGATCTAGAGGGGTCCTTAGTATGTTGTCTGGACATGCTCCTGAGGGTACACTAGTGTAATGTCTGGACATGATTAGGGATGTCAGGATTAACCGATTATTCCAATATTCGCGTTTTAAAACGTCATGGTAGGATAACCATATGAATTTTAGAAACCCAGGGCATTTGGCAGGGAGCTCTCGTGTGTCACTTCTTGGAGCCCCTGGTACATTTGGTGCTTTAATGAAACAGCGGCTCAGAGCTCTATTAGCAGCATTTAATAAAAAATAGTGTAAAAAATTGTATAATCGCAAAAATTTAAAAAATTAAATTAAATAAATTAAAAAAAATGTATAATTGCAATATTTCATTTCACAATAATCATGACACAAAAATCTGACATCGTGACATCTGTAAACATGATCCAGAGGGGACCCGAACGCGCTTTTCCACTAGGTAGTACAGTAAGGGACGTGTCAGTACTGGACGCCTTAGAATGATTAGCCCCTAAACCTGCTCGTGTTTCCATTACTCTTGGTCCAGGAGACCCACCTCTGTTAAGTAAACACTGATGTCACACAAACAACAAAAGCTGTGTTAATAAATAATAAGTCAACATTTAAAGCTGTTTTTTAAAACATAAAGGCGCTGGCAACATTTAATAAAAAGATGAGCGTAAATCCTGGTGTGTGTCTGTGTGAGGTATTAGCTCCAGTAAACAGGAGACTGCTTTCGGTTTACTGCTAGATTTCTGTGCATTAAATTCACCTCTCTGCTCCACTTAATCACATTTTAACCACTGAACATATAACCACATAAGTTTAATTTGTGTTTAATCCAGTCTAAACTAAAAATGAAACATTTAGATTCTCGAAGCGAAAGCCGCGCTTCGCTAAACTGAAAACAGTTGATGCTAATATATGCTAGCTTTAATTGTTGAAAAAGTCATCTCAACATTAGCTCGTCCTCTCTTGGAATATGGCTGTTTATTATAAGGACAAGTTCATGTTTGATTAAAATTATTTCTGTTCTTTGGCTTGCGGTTTTGCCTGAGTGAAGATTCTGTCCAATCAGCTTGCAGCAGTGCCATTCTTAACCGAGCTGGACCCCATCAGGGAGGAGTACCAAAAGTAGAACTGTTTGGACCGCTTTTTGGGAAGACTTTGGAATGCTTTGGGAAGTGGAAACACCCCAAAACCGACCCATCCCACCTCGTTCTAACCTTGTTGAAGAGTGCCTCTAGTGTAATGTACACACATAGTCTGGAGGGGAACCTAGTATACTGTTAGGACATCCTGAGGAGATCGTAGTATAATGTCTGAAGGGGTTTAACTCCTCCTGAGCACCTCCTATGAGGGTGTGCCCTCAGATATGCCAGTTGATGATGCGTATATTGTAAATCTGATCCCGCATCATTAGATAGGTTCACTGTGTCCTGAGTTGACCTGAGTTGCTCCAGATCTTGGCATCACGCTTTACCATTAGACATGTACCAGAATACAGACTGATGTACCTAATTTGCAATTCAAGCATTTAATAAGATTGGAAATATCGCACAGTGTGTCATGTGGCTTTAGGTTAACATGAGGCTAATGCTTGCATACTATGGAACTCAAAAACATTTTCTATTAAATGCAGAGAATTAACATTTACAAACCTTGGCTTTTTCAGGTTTGGAAAGCAAGACACTGTACAGGACTGTTTCAGAAAGCCCAGTGCCAAGCATAATCAGCGGTAAGTTTTAGGAATAATTTAGACTGAAGTAGCTACTATATGCATTTCACAGTGCAGTAAGCATTTTGTGTTGGTACCATTCTAAAGAGTGATTGGTCTGTTGCAGAGGCTGACCTAAGCTGCAAAGATGTTGGTTTTCTGTCGGAGTGTGTCCTGAACTATCTCAGAGACCTGCCATCTTCTGTTATCCCAGTCTGTGTCTACCCACACCTCCAAGCTGCTATCACTAAACAACAGCAGATCCAGCAGGCTGCAGGTATGTGATATTGCCATTAAACCATGGAAATTTACTGGGGTAGAAGGATGCTGAGGTTAGGGCTGACAGGCAGAAAGCCCAGTGTAAAATTATTTTGTGTGAGAATAGAGAATTTAAAGGATAGGGGTATGATTTCATGGGGCTTATAGAAAAGCTGTAATCACAACTTGGAGAACACATTTAAGGTGTTCTAGATCATGGTCATGCAGCGTGAACTAATAGTGGACATGAGCCCATGAGGTAAGTGGTGTGGGAGTGAAGTCAATGGCACTTTTCAGGGCTGGAATAAAACAAATTGTACAAGACTAAATGGACCCTCGCGCTGTGGATTGAAATGAGCTCACTCAGGCATGCTAGAAATGCAGATTTCTCCTCACACACAAAAGACTCAGTAATTCAATTTTAAACATATATATGACAGAGCATTTTACTGAAGTAGGTAGTGAACTCAGTAACCTGTCTTCAGAAAAAGTCCTATAAAGTCTATAGAGTGGCTTTATTTTGTTGTAAAAGTTGGAATAAAACATTTCTGAGATATCTTTTATTCTTTGCACTTTTCCATTTCCACAGTTAATCATCTACTGCCATCGAACGTTATTTTCTCTGTCATCTTCTCTCGCACCAGCTTACATGTTCTCTTTCACCAAATACATACATTTCATTGGTCTCCTTTGCCTGACAGCTCTAATCTGAGCATCCTTCTACCCAAATATCCTCTGTACTTGTAAAAACCATCTCAATCTGTCCTCTCTAAAACATCTAGAATGAGCTGTCACTCTGATGCACTCATTCCTAATCCTGTCCTGGTCTCTCCCAAAGAGAACCTCATCATCTTCAGTTCTGCTACCCTTTCTGATCATTTCTGCTGAATTTCTCTTTTCTCTTTTCTCATTTCTCTCTTTTTTTTTTAACACAATGAAAAAAAAAAACGGTTTGTAGTTGGTCCTCCAAGGTGTTCCATGTGATAGATGAATTAAATTTTGAGGCATATTTTTCTAAATTAATGGAAAGTCTGAGTGCACACAGTATGGCTGCTCTAAATCTCTGGTGGTTATCTGAAACCCTGCTCCAGATGGTGCGGTCGCTGGGAGCCATGACAGAGAGGTCAGCCTGGTTCTGGAGAGCTCCACCTCAGTGCCCCTCCACCACCGGCTCACCCTGCAGTTCCTCCTCACTCACCTGGCCCGAGTGAGCCAGAATCAGGCCAGCAACGGCCTGGACACCCACAGCCTGGGACAGATCTTTGGACCGCTGCTCATATGGACCGGTGCTTCCTCTGGCTGGTGAGTTCTGCCTGGATCGTGTTAGAAGTACTCTGTGTGCTCTTAAAAAAGCCTTTTTGGGGAGTTTACATATCTCAACAGTAGTCAGTATAATTATTTTTGACTCACAGGTCGCCAGTAGATGAGCAGTTCCCAGCTCTTGCTTTGGAGAGGCTGATCATCGAGAGAACTACACAGCAAGACATCACGCCTCCAGGTAACATGTGTCTCCATTATGTTAGATGCTGTGTAAGTAAAAAATCTATAAATTGTCCTTGTGTGACATTATCAATACAGTTCTCCCAGCAAAACCAGTCATGTCTAAAACTGCCCCATCCACTATGACTGATGTGACAAACATGCTGAACGATGCAGAGTGGTACTGGGGAGAAATTTCCAGGTAAGAAAAATATGATTTGATACTGCTACTCGAAGACCTTATTTCAGATAATAACTTATTTTGTTTATGAACTGAATGTTGCAGAGAGGAGGTAAATGAAAAGATGCGTGACACCTTGGATGGTACTTTCCTGGTCAGAGATGCCTCCAGCAAACTGGAGGGAGAGTACACACTAACACTCAGGTAACACTGCCTGCCTTTAGTCCTACTATGTGAATGCTTATTGCGATATTCATATTTTCATATATATATTTTTGTGGCCTTACAGGAAAGGAGGGAACAACAAACTGATAAAGATCTACCACAGAGACGGTCACTACGGTTTCTCTGAGCCCCTCACCTTCAGGTCGGTGGTGGAGCTCATCAATCACTACCGCCATGAGTCCCTGGCTCAGTACAATGGCAAACTGGATACCAAGCTGCTCTACCCTGTCTCCAAATACCAACAGGTCTGGCACCATTAAAATGACTCTGTATTGTAGGAAGACTGTTAAATCTTCTAATAGCCTGTTGTCATCTGTGAAAAAACAAGTCCATAAGATGTCATCTAGGCCAGTGATTTTCAAAGTACAACCTCAGATAATATTTGGCTTTCCAAGTGCCATCTTCAATTCACTAACATGAGAGTTATTAAATAGGAACAAAAGAGAGAATTAACCAGAACTAAAGTAGACTAAACCTGGATTAATCTTGGACTAAGCAAGGTCCAAATTGGCACTTAACCAGGACTAAACCAGTTCTAAACCAGGACCGGGCTAACTGGACTTACATCCGGACCAAGCAGTGGTCTATTCTTCCAAATTAACCCCTAAACAGAGCAGGATAAAAAAGGAATAAATCAGGACTGATTCCTGAATACCACCAGAAGAAGCCTGTGTACCACCAGTGGTACCTGTACCACAGTTTGAGAACCACTGATCTAGGCTTCATTATAAAGGATTTCAATAGAAGTATTTATATCCTAGGAAGGCAAGCTTTGGACCAAAATATGCTTGCAGAGAAATGGCTTGTTAAAACTTGGGCAAAGACAAAGAAATAAAAATAAAAATGATAAATATTCTCTTCTCTTCACTTTTTATGCTTAAGAAAACTAAAATTGTTAACATTAATGCCTTAGATAACCGTAAATTTTGACAATAAACACCAGTAAAATTGCCAAATTGATGCATCAAGAAATTATTTTTCAATGCATTATTTGGAAGAAATGAAGAGACAACTAGCAGGAATGCTTTAACAATAGCTATTTGGGTTTGGGTATGTTTTGCACATTATTATTTTATGCTTTGGTTGAGCTTGTAGCCACATTAACTGTTTTGCGTTTATACTGTATGTCAGCCAAGTCTGATAAAAAAGCTAACAGTGAATGGTTAAAATGTTTAAACTAAATATCATATCATAATAAATGTCTTTTTGTGTGTCTTTCTCCACAGCTGGTGAAGGAGACCAGTATCGAGGAAGTGGGTGAGCAGCTGAAAGTGTATCATGACCAGTACCAGGAGAAGAGTCGCGAGTACGATTCCCTGTATGAGGAGTACACCCGCACCTCACAGGTAGGAAATCATATAAACTTCAGGTAGCTAAGAGTAAACTGTTGTTATTCATAAGAAATTAAACTTTTTGCTATTAAACAACTACATACTGTTGGCGTGTCCTTGAGCTAGACACTTCACCCACATGTCTGTTCCTTCCAGTTTCACACAATTTACATTTTAGCCAAATTTATATTATATTACTACATATTAAAACAACAGCAAAACAAAATGGCCAGTAAAGTGTAAAGAAGGACAGAGAAAAAAATGTACTAAGAATAACATACATACACAGAACATTGTTGCAAATAAAAATCATAAATGTCTGTTTTTTTCCTCTAACAGGAGCTGCAGATGAAGCGTACAGCCATTGAAGCCTTTAATGAGACCATAAAGATCTTTGAGGAGCAGTTTGAGACTCAGGAGCGCTACAGCAGAGAGTCTTTGGAGCGGTTTCAGAGAGAGGGAAACGAAAAGGAGATTCAGAAGTACGCTCACACGGTTACACTGGGGTACATACAACATAATAAACATCCTCTAATGAACAAATCTCGTACGCTTTTGTGCTCAATCAGGATCCAGAGTAACTCGGAGCGTCTGAAGTCTCGAGTAAAGGAGATCCACGACAGTAAGGTCAAACTGGAGCAGGACCTGAGGCAGCAGGTCAGCGACAACAGAGAGATTGACAAGAGGATGAACAGCCTCAAGCCTGACCTCATGCAGCTCCGCAAAACCAGGGACCAGTACTTGATGTATGTCTACACAAAATCATTTTATAACTGGTAAACATCATGGAGCTAACATATCCTGATTTGATGCTCACTAAGCAACAGGGTGGGGTGTTACAGGGAAAAATTAATAGCTCAGCTATAGCGCAGTAGGTAGGGCATATGGCGTGTACATATGGAGCAACTACAGCTCACCTGAGAATTGTGGGTTGAGTCTGAATTTAGCGTCTGTCCCTGCTTTTTCTTCCCATGATATCTCATCACTTCTCCACAGCCCTATTTAATATTTAAAATATACAATGAACTTAAAACTACTGTCCATCCATGCAAGCAGTCACAGCAAGACTGTGAAGAATGACATTTATATTTAGTGTTTAGTGAGGGCACATCTATTGGCAGACAGGTTATTGCTCTTGCCCCCCAGCAAAGAGACCATGAGATTGATCCTCAGGCCGGCCATCACACAGCCTCTCTGGGTGGAGTCTGCTTGTCCTCACCATGTTATCGTGGCTACTCTCCGGGTACAGCTTCCTCTCACTGTCCAAAGACATGCATGCATGTATGAATTGGTGACTCTGTGTCAGCCCTACAACTAACTGGCCATCATTCAGGGTGTACCCTTCCTAAGGCCCATAGGTGCTGGGATAGGCTCCAGCTGCAACTTCTAACAGGACTAAGTGGAAGAAGATTAATGAATTATTGACAACTTTAGTCATTATTTATTGATCAAAGCTGTTAGGAGTGTTTGCAGGCTTAATGAACATAAAACATCCATAGCAGTTTATTACTTGTCGAGACCACAGATACCCCCTTATTGACTGCACAACCACAAGCTTATCCTATTTTGGATTCAGTAATTGTTGATAAACTTGCCGCGTGGTATTTATGCGTATTAAACCCACACGGTCTTGTCTTCACAGATGGCTGACACAGAAGGGAACGAGGCAGAAGAAGATCAACGAATGGCTGGGCATCAAGAATGATGTTGATGAGTAAGCCTTCCCATAAATACAACTATCACAGGACCAACCTAAATCCATCTTCTAACATTTGGATTCTCTTGTCCTTCAGCTCCTACTCGCTGGAAGAGGACGAAGCCTCCCCTCACCACGACGAGTGCACCTGGTACGTGGGGGATATCACTCGCACCCACGCCGAGGACATGCTGAGAGGCAAACGCAACGGCACCTTCCTGATCCGGGACAGCCAATCGCAGAAGGGTTCCTACGCCTGCTCTGTCGTGTGAGTTCTGGCACCAGATTAGAGAGACAGTGTGTGTTTGGACAAGTGGCTCACAAGTTTGGAGTTGATGGGGAAGCTAGGCGATGAAAAATAAACAATTGAATGAAGAAAATCAAGCTACATTCATTCAAAGCAAAGATAAATGTATTGGATATGTACTTATTTCTTATACTTGATTACATACTGTTGTAAGGTCATTGTACTGTGTCAACCAAAGAGACATTTTTGCAAGTTGAATACAAAGTGCATTTGTCAAGAGCCACAATCTTTAGACCTTCTTCAGACATTTAAATCACCAGCCTAATAGTAGCATTTTATATTTATACATAGCACAGGCATTCATTTTACTAGACATTTAAAAGCAAAGGTGTTATGAAGTGTTTTTGACAGAGGGGAAACTAGAGCAAGGACTGAATTTTTTACCAATTACACGATCAGATCAAAGGCGGGGTGGTTCCATTTGGATCATTGGTTGAGTCTAAGCTTGTGCACATCTTTATACACTGGAGTAATGGCCGTGACAAACCCAAAACTCTGGTTCCAACTGCTCATATCACAAAATAACAAAAAAAACAAGAAAAACACAGAGACAGAAAAGACAAGTGCAACATAACCTTAACATGAAATAATATTAAACCAAATAAAATCTGACATACTGGGTATTTGAAGGTCCCCTATTATAAAGTTATAATGTTTGCACCTCAAAAACATACCTGGAGTAGTAATTTGTTTCATTCACACATTTGAGTAATCCTCCTGCATGTACAGATTGGCCTTTGTGGCAGCCAGAGCATGGAGCTCTTTGTACTTTTCTGATTGGACGATCGGCGATGCATGAACCAAAACAAAAATGGAAACATAAACAACTTGGACTTATGGAAAAAATATTTTTTTTAATTGTGAATAAATCAGCTGTACCATTGCTATCAGTAAAACTAATATTTGATATGTACATGTTTACATCGTATCTTGGGACACATGGGTAATTTCTTATTAAATATTAAAAATATACTGCTCATATTACCTTTAAGTAATTAATTGATTAATTTTCTTTATATTTTTTCCTCAAGTTTTTGAAATGTTTTGGTTATTCAAAAATACATTGTATTTTTTCACTGAAATATTAGTTGAATATAAATCTTGTAATCACAGGCATTAACTGACACTGTTTGCTACAGAGCTAATGTTTGTTACAGGCATACTTTCTAATATTTCATGAAAAAGTGATTTTTGTTTTTTATATTCCAGTGTGGACAGTGATACCAAACACTGCGTCATCTACAAGACAGCCACGGGATACGGCTTTGCTGAGCCGTACAACCTCTACTCCTCTCTCAAAGACCTGGTGCTCCACTACAAGAACGTCTCGCTGGTCCAACACAACGACCACCTGAATGTCAACCTGGCCTATCCGGTGCTGGCCAGCTCCCCAAGCCAGCAGCATCCCAGATGAACTTCCTCCACACCCAGAGCAGTGCACAGGGTGGGGTGAGGAGTTTAAACCTAAACTATGGTTACATTTCAGCGGTGGGTAGAACTCAGTGTTTCCACTTCTAGCACAATATGGCGGCAGCACGGCTTCAAAAGCACACTACCGCAATGTACAGTTACTTTGGCTACTTTAGCTGGCCATGACTGTACATTGCATTTTTTTTTTTTAAGTGTTTAAGGACAACAAAAGAAGCACAGAGATGGAAAACTTAGAGGTGCTTTCCGCCTTGGACACACGACAAAGGCCCAACATCATCCATAGACTGCCTGCACTCTCTATGTAGACAAAAGCCTGTCATTCGCTAAAAAAAAAAAAAAAAAAACCATGGCTAAACATGGCTGCTTGCATCACATCTAAAAGCAGAAAAAATATGAAAAAAAAAATGGATCAGGGGTGTTGTCACTGGAGTTTAGGAGGGGTTTGGATCTTCATAAAGTGTGCTTAAGTGCCATAGTAATAGCTTTGATTGACCACAAGCCTGTGTCAGTAGAAGAGGAAAGAAGAGAAGGAAGAAGGGGAAATGTCCTCGACAGCTTTAAGATACTCACATATAAGTCTATATTTTTAACAAATGTTTATTTTCTGCTGCTTTGGCTTGTGGCGATTTCAATGGGCCTCCTTTTGGACGAGGTACAATGTACATTACAGAATACACTGCATGGTACATGTGTCTTTGATATGTTGTAAACAGATATGCTTTATAACAAGACAAAAGGGCAGGTTTCACAAAGATGTAGGAATTGAAGTTGGTCTGCAAATGCACCACAGCTTCAGGAGTTAAGATGGCCACCAAGTATTTAAAGGTGCCTATAATGATTGAAGTGTGCTCACTGTGGCCTCAGTGATTTCAATCATTATTATTTTAGGTTGCTTTTTAAATATGAGAGGACAGAGACTGACTGTAATTTGAGCAGTAAAACATCTTGAAACTGTCCAGGTGCTTACTTCTAAACTACTGTGAGCACATGGGTTAATACATACCAGAGGTGGGTAGAGTAGCCAAAAATTGTATTCAAGCAAGAGTATTGTTCAGTATAGGTCTGGGCAATATGGTTAAAAAGTAAAATCTTTTAGCCAATTCACGACTCACAGTCGGAATTTAAGCCGCTCTGGGCATTAACAGCAGCAATAGCCACATCACAGTGACGGTGCAGCAGTGCTTGGGAGCTACTATTTTCACTAAATTCAGTTTTACAATATAGATATTTTTGACATTGTCTAAAATTAAAAATACAAATTTATCAATTTTTATTTTTTATTATTTTATTTATAATATTACTGAAGTAGAAGTAAATTGATTTACTTGAATACTAAGTAACTGTTTAGACTTCTTTTTAATTTTTAGTATTGATATAGTCAGACAAAACAAAATAATGTGAAATGTCTGATATTTACAAACAATACACCACAAAAAATTTGTAAAAACAAATTACATTTTGATAGAATAAGACATTTCTAAATTTTCTCATATACAAAAAACTTTGAAACCAATACATACTAGGTAGTGTATATTGTGAATAAATGTAACTTACTACTACCCACCTCTGCCTTTCACTCTTAGGTGCTTAAAAACATTTTTCAGTCTGACTTGAATATGTGTAAAAAAAAAAAAAAAAAAAACGCCTTTGTGAAACCGCCCTGAGATGGAGAGGTACATCGATCGGTTGCAGTTGAGGTTTTACTGCATCCGTTAGGTTCCAGCCTTCTTCCTTCTTCCTTCACTGTCTTTGATACTGTAGCAGCCCGTAGCTGTTGACTCAACTGTTAGTGCTCGTCGTACATGTCCGGAGACATTTGCGGAGCATCCATCTATGTGATTATCCTCGGTACTGTATTTGCTTTGTTAGACTGTTGTACACGTCTTCTTTAACATTGATTCTACTCACGGTACTTCCCCGTTTGTTTGTGTGACTGTTTTTCACTAGTCTTCACTTGCGGAGGTGTACAAAAGAAAATGTACAGTATATTTCAGACACACATGCAGTCTATGTATGTGAATATTTTTATTATTTTTACAATTTTTTTCTGCCTGACTTTGCTTCTAGGATCCAGCTAATGTGAGCCAAATGAAGGATGTCTTTTCCTGTAGCAAGTCCGTTTTTTGCCGTTCAGCGTGGAGAGATTATCAAATTCAGTATGCATGGAGTCCTTTGATTTTTTTTAATTTTTTGTCATTTTTGTTTAATTTTAACTTCTTATTTTTGCGGATAACACATTCGCTGGGTAAAATAAGTACTGAACACGTCAACGCTTTTCTCAAAGGATATATTTCTGACATGGGACTGACAGGAAATTTTCATCAGATGTAATCCATACAAACAAAGAAACCAAAAGAAATAAATTCAGAAATATAGTTGTGTAATTAAAAAAAGAATTAATAATAATTAATTAATTAATTAATTTAACAAGTAAATTAAGTGAAATATATTTTCAGAATCAGCTGAGATTGTCTACATTGGCTTTTTCAGTTGGCCAAAAACTTGCACTGTAAAAAAAAAAAAAAAGTGCATAACGCATTGACACTTTATTCAAATGAAAATTACAACTTAAATCCATAATGGTGTTACATGTAGTGTTTATATATATATATATATATATATATATATATATATATATATATATATATATATATATATATATATATATATATATATATATATATTCCTTACCCACAAAATGTTTAATATTTTAAAGTTCAAGATGCATCATATTTGAATTTGAATTTCTCAGTCAGGATTAATCAACTGTACTGTACTTTGCACAGTTCTTGGCAGTTAAAGAATCCCAAGAATTAAAGTAGAAGTGACAGCGGCCGCGCTTCTAATAAGAGGGCTATTAAACGTACGGAGGAAGATTGGAAGTGCCTTTTTGTCATATTTTTTGATGAGCGTCGCGTCTCGTTGTCATTGGGGCGTTGCTCCAGCAGGGGGTGCTGCTGCATCGCGCTGCATCTGTCACGCATGGCCATGTATCCAAACCTGAGGGTTCAGTTATTTTTATAGAGGGGCTAAGTCCTGAATTTCTCTGTGGGACCTGATGATGTAATATGATATAATATATAAGAGTGGAGAGACTAGATCTGAATCTGGTTTGAACTCTGTTGCCAGTCTGTTAGGGTTTTTGAGTAGAAAGTTTTAGTAGGAGAAGCCAGATAATGAGTGCCCTTAGGTTCTGATTACAGCTTTTCATAAATCCTTCATAAACTAAACTTCAATGACAATTTTGCCACCAGATACCATCAAAAACCATGAGTAACCAGTTTTTATTTACTGGCATGGCTTTAGGCAGTAGAGGTCACACAAGTCTGGACCCCAGCATTTTTCTAATATGCTTACTGTATATCTAATCTAAACATAGAAGCTACAATATTTCAGGACTAAACCAGGTCTATCCCAGGACTAAACCAGGATTAACACCAGGAATAAACCAGGATTAACACCAGGACTAAACCAGGACTAAACCAGGTCTATCCCAGGACTAAACCAGGATTAACACCAGGACTAAACCAGGATTAACACCAGGACTAAACCAGGACTAAACGAAGACTAAACTAGAATTAACCCATGACAAAAGCAGGTATAGGTCAGGTCTAAACCAGGTCTAACCCGCGACTAAACCAAGTCTAAACCAGGACTTAATAAGGAATAAACTAGGGCTGCACCAGGATTATCTCAGGACTAAACTGGGTCTAAACCCAATGTACCTTAGTATGTCTCAGATTCAGTGTGTTTGTTGTGGAAAATACTGTAACAAATGATCAGGGAGGCTGTTGTACCATTTTTGCAACTAACTGGGGCTTTACAGGCCTAGGTAAAAAATCTCTGACAAACAGAATTCAAACCAGATCAAGGTTTTGTCTCCACAAAGGCGTTATTGATTATGCTTTAGATATCTCCGGGTCCAAGGACTTGGCAGGACTTAGCCTCTTTTTGTATGGTTTGTAAATCTAATGTGAGCGTGGTATGAATGGGCAGATTTTATCTCGTTGTTAATACTTGTAGTTGTTACATATTCCTGCATTTTGTGGTGGCGGCTGTACAGAAGCTTGGTGCTCTTTTTTTTATTTTATTTTATTTTTTACTATCAACACAGTTAAGCTACAAATGTGAAGCATACAGGACGTCGGCCCGGTCCAGTTGTTCAAAAATTATAAGCTCTCAAAGTGAATGCATGCAGGTGTTTTTTTTGTTGTTTTTTTTTAATTCAGGCTAAAAATGTCTCCAGTTCGTTGGACCAACTCTTTAGTGACTGCACTTTGTCTTGTATCACACACTCATTTCTGTGTGTCTAAAACCCAACAACCCCAAACTAACTGAAAGATAGTTGTAGTTGACCGTTCTCCATAGAAGTGAATCCGGGGTGATTTTTTTTTTTTCTTAGCTAGTGGAATGAACAGTGTACAGTTTATAAACTTGTGTCAGATGTGTCATGTAAATCACAGCTTTTTGACTGATTGTTTTTATCCATAGAACGTGTCTACAGGTATGGACAGTGTATTCATGTTTTCAAAAGCAATGTTAGCAAAAGCTGGCTTGTTATGCAATTTTTGTCCAGTCAGAAAAAAAAATTGTCCAACTTAACAAGAACACGCACAGTCAAATCATGAGAAAGTATTCTTTAAGCTAAACTTTAACTGTTTTACTGTTGATGCAGAGATTTTAGCGGACGTTGGAGGTTGTTACATGCATGAATTGCTTTTGTTTGCCGATGGTTTAAGTGCGTTCTTGTCCACTTTTTGTCGTCATAGATTTGGTTTGTACTTGTTGGTGGTCTGTCCTCAGTATTTTGCAACTCAGGAGCAGCAAAGATGGCACATCTTTTGAATACTTTTTGACCCAAAAACCACACAGATGGAATTCAGGAAACCAAGTATATCAGGGATGGATTCATTTTTAAAGGTCCTCTGTTTGTTCAGTTGATTTTGTGTTACATGTTGTAGTAGATAATTAATCTCTAAACAAGGCCCAAAGCTGAATATGCATGTTTCCACTGAGAGGTATGGTGCAGGTCGAATACCCAGTTTGGTTCAGATGACCCCTGAAGAAATCTGTGTTTCTATTGTTAAATAGCTCTAGTGAAACTAGTCCTTTTTAGGGTGGTAGAAGAAAATTAGGCCTGAGTCATTCATGAATGCTTTCAGATAGAGCTTCCCAAATGTAAGGGGTGGGGTGTAAGAAAATTGATAAATCACAATATTTTGTTTAGCGATATTGAATTGATATCAAAAACAGCTATATACATATATTGGTATTTTTTTAAACAAAAATATCTTGTAAAAAATGTGATGTGTGACGTGTGATGTGAACAGCTTAAACAGAGTGTTTTTTAAAATACTTCATACAAAATACAGCACTTTCCAAAATCAAATATCTATAAACTGTATTTAAGTCTACACAGGACTCACAAAGTGTACCTAAATAGTGTGACTTTTATGA
The DNA here is from genome assembly GCA_020698575.1 of Bostrychus sinensis. Taxonomy (NCBI): domain Eukaryota; kingdom Metazoa; phylum Chordata; class Actinopteri; order Gobiiformes; family Eleotridae; genus Bostrychus; species Bostrychus sinensis. The sequence goes on from CM036256.1 coordinate 29,766,700, forward strand.
GCTGTGTGAACTTCAGGGATCATGCCTAACATGGCAGTTAGCTTCATCTTTTTATTAACCATAAAACAGTTTACGAGCCAAAAAATCAGGCGGCTACCAAAGCAGTACAGTACAGTACTTCTGTGCCATACCATTCAAGTGGAAACAAAGCAAAGTGTTGAAAGTTTGACTGAGGTTCCCCAATCTCCACATGCTGGGCTGTCTGACCAATCAGAGCAGTGATAGTTTAAAGGAGGGGGCTTAAAGTCACAGGAGCTAAAAAAAAAAAAGACTAATTAACCCATAAATGAACAGAACAGGGGACCTTTAATATTAGCCATTTTCAAACAGGGAAAGCAATTCATACATGTAATTTCATCCAAAAAGTTGTAAAGGTAGCTTTGTGTATCACTTGTTGAGGTGAACATTATTCTTCATGCCATATACACCATAGATGTAATGCCAGCAATGCAACGTTTAGTAGCAGTGATTCTCAGAGAAGATTTACAGTGGAACGACTTAGAGCTGAGACTTTGCTCCTGCTTTTTCAGTGGATGCGACTCAAAGCTTCGACCGGCTCATCTGCTGCTATTGGATATATGCATCTGAGCTTATTAAGGAACGACTTTTCTATATGAGCGATCTTAATATTTTTTCATCAGCTTTGGTACACTGTAAATGAGGTTTTCTTGAAAAGGCTACACTCACAAAGCACACAAACTGACAAACGTATATATTTGGTGTCTATTAAAGGTCTGAAGAATGAGAGAATATTTTGAGATATATTCTTAGATATCTATATTTTTGGATTATGTGATTCTGATTTGGACTGTGCTCGGAAACAAATCAGAAGGAGGTGTTGATGTGAACGTCGTGTATAGACTTGCTGCAGCGTTTTTACTAATCAGCTGTTCGTCAGACTTCCCGTTCATCTTTTGAGCATGATTTTCAGGATGAAGCAAGCTCGTGTACATGTGTTTATAACTACAGAGCGATTGCATTTATAAAAACAAAAAAAAAAAAAAATAGTAGAGAGGAGTTGTTTCTTTGTTTCTCCTTTGAAATATTATAATTTTTTTGGTTGTGAATAGAGGCAGTGTTATATTTGCACCACAAAAGAGACACTTGGAGTGAATAAATGGTAGAAGGGAGCAGCCACAGAGATCCACTTTGGAATTTAAAGCCGAATGTCATTTATAAGGCTAAAAAATACAGCCTTCCAACCTTCAAAAATGTGACTGTAATAGATTATGGGAGCCTACTTATGCTATGGTACTTTATTAGCTGTTAGCATTAGTAGATGTAAATTTGCAAACAGTAACGTGTGTATAAAAAGGTGGACAGGTGAAGAGATCAGGAGGACAATTTGTTAAAGATGGTTACAGTCTTTCTGGAGCCAGACCATCATAAAATTTAACGGTACACTTTTAATTGTTAGCATAACTTGGTACATATGCTAACTTTACCATAGTTGTAGTAGTTAGCACACTGTATGTAGCTAGGTATGCTATCATTAAAGGTTTTATGGTTACAAATTGATGATGATGGTTGAAGCCATTTTGGAGCCAGACGTTCATAAAATGTTCACTAAATTTAATGGTACGTTTTTAGTTCTTAGCATTACTCAATACATATGCTAACTTTTGCGTGGAATTATGACATTTACTGATACCAAGCTACATACAGTGTGCTATCATTGAAGTTATTAGGAACCCTGCAAATGTACATGTAATTGGTTATATCTATAAGTGTCATAATAAATCCAAGGCTTAACATATTCCTGTAGTGGGTCTGTGCGTCTGCTCAGAAGGGTTTTCTTTGGCCTGGCCTGTAGTGCTCAGGCAGTAAAGGTGGACTTGATGTAAAAAATGCCATAAACAAGGTACAGCCATTCACAGCTTTGAGATCACTCCTTTAGCAGATCTTTGTACATGAAAAAATCCTTTTAGAAAGTGTTCTTTTATGGTGCCTGATTATATTTGTTTTATTTGGCTTTTTTAAAAAGCCGATATTTGTCTGTCCAGGTATTGTTTATTTTTGTTTGTTTGTTCATATCTGTTCATGATAACCTTACAGAGCCTATAAAGAAAAAATAAGCTAGCTTGAATTTTTCCCTCGTACAGAAAAAATACAAATGTTTACAATATGTAATTAACCAAATAGTACATATGCGTTTCAGTCTGTCTGTCAGCGTCCTCAAAGTGGCGCTGACAGATGGCTCTATATTTCTTTGATTTCTTTGTCATTTTAAACTTGAACAACTGCTTTCTCTGTCCAGATCTCATTATAGTTTTATTTGGAACAGTGCTCCCTCCATTTCAAGCTTTCAAAATACTGTGTTAAATATCATATAAGCGATGGATATTATCATCAAAAATATTCACTTCTTTCATCTTTTATGACTATGTAAAGACATGACATATTCTTTATTTGCACTATACAGCAAACAGTGAAATGAGTTGCCACTTTTTGCCATTTCCACTTACTATCCTCTGCTCTAAAAGTAAGACTTTTATTAACAGTGGCTGCTGGTTTTAACACAAAGTTTCTCCTTTCAGCGTGTGATCAATTCCGTGTTCTATGGTCAATAAAACATTTCCAGTTGCAGCCTTTAGCACATTCGTACTTTTGCCTTTGGTACTATAGACCCATGTTAGAACCATGTGTTGTAAAATGGACACAGACATTGTAGTAGGGTGACCAGATGTCCCTATTTAATGAGGACAGTCCCAACATATATCTGTAAAAACATCAATATGTTGCAGTTTTCAACAAACCATGTCCCAGATGTCCCCATTCTAACATTGTAAAAGTCATGCGGCTAGCGTCATGTACTTTAAATTACATGACAGAAAATTGTATGGATTTCAGAAGCATTTTTGTGACTTGTTAAGTTCAAAGGTACGATGGCGTTTTAGGGCCACATTGAAAAAATAAAAAAATACGGTACTCCATTAATAAAGTCATAAAATATTGAGATTATAGTCGTAATTTTATGAGAATAATCTTGTAACATTTCAAGAATAAAGTAATATTTTGAGAATAAAGTTGTAGCCAAAAAAGTCAGAATGTTACAAGAATAAAGTAAAAAAATTATGAGAATAAAGTTGAAAGTTAGCCTGTCTGTGTCTCTTGTTTTGTCAAGGGGATTTTGGAGCCTTTTGTGAGAATATATTTTGATTTAGGCTTCATGCCTGTAAAATACTGAGCCTTTTGGATCAACATTATCATTAGTATAAGGAATTTAAATATTAGTATAAGGAATTTTGAAGTACTTTTAAAATTACAACTTTAATTTTGAAATATTGCGACTTTGCAACTTTTTTTGGCTAAAACTTTTTTCTCATAATATTATGACTTTATTCTTGAAATATTTCAACTTTACTGCTATTCTCATAAAATTACAACTTTATTTTCAAAAAGTTACGACTTTATTCTCATGGTGCCCATTGTTTTATTTTTTTCATGTAGTCCTAAAACGCCATCATACAAAGGCACCATGATTTGTGAATAAAAAAAAAGCCCCCAGTTTTTGGGTCTAGAAATCTGGTCACCCTACACTATAGGTACTTCTCAAAGCCAATGGTTACCACAAGCTAGCTATCCTAACATTAACGTAGATTGTATAAAATAATAGAACAGAGAGATCAATGGTACTATTTGAAGCCAATGATAGCAGTGATATCAGATAATCTAAGCTAAACTTGGTGTACAGTAGTTTTCCTTTTAATCTTACTTGGACATTTCTGGACACTTTTAAGCCTCTTTGTTCATTGCATTGTTTTCTCTATTGATTTAAAAGGTACTAGTTAGCAACGATGGCACAGATCAAACTACTCTACACCAAAGCCCCGCTGAATTGAGGGAGCACTGTTCTGTCCGGTTTTATAGTAGCTCTGGTGTGTGCTGTCCCGAAAACACACCCGCTCTTCTTCATCTGTTTATGGTCCTCTGTCTAATCCAGGTTCTTTATATATCTATATCTCTCACAATAAACTGCTTGCTCGGGAGTTGTTTTTCAGACAGGTACTTCTCTCATCTGTACGGTTCTTCTTTAGGCTGATGCAATGATTTTACAAGACAATAAAAGATATATAAAATGAAGCTCAGTGTCAGTTTTCTTTGTTGTTAACTTGTAATGCTGTCACTTTACATAATTATGTGTACTATATAAGATTTATGTCCTAGTTTTACTGCCATAATGTCTGCAATAAAATCAGCACGCATTCTATATGACCTGCTTAAAGGTGCTAACTGTACCAGAAGTGAAAGAAGTACTCAAATCTGTACTGCAAGTAAAAGTACTCTTACTTCTAAACATTATTATAGTACAGTGGTTGTCACTTTACACACCAAATACAACTTTAAAAAGTGTTAAAGGACTAAGATAAGGCTAAATCAAGGAAGTAAACAAGGATTATCACAGAAAAATGCATTACTAAATAGGGACAAATCCATGACTAAACCAGAACTACATCAGAACTATTCCAACCAGAGCAAGACTAAAACAGGAAAAACTGAAATAAATCAGAACTTGAACTGCAAAAGACCATGGTACCTACACCACAGTTTGAGAACCACTGCTCTAGTAGAAGTAAAATTACTCAACACAATTGTTACATAGTAAAAGTGACAGAGTGTAACCTTTTGAGTGAAAGGAGAAAAACATCCTTTTAGAATCAAAACATTCTTAGTACTATTGAAGCGTTTATTAACCTTAGCAGTAGTACATCAAAATATAGTTTAGTGGTAATACGCAAAGCCATATGTAGAAATATTCAACAATTCCCCCTTTTCACACCATATCACATGGTGTGAAACAACCTCTTAAAACAAACATAAAAAATAAAAAACAAGAAAAACTAAACCTCTAAAAAGCATAATATAAAATCCCCCAAAAATCAAAAGACAAACCCATAACCTATTATGCTAAAGCAAAACACAACCAAGAGTAACCTAAACTAATCTCTGCTCTCAACTCCTCACTGTAGGTTGTGGTCTGGCGCCTGAACTGCTCAAGTCTTTGATTGCTCTGCTGTGCCTTTAGCTCAAGGTCTTTGTTTTGCAGTTTCAGATCTTGCAGAGCAATCAGGAGTGCAGCATGTTCCTGCGCCTCCTCCTGGTTTGGCTGGCGCAGGTTCACAAACTCAAAGTTCTGTTTCCCAGCAGAGGGCTCAGTGTGCACCCTGTCTGGTTCATCCTCTGAGGGAGCCACGCCTCTGATAGGCTGCTGCAAAAGCGTCACTAGTGTCTAGGCAGAAGCAGCCAGGAATGCAGGGCCTTTTTACATCTATGATTACTAATACTGTACACTATTGCAATACAATTACTACCTACTTTACCACTGAGAAAAAATACTACTTCTAATTTAGAGATTCTAAAAATATAATTAATTTTCAAGTTACTTTTCTTTCTTTCTTTCTTTCTTTGTTTGTTTGTTTGTTTGCTTGTTTGTTTGTTTGTTATTTGTGCTGTCATTTTGAACTTGAAAGGACTGCATTCAAATGAGTTTCTCCACTTGGACAAACTGAAGGAGTGTCTTCATTTAAAGCTGTCCAAGCAGATCTAGACACAGAGAAGCTGCAGAAGGGAAGTGAAGTGAATCATTGCCTGGCCTCTTCTGTTTCTCTGGTGTGAGGGGAGGATGGTCATGTGAGAGTCACCAGGAAGACAGTAATCAGCAAATCTTTCTATCTTAAACAACACCTATAAACATGACGGTGCTGAGACATGCACTTTGCAGAATCTTCTGTCATCAGGTCCTCACACACCAAGAATTTCAGGGTTTCAGTACCTACTACTCTGCACTGCATATGATCACTAAATGCTATCTATACTCATACGCCTTTCTAAATCCCATACAAATTCAAATTTAGTTTTATTTGTATAACCCAGTATCACAACAAAAGTCGCCTCAAAGGGCTTCACAACAGTTGATCAAACATAAACACACAATCAGACAACACAAACAATAACTACACTAAACAGACCCAGGACACTCCTGTCCTTAGACCCTCCTTCTCGGTAAGGAAAAAAAAACAGCTGCGGAAAAAAAGAAGAAACCTTATGGAGCCCAACTGAAGGAGAGATCCTCTCCCAGGACGGACAGGCAGTATCTAGGACTGTTAGTTCATTAGCTCATCTATAGGATCATAGATCAGCTCTGTAAGGATTCATCCAGGGAGTGGGTGAGGTAGGTTGAGGAAGTCCATAGGATGCAGCAGGTGCCCTCATCCAGACAGGTGAGTGGGGCGAGATAGGTCTGGGAAATCCAGGATGCAGGGGCATACACCGCCCCAGGACTCATTCTGATCTTTTCTCATCATTACAGCTCCCCAAAAGAAGAGGTTTTCCATACATATACAATATTTTAGTTTATAAAATGTGAAATACTAATGCAAAGGTCTCCAAAAGTATTTCAAAAAGCCTGAAAAAACATATGTGACCTTTAAACTGTTTTTGCTTTAAGCCCTAAGTCTGGATTTCCAAAGTACATGCCAATGCACTTTTAAGTCCTAACTCTTTTTTTTCTGCATCCTGAAATCTTTATAGGCCTCTTGTATAATAAATGTATTATTATTTGTTTTAAATTACTGATATTTTATTTATTATGCATTATATTTGCAAAACATATTTATAATTGCCCTATGCCAGCTTTATAAATACTGGCATTGTATCACTAATATAAATATCAGGAGTGTAACACCAGGCGCTGCAGCCAGTGCATGAGGCCCTTATTGAGAGTTTATTTTGGTGGGTTATGTTCAGTCTGGAACACACAGCAGGCAGACTCCATTTAATAACAAGCTTTTTTAAAATGATTATTAAAAATTTAAAATGTATGATATTTATAATACTTCACAGTTTTACTTGATGCTTAAAAACATATAGTGGAACAAAAATAAACTATTACTTTATTTTTTTTTTTTATTTTTTTTTTTTTTTTGTAGCACTGACATGTTTGAATATTCTGAAGAAAGTATTAGTCAACTTTAACAAAGAGTGCACTGTAACTTAAATGTATGATTCATGTTTAGACTTGAATATGAATCAACAGTGCTCGCCAACCACCAGTTCCTGGAAGTTAAATTCTCATTTATGTTCCTCATTGACTTTTAGAAAAATATTTAGATTAAAATCAACAGCTCGAAGGAAGGTAATCTGCTCTGTGGTAACTCATGACCATAAAACTCATAATTTTGCTATAAATATGTATCTGAAACATGTCAAAAGGCAAAGTTACAAATGCTGAAATTTCAAGTTTTAATTAATCCTTTTAATGGAAATTAAACGTGTTATTGTTGTGAGTTACCACAGAGCTGATTAGCCTTCGTCAAGCTTTTAAACTCTTAAAATAAAAATTTTCCAAAAGTCAATGGGGAAAATAAATGTGAAATTTACTTCTGGAGTCGGGGGCTGGGCAGGAACTGTTGAGCTCTATTCTGAGAACCTGCTTTGCCAGATCATCAAAAATAGTAATCTGTATGAATTTTACACTGAGGAATTGTCCGTACTCTCTGAAACTCAAGGGTCAGTCTAATGCAGATGAAAGAACTCCAGTACTGCATTTAAAAAAATCATGAAAAATGAATCATACATTTTAATGATTAACATTTCTTCATTCATTTATTTATCTTCTTCTGCTTATTCCCATTAAGGGTTGTGGGTGACTGGAGCCTATCCCAGTAACTTTGGGCCTTGACACAGAGACATACACAGACAGACAAACATTCACTTGGGGCAATTTAGAGTCACCAGTTTACCTAACACATGCATGTGTTTGGACAGTGGGAGGAAGCCTGAGTATCCAGAGAGAACCCACAGTAACACAGGGAGGACATGTGTCGCCAGCTGAGGATTGAACCCACAATCTCCTTGCTTGGAGGCAGGAACACTAACCACTCTGCCCCCCAACATTTCTTCAATAAATACATTTTGTTATTATGGTAACTCCACTTTTTTGTAACATTAACATACAGACAGATTTTAAGACCTAGATGAACAAATTTTAATACCTACTCATAATATTTAATACTTTTAAAGCTATGATTTTGACAAGATCAAATTTAATACCTATTAATGCACATAACTCATGACATGTTGACTGATAATTTTTATCTCATTATTGTTTTGTCTACATTCATACGCCCGTTTTAACCACGTGACCCGCAGCCAATCAGAAAACACACAGATTTTGTGAGGAAGCGCTCTGTATTAAAAGTTGGCGCTGCTTTACTTCTGTTTTCCAGTGTAATTTACAGTCGCTGCTGCTTTATCAAACTTTCGCTAAACCTGAGCTCAGACACAAGATGAAGGCGCTGCTGCTGTTCGTGTTCGCAGTGTGGCTCCACTTTCAGCACAGCAGCGGTGAGGTTTCCTATTCCTGCTCACATTCTCCATCAACTTGGTGCTCGTCTGTGGAGTCTGCCATCCAGTGTGGGGTAAGAGGATACGGACAAGCTAAGCCTAGTGTTCAACGCCCAGTGCTTTCTGAGGCGGTCCTATTTTATATAATGTAAGTTTCATAAATGCCTTTGAGTTTTATAAAATAAAAAACTCTTTAAGCTACTCTTAAAAGTTTAATTGTGGGCTACTAATTTTAATAATAAAAAACACTATATTTAACGTAGGTAACTAATTAATTAACCCGGGTCACAATTTATTCTTGGTTCTAGATCACTCCGCGCAGGCATCTGAAGCGAAACCTTTGGACGATTTTAACCACGCACTAAATATTTTGTAAGTTAATAATTCATGTTGGCTAGGGTAACCAGACGTCATCCTTTCCCCGGACACGTCCTCGTTTTGAGACCTTAAAAAACGTCCGGCCGGAATTTCTACTTTATCACCTAAAAGTGTCGGGATTTTAAGTCTACCACGGTCAAACGGCACTGTTGTACGCCCAGTGTGTTCTCCCCAGAACACAATGCACCACTTCCTTCCAGCGTTAAGCAGCTATATCACTTCACAGAGCGCCCGACACACTTTCCCTCAACATCCTGCGGTGAGTCTCAGGTTTTTGGAGAAACCCCTGCGCTGCTCATCTCCTTTCATCGCTCTCCTGGGTGCGTTGCGTTCCTCTCCTTGTGCGTAGATTAGAGAAGCGAACTCCACATTGTGTCACAGCAGAGGACAGGGATGTGGGCTGTAGTCTGCTCAGCTGTCGGCCCCTACACACTGGCCGCCGCGTTGGGCGCAGCTGCGAGGCGACTGGCGTCAGACCTACACCGCGGAGACGCGAGGTTGTTCACACTGGCACTGGCACACTGGTGTGAGCAGCTCCTCTACACAAAAACCTTTCAAAAGTCTATATGAGAGTACAGCCACATATAACAGACCTATGGTGACTATATTTGACTAAAGACGCGTATGTTTACCATCTTTGGAGGCTGGCCATTTCAAACGCTAGACTTTTTTTTAGTAAAAGTGAAAGTACATGTTCACGGTCCATCAGAAATACAGAAATCCCCAAACGTTCAAAGATTGCATCAGGTCTGTGTAAGGCCCATGGTAGTTGCCAAAATAAAACAACATATGCTTGTTTTGGGAGTATTTTGGGTGAAAAACGCGACCCAACGCCAGCCGTGAGCATAAACATTCGGCGAGGGCGCAGAGTGACGAGGGCGCATGTCACTGTCGTGTGCTTCAGCGCGCAATAAGGCTTAATGAGCCAGATCAATAACAGTATATACCAATAAATGATGGGCACTGGGGAGAGTTTTGAGTCCACAGATGTGTTCTACACTTGTCTAGCTTTAAATCACTTTTCGTTTGATGACAGTCGACCTCTTACTCGCGGAGATACGATCATAAACAGCTCGTGAAATAATACGTGCAGTAATGAAAGACGCGATCCAAAGCGCATGTTGTTACCACGGGGATGCGCAACGCTTTTCTCACAATATTTTAGCTGTATTATTATGAATACAAGATAAAACTTTAGTCCAGACGTCCCGTCAAAAGCTTTTGTAGCCTGTGGTGTTCTTTGGAGCCTCTGTCCAGGCTCAGAGTGATGAGACTGAAGACTCTGTGACCCTGTCCTGCGGAGCAGAGCTGGGGGCTGCATTAGGGAGCCACTAAGTAGCATTGTGTAAAACATAGAAAAGTTAACTCAAACTATGCTCCTGTCTGTGTAGATATAAGCAGCTTGTGTTTAAAATGTGAGAGTTGTTTTAAGAGACAATGTTTTGTCTTGAAACTCGAAAAGAAGTAAAATCATCATAATTTGTTCCCCTTTTTTTACTTTGTAGTAAATGCTGAAAATCATATCTATGATCATCAAAAATGCACAAGATTACAGGAAATTAGTTAGTAGTAATTTTGTTTTGTTAAAATTTTCATGAGCATGAACAAGATGTCAAATGTGAGGAAGAAAGCAACACATGCAAATCTGGCACTTGGGCTACATGTGTCCAGTAAAGGTGCCTGTGATTTAGTCCATCTAAGGTCAGCACAGTTTGGCACATTACCGCTGTCAAAGGCAAAAGTTAAAATCCAATTGTGTTACAAAGTTAAAATTGTATTGTGATTTTGCCATCCTAATGTTTGCCTGCCTTTAAAACAGAGCGACCTTCTTATGGTTGACCCTAAAATATAATATAATATTATTAATTATAATTTTGTTAAAACGTGAAATAGTTATGTTAAGCTATGTTATGCGAAAAAGGCTAGAGTTAGCTGTCTTTAGTTAGCAGGTGACGTATATCTGTCTTTAAATCGAGAAACATAATTTATATAGATATGCATATATACTTTATGAGAGTAGCACAATCTTTAAAATTTGTCATTAGCTAAAACATGGCATATAAGTTAATATATGCCATAATTTTAATTTTAAAAGATGTAATTACATAGATGTGTTAGTCAACAGGCACTCTTCCGCACAATATTTTGCAGCATGCCAACAGTACTGTTATTATTTCAACAATCCCCCATTACTGTTTATTTCAGAATATTTCAAATTCTTGTTTTATTGTTCCATAATAATAAAATACATACAAGTGCTACTAAGTAACAAAAATGTATTGTTGCAATTACATTCATTTCTTCATCTTCTGCTCATTCCTGTTGAGGGTTGTGGGTGTCTGGAGCCCATCCAGGCAACTGTGAGCCTTAGGTGGGGTACACCATGGACAGTGGCCAATTAGTTGCAGGGCTGACTCAGAGACATACACAGACAGACAATCATTCACTCTCAAAAGGGGGATTTAAAGCCACCAATTCACCTAAAAAATGCATGTCTTTGATGGTGGGAGGAACCTGGAGAGAACCCACGGTAAAACAAGGAGGACATTCAGACTCCACCGGGCCCCCCTCCACATCACATATAATCCATAACTACACATATGCCTTGGTAAAAAATACTATCAGAATGTAACTTAACTTATGTACAAAATATCCATTACACTTTTTTTTCTTGTGCAGGTGTTGAAGCAGTGTCTGATGAAGAACTTCACCAGGGCGCGGCAGACTGCAGACCCAGTGAAGATAGAGCTGTACTATGAAAGCCTGTGTCCCGCCTGTAGAAACTTCCTCACCTCAATGGTGTTCCCTACCGCTGTGCTGCTCGAGGACATCATGGATCTGACCCTGGTGCCTTATGGTAACGCTCAGGTCAGCTGTGAGCATATTCTTCTTGTAGCCTTTTAGTTAGCCAGATTGACAAAACTTAGTTTCAGAGACATTTACCCATAGTTTGAGTAATTATATACATGAATATGTATGTTGCCAAAAGTCATAGGAAACAGTTACACTTTATGAACAAATTTAATAAAATGCACAAAAAGATCAACTTATCAAATATTATGTAACAATCTGCTTTTGTGATGAGTGTATAAATGGTTGATAAAGCTTACAATAATTAAAGCATATCGTAAGTGGTACTTAGCAAAAGTTAAAGCCATGCAGTACATTAGATTTTTCTACCATCACCATTGAAGGTAGAGAAATTCTAATTATTGCCTCAGTCCAATTATAACCAGAGTTTTAGAAAGCAGTCTGACTCTGTTTGGAGGGAACAGTCATTCCAATTTCACTTAATCACACCCCAGCACCTGGATGATGCAGTCCACTGTATTGCTCCATGTATTAGCTGGCTATTTTGTGTTTTGGTTTGGTCACAACATCTTTAGAAGACCTTCTTCTACAAGCCGGACAGTTCTTAGTGTTGTTCTGTTCCCAGTAGTTGTGGAGGCGGCTGTAGAAGAAGCTGTGGTTACAGCTGCATTTATTAGCTGGCTATTTTGTGTTTTTTCTGTTTGTTTTTTTTTTGTTTGTTTTTTTGCTCTTGTGTTTTAAACATGTAAAAGAGAGCTTGACTCCTGTAGTTCATAATACAATTATGTCACAGTTACAAAGTAAGGAACCTATTTTTCTTCTTTTGTAAAGTCCCTGTCATTTGTGTAACTGCAGAAGAAAAATCCATCTGATTACCAAACAATACTCTGCCTGGGACAGATCCTAATTTTTTTGCTTTCATCATTACTGACCTGTGGTCCCACACAGAAATATGGAAAGACTTTTTCAGTGAACGTGACAGCATAAGTGGAGAGAAGCGACATGTTGTCAACATCATAGAAGCAGACTGCTCCCTTGTCATAGTCCAGAAGGACCCGTATTATCTGGGGATGTTTTTTTAATTTCACTGTCATGTAATCAGCATAGTATTCATCATTAAAATAAGCAAAACCCCAGAATCCGCATGTTTGCGATGGATCATTGTTTCCTTTCCTGTCGACTGACTCATTAGCCACACCTAACACCCAGTGTGGATAGTCTCCGACCTCTACATCCCAGCTGTGTTTCCCGGAGATGAACCCCTCAGAGCCCAGGATAATGGGATAACGAGTAAATCTCTCTGGATTTTCAAAGAGCTGAAGGTTAGTCTTTTTAAATGTCATAGAAGTCAGGTCTTCGGACAGACAGACATGTGGGGCAGCAGTGTTTGGGTCCAGAATGACTGGACTGTAGTGGAGCATGTTTTTCATCTTCTCCCAGACCTTAAAGCCCATGTTTCCCAGGACTCTGGCCTCATTTATCAGGAGTCCTTTCACCAGCTGTGGGTCAGCCTGTGAGGCCTGGCTGTGGCTCTGAGTTTGCCTGAAGGTGTGTAGAAAGTCCCCTCTGTCTTTCTGGAGCTGTTGTTCCAGTGCCTGGATGCTGTGGGACAGAGAGGACAGCTGCTCTCTGATCCTCTCCAGCTCTGGGCTGATGGTCTGGGCCTGTCTGTGCTGCTCCTCTCTAAGAGTGGTCAAACAGGACTCTTGCTCTTCCTTCAGGAAATGGTGCAGCTGCTTGAATACTGCTCTGATGTGACACTCACAGGACTCTGCTTGTTTCTCTGAGTGCTGGAGCATTTCTTTGTAGTTATGTTCTACTGCTTCAAACCGATTTCTCTTTTCTCTAAGAGACTTCAGCTCTGATCTGAGCTGCCCCTTCAGCTCACTCACTGCTGTCTCCACAGACACCACCATGTGCTGTTTGTGCACAAAGAAATCACAAACTGGACACAGCAGTTGCTGCTCATCTTTACAGAACAGCAGGGGGACCTCTGAATGTTTGCTACAAAGAGTTTCTCCTGTTTGTGGCTCAGATTTCTGTTTCTCAGTAAATGAAATGGACAGATCTTTCAGAGCAAAGTTTACAAGCACAACATCTTTAGAAGACCTTCTTCTACAAACCGGACAGTTCTTAGTGTTGTTCTGTTCCCAGTAGTTGTGGAGGCAGCTGTAGCAGAAGCTGTGGTTACAGCCCAGAGTCACAGGCTCTTCAAACGTGTCCAAACACACTGCACAGGTCAGATAGTTCTCCACCGCTGCAATCTTCTCTGCCATTTTACATAAAGTTAGCTCTCACCAAAGCTCAACAGTCCTGGTTTGTTTAAATCCAACGTCTGTTATGTCGACACCTGTGTGTAGGGAAGGATAAGATTACTTTCGGTTTCTTCCTTCCTCCTTCTTCGTCACCACTGGCGTCTTTCACATTTCCACCAGCAGAGGGAGCTACTCCCTCTACTCACGTAATCTGGTCAAAGGTAATCTGTCTGTAAAATACAAAACAGGTCACAGTGCATTAAACAGCTCTGTTTGTTGAGGGATAAAAGGCTAGTACTAAGTGGAGATCCTAACTCCAGCTCCTTAGTCCATAACATTTCTTTGACCTCCTCTGCACAGTTAGGTAACTGTGGGATTAAAACCTTTATAATACCAAGTGCAATTATTAGCCCTGACTCTGCACTTCGACTGCTTATGTCACTGATGTTTCTAATCTAATGGTATTCTTTCAGGAATCATTTGATGGAAAGAAGTATATATTTAAATGCCAGCATGGAGAAGAGGAGTGTCTGGGCAACATGATCGAGGTAAGACTTCTGTTACAACACACTTATTACAATTGCTACATTTGGCCACTTTCAACTATATCTTTATTTAATTAATGATTCTTTGTCTTAGGCCTGCGTGCTAAACCTAACCAGCTCTGAAGCTTTTCTCATTATCTTCTGCATGGAAGCTTCCCATGATGTTGTTAAGGGAGCCAAGTCGGTAAGAGATGACCTTTGGATCTGCTTTAATTTTCACAAAAGTACTTGAAAATGCCTGAATTGTAGGTGTATAATTCTGTATGTATTGCAATCAAAAATTGTCATCCCCCTCACTTTGAAAGACATTATAATGATGTGAATGAAAGATAATGAGAATAAATGACAAAAAACTAAGAAAACTAAAACTAAAAAAAATAAAATAAAAATGATTTATCATTACATCTGAGTTATTTTGACAACAGAAGTTAGCTTATCTTGAAGTTCATATGAAAAATGTGACTCTTTTAACACAGGCCCATGGCAGTATTATTCAGCCCTTAGTTTCAGTTCCTTGTGGCGCATCCTTTAACTTTTATAACTTCTAACAAACGTTTTCAGTAATTGCTAACAAGCTTCTGACTTCTCTAGACGAGAATCTTTGCCCATTCTTCACATGCAAAAGCCTCTAGCTCAATGATGTTTGATGACCTTCATGCTGCAGCTGCCCTCTTTGAAGGTCCCCTATTATGCTTAACTGGGTTATTAACCATTAAGTTATAAAATGTGAAATACTAATGTAAATGTGTCCAGAACTATTTCAAAAAGCCTGAAAAAGCATAATATAGGACCTTTTAAATCTCCCCAAAGGTTTTCAATGGGTTTTAAATCTGGTGACAGAGAAAGCTACACCAGGATGTTCCAGGATCTTTTTTTCTTTTTGAAGCATTTTTAATTTATAAATCCTAAAAATCTTTGGGGAGTTAAATATTTCTAATAGCATCTGTGCGTACTGCATGCATATATAAATATTGGTTTTGTATGTGCAGTGTGTGGAGCTGTACGCGCCTCAGCTGAGTTGGGACAGGCTCATGAGTTGTGTAAACGGAGACTTGGGAAACCAGATCATGCATCAGAACGCCCTGAAGACACAAGCCCTGAAGCCTCCTCATACATATGTGCCCTGGATCACGGTCAATGGGGTAAGACTCACATGACAGCAGCTTGGTGCATTTAGTCAAACCTGCATTAAAATGGTGAAGAAAGGTGATTTAAGTGACTTTGAACATTCTATGGAACAGGTTGGAATCTTTAATGATTATGCAACCATGTCTAGGGTTTACAAAGAATTGTACAAAGAGAAGATATCCAGTTCACGGCAGCTCTGGTGGTGAGAGCAGGGTCAGAGATCAGACAAATGCCACTTTCATTAAAATTATTTATGTTTTAACACAAACACTGTAGTAATGTACGCTACAACATGGAAAAAAAGGTTTATATTTCGATAGATTAAACTGCAGTGGATCTCAGACTGTGGTACGCAGACCTGTTGTGGTGGTACTTGGGAGTCCTGATTTAGGTTTATGTACCTAGATGCAGTTTTTTCATGAGTTAGACCTGGATATAGACCTGATTTAGACTTGGTTTAGACTGGGTTTAGCCTGGGTTCAGACCTGGTTCAGTTCTGAATTTGTCCTGGTTTAGAGGGTTTAGACCTGGTTTAATTCTGAATTTGTCCTGCTTTAGGGGGTTTAGACCTGGTTTAGTTCTGGTTTAGTCCTGGCTTAGACTTAATTTTGTCCTGGTTTAGTCCTGTGTTGTTCTGGTTCAGACCTGGTTAATTCTTAGCTTAGTCCTGGTTTAGAATGGGTTTAGACCTGGCTTAAACCTGGCTTATTCCTGGATTCTTCCTGGATTTCCTGGGTTTAGACCTGGTTCAGTTTTTATTAAATTCTGGTTTAATCCTGGTTTAGTCCTTATTTAGTAATGCATTATTTTCTGTTAATCCATAGTTAATCCCTTGGTTTAGACCTGGGTTAGTCCAGAGTTCAGCTCATTTTAGTTCTTGGAAAGTCAAATATTTTCAGAGATGGCACTTGGTGTCAAACATTTGAGAATCACTGGTCTACAGCAATGTGGTATTACTTCTTTGTCTTAAGTTTGAACATGATTCATTTATGCAATCTTTTTTAGTATATTTGTTGTTAACTTCCAGGTCCACACAGAGGAGATACAGGACAAAGCCTTCTCTGGACTTTTGCCTCTGGTGTGCAACATGTACAAGGTACTGTCAGAACCAAATCAAATCTAAGTGTCACACTAACTGCATTCAGTATTTTCAATCTTTAAGTTGCATTAAAGGTCCACATTGAACAAATTGTACTTTTGTTTTTAGGGTGAAAAGCCTGTGATCTGTGGAGGAAACAGAAGATACTTCAGAAGCTACTGCCACAAGTGAAGAGAAGCACTGCAATATGCAAAATCTCATTCTGTTCAGGCATGAATGGATCATGAGGGATACGTTTTTTAACAAATATTTGAATAATCACAATATCATTTTCAATATATAAAATCCTTCAGAATGTGTCCTAGTCATTTATATTTCTTTAGTTGAGTATTACATAATAGCTTCCCTTCTCTTTTTTAATGTGTATACTTCTCTTCATAGAGTGTTTATCATGGTCAGGAAAAGTCAAGGGAAAAATGGAAGAATTAAGCCAAGGGAGAGACATGCAGGACAGAGCCAGGACAGAGAGACAGAGCAAAAGGTGGAGAGAACTTTCTCATTTTAGTTTTCCGTCAGCAACAAGCATTCTTAGCTTTACTGGTAAACAACACTGCAAAGCCTAAAGACGTAAGTGTAGGTTCCATACATTTACAGAAATTTGCATTGCATATTTTACTCTTGCACTGGTTGCCATGATTGGTTAAACAAGTCAGGGTAGATGTTCACTGCTGGTGCCTCCTCCAACCACTGCCAGATAATCTACTGAAAGTTTCTCCCCTATGCAAATGCTTTCAACTGAAGCCCTCCCAGATGATTGTGTGTGAACCAGGCCATTAGCCTTTTGCCAGGTTATATACATTTATAGTAGGGATGCACCAATACCACTTTTTTTCAAACCGATACGAGTACGAGTACTTCCATTTGAGTACTCGCCGATACGAGTACTTATATAGGGGTTACTTTATAGTTTATACAGTCACACTACTGTATCTCATTCATTCCATACCGTGTCGTCTTTTTGCCGTCTATCCCCGCTCTGCGATGCTAAGTTATTTTTACAACAGAGTAGTTTGAACACAACTAACCACGGCTAAACTTTGCTCAACATGGACATGTTATACCTCATTTAAAGCTTGGATTCTCCTCTTTTCAGTCATATTGTCATATTTTAAACACAGGCTGAGCATCTGCGCATAACCAGCGGAGATTCGCCAAGACATACAGCAGCTAACACAGCAGCTAACACAATTAGCAACGGTACTTCTTAAGCTTTATCAGAAAACAACTGCTTCAGCGCTTATATAATTTTCGGGACAACTAGGACAACAAAAGGACAACAGCTTAAGTTTTAAAACTCACGTATGATTTGGGATAAGTCTGGTTGAGGAGAATGTAAACTCAGCTTTGCTTTTATCGCCATACAGTACACTTTGAAATCCAACCACAGGTTTCTCACTCCTCAGCTGAGAGAGGAAGGTCACGTGCCAGCACTGTACAGTGGTATCGGTTGTTGGTATCGGGACACTTTTATGAATACGAGTACGAGTACTTGGACATGGTATCGGTGCATTCGATCCCTAATTTATAGCATGGATTTAATACATATGGACTAACGTATAAGTTATAAGATGCTTCACTTGTATCAAACCCGATACACATACAGCATCAACTTGTCTACAGCCCATAGTTACTTAGATAGGGGCTACAGGTGCCTGGAACGTAATGGGAAGATGAATCAGTAAGGCAGCTACAGGTTATAGTTGGAAAAAAATGTTAATGTTAACTGCTAGAATAACTTGAGTTTCATAAATTGTTTTCACCTGGAATATAAGGGGTTAAAGCAACTAGAAAGTTAATCTAACTGTGGTTCTCCACTGTCACAGAACAATAGAGCATCAGTGTAAACGAGTGATCTGAATCCTGAAAGTTCATTTAGTTCACAGAAGCTCCACTACGTCCCATTCCACCACATCCTAAAGGTGCGCTGCTGAACGTCAAACTACTGACTGTGGAGACCACTGGAGAGAGTCATCTGATGTTCAGGAAACCAGTTTGAGTCTGCTGGAAGTATCCATCAGATGGGCACAGGGCAATAACACTGAGAGGCTGTGATGTTTGAACAGTTAGTATGTTGTGACTGGACTCCTACCTTGGCGAGGTGGCTTTTGTACAGGAGATTCTGAATCTCAGTGAGACTTCCTGGTTAAATAAAGGTAAAAGGAAAAATACACTGGTTCAAAGTTGCCCAAGGGTTACACTACAGTCTGAACCACTGAACTGTAGGCAGGGCCATGGATCCGTGCTTCAGTGTTACTGACACCAGATTCTGACCGTACCATCTGAATGTTGCAGCAGAAATAAAGACCTCTGAGTCCAGGCATGTTTTTCTAACCTAATTTTGATGAGCTGTAAAATTCAGTTCAAAGTCAAAGGATTTGCTAACAATTAATTTTACATTCATATTATTAAAATAAACAGCCACTGAAAAGGTACATGTTTGACAAATCTCATGACACCAGGCTACCTCGATTTCCCCACATATTTCTTGTCTCGTGATTTTCACCTGGACGCAAAGGCACGCTCTGAACACGTGACCCACAGCCTATCAGAAAACACTCTTACAGGAAGTACCGGGCTCTGTATTAAAAGTTGGCACTACTTTACTTCTGTTTACCAATGTAATTTACAGTCGCTGCTGCTTTATCAAACTTTCGCTAAACCTGTGACCTGAGCTCAGACACAAGATGAAGGCGCTGCTGCTGTTCGTGTTCGCAGTGTGGCTCCAATTTCAGCACAGCAGCGGTGAGGTTTCCTATTCCTGCTCACATTCTCCATCAACTTGGTGCTCGTCTGTGGAGTCTGCCATACAGTGTGGGGTAAGACCAGACGGACGAGCTATAGCCTTGCATTTATTTCCGTGTTTTTAAGCGGCTAAGCTAGTTAACACATATTTCATTTCAACACTGTTTCTGGGCTGTTAAACCTATACTGTTTTTATACTTAACCATGTCTACCTCCGCACAGCAACAAACGCGTCACAATTTAACCGAGTTTCCATATCACTCCGCGCAGGTATAAAAAATAAAATAAAAAATAAAATATTAAATAATAATATAATATAATAAATAAATAACGCACGCGAAAAATCTCGTCGCTATATACATAATTAAAAAGAGAGTGCCAGGATCCTCATTATAGTCTCAAGATGTGTTTGTTTTGGTAATACACAAACGCGGCGGGCGGCGGGCGCCATTACGCAAACGCTACGTAAAACGTGTATCTGTACATTGTCTGGAAAAGAAGTGTTTTTTATAACCTGTTTTTTTTTTTTTTTTTTTTTTTTTTTTTTTTTTTTTTTTTTTTTAAGCTGTTTAACTCATTAATGTATTAAGGCAGTGTTTCCCAATCAGGGGTACGGGGAGCCCAGCGGGTACACGAGCACTTTCCAGAGGGTACTTGGGATTATTTCATAATTAATTTACAATTTCCAAGAAATTATTCACTCTTTATATTTTGAACAACTGAACCTGATATGAAAAAAAAAAGAAATAAATAAAGAAAAATAAAATTAAAGCAAGCTTAAGTGTCTCATTGACTGATGAAATGTAGATAAAACTGCTATTTAAATATTATAATTTCTTACATATTTTTATGCTTTGAAAATTAACAGATAAAAGGAAATTAGTCATTTAAATTATTTATTATTAAATATATAGTGTAGTAAAGTAAAATTAGTATATGTAATAGGAGTTTTTATTGTTTTATATATATTTATGTTGTATATAGACTATTATGTTGTATATAGAATATTATTTCTTTTTCTTTTTGCTTGAAATTTATTTTAAAAGAAAAATGCATGAGAGTTAGTGTAAAATGTCTTTGTACTAACAAACACTGAGGTTTTATAGACCACCTTTTGAAGAATTGTCCACATTTATGGTTTGACAAAAAGCCCAGTAGGTACACAAGACAAAAAATGTTGGGAACTCCTGTATTAGGTTAACGTTATCCATCCATCCATCTTCTTCCGCTTTATCCGGGGCCGGGTCGCGGTGGCAGCAGTCTAAGCAGGGACACCCAGACATCCCTCTCCCCGGACACTTCCTCCAGCTCCTCTGGAGGAACCCCAAGGCGTTCCCAGGCCAGCCGAGAGACATAGTCCCTCCAGCATGTCCTAGGTCTTCCCCGGGGCCTCCTCCCGGTGGGACATGCCCGGAACACCTCCCCAGGGAGGCGACCAGGAGGCATCCGGAACAGATGCCTGAGCCACCTCAGCTGGCTCCTCTCGATGTGGAGGAGCAGCAGCTCTACTCCGAGCTCCTCCCGGGTAACCGAGCTCCTCACCCTATCTCTAAGGGAGCGCCCAGCCACCCTGCGGAGGAAACTCATTTCGGCCGCTTGTATCCGGGATCTTGTCCTTTCGGTCATGACCCAAAGCTCATGACCATAGGTGAGAGTAGGAACGTAGATCGACCGGTAAATCGAGAGCTTCGCCTTTCGACTCAGCTCCTTCTTTACCACAACAGACCGATACAACGACCGCATTACTGCAGACGCTGCACCGATCCGTCTGTCAATCTCACGCTCCATCCTTCCCTAACGTTATCATAGAGCTAATTTAATTTAAAGTCAGTTTGAAATATGAGATTATTTCCACGTACACACGCAAGTATTTTTTTTGGAATATTGCAACATTTTGTTTTTACTTCACTAATAGTATTTTGTTTTGATAGTTGAACAATTATATGGTTAGAATCTTAAAACAAAAACATTTGTCACACCCCTTATAATCAAAAAAACACCATACCTTGTATTCATGTATTTATAATAATGTAATGTCCATATTTTTTTGTTACTACGCAGGTTTTGAAGCACTGTCTGAAGGCTAACTTTACCAAGCAGCAGCAGACAGCAAAGCCAGTGAAGATAGAAGTGTACTATGAGAGCCTGTGTCCTGACTCTGTGCAATTCATCGTCTTAATGCTTTACCCCTCCTCTGTGCTGCTCGGTGACATCATGGATCTGACCCTGGTGGCCTATGGAAATGCTCATGTCAGCCTGCTCACTTAATGCTTATATGTGATGACAACACCTTACAAGGAAGTTTAGTTTGGTGGAGTTACAACTAGCTGTAAAGTTTTAGTAGTATTTTTATTTCTAGTGGTCTCTTTTAAAGCGTGTGTGTTTTTGACAACTAGACTCATTGTGTGCATTCACTACTTCCCCACAAAATAAATAAATATACAGAAATGAAACCAGACACACTTTACAGATGTTTTCATAAAGACAGTATAAAAGGGAAGTTTTTTTAAATCCAGATATTTTTTTTAGCTTGTGAACCTTCTTTTTTCTCTATGCTTTATAGGCTTTATACTTCAGTACAGTGGTTCTGCTCTGGTTGTGTATTAGTATAAGTTCAGACCACTGCTAAGTCTTGGGGTAGATAGAGTTTAGTCCTGGTTTAGACATGTTTAGTCCTAGATTAGCCCTGGTTACGTACTGGTTTAGTACTAGGTTGGTTCCAGTTTAGTCCTGGTTTAATCTAGGCCTAGTCCTGATTTAGTCCTAATTTAATTGCAGTTTAATATTGATTTTTGTCCTTATTTGTTTATACTAAATTTAGTCCACTATAAATGGTACTTGGAAACCCAAATATTTTAAGAGGTGGAATCACTGGTTTAATGCATAGGAAAACTATTATTTATTACAGAAATATAACTTGCATGTGTAGTAATGTTTAAATGTTTATTCTTACAACTATTATTGTCAAGTGATGTAATATCGAATCTAACTATTTATAGCAAAATTTCTCCATATCAACTTTAAAATGCTTGTTATTCAGATTATTCTTTTGCCTGCTTAAATTGCACAGTTGCTCATGCTTTTTAAAATTGCAATGTTATCATGGTGAAGAACTGAAATATCTTTGTGTACAGGAAACATATGATGGGAAAAGGTATATATTTACATGCCAGCATGGAGAACAGGAGTGTCTGGGCAACATGATTGAGGTACAGCTTTTATTTTAACATACACAAAAGATTGATGACATTAAGAATTGTATTATTGCCTTTTCTTGTTGTCTGTTAACTAATCCTTAGATTATTGTGTGTATGTATATTTTCTTGTCTTAGGCCTGTTTGCTGAACATGACTAAGACTGAAGCCTTTCTCATTATTCATTGCATGGAGGCATCAACAGATGTTATTAAAGGAGCAAAGTCGGTAAGAGAAAATCTTGGGGTCCTCTATAATGAGGGTTCCCAATCCCAAACTTTTCAGACCATGATTCACAAAATAAGGGAGCAAATGACTCGCGACCCACACTGTAAAATGTGATTGATGCTCGTAATAACATCAGGAGGCGAAACATTTAAATTCTGGGTTAATAATATTCATTTGCATGGTTTATTTTTTAATTACTCACAATTTTGACCAACATGCCATTTTCTATAAAAAAAAAAAAATACATTGTGGACGTAAATAAAATACACACAGAATACAAAAGAGACAAAACAAGTAGGGTTTTTTCTTGAGGTTATAGGCTTTGTTAAAAAGGTGAAATTTTAGCTCTTCTTAGAATGTTTGTAGTTAGTCAGAACGTGTATGCGAAGAGAGTTCAAGAGGATGGGGGAGCCCTGGGGAAGGCACTAGCCCCTTTTCTAACTACATGTATTTGTGTAACAAAACAGTCCTACATTTTTTGAAAATGCCAAAATCGTAGGTGTTTGAGACAATGTAAGTAAAATACTATTAATCTGCATTTATCTTTGTAAATTAATAGTGCTTTGCTCTGTTGTGTGCAGTGTGTGGAGCTGTATGCGCCTCAGCTGAGTTGGAACAAAGTTATGAGTTGTGTAAATGGAGATTTGGGAAATCAGATCATGCATCAGAATGCCCTGAAGACCAAAGCCCTGAATCCTCCTCATACATTTGTGCCCTGGGTTACTGTCAATGGGGTAAGACTACACCATCATTATTACATTTCTGCACTGTTTTTCTTCAATAAATATTGACGCAATGCCCAACACAGGTGAGGGGTTCTTTTGCTTGGCCATCATTTTGCTTTGTGAAGTTCTCAATTTTGAAAGTTTTGGCAGTGCTTTGTTCACCTCTGTTCTTCTTTTTACTTAACTTCCAGGTGCACACAGATGAGCTACAGGAGAAAGCTGTGTCTGAACTTGTCCCTCTGGTGTGCAGCATGTACCAGGTCAGAACCAAAATTAAGTGACAGTTAGTGACACATTAGTTGTTTATATATATCCATCTCTTTGTTCACACTGAAATGGTGCATTTTACAAGTTTTCAATGTTTGTCATCTTTAAGGGCCCCAAACCTGCAGTCTGTGGGTGAAACAGAAGACACTACAAAAGCTACTGACAAAGAATGAGAAGTAGCACTGCAAAACATACTGTTATTTCTGCCCAGGTGTGGATGGTTACTCAGGGATACTGTTTTGACATCTGATTATGGAATGTCATTTTTTTTTTATTTATTTGTTTAAAGAGAAATCAATCATTCATGCACTTAATGTAATTTTCAATACATAAAATGTACCCTGTGTATATTTTTACACTTTAATGTGTGCTAGCTTCTTATTGGTTATAAACTGAAAAATATCTTCTTTTTCTAGAGCTTCCATAATGGTCAGGGAAAGTCCAGAGAAACATGAACGAAACCAAAGGGAGAGCCTTAGAGGACACACACACACAGAGAACCCAAAAGGTGCCTTCCATAAAATGTACATATTCATTCATATCTTCAAGGCAGTATCTAGGTTTGGGCACTAGATGGAGCCATAACTGTACTTTCAGCTGTTGTCAGCGAAAACACAGTGCTGACAGTCCTATACAGTACATATTGTTTTGCAATAATATTATTTAAACACTATATAATATATAGTATACATATTACACTACTGATAAAAAGTTTTAGAACACACATTTTTCTATTTTTCTAATTTTACAATTTTTTAAGTGACAACAATTTGCTTACCATAATATAGTAATATTCACACAATGAACATTAAAAAAAAACATTAAAACAATATGAATATCATTTGTTTTAATCACACCTTTATCAGTGAGTGACTAGTATTAGTCTCATCAGGTCAACATGATGGAGCAACAAGTCCTTATTTTCAACTCTAAGTTGAGGTGCTTGAGTTCCTCATCTGGTCTATACGTCTATTGCAGTGACATTTGCTCATATACAGTACAAGCTGTGCCTCTCTGCACTTTGAATTAAACATATTTAAACAACTATTAATGTAGCAAGTATAAAGTGTGTACATCTTAACAAAACCTGCCTGCTTGACCTGCCTGACCTGTTTCCTGTTGTGGTGAGATACAGTATGGTAGATAGTCGCTTCAAACAGCTTAAAATTAATAATACAGTTTAGTTTTCATATATTCACAAAAACAAGAAAGCCAAAAGACAACCTTTTGTGATGTGTTGTGTCAAAGTGAACTAGTGATGCGAGTTATATTTGCAAATTAGATCATAATTAAATGATGCTCTCATCTTGATAACACTGAGCTGGTGCAAAAATTTTACTTAAAGACCCACTGTCCAAGTTTTGGAGAAAACAAATCTTACGCAGCAAATAACCAGCATAAAACCAGGACTAAACCAGACTTAAGCCATGGCTAAACCAGGATTAACTAAGACTAAACCACCGCATAACCAGAACTAATATAATGGTTCTATAAACCAGGACTAAACCACCTTATAACCAGCATAAAACCAGAACTAAACCTGGTCTAAACCAGCAGTTAACCAGAACTGATAATGGGTCTATAAACCAGGTCTAAACCAGGTCTAAATTAAGCTAAACTAAACTAAACTAAACTAAACAATTATAAAATAAAATATAAAATACAATAAAATAAAATAAACTTAAACTAAGACTTAACCTGCACTTAACCGGTATAAAACCAGAACTAAACTGGGTCTAAACCAAGATTAAACCAGCACATAACCAGAACTATTATAGGACTAAATCAGCCCTAATCTGGGATTAAAGAAAGAATAAAACTCGCTCTAAATTAAATTAAATCAGGACTTAAACTGCAAAAGTGTGTACCACCAGAGGAAGACCACATACCACCAGTGGTACCTGTACTATAGTTGAAACCACTGCTTTATAGATTTCATCATAACTACTTTGCCTAACAAACAAATCCAAGCTTTTGTAGAGACTAAAGAGTAAGGCCTTGTTGCGAACATTATTTACCATCACAATGTCACAAATCCCACTGGCTGTCATCAGTATTTGAATTTTCATGAATGTTTAGTTGTCGTCAATGTCTGGCAGGAGAACATTAAGGCATGTCCTGTTTATGAAGATGGACAGATGTTTAATATTAGGTCATTTCCTTTCTATCTGCAGCCTTCTTGTTTCTCTGTCCAGTTAAATCTGAACATGGCAACTGCATCTCTAATATTTTGTCCTTATAAAATAGGATTTATTTGTCAGTGTCATATCTCATTGTGCCACAGGGTACAATAGCCTTCTGTCACTCAGGAGCACTGTATGAGTTATAACGTACTTTTGTGAAGTGACCACAAAAGATGCAGTTTACTAATGAGGGTGAACTGGTTTGGAGAGGCGTGGAAAGCCTAAATGTGACAGCGCTCATATCAGATCTTAAACCTGGTTCCTGTGTCTCGCACTGTGGCATTTCCTCTGTTGTTGTCTTGTTGAAACAGCCATAGCTTTAAAAAATGAGGAAAAATAACTCCAAAATTTTCACTCATACCGAGGTAAGGCTAATCCTAGACTTTCTTAATTACTAAATTGTTTCTATATGAAAAGAACTTTTGTGTCTGTAATGGGATGTAAAAAACTTGAAAACCTGGGGAAAATATCTCTTGATATCAATGACAAGATGGTGACTGCTCAAAGGTGAAGTATAGACCAGGTGTTAATATAGTAACATGTAGTAGTTGAAATAATAGGGCTGCGGGCGCATTGTACTTGAGGTTGAGTTTGTCAAGGATTTTTAATGAGGTCCAATCACAAACTTAGTAGGTTAAAAGTACAACATACATCTGTTTAAGAGAATTTCTTCTTCTCTGGGTCAAAGCTCAGTTAAAATGGATGGAGGCAAATATGGTATGGATGGTCAGATGAACCCAACTTTATGAGATGTGTTGCTGTCATATTTAAAAAGTCTCAATATAATGATATATATATGATATATGATATAATGATTCTCAAACTTTTGAAACCAAGTATCACCTCAGAAAAAATTTGGATTTCCAAATACCATTTTAATGACTAAATTAGGACTAAGCGAGGGTCTATACCAGTGTTGTTGTTTTTTGTGTACCCCCTAGGTTTCTTATCATGCAATTAATGCCTCTTCTTTAAAAAGAAAAAATAATAAAAACGTTCCAATTACATTTACTTAAATTTACTTATTTTATTATATATTTTATGTTCAAAATTTAACATAAAAATTTAAAAATTTGATGTGCCTTAAAAAAAGAAAAAAATATATTTATATAAGTTCCAATTAAATTTACTTATGTTAAAGAATAGCTTATGTTCAAAATTTAAGATAAATCTTAAAACTCTTTGTGCCATAAAAAGAATAAAAAAATACAGTTTAAGTTACAATTCGTTTACTTAATTTATTTTATGTTCAAAATTAAAATCTTAAAATATTACTATGACTATATTACTACCTCCTTTTTGCCAGTCACTGAGACACTTGTGTTTGTCCTTCATTAGTTTGAATAGCTCACTATGAAAAGATCACAAATACTTTCTTGTCATCTTGGAAATAAATTTTGAAATAATTGCAAGTACCCCCTTCAAAGCGTCTGCGTACCCTTAGGTGTCCCCATACCCCTGGTTGGGAAACACCGATCTACACTTCAAATCAATGCTCTATCCAAACCACAGCTAAACTTGAACTAAACCAGGACTCATTTGGGACAAATCCAAGACTAATCTAGGACTAAGCAGGGGTCTAAACTTCAAATCCATGCTCCACCCAAAGTCAGAGAAAAACAGATTATAAGAAATTAGCAAATCATTGCTTTTTGTTTGTATTTACATTTTACACAGCACACAACTTGGTTTAAAAAATTGGGGTTGTATAATGGTCACCAGCCCATTGGCTTTGCAGACCATAGTTGATGAAAGGTGGTAGTTCAGAGCGATGCAGAGATAAGGTCACGGGTTGATGCAGTCAGAACAAGCTGTGTGTTATCTGCTCTTCTAACCCTCTGACGCTAAGAGAGAAGTGCCCTGAGCCACACTCCAACACCGTCTGACTATTGTGTCCAAGGTGAGACTGAGTGAGTCTCAGGACTTGCTATCTGATCAGAACCTCCTAAAATAAGCTTCAAGTCACAAGGTATTGTGGGAAAGATGGTTTGTCTCAGCCAGTGCTGTCATTGTCATCACATTCTGACTCTCTAGGAAGTTAAATAATATTCTTTTTAGAGCCACTTTCAACATGTATAAAGTTGAAATTTATGTTTAAAGTGTAGCAATCTTATTTATTTGTTTTACCTAGTTGCATACTGAAATAACAATAATCTGTGAACCAATAAGACCAAAAAATGTCTGTAGAGGCTTCATTATGAATGATGAATATGCACATCTCTTTTGCCCTTTGGCTGTTGAATTAAGGGATGTCGAGAAAGAGAAGGTGACAGTTTGTATTTTAGTACTGTTTAGTGCTGAATTTTTTTGGAATGTGAATAATTGTTACCATATATATATGTGTATGTATGTTTGAGATGAATTTGTTCTATGGGCTCAACTGTAGACCATATTTTGGCTTAACAAACTTCACCTACTGCATCAGCCTTTGTGTTTGTTTGCATTTTGCTTTCTTGGAGTGTCCCCATGCACCTTCTGACTTGACTGTTTAACTGTGTGGCTGCCATTTACAATGTAGTATGACCCAGCAAACTACATTTGAAACTACTGTAAATTTATATTACCTTTAAATACACAAAGGACCAAGTCTGGCCCAAAGTTATTTATTGACAAATGCATTATTGATTGGATTCTATACAAGAGTGTGATTTAAACAAAAAAAACAAAAACAAATCTTTGCCCAGCACTAATGACGTTTATAGTAATAATAATTGTAATAGAATCTGTGGGATTTTCCATAATTACACTTGTACGTCATACTCACACCTCGGACACACCTACATCTAGGACACATCTAGATCAGTGATGGTATCTGTACACACACCAAATGCATACGACAAGTTTGAAAATATTAGACATCAGCAGAACTGTTCAGGATTTATAAAAACTAACACATAAATGTGTTTACCCTAAAGATTGTTTCAGGGCAAATACATTTGTACCATGGTCTGTCCTCTTTCTTGTTCTAAATGTTATGTTGATATATTTTGTATCATTCATGTCTTACCCTCAGCTGCACATTGAAATGACTTTTAAGCAAGGACATAGCTCTAGCTTCTAGCTTCTGACCTGCATGTTTTGTGTGTAATCCCCCACCTTCCAGAGGCAGTGGGCAGAGCAGGTCCTCTACATCCAGCATTACCATCACCCAGGCCTGGTATGTGCGGTGAAGAGGCTGGTCTCTGGAAGGCTCTACCTGCCCCGGCTGTCCAGCAGAAGCCCCGCCCAGAGCCAGGAGGACCTCTTGGCCCAAGACAAACCCCCTGACCTGGACACATCCCCGTGCAGTGATGGGCCCAGTGATGGAGCTCCAGAGATACCCATGTTAGAGTCGCCGCGTACCCTCAAACACTCCAGGAGCCTTGGGACGCTGACCAGCTGCATCCCCAAGATCTTGTAAGTCACTCGGTCAGTACTAAAATCACAGTGTAACTTTTTAATCAAATGCTCATCACCACATTGAAACACATTAAAAGACAAAGTTTAGAACTCAGCTTAAACTACTGGCTCAGAGTTCAGCTTCAGCCTCTTTTGCACGAGAGTCCTGGCCTTGTAGGGCAGTGGTTTGCAACTTTTTTTTTGTTTTGTGTATCCCCTGTGCTTTTTTGGCATACTATGAGTATCTCCTCACTCATGCATTTTAGTGATTTTTCAAAAAGTGGTCATATAAACCTCTGTGTTTATTTGTGCAGAGATTATATTCTTAATTTATTGTAAATACTAAAAATGTTTTATTTTAAACTATAATTCAAGGGGGGAAAAAATCTTCCTACCTTTAAAATACAAAATGTACAATAAAAATATAACATTATAAACTTCTATTATGTTATTCTATTATCTATTCATTTTATTTTTGAGATCTTCTTGCTGTGAGGCAGAAGTGCAAACCACTCTACCACCATGCAAACTCCATGTTAGTGATTGCTCATTTACTTGGAATTCATATAGAGCTGCCTCCATTCTCAGCTGCAATAAGTGCAGAGGGACTGAACAGAAACAAAACAATGTTAAAAAGGAACAAGTCAGTTGAGGAAAAAACTTAGGAAATAGTTCTTTACCAGAATGAGGCAGCTAATACTAAAGGTAGTATTGGTTGGGTTGGTATGTGTAACCCCTAGTGTTTCCACTGTTGTGAGTGCTGGAACAGTGGCTGCTATGTAAACAGTGTAATTATACAAATGCCACACAAGTTGTGTTTCTGTGTGAGGAATAAATCTACTTCTGTTTAATGCAGTGTAACATGGGGAATGCAATGTAAAAGCAGTAAGATGCTCACTCTAAGTCTGGAAACAACTGTTGCAACAGCTGTTTTTGGAAACTTGGCATGGTTTCATCTAGGAATATGTTAATGAACTTTCAAGATATCCAGTATTTTGACCTGTAATGGCATTATTAGAGCAGAGAGCAACATTTGGTAAATTGTCGAGGTGAGCTCTACACAGTACATGCTCTATCAACTGAGCAATAGAGCCTTCTAGGAGTGACATTATTAAAAAAGTTGCTTGATGTTTGGTGGCTAGCGCTAATTCCTTCAATAAAAATGTATTATTATTGTCTTTTTGTTGTCTCTGGAACATAAACATTCTGTTTACAAATACAAAAAGAGTCTATACCTCAGCACCATTTTTGTGCTTTTGTAAGTTTTGTGGTTTAATTTATTCATGATTTAGTTGCATGTAAGCAGCCTTGTAGGAGGTAGTTTTTGTGTTGTGCTGTTCCTTTAGCCTTGTTTTTGACCTGTGTGAAAAGTCTTCTACTTTCTATAGGGCTGTTGACATGGAAACACCTGAATGCACGTTTGGTGGTGACCTAAACATTGATGATAAACATACTACGATCAGATGAGATCAGACTGACAAGGCTTTCCTGATTATTGCAATGACAACAGAGGATCAGCTGTTGTATGGTATGTCTCCTGACTTGCGTCTTTGTGGGAGAAATGCCACCAGACCTGTTACTTGAAGATTCTGTTTGTGTCAGAAGTCAACAGACACAGCCAGAATGACATAAAGTTAATCTGATCACATGCGATGTGGTAAAATGACATTGAAGCACGCTTTTGTTATCAGCGTGTGAAGGTGCAGGCAGTGCAATAGAGAAGCGACATTATCTCTTCAAGGCAAAACATGATCAAACACCCAATTTAAACATAAAAACATAATGCCAATCTGGTCAGCTGTACCCAATAAATTTAACACAGAAAGTTATTTTTTGTGTTATGCAACCTATAGAACAGGTACACTACTAGAAGAGTGGTGTTTTACCTGCTGTCACATTCTATGTTCTGGACAATGAGCTTAAACGTGGGACAATGCAGACAGCCATCCCTCAAATTAGTTCGCTACAAATGTAGCTGGGTTTCAATCTAAAATAATAACCTTCATTGGAAAATATTTCATTCTCACTGTTAAAGGCCCACTCCCCAAGTTTTTGAGAATGTGAAAAAAATTAAGTTTAAAAATATCTCTCCTTCTCTCCTCTTATATATTCATGTTTTGTTTCGTTTTAATATCAGATCTGCGCTTTGCTTGTCTTTTTTCTCTCTTTTTCTTTTTTCTGCTGTTTAGTGGTGTACGCAGTTGGAGCCAGCATTGGAGTTGCTATCTTGCCAGTTGGACTTGCTTCTGCCGTTATTCCAGGGTATAAAGACATGCACAAGCTTGGATGCAATCAATGAAGGTGTCCTTGATCTGAATGGGACCATCCCCCTTTGTTCTGAGCATGTGATTGGTCCAAAAAAATCAGTCCCCGCTCTAGTTCCCCCACTGTTAAAAAACACTTCATAGTAAAGCCCAGATGAGCTCTCATTTTTTCAGAGATGACTTCTGTTATGCTGCTATTTACTGAATTATTAGTTTTCCTCAAATACAAGGGAAAATTGATAGTGCGTCTTTAATGTGAGTAATGAAAAAGGAAAAGTATTTGTCAACGAATTTGAGAACAATAGCGATTATAGTAATACTATTTCAGGCAGTACAGGCATTTGTGTGAAGACACTGTACACAATTCAAACACTTCATGTGTACATGTTGGTGACGTCCAACAAACCTGTCACACTTCAAAGAAACTGGTACAGTAGATGTCTGTTACACTTGGTTACTTCCATGAATAATCTGGCTTCTTAGCTACTAACGTAATATTTAGGTATTTTCATTTTCAAATCAAACTGGATCAAAATTAAATAAAGAATA
Source organism: Bostrychus sinensis (assembly GCA_020698575.1). Taxonomy (NCBI): domain Eukaryota; kingdom Metazoa; phylum Chordata; class Actinopteri; order Gobiiformes; family Eleotridae; genus Bostrychus; species Bostrychus sinensis. The sequence continues at coordinate 29,798,792 of CM036256.1, forward strand.
GTATTAGACATAATTTGCATCAAGATTTAGATTTTGTTTAAATATTTTGTTGAAGAGTTTATTTTTAAGATGAACTGTGGTACCCTGTGTTCTGTCTTCACTGAATCCACTGTGGATTTGGGCCTTTCCTCCAAACTTCAGCCACATGACTCCAGTGAGCTTCCAGGTTTAGATTTGGCTCAGATTAGGTTAAGGAGGCGTTCTTTTTTGAAAAGGTAGAAACAGTAATGTTCTGGATGGAACAGATTTACAGTGATAATGACATAAGCTGTTATGTTGCAGTTATAAATACATTCATTCATCTTCTTCCGCTTATTCTCATTAGGGGTCATGGGTACTGGAGCCTAGCCCAGTAACTATGGGCCTTAGGTTGGGTTAAGCCTGGGCAGTGGCCACTTGTCTTAGTCGCCGGGCTGACACAGAGACATACGCAGACAGACAACCATTTACTCTCACATTCATTCACTAGGCATAATTTAGAGTCACCAATTCACATAACATATGCATGTCTTTGGACAGTGGGAGGACGCAGGAGAGAGAACCCACAGTAACAGTGGGAGGACATGCAGACTCTACCCAAGGATTAGTTATAAATACAGCATCACCAAAATAAGTTGCAAAAAAGTATTTCCACAACACAGTCGGCATGTAGTGAGTGTAATGTGATTATAAGGCATTGGGGTGTAACGATACAGTAACTATATCGATGTATACATTTTTTTGTCCAACAATACAATTATATTGATACACATCACCTTGTATCGAATCATATTGTTTTCTTGGAAGTGTATGTCGATATACATGGAATATTGATTGATAATATTGGAAATATTGATATTAGAAATGTGCATGTTAAAATAAAACCAGATATGGATTTTTTTAATGTAATTTTTGTGTTTTTAATTAAATAAAATGTTATATTCAACTTTTCTTCACGCTCTGTCTGCAATAAGTAAACTTTTATGATTTTTGGCTGATGACGTTGCTGTAACGATTATTGGTATGAAGGTGTTGCATTGTATTGAATTGTATCGTTCCAAATTAGCCGTTCTTGAATCGTATCGAAAAACAATTTTAATCAATACTTATCGTATTGTTGCAAAAACATATCATTACACCCCTAATAAGGAATGATCTGTCTATAAATAATGCATTTTAAGTAGAAATAGTACCCCCAACATTATATCACCACTGAGTAACTCACAAATATTTGGTATTGCTTGTACAGTACACTGCTACTATTTATTCCCAGGACTGCTGCTTTAGCAAGTTTCAGTTTGTCAAAAGCCCTTTACACACATGCACTGTCTCTTGAAATCTTAAGGAGAATGAGGTTGTTTGAACGCAATCCCCCCAGCTTTTCTCACCCAGACATGATTCTCGGAGGGCCCTAGAGAAATTCCTTACTTTTCTCTTCATTGTTAAGTAGCATCTTTGATCAAGTAAACTTAGGGATAATATTGTCGCTTAAACTGTCATCACTGTGGAGGACTTGGCTCATTTAATTGTCGCTAACAGCTGTGATAATTAAGCATCATAGCCCACTTCGCTAAGTTGTAGTGAATGCTGCAAAGGCCATAGTGGTAAGCTAGATGGCCATATGATAATAGACTTGCCATCATGGATGTATAATAAGACCTGGATAGGGCACGTCCCCTCTCCCCTCATGCCAGTTTGACTAGTGGCCGCTCTGTGGAACTGCAGAAAAAAAATCCCATGCGGCCCAGAAAGGATTTTTCCCATTGTTGCCAGAACTTTAACGCCCCCTTTTGGGTGAAAACAAACCAGCCAAAGCTCTGCTACAATCAGTTTTGTACTTTGAACAATAAAAGAAAAACACAGTTCGAGATTTTAATTGCTTGCTCACAGATTTAAAGAAACCAATGGAAGAGATTTGTGGCCTCAGGCGAGACTCAGCGAACCGGAAGGATAAAATGACCGGCTAAACACCAGTTTATTGTATAATTGCAGTATAATTACAGTGTGTGTCAGATGTACATATTTATGTGGCAAGTCACTCTGTTAATGTTTATATCTAAATCAATATTCCTACCAAATAAAACATTTATTTACTTAACTTTAGTTAGTTTCAAGATTTAAGATGGCTATTTGACACAATGGTTCTATAAGCTTTTATAAAGGGCACTGATCTTTTTCATATAAATGTTGATGTTGTTTCCGTCTGGACTAAAATTAACATTAAACTTATTTAGGTAGGCCAACATTTGACTGATTTTGTATTTGTCATGACGTTAAATGAAGCGTGTTGTTATTGTACTAAAATCCTTCCACTGTGGGGTCGTTCACCCATGGCAGAGGCAGATAAGTTAGCAATTGGCTCCTATTTCACAAAGTTTCTTCAAATAACGACACTAATCTTTCTTTGTCAGTGAGGGAATAGAACTGTTGGCTTAACTGGCCATGTTTACTGTGTTTCTGTATTTAGTTTTTTAATTACCGAATGAGAAAAGATTTGACAATTTGTATTTGCTGCCATTGTGTGAATAGAGATGTTTTCACCCAAAAGGGGGCGGGGACTTGGTGTAACAGTAAAGCACCCGGATGGTTGTGCTCATTTTTAGAGTGCAATATAAAAAGAAACACCTGTTGTTTGGCTGACAGGACACCTACAGCTGAGAAAATGGTCGGATTTTGTAGTGTTTATTTATCTATTTTGGCATCATGGACTTTTCCCACGTTAAAAATCTTTAATTTGGCAAAACAAATTTTGTTTATGGTTTGTGACATCACCGCTGTAGCCCGCCATTGTGCCCATTGGTCAGAGCCTATCGTGCAGTACTCAAAACAAAAGCGCGCTTGCTCGAGGGCTGCAGAGGGCACAACAAGGAACTAACATGGAAGTATAAAAAACTTTTTTGGCATTACGTGTCAATGAGCACGGCCATGGTCGTGACGCCATTCACTATCCAGTTATATAGCATATATCTGTGCTTTCTATACTGACATCTCAGTTGTTACATTTTGCAACAGATAAATTCTTGTGAGATGTGTGATGGTACTGTGTAACAGACCACTTGACCAGTCAAAGTAACTCAAATGATACTATAGCTCCCTTTAACACCACTCAAGTTAACCCTAGCTGGCCCTGCATGTTGTTGACCAGAGTTCAAATGTAGCCTATCACACAGCTTATAGCAAATTGAATTACACATTGTAACTTTGTAATTGTGTACAATTGCCAAAAACAGTGACAAGGCTAGTGTTATGTTGTCCTTTTTTACACACTTGTATTTTACTCATGAGCTTTTAACAATCCTTTTATTTAACCCTCAGTTGTCATACCATGTGGATTTGAGTGTTTCAGTTTTACATACATCACAACATGCTCTGTCTTCTATGTCCCAAGAGTGCATCCAGTGAAGCAGCAAAATGCGTAGACCCATGAAAGAAGCCCCGGGGAGCACAGTGTCTCTCTTGAGCGCGGTGCCTACCAGCTGTTGGTCATAGGTTCAGGGCTGTTGTCAGATGCTCTGACTCCCTAGGTTATGTGAGCGTCAAAGCGAACCGAGCTGTGAGAAGAGCTTTTTCTCACCACAGTGGTCCCAACACAAAGCAATCAGATGGGGTTGAAAATGACAAGGCCTGCGGTCACAGATAGACAGCGCCATCGTGACAGCACCCATGCCTCGCTATAGCTTTTATCTACCTCTGCTTTTTATAGTCGGAGGTGCTTCATGTGACACTTCCAGAAGCATGTGAACGGCAACGTCTCCAAGGGAATACGGACTTTAACAACCTTTGCCAAGGAAAAGCCTGAGTCTGCAGGACCACAGAGTGCACTGCTGGAGTGTCATGCCAGGAGACTGAGGCTCAACTGTCAGGGTTTCCAAATCTTCTGCAAAAATTGGATAAGCTGTTGAATTGTTGTACAACTTTTTTAGTAATAGGATGAAATAGCAAATGGGAGGAAAAACAAATATGTCTTTGGACAGGTTTCATGTGACGTCATGTGATGTTGTTTCTGCCATTGACAAAACATAAGCAACAATTCAAAATTTGAACATTTTGTACCATGAAGATAACACACAATAGGGTTACATGCAAGTTTAAACTCTTTAGTCAGACTAAATTTTGATTTGCGCGGCTAACATCCTTGGATAATGCGGTACAAAGCTGGCTGCATGTAAATGGAATGTGTTTTTTTTTTTTGTTTTTTTTTACATCAGACTTTTCTTGAGCTTTTCTTTTGGCTGCCCCCATCTTCAGCCACAGATCGATTGGTGTATTGTTAGTAAATGTTTTCGAGTTAGTTGAAGTCTAATTTGGTCATTTGTTTATGATTTCATAATCTCCTCTTACTTCTCACTCTGAAGTCGCTCTAGTTGATATGACAGTGCTGTGAAATGCTGTAGCGAGACTGCTGCAAAACAGTGGCTTTGCGTAGAGTCAGACTAAAGGCAACTGTCTCTATTTAGGGTACGTTTGACTGCTTTTTATGTGAAACCAGTTTATGTGTACTTTTGCTTAAGGAGTCATGTGGAGCTATCGCTGATAAAGTATAAAATCAAATTTTTTAATGACAACTTTTCACTGACCACTTGGATACCTTGGGGGACTATGAGTGGCCAACAGACCACAGTTTAGGATTCATTGAGTAAGACGATTTAAGTAAACATAGTAACCCCACAAATACCACAGTGTTATGATGCAGTTAAAGTCTGTCTGATGTTGTCACCGCCCATTTAAAATTTTTTTATAAATTCAACAATTTATAAATTATACATTTATAGAATAACCTTTATAAGTTGTTTTATAAAACAACTTTATACAGACTTATAAAACAGCTTTATACGGACTATATAAAGTTTTAGAGTCTGTTTGCAAGGTTAGCCACATGAAACAGAGTTTTAAGTACAGAGGAGAAAGAAATACTGTACATCAATATTTACCAGTACCATGCATTTCAAAAACAAACCATCCTCATACAAAATCTTCACACAGACAACTGTACTCCACACTACAAATGTTTTGACAGCTGACAAAATGTCACATGACTAAGAATGATCTATGGGAAACATTTATGTCATCCCAGAAAATAACTATACTTAGCTGATAACATTGCAATTTGTCATGGTTATGTTCTGCCTTGTTAATCTTTAGTAGCATAGTTTTTGGTACTTCTGTGATGACTTATTTGGATAGAAGCAGTTTGAAGGGTCAGAAATAGCCAGGAGACTGTGATCAGTCATGCTTCTCCTTCCCTGTAAATGAGACGTCCATATTTAGTTGGAAAGAGGGTAGGCCTAGCACTAATGTAAACAAAGCCTGGGAGCTGGGAGAGGGAGGGAGGACGGCAGAGAGGACATCAACATTTCACTCCGCACTGCACACTTCTGAAGCTGGACTTACAGAGAAAACTATCCTTCAAATGACAGGCATCTTGAGTTCTGAGCTTCTGTTTGGATGTTTTTGAATTTCTTTTTCTATTAGATTAGCACATTTTGGAGGCTTATTTTTCCATTCAGTGGAGAAAGCTATGGGCCCATTCTACATTTTCATCAAGATGGATTGCCCCCCTGACATAATTTGCGTCACACCTCTGAAAAGTCTGGGAGTGGGGATTTAAGAGTTTAGGGAATATCTAAAAATCTAATTCTTGGATATTACCTTGCAACTTGTCTGTTGACCTTGGAATTCAAAGAACATTAAGTGGTTCAGATACAAAGGGACTAACGAAGACATTCAAGATTTATGAAATCAAGAAGTGACATTGGATGGTCTTTTCTGGGCTTAACCATGGTAAATGGTTGGCCAAGTTTGAAAGGTCTAGAGGGGACTTGTGCAAGTCATGACAGAAGATATTGAATAGTTAAATTCAAGGATCTTCTTGGATTTGAAGACGGACCCAAGTGCATTCGAAGTTTGCTGATGTTGGATGCTGGTTGACGACCTGAAGATCAACAAAAAAAGGAAAGACAAACAAACAGAGACATAGTGGCACACACAAAAGTGGCATATGTGATTTTTTTTTTACAACACATGTAGAGACTTTCACAATCTCAAATTTAAAAAGTCAAAGAAGCCATTTGTGTCTAAAGAGGATTTGTCTTAACCAAACTGCCAAGTCTTTGGGAGACCTAAAAGTTCACTACTTGTGCAGAAGTTATAACAAAAAAGGTTGCCCAAAAATTTGATTAAAAAAGTTTTCCTTGAAGTCGCCTCACAACGTTTACCCATTAACCATGAGTGAAATGAGCTCAGAGGAAGACCAGTCTGACGTTGAGGGGAAGTGTCAGGAGCCAAAGATGCAGAGGCTGCCCATCATTCACCTCAGGCCCAGGTCTAAAACTGGCTCCCCAGTGGGTTCTCCGAGAATCTCGCCCCGGGACTCGCCAAAAGGGTCACCCCGGAACTCACCACTGCTTTTCAGAAAACTGCTGATGAACCGCAGCATCAACCAACGACGGCGCTTCACACTGGCACATACTCCAAGGTGAGATTTGTGAAGCTACGGCTGCATGCTTACAGGGCTGTTGAAAGTACACTTTTATAGCAACCATTCAAGGATACTGCAACTTCAATTAATATATACATTTAATTAATATTTTTTTTAATATTTTTTTTTCTTGTTTGTACAATCCACTCTCTTATACAAGCATCTCAATGTGACTTACGTTTGAACAAAAATATGGGCTATTACCTGATGGCATACAGGTACATTATGGGAATATCCTCAGTGAACCACACATTTAAATGAACATCCATCCATCCATCTTCTTCCGCTTATCCGGGACCGGAACATCAATGTTTTAATTGATACAGTCTAACTTTTCACTAGACTCATTCACAGCAGCACAAGGTTTAGCTCTCCTGTTAGCTTCTCTGTTGGATATGTGCTGATTTTTTGCCATTTGCCGTGATTGGCAACCTATACACTAGCTATCTTTTGCGAGAAAATTATTGCTTCTGGCAAATTTGCAATATCTTTATCACAAAGAACTACTTGTATTGCAATAATGTCATGGTCTTCTATGTGACCTACATTTACTACTCACATTATTGTCTGAACAAAATCCTCCACAAGTCCTGCTTTTGACCTGATCAATTTAGTCCTCGGCTCTGTTAAGTTTAGTTCTAAATATGGCTGGACAATATACTTTATTTTGTAGTTTTTCCCTTGAATTTTCCATATACCAGCCATATATGCAACAGAAGTTAAAGTCGCATGAGTGCTCTCCCTGCGGACATTTTTGTTTGTTTGGCCACAGTGGAACCCTTGAGACTTACATCTTTGAATTTTTTACTGTATGTTTTGTTTTATTTTATTTTTTTCTGTATTTAGATTTTTGGCAAAGACAGCATAACTCTGTAAGCTTTCAAATCCCAAATTTTTAAAACGTACCTTGATATACATTTTTTTTTGCTCAAATCACCCAGCCTTTGTTCTAAATTTAGTCCTAGTCTAGTCTAATTAAGTCTTCTACCAGCATTTTTTTTTCATTATTGCACAGCCCTATTCAAGAAGACTAGTGTTAAGCCTGGAAAATATACAGTATGTCCACCTGCTATAGCAGTTTACTTATCAGTATATAAATGAATAGTTTTGAATTTAAACATAAAGACACTCTTCACTGATCAAACATATACAGTTTTGGTGTTCAGATATACAGTATGTTTTGGTTGCAGTGTTATAGGTGAGCTGAGGCAAATTCTGCCTAGTTTTTGGGACAGAAATCTCTCATGTATCTAGAAATGGACAGTGTCTTTTTTGCCCTGAAAATACTTGCTGATTCAAAATAGTTTCTTGCCAAGGGTCACAGCTGCACATATGCTGGGTTTATTTTAGCACCAGTTGCAGCCTTTCACACTAGCACACAATGACTGTCCCAGAGCTAATGTTATGAAATCCAGCCACAACCACAAGATGCTGCAGTTCACTTACACAGGCTGTCCATCGCTCAAACAAAATCAGCCTTTGTTTACAAGGCATTCCGCTTATTCAGTTTCTTCTAAAGAGAGAATTTAAAGCTCTTTCTGTTTTTAGAGAGCAGCTGATCTGAGGCCTGTTGTGTTCAGAGTTTTTGAGGTGAAATGGAGTTCTGCGGAAACTAATTGAAGCTTATGGCAGGTTTAGGGCTTCATTTCCTCCAGGTGTGTGTGCTTTTCCAATCCTTTTGTTTCTGTAATGATGTCAGTAAACAGAATGGTGGGGAGGCTGCTGTCCTTGATGAAGCAGTAGTTTGCTGTTCCACATCCTTGTCAAGCAAGTACTTAAAGCTGTCAACAGTTTAAATGTCCCACCTACTAATAAACACACTGTCCACTTCATGGAGCTAGGTATTTACTAAAAAAAAATCTGAAATAGACCACGGTTCAGCTCATATTTCATATGCGCCCTCATATGCACCAACAACATATTGTAATAAGAATGTGCAAGAACAGGATCTAGGATTAACATCTGAGATGTCTCCTGTTGAAAGGTTTTAGAAAGGGTAGGCATGTTCAGATCAATATTTGGAGGTGATTGGATGAGGCACCAACTGATGACCGCCCACCATGGATTGTTATTGCCAATCATAGTAACAATGTCGGTGGCATACATTGCTTTTCTCGGCATTGCCATGTTGTTAACAAGTATCTGTGTCTGCACATCTTAAACCCACCCACTTGTGACAGTGCTGCCACACCATTGGTTAAACCACCACCAGGTGGACTCCAAAAGGATAAGCTTGAACCTAACCAGATGAATTTTTTGTTATGAACTCACAAATTCTTGCAAGAATCCAGCTTGCTGCACAAGTTAACATACTGTATTTATATCTACATGGCCTTCTAGGTAGAAATAAAATGTTGCTTCTCTGCTGTCATGTTAGCTATTCCATCCATGGGCACTTTTGGTGTCTTAACTTAAAAATCCTTTTAAAACCCTCTGTCTGTCAAAAATCCTTCAAGCCTACTCACATAGAAAATGTATTGATGACTTTATGTTTTATCTCTGAGCTGATTGGTCAGACAGGATCGAGTGGAAAATCCAATCTTTATTTTTCCACCTAGATGTCCTCTCTAGCATTACTCCAGTGCTTTATCAAGGCTTTACTTTTACAAGCTGAGAGTACATCTGGCTCACAATGAAAATTAAACATTTACTCTGGCCTGCGTCAAACCACCAGTCCTGTCTTCACCTAATCCTTGACTTAAAGAGAATATCACCTGGTCTGAAAACGTTGGCTGTTTGTCCTTCGGCGATTGGAGGACATCATGTACTTCCTGTTTGGGTTTGCCAATCCCATGTCTTTTTAAAGAGAGGCTTGTTGTTGGGGACCTCCTATCTCTAGGTCAATATTTACCCAGCACTCCTCGGGATACACACTTAAATTGAGCCACAAAAGGCCCCGGCTTTTACAAAGTGTCTCCAACTCATGTCCACCTTGGTCATATGTAAACAAAAGAGCACAGGCAACTTTTATAAACAGCAGTGTAAGCTGTCAACCTGCATGCACAAATCGGTCTGTTGTGTGCTTCACCAAAAAACCAAGATGTACAGCATAGATGCATATTTAATAAGATGAGATAAACTTTATTGAAACCCACAGTGGTGAAATTCACTTATTATGGCAGCTCATAAAACAATAAAGTGAAAAAAAAAAGAAAAAGATCAACTGCAACTATTTATAGCCATTGAAAATTTGAAAATGCATTTACAGTCTATTCCCATTCACACATTTGACATTTGTTCACACTCATCTGATTACTTCGTCACTGAAAAAACAATCAACCTGACATATGCTGCACATACATTATTTTATACATTTGCTGTATATATTTAGGTCCATCCTTTCACATATTTTAATACATGCGACAAATGGGAAATTAAATATTACTAGGATGCATTTTAAATGTGCACCTGTTCAAAGCCATGTCTTTTTCTGTTAATTTGATACACTTCAGTCTAAAATATGCTGAAATAAATTTTTAACCATATTCAGATCCATCCTAAAACATGCTTGAATACTCATTACTTGTTCAAAGCTATATCTAAATAATCTTAAATTGTGCTTGAAACTTTAAAGATAATTCTTATTCAAGCCAAATACCACATGTTGAAGTTGATCTGATGCATGTTCACTTTTAGAGTACAACCTAACATTTACTGTCCTCTGCACTTTTTGGCCACAAATGTGAAACACAATACATTTGAATCTGAATAAATGGACACTTCCAAAATTTGCAAATTCTACTCAAACAAGATGTTTTTTTGGGCAAGTGGCAATTGACTGACTATATGTGTGTGCTCTTATAAGAGTGACAGCACACACATGTGAGAACATTAGCGAGTGACATGACATCCAGCTGCTCTACACACATTTATCCACCAGCTAAAGGCTGCATGCTTACAATTACATCACAATTTCACATGGAGTCATAAATTGATAAATTATTTTAGGCCTGTGCTGCATCAGTAAATACTGTTAAACTGAGATCTACCTGATGAGTTTAGCTAAGGCCTCAAAACCTACAGTTCTGAAAAAAACAATGAGGCTATGGTTTTTTAGCTCAGCATCAGCTTATAACTATAACCTAACCCTTTAATGCTGATTTTTGGTCAGGCATATGTCCAGGCAACCATGTGCCTGAAGAACCCCAGCCTCCCCACCCATCTGGTAGCAGTTTGGACTCTTACACTGCAGTTCATATTAAACATCCAAACACTTTATTTCAGCCTGAAAAGCTCCAAAAGCCAGCAAAAAGATTTAGCAAATTTCTCTGGCATAGAGCATTGTAGAGCAAAAACTGATTGAGATTGCCTTATTGGTTTTCTCAAAAAAATTCATATATATATATATATATATATATATATATATATATATATATATATATATATATATATATATATATATATATATATATATATATATATATATATCCGTGCACCTGCTGGCCTTTCATTTTCACGTTTCCCAATAAGAAAACAAAAAACAGAAACAAGCCCTTATCCAATTACTATTTTATATTAGGCTACTATACATCAAAAAACAAAAAATGAAAACCCTGAGTGCTGTATTTTTCATTTTTTCCGATTTGTTTGCACCTCAAAGTGTGCTTTGGGAAAACATGGCCTTGCTCACCGTCTGGACCCAGGCAAGCATAGCTTTGTGCGCAGGTGTGTCAGGGCAGTGCTCGGGCGGTGTGCTCCTGTCACAACTGCAGACAGGTGAGGGGCGGGGCTCCTGTCACAGCTGCAGACAGGTGAGGGGCGGGGCTCCTGTCACAGCCGCAGACAGGTGAGGGGCGGGGCTCCTGTCACAGCCGCAGACAGGTGAGGGCGTGCACGGCTCCACTGACTACTGTCCTGTCTACTCTCAGACGGGACATGCTGTTGCTATAGCAACTTGCACGCTTTTCACACAGTATCCTTTCGTGTGGGCCAGTTTTTGGACTTGTTTTTGAGTATGACCATAGTGCAACGTGATCTCTGTCTCTGACGAGCCACTGTCCCCATATATTTCTATTGCTGATGTGACATGAGGCATGCCATTTAGGATCAGAAAGTGATTCAAATGAGAGACGCAAAAAGTGAAAAATGCGTTGAGATGGCAGCAAAATGGCACTAAATCTGGCGTGCTATTTATATGCACTGTCGTGCTTTTTTGTTGTGCTAAAAAGCAAAGGGGAAAAAAGAGATGTAAACTGTAAACTGTTACATACTCCTGTATGTCAGCCGCGCCTGGCGCCCTGAAAGAGCGGACGATCCGGGCCATTGTCTTTTGAGACGAAGCCAGAGAACATTAAAACACTTAAATAGCGTGTTGCTGCCTCTGTCAGTGTCGTCGTAATAATTTTGTTGTTATCAAATTAATCGATGCATCAATTGAAAATAACGCGATTAAATCGATAAATTAATGCACTGCGTTAACACAATATTTTTCCCAGCCCTAATATATATATATATATATATATATATATATATATATATATATATATATATAAAATTAAGAAAATCATCTCTACATATTGGCCCCTCCTCCCAAGAAATCGGCAGTGTTTATTGGCTATTGACTGCTCTTTATTTAAAAAATTGGCATCAGCCATAGAAAAACCTATAGATGCAAGTACATTTTTTTCAAGCTTCTACTGCCAACATTTGTTGTTTATCTAATGGCTAATGGCTTGCAACATTTCTAAGTATGTGCTCACCAGTTCAGTCACCTCTAAACATTCATTTGGGCGAGGGGTTAGGAGCTGGATATAATTCTACTGCAGTTTACGCAAGTCCGTTGGAAATGTCCGCTAAAATCTAAATACAAGAGGTTTTTCAAAGCTCTTTTTGACAGTGAAGCATTTGCAGATCCTCAACAACATGTCAGAAGTGTAACGTTAAGCAGCAAGAGGTCACCGCGAGTGTAGGGTATGCTCCGTGTCCCATAATGTCACAGCAGAAATAAATGGCTTAGGGTGAGACAGTGCAGGATGGCCAGCAGGCAGCAAAAATTAAACAAACCCTAGTCCAATGGAAAAAATGTCCAAGGAAGAACATACACACTCTAAAAATGTACATTAACTGCCCCCAGGTTTAATGACAGGAAGAACATTAGTCTGAATGTTTTTGAAGCCATTTCTCAACACTTTTTTGAACTCATTTATTAGACACAAACGCAGGTACCACACCTCAGTATTTAAGCATACAGTCATATTTCTTCTTCTAAATAGTTAGAAATATAAAATGTGAAATACTAATGCAAGGGTGTCCAAAATTATTTCAAAAAGCCTCAAAAAGGGATAACATGGACCTTTAAGTAAACATTTAGAGCCTCAAAATGAGTAAAAGTATTTCTGAGCAGTAGAGGCAGCAATAGTAGTAGTTATAAGGCAAAGCAGGAATAATAAAAGTAGTAGTAGTGGTGGTTATGGTATTTTTGCTGTGCTATTACAAAAAATGATTTTTTCCACATTTTTTTTCCAAAGTAAACTTTACATCTAATACTTTTCACTTTTACTCTAGTAGTACTCAAGTGCCTTTTACACTTTTATAATTCTTATATTCTTTCAAGTAACGGTACTTTAACTTGAGTACAAATTTTGAGTATTTTCTTCATCTTCTCAGAACCTAAATGGATGGACTAATGCAAAGGTGTCAAAATTATTTCAAAAAGCCTGAAAACAAAAACAACTTTAGTAAACACTGAGAGCCTTAAAATGAGTAAAAATGTTTTTTTGCGCTGTAGAGGTGGCAATAGTAGTAATTATTATAGGAGTAGTAATAAAAATAAGTAGTAGTATTTTTGCTGTGCTATTGCAAAAAATTACTTTCCATGTTTTTCTTCTTCGGTAAACTTTAGATCTAATACTTTTCACTTTTACTCTAATAATACTCAAGTACCTTTACCTATGTATTTTTTTTTTAAAGTTATAGTAATTTAACTTGAGTACACATTTTTTTTCTCCATCTGCTCAGAACCTGAACAGACTCATCATGTAGTTGCAATCCTTATCCACTAGAGGCTGCTGTCCTGTGAAACATGTTCAGTGTCACTGAGTTGAAACACATTGCCCTTTGGCTTTAGTTGTGTAGCTTCCCAGCCCCTTTTTGTAAATGTTCTTTGTAGCTGCCTCTATATGTTTGACTAAACTAGCCATCAGGTCAAAGGTCACATAGATTTGAATATATAAATATTGACGTGTCTCTTTTTCAAAGCTTAGATATGAAATGAGCTTTACATCAGCAGCACTCAAAGTTGTCTGGATATGAAAAATGACATGTTTCCATTCTCGGTGTACATATAGTCCCATATAGTTCTCATGGTAAAGTATGCATCGGTAAGTGAAGAGTAAATTGTGTTAAACTGATGATGAGACGCAGAGGTCAGTATCAAAAGGAAAATTGAATTGCCTTATTTTGAAAAGCATGCCATATTGAATTATTGAGTGAGCGGGACAGGGCTGTGGCTGTTGACACGGAAGCTTTGCACCAGGACATATACAGTAAAGTGTGTAACTGCTAGATCTGTGATAAAGAATCATGGAAGAGGAAAAGAGAGCTGTGTACAAGGGACACAAAAAGTAGGTAGGAAGGTTTTTCCACAGAACTGACTCACACTAAGTACCACTTCAGAAAATGCTTCTCTCTCAAAGTAACATCTCAAACAGACTATAATGAGCAGTACTAAATAAGGACAAAACAAGGACTAAAACTGGAGTAAACCTAGTCTACACCAGATTTAGACCAGGTCTTAACCAGGACTAAACCAGGACATAGCCAGGTAAACAAGGTCTAAGCCAGGTCTTAATCAGGACAAAACAGTATTTGTAAAATTTGCTTGGTATGAGAAAAGTAGCAATTAAACTGGACAATAGAAAAAAAAAATGAAATATTGGTTGGCATATTAGTATAGAAAGGTCCCAAGTCTAGATAGATGGAGAGGGTTGTGTCAGGAAGGGCCTCTGCCGTAAAACCTATACCAAATCAATATACTCCGAAATAGAAAAGCTAAAAGAAGATTCTAATTAACATCTACTATAGACTTTAAAAAGAAAAATGCAGTAAGTAGCAAAAAATATTTTCTAAACATTTACAGAGTATCTTTACAGAGTGTGGTTGTCACGTTACAATTTTACCTTATTTGTTTTTAACATCTAAGACAGTTGGCTTTGGTGTGGTGTACCATATTGGTACTGCAAGCACACCTTAGACAAATAGTATTTAATAACCACGGTTTAGTTTTAGGTGAAGTTTTTGGAGCTTTATTTTGCCTTTGTTTGACAGATGTGACAGTAACAAGACAGGGACAGAGATGCTGGGATTCAAACCCACATTGCTCCATTTATATTGTAAGCACTCAATCGAGACAAGTGAGAAGAAAATAAAGAAAATCATATAAAAGCAAAAAAGCATATCATACAATAACATTTTAGATTTTGAGCATACAGTATAAGTTAGCTCCACATACTGTATCTAAATACACTAAAGGCTAATCCTCCAGCTGGGTACTCCTGCCTAGGATCCTGGCTCTAGAGCTGGAGAAGTGTCCCCTGGTTTTGCTGAGACTTTGCCCTCCAGGACTAAACCTGGGTTTAGGGGTACTGGGTTTTGTGGATCAAGGGTTTTAAACTATTCCTAGATAAAAATGAATGTTTTTTTTGGCTAACATGCACCTACTACCATAAGTGATACACATAAGTGATGTATAGCTCTCACTATCTGAGGTGGGTAGAATAGCCAGAAATTGTACTCAAGTAAGAATATTGTTACTTAAAAATAATGTTCAAAAATATATCAATAAATAAATAAAATAAAAAAGTAAGCACAAGAAACAAAAATTTCCAAATCTTATCACTTTTTTTTTCAGTGGCGGACAAAGTACTCAAAATCTGCTCAAGTAAAAGTAAAAAAATCATCAAAAATTTACTCAAGTAAAGGTATGTTGTAAAAAATGTACTCAGAAAGTATTTTTTCTTCAAAAAATGTAACTTAAGTAAATTACTTGAGTAAAAGTATCTAGTTACCACCACTGTTTTTTTTTTTAAACATAAAACTTTTGAAACCAGTTCATACACATATACAGTACACATGAAGTAGCCAAAAATTGTTCTCCAGTAAGAGTTTAGATACTTCAAAATAATATTATTTACCTAGAAGTAAAAAGTATGTTGTGATAAAAATACTCTTAGGGCAGTAACTTAATCAAAAAGTTACTGAAGTAAATGTAATTCATTACTACCCACCTCCCTAACTTTGATCTAATTTAACTTCTCCCCTCTGCTGGTACCAATATAGTTTCTCATGTCCACCGCTGCTCCTCTGTCCTGCACCATCTCTGTAAGTCTATAAATGTCCCGCCTCGAACACAGCCTGCCCCCCCCCACCTCCATCCCCCTCTTGCACCCCCACCCCTTTCTCTCTCTCTCCGTCCCGGGGGGAGATAGCGCTTTTGTTTGTTGTTTTAAGCCTGGTCCCACCACTCTCCGGAGACAACCCGCGCGAGAGAGAGCGCACAAGCCCATTATGGCCCACAAACTGAGGAGCTGAGGAGAGGAGCACTGCATGGGACATCCCACTCAAGGGGAGCATCACACGGGATTATCTGAACACCAGTCCTCCTTCTTCATCTTTTCTCAGTGGCCTTTGCTGACGCTCCTAATACCTTGGAGAGTTTTGGTAGAACTTAGGATGTTGGCTGCTTGGCGTTCAAGAATTCAATCCGGATTTGAACTGACAGCTAACATAACCTTTATTATTTTGATTTGGCTTTATCTCGATGATATGCTAACATTGCCTTTTTAGGTGCTTGCATCTTTACAAAAACATATGGACATATCCTGATCTAGCACAGGAAACTCCACTGCAAATTCCTACTTTGTTGCTTTTTGCACCAAGAGTTATTCTTATTAAAACTAAAGAGCAGGATTACAGCTCACTCTTGCAGCTCACTCGCAGGTGCGGTCGATGCCATCTTTTTTTCCCTCCTGTTTTGCATCTTTGCTCTGCTTTGCATTGGCTGTCAAAGGATCCTGTCTGTCAACTCTGCACTGATAAGGCTGAGGAGTCAGACTTTCAACGACAGCATGGCGGATTCAGTCAGGCCAGAAGCGTCCACTCCTCACCTCTTTACCCCTCGTCTTCCAGAGGTGATCTTCTGATGCTTCCCTAAACTCTAGCAAAGTCTACTCCAGCCTCAGCACAACATGATGAACAAGGACTCACGGTTTTCCAGGAAGATGCCCACAAATTTCTCCACTCGTAGACACTCATGCATTGGGTAAGTATTTTTCAAAATCCATTTGAGTTTTCAGAAGTGCTAAGTATGATCTTCCGGTGTTTGACAGATAGCCGCTGAGTTAGTGGCTGTGGCAGCTCTGTTTTGTGTGATTTATGGGACAGGATGTCTGAAGAAGGTGCATAGTTGTGTTTGAGGTGATATCTGCTTTTTATCACACTTACAAAATATATTTGGACATAATATGATCTTTCTTGGAAACTTGGCTGGAAGTGAACTTAGATGGGGCCATTATAACAATGACAGGATTTAAAATTGAAATTGACACTTGTGAGGCTGCTGCAAAGTGATGTTTTTAGTGTTTGCAGTTGTCATTGCATAGATCAGTGCAAGTATTTTTTGCAAGTAACTCATTTCAATGCAATTGATATTCATTGCATTTATAAGTAATAGAATAGAGTAATAGAAAATCTGAAACACTTGACTTTGTGTTGAATGATGCATTGTAAGGTATTATAATATTTATGTTTTATGGAAGCCAGTACAGTTTCATTTTTTTTTTTTTTTTACAAACAGGAAATAAAATATTATTGCCATTCTTTTATTTCCTATTAGATCACTTTTATATTAAAACTTATCTCTATTGTTTTTTTTTATACTTGGCGTTATACCCTTATACTTTTTGTGTAAAGTAAATCGATTACAAAGTGCCACCAAAATGTGACTTAACTTTACAACCTTTTATTGTGGCATGGTGGAAAAATGATTAGCGCTTTCTGTGTGGAGTTTGCATGCTCTCCCTGTGTCTGGGTGGGCTTGCTCCAGCTTCCCCCATCAACATAAAAAAAGCATGCACAATAGTATAATCCTCCAGCTAGGTGACCATGACCCTGGTTTAAGATCTAGAGAAGGGTCCCTGGGCGCTGTATTGCGGTCGCCCACTGCTCCTGACAGGTTGTCCCAGTGTTATTAAAGGACAGGCCAAATGCAAAAAACAAATTTACCCACTGGAACAATGAAGTCTACCTAAATATTATTGTATAACATTGCGTATCATAGTAGTAATTCTTGTGTATATTAAAGGTGAAATGTTGCCTTGATAGTGACTATGTTTTTGTTACAATTCTTGCCGTGATTCATCTCCGACAGTATATCTTCGTTTTGGCTGCTGTCTTTTCAAACCACAGGGAATAAGTAAATTTAATTTATGTAATAGAGATTAATGAAATGCATTGTCAACAAAGGTCAAGGCCAAAAAAGTTTCAAAACATTCATGAAGTTGACTTTTTAAATTCATAAAAGCTTCTTCGTTTTAATGCAAAAGTGCTGTTTTCTTATTTCAGACTAACTGGATAATGAGATTTATAGTGAGGGCATACTCCAAACCTGGACAGCAGCCTGAAAGTAGCACTCATATAAACTCAGACAAAGACGGTCTTCAGCCTAATCAATCAGAGCAATCAAAAGAAATATTTTTAAGATTCGTGGAAATTTGTAAGTTAGATATGTAATTCTGTTATTGCTGTTTCAGATATTAGACAGAGAGCATTGTTTTACCTACAGTATATTAAACAATTTCAGACAGAGATGTAAAGTTCCTGCACTGTGGTGTCCTATTTTTTTTTTTGTAGATTTAAAACAACCACATTTTGTCAGCATTTCAAGATGGAGAGAGACACTTCTACACTAATAGTTCTCACACAAAACTGACAAGGAGCTATAGCTAATTCCTCAAACTTTTGCCAAATTCTTTTAAACATACTTTGCATTTTCTTTTCTTTTTTTTCTTTTTTTTACATTTTACAGTCTCTAGCTTTTCAGCTATTGGGTTAATTGTGCCTAGTTACATTGACCAATTTGTTCACTATTGTCAGAATTTTTGAGTGCTCTATATTTGATTCAACTTTTTGGACAAAGAACTTTCCTTGGTTCTTTAACGTTCTGGGGTTGCCACAGCAATTTCTGTGTCTTCTAGTGTGCAGTGATTTCCATATTCATTTGTTATAGGTTTTATACTGAATGCCCTTCCTGCTGCAACCCTCTCCATTTATTCAGTGGCAAAAGGAGTACACTGGACTGTGACACCTTATGGCTGGATTTGCAACAGTTAGTATGGTAGTTAGTTATTTATTTCAAAATGGGTCTTTACTATATCAAAAATCATGCAATATGCAATAACTATATAACTAGCAGTTTTGATGAACCAGAATTATATTTGAAACTTTGAATTAACAATTACATTAACATAACATAAGAGTGTCTGTTATACAATTCTTTCTGAAATTGCTATTGAGAAAGCTGTGTGTAATGTAAACAGAAAGGCTGCATTTCAAAGAATGGTGCCATAAACTTAACAGACCATAAAACTTTTCCAGTGGAGGAGTTAGCATTAGCCACAAAATATCACAAATTTTGAATGATCAAGATGGTTTTGCCAGCTGACAAGTTAACCAACCAATCGACTTAATGTACGTAACATAAGAGCCTGGTTAGAAAACATTAGTGAGTGTGTCAACGTTTTGCCATTTTATTTAACATAACAATTAGCATCTATAATTAGCATATAAGCTGAAGGATACATAATATACATTTCCTATTTTTTTACGTGATGATGGACAAGTAACTACACTTGGCATACAACAATAATTTGTCAGATTTAATCCATTGAACTCCACAGATCCTACGTTAACTTTAGTAAATACAGTTGACCATCAGATCTGGGTGCTGTTGAGTAATTTTTAAGAAATATATAAACAACAATCACTATTTTTTGCTGTTTAACATCTAAACTACTCTTTGCTTTCATATAAAAATTAATGGAACAGAACACAAACGGTGTGTGCAATAGGGCAGCAAAATATATTGTAAATTTATAGTTATTGGTATAACAGCAAACACCATATCCATATCACAAGAAACTAAATGTATCGCAATAATGTTATGGTTTCCATCTGCCGGAAAGTTTCACTGTCAGAATAATTTTCCTATCAGAGCCTAAAAGGAAAATGTGTTTTGGCATGTTAAAAAACAGATTTAATAGTCTATATTTAGTGATTTAGCCTTTTTTAGTCATTGTTTTGTCTTTGTTAAGTTTTGATTTTGACACAGTTTTGGCTAATACAGGCCCATCTTTTTGCTTTAATTTACTTGAACTTACTAAAAGTTATTGCAATATTCAACATAGTTATTGCATAGTGCATGAATTGAAGAAATTAAATTGCAGAATTGAGAAAGCCACTTGGATAAGAGGTGAAACGTCTTCTACTTTGAAAAAACAAGTCCAGATGACTTCTTTTTAAGCTTTTGTTGTGATTCAATTAGCCTGGATGAGTGAGATTCTTCACAGACATATTGCATGTGTTTCTCAAATTGCGCGCAACATATCTGTATATATCACTCGTGGAAGTACACTTCAAATTTGTTCCGTTGAAATTGAAACCCAAACAGTAGTGTCTCATTCTGACAATCTGATCATTTGAAATTGAGATTCACCTTGGTGTAAGGCTGCTGGGTGCTGCTGGGTGCTGAGATGTTTGTTTGCGCCGCAGCAGAGCTCTTCCTCCTCGGCTTCTGTTGGACTGGGGCCAGCACAGAGCGCCTGCATTTGGCACAATATGACTCGTCATGTGGCTCACAACTTTTTCCTCTTTCATAACAGGACTATAGAAGCATCAGAGCATGCTGGTGGAAAAATGCCTTAGAGCTCCTCTGTGTGAGCAGATCTAATCACTCTGTTATATCTCTCATCCCTTTAGGAGAGCAAACAAACTGGAATCAAATATTAATAAGTGAACTGCGGAGGTAAATCTGAGCGGCCGGTCAGCGTACGTCACGCGCAATTGGCTTCAGCCAGGCTGTAACATGATATAACGGGCTTCAGCAAGAAAATCTACTACAGCTGTCATGAGATCCCTTCAGGACACACGGTTATGTAACGTTGCCAGACTAAAAACAGCCATTCAATACATACACATGATCTTATATGGATGAAAGCCTCCACTAACTCAGACATTTTTGGACACAGATGTACAAAGAGTCATGGCTACGTCAGGGTTCATCACCATGGGTCAGTTTGAAGAACACACACTGGACTTCTGGCATTTTGAACTTGCATCAATCAGTCAGAAAAATTTACAGAACTTTAAGTTTTAACGTCACACATAATGCCATTTCCATATTTCAGCTTTTCCCTTCTGGGGTTGCCTTAGCAAATCTGCTATCTCTTAACATACAGTGTTAATTTGGCAGGTTGTACAGCTTCCTGACTCAACCCTATCTATTTATCTGGGCTTGTGTCTATCACAAAAAGTACCCTTGATTTTGACCCTTGTGGCTGGATTTCATTCAGGCTTTATTATTATCAAGAATAAAAAAGTATGAGGGTGATAGCAAACTTTAGCCAAGCATATGCTCAGTTATGGGTCTGCTCCTATTTGAATTAGAGACACTCCCATTGGCTGTTGGTCTAGAGGGCTTGTCACCATTGGTTAAAAAAGAAAAATAACAAAACAGACAGGAAAAACAAATCTGACATTTAACAAGTAAGAGAAGAGAGGAGAGCTTTTTTAAGTTGAACTTTGTTCACATTCTTAAAAACAAACAGTGGGCCTTTAAATAGTTATTTGCTGATGAGTGTTTTGACTGTGGTTGAACCACACTGTACAGCTTTGTACAGTGTGGTTCTTAGAGTTTTTCCCATTGACTTATCCAAATGTCATTAGTATTTTACAAACATTAGTTGAATTCTGGTCTATCATAGCTCTATGTTGCTTGTGATTTTTCAGTGCAGTGCGAGGTGTGTTGAAATCTTGTGAACTCTGGGCATGAGGCATGTGCTTCTCTGGTGTCCTCCGAGCTCCTCCAGCCGTGAGCCTGTGTGGATCATATGAGGAGATCAAAGCAGCAGATTTTAGACCACAGCCAGAAATACAGGCCTGCACAACAAGCCTCTATTCTATTTACCTGATTTGTACATGCTGCTCCCTGGCTCTAAAACAGACTGAGCTACATTCAGGATCAAAGCCAGGTTAACTCTTATTTGGGTCCTCTATCAATACAATGGTTCATTTATTGGATCAAAAAACGACTGTTATGTAAATGCATAACTTATACTGTGAAACAGTGTCAATGTTGTCAGCTTAATATGCCATCATGTGGAGCAGTGATCTTCTAACTTAGTACCACTTTTTGGTAAAAATATACCCAAAACTTGACTACACCAGAACTACACAATGTCTAAATCATAAAACCAGGACTACACTAGACTAAACCAGGGGTGTAAAAAAAAAAGAAAAAAAAAAGACAAAACCAGGACTAACGCTGGGCTATATCAGAACCTAGCCAGAAATAACTCATGTCTGAATCATGCCTAAATCAGGACTAAACCTCAACCAAATCTAAGCGAGGCCTAATCCAGGTCTTAACCAGGACTAATTCAGGACTACACCAGGTCTAAACTAGGTCTTAACCAAGTCTAAACCAAGACTAGCCACAACTAAAGTAGGACTTTAAAAGAATAAAACTAAATGTATTGTTTATGGACTCTAGAGTACCACAAGAAGAAGCCTGCTGTACCACCAGCGGTACCACAGTTTGAGATACACTGCTGTAGAGAACTTATTCATGGAATTTGTTGCATGTTTCTTAAATATTTACTCACATCCAGAGGTGGGTGGAGAAACCAAAAAATTAATGTTACAAAAAAATATTGCTCAAGTAGAAGTGTAAGTATGTTGTGATACAACACTTCTTAGACCTACAATTGATTCTAAAAAGTTTTAAGTAAATGTAATAGAGTAAATGTAACTTACTACCCACCTCTGCTATGTCCATTCATTGACTCTTTACTTCACTTGGATGCAATGCGGAATGCTGCCTGGATAATGGCAGGGGACAGTTCATTTTTGACACTGTTGTTTCTTTGTGTTAAATTATTGCCTGGAAATTCCAGACTCACCGCTGTACCAGCGGATAAGTCTGGTCGCCTTAGAATCAATTCGATTTCTAGGGCGGAGCAAACCCGAGTTAACGGACAGCGGAGTTAGCCAATCAGAAAATGGCGGATGTGACGTTAACAAAGCGACAATAACGTGAGAAAGTAAACAAACGGAGTAGTGAAGCCACGAGGGAGGAACGAGAGATTTATTTCAACATTACCGTACCATACCGCTGAATGAAACAAACTCTCGGCTCCTCGGTGCGCCATCTTGATTGTTGTCGGTGAGGAGATGCGTACGAGTGACGCTGCTCGCGAAGAATACGTGACTTAAATAAACCAATCAAAATGCACGGTACGGTTTGGATTTGAGTAAACCACTGCGGACGGCGTGGTGACCAGACTGATATTTCTCTGTAAAATAACACAGAGACATATCAGTCTGGATTTTCCAGGCAAGTTAAATTAAACCTTAATATATCTGTAATGACTACTTGCTTTGTGCCAGCTTTTGGATACAATCTAAAACAGAATATGCACTCTGTCAAAATAAAAAATGCATGGCTATTTTGCATAAAACACATGGCTAATTAGCCTACACCTCCAAGTCTGTGGCAAGCCAATAATAACAGTAATTTTTTATTATGCCCAAAATAATCTTTAGAATAGGCCAAAAGATGACAATTGTATGTATTAAAACTGATTTTTTTTTTTTATTGTTTGGTAAAAATTACATCCAAGAATACAAAAAGACCCACACAGTGCTTTTAAAAGAGACCTTACTGGCGCTCTGGTTTAAGTCAAACAAAGCTGTGTGTTGTGATGCAGATGTATCTATCACAATAGTGCTCAGTGCTGAGTGACATTAACCGTACCAGGCATAGACGGAGTTTGGCTTTTGCGTTGGGGGAGGCAAACATTTTAAAATATTGTCAGTACAACAAAATATGCGAAATAAACTAAAATAGACTATGAGCAAACTAAATACACTATAAATATGCACAGTATATGAATATTTGTAAAAAGCGAGAGTGAAAGTGTACATTTAAATTGCAGTATAAAAATTGTTATGCACAGTTATGGAGATATTGCACAGGTGTAATGGTAGCAGACAAAACAGTGAGAGGACTTAGAGAAAGGTCAGTAAATATTTAGTTTGGCTTTATTCTGGGTTAGGGTAGAGCTGTGTCACTGTTGTGGACAGAATCTACTGAGGGCGTGACTGCAGGCAGTAGATAAATGAGACAAAGTGAGAGCAGGGCGGAGCAGGTGGAGATAGGGCTGCTCTGAACTCTGATAATGGGGCACAGAGCACAGGCCTCAACAGACAACACAAGCTCAATGGAAAAGATGTTGTTTCAGTACATTGCAGTGCATGCCTATTCATGCTTAACTAATTCAAAAACCTTCTTTTTCACAAACGAGTATTGTATGAAGATAAATTAATAGTGTACTATCTGAATCTGTGCTGGCAGCTTACTTTTAGACAGATTTTGTCAATTTTTTAAACAATACTGAAGAGTTTCTGCAACTCCAGTGCCAAAACATGTGGGACTTTTTTGCCTTAATACATATATATTGGATTAATATAGGAGGGTCAGCTGGGTACACTCTGACTATAGATGGCTTTTTGCCCTTTTTCATTCTAAGGAATCTACAACAACTATTAACAAATAATTAATCATCAGTCAGCAATGACAACTTGTGTATGTTTTACTGAACTTAAATTAGACAGTTGGTGCTTCACACTCATACTGTTACCACTCAATAATAATAGTTGGTTATTGGTATTTAGCAACATAAAATAAAGGATTTTAATTTGTCATTGAAGATAAAATAAGACATAAAACATACATAAAACAACAAAAAGAAAGTAAGGGGAAGGTAACACACTGGCACACATTGTTGTAGAATTGATGTTTGCCAGGGAATGTAATAGAGCATTTTAGAGTGGAATATGTCAGTTTACACAAAGAAACTAATAGAAAAAAGAGAAGTAAAATGAAACATGAATATGCCAATGCAGCGTGATGTTTAATGAGGCAGAGATAATTGCTTGTCTTAAAGGGCTTATATTATGCTTTTTTGTGTCTTTTAAATTAATTTAGGACACATGTAGGTCAGCATCTTACGTTTTGTTGGACAGAAAACGCAATAATTATTGAAAACACCTTATTTGAGGAAACTCATCATGAGAAACACTCGGGTTAGGTCCCTGTCACTTTAAGAGCCCTCCTTCCCTCCTTCTCTGCCTGCTTTCCCACCCCTTCAGCACCTGTGGCATTCACATGATTTGTTTGGTTGCTGCAGGGGAGGCGTGAGCTGTAGCAGTGCTTCCTGAGCAGGACAGGACCGTGAAGGGGGAGAGGCGTGGTCAGGTGTAGAAGGCAGACACCAGTGAAACGAGCTGGTTTTGTCTTCTCACAAACTCAGTGTATAAGAATAGAGGATTAGTCAAACATGCGTAAATGAAACAAACACAACTCCAGGTATGTTTTTGATGAGGAAACATTATAACATGGTAGAAAGCTTAGAAAAGTTGATTTTGCATAATATACAGTTTCCCCTTTAAGCTAAACTATTTTAGCTTAAGTTTAAGGGTAAAGCTCAGTTTGATGTCATAGATTTGTATTTTGGGATGGCAAAGTGTTTTAGGTTTGCATTTTTTATTAAAAGAAAGTAGGAATAGCAGTGCCCCTTGTTGGGGAATTCTAGGTCATCGATTTTGGTGGCAAAGCAGATTTTAGTGGAGGGTATGATGGCAAAAGAAAGAGTAAAGCCTTAAATTGGTCAGTACAGTGAAGTTAAAGTTGTCTCTCTGTGTGTTTTTTGTTTAGGTTTACAGTAAAATAGTGTGTAGTTTCTATTTGAAAGTATTATTTGAGTATTATTTTTAAGTTACAGTATTTTTTTACACCTCTGAAAATGTCTTACATCACTTGTGAAATAGTGTAAAGATCCATAGCATGATCCAACAGAGGTTCACCTAGTCTGATAAACGCAGTGACTTTAAAGCTTGTCAATCAATAGCAGACTGACTCAAAACAAAGGCTATGAAAAACATACAATGTCAAGTGAGGCCACCAAACCCAAAAGGGCAGAAAGTGTCAATGTCAGAGGTCCCAATATAGCCGGCAGCCCCCAAACCCTCCACCCCCCCAGCAGGCAGATTAGTCGATAGGGGGCTGTGTGGCTGCTCCGTGCGTCACTGCTGTACTCCATATTTTCAGCATGACTGATTTCCCCAATCGCCAATCGACCAAGCCGGGACAGGCCTGACAATGGCCAAATCCAGACACACAAACTGGATCTACTCATGACACTACAAAAAAGGAAAATAATATGTAGAGTTTGTCCAAAATTTATCTTGTGAAAAATGTGTCGTGAGAAATATAATACTACTGGATTCTTGAATGAATGCATCAAACAATCATGCATCTTTTAAACCTTAATAAAAATGTTTTGATTTCAGATTTACAATAGAATAAAAATGTATTTAATCTATCTGAATATATTTGTTATATTAATCTAACAATTATATCTAATAATGAAATTAAATACTCAATATTTTGCAGAAATGGGTGTGAGTCCTTGTTGCGACCACTAGAGGGCAAAACAATCCATGCTATGCTCAGGCACTGTTGGGGCAAACCGACTGTTTACTTTAGAGGACATAGGTGGAAACAGTACTTAAAATCTGTACTGCTACCACCACAACTTCTACTACTATGACTACTACTACTATTACTGCTGCTTCTCCCACTACTGTTACTTGTACAGCTTTCTACTACGACTACTATTACTACACTGGTAAATTTAGTAATGATTTTGTTTTCTTTTTTTATGGCTGAAACTTAAAAAAAGACATACTCAAAGTAGTAATAATTTATTTCTATAGTGCATTTGAAAAACAAGGTTTACAAAGTGCTTAACAGCCCACAGCATAAATAAGGCAATCAACTCAACAAATAAAAGACAGATAAACAGAAATAGAGCAATCAATAAAATCAAAAATCTAAAATAAGTTATAAAAAGGCCAGTCAATAAAAGTGTGAGCATTGATGACTTTTTCTAAATTGAGCCAGGAGAGGACAGGTTTGATTTTCCTGATGGTGCGGTGGTGAAGTAAACAGGAGTGGGTGACTTTTTTAATGTGAAGATGAAAGTTGAGATTAGAATCTGATATTACACCTAGGTCTCTGACAGCGGGGGTGATGTTGGAGGAGAGAGGACCAAGACTGTTTTGAATGTGAGCGGTGGAGTGGGGAGGGCTGATTAAGACTTTTCTGCTTTTAAACTGTTGAGTTGTAAGAAGTTTTGTGCCATCCAACTTTTCACATCATTAAAACACTCTAACACAGCAGCAAAGCTTCCAGTGTCCTTTGGTCTCAGCGGGAGGTACTGAATATCTGTGTGTTGTCAGCATAACAGTGGAAGGACATGTTATGGCCCTAACCAAACTAGTAATAGTAGTAGTAGTAGTAGTAGCAGCAGCAGCAGAAATAGTAGTACTAGTAGTAGCAGTAGTGATAGATTTTTGGCTGAAACATCACAGCAGCAAAAGTGTTAATTCTGAAACGATTCTGAAAGCTTATAGAGTTAAAATACAACTTAAAGGTTCTATGAGCCATATATATTTTTTATATTTCAGAAAAATTACCCACCTGTGTCCCGAGATATGATATAAACATGTTTAAATCAAATATTAGTTTTACTGATAACAGTGGTACATCTGATTTATTAAAATAATAATAATAATAATAATAATAATAATAATAATAATACCTTTACATAATGGCCATGTAATGTTTATGTTTACATTTTTTTGTTTTGGTTCTAAAACTGCATTGGTGATTGTCCAATCAGAAAAGCAGAAAGACTGGCAACCTACAGACCATTGTATTAATTTAGACTGCAGTACCATTTTCAAACCAGTATGAGCTCATGTACCCAGAAATATATATATATATATATATATATATATATATATATATATATATATATATATATATATATATATATATATATAATTTTTTTTTTTTTTTTACAATTTGACAGAGCGTAGAGGGAAAACCTTCAGTTGTCATTGCAGTGGAATGTCACCAAATGTCACCATCATGTGCACTGGCAGATTTTCAGATCAAATTTTCTTCTTAGACCCCCTGTGACTAAAGTTTACTTGTATTTCATTTAATTTCATTTATTATTTGTTTTGATTATATTCACAATTGTTTGTAGGCTATGTTTTAAAATAAAATACATTTCCAACCATTTGTTACATAATTAAAAAAATAGCAGAAGGAAGATAAATCTCATAATAGCTGCCCCTTTCTCTAAACCAAGCAAAAAAACAAAAACAAAAACAGGATGGTCTGAAAAAACCTGACATCACTTTGTTTCACACTCACAACAAAATCTTACAAAAATACATTACAATACCAGAATCATTCTTCCACACAATAACTATTTTGGTAATTCATATGATTTGATTACTGTAACTTTGTCTTTTAATTTGAAAAACACTGAGTCTTTTAAATGATTTTTCTATGAATTCCGTAATTTAACTCCAGCCACTGAAATCCTGTTTTAAAGTTGTTTGGGCAAAAGGATGTCTAAAGTCAAGTTTTCTTCTGCTGTCTTAATCTGTAGATTTTAGCACAAAGTTTCTACAGTTGGTGGCAACTGAGTATGATACAACAGTGTAGTGCTGCAAATTTTCATCTAAAAGGAAGCATTGACACAAGTGGACCCTTATATTAATATGATATTTTGCCAGTGAGTGATGAGATGCCTTTAATAGTGCAGTCTAGTGCGGTGGCGGGCCCTAAAATCTGAGTTAAAATCACCATAGCAGCCATTCACTTCTGGCCTTATTTACTAAAGAGTTGGACTAACAATAGAAACAGAAATCTCAGCAACATGTAGATGAAAAAAAAAGTTGTATATTATAATCACTGAAATGTATGCAATCTTTATGAGCACAATCTAAATCTGCCCCACGCTCTGTTCTCAGAAGCCTTAACCCTGTCTGAGTTTTGGTCGGCTGCCATGTGACGCAGCCTGAGCCCCCTGTTAGCCGGTAGCAGATGGCTGTTGAGTGAATCATGAAGTCTCACACTGAGAGAGTATTACTATAACGGCCCCGGCTGAAACATGAGGTCCACATAAGCCATAAGTTAAATTTGTCCTTATGACGGCTCCTGGACAAACATGACATAGGCACAATCACACTGGACACTTTAGACACTAGACAAACAAGGATATATCCAGCCATATGAAAATGAACACTGAAATCAAATTATGAACTTTTATCTTAAAAATTTGACATTGCCAAGTGCCTGTTGCTTGCCGAATGTTGCCAGTGTTGCTTTTGACACTTATGTTCTTCCAGATTGCAGATTCAATTAAATGACTATTAAAAGTCATTTTCTGTACTCATATTAAAATACTTGTATAGTGGCTGGATTCTCATTCTTCATTATTTTCATGATCATAACAATGTGTTTGCGTCCAACCTGCTCTAGTTTGGGCCAATGTTGTGGAAGGTGGAAGCACCTTTCCAGTTTTGTTGATGAAATAACTGGGTTCTGTATGAAGCCAGGTGAAGATACTCTGGATATGTCTCTCCTACCGACTAGACAAAACCAAACATTCCTGATTAGAGGTCAACCAGTTTTTGCTTTTTTTTTTTCAGATAAACAATGATACTTGCACTTTTATCCCGATAAGGCACCATGTGACTGAAGGACGCCAGCTCCCCCAACTATCTTGTAGCATTTGGACATCTTACACTGCAGTTCATAGGAAAGATCCAAAATTGCTTTATCTCAAGCTGAAAAGCAAAAAACATTTTGTTTGTTTCGTTGGCATATAACCTCAGAGAACAAAAATTTTAAATGCATTTTGTAGCCCTCCACAAGCGAGAGATTGCCAAAAAACACTTCAAACTGATATGTCTCTGTGTTATTCTACAGAGAAATATCAGTCTGGTCACCTCGCCGTCCACAGTGGTTTACTCAAATCCAAACCGTACCGTGCATTTTGATTGGTTTATTTAAGTCACGTGTTCTTCACGAGCAGCGTCACTCGTACGCGTCTCCTCACCGACAACAATCAAGATGGCGCACCGAGGAGCCGAGAGTGTGTTTCATTCAGCGGTATGGTACGGTAATGTTGAAATAACTCCCTCGTTCCTCCCTCGTGGCTTCACTACTCCGTTTGTTTACTTTCTCACTTTCTTGTCGCTTTGGTAACGTCACGTCCGCCATTTTCTGATTGGCTAACTCCGCTGTCCGTTAACTCGGGTTTGCTCCGCCCTAGAAATCGAATTGATTCTAAGGCAAATTTCCAGGCAAAAAAAAACACATCTTTAACTGTTCTCACTGTCCAATTCTAACACATTTGTTTCAGTTTAATAAGCCTTACTAAAACAAATGGCTATAATAATTGAATTTCTTTCATAAAATTAAGAAAATCACCCCTCACATTGGCCCAAAAATCAGCAGTGTTTATTGGTCATCGGCTGGTCTGAATTTAAAAAAATCTGTTTTGGCATCGGCCATAGAAAAACCCATATCAGTCGACCTCTATTTGTGTTAAGTGGTATCACAAAGCGGGTTGGCATCTGGCTGGGTTAACTCTGGGTTTCTCTATGGAGCTGTGAGCATGTTCATGCAGGTCAAGTGGAGTCGGTGCACTGTAAGGCTGAACAATTCAGGAAAAATATCTAATTGTGATTTCTCACTTTAATTGTGCAGCCATAGTACCCTGCTTAATCACATCAATAAGACAAACTTAGACCATAATATACTCTGGAGCATAGGTTAGCTGTTCAGTGCAAGTTTCTACAGAGATCTACCTCAAAAGAAAGTGAACCAGCGTCATGATAAAAAAATCCCAGGGTTGACCACAAAGTTGCGTTGCTACCCCTCTAATCCACCTTAGTAGTTCAAGGCCCTGTTTGGCTGTTAATTATTGAAACAATATGGCATTGCTCTGGTTGGATAAGAGTAACAAACCACCTGGCCAGTCAAGTAAAAAAACAACAACACTTTGACATGTGTAAATGAACTGAACTACAGTTGAGACTTAATTGTACTGATTTCTTTATCTTAACAGATTAAAAACTGTTCACTGTGCACTGTTCACCATAGACTTCCACTCATTTTTAAGTTAAAAAAAATGGTTATCCATGTTGTTCATTGAGCTTGGCGTCAAGGACATGAAAACACAATTGAGTCTGAAAGCACATACTGTTCTATTGCATCACAACAGAGGATTTCTATAAAGCAATAACGAGGATGCTCAAATATCACTTAGTAAAAGCTTTGTTTTACACTTGTCCCTGATTTGTAAAAGCATGCATTAATATTGTTAGTGTGCGCACAGTAATCATTTATAGTACCGTGATACATCTTTTGTCAGATGGATGGATTGTTTTAGCAAAGGTCAAGTGCTCAGTAACGCTCTATTTCTATTTGCAAGCTTTCTTTTGTTCGGTGAGCACGGTGATTAGCATTCATTTGGCTGGTCTTTTGACGGTGCCGATTAATTGGAGTCATCTTTTCTGCAAAGCGCTCCGTCACACTGTGCTGACTTCACGAGCTTGTTACAGAGGAATGCTCTCTACCACTGAACATCCAAACCATGAGGTCAGCAGCAGGCCCCCTTTTGCCAATTACACTCCATTACAGCCATGAGCGCAGGGCACAGTGGGGTTTACGATGCTCTCACCCCAGCACATTGTTTCTGAGTTAAGCTGTCTCTGGAGCAAGATACAAGAAGCAGGACCCTAGACTTCAGGTCTGTTTTTGCTCAAACTTTCACTTACTTCCACCTCTGTGACGCAGGTAAACTGGAGACATGGTGAGCTGCCAGCTGACAAGTGTCTGTCTGAAGGTCCAAGAGCATTCATTCTTTGTCTGAGTGGGATTTGTGTAAAAAAAAAAAAAAAAAAGTATAATCTTCAAAGGTTTTATGGATTTATTTTATGGATTCCTGTTACATAGTGGAGATTAATAAGTGAAATAATAATGGTAGTATTTCATTGTGGGATATTGCTGTCCTCGTCTTTTGAAAGGTGTAGTGCTTGCGTGAGGAATGTGAAGTGGTCCTGCCTTTTAATTCAACAACGGCTGTATGCAAATTAGCCATGGGGAAATATTAACACAAAATTAGCTATTGATTTACCAGGCTATCTTGGATTGAGTATGTGACCCCCTGACAAACTTGTCTGAGGGCGTTTAGGTAAATGACCTCAAGATTTGTCAACATCTGGAGAAGCATCTGACCAAAAGTTGTTGAAGGTTTTTTAGAATATTAAATGGTGTAGCCACAGCACAGATGCGACTTTGATGGTTTCATGACTTTTGTGGCTCGCTAACAAACCCTAATCTATCTATATCACCTATTTACTGCATGAGGCCAAAGGAATGTACAGTATGTGGGAAAAAAACTCTTTCCACCTCTGCCAGTAGGTGGCTTGTTATATGGTCATTGCCTACTCCTGTTTTGCTACAATAAATAAATAAATAAGATGTAATGTAATTGTATTTTAAGGTTAAGGTTGAAGGCCCACTACATAAGTTTTTGAGAATGTGAAAAAAATCAAGTTTAAAAAACAGCAACTCTGCTCCTCTCTCTTATTTATTTGTATTTTGTTTCATTTAATTTCTGATTTGCTGTTTTGTGGTGTGACCAGTTGGAGCCAGCGTTGGAATTGGTATCTTTCCAGATGGCCACCATTACTCCAGTGTATAAAGAGCTTGGACTCAAACAGTGAAGGTGTCCCTAACCCAAATGGGACCATCCCTCTTTGTTCTTAGCATGCAATTGGTTGAAAAACTCAGTCCCTGCTCCAGCTCCCCCTCTTTCAGAAATTCAAAGGTTTCATTGTTTTAGATGTCTTCTTTCATGCTGAATAAACTGAAAAGTTTTTTTAAACAGAGAATTTAATCTATAAATGTTTGTATAAAAGCATGAGCCTGCATGAGAAAGTTAATTTCTTTTTATAGGTTTTCAGCTGTACAGTAATAGTTAGTGTGTGTATATAGATAGAGAGATAAATGGAGAGTTCTCAGTCAAATGTTACATATGTTTTGACTTGTAGGCCATCTTTATCAGATGAGAATGAGTTTGGCTCAGATCCGGGTGTAAGATATAGCCCACAGTCGTCATGTCAGAGCGGAAAGACATTGTTTTGGTTGGATCGAGGCCATTTCACTGCAGGAAACAGGAACACATATAGAGCCCTTACTTTAGCTTTGTTCACTTTCTACTTATTCTTTTTTTGTACCCACTACATTCAGGTTTCCTTAAATGGTGTTTCTCAGTGACTATAGACAGATTTATATTGAAGGACTGCATAAATAGACAGGTAGTTATAAGCTTTAGGGGCTGCATGTATGAGCTATATCTCCATACGTATGCTGCAGTGAAATTCATAAATTTGTTCTGTTCGTTCTGTTTTTTTTTTTAATCTCACACTTGCAATTCCAAAGCAATGAGCCAATGCCATTGATTGATTCACCAGTTTAATTGAGCTGAGTCAAAATGACAGAATGTGGTTGAAATTCAAGTCCATTTATGGGAATGTTTTGTGAATGGGTTCTACGTGTTGACTTTATAAAAAAGATTTAAGACTTCAGCGTATCTATTATCCCTTCTCTCTCTGAGGCAGTTGAGAGCTGATGTCCAACTTCATTTACTGGAAATTACAGAAGTCAAACATTGTTCCAGCACTTGCTGGGTAAAGTCCTGTTTACATCATGGGCTGCAGTTTTTCCACTGTAGTGGACTGATCTCAGATTTACTTTCTTTAAATTTTGTTCTCTTTTGATGCACAATGGCAGAGCACAGAGCTCAACCACTGTTTTTTTGTTTTGTTGTTTTTCATTTTACAGATTTTTTTCAGTTACTGACTAGAGATTTTCAATTTCAATTTATATGACTTGTAAAATGTTTGCAAGGTCAACAGTCACTGTCTTAAAGTGATTGAAATGGTTAAATGAAAATACATTTGACACATTTATTCATGTGTCATTTAATTTCTTAATCACCTATAGACCTGGCCTACAAAAACATTTGTGGAATTATAGTAGACTAATATTGCATTGGTCATATTTATTATTGCTTGTGTACATAGAATAATGCAGAAATAGAATAATGGCATAACAAGTCGTAAACAGAATATTGGTTCAAAAGGATCAAAATGTTATTATTATTATTATTATTAATATTAGTTGTTGTTGTTGTTGTTGTTGTTGTTGTTGTTGTTATTATTATATTTTAAATAAAAAATTGTCCTCTCGCCCTCTGCGGGCAGTCTCATCCATCCAGACTTCCAGACTGTACTCTGCACAGATGTTCCTGTCCACTATAGCAGCCACTTGGTTATGACGCTCCATGTATGCTTTCCCTGCCAGCATCTTACAGCCTGCAGTTATGTGCTGGATTGTCTCAGGGGCCTCTTTGCACAGTCTGCACCTGGGCTCTTGTCTTGTATGGTAGATCTGGGCCTCTAGTTGCTCTGGTGCTCAAGGCCTGCTCCTGTGCAGCCATGTAGGGTATTTTCCTCCCATGATGGTTTCTTCAGCATCTCATCCTGTCTCTCTCTCTATATACATATACAGTATACGTATACGTATACGTATACGTATACGTATACGTATACGTATACATTTTGGGGAACTATACTGTGTTGTTGTGCCTTTATACAGCGTATTTCCAACTCTGTCATGATTACTCCTGCAATGAAACATTCAATCTGTTGTTTTTTTGTTTTTTTTTCCGTTTTTTTTTTCTTGCACTTCCAGCTATGTCACACCATCACCTGATGTTGATGTCACCAAGTTTCTTTTGGGAGTGCAAATGCACGGTGACGGTGGATGTATTATTATACACAGATGCAGATTTGAATATGTAATATTCTTACTCCCCAAAACTGAGTCATTAAATCTTTTGTCAGTTTAAGGTGACAGCAACGTGTAGAAATGCATGCTTGAACGCAGACATGAGGATGTTTGTTCGAGCTGTTGTCTCTGGGAACACGACTTATAATCTCCTCTCACTTCACTGCCCTCTTGTCAAATATTTCCTGTTTAAATATTCTTATTCTTATCTCTCAGTGGTTGGTCCACTGGTCAGTCGGCTTCTAGGGTTTCATGTTTACTTTTTGCATTTCTAGTCTTCAAAAATACTCTGCCCCCAGCTATGGGTGACCTTGTGTATGTGGGAGCCTAAGCCTCCGTGAGAGTACATTCTGTATAGGGGACGGGCCTGCGTCTGATCTACTTACTCTAATACCCAATCATACTGCGCTGACATCAATCTCTTTACACAACGCTAACTGAGCTAACAGTCCATCTGTATGTGGGAGTCCGGAACCTGCAGCACGTGGACGGTCAGGAACAGTGTAACCAAAAAAGTGGCACGTGTTTTGGCTCAGAACTTCAACATTATGAAGCTAGGCAACAGATGATACAGTTCAACTTTTTGGTTTCTGAGTTTGAGGAAAAGTGTTTCGAGACTTAATAGCATTTTATAATGGAAGTCATCTGTGAAAAAAATAAGATGACAGAATGCCGTAGGTTTTGTTATTATTCATTCAGTCATTCATGTTCTTCCGCCTATTACCGTGAGGGGTCGCAGGTGACTGGAGCCTAACCCAGTAACTTTGAGCCTTAGGCGGGGTACAGAAACAGGTACAAGGTACAGGAGAAATTCATAAAGTTTAGTGTAAAACATACCTGAAGCAGTGGCACGAGAGCTATTGACAATTCCATGCTATGGACTACACAACTGTAGGACTGCAACAACTAATCAAATTAATTGATTATAATCGATTATTGAAATAATTGTCCAGTAATTTAATAATTGCTTAATCGTTAACTGAGGTATTCACAGACTCATGTGCTGAGAGAGGAGAGTTTATTACCAAGACAGAGCAGTAAAGCAACAAAAACAGTTAAAAATAATGATCATTGTGTGTTTTTGATTAAAAATATCTTTATCTGTGTGTATATGCTCTATCCAGACATCTTCAAGTGGAATAGTTTTAGCTTCATCTGGTTAAAACCTTGTAAAAATGAATTGATTGTTTGTTGAATTCTCAAAATTTTTACCAGGAACTATAAAACACTACACGTTTTTAACTTCTTTAACAACACACACTTCACTACCGGATTAATCAATTAATCCAAACAATAATTAACTTATTGTTTATCCAAATAATAGTTAGTTGCAGCCCTACTCCAATGTCAGTTTAAATGTTCATGCTGTTCATGTTGTGTAATTTTTTTGTACTAGTGAATGCAAGGCTCTCTTGTAAGTAATAGTAGCCATAGGATGGGAAAAATGCATTGCTACTGTCTGCTTCTACTAGCAGAAAGTGTGCTCATAATTACCTGTTGTTATTGAGAAGTTCCCTGTCCTAATAGAAGCCTTTCCCTTTGGGTGTAACATTATCACTATTAATAAATAAATACAAAATCTGTATTGTAGGTTTGTAACAGGTGTCTCACCAGCCAATAACCCACTACCTGATTACTAACACATACAAACAAATAAGAAAAACATGAAGACCTGTGTTTATAGCAATACTAAAAGGCAAATAGTTTCGACTCCTCTGCAGCAACATATGTATTGGTTGTTTCAGACTCTCACTTAAAAACCTTTATAGGAAAAGGCAAGTGTACTATGACATTATGTGTTCATGTAATGCTTGGAAGTTCAGGTTTAACAGCAGCCCTGAACGCTGTTACATACAAAGACCACAAGTCTGTTCTTGTACTGATAAACCCTAACAAACACAGAAAGCGAGTTAAACAGCCTAATTTAACTATAAGCAGAGAGGCGGAGTCTGACTAAACTTTGCATGTAGGGGCTGTATACAATGGCAAAGAGTAACTCTGAAACACTATTTAACCTATTTTGCCTTAAATTTGCCATTCAAATTGTATAAAGTCATTAGTATTCAAGTCAAATGAGGAATATGAATGAGGAAATTGGCTTTCAGAAACAAGTTTTTCTACATGTGACTGCTCCAGTGTTGTAGAGTCATTTGAACACCTCTGTTTTAAAGCTTGTCTTCCTGATTTTACTAGCACCATCCTGAGTACTGTTAAAACAAAATCTGTGACCCATAGCATTTTGAACCCCACCACTCATCAACAACAGTATAGATACTTTTCTGCTATTGTTTTATTTAACCAATAGAAAACGGAACCAATTTGGCACCTCAAAATACAAAAATATGACATGAAACTGAAATTTGACATTTCTAGCTCTGATGTAAACAAGCAATTATTTCCTTTCCTGCCTTTTTCTAATATGTTTTTTTTTTCTTTTTAGCACAGTTTCTCTATGTAACAAGACGTATTTTGTGCTAAAATAAAGCCTTTCTCTGATTTCCACCTAGCAGCCATTATTCAACCATCAGTGGGAGTGTCCTTTATTGGTGTGTGCTGACAGATTAAAATTCTTAATAATAAAGCCTGTGACATGGTAAACTCTAATTATTTCACAGATTACAATATATTATTACTTGATTATGCAGGTTTTCTACAATCCAAGTTTAAAAAAAAATCTCTTCTCCTAATATTCACATTTAATGTTGTTTAACGTTAGATTTGTGCTTTGCTTCTCTTTTCTCTGTCTCAGTTTTTTTTTTTTTTTTTTTTTCCTGCTGTTTTGTTGTGTGAGCAGTTGGATCCAGTGCTGGAATTGGTATCTTTCCGGCTAGACTTGCCTCCACCTTTACTCCAGTGTAATTACTCCAGTGCAGTTACTTTATAAAAACATGCACGAGCTTGGACTCAACCGATGAAAACATCCCTGATCCAATTGGGACCACTCTCTTTGTTCTGAGCGTGCAAAAACTCATTCCTTACTCTAATCCCCCCTCTGTCAAAAAGCTTTATTAATAAAATACAGATATATAGATAAGTATTTTTTTTTTTTTACAGATAACTTCTATATTACTGTTGTTGGCTGAATAATTAGTTTTCCTCAAATACAAAGGAAAAAAATGCAGCTTTAGGTCATTACACATCAGACCTGGAAGGGGTTAAACCAGCCTCCAATCCCGCCTCCTTTTCTCAGCTCTGAGCTCACACTCAAACTTCTTCTCCTCGTGTAAGACCCCCACCCTTCAACACACATACTCACACACATACTCCCCCCTCTGCCCCTGAACACATTGAGAGGGACAGACACTTGCCGGATCACATGCCTACAGTGACGCACGCGCTCAGCTCGTCACACAACGCAAAGGCAGAGCAAGTTTGTCCGGCGAGAAGGAGCGCGTTCTGTTTGCTTTTGTGACTAGGCGAAACAGCCGGGAGGTGAGAGGAGTTAGCAGGCAGGAGGGACAGACAAGGAGAAGGGCAGTGATGGTGAGCCTGCATTTAGGTGATTACAGTAGTAGTGTTCTCTGCAGGATACAGTGGGGAAATAGAAGCGTGCAGAGGCGTCAGATGCAAGAAGAAAGAGCGTTTTCTGCAGCTATGGGAGCTTGAGGCTGTATCTTCGGAGGTTTCAGAGGGTCCACAGCTGTCCAAAGGAGTAATGAGCTCTCCTGGGAGGACTGACAGAGCGAGACAGCCAAGGAAGCGGGCCGGTGGCGGAGGCGCACTGGCTGGAGATGGTCCCGAGCTGAGGAGACGCAGGAGAGGAGGAGGGTGAGGACACTAGGCAGAATTTAGGGAGAAAAAAAACTGAAATAAATAAATAAAAATACACGTTGTGGGATAAAAGATGAGCGTGCCGAGCAGCTGCGGCTTCTGTCTGACAGCCGAACATGGTATGATGATGCAGCGGAGCGCCAACAAGTGGGGGTCGCCCTGCGCGGTCAACAGGCCAATCGACATCATTCAGAAACGCCGGCGGTAATTAAGAGAGCTCAAGTCTACTCTGTCCTCTTCTGTAACCAACTGCATGACAACTTTCACACTTAATGCATGTCTTTAAGTGTACCACCAGACTGCAGCTCTGTGAGGTTTGGAGGGGTTTGGAGGGGGGTTTGATGGGTGACAGTTTTGTGAAAAGAAGTTTGAAGAAACTGACAGGAGTAAAGTTAGCAGTTGAATAGCTATTTCCTGCACACAAATGTAGTATAATATGTTGTATGTTAGAAGTAGTAATTACAAGGCACTTATGTACGTGGCCTGCAACAACAACAATAATGTAATAATAATGACTAATATCTTTACATTTAGGTGCATTATTCACTCAGTCTAACGCGGTGGCAGTAAGCTACTTCTGTATAGCCATACTTGCCCTGGGGCAGACTGACAGACATGTGGCTGCCATTCTGTGCCTACGGCCTGTCTGACCACCACCAATCAGACAATCAGACTGACAAAGGCAAGATGTGTGAAGTGACATAACGACAGCATGAACTGCACTGTTGCCCCACTGTCCTTTTATGTCCTGTTTGGTCTAAAATATCATTTGTCATAGTGAATTCACATTATTGAAATACTCATTCAAAAAGTCCTGTGTGTCTGCCAAAACTGCATGCCTAACATACTAGACTCTAATTTCCTTGTCATTTGTTTCATTGTTTAAAAATTAAATAATGGCGGTCATGTGCTATACAAATTTCTTAATCACATTCACACCTTAAAATACATGCAACACAAAGAGAATATTTAGATATACATTCAGAAAGTGGCAAATCTTTTGTAATGTGGTCTTCACCCTGATGAACTTACATGTAGTTACGAGAAGTTACTCCTGTTTGCATCTCCAAACTTCAGCCTCAACTTTCTTCTGTAGTTATTTGATCTACAGGGTTCCCATGCAGAAAACTGTAAATGTAGAAAGTAGTTTTGTAAACTAAATTCATTACAACGTTGAAATGTCCTGAATGTTCTGAAAAAACTGCAGACAATTTCTAAACAAGATGTAGCAAAACCGAGTAACAGTTTATGAGTTTCTTCTTCTTCTCCTCCTCCTCCTCCTCCTCCTCCTCCTTCTTCTTCAGCTTTGGACTGGCACAAAGAGTACACTGGCTTGTGACCCCTTGTGGCCGGAATATTATGTAAATGGCCCCTATGGTATCTATAAACAGTAATACTTTTTTAAGTCAAGAGACCACATCAGCCCCTGGTCTCTTGGTCCATTATTTTGACAGTGTATGCTGCAACCTACTTTAGCTCAAGCTGAGAACTTCCAGCTGCATGTAGTCCATGTATTGCAGCAGATTGTTACTAAACACTGCAGATCTCCCTCCCTCCTACCTCAGTCCTCTGCACTCTTTTATATGCACACATATTCAAACCTATTTTTATTAGCTGCAATATTTACATAAACATTCTTCTGGTCCTTATCAGTTGTTTTCATTTCATATCTGCTTTGACTAAAATATGGTTTATCGCATTTCCTTTTGTTGCATCAGGCACCATTCCAGTCAACACTTCAAGCTCCGTGAAAATGATAGACTTTGAATGATTTTGTATGCTTCTGGTGGAACGGTGGTACATTTAAATTGTTTTGGGAATACAGCTGTGGGCAGTATTGCTTACAGTCCCTGAAAGTAACAGTTATAAAAGTTGGTTATTTGGGCTATAACTGCTAAGAGAACCACATTTATATTTCTCTTAGAATAGTGCAGTTTTTTTTTTTACTTTTCAAACCAAGTACCACCTCAGAAAATGTCTTTCCAAGTACCATTTCTAATGATCTACAATCAGCCTAAACCAGACATCTGTAGCCTATGTTTTAAGTGCTGCATGCCTTGCTCTTGTGGCTCTTTGGGCATAAGACATCTGGCTATGTAAAGTCGATAAAGGAATAAGAAGATAACTTTGAGAAAACCTACATCTGTACCATCTTGTCAATTTAAAATATAACTTTCTCTCAGTTTTACAGAATATGCTAATGACTAATAATAAACCACAGTTTGTTGCTTTATTGCATCCCTGGCACGTAACAGCTGTGCAGTGCATGCTCAGGCTGATTTGAAATATAACACCAGTTAAAAAAAAACAACACCAAGAAATAGTTACTGGATGTAGCTCCAGTTCTCCACGTGTGCATTTCTCTTACACTGCTGATTAGTGGCTTATTAAAAGATAATCTGACTGAAGTAAACCTGTAGTAAAGCTAGGCTAAACCAGGACTAAATCTTGATTACACTAGAACTAAACCAGGTCTAACAAGGGCAAATCAAAATTTAATCCAGGACCAAATCAGCACTATTGTAGTCTTCAAATCAGAAATAATACTGGCTCTAAATGAAACTAAATTAAGACCTGAACTGCTAAAGACTCCTGAGTACACCTGAGGAGGTCCAATTTCTACCAGTGGTACCTGTACCGCCGTTTGATTGCTGGAATACTGGATGTACTTGAAAGTGTAGTACATGTTATGTCTGACAGTCATATGATTATTCAGAACACATTAGAGATGGCTGACTGGGTTGTGGCCTGTGAATGACTCTAAGGGCCTTAGTTTGGTTAAGGTTTTGCTTCCTCCTTGTCCATTATTTTCCTCTACTTATTTTTCATTGCTTAACTTTAATTGCATAATATGTTGACAAATTTCAATTTTCAAACTGACCGCTTATGCACAGTGATATAAGATTGTGTCATTTTGTATAATCATAGATGATATAAGTCACCAATTATAAACATTTTTTGAAAATATTTTCTTTTTCTGGGGGCTTGTAAGGGAAGGGAAAATGTTAATGTTAAAGGGAAAATGTTTAACTAAAATTTTAACCAAATGTGCCTTGTTCTTGTGTGAAACAGCCATATTCAAAGTGAAGAAGCCAGTATATTATAGCAACATCTGTTTCTGGTTTTGTGTTAAACAGACTTGCTTCGTAAACCAAAACATTGCATTTATAATTTTAATTGCATTCAAGACAAGTCATGTTGTTATACAAGTGACAAATAGCACAGAAAGCTATAGGTCTCCTGTTTACTGAAGCTAATACAGCTTTACCTCCAGCCTCACACCGACACACACCAGGATTATTTACTCTCCTATTTTGGCCATTTTTAAAATGTCATGTTTTAAAAGTCTGCTTTAAACATGATTTATATCTCATTTTTTAACACAACTTATGTTGTGCTTGAGATGTCAGTGTTTACATAACAGACGCTGGTCTACTGGGCCTAGAGTAATGGAAACACAGGCCTATTTTGGGGTCCCCCATACCAAAACGTCTGGTGCTGACACAACCCGCACTGTACCCCCTAGTGGAAATTCATCTTTTTTCTATCCAGTTGTGTTCAGAAGCAACAGATGGTGTTGTATTCCTAACAGTGTAGTGTTAGAAGGCTTGTATTTGTAAAACTGTCCTATAGCAATTTCTACATTAGGCACAAGGTGTGACATTTGAGTGTGACAGCCTTGTTTTCTCTCTTAATAAATATTTGCCATGAAACATGTCCTTACTACTTCAGAGTAGTTTGAGACTGCCCTGACTCTGGTTCAGAACATTTCCCACCTGTCAGTAAGTTCCCCTGAGCCTTATCCCAGTTATGACCATTAACATCGTCACTTACATACATGGTAGACATGGCTCATTTACCACATTCATAGAAACAGAGGGACAAAATGGCTAGATTAACATGTCCTGACCTTTGACTGGAGGAAGTTGTCACTGCCACAGTGCAAAACATGGAACAATAGACAGAGAAAAAAAAAACTTGAGAAGAAAAATATTGCTAGTGTGTACTGTAGCAGAGACAGTGGAGTCCCGGGCAGTTGTGGTTACTTTTGTCACTGTAGGAAAGGTTGCCACTGGTACCATGTTTGTTTTGC
This sequence comes from Bostrychus sinensis, assembly GCA_020698575.1. Taxonomy (NCBI): domain Eukaryota; kingdom Metazoa; phylum Chordata; class Actinopteri; order Gobiiformes; family Eleotridae; genus Bostrychus; species Bostrychus sinensis. Next base: position 29,841,173 of record CM036256.1, read on the forward strand.
TGTTTGTTTTGTTTTGTGCTCAAATGAAGTTGCCTGTGTGCTGACAACTATATCAGACCACAGTATCAGAGCATACCTGTGTTTCTTAACACTGAGATACAGTAATGGACATTTTCTGAAATCAGGATAAGATGTTTACATGTACCAAGAAATAAACTGGATTCTAACAAAAAAACAAAAAAAAAAAAAAAACAACAACTTGCCAACACCCCTACGCTGTGCATCATATGGTTACAGCTTCACGTCATGCATTTACACTGTTTTAGTGCATAGCCCTTGTTGTTTCATTCTTACCTATAGCACAGTGCAGTGTTTCTCAAACTATGATATGGGTACCACTGGTGGGCCCGGTTTAGTTCTGGTTTAGGTCACAGATTAGTCCTTATTTTGTAACACATGACTCTGTGTTAATCCTTATTTTATTCTTTGGTCTAGACCTGGGTTAGTCCTGTTGTAGGGCCATTTTAGTCAACTAGTATATTGACATTTTTATATCAATATCTAGCAGCCCTAGTTGAGATGTTTCTGTTTTTTTCTTGACATTCCTACTGCTGTAGTGGAACAATGTAGAAACAGTACTAAGTTTCTATTCTTAGTACAACTGTAGCTAAAAAATCTCCATTACTGAGAACACCTGCTAGAAAATGTGACCTTTTTGTAGCGCCATAAAATGCAACCTCGGGGCTTCCTGACTTCTCTGGCTTTTTAACACGCACTGGGGCCCTTTTTAATCACCTTTCACCAGTGACTCGTGAAGGACGGAGCTCCCTTTGCGAGTTTAATGCATGAAGAGGAACACACCTAAAGGGAGGGAGGATGTAAATCTGTGCTTTCGACACATGGCACGGCACCCCGAGCTCCGAGCGTGCCTTTAGGCCGAGATTTAGGAGCCAATTATGTGGAGTTAAGTGCAGAAGACAACGCAGCGATAGCAGTAGGCCTTCTCCTTAGATGGATATGAGGCAAGCGCGGGCTGGTTTTAACTGTCTGTCAGTGCAAGCGCTTCTCAATGAGCTCAAAACATCTGCTACTCATATAGAAGCTAGAATCTTAGTGACGTGCCCAGTGGAGGAGATAGGCTTACTAAACTTGAAATGTATTAGGGACAGGATGGTTCCCTCTGCATTCCTCGGACACACAGCTTTGTGGTGAACTGATTTTGATTACATTTTAATGAAATGAAATCCGCTTAAATTGGGTACATCAGGCTGAAATCCTGTTGCCATCTCTGAAACACAGTAGTTAGTAGTATCATCCTCAACATTACAAAATTCTGTTGTGACATTTAAAGTGTATAGTCGATCATTAGTTCAGTACACATCACTCCTAAGGGGGCAATAAAAGGCTTATCTAAGCTTACATAAAGTTTGAAAACACAGTGCCCCATTCTGATTTAGAATTTTTATAATCTCATAAAAACCTAAAATGCCCTAAGTGTCACTTTTCTGTCTTTAGGTCCCACCTGCTAAGACCAGCCTGCTCTGATTGGTCAGATGGCCCACTCTGTGAAGACAGAATCTTAACCCACAGTTTTGACTCTGAGTATTTGATTGATTATTATGATAATTATGATATACTGTATTTCGGTAGATGTAGTTTGCACCAGCTCACAGTCATGTGACAAAGACTGCCTTTGACAAATATTTACTGTCTGAAATTTTGAAACCTTTGGACTTTGTAAACACTGCTATGACCTACTTATCCCTTAATACGTGGATTTCTTATAGACAGACCAATATTTTGTATCATACCTTGACATGTTTCTGCCACTTATTTTTCTGCCATCTTCCTCAGAAGTGTCACATGATTAATATTAGTACAAGACCAAATTGACCTTTTTGGATCAACTTATCTCTTACGCGTTTTTGGGCACTGAAACTGTATATTTACCGACTCTATTGCTCTGTTGTTCCAGTTGACACACTGTTAATACTGTCGTTTTGCTAAATTTTGCTAATTGTCTCAGACTCATGCAACTTCTCGAACTGAACAGTGTGACAGAATAGAATTGACAGAAATTTATATTGCACAGTTAATCTTATGTAACTGCAAGCAAAAAAGGTTACCTGAGTCGTTAAAGGTGACCTTTTTTGCCAAATTGACTTTTAAAAAAAAAAAATTTAAAACTTTTTTCGACTTTTAACCATGTTAGACTGTTGTTCCCCCCTCAAAAACATACCTGGAGTAGTATTTTGTTTCATTCATGAATGTTTGAGTAATCCTGTATACTGAGGCCCCTTCTTAAAAGCTAAAAACATTTGATCTCACTGCAAAGTCAAAGTAACAGCTCCCCAAAAGAGGATATTTTCCATACAATATTTTAAGTTATAAAGTGCAAATTACTAAGGCAAAGGTGTCCAAAATTATTTTAAAAAGACGTAATATGGCCCCTCGAATGTATATGTTATCTTATTGCTCTCTGTCAATGCATCCGTGTTTATAAATTTTTATTCAATTTGGACAGTTTTGCTATCAGCAAATTTTCAAAGTAGAACCTATAAGACAGTTGATAGGAAGGCAGATGTTTTGATGAAAAAAAAAACCTGTTTGGTATTAGTGAGTCTTTTGGACCAAATACAGGAAGTATAAACAATAAAACAAAGAAGAAGAAACAAAGGAAGGAAAGTGCAATAAAGATACAAGTGTGTGTGGTTTAAAATGACAATAGACAAACTGTATTTTTTTATGTTTCATATGACAGCATGTTGCCATCCCCTGAACTATGCGGATGGATGATTCCTTGTAAGTACTGTTTGCATGAAGCAGCTCATGGCCAAATTCCCACCATTGTGAGACCTTACAGTTTCTTCAGGACTTATTCTCCTTAGAGGTCCATACTTATTTAACGGGGCGATATTAAGCTAATCTAACTTTTCAGAGGTTATTATCATGTAGTTTCCTCATATCTGAACTCAAATCCTCCCAACTTTCTTCATGTGTGAACTCAAATGGAGAGGATCCAGAGGCAGTAGTGTCTGTAGCCGGCTCAGAGCTGACAGACTGAAGTGGGCGGGGCCAATAGGGGCTTAAAGTTAGTGACAGGCACTTAATCCTAGCATTTTCTGCAAAGTGAAAGTAACAGCTCCCCAAAAGAAGTTATTTTCATAATATATAATGTATTTTATGTTATAAAACGTGAAGAAACTGATGCAAAGGTGTCCACATTTATTTCAGAAAGCTTGCTCGAGAGGTGAAAGCTGCTTGTAACCTTTATCTAAACAAACATCTCACAAAGAACACTAATACTGGGACCATAACATTCTTGCAGACAGACGAGTCTTAAGTGTAAAGTGGCAGGGACATGAGCATTATACAGGCCGTGACAGTCTGGAAGGGACTGGAACAAGCCTGGAGCCCAGAGATTAGTCCTAAACGAAGCACTGACAGCTAATACAGGCTGGTTGGCTGTTTGGGAGCCAGTGATTTATACACTGAGTAATGTAATACGAATTAAGGCTCTTAGACAGACGGCAGATTTGGCAGGTGCTTCCAGAGTGAGGTAACTGAATGTAATCTTCGAAGGTGCATTTCTAAGAAACTTGACGCTGCTTTCTGTCAGTTTAACCTGAAAAAATGAAGAGGGGATGGCAATCCTGTAAATGCTTCATTCATCACAGTCTATAAGTGTGAGTATTAGGCCAAAATCTGCCACAGAGTCTTAAAAAGTCATATATTTTCTTACATAAAGAGTATAATGGTTTGGTTTGGGCCAAAACAACCAACTTTAAGAGACATGTTATAGCTATAGAATATGAGCTTTCAATGCAAATACCTGCATATGGATATACAGTTAAACATGTGTCCAACTTATATGTTTTTTTGTCTGTAAACTAAAGGAGTTGAGGCAGGGTATGGACCTCAAAACTCTTCTGACTTCTGAGCCTGAGTGAACTTTCTAATAGGGTAGTTTCAATAGCCTATAGCCAGAAAGAAAAAAATCATTTTCTATTCTAGACAACGAATTACTCTGGTATCGCTTGGTTTGAGTTGGATTTCCAGGGGCAGAACTAACAGAAGTGAAGTAACCAATGAGAGAAATGAAGGATGTAGCGTAGGCAAAGTGCTGACTGTTATCAACAACAAACATGGCCGACTAGTAGAGATGTGTAGTAATTACTTTTGCAATAAAAACTATTTTTTATGAGCAATTCTGTTCTTGTTTCTGAACTTGACAGCAGCAAAAGCCACTTGTCAAAAAAACTTGTGGAAGAAGTTGGTTTGTTTGAATGTGGTTGTGTTGTTAACATGACAACAAGATTACGAATAAACAGCTGACAAACAGGCAAGAGAAGTTTTAAATTTCGCTCTGTATTAGCTGGCGCCATCTTGGTTTGATTGGATAGGCGATATCTTTCTTATCTACATGACATGCTGCAGATAAACAACTGTGATATGTTGGTTCCAAATTAAGCTCTTAAAATGACTCTCTATGGCAAAAGAACCAGATAAATTTCTTGTGCCAAGAAAGTGCATTGCATGCCTTATATTTGAAGTTTTCAAAGTAATCTTCTTAAAGTTCACTTGTTGACCCTTAACTGGATAAAGTCACCAGATTTATTGTTTTTTATGGGTAAAAAAAGCTGGTTTATTACTTATTATGTTATTGTGTTGGGGAGCTTTTTTTGTGATGATGTCAGGTCATTGTTGAAGTAAGACTAGTTTTTCAAATTTATATTCCCGAACATCTGAAGGACTGCAGCTTTTGTCTTCAGTGTTTCAGGTGTATATTGAAGATCAGTGTGAAAGTTGTGTTAATTTTTTTTTTTTTTTTTTTTTTTGGTATCCCATCCCTTCACAGCGATTTCCTCCTTCTATACTTTCGGCTGCTCCCAGTTTTTGCAGTAAATGATCTGGCACCATATGTCTCTATTGATTTGAAAAAAATGAAAGTCATGCTGATAATTTGCATGCTAGTGTCCGTTTGTGTCACAACCTCATTTATCCAGGCTTGGGACAGGCACAAAACGTACACTGGCTAAAAGGAAATTTCCAAGGCTGTTTTTCTGTATCTTTTGCTTGTTAAACACATTATCTGGGTTGTCTTACACTCATAGTAGTGCTATGAGAGAAAGCTTGTGGTTTACACTGCAAGTTTGAAACCTGCCCTTCACAGTCTACGTTATGGTCGTACCAGTTCTGTGAGTGGTTAGTCGTTTTATTTGACACTTGATTAGTTTGTGGCAGGTGTCTTGCATCAACTGCCACTTCACAGATTATGTGTCATGCAAAAAACACCCGACCATTATGAAAACAACACATTGTAAATCTCAGGGTTTTGTACAGTCATGGTAAACCTGGAAAACTCATGGAAATTTAAAATGCAATTCCCAGGCTCTGGAAAAGTATTGTAATTTTATATTTTTTCTGAACCAAAACGAAATGAAATGAATGATACTATTTATAAGTAATTTCAGTCATTTGGCTCTTGGAAATTTAGTCAGAAGTTTTGCAAAAGTCATGGAAAATTCTTGGTAAAAAAAAGTGTCTTAACCCTGAAATCTGTGTGGAAAATTGATGAATTATTTTGGGTAGCCAATTGTGAATATAATTTTTTGAAAGCTGAACATTTTGCCTGCATGACTCTTAGCTGCTGGGGCCTGCGTACACCTCTTCTTTATAAACTTGAATATCTGGTTCTGTGTTCAGCGGACCTTTGTCACACTGTTATTAGCTTGTCTTCCATTGTGTGTTCCGAGACTCTTGGAGACTAAAAAGAGTTAATAATAATAATAATGCATTGTCTTTTCTAGACACTCAAAGTCACTTACAATTAGAAGCATGATTCATTCACTCTTCAGTCACAATCGATGTTGGTAAGCCACAGGCACAGACTGATGGAAACATGGCTGCCATTCTGTGCCTACGCCCTCTCTGTCCACCACCAAACTCACTAACACATTCATACAGCAAAGTGGATGAAGTTGCTTGCCCTAGGATGCAGGTTTCTGTCTCTGTGTGAATCTCTTAGGCTGTTTTAGGCAGGGTTTGTTGCTGGTTTAGAGACAGCTTAGTCCTGGTTTAGTCTAAGGTTTGTTCTGTTTTTTAACCTTGTTTAGAACTGGTTTTGTCTTAGTTTAGTCCTGGTTTGACCTGGTTTAGATTTAGGTCTGGTTTAAAACTGTTTTAGACTTGATTCAGACCTAGTTGTGTTGTAGTTTAGATCTGGTTTGTTCCTGGTTTTCCTTGGATTATTTCTGGTTTAGATCTTTATTTTTGACCAGTTTTTTTCCTGATTGATTTCTGGTTTTAGTCCTGGTTTAGACCTGGTTTAGTCCAGGCTTAATCCCTATTTTGTCTTTCTTTAGTGTCACATCCCTCGTTATAGTCCTGGCTTAGTCCTGATTTAGGTTTATTTTAGTCTTTGAAAGCCATATATATAAAGGTAAGTATAAATGATCATATAACTCCACGTATCCCCTGCTTGCGTACCGCTAGGGGTCCCCATGCCCCTGGCTGGGAAACACCACTTTATTACACTGTACAATTTTGTCTCATTACGTTCATTTACTGTACATACAGTGCATACTCTGACTATGCTCATTGGTCAATTTTTCTGAACTGGAATTCTTACTTTATCCTAGTTTACAGCAGGAGAACTATTGTCTCCCCAGTGCTGATGGTGTGTTCATGTTGTCTGGGTATTTACCTGTAGTGTTAAATGCTAATAGACTTGGCTATTTTACTAATCATAGTTGTTTTTAGAAATATCAGTGGTAACACTGACCTTATGGAATGGCACACAACAAAGTCAGACAAATGTGTTAAGCATGCACACTTGTCAGAGAAAACTTCTTGCCCAGAATCCAAATCTACAACTTACATCTTGTCAGATGTTAAAATCCACTTAACAGCCCATGTCTACAGAAATCGCTTCATGATTTGACAGCACAAAAGATGACAAGATGATAGTCTGGTGAAAGATATCTTAAGAATTCACACATGGTCTACACATTATGACTTCTGAATGTTGGGCAGAAAATGTTTAATTGTCCTCTGCTTCTTGTAACACAATCTCTAACATTCTAAAACTATAATCTTGTTTGTAACTCAGAGATGTGGAATCAGTTGAGGCTGCACCTTCTCCTTTAGTCTCAAACTTATGGCCTCCTTCTCAGAACACCAGAGCCTTCCTGCCGCCGTATGTGCTACTGCTCTGACCTCCTGGATGATGTCAGATGTTTGTATGTCTCTATAGGGATTCTTCCCGTTGCTACCTCTCACTGATCGCATTACCACAGTCTGAAGTCTGGACGTGTCTTCATTTCCTGCTGCGGCAGTTCTTCTCACCTTCAGACCTTCGCTCATATCCTGTTCTCACCACTCGCTCTCTCTTCCCTCACTCAGCTGTTTGCTTTGCAGTGCCATACGATCCGTCACAAAAACAGCCTCTGTGTTGGTCTTAACAATACACTAATTGTCTCAGTCTTATGCTTCGAACATTTACACTGTGAGTACTGTGCATTATTCCACCATTTGTCTTCGGGCTATAAGGCGAGTTCAGTACGAAGTTCACTTAGAGGTCTGTTTTTATGCTTTATTATAGGGGTGTACTTCAATAGATTTATGTGTTTGCAGTTTCAACAGATGATTTTTGCTTTAGTGCGGGCCTTGTGTTCACATACTAAGTCTCATTGTGGTTGTTCAGATACGCATAGAGGCTAGCCTTTCTACTGCTTTGTGTCCAGGAGACTGGCATTTGCTGACAGTGCTGACAAGAAACGATGTCAAAGAGTCATACTTGGAGAGAAAATTTGGGTGGATTGTCAATACCTCATTTAAGCAAGAAGCAAGCAGCTTCACTCCAGGTACTCCGGCTTCCTCTCACAGCCCAAAGACCTTAATGTGTGAAATGGTGAATCTAAATTTCCCCTAGTAAATTTAAGCAGAACTCAGTTGCTTGTTTCTTCACTCTTTTGCCCTATTTTCTTCTATAAAGCTCCCCCTACAGTTTGGAGTAAAGCACTATCATAAATACTCACAAGCCCAGTTGACTCCTGTGTGATCCCTTGCTCATCTTTATTTTTGTTTTTCCCTTCTGTGTAGCTGTACAAAGTTTTTTCTTCCATTTGGCCGCTCTGGAACAACAAAAATCTAGAAATAAACCCTCCGCTAACTTGTTGTTTTGCTAACTGGGTGTGCCGCTTTCTCGCGAGACTCAAGACTTCTGTGACTCCGGGTCGGTGACGCTCACTGTTGCAAGTGTCAATTTCAGCCCAGAGACACCAGGGGGAGATGCTGCACGCTTCATTTACCCTACAACAACTCATTTAACCATCACACAGACTCCAAAACAGTTTATTTAAGGTAAAAAAATTACTGAGTTGTGCTTTAATGCGAGAGTGAATGGCTCTCTGTCTGTGTTTATCACTAAGTGTCAGAGCCGTACAACGCCAACTTGCCAACCTCAACCTTGTACTTTTTTCCAAAAAGTACATTTTGCACACTTTGGGCCATATTTACTAAGACATGTGTAAACTGCGAGTGCAGTGAGAAAATATGCGGCCGCTATTAATGTGCGTGTTGCGCGTGAATTACTAAGACAAACTGTGTGGCCGGTGACAGGTGCAAACAGATGGGGCGGAACTATTTATACGAATCATTGCGTGTATTGTTTTGCGTCATGGAAGGTGCGGAAGTGGAACACAAACGGAAGCAAAAATTTAAGCTGAAAGTGCTGGTGAATAATTTTTTCATCTGTCATGGCAAATAGATCTGCACGCGTGGCAAACACTCTAACCCTACGTATTTCTTCATTTCTTCTCCTTCGTCTCACATGAATCACAGCAGCCATATCTGTGCAAAAGATTAGCACGTCCTTCTCCAACGTGCTAAATGTATACGCTATTTTCGCACGCAAAGTCATGGTGAGCCTTGATAAATAATATTGCGGGCAGTAAATGAATGAATTTGCATTTTCTCTGCCTTCCATTTTGCGCACTCTGGGAAGAACGCCTCAGTTTACAGATTCATTAGGTCATAGGAGCAAAATCTGCATTGCGTTCGCTCTGCTCCTCTAAGACAAGCAAATCTCAACTGCGTCTGAGTTTGCTCCAGTTAGCGTGCACGCAAACCTTTGATAAATCTGGCCCTTTGAATCTCAAAATTATATTTTTTATAGTTTTTGGTCATGTACACATCATCCACATAACACACAATATAGTTTAGCTCTACATTAAAAAAAAAAAAAAAAAAAAAAAAGCTATTGTTAGGCCTTTTTCAGCTTTATTGAATAGCGCAGTTGAGAAGTGACAGGAAATCATGAGGAAGAGAGTAGGGAGAGATAAAGTGAGGAAAAGGGTCAGAGTATGGGCTCACACTCAACCCACAACTCCAAAGGCAGGCTGTAGTTCCCCTTTATATGCACCACAGACAAAAGCGGACCACAGAGTAGGGACCCCTGACCTAAGTTTATGTTTTTTGTAGACTCTTAATCAAGAGATGACAAAAGTGGTTTTCGAATGCTGACAATGGAAAAATACCCAAACTGATCCAGCCTGAACAACAGAGAGAAAAGAGTTTTAGTTGCGTATGACAGTGCTCTTATCTATTTTATCTGGCTATGGCTTTGGCACTTTACAAACTTTTTCTTGGATCTCATGAAAATCTCTAAGAAATGAACACACACTGGACAGATTTAACAATTTTCTCAAACCTAAAGCAAAAACTGAATGTGTAAATGTAGGAATTATGAGAGTTCTTGTTGTAAGTCATATATCATGTAGCCTTGGACATGCTTTGACCCCAGAGTAAGACTTTGAAAACAACTACTCACAAAATAAAAGTATGAGGCCATCAGCAGTTTTAAGATAAATAGTGTGAACAAATGCAGGTCAAACTATGTTTGCCTGGCCAGCCATCCTATTTCTGATTAAATGCTAGGTTGAGAAAACAGGAGGCATTATCAGCACAATACATAACCAGAAATGCCCTTCATGCCTTTATACTTATTTTCTCAAGCCATCAGAAATCCAAATGGTAAAGTGATATTGACATATTTTGTTTTGAGGAAGCATTCTGAGAAAACATCTTGGCTTTGGTCCATTGTTTGTGTGGCTGATGCTGTAACAATCCTGTCCTCTTTGTGTTGCGTGGCTTTTCAGACTGAACTGACGTCACTGCGGCACTGGGGTGTTTTCCAGAGGAAAGATCTGAGGAAAGGGCAGGTCTCTGGGGGTGATTATAGGCATCAAAGAGAAGACAATCACACACTCTGAAACAATACTAACATGCTCTTTTACACTCAGCTCCAACTCTGAACTTCTCTGTTTTATCTGTTCTTTTAACAAATGAAAGTTGAACTACCCAGACAGGAGCTGACCTTAAACTTTTAGCACTGTCTTGAGATTTAGATTGCTTCACTTCTTTGCTTCCCTTGTTTCGAACATATGTTTTACTTTACTACTGCAATAAATAAACAGGTGAAGAGACCAACAGGGGGCAGCAGAGTGCAGTTCTGTTATGCTCCTTTGAACAAAAACAGTGCAAAACTGCTTTTTATTTTCTTACAATTTTTGTATAATGCCATTTTATTACAAAATGAAAAATTGCTGTGAAGAATTGGTGGAAACAGAGCTGTACAGTGTTTTTTTGGTTAAATGACTGAAAGCAGACTGGAAGTAGAGGGTTTGTTGATTGGTCAATTCTTCCTGGAATGGAAGATGGGCTAGGAGAATCTATACAGTATACTATTAGATGAATATATTTGTTTTCTCTGAACACAGGACAAAAAAAAATTGGTAGTTTCCATTTAATCTTTAAGGAGTTCTGTATTTCCTCCATTTTAATTTGACACTATACTCCTTAGCCAATTGTAAGAACAGTTGTTTTTCTTCTTGTTGTTTTTAATCTTGGACAGAATTTCTTGCATTGAATTGTTAAAATCATCAACTCCTGCTTAATCAAGATCAAAGAAACCAATAGTTTCCTCTGTCCAAAGCCTAGCACTTCCTGAGAAACAAAGTGGCGTGTCTGTACCGTATACACTCTTTACGAGCGCCACTATTGTGCTGTCATATTAAAGGTCCTACATTTCTGTGGAGTCAGCTTTACCCTACACTGCTTATAGCTCTGGAACAATGGACATACCTTCATCTATATATTTAGACTGGGACAGAATATCTGACACAGGCAGCCACAAGCTTTGCAAAGAACATTCAGTTAGTCAAAGTCAACTTGAGCAAAACTGGGTAGTATTATAGCTCGATAAACTTTGCCCACTGTAAAAAAAAAAAAAAAGTGTGAAATCGACTACAAAGTGTTGAGTGATGGCTGTTGTTGATGGTGTTGTATCGTGTCCAGGTCTAACACTTGTGAAGTTCAGGGAGCAGTCATGTGTTGGATGTGAAGAGCTTCAGGGTTTGGACTAAATTATGTGGACTCATTAAAGTGTCATGGTAGTGAAGTAGGTTTTTTATGTGAATTCTTAGCCAGCGGTTGTTGTGACGTCCTATGTTGTGAGATACGTATGTGCATATCTGTATTGTGATATCAGCTGGGGTCTGTACTGGCAGAGTCCTATGTTTGTCCCATTTCATTCTGCTCACTATCTTTTAATTTTTTGTCTCCTTGCAAGAAGTGTCATGAGATCGATCCTCAGGCTGGCTGTCACTTAATTGTTCAGAGTTGAGTCACTTTATTCTTTGTGACTCAATGGAAAGAGCATTCACCCCTGAACTAGAAGATCTTTGAGCTTGAATCCCGGTCTGAGCCCTATAACTTTACCATTGCGTGATAGGACCAGCACCTTGGCTAAGGTCTATGCTCTTTGGGTGCTTCTAGTTTTGATTTTTCTGACTACCTTGCGACTGTCCAAGGTGTACGCCACCTAAGGCCCATAGTTGCTGGCATAGGCTAACGGGAATGGGTGGAAGATGGATAAACAAATGATATAAATAACTTTAGCCCTTGTCACTTACTGATTGTAGCAAAATAGTATGACTTTGTGTGAGTAATAATTCTCAAGCTGATAGTCGATGGTTATTTTAAATATAGTTGAAATAGTCTATGATGCACTCAGCTTTTCATGTTCCGATCTGTGTGGGACCTTGCCACTGGAGCAATGTGTTAACCCTCTTGGCCTTTATTTATCTTAAGGAAAAAAGGGTTATAGCCCAATTCAGCATATACTCTACTGAAGAATGTGAATGATCCTGTGGACTACATTAATTCTGGTGTGTTGACATGTGGCGCTAAAGAAAGTACTGCTCATTTGTTGCTATATTACACCTTCAGGTCCTGTGGGAATGCTTTGTTATCCAAAAGCTTAGGATACCATGCACCGAGTTCTGGTTTACAACCCTACGTCAAAAAAAAAGTATATCAAGGAATATTTGCTTTAGTAGTGAAGTGAAATGCATTACAGATTTAGAACACACAAAGTAAAATATTTGCATCTATATATTTTATTTTGTGATAATTATGGTTTAAAAGGGACATATTATGCAATTTTTCAAGCTTTTTGAAAAAAAATTATTAGCATTTTACGTTTGCAGGCTAAAAATAATGTCTAAAGAGTATTTTTGGGGGAGCTGTTTCTTTCTTTCTTCTGAAAAAGCTCAGTTTAGGTGCATGTCTCTTTAAGGCCATTTCTTCTGCTGCTGGCCACGCCTACTTCACTCTGTCAGCCCAAACCAGCGCTGCAAACACTGGAAAGTAGTAGCAAGTTATGATACACTGTTGGAGCTTCCTCTGACTGAAGCCCTGTACAGACAGTGCTGTGTCTTGATCTCCTTTGAGCTCACATGTGAATAAAGTTGGGAGAATTTCAATTCCTCGTAGAGCGGTTAAACTGAAACTCAAAGCTCCAGCATACAGGATTACTTAAACATGTAAATGAAACAAAATACTTTTCTGACTATGCTTTGACATGGAAGCAACAATATATTACAGTAAGTTTAGAAAAGTTGCGTTTGCATAATTGTTCAGTTTAATGAAAACAAATCTGAAAAATCTGAAAGTTTGAAGTGTTTATTATACAAAATCATCATAATGCTCACAATTCAAATATATGCTTGAAATATTTACTCTGTGTGTACTGTATCAATACATTCACATTTGAATTAAACGCCTAAAATAAATCATTTTTCACTTACGTAGGCCTGTATTTAGTTTTTACTTATTGAGCTGCATCTTGATGGAACGACATGGAACAAAAAATGCTGCTTGGTGCTTTGGAACTTATTGCAAACACGTAAACCTTTGAGTTTATTTAAGCTAGATAAACATGAGTCAGAGCTTAGCAAAGTGTTGTGTGGATGTGTTTTGAGCCAGTCGTACAGGTCTCTCCGCCTCTAGGCCCGTGACAGTGGAAGCCTGGGAATGATGAATGCAGTCTCATATGACAGCCCCCCCTCTCTCTATCCTCTATCCTCTGGGCTCGTCTGGTTTAATGGCGTTCAGATGGATTGACGTCTCCCAGGTCGGGCTGTGACGCAGGCCGGGTGTCGGGTATCGCCGGCTCTGACACGTCCCCATCAATCACCCTCCATCTGCGGGCACACTTCGCTCCGACACACCCCTCTCGCTGCATGGAGCCCCGAGTAGACTGGCCTGGCTCTAGATGTACAGCCAAATTTACATCGATCGCTTTAACGAAATGAAATGGCACGGCTTGTTACGCAGATTAGATTCACGTTCTCTACACTTTTTTTCCCTCGTTGGGCTCCATGGGTAATACATTATCATCCATCAGTGTGTCATTGTTAAAGCAGCCAAAGTGATGAATTGCTTTATAATTGCTGGATATCCCTAGCGAAGTACATATTGGAGACTTTTAGGTGTAACTTGTCCATTTAGACTATCTGTGAATAATGTAGCCCTAGTGCACATTTTCAGTGCCAGCCATTGGTTTTGGTAGTATGCAAAAATAACAACTTAGTGCTGCTAGGGATTGTAGTATTGAAATATTGGCTGTTATAGTGTTAAAAGGGATTTTTCTGCATTTTAGAACTATAGTGTAACATAGTTTGGAGAATTGGGGTGTTTTACAGTACCAACTCACACATCTGTTAGTAATAAAAAATCAAGAAAGCACATAAAACCAATAAACAAACATTTGTCTGTTCTGAGGTTGTGAGGTCATCAAAATTATATTTGTGCATAAAAAAGCTATAACATTCCACACAACCCATTGAAAAACAAAGAGAAAAGGAACAAAAATATATAACCCATTTATTTTTGTACCTGGGTGGTTGATGTTTGGAGGTGTAACACCTAACCCTAACCCTATCTCCTGTGGTGTGACACAACTTTGAGGTTGAATGCAAAGAATATGAAATAATAATTTCAAATATAAATCAGCTGTATAAAAAGTGAAAGAGAGATTTTTGTAAACAATTCATAATTTTAAGCATAACTCAATTATTTCTAAATTTCTTTGACATTGTCCTGCAGTGTGACAGAAAAAGTCACACCGCAGGACATTCACTACAATTTATATTCTTGTCATAAATTATTCAACATCCACTGTGCTAACTTACTCATATAAACCTCTTCCATCTTGAAAAAATATTTTAACATTCAGAATTAGATTTTGTGAAAAATACAGCTGTCACACAGCAGGACACCAAACAGGCACATCTTAAAATGTTTTGAGAAAATTTGGATTTTACTAAAATTAATACTAAAATAACAGTTCCTTTTTACCTTTTGCTCCCAGCCTTAACTCCAGAGGTCTGTCTGGTCTATAAATGACAGATGGGTCCTGTAGGTTTTCTCACAGCTGCTTGTTTAAGAAACAGATCTTTCATGACACGCTGCATGATATCATTTTAATTGCAAAAAAAGATACACAACTTCTTTCTAGTAGGTTCTGTGTTGCACTGCTGCCAGAATTTTGCAGGGGGAAAACAATATTTAGCAAAGTTTTTTGATTGATTACGGAAAAAGTGGGCATCACGTCAACCACCCAAATAAAGGTTTGTAATGAATCACTTTATTCTTCTGATATGTGCGAGGTTTGGGAAAAAAGGTTTGGAGTCACTGTCCTAGTTTCCTACCTCAGCTCTAACCTCAGCATCCTCCTACCCATATATGTACTATTTGTCTTCTGCACATGTCCTCTGATGTTGTCTTCAACCAGCAGAAGACAAATTTCAATCTATTTGTAATGTCTATTTACTAGTTATTTACCATTACACTTTCAAATAACTACATTTTTGCTTATATCTTACAGCAGTTGATTTCAACAAACATCTGTCTTTTTGGCTAATTTGAAGATGGATTTATGTTAAGCTCCACAGTCATTTTAGTTGAGCCACTGGTATGTTGAGAAATTCATGCAGAGTGCATGTAGCCATAGTTCTCTTTGCTCAATGTCCAGTAAAGGAAAATGGTGAAATCTAGATGCTTACTCGTTTCAATGGAAAGGTCTAACAGCAGCAAAGAACACAGCTACTCCACTGTTCTCCAATCTTCAAGGAGCAACATTAATGATGCATTACAGCATTGATTAATAAAGAGGTCCCCTAATCAGTGTCTCATTGTTCAGTGGCTATGAGTTAGCTGTTTTGCTTTAACCTTTTAACCCTTGTGCTGTTCTTTTCAAATTTTATTATTTTTATTTATTTATTTATTTATTTATTTTTGATAACTTTGCAGTGGGTCTTACCTTTTCTATAAAATTTGGCTTAGATGTATTTTATCATCACTAATGTTGATATTCTAAACATAAATCTAAGTGTCCCTGTCACAAAACATCCAGAAATAATATACAATATACTTTTTTTTCTTTCTTTTTTTTTTTTTCATAAATCTTTTAATCAACTTGTGGCCTGACCATACATACCAAATATTTAATTATTTTCAGAATATGAATATTAATTTTATATTTTATTTTATACTTTTTAATGTAAATTTTAACCCTCTTATGCCAGTGTATGCAATAGAATCTTATTTTTTATTTATTTATTTATTTATTTATTTATTTATTGTAAAAACACACAAAAAATATATTAGTTTCAATATACTCAAAGTAAAGTGGATTTTTCTAGGGGGGGATATTACAGCCTTGGGTCTGTCAAAGATTACCAACAAAATTATTAAGATGGATTTTTTTTTTTTTTTTTTTTTTTTTTTTTTTTTTTTTTTTAGAGTCTACATAGCATATATACTGCCATAAAAAGGGTTAAAATTGTGAAAATAATTAAATATTTGGTATTTATGATCAAGTTGATTGAAAGATTTATGCAAAAAAAAAAAAAGTTGAAAAAAAATAATGTATCCATTTTTATAAGTTTTTATGATGGAACACATTTGTCACATAACTGTAAAACGAAACGTTTTAAAATCGAGGTGCAAGGGTTAAAGATACATTCTAATTTTAACAAATTTTAACACAAATTTATTGTCGAGGACATTTTTTTCCCCCTTTGCATTTCTTTATCAGTTCTATCTTCAGTTCCATCTGAGCCCAGTAGAGGTCCTCAGTCCTCAGAGTCTCCCCATCTCTCGCTGGTGATCTTTGTCTAGTGAATGGAACAGCACTCTCCCACTCAACACCATTATTCCCAGTGCTTGTTTTTTCAGTGGGTCCTTATTTCTGTCCACACCGGCTGAGAAACGAGTGGCCCGTGGGAGGGTGTTGTTGCAGTGAGTGGGCTGGCATGTGAAAAAGAACAATGGACGAGTTTTTAAAAATATAATGCTACTGTGGGAGCTTCCTGTCTGGACACGGTGAACTCTGACCTCTTACAAACACAAAATGGCTGGGCTGACTTGTTGAGCGTTTACAAATGGGGCATTGAAAGACCTGATACAATGGGGGCAGTGGAAAATTCTCCACCAGGATGTCATTTTACTATGAGAAGACATGTTCTTATGCATGTACATGGTAAGACTGGTGACTGAAGAAATAGGAGAACTAATATAAAGGTCCCTGAATTGTAAATATGACAGTGACCACTAGTTAAATTCATTCAGTGGTCTTTCTTGTGTTCAGACGCTTAACTACACTTGTGACTCTAGTTTAGGTCTTTCTCACTAGGACTGGGTACCGTTCAGATTTTTTCGATACCAGCACTTAAACCATACCGCTAATTCATCTTCTACAATCATAAAACACAATAATATTGAATAAAAGACCAATTTTTGGAGTTAAATTCTCAGCTCTAAATTAAAACCAGTAGTTTGTATGATTTATTCTGTTATTTTTTTTATTCATACGTGCAAAGGAACCCACTAGGTATTGAAAATTATTTTAAATTTATTTATTTAGTTTTCCGATACTAGTAGGATTGTAACTTTTCTTTTGATAGCACAAAGCTATTGTTTAGCAGTACCCAGTCCTATTTCTCAGTCACATTTGTTGATGTTCCCATCTTGGTTGGCAAAAAGGTTGATTGTACAGTACGGAACTATATTTCTCAATTATAACATAGGTGTGGATGGTGGCGGAGTTGTTAGCGCTTCTACCCATAGGGAAGTGGGTGTGGGTTTGATTCCTCATCTCTGTCCGTCCAAAGAAATCCATAGGTGAATTGTTCAATTTAAAAAATCCCCTAGAGAATGACTGTGAGAGTGAATGTCTGTCTGTCAGTGTCTGTCTCTAAGTGTCAGCCCTGTGACTAACTGGCCTTTCTCTAGGGAGTATTCCACCTCAAGCCCATAGTTGCTACAATGGGCTCCAGCCATGTGACCTGTAACAGCCATGATTTTAGACACAGCTACAAAACTAACAAAACCCCTGACTTAAGACTAAAGTTTACACTGCTGTCACATTTTGCATTCTGTCGTCAAAATTAAGTTATAGCAGCTTTACTTCACTGTTAGACTTCTGGAGGTACAATAACCAAAATGTATTTATCTGTCCCTTTATCTCTAAATCTGAATGATTTATTGGATTGTTCCTACATAAGTCAATAAGAGATGACTAACTCATTTATTCATGGTCCCTCTGGGGTCTCCATTCAGGGTTTGGGAGCCACTGTTGTACAGTATCTGCACACTCTATTTTAAGTGTCAACTGAACCAATGTCAAAAACATTTGAAATAAGAATGAAAAGAAAAGAAGAAAAGAAAAATGGCTTTGTACACACTGTGGTCAGTAGTAGTAGTAGTAGTAGTACTAGTAGTAGTGCTCAATAGGGGCAGTTTAGATTCACCAGTTCACATCTACATGTATGTTTTTGGGCAGAGATGCAGACATGCAGACTCAACTTAGAGAGATTGTTTGGCGGCCATATAAATCATCATTTATATTGTGTATTATATTTTGGTATGTAAAGGATCACTATCACAGGCAATTGTTTGTAATTATTTTGTCTGATTATTTGTTCTTTGCAGTGTGGTTATTGCAATAACATTATATATTACAGCTGCGCACTGTTAGAAATAAACCTGGATTAAGCCAAAACTAAACCAGGATAAAATCAGAACTAGACCAGAACTAAACTAGGACTTAAACAGAACTAAGCCGAGTCTAAACCAGAACTAAACTGGGAACTGTGCTAAATATTGTGCCAATATGAGCAGCGATCTTTGGATTTTTGTTTAAACCAGGACTAAACCAGGATAAAATTAGGACTAAACCAGGTCTAACCCAGAAATCTAAACCAGGACTAGACCAGGTGTAAACCTGTATTAAACCAGAATAGGATTACATCAAGTCTAAACAAGAACTAAAGCAGGACTAAACCAGGACCAAATTTCAGACTCAAAAATAAAAGCTGGACTTTTTAAACCTAAACCCCTACACAGTCTGTAATTGGATCAGTGTTTTCCTCTCAGATGTGTTGATCTCTGTCAGATCAAAGACAACAAAAGGACTGCGATTCATGGAGTTTTCTTGCAATATGGAGATAGCGCTCAGTACTGCAATAACAATACATTTGCAGTATATTATGCAGCCCCACATTTAATATGTGATAGACTGTGCTGTCAAAGTGACCACTGATTCATGAATCCTGAATGTTCACAGTTTGGTGTTAGTTGCAGATGTACAGTGGTCTATTAGTCTTATAGTAAATCAGTAAAGTTTTGTTTGTGCACTGTTTATGAAGACATTTATTGTAATAACGTCATGAAAGTGTTCTGTCTAAACATAAACTCTGCAGCACTGTGTCTGTGTTGAAGCACCATAAACAAGACATCACGGTGAGTTCACATCCATTCTCCCTGCACTGAACTCAGCTCTGAGGAGAAACTCTGTGAAAGTCGTGGGTGTTATTTTCATCCACGTTCTAAATTTAGCCGTGTTTCTGCCTCAAATAGAGCCTCTACCATACATATTCGTGAATTAATGTGTGCCGTAGGAGAGCGCAGTGCTGTGTTAGTACCTGACTTGTCTATTTTTAGCCCCGCGCCGCCTCAAGCCCCTGCGGGAAGGCTATTTTTAGCTGCATACAGAGCGAATGCAGTGTGAAGAGACCGAAATAGAAGTGAGTTTATGGTCGGAGCACTAAAACAGATGGAGTTTATGCACTCAAGTCATTCTCAAAAATCAATGGGGAATGTCTGAAATCGCAGCACATCTCTGTGTTAATTGTCTCTGTCCACGACTGTACTTTCAACTAATGCTGATGCAAGGGCTGGGTATTTGAATGAAAAAAACACTCTCTACCCTTTTTAATCTGAGTATATATTGTTTGATTACTTTATTTCGAGCTATTAAAAAAAATATATTGTACATAGAAAATATAAATATAGTGTACAATATTATACATTATACCCACACTGGGTAGAAAAACAAAACAAAAAAACAAATGGAATAACAATATCTATAAATATATTTCAGACATGTTCACAGTTTGTATATCATTGTAGCTCAAAAAGGAGTGGGAAGAAGACGAACTTATTTAACCCCACCCCCATTAATTAGTTCATAATTGGTAATTATAAAGACCATATTCTAACTAATAACATAACTACTTAGCAACTAACTAAGATTCCCCCCTTAATAAACTGATAATTACTGCTCATTAGTAGGAAATGAGGAAGTTGTTGGACATAAATTATGATCTTACAAGCATTAGCACTTAATTTATGGTTAATAGGTGGTCCCTAAACTAAAGTCTTCCTTGACCCATTACTGACAGACTAACAAACCAAAACCAGTACATGGAAAACAAGGTATTAAAACAATACAAAAAAAAGACAAGATATTCCAAATTTGGCTCACTATTCTCAACTGGCAAGCAGATAATTTAATAAACCACATCGTACTACTTAGTGGAATGAGATCTGATGTGAATTAAGCTGCGTCTCCCAGACAACGTCATCAACATCTGGTACCTGTAGAATATGTCTATCTATATTCCCAAAGTTCAGAACTCTGAGTTACACTTCTCTTTAAAAAGCATAAGATTTATAATGGAATGGTTTGAAATGGCAGAGTCCTGTCCTGTGTGGGTACAAGTGGCCTCAGCTACATACTGGTAAGTAACAGAATGTTTATACCATGCTGTATCCAGGGTAGCCTCAAGGTCTTAAAAGCTTTAAAAAGGTATTAAATTTGATCTTGTCAAAATCAAAGCCTTAAAAGTAATAAATATTAAGTTTTGTTTATCTAGGTCTTAAAATTTGTCAAAACATTAGGTTAATATTACAAAAAGTAGTCACTGCAATAACAGAATATATTTAAGAAGAAATGTTATCATTGAAAAGCATGATTCATTTATTCATGTTTTTTTAATGCAGCCCTGGAGTTCTTTCGTCTATATTAGACATTTTTAAAATAAAACCCTTGAGTTTCAGATAGCAGTGCAATTCCTTAGTGTAAAATTCATACAGATTATTGTTCTGTTGACGATGCTGGAATTAAATTTGACTCTAAGTGGCATTAAAAAGTCTTGAAATGGTCTTAGATTTCACAAGACAAAACCTGAGCTACCCTGTATATCACTAGGTGGAAAAGAAGCCAAAAAGTGTGCAAGTTAAGCTAGGCCCAAACTAAATCTACTCACCACTCCATCTTGTGTTCCAGATTGGTATTGCAAGCCATCCGTGATAACACTTCCTGTACATTTTGTTTACTTCAATTTCTATATTATACAACACACTAGAAAAACACTCTACTTAAGTTTATTGTGGTGATAACTTGCTATGCAGACTGTGCTCCATGATACATACATTGCAGCAGTGACAAATGTGTGGTGTAGTGACAATGAATAGTTCAAAACATTTTAAGTGAAAATATAACATATAGAAATAATCTGCTAAATTTGGGCATCATAATGGAGAACAGAAATGGAAAAGTCAAACTGTGCACAGACGCTGCTTGTTTATTCAAAGCTTGTAATAAATGGCAGAGATTATGCAGGAATTGGTTTATGAGCCGTTCATATCACACTGTAGCTGGTGGCTTTATCAGAAAGCTATAAATCTCCACCATGTTGTTGTGTATTCTAAACTCCAATGGTTTCCTGTACAAGCCTTGGGCCCATCCCCTGTTGTGTTGTGTTCCCCCTTCCAGTATGTGTTTTACCTCGTCAGCACTCAGCCCCCTCCTCTCCAGATGCAGTCTGAAGTGTCACATGAATGAAGCACTCCCTGTTACGTAACAGTCAGCATCTCAATGCCTGCGCTCAGCGAGGGGAGGGAGGTGGGGGAGAGGAAGGAGAGGAGGGGCGGGGGAGGCCAGCTCACAGACCAATGAATGGGATGTTTACATTTGGTTCAGACACTCTCACTACTGCAGGATGCTGCCAGATCAAAGACATCAGAGTTTGGGAAACTTGTAATACCATTGACCATACTGATGTAGACACACTGTATGGGACATATGAGGGTTTGCATGGATGCACAGCTCTGCTTATTGCTCGATCAAGACAATCTTCTGTCTTTGTTGAGGTTTACATGCAGTGAATTGAACTATTATGTCCACAATGCTCTGCTCAAATGAAACCTGCATTCAATAAACACACTAATAAACCAGTCTAATTTATTATGCAATCATATTTGTTATATCCATAGCAGCATTACACTCAACATCTCAACTATTTCCTAAATGTGTAGCTACAGTGCTACACTATCTGAGAAGCTACGTTGCAGAGTATTTCCATATGCATGAGACCACAACAACAGATGCGTGTACTACTGTATGTATCTTTGACGGTCTAAAAATAAGTGTGTATGGTTACAAACACCGGTCTTCATAGCCAGCATGCTTAGCATACTTTGTACTCACAGCCCTGTGTAAGCTTGACTAAAAAGTATGCAGCAGTAGCCTGACTATGTATGAATTGCGTGCAGACTAAGGCAATAATCTTGGACTAATTTTTACTTTTTACATTGTTTTAAATCATAAAGGTTTTCATTCCTGTGACCACCAGCTGCATACTGTGACTTGATTAGGCAGAGTGGGTAAGGTGTCATGTCAAAGGACACAACAACAGTATACACAACCACTAACGGTAATTTTGTTGTTTTCCAAATGAATAAATGTATCCAGTCTACTGTAGCAAGACAATAGTACGTTTTTCAAGGCAATCTTCCCTTGATTCATACTTACCAGCATATTTTCTCTTTAGATGAGTGCAGATAGATCAAATATTTTGAAGAATATCTTGACAGTTTTTTGTATAGGGACTAGGGCTGGGTAAAAATATTGATTCATCAATGCATTGCAATATATTTTTCCATGATTCAATATTGATTCAGTAAATCCTATGAGTCTATTCAACCTCCAGACTAGCGGAGGCGCTGTGAGAAACACCATTGTGTGATTTGCATAGTACAGACAGATGTGCCTAAATAAATATCAAATCAATGTCAAATTGCAACCTTGCAAAGAAAAAAATGAATCGTGAGGTTCTTAACAGCACCCAGGCTTAATAGTTATAATAGGTTTACAGAGATCTCCAGTCTGGCAGTGTCTCTCTGTCAGCAGCCATGAGAAAATAACAGAGTGGATTGAAGCAGAAACGTGCCCAGTGAGGATAATGAAGGGTTTTCCTTGTGCGGCGCGACCCATCCTCACCTGAGCACCGTGCTATTCTTAGAGCCACACTACAGCACCCAGCATCAATACTGCCAGGCTGAATTTAAACCTTCACTCAACACACCGCTGCTCATTTCAATAGTGTCACGTTCACTGACACTCCTCCTTCACTATGGGAAATCCAATAAATACCTATAGTTTCTTATGCTAATAGGCCTGATTCATCTTCTTTCGTATATTACCGTTAGAGGTTGCGGACACTGGAGCCTATCCTATCCAATTCACAAAGGTTTTATGTTGGATGCCCTTCCTGATGCAAAACTGTCAGAGCTTTATCAGAGCTAGGGACTGGCACAAAGGGGAACATCTAGTGAGCAACAAAGCTTTTTGCATAACAGGGCTTATCTAGGCCTGTAGGAATTTGGTGAGCACCAGCAATGGGTACTTCTTCAGTTTCCTTTTCCATTTCAGTTCATTCTCTTAGTGGTCTGTAGGTTCAATAACTGTCTTGATACATGTTTTGTCTCTTTCTGTGTTGTAGTTTTGATGTGGAGAATGGCCTTTCGGTGGGACGCAGCCCACTGGACGCCCAGGCCAGCCCCGGCTCTGGTCTGGTCATCCAGGCTAACTTCCCCCACAGCCAGCGCCGCGAGTCCTTCCTGTACCGCTCAGACTCGGACTTCGACCTATCGCCAAAGGTCCCATCCAGAAACTCGTCTGGGGCCAGCGACCTGTGAGTCCATCACACACACTTCACATATGTTCTAATGTAGAGGAATCGTGGGCCCCCTTCCCTAATAATGCAGAATATGTCAAGTTAGGTGTATTCTGTGTTTTTGAAGGGAGGAAAGCTTGAAGCACTGGGAGGTCAACTGGTTGTCATCTCGGTGAGAAATGAATAAAGATAGAACCCACTGACTCTGTCCCTAAATATTCATATTCTTATGTCTTATCCCCTTAATCAGTAACTCATTCCCCACTCCCTTTACACAACTTAGCCCCTCAAACCTAATGTATGTGTAGACTGGTTCCACTGGAGCGCTATGGTAGAGGTCAGATCTATTGTCAAAATTGAAGCAAAACTTCATGCACCACACTACTTGGGTTGTTTGATGTCTTCTGTCCGCTCTGCTGATTCAAGTACTTTATACTTTGTTAGTAACAGCTGGTGTCTAACATCTCTAAATGAATCAAAAACATTGCACCATAGCGTCTTCATGTTCTGATGTTGAGCTGACCTGTACTGTAAGACTCAGTGGAAATGGGACATTCTTATTCATCGCTCATACATGGAATTAAACATTTCAGGCACAAAAGACATAGTTTATGGATATGTTATGTGCTTTGTCAGTTATGTTATAATCATTATAAATTAAATATTAATAATAAAATCAACAAGAAACTACATACACTTTTAAGCTCATAATTTTTTCCTAAATTAGAACTTTTTTTAAAGTAACCTTTCATGACTTTCCTTCAATTTACAACAAAGAGCAAAGAGAGAGAAAGTTGCTTGCAAAAGAAATAATTCACTTTACTTATGTACTGCATGCAATGGATACATTTGTGAAGCAAATTTGTACACTTAGAACACTGATGTCAAGAAACTAATTACATAATGCAGTTTCCCAGCAGCCCACACAGCACTTGTTTTTGACTGGAGGGTATTGGCCCTAAGTCTATGTAAAAAGATTTAAGTGAATATTTTCTGGGAACCACAAAAGCTTCTCTGTGGATTTTGTGACTGAAACATCTTAATTTCATGTATCCTGTGCTTTGAAGAATGTTACATATTTGGGTTGCTCCTAATAAAATTTACTAAATCCTGCAGCCAGCACCCGTGAGCCCAGACAGAACACCCCACTATTTGCATGTAACTCTTACCAGACATGACCCAACATAATAACCCAGTTTGGAGGTTTCCTATGAGCTCATCTCTGTTACCACCCATCCTGCCACCCCCCACCTTTGCACCAAAACAACTGGACACACTGCATGACTGATTGTCTGCTGAAAGTTATGGATGATGTCCAGCAAAAAAAATGTGTACAAGTGATCTTAGTTTAACCTTTGAGGTGATTGATTTGCCATTTTGTGGTCATTAATTTTATGTTTAGAGATTGTAATATAGCTATATATTCGGGACTGACATCAAAAATAATAGTAAAACCTACATTTGAAAAGCACTTTTTGTTAACTAACTATATAATTAAAACCACTGTCTGTGTTCTCTGGTGCAGACATACAGAAGACATGATTGTTACTCCATTTGCACAGGTGAGTCTTCTAATCCAATTCATTTATCTTGTGGACCTCCTGGACTTTTTGTCACAACACAAATACACCGGCACTGATGATTCTTCAAAAAGTGGTCATATAAAAATGATAACATTTTTAAAAAATTGTTTTAATTTGTACAACAACATTGTCTACTTATTTTATTTGAAAAACAAATTCTTCTGCATTTTTTCTTTTAAACTCATTCAAGTTAGAAAATTTACTAAACAAATCCCTATATCTTTTACTGTATATTTTTCGGTCAAAATAAACTTGTTTTAAATAGAAAATCAACTAAATTAAAATCATTTAAATAACTCCCCTTTGAAACAAGCTCTTAAAGCTAAAAATAAATAATAATAATAATAATAGTCAAAAATAATATTCAGATAATTTTTTTTAGCAGTTTTATAGGTCAATGAGACACTTGAGCTTGTCTTTCATAAGTTTCAGTAGTTCAATATGAAAAAATCACAAATAATTTTGAATAGAATAACGCACCATTAAGTATTAGTTTAGGATTAGTAACCAGTTAACTGATTACAAAGCTTTACTTCAACATTAATAAACACAATTCAAAACACACAATTCATTGTCCATCCATCGATCCATCTTCTTCTGCTTTATCAGTCGTGGGGGCAGCAGTCTAAGCAGGGACACCCAGACATCCCTCTCCCTGAACACTTCCTCCAGCTCCTCTGGAGGAACCCCAAGGCGTTCCCAGGCCAGGCGAGAGACGTAGTCCCTCCAGCGTGTCCTAGGGCTTCCCTGCGGCCTCCTCCCGGTGGGACATGCCCAGAACACCTCCCCAGGGAGGCGTCCAGGAGGCATCCGGAACAGATGCCCAAGCGACCTCAGCTGGCTCCTCTCAATGTGGAGGAGCAGCAGCTCTACTCTGAGCTCCTCCCGGGTAACCGAGCTCCTCACCCTATCTCTAAGGGTGCACCCAGCCACCCTACGGAGGAAATTCATTTCTTCCGCTTGTATCCAGGACCTTGTCCTTTCGGTCATGACCCAAAGCTCATGACCATAGGTGAGAGTCGGAACATAGATCGACCGGTAAATCGAGAGCTTCGCCTTTCAACTCAGCTCCTTCTCCACTACAACAGACCGATACAACGACCGCATTACTGCAGACGCTGCACTGATCTGTCTGTCAATCTCACGCTCCATCCTTGCCTCACTCGTGAACTCGTGAAGACCCCAAGATACTTAAACTCCTCCACTTGAGGCAGGAACTCTCCTCCGACCTGGAGAGGGCAAGCCACCCTTTTCCAGTCGAGAACCATGGCCTCGGACTTGGAGGTTGTTAATTGTGTTGTCTAATTCTTTAGTAAATTTAATTATTGTTAATTACACATTTATTAATGCTTTATTACCGCTTAATAGCCGTAAGTTATTTTAAAGTGTTACCATGATTTCTTATCATCTTGGAATAGAATGAAGTAAAAGTATGAAGATTATATTCACTTGTTTAAATGTTTCAGTATGAATTATATGCACAGCTTTGCCAGTATACGCTTTATTTGGAGGTCTAACTGGATTTCTGGATTTGGTGAGTTTACAGTACATGAGAGAAAATATCTGCTCTACATGATATAAATAACATTATCCAGGTGGTCACTTACTTGCAGTTTATAAGCTGAGATATCTAGTCCTGTAATATAGAAATAATACCAATTCTTATGAGTGCAGGAAACCAATTGGCTGTATAATGTGTCATATTAAAATGTTAAAGACCACTGTCCATAAATCAGCAGAAGAGGGAACCTTTAGCTCTACATGAGCAGGCCTGGTAACAGCCTGGGTATCCCCCGACCTGGCAGCGTGCCTTCTGTGTGGGCTGTTGTCATTGTCCACTGTGGATCCTCACTGCTGGAGCGTGCTGACGTAGAGCAGCGGTCCATGTGGTGGCCCTGGACTCACCGGATTCTGTGGGCTGAGTCAGTGTTAGCTCCAGATGGTCTGACAGACAGGATGGAGAAGCCACCCAAACATGAGACAAAGGCATCTGCAGAGCTCTGAAAATGAAACGTGTACAACAATACATTTAAGAGAGCATAGAAATACTGGGATAAAAGACGTGATTTAAAATGAATGGATGATTGGGGTTCAAAGAGGAGTCAGGAGTGGATGTGTGGATGACAGTGTTGACTTCTACATTATGTTGTATAACATAAGAAGCAGTCGGTACCACTATTAAGCAGTAGTAAAGCATTAATAAATATGTAATCAACTAGATTTTAATGAATAAATTGTTTTTAAATAGTGTATTGACACTGATGTTTATAATTTTGTGTTGATTAACATGAACTTATTACTAAGAATTAAACATTAATAACCGTGTTTTTAATTCAATGATGTTTATTTATTAATGTTGAAGTAATGCTTTGTTAATGACAAATGACTGGTTATTAATCCTTTATTAATACTTAACTAATGCTTATAGATTTATTCCAAAGTGTTACCAAGTCTTCTAGTCTTTTCTGTTTGTATTTTATTGAGATGTAACAATATCCAAATGTAATGGTACGATATCATCACAATATTAACCTCATGGTATGATATTTAGTGCAATATTGTGGGCAGGCTGGTGTTGTACAAAAGCTCACAATAACATATTCTTTAAAAATGTCAAGACAAGCCTTTAGTGCCATAATTATTTTCATATTTCAAAAGATTAAGGATAATAACATCATAACATCATCACAACAATCATTTCTTCTAAGGTGCAAAAATGTATGCACCTTAGAAATTATTTTCTAATTTGATATCTTACTAGTCTAGGATATCCCAAGACTTTTGCTATTACAATATCGGCAATATTGTTACATCCCTAGCATTTTAGGTCTACTCTTTATACCGGTCCTAAGGATAAATGGAGTGGGTTATGTGAGGAAGGGTATCTGACGTAAAACTTATGCCAATTCAAGGAACTACCTTGCTTTTAAGTAAAATGCTCATAATGTTTTGATGAAAGAACATTCAAAAGTCAGTATTTGGTGCACTAACCTGGCTTTTCTGTGTCTTGCTCTCCACCAGATTTTTACATTGCTACTGGGTAACTTGATACCACTCTCTCAGCTTTGATTGACAGTCTGTGAGATCATAAATCAGAGTGAGGCGTGTAAAGACATTTAACAGACTGGCCTGAAATGATCTCAAAGAAAAGAATAAATTGCAGTGGTCTCTTAAAATGTAATTTTTTGTGCAGGTTCTGGCCAGTCTAAGGACAGTCCGGAGTAACTTTGCCGTCATTACTGGACAGCAGGACCGCACAGCCAGCAAGTAGGTGTCAGACATTCACTCAATCATCAGCGTGGTAACAGTAGATATGCTGTGATACATGAGTAAAGTGTGATGTTTTTGTTTGGACAGGACACGATCCTCAGGGAGCAACCCACCATCCATGTGCAAGACTAGTCTTGCAGGTCAGTACTGGGCATAGCAGGGACTCTTGTGTCATAGCCAGGGCTTAATTTGAGCCGGATCTTGCCGGAACAGGATCCGGAAACTCCCTTATTTTGATCCGGTGGTCTGATCCGGCAACTGTTTGCTTGGATCCGGTAACTCGGACACAGCTCAGAACAAAGTGTTGACTACATTTCACTCTCTTGACCTCCTAAACCTGTGTTGAAGATCGGAGGTGTAATTACACCTATATGCATATGTTTTAAACATAAGAGCCACGCTTGAGCCCTTCACAATAATGCGCTTCAACATAGACTGCCCCCGTGCTGTAATTCGTGTCAGAGAAACCTTACGCCACGCTCCCTCGATGTGCGCTTTTTATTCCTCCATTATATCTCCTGTGCGCACGGGACATAGATCCACAGCAGTTTGTTCTTTTTTGTTTGTTCAAATGCATCTGTAAGCTCGAGCTAACGCGCTGAGGGTCACAGAGCCTGGAGCCGTGAAACGCCATTACGCAGAGAAGACTGCGCGCTCCACGGCAGTCACTAAAAAGAAGCGAAATCAAAAGGAGAGACATGATTAGACTGAAAGCTTACTGCTGCTGTGTGCTCCCTTTCCTAGTCTAGACTTTGTTTCTACAGAGCACAGCTGCATGAGTCTGTGTTCTTGCTTCAGACTGGTGGCCACACACAGTAGGTCTATGACAGAGCGAGTCTACAAAAGCGCAGTAATTATGCGTACCAGCTGATTTCTGGATCAGCTGAGCAATCACACAAATGTACACTGACACATTACACTGAAGTGAAACGCTATAATGTATAATAATGTTAAGAAATATGTTAAAATATAATTTAAAATTGAGTATAAATGAGCAGTTGCTTGGTATTTTGGCATGTGTGTGCGCCTATGGTATGTTATGGTATCAGTGTTGGCCTTGTGGACTCCGGTGTCAAAGCGCAATTTTGGTTCCAGCATCGTTTTTACATTTACAAATGAAGCCCTGGTCATAGCTCCAGTATAAAGTTTGTACAGATGCACTCCACTGCACTGTTCCTCATAGTCAAACTTCTGTGACTTTGACGTTATTGTGAATTAAGATAAAGGAAGGTGAATAAAGTTGAGTAGTCACACTTTATAACAATAAGCCACTGACATTATGACCACTGACAGGTGAAGTGAATAACACAGATTATCTCTATCGTGGCACCTGTTAGTGGGTGGGATATGCTCTATTAGGCAGCAGGTGAACATTGAACATTTTGTCCTCAAAGTTGATGTAAAAGAAGTGGGGAAAATGGTTGTGTGTAAGGATTTGAGCAAGTTTGACAAGGCCCAAATTGAGATGGTTAGATGACTAGGTCAGAACATCTCCAAAAATATAGTTCTTCCCGGTCTGCACTGGTATATTTATCAAAAGAGGTGCAAGGAAGAAAGAATAGTAAACTGGAGACAGGTTAGGTTCAGGTTAAGGTTTTCTTTATTTTCCCTGTAGGGAAATTTGTTCTCTGCATTTGACCCATCCTTCAATGCTGCTGGGGCAACCTGTCAGGAGCAGTGGGCGACAGCAGTGTAGCACCTAGGGACCTTTCTCCAGATCTTGCTCCAGGAGCTTGGTCAGGATTCCCTAGCTCGATGATTAGCTTATTGTGCATGTTTTAGGTTGATGGGGGAAACCGGAGTACCCAGAAGAAAAACCATTGAGACATATGGAGAACATGAAAACTCTACACAGAAAGGCCCCATATGATCTGGGAATCAACGAGGGACCTTCTTGCTGTGAGGCAACAGTGCTAACCACTTTGCCACCTTGCTGTGGGGAGTTAATGAAGTTTTTGCTGTTTCTGCTAGAGAGGTGTCAGAATGCACAGTGAACATACACTGCCTGTTGCATATGAGGCTGCATAATACACAGGTGGTCACCACCAATAATAGGTAGGTGGTCATAATGTTTTATGACGTTTTTGTGTGCATGTTTTCCCCGTTCCAGAGGAGCCTCACCAGCAGCTGGCCATAGAGACTCTGGACGAGCTGGACTGGTGTCTGGAACAACTGGAGACGCTGAAGACGCGCCACTCTGTCAGTGAGATGGCCTCCAATAAGGTACCAGCACCACGCGTCCCCACACCTCCCACACAACACGCTCCTTTTAGTTTGACACTCTGGTGGGCTCGAAGTTACTATTACTACTGCAGAGGGCGGTGCAGCAGATAAGAGAAACTGCTCATCTGTGGTCAGTTTATAACCATTATCTCCACACAGGAAGTTGCTACGATTCAGAGATAAATTAATTAATAAATGAGTAAAAGGCATCTAATAAGATCTCCCAACCTTCACCCCTCTCCACCCACAACATCATAGTGATCTTTTTATAGCTAAACCTCCAATTATCTCTATTCTGGTTATCATCTCACAAAGTCCAATAATTATGTGTTTCACCTGTTCAAATTCAAAATAGTAAAGAACAGATGACATGTTCTTGTTTTTCACTAATGAGTGCTTCACAATATGCTATTATGTTTACTCGCCATTTAACATGTAGATTCCCCAACAATATTGCATTTCAATGACAATATCAAATATACAAAATGATGTGTTAAGCTGCCTACATTGTACAAATGACACATTTTGTACACTGTTTTCTGAACCATTGGCTGACAGTGGCGCAGTAGGTTAAGCATTCGCCCACCAACTAGAGACAGGGTTGGCAGTTCGAACCTTGCTCATGCTGTTGTGTCCCTGAGCAAGACACTTCACCCACATACTACTCCAGTCAAAACCTGCCAAATTACTGTGTGACTTGTTTGCTGTGGGGACCCCCAACAAATAAGGGAAGATTTTCTTAAAAATCTGCTTAAATGCTGAAGTAATTAGTAGTGTTGTAGCGCCCAGGGTCTTCAGAGAATTGTTTTTATGGTCTTGGTCTCGTCTCAGTCTCGGCTGCAAATTTACTCTTGGTCTCAAATCCAATTTTACTCAATCTTGTCTCTGTCTCGGTGGTTTCAGATTTTATTTACCAAACATTATAAGAAAATGCTGTTCTTCATAATTTTGAAATCCTTAGTTTTCAGCATCAGAAAAAACAGGAACGTGATCTGTCTCTGTTTGTTTGTGGGGTCTGTTGCATTAGATCATTAAAATAATCCTTAAGGTATTTAAACCACTTTTTTTTTTACTTTACCCCCAATTTAGTTAGTTCACAGGGCTTGATTGCGACCTGGTCTCGGTTTTCCTTGGTCTTGGTCTTGACTCAGTCTTGAACGTTGAAAGCCTCAGCCTTGTTGTCTTGGTCTTGGTTCACTCTGCACTTGGACTGGTCTTCATGTGGATTTGTATGGTTTTGACTACAACATTAGTGATTAGTTTAGAGGAATTTATAGTTTTCTAGTCTTAAACCAATGGGCTTTGTAATGGGTAAAGTTAAAAAAGTCAGCTGACTACTGTCAGATTCTAATTCTAAAAATGCATGATATTTGACAAATCTAAGTAGTTTTTCTGACATCTCATCTGCTTCTTTAACAGACTGTAATCCTTAATCCCGAAAGCCCATTGATGCAGCAAACTCATCTCAATTCATAAAAACTATCTTCTTTATCCTGTGTAACATGGGTCTACCCTATGAATGAAGCAGCTGGAATCATGTGCCGAGACACGCCCTTCCCCCCACTCGTGCAGGGAAATGTGAATGAGAGCGTGTAGAGCATAGATAAAACATCTACCCCCCCCCCCACCACCACCACCACCGACCCTCCAACCCCAGTCTTCTTCAGTGATTCCATCATCAGCCCGCCCACGCAGAGTACACGTGCCGCTCATACTAGCTTTACGGATGCTCCCTTCACAGCAGTAGTACAGTAATGAGCCTGCCTGGATACACGCTGCTCCACACATGCTCACGTGGAAGAAGAAGACTTTAGAGGGAGGTGGACCCCCCCTCAACCTGACCGCTCCCTTCCACCCCCAGCGGCAGTTCAGTCAATGAAAGAGAGAGTTATCTATTCCTGACACTCCAGAACAAATAAGTTGCATTTCTTCTGCATGACTGACAGCCGTATTGAGCATTTTGTGTTTAAGTGTGTCTAGATGGAGACTTACTTACTACAGCTGCAAAATTATTTAACCAGCATTAACAAAAATGTCTACTACTATATGGTGCTGCAGTAATAATATTACTGTATATAATAATAATAATAATATTAATGCATTGGATATATATGGTGCCTTTCTGGACACTCAAAGCACACTCGGTGGTAGTAAGCTACTCCTGTAGCCACAGATGCTCTAGGGCAGACTGACGGTGAAGTGGCTGCCATTATGTGCCTTTGGCCTCTCCGACCACCACCAAATATACAATCACAGGAACACATTCATACACATTCATACAGGCAAGGTGGGTGAAGTGTCTTGCCTAAGGGCACAATGGCAGAAAGAACTGGGGAGAGTGAGATTTAAACCGCCAACCTTCCATTTATAGGACAACCACTCTAATATTGACTATGAAAATATTGCATTTACTATCATTCAAATTGTCACTGTGGATATTACTATTATACTATATTTTTATTAATAATAATGATAACAGGTTCATGTATTTTAATAGCATCTCTGTACATAAAAAGATGCTTGACTTTTAACATCACAGCAAATGTCCATAATATTACTGTAAATTATTTAATCTATCTTTAAGTTTAAAATACAAAATACAAAAAAAAATCTATTTTGGTCATGCCATGCATAGTTCATAGGCAAATTGACAAATTACATTAATTATTTTGGAAATTATTATTTGAAATGATTAAAAATGATTTTATTTTAACCCTCTACCCACAGAAGCCAAACCTAGAAACATGCATTTTTACAACAATGAACCTATTCATTTACTGAAGACTGTGCTTCCTCTTCTTATAATAATAAATGCTGTTGATGTCAAGTCCAGTGAAGCGACGTCATGTGAGCGAATGTGGCATCCTAATGCAAAGTCACCCAAACAATATCATTTGTATCTAAAACACAAACTTATAAACTTCAAAATTAATTTCTAAAATTGCTAACATTTCTAAAGTTCCATTTTAGCTGTATGACATAAATATAATGAAAAGTTTGTTACAATATTTGATTCATGACATGTCAAAGTATAAAAGTAATACAAAGTATAAAAGTAATACAAGAAATTATTACAGAAAAAACTATACTATACATTACATTACCACATTATACCATAATATATTATACTATACCATGGATTATATTAACTATACATTACTACACTATACTATACTTTACTCTACTATACCATACTATACCATACTTTATTATACTATCAAGCTCTTGACTACAATCAACCATCAACATCAAATCCACAATAGTCAAAAATGAAAATTATCATAAATGACAGTCCTATACTGTAAGTGTATAGGACATAGTACGTGAATGTTCATGCCAGGAAACTCAAGCCCTTGACAACAGCCATGATTTCATTCATTCTTTCTGCTTGTCATCAACCATCAACATCAGATCCACAATATTTGGGGTCACACTTATTGTCTCATATTCATAGTAACTGTAGACATATTTATAGTCGTGGTACATCATGTCCTGCTTATTTTTGGCTCCATGAATGACCCCCTCCCCACACACACACACACCCTCCCCTTTCCCAGCACTACCACCCTTTTTCAGCCCATTCAACTCTTTCCCTCATATCTTCTTCAAACTCAGTGCACATGGTCCGCCTCACAACCTCCACGAGGCCCCTCCTACTCCACGCTTCACCCGTCCAATGAGCATCTGCGGTGTCCCCCCTGCTCGTGCTGCAGCGGCCCTCCCGTTGGCTGCTATTCTTAGACATTTTGGGCAGGGGGCGGGGATTAGCGTACCTCGTTCTGCCAGTGTTTACACACATTAGTGAATGAGGCAGAGTCGGAGGGCAGCCTCTCTCTGTCTCCTCATGCTTCCACTTTTGTCTTCCATCGCGGACATAAATTGATGTTTTTAGCACTTTTGGCTTGGATTAACACCAAGCAAGCAGCAAAACAGGCTATTTTTACTATCAAGACATCATGCTTTTTCTTTTATTGTGATCCCAATGCTCGACTGTGCGCTGCGATGCCAGAAGTGAGCCATTTCAACTCGGTTTCTTGGATGTCCGTCATTCAGGTAATGACTGGGACCACTGTCTGCTACAGCCTAAACATGCTAAATCTAATTTGTACAGTGGTAATCTAATAATATTGAGACGTAATGGCTTGTTAGTAGAATTGGACATGCATTTTTTTTTGGTCTGTCCTTTCATTAAGTATTCACACACAAGCCGAGCGGTTACTGGGGCAACGGGGCTGTGAGGAGGTGAAAGTGCTGGAAGAAATGTCTAGAGAAATTGTTTAGTAGTGCAGGTTTTAATGAATGTAGAGAGGTATTGCTGTCCTGAAGTTTGATGTTAGTAATGTGTTAGAAGGAAGCAGGAAACAGACAAGAATTTGCATTTTGTCTGACTGTGGCACCTCTCAGGGAAGATTTGTGGATAGATAGAGTAGCACTGTTACTGTTTTGTTTCGCTTGTGCTTAGTGTCACAGTATTCTGTCACATAGTGCACGCTATTTCATCAGAAGGGTGCTAAAAGAGCATTCATTCAGTGGCAATAAAAGCAGAGTAAAAGTATATGCTACACATTGTCAAAGCTACAAATAATTTCATTCATAAACTATATCTTTTATCTTATTGGACAATTTTAACTGTAACATTAAAATCAAATACAAAGCTATTGGAATTCTAGGAAATATTCATAATTTTCCCTTGAAGATGTCCTTCAACTTTGTGCTTCAAGCAGTGTACTGTGAATGGATTTTTGGTCTAATTTTCTTTAACTGACGGAGTTTGTAGTACTTACAGTAAGAAGGCCATACTGTGTGTTCTTTACCTGGGCTGCCACTGGTGTTTCTGTTTGGGGTCTGCAAGTGTAGATGAATGGTCTTCTAACTCACATCCATACTCCAATGACTCCTAATAGGATAAATGATACAAAATGAATTGAATGTTGTAATGTATGTATGTTAATGTCACTTTGGCATGGAAGGTTGTACCATAAACAACATTTACCTTACAGGTTAACTAGTGCTCATGATGCTATATATTTCAACTCTGTGAATGTCATACTGATATTTTTATGATCACAATCTCCTGGCACTCAGGTACAATGTGAAAAAGTGACAGAGTTAAATTGTTTAAATACTTTATTGTGACATGAATAGTTGTCTGGCCTAAGTGTGCTGCGATAGACACCAACCCCACCAGTTGCTGATAAGCGATGACCTATAGCTAACAAATGCAGGAATTTAGGTTGTGCATCTGTATTATTAACATTAATAAGTATTTGATAACCCTATGTGTGTGTGTCTGTGTCCACAGTTCAAGAGGATGCTGAATCGAGAGCTAACCCAGCTGTCAGAAACCAGCCGCTCGGGGAACCAGGTATCCGAGTTCATCTCCAGCACCTTCCTCGGTAATTCAGATTTTACGACATTTAAAAAAATTAAAAAACTCCTGCTACAATATTTAGTTTTTTAGTAACCACAAGAAACTCCAGTTGATTGCTGATGCTGTGTGTTTGTGGAGTTGTTGTAAAGTCTGTTTGTCTCTCTGACAGAGAAGCAACATGACATGGACATCTTGTCTCCTCCGGCCAAAGAGAAGGACAAGAAGAAGAGGCCCATGTCCCAGATCAGTGGGGTGAAGAAGGCCACTCAGAGCCCAAGCATCGCCCCTTCTACCATACCACGATTCGGGGTCACTGCCAGCCAGGAGGGGCTATTGGCAAAGGTATTATACATTTATACAACTATTTTATTCACAGATCCTGAGGACCTTTTTGAAGCCAGGAGTTGTTGTCTTTTGGATATCTAAAACTTGAGCTTTAATTATTTTATTAAAGTATTACTAACTAGGATGACGCCACCACAAAAGGTAGATTTGAATTATTTATTATTGGAGGATGGACCAGATAAAATGAAGGGATGATGAGGGAGGCAGAATGCAGGATGCTGAATACAAGATGTGAAATTCAGGATGTTGAAGGCAGGATGCTGATTACAGGATGCAGGATGTTGAATGCGGGATGTTGGATGCTGAATGCAGATGCAGGGAGAGGGATGAGAGATGTAGGGGAAGGGATGTAGAGAGTGGGATAAGGGATTGTTGGAGAGAGAAGGCTGAAGGAGAAAGTAAACACAGTGGGAGGTATGAAGGGGAAAGGGGGGTTAGAGAGAACAGAGACAAACAGTGTTGTATGGATTTCAGAGGTTTAAATAGAGTTGCTGTGAAAATGAGAGGCATGGTTGAGGACTGGTTGAAGATTATTTGAGGTGTTGAAGGAATGTACAGTAATTAAGGGGTGGCCCTGCTTCTGAACACATTTACTCAGGCTTTGCTCTCAGTTTGACTGTCTTTATGGAAAAAACTAACCACAGCTGGTCAGATATGTTCATTACGATATGGTATAGTGTATTCTGAGTTTGAAGCAAGATGGCACCCAGGTAAGTTGGTTTTCAGTTCAGTGACTCAACAGTCCCCACTAATTTGTATTTATGGGTCTTCTTTTGGATTTTACATGGATGGGTTATGTCCCCATTTGCTGCTATTTTAACACCAGGATATTGGACATAATTGGGCTATAAAGCTGGCACATAATAAAACAGATTATTATTGATGTGTTTTATTTTAACATTTCTCTTCATAAATTATTTAACAATGTCATTAATTTTGTGGCTTTTTTATTAGCAAAGCAGAGCTTTTTTTTAGCATTCAGCTTTAGTCTGGTTTAATTTTAGATACCTTTTCTCTTTTTAACAAAGACTGAACATTAATGAATTCCAAACCATGTGAATGCAGCATTACTGTGTGACGCACTTTAGACCAGTTGAATAGTTGGATTCTCTGTGCTTGAGGACAAAAACACAAGTCCAGTTAGAAATCCTAGCTATGAGTGTAGTCCAACTGTGTCTGAAATTGACTGTCTATAGAGAATAAAGCATTTCTGTGTTTTCTCTGAACAGGAGCTAGAAGACATTAACAGATGGGGGGTAGACGTCTTTAAAGTCTCTGAGTATTCTGGGTCACGTCCTCTCACGGTCACCATGTACACCATCTTCCAGGTAAAAATACCAAACCTTACCCACCTCTGATTATTATTACTCAGTGAATTAGAATGGGACTAATAACAGCGTGCTGTTGAGACAGGAGCGAGATTTACTGAAGTCCTTTAAGATCCCGGCCGACACCTTCATCACCTTCATGATGACGTTAGAAGACCATTATCACGCAGACGTGGCTTACCACAACAACATCCACGCTGCCGACGTGGTCCAGTCCACCCACGTATTACTGTCCACTCCTGCACTAGAGGTACGACGTCCATTCTGCCAGTTCACTCAGAACATCACATTTACATTACTAAGTCAAATATATTCATGTGATTATGTGCACAAATTGGGGGACTATCAAGATGTCAGAAATGTTCATGAATGGGCAACCTTCCCCAGAAAAAAATTAATTTATTAATTAAATAAAAAATAAAATTAAATATAATGACCCCCGACAACCACCAATCACACATTGACACATTCATTCAGGCAAGGTGGTGAAGTGTCTTGCCCAAGAACACAAGAGCAGTATGCAATGCTACCAACCTTCCAGTGAATAAGCAAAAGGCTCTACCTACTGAGCTGCTGCCCCAAGTTCCATTTTTCTTAATCTATTCAAGCCATTTAAGCAGAACCCAAAATTTATCATGAATGTCTTTTCTGTTGTAAACTTATTGGGAAAATATTAATTAATAATAACCAAAAATATTGCTCAAAATGATTAAGAAGATGCATTTATTGGTCTGCATTCTGTCTGTGAAGAAAAAGCCTATATTATTCCGTCTGTCCATTATTTTACTATTGCTAAATTGGTTGGGGCATTTCCCCTCTACATGTACGTTGTTGATCCTTGCTATGAAGGTCAGAAGTGCTAACGACTCTGCCACCATGCACTCCCATATAATCCTAGCTCATAACTATGTGCTTCTGTGGTCTTCTGTCAGGCTGTGTTCACTGACCTGGAGATCCTGGCTGCTCTCTTTGCCAGCGCCATTCACGACGTGGACCATCCAGGAGTCTCTAACCAGTTCCTCATCAACACCAGTGAGTTTACATAGCTCCTCGGGGATTATGTCAGAGTGTGTGGGAGTCTGTTAACTGTGCACATACACGAGTCTGACTAGAATAGATTTCGTGAGTTTAATTCATACAGTATAATATTGTTTGGTTTCAGATTCCGAGCTGGCGTTGATGTACAATGATTCGTCGGTGCTGGAGAACCATCATTTGGCGGTCGGCTTTAAGCTCCTTCAGGAGGACAACTGTGACATTTTCCAAAACCTCAACAAAAAACAGAGACAGTCGCTTCGCAAAATGGTTATTGACATGGTAAGACACACAACTTTCTGGTGTCAAAATTGCAGATGGCCTCTTTATAGAAGCTACAGTAGCCTGAAAGGGACATGCCATTTTCTGTAGTAAAACACTGCATAGGTTAGATTGCAATAGGTTGGATAGTTCATAAATGTTTTATTTACTTTTTATTGATTTATTTTGATCTTTACAACAAAATGTGTTTAAAAACATGCATGCAAAACACAAAACATGAAGCACTGTTCAATTACAAAATTGACAAACCTAGTTCATAAATGTTTTTAACATTAATGGGCTTCCCCGCAAGTAGCATTCAGTTCGTCCTGTCTGGACAATATTGATTAGTTCATTGGATCCCAAAGTGGGGTACGGGGCCACCTGGGGGGCCGCAAAGCCTAAGAGGTCCACAGTGGCTGTCTATATTAAGTACATAAAAAGAAATTGAGTTTGAAATGAAGCACAGTTATGTACTTGTTTAAAAATATTACTTTAAATTACTTTTTAGCCAGTAGTCAGTGTTTTTTTTATCAAAATATATGGAAAAAAACATGACATGGTCTTTTGAATAGAGGGAAGTTCAATAGTTGGGATTCCACACGGGATTTTCAGAAATGTAAGGAGGCTGTGACAGTCTTGACTTTGGGAATGGCTGGATTAGCTGACTGATACTGCTGTGTCAGTATACTGTATATACTGTAGATTCTTACACAATACTCGTTTGGGTATTGATTAATTGACACTGTGCACATCATGTCCTTTGTCTTTAAGGGTAATATTATTTTGACTAGAAAAAATTTAAACCCATAAAAAATTATCAATATCAATTAAATTTCTGGTAAATTAGGTATTGATAATGCATCAAAAATGTAAATATGGTATCGCCCATCATCACTGGACAACTGTAGGAACAGACACTGAAGACATTTATTTTTCTATTTTTTTTAAAGAGTGATAAAGTGTTATTTTGATGTGATTATTATGAAACAAATTTGTCTGAATTTATTTGTTACCTATTAATTGTAGTTGTCAATAGCTTTTAGATGGTCTTTCCAGTGTGTGACTATTGCTAAGTAAAAGTCATGATTTTTTGTGATGCTTTTTCCGTGCAGGTGCTGGCCACAGACATGTCCAAACACATGAACCTTCTGGCCGACCTCAAAACCATGGTAGAGACCAAGAAAGTAACCAGTCTGGGAGTGTTACTGCTGGACAACTACTCAGACCGCATACAGGTTTGTTGTGGCCAGGTGGAAAAGGCCCCTGGCATTACACTCATTCTTAAACTGTGTGTTTGTGTGTCAGGTGCTGCAGAACATGGTGCACTGCGCAGACCTGAGTAACCCCACCAAACCCCTGGAGTTGTACCGACAGTGGACCGACCGCATCATGGTGGAGTTCTTCACTCAGGGAGACAGGGAGAGGGACAAGGGCATGGAGATCAGCCCCATGTGTGACAAACACAACGCCTCCATCGAGAAGAACCAGGTACAGGACATGCACTGAACATACACAGCCAGCGGCATGCCTCATTATGACTTCTTTAGAATTCCACAAGAACACTGCAGCATTACTTGCCTTTTTAGTTAGAAGAGTGACCAATTGACCACACCAAACCAGTAATACATGCATCAAAACAAAGTTGAGATATTACCTGTTTATAAGATACGTACACTGCCAGACAGGGAGGAAAAGTACATAAAGAACATACTTGTACTCAATATTTCATTTAACTCATATTTTTCAAGTTTACTTTTTTTTTTTTTTTTTAAACCAACAAATGTTACTTGCCTCACAACCAGGAGGTCCTGAGTTCAATCCCAGTTTCAGGTACACTCACAAAATACAGTACTTTGTCAGAGGTTAAGGTAGACTTTTTATTGTTCACGTAGGGAAATTTGTTCTCTGCATTTGACCCATCCTTCAATGCCACTGGAACAACCTGTCAGGAGCAGTGTGTGATCACAGTGCAGTGCCCAGGGAACCTTCTCCAGATCTTGAGCCAGGATCTTGGTCAGGAGTAGCTGGACCCTTAGTGACCCTTACCTAGCGAAAGCGCTCTGTGTAAATGTAAGCTAGGTTGACATTTAGCCAGCCAGCTGCTTTGAGAAATAGAACGTTTAGGAGAAAAACTATTTTTGTCTTCCTGTACATATGGGACTTATTAAAAACTACATTAATTAGATTCCTCAAAGACACAGTGAGAAATACCAATAGCAATACTTATATTTTTGTCTGTCTCCAGGTGGGTTTCATTGACTACATTGTGCACCCTCTGTGGGAGACGTGGGCCGACCTGGTCCACCCCGATGCTCAAGAGATCCTCGACACTCTGGAGGACAACCGCGAATGGTACCAGAGCATGATCCCCCGCAGCCCGTCCCCCAACCCCGAGTGCCCAGAGGAGGAGGACGAGGGCGCCCTGTCCGGGGAGGCCTCGGGGCTCGGCTCCGGGGCCAACACCTCTGCTGACAAGTTCCAGTTCGAGCTGACACTAGAGGAAGAGGGGGAATCTGAAAACGAGAGCCCCATGGAGGAGCAGGAGAGCAGGGAACTGTCCCGATCTCAGCCGTGCAAAAGGACGGGGGACGGCAGGACGTTTTCTTTAGATGAAACGGAGAAAGAAGGCGTTTCGGGGTTGTTCAAAATTGGAACATAGCACCAGTCCTAAGTTTTCTTTTGGATTTGGGTGCCTCGTCCTTTGTTTCATTCTTCACCATTGGACTGCAAAGCCTCAGTTTGGGGGCTGTGGATTTTGAGGACTTCTGCCGTTTTGAAGCAGAGGTCGTTGCACTGGAGACAGACTGAGTTCCCCCTTCTCACCAAAATGCTTCCCCTTTTTAGACATTTGAAGGTGTTCTACAATCCAATATGGCCGTCTTCCTGTTTAAGAAAGTTTGTGAAGCTCTTTTGGAACATTTTAGTCTTTTTAAATTTCTTTTATTTAAGACCACTACAGAAAGAGGTGGAGCTATGCAGGAGATGTTAATGTAGCACAGGTATTATTATTATTATTATTATTATTATTATTATTATTATTATTATTACTGATATCCTTTAACTTAACACAATGAACTGACAGGTGGTACATGATATTCTGGGGATTTTTACACTTATGTTTAGCCCTAACTGATTTTTATGTTATTTTTCAATGGGTTTGGCTCATTTTACTCAAAGCTTAAATCTTGACCCATTAAAGTGGTTCTTCTTCGTCTTCCACTAAGCTCGACCCTAGCCACTTACCCACCTCTGAATTTGAGACTGGAAAAATAAAAATCTTTACATGTTGCCCACAGTGGCATAAATATTAAAACAGCTTTAATTTCAGCTTTAATTTATTACTCTGATAGATTTATTGATTTAAAAACGAACTATTGAAACATAAACATAACCTGCTAGATATTTGTTTTTAAAGTTTTCAAAGTAGAGAAAAGTTTAAAAATGAGCCAAAGCCATTGAGAAAAACCTTTTTTATGAGCAACATTGCTGAGCAAGAAATCCATTCAAAGCAGTGGGGCGCCCTCCAGTGTTGCTCACTTTACATAGCTCTTTCCAAAACTTTAGAACAAAGCTGAAATATCAGTGTTGTTCATATTCATAACTTTATTTTTATTAAAGTTCACTTCAATATTTCAGCACCCTTTTATCAGTTTGCCTTAGCACTTTAGTTTTTTTTTTGTTTTGTTTTTTTGCCTGCCCTTATAATTCTTAAGGGCTTGAGATAAATTATGACCACAATGGAGGCTATAGACTGAAGAGGCAGTCTGTCACTGGCTGCTAGCTACCAGCAAAAACTACACTTTACAAGTAAGCAAACGCATTCAATCACTTTATTGTTCCTATACAAGTCCAAACACTGCATTAAGCTGCATTTTTTCTATTACACAAGTTACAAGCAGGGTATTAGCGTCATTACAAACAAAAAAACAAAAAGGCAGTTAGTTATCCGTGCCAAAAATTTGGACATCTCTGGTTGGTTCGATACTTTCAGCTGCGGACACGGTCAATGTCAAAACAAGTGCCAAGCATGACATGACACGTACTGTAATTTCCATTTTGCCACTGGCTACTTTCCATCCGCCGGTTGATTGTAGTGGCCCGTGTGCCAATCTGACCCTGCTAACTCGTATTGTCTTAAAACAGTGGTGTGTTCGGGCGAGTGAGTGTTTTTTTGAAGATTTGCTACGAAATGTAAAAGGAAAAAAAAAACAAAAACAAAGCACTTTGTATTGTACCTTTCCTGCACTTCCACTACTACATGAATACAGTGACTGTAATGAGAGGCGTGGAACTATGTTGTTTTTTGTTTTTTTATATAACTGACTGTAAAAAATAAAATGGAACTGTGATTTGTTGACATGCATGACATTGCATTATGAAGAGGTCACCAATCAGCCATAACACCGGGGGTCCTACATTTTTTAAAGGCACTTTTAAAATGGTTGTTGCTATGCTTGTTGTTGCTATATGTGCTTAGATTTAACAGCTAAAAGACATCAAACCTAAACTGCTTTATTTTCATTTTGAGAGCTATGCAAAATAATTAATAAAATTAAAAATTTTTGGTAACACTTTAAAATAACCCACAGCTATTAAGTAGTAATAAAAATTAATACAATGTGTAATAAATTACCACTGAGTAAATAAGCAGTTCATAGATTTGTAATTACCACTGATGTTTATCATTTTGCACTGATTTACGTCAGCTATTACTAAATAATTAAACATTAATAACAATATTTATAACTTAATGGTGTTTATAAATGTTGAAGTAAAGTTTGTAAATAGACAATTAGATGGTTGCTAACCCTTAACTAATTAATAGTGTGAATAGTCCTAGGGGCAATAGTGGCCCCGTGGGTTAAGTGTTCACCCAACAACTGGAGGTTGGTGGTTTGAACCTGGCTCGAAGCACATACTGTCAATGTGTCCTTAGGCAAGACACTTCACCCACCTTGCCCATTCTAGTCACAGTATGTGGCTGGTTGAGACAGAAAGGCATAAAAACCTGCCAAATCACTATGCGATTGGTTCGCTGTGGCGACCCCTAACGAAATAGAGAGTACCTGAAAGATTTTTTTAAAAAGTGTGAGTTTTTCTAAAGTGTCACCAGTAATTGTAACATGCCTAAATCATGACTGCACCAACATCATAGCAAACTGGCATATGTGCAGTTATAAAATCAATACAACTGTCTGTGCAAACAACAGTCTACACAAATGTGGAGAGGTCAAACTGAAAAAATGCTTTGTATCCATAAAGATAGGCTATATCTTTATATAGTGCAACAGCTTAAGCCCATGCCAGCTGCTTTGGGCCTGAAGTGGGGTACACTCGGGACAATGGCCAGTCAGTTGCAGAGACATACCATGCGTTCTTATAGTCCTGAGAAGCTTGTCTTTCTGAGATGAGAAGTCGTTTTTCCGACTTGGTTATGTTCACATACTTAAATCTTGTAAAGTTTTGGACATCACCATACATAGAA
Organism: Bostrychus sinensis; assembly: GCA_020698575.1. Classification (NCBI taxonomy): domain Eukaryota; kingdom Metazoa; phylum Chordata; class Actinopteri; order Gobiiformes; family Eleotridae; genus Bostrychus; species Bostrychus sinensis. Next base: position 29,885,665 of record CM036256.1, read on the forward strand.
CAGAGTTTTTGGTCAGTTATGTTATTAATTAACTGCTAACTGATCTTATTTGACATTATCTTTCTCACTACTGAAAAGCTGAACATTAATAAATTTAGTTATATTTCTACTGCAATAATTTCATACAAATAAAAGCAAACATTTTCTGAAAAAATAAAAAACTAATTAGTTGTAGCTTTGATGTAATCATCTGTACACTCAAAAATTACTGAAGTTTAATTAGTTTAATACACAGATCTATCCTCAAATGCCTCTGACAGGTAAAGCAGGCCACTAAATAGGTTGCCAAAACTTTCTTCCTCCTAGATAGCTTTAAATCTGATACTTCCAGACATAAATATTGCAGATTGGGTCTTCCAACGCAAATGCAGTGTTGCTTTTTCTTCTATTGTGCCACTTTAGCTACGAGCCTCGTAATGTCTAAGGTTATGGCTGATTGGTGTACACGCAAACTGTGCAGGTGTTATTGGAGACAGTAAATTGAATTTTATGGTGTGAAAGATTTTTTTTTCCTGCCTTATTCTTTTTCAAACTGGTTTAAGATGCTGGAGTTCTGCCTAAACTGCAGTGAACCCACTTCTGACACCACACTCCAGGATGCCTTCAACAATGAGGACTAACCTCAGCCGTAACCAGCGCTGCAAGCTCCCGTCCACCTCTCCACGCCATTTCTTTGTACAGTTATTTATTTATTTCATATTAGTCTGAGGTGTAGTTGTTTGATTATGATGTGTGTGTAAGCCCAACATGAGGTTGTTCTGTTCGTTCTGAGACTCATCCCTTCCTCTCCTCACTCTGATGGCTCTGTAAGTCATTTTCTAAATGTGGGTCATGCAGTAAGACTCTTGCACCTTTGACAATCTGAACCAGGATGTTTGCCCTCTCTCTGACTGTATGCCTTGCCAATAAAGGTAAAAAAAAAACAACTCTTTATTCCTCCATGTTGTGCTTATTATTTGACAATTTTACCAGATATAAATCTGGTCTAAACCAGGACCAGAGTTAAACCAAGTCTAAAACAGGACTAAGCCGGATCTAAACCAGTCCATGACTACAGCAGTACTAAATCAGGACTAACTCCAGTCTAAACCAGGACTAAACCAGAGCTAAACCAGGAGTACACCAGGAATAAATCAGGACTACATCCAGTCTAAAACAGGACTATACCAAGTCTAAAACAGGTCTAAACCAGCCCAGGATTACACCAGTAAATCATGACTAAACTAGGCCTAACCAAGACAAAACCAAATCTAAACCAGGTCTAAACCAGCAGTATACTAGGGCTAAACCAGATCTAAACCAGGATTACACCAGAATAAAACCAGAACTAAACCAGCACTGCAAAAGATTCCTGAGTAACACAAGAAGAAGCCTGCGTACCACCAGAAGTACATGTGCCATAGTTTGAGAACCCTAGCCTTTAACTCTAAAAGCCCACCTAAAGCTGGTGCAATATATTTACCAATATGTTAGAACTCTCTTCACATTTTGCTTGCTATAGGATGAAATGAAATAACATATTTAAAATCTACAATTTACATTTACATTTAGTAATTATGTTATTATTATATTTTAGTTAGGACTCTCATTTACCGCATGTCTTCAGTTACATTAAAGTAGGTGGGCGTCGCCTCGAAAAACCGACGACAGCCGACGCCGCTTTCTGATTGGCCCGCTCTCCCGCCAGTCATCCTTACGCCGAGTCACTACGTCGCCACCCTATGGTTACGTAGTAGCTGTCAATCAAGAAGACGCACAGGAGCAGCTAACGTTACTGCAGGTGCGAAAACAGCCGAGCGCGGGGCTAGCGACGCTGAGGACAAAACACACATTTCACGGTAAAAAGCAGTGCAACTATTGATTCTTTACGGAATGTGTGCTTAGTCGGGCAGCGCGTGTGTTATTTTCTCCTTTCAGATATTAATTTGGAATAATATTTCCATCGTAAATGAGGCAGAGTAACCTTCATTTGACATAGCTGGGATGCTTAGCTAGTAGCGCTTGTTGCCACTTAGAATGCTGTGTTAGCATTAACGCGATGCTAACATAATTCGGTCAGTTTTATAGCCTTTATATATCTACAATTTATTTATTTCGTCGTGTGCTTAAAGTCTAGCGATACATTTTAAAACAATAGCTTGCAAAACATGTTATCCCCACCTAATTCAAGCTTTTTCGCTTTACATCACTTAAAAATGCACAAAACGATGCTCCACTGGTTTGTCTTATTTTATTGAGGCCTAATGTTCGGGTCTTGAGCAGCCATATGGTCAGTGGTAATTGGCCGGTGTGCTGTCCGCGGTTTACCTGATGCTTAAAGCGCCTAAGCCCCAGTACTTCCGTCCCTCCCTCCTCTGATCCGGGGCGCAGGATGCTGTGTCTCCCTGCTCAGATGTGTCAGGGAACAGGACGGTCCTATTGACAAGAGCTGCTTCTAAGGGTTTCACTTAAAGACGTGCAGATATTTAGTCAGAGATGAAAAGGGGGGGCTGTGAAAGGAGTTTGTTTACCATTGGGACGCTTGTTGCCATGGCTACGACCCTCTCATGGATGACAACAATGACCCGCCCCCTTCAGTGGTCCCATTGATCCCCAGTTGCACAAAAGTCAATGTCCAGTTGATCAATAGATTAACCACCTGTTTCTATTTTGCATATTTTACAGAGCAGTAACTATAAGGTAGGCCAGGGGTTCTCAAACTTTTTGGGGCCAGGGACCCCTTACAAGAGAGAAGAAAATCCCAAGGACCCCTATAGCGTACTTCACTCCCAATCAACGTGACTTATGTGGTGCATCACAATTACTTTTAAAACTTCCTAAAAACAAATAAAGTAAGGTTTTGCTCAGAAAGTTTATTTTATTGCTGTAGTGGTTTCCATTAACATTTATGATTGTTTAAAATTATATACTATAAAAAAATTCATTATTATAAATTAATTACTTTTTTTCATGGACCCCCAACCTATGTTCCAGGGACCCAGTTTGAGAATGGTGGAGGTAGGCAATAGGTTGCGTTCACGTGAAGGGTCTTTAGTTTAAAATTGAGATGAGGCAGGTTCCAGAATTTGATGTCAAACTCAGATGGAGGGCAGGGGCCAGTATTACTCTATAGCTTAGAAACTATTTTTCAAAGAAATATCCAAACTGAAGTGTTAGTGTATTGGGTCCACTAACTATTTATTTTATTTATTTAAGAAAGGGAACAATGCATGTTAATGAACATTAAAACAAATGTAAATATGCCAGATTATAGCCTTAGGCTAATTTCCATCTGCAGTCCCCTGGCAGGTTGATGTTATAGAAAGAAATATACAAAGAAAAAACACATCACAACAAGAACAAATACGTAGACACCATAAATTACAACATAGTCAATGTTAGTACAAACAAGATAATAATAATAATAAAATCCAGGTCACACATGATCACATGTTTGTGTATCTCTCAGCCACAGTTTCAAGTGTATTTTGAACTTAACAAAATTTGTGCATTCCCTCACTGAGAGAGGTATGCTGTTCCAAAAGATTAAGCCCTGAAATGACAGGACATTTTGAGAAAATGATGTTTGCCTAAATGGGAGCGCACAGTCACCTCTAATGGTAGCTCAAGTTACTGGAGCAGAGCCACTGAGGGATTTCTGTTTGATGAAGTCATTCAATGGTGGAGGGGCCAAACCATGTAAGACTTTATAAACAAGACAGGCAGATTTAAATAGTTTGAAATTTGAAAAACTTAGTAGATTATTCTTATCAAGAATGTGGCAGTGATGGTAAGAAAAGAAACTCACTATATTAATCTTGTGGATTAATGCCCCATCTACTGACAACATTCAAACCTGTGTGACTGAATAATATCACCACTTTTGGATGCTATCATGATTTTAAAAAAAAATCACTTTAGGTAATTTGTGCTGACAGAGAAGACGTTAAACTTTGTACCAGTTTTTGTTTCATGTGGACACACCCAGTATTTTCATAGATATTCGGTATAAACCAGGCCAAGAAATCTGCATTTGAATCTTCAGCAGCAGATTCTACCATAGAATTCTGACCTATCCACCACTGTAGAATGTCATGACATCACATGAACGCAACCTGCTGCTAAAGATTCAAATGCACATGTCTTGGGGTGGCAATATCTCTGTAGGTACTGGGCTTAAGAATAAGAAAATCTTTATTAGTCCCTCAGTAGGGAAAATGCATTGGGGTCATTCCATGCCAAATCACCCAGGGGTCCCCAGCTCACCATCTCAGAAAAAAATGAAATCTTAGATGTGGTACTACCAAAGTTGAGTGTGCCAAATTTCAGGCCTATACTGACAGTACTTATATTATTATATATGTGCATTTGAAATATAGGCCTTTCTTTTTTGTTTTTCAAAAATGTGTTTTTGTCTGATTTTGAAGAAGCGTTATAAGCCACAAGCCTGATTTTTTTTTTTTTTTTTTTTTTTTTTTTTTTTTTTTTTTTTACATGACAAACTGAACCTATATTTTCAGGTCCTGGTGTCAGATGTGAAATATCACCAACACACAATTTATTATAAATTGGTAAAAATACCAAATTTTAAAAACTTTGTGGCGATTTTAAGGCTTTAAGGCTGTGGGGAACTGGCTGGGTATAGGGTACTGAATTTTGTTTTACAGTTTGATCTGATGTATTAGGACAGCCCTAATCACAAAATATCAAATTATTAAAATCATATGCACAGTGTACAAACAAAATGAGCCATGTTTTATAATTTTCACAAAAGTTGCTTTATTTGATGCACTAGAATCAAATGTTGACAGTTAATAAAAAATTTCAAATTTTTACCAGTATTGCATATACCTCTGTAGTACATTTGTGGAAAGTTTCATCTTTGGTTTACAACTGATTCTATTTTTAAAGTAGCAAAAAAACATCCAGATGTTTTTACATAAAAGCAATTCTTTAAAAATAGAAAATTACACAATTTGTGCCCCAAAACACTGAATACAATATCCAAAATACTACAATTCTTGATGACAATGGATGAAAATTGAGCTGAGCAATACTCATGGTTAAACATCTATCTATCTACTGGTAAAAATAGAAACAATTGTAAAGTGATGTCAACCAAGAGCATCAGAGACCAGTCTGGCCAAAGAGAAGTAAATAAATAAACTAAACTACAACAAGTTAAGTTAAATAAACTAAAACAGACTATGGGGACATTAGATATACTATAATATGTACAGAATATGGTCTGACAAAGTATGTAGAGTATATAGATATTCATAAACAGCAGAAGTAAAAAGTGTCCATTGTAAATTACTGCATTGAATGATTTATTGCACATAATAAATATTGCACAGGTTTCCTAAAGGTGATGACAGATTGTCCACATGAAAATGTAACAAAACATTAGGGCGGCAGTAGCTCAGTTGGTCTCTAACCCAAAGGTTGGCATTGCATACCGTCGTGTCCTTGGGCAAGACACTTCCCCCACCTTGCCTGTATGAATGTGTCAGTGTGATTGTGTGTTTGTGGTGGTTGGAGGGGCTGTAGGCACAGAATGCCAGCCACACTTCCACCACCGACTGTGACTGAGGAGTGAATAATGCGACTTGTAAAGTGACTTTGAGTATCTAGAAAAGTGCTATATATATTATTAAAACAAAAACTGGCACAGAGTTCAAAGTCTTTTTAGTTATTAAGTTAATTCTTTACTACAGCATTAAAAAGTGGTGATATTATTCAGACACATAGGTTGTCAGTTGACTCTGTATTAAGCTATTAGCTAGATTATTATGGTATGACTGTAGACCCAATTACTAACAAAAATGTTCAGGTTCAGTATTTGTGGTTATTTGTGGTTATTTTTAAAATAACCACAAATGCCCTCCATCTGAGGTTTTGACATCATCAAATTCTAGAACATGAATGCAACCTGTTCCCTAGGGCCCGGGAACATGTCGTCACATCGGTGGTCATGCAGGACCACTCCTAATAATAAAACAATGGAGCAATTTAGGATGTAAACTACTGGAGTTAGCATCCACACAGAAGTATTGTGATACTTTAGTGTGTGAACAATATTCACCAAGAGTGATAAAGCAGTTAAAAGAGTTATTTCAAAGCTAGTTTGTTAGGACCACCAGACCCCCCCTGCCTTATTTTGTCCCACATTTACCTGTCTGGTATATGCATGGCCACAATTCAGGATAAGAGGCCAAAGTAAGAGAAGAGTTATAATAATGCTTAGATATGTTGTATCAACTGCCTCTTGATACCATGTTTTTGGTTTGAAGTGGGATTTACAAAATAATTTGACTATAGAGAGCCTCAGTTGTCCCTCTTGCCTAGGGCCCCCATAGTGTCTAGAAATGGCTCTATTTATAGGTCATTAGCAAATATTAGTGTTTATATTATTATTATTATTATATTATTATTACCTGAAGTAGATTGTCTGTGTGGATGGCATCTGGAGAACTGGGCACAGAGAAGCTTTATATGATCTCTCCTTGAATACTGAAGTGCACTACATTTGTTACAGTATAATATTTGAGATTTGCATTGTTGTAGTGAATTGATCCATGTTTAGGAGTGTTTTGGGAAGGGACATTACAAGGCATTGTCAGTCAGTTAAAAAACATTTCAGAAGAGTAAAGAGTATAATCAATGTAGCTCCAGGTTTTGTCTGGTAACATTTAAGATGTTTTAAGACTTTTTAATGCTGCTTAGAGTGAAAGTTAATGCCAGCATGGTCAACAACAGAACAATAATCTGTACGAATTTTACACTAAGGAATTATTATTATTATTATTAGGACTGCTCTCTGAAACTCAAGAGTTTTATTTTTAAAAAGTGTCATACAGATGAACTCTGCTGCATGAAAAAAATCATGAATAAATAGAGATGTAATGATACGTTTTTGCAACAATACAATATGTATCGATTAGAACTGTTTCAATATGATTCATAAACAATGTTGTCTAATTTGGAACGATCCGATATGATTTAACACCTTCATTTCGATAATTGATACAGCAACTTTTTGCCAAAAATTACAAGTTTACCCTCAATGTAGCATAGTGGCCAGTGTTGATAATGTCCAACAGGCAGAGAGCAAAGAAAAAGTTGAATATAACATTTTATTTCATTAAAAACATAAAAATTACATCCAGAAAGCTGTATCTGGTTTTATTTTAACATGCAAATTTCTTATAGCTATATTTATGATATTACTGATCAATATTCCATGTATATCGATACACACTTCCTAGAAAACTATACAATTCGATACAAGGTAATGTGAATTGATATTGTTGTATTGTAAGAATAAAAAATCGATATAGTTACTGTATTGTTACAACCCTATGAATAAATTAATCATGCATTTCAATAATAACATTTTTTCAATAAATATATTTTGTTATTGCGGTGACTCTACATTTTTTGTAATATAATGTTTTGACAAATTTTATTATTTTTATTATTAATATTAAATACTTTTATTTTAAGGCCTTGATTTTGACAAGATCAAATTTAATACCTATTTAATGCTTTTATTAAGACCTTGGGGCTACCCTGTTAACCAGCATAGATAAAAATAAATTATGATGATGCGATTTTAAAACAATATTTCGTCCGCTTTAAAATGTAATGATCTGTAGTCTGGCTCAAAACATAATACATTGATTTTCTTAAAGAAAAATGTAAATAAAATGCAAATTACAGTCAACTTTTAGTTTCCTTTTTTGTCATTTTAATGAGATTTGTTTTAATATCCAGTATAATGTAAAATTATTATAAGATAATAAAAAAAAAATCTGTTGGATAAGGTAACAGAAATGATGTTTAAAAAAAAAAACAATTGGACTGGCAGCTCATATTGTTCATAAACATTGTAAGATTGTGACTTGAGTGCATCGTTACAACCCTAGGAGCAGTAATACCTCGAATCTATTCAGTTTTTGCCCCAAAAGACTTAACAGACTCAAAACCTAAACATACTCATACATGTGGTCAGTCTTATACAGTACATAAACTAATCTAAGTTTATTTAAAGGTGCTCTGAGCAGTATATATTTTTTATATTTCATAAAAATGACCCACATGTGTGCCAAGATATGATATAAACATGTTTAAATCAAATATTACTTTTACTGATAACAATAGTACAGCTGAGTTATTCACAATTAAAAATATATTTTACAGAATGGTCAAGTTGTTTTTGTTTACATTTTTGGTTTTGGTTCTAAAACTGCATTGTCAATCGTCCAATCAGAAAAGAGACCATTGTTTTGACTTAGACTGCAGTACAGAATGAGAACATGCTGCTTACACCTTTTAATGTATTGATCAGTACTGGGAAGGAACAGTTTTGTCCGACTGAGCGAGTGGATGAGTCGTGGAGCCAGCCAGCAGCACAGATGGGACCAGTTAAGGTCTGCAGGCTGGACAATGCATCTAGTGTATTTCTAAAGCACTTCTACTGGAGCACTCTCTCACCACCTACCTCACATGAATGGGCTTCCCTTTGATCAGAGGGTAGAGAATAATAGACACTCCCTCTCAATCTGATGGGAACAGGATTGCCCCTATGTTACTATGGTTACGTACTAAACACAAGTGGCAGCAACCGTAGTCATTCACTGATTTGTGAACATGTAGAAAACAAGCAGGTTTAAAGGCCTTTTCATTAGTATTGATACACCTGGGAGGGTTTCTCATTTTACATGGCTGGCCTTTTCCAATACAAATAAAAGTATTCCTCTCTAACTCATCCAAGGCACACATGCACATACATTTGCAGCACTTGATATCAAATGTGAAAGTGACAGCACAATATAGTTTTTCTCACTTATTGTTCATTCATACTTGTTCTAAGGGGCCTCCTCTTAAGTCTCGACTTACTATCGTTACCAAAGTTGTGCTAAGTGATACAGTTATTATTTCTGATGGCCAGAATTTGCTAAATACATTGAACCTCTGTTAAATTTGTGTCTGGTTTGTCTCCCTCAGATGGCGTCGGCCAATGCCACATACGGACAGAAGGAGTCCACGGACCAGAACTTCGACTACATGTTTAAGATCCTGATCATTGGGAACAGCAGCGTGGGCAAGACGTCCTTCCTGTTCCGGTACGCAGACGACTCCTTCACTCCGGCCTTCGTCAGCACGGTGGGCATCGACTTCAAGGTCAAGACCATCTACAGGAACGACAAGAGGATCAAACTGCAGATCTGGGTGAGCACACTCACTATGATTTAGCATTGTGTTATGTATTTCCAGACAATTTAAAGACCATTGAATACCATCCTAGTAAATGTGGATTGTGAAAGAAGTTGTAGTACTGTATGTACTGCAGATGAACACTGTGAAGCACAACATGTAAAAGTGAAAAATGCCTCCTAGAACCCAGCACAATATGGTATTTTAGTTCAGATACCACCTACAACTGCCCAGAGAGGACAAACTGAGCACACATTACTGCTGAAGGTTTATCAGTGCTTAGAGCTTTTAGGAATTATTTTTAATCAAGTCACCATCAGACTGTATACCTTTTGGAGTTTGGGGAAGCAGACGGGAGCAACGCCACAGTGACTAAACCATGTCACTTATACAAATATAGTGTTCATTCAGAAATTCATTTGTGGTCACATCCCAAACCTCCAAACCATAGCTTTTCCAAATATGCAAACTTCTGACTCCACAAACTAATGGGATAGGACATAGGTTCTCAAACTGTGGTACAGGTACCATACCATGGTGTTCTCGCTTCTTCTGGTGGTGCTCTGGAGTCTTTTGCAGTTCAAGTCCTGATTAAGTTTAATTTAGAAACAGTTTTTTGCCTGTTTTAGTCTTGCTTTGTTTGGGGCTAGTCCAGGAGTAGTCCTAGTTTTGTGCTGATTGAATTGTGTTTTTGTACTGGTTAAGTTTTGCTTATTTAAGTCTAAGTTTAGTCCTTGTTTAGACCTGGTTTAGTCCTGTTTTTATTGTGTTTTTGTACTGGTTAAGTCCCAGTTTAGACTGGATTCAGTCCTGGTTTTATCCTGCTTTATACTGGTTAAGTCCTGGTTTATTCTCATTTTAAAGGCGGTACTTGGAAAGACAAATATTTTCTGAGGTTGAACCTGATGTGAAAGTTTGAGAACCAGAGACATAGGAAAGTCTACTAATTGTTTATTTCCCTGGCTTTACTGACTCAGTGCTTACGGTTAGCAGTTGGTGACATGAGATTTCCAGCCTTTTTATTTGGCCTGTAGGTGTCAGACTCTAACCCTGAGGAAACCCTGGGGCTGTCTGGTCTGGAGTGTGATTAGAGCTTATGATGCAGAGGTATTTAACGGGAATCCACACGCGTGACTGTAATCACCTGCAGCTGTGGCCTCTCAGTCCACAACATCATGTCATCTTCTGTAGCCACAATATCCTCCTACATGAGGCCTACAGTCTGACCTGGGTTCTTCTCAAGTACAGAGCAATTATCATGTTTCCTGAAAGACTTATAAATTACAACTACGTTTATGTGTTCTGTATATTTCAGTATATTCAAAAGGCTAAAAGTTGGAAATAAAACATCTGCTGTAATATAAATATCTTTATGTTGAATGTTTTGGTATCCTTAATGGTTTTAATAGGTGATTGGATTTCTCATTTCAAAGGGGTTCTAAGATAACTGCTAAATAAACTGAAACTAAAAAACAATGGTATCCCTGCAGGGACATGTTCTTGGCTGTAAATAAACACATTGGAAATTGATCAGATTATGATTTTGCATATAAACAAAACAAAATCAAATAATATTTCTTCAAAAAGAAAAGTGTACTTCCTCCGGCAGGGCTCATTTTGTCATCACAATAATAGTCCCATAAAGAGCTGAAATAACCTTTTTAAGAGGATTTCAAAAACTAAAGCAATTTATTTGAAGATTTAGTCCTAGTTTGAAGATGTAGTCCCAGTTGTTCCATTAGGGGGCAGTGTGTCACATGTAAACTGATGTATTTGTCTTTGTGCTGTTTTCCCAGGATACAGCGGGTCAGGAGCGTTACAGGACCATCACCACAGCCTACTACAGAGGAGCCATGGGCTTCATCCTCATGTATGACATCACCAATGAGGACTCCTTCAACGCAGTACAGGACTGGTAAGAACACACACACACAGGCTTACTTACATTAGGTTTGTCACAGATATCTCTGGAAGTTAAATGGTTATAGGATATTGGTAATCTGTTCTAACAGCAAAGCTAACAACTAATGGTCTGTTGATTTACCCACAGAGCTACATTTATTTTCATATAATTGTTTTTTGAAGGTGAATTGTTGAAATTACTGGAATAATGAATGCACAAATATTAAGAAAGCTATTGCATGTTTTGTGTTTATTTGCCTGGACATTTAAAAGCCAGTAATTTTTTTCAAAGTTATATATAACCAAATATCATAAAAACAGTTGCCTCAAAGGGCTTTACAGAAATAGACCTTTAAACAAACAGACAAAAAGACTCTAACCCAAGACATCCCCTGTCTTTAGACGCTCAGTAAGGAAAAACAAACAAAAAAAAGATATGGGAAAGAGAGAAACCTCAGGGAAACCCACACAAAGGAGAGAGGCTGGAGATGTTTCCAGGACTGATGGATATAGTTCATTTGCAAAAATGCAGTAGGTGGGGAAGGGTTCATCCAGACAGATGGGAGGACATGAGGTTAAGGAGGGATTCGGGGGGTCCATGGGTCGGGACAGGAGCACAGATGGGCCAGCTAAGGTCTGATCCTCACTGGGACGTCTAACAGCAGCCAGGCCTCTGCAACAGGACAGAGGGACAACTTGTGAACAGTAATGAACTGTTTAAACGATGTATTGTAATACTGTAAGCTGATGGTAGTGATAAAGTGATGGACAGACAGAGCCAGAGGACAGAAGCTCAGTGCACCATACTCCCCCCAACATCCAGCCTTGTGCAGCTTAGCTCATTTAGAGTTGGCTGTACCTGAAAATGAATGGTCAAGTCATCTCTGTTTCTAACTGTCCTGACCATAAGCCTTCCCAAAAAGGAAGATTTAAGCCTAACCTCAAATGTAGAGACTGTGTCTGCCTCTCTAACATGAGCTGGAAGCTGATTCCATAAAACAGAGCTTGGTAACTAAAGGCTCTACCTCCAGCTGTACTTGTAGAAACCCTGGGAACCACTAATAACTATGAAGTATTCTGTTTGGATGATACAGCACTATAACATCACAGAGATGGGATACCACTTAGGGCCTTGTTTGTGATTTCTAAAACATTTTCACGTCTCTCCTCAGGTCGACTCAGATAAAGACATATTCATGGGACAACGCTCAGGTTTTGTTGGTGGGGAACAAGTGTGACATGGAGGACGAGAGAGTGGTGGCTTCAGAGAGAGGCCGGCAGCTCTCAGACCAGCTTGGTGAGTGTTTCAGACAGGACGTCCTGTTAACACAATCATGTCTGACTTTTACACCCCCATCCTCTTCGTAAAGGACCTCCTCTGGCTGTCTCTGCTGTTGTGTTTATGCTTTTAAAGTTTGTTTATGAGCTATTATATTTATCAGCACAGAGAAACACAAATCACATTTAACGGTCAAAATGAAGATGTTTCAAAGTGAATGTGTGTTTGATTTGGAGGAAAGCGCTGCTCCCATCTGTACAAACCTCACTCTGCCCCTCTGCCTCTCTGTCCTCTGCAGGTTTTGAGTACTTCGAAGCCAGCGCAAAAGACAACATCAATGTGAAGCAGACGTTTGAGCGCCTGGTGGACATAATCTGTGAGAGAATGTCCGAGAGCCTGGACAACAACGACCCGGCGGTGACGGGGGCCAAACAGGGGCCCCAGCTGAGCGAGCAGCCGCAGAGGTCCCACCAGGACTGTGCTTGTTAAAACTATGTACAACCTCTCACACAAACTACACAACTGATTCTACTGTACGGAGGTCTGCAGTAGACAGAGAGAGAAACAAACAGCATAGTCCATGTTTTTATTATGTGTCTAGAATATTTTTACTATTGGTTATCAAGGCAGACTTTACAAATGACAAACTGGTAGCCCTATACTTTTCAAAAGACAGTTTTAATTGATCTTCTTCTCTTATGTGATGCACGTAAATTATAAATTCCTTCAAACAAAAAATCCTGAAGTAAGCCAGGTCTGTGGCTTTAATAGTTTGTGACAAATAGGGTAGCATGGTAGTTTGGTGTAGGTTTCTTCCAGGTTCTCTTGTTTCTCCTACCACTAAATATGTACACTAGGATGCCCTGGACTCCCTTACTACAGTGATTCCTAATCTCAGTAGGACTTTCCTGGTAAAATAAAGGTCAAATAAAACATGAAAATAAAAATTGCCATGTTCAAAGATTACAATATGAATCACTATGACTAAATGTGTAGAGAACAACTAAAACATGCTTAATAGTTCAGTTTAACAAGCTGTCACTGGATTTCAGTTGGCTTATCACCAACTACTGTGTTTGAACCACAACACTTGTTTCTCTCTCAGGCCTCTGCAGACCTCCCTCGCTCCACTCGGACACAGTGAGACATAGAGAAACACTGCCATGATACAGAGACACACAAGCTGCTTCATCTTCTGTTCACGTTTTTCCCAATTTTGACTTTTGTCTGAGGAAGCAGACTGTATTGCAACACTAAACCGTACCGTACGATGTGAAAGCTAAAGGGCAGTGGGCAGACCAAAAACACATGGGTCAGTGTTCGCCCTAAAGCGCTCCTCCATTTTAAGTGTTTACGTTTAGTCCCATGGGAGCTCTGTTCGTTGCTGTGATAGAGATGCTGTTTTTATGGTTTGTGCTTTTGATCATGTGACCTGTCCTTCCCAGTGTTTTGATGAAATTTGGGTTCAAGTTAGATTTCATTATTAGCAGCAAGAGATGAGAAGGAACAGGTAAAATTATGCAAATAAAAATGAGTCATGACTTTATATAAAAAAATGGAAAAAGGTATGGGGCAGTATTCATAAAGTGATGTCAAGTGGGACACTACAAATGCTTATAATTAGAAGATATACACACTGGCCACATTATGTGGTACACCTGTTCAACTGCTGGTTAATCAGCCAATCACATGCCATAAAGACATCTTTAAGACAAAAACTGCTGAAATTCAGAGCAAGCATCAGAGAAAGGAAGGTGATTTAAATGATTTTGAACAAAGAATGGGATAAAAAAGAAAATATCCAGTGAGTGGCTGTTCTATGATGAAAATGTCTGGTTTGAGACTATAGAAAGGTAACTCACACAATTGGGTGAGCCCATTAGCCTCACAAAGAACTGAAGCAGATCTCAGGGCAAAGGGAGTTTTAACCCAGTAGATGTACCTAATAAAGTGGCCAGTGGCTGTAATGGGGCTGTCAAAAATCTATTTGCATGCGTGTTTCCTAGATCTGTCCAGAGAGGAGTCAGGAGAGAAGGAGGCTGATGAGACAGGAGAGGAGGAAGGAGACAGGAGAGAAGTCAGAGGAGATGGGAGAGGAATCAGAAGAGAGGAGTCAGAGGAGGAAACAGATGAGTCAGGAGGATGCAGGAGAGGACACAACAGAAGGGAGACAGAGAAAGAAGGAAAATAGTCAGGGGATACAGGAGATGATGAGTCAAGTGAGGAGACGGGAGGACTCAGAGGAGGGAACAGGAAAGGACAGTGGAGGCAGGAGCTGCCACTGACAGGAGTGTCTCCAATTTGTTTGGTGGGTGGACTTCCTTGTTTTGGAGCATGTGATTGGCCAAAGATTGTCTTCACAGACTGAACATTTCATCTATTAAAATCCTTAAGAATCAGGCCTAGATTATATTTTAGGACATGACGCAATGTGATTGGTCAATATGGCTGTCAATCATATGTGCATAAACCTGTTTCTAGAAGGCTCATTTTCTCAAGTCATAACCCTCATCACACCCATACCTCTGTCCATCTTTATATACAGTCTGGGATCTGTTCAGGAGCTGCTTAGCATCTTTCCAGTTCTTTTTTTAAATGTTTTTTTTATGTTTTTTAAGGTATTGATACACTGGACAGGTTAAGAGAATTTGTTAAAAACAGAGTATAAATGTTTAATGTAAGCTTTTAAAAACATATATAATATAGAAGTGTATATGACGTGAATGAGTTTACTGCTGAGCCCCTGACTGTGTTTGTGAGAGGTGCATGTGTCTAACCTGTGACTGAATGGTTCACTTCTGTTTAAAGATAGGCTCAGGATTTCACTGTTCACCTGAGGCCTCCTCTCATTGTATCCTCTTCATTCACTGTGGACAATATGGGAGATGTGTCACTGCTAAGGCATGTGGGGCAGCACAGGTCAGCATGCCATGTCTGTAGTCGGGTTTCCACAGAACATTTTTCTGGGAAAAATATAAGGATTTCACTTCAAATCCACTTCTATGGAAACCCGACTACCACTATTACTTGAGGATTTTGATGGAACCTAATGTTTGAAGCATGTTCAAGATAAGGCGTCCTCTGTCTGAACTTAAGCTATTGTCTTTATCTAAAGTTATTCAGCTATTTATTTGGCACTATTTATTTCAGAGCGTTCTTCCTCGATTGCACTGTACATTTCTCAGAGCTTTTTAACGAGGCGTTCAGTAGTGTTCAAGGCTTTTAAAAGTGTTGTGTTTACAGCCAGTCGTACATTCCAGCGTTCCCGGCCTCGTATCACGTCGAGCGGTGGAGATTGTTTGTCTTTTGATATGAGTTATGTAACGTTTTTTTAAGCCGAGCAGACTGTTCTTTTCCAGAGCAATAGCAGTCCTCTCCCTCCTCCACACCCAAGTATCCACGGCTCGAGTTCTTATGCGCTCGAGTTTAGGGCGTAGACTGTCAAAGGGAGACCAAAGACAAGTGAAGCGCAGTTGTAGCTTCAGCAAAGGAAAAAGCATTTGAACTACTCTGAACACTTGATTTTAAAATGTTTTTTATTTCTGCATTTTTATTTGTTTTTATTTATTGCTTCTTTTTTTTTTGCTACAGCTGTAAACTGTCCATCCCTTTCCTTGTAAATAGGACTTTCTGCCGCTGGGTGTTAGTGGAATTGTGTGAACTGTGTTGTAATTGTAAAATGCAAGATTTGCTAAAAAGGATTATATCAATGAATAAAAACTAACAGCTGGAGATTTCTGCTCTGTTCCCTCTGGTGTTTTTGTACTTGTATAGTCTAATGGGATAGTTGAACCATACTGATATGTATAGATTTACTCAACTGCTCATTTTGATCAGGTTCTACATTTCTTTATGAGCTAATCATGTATGTATTGGGTAGTAGTTTAGTAAACGGTAAATAGTCACCTTTATATAGTGCTTTTCTACCTCTATCAAGGAACCATTCACACTGGGTGAACTGGCTCACTGGAGGCGATGTGGGTGAAGTGTCTTGCTCAAGGACACAACAGCAGTATGCAGCTGGGAGTTTGAATAGTCAGCCTCTTGGTTAGTACCAGAACTACAGCTGCCTACCTTAGTGGTACTTTAAAACTCATAGGTTAATTGCAAAAGGCACTACTAACCCAAAACCATGTCACCGTTAGTAAAATGGTTAAATCACTCACCTTTGGTACAGGGGGTCAGGGGTTTGATTCCTCGACAGCAGTGGCAATTATATACTTGTCACAAATCCTGTCCTAAGAAAAGTATTCTGTTTAACTCTATATTAGGCAAAATACACAATACTAATCGAACACACAGATGCCCTTCCAGATGCAACTCTCCTAACTATGCCACTGTTTCTCAAACTGTGGTACGCGGTCTTCATTTAGTGGGGTAGTCAGGTGTCTTTTGCTGTTCAAGTCCTAATTTGTTTAAATATGGGCTTGCTCCAGTGAGTTTACTACTAAGGTCTGGTTCATCATTAGTTTAGCCCTGATTTAGGCTCAGGCAAATATTGTCCGAGGTAACAGTTGGTGTAAAAAATTTGAGAACTACTGCACTATACAGTTCCAAATATGATTGAATATACTTTATTACTAAAGTGCTTTTTTAGACATTTAAAGTCACTTTACAGTTTGGTGCATTATTTATTCACTCCTCAGTCACACTCGGTGGTGGAAGAGATAAACTTGAACTAGGCTTATTTGGGAAACAAAAAAAACATTAGCTATTAGCTCACAGTCATGACACAATAATTAAACTTAAAGCAGAAGTTTGTGGTTGAACTGTATCCACCCAGAAGACCGTGACCTTTGACCTCAAAGATTATTAAAAAAAAAAATCAGTTTGTCCACAAGATGGCGTACGTACTCCTTATAAACGTCTTTTCACCTCTGAATGGTTTGACCATCTATGGTTAGGTTTGGTCCCTGTTCTCTTTTTATCTCCACTCAACATAAACATTTTTAAAAAGGTGCAAACCATTCCTTTTTCTATTTTAATTGCAAAAATGACTATATCTGTCAAAGAAAACACACAAACCTTTAGCAACATGGATAATTTAATAAACAAAAACATTTGGAGGTCCAATAAAACATGGAGAGAGAAGCATTTATGGATGTCACCATAGAAAGATACAAAGTAGAAGGTATATACAAAAGCTATGAAACATGCAAAGAAGGACAACAGAGCAATAAAATAATGTAAAATAAAAACATTGTACAATAAAATAGATATATCTGTAAGTGCTTGTAAACAGTTGGGCCTTATGTTACACTTGGCACAGTGGCTTTGGTTGCACTTTATAGAATCTCCTCCACGGCGGTCCGTCCTGGCGCTCAGTGGAGTTCTGCTACATGGCTTTTAAAGTTCAGTTCCAAACACTGACAGGATTTTATAAAGATGAAGTGTGGTTTTGCAGCTGTGTTTCAGGTCAGCTCTGATCCTGGCCTTTTGGGACAATTAAAGACAGGTCTGTTTTTCAAGTGGTCTCTATGGGGAACTTACAGAAAGCTTTATTCTACTGTTGATAGCTTTCCCCTTCTAAAATAAAAGTGTACTGTCCAAATTAGAGTTAGTTTAAGTAGTAAGTTTGATCAAACATGAAGCAGCTGAAAGTGGAGCCTCGTCCAGAGGAGGAGGAGGATTGTGCGTGGAACACTGGGATTGAGGTTTCTGTTCCAGCACAAGATATCTCTTTATCCTGATATCAAAATGTAAGACAAGTCTGGCATGAAGAAGACTCATCAGGTACAAAACCATTAGGACCCACCCAGGGGCCAGTGCAGACCCAGGAATACAGCTTACATTAAATTAGAGTACAGATACAATACTGCACTTAGATCTGTCCATAAGCCCCTCATACAGACCCCTTCAAACAGACTGTCCAGCCCAGGAGTAGTATAGGTAATGTCCTGAGGTTAGAGGCACTAATAAGCCTGCACCTGATTGGGCAGTAGCTGACAACCACTGCTCACGTGACTCATGACCTTCTGTTTGAGCTGGGCCACCTGCTCGCGCAGGACGCTGGCGGTGGACGCCAGCTCCGTGTTTTGTGTCTTTAGCGTCTTCACTTTGTCCTCGAGCCGCGAGATGCGCTCCAGCTTACGTTTGCGGCACTTGGAGGCGGCGATGCGGTTGCGCAACTTCTTGCGCTCGGCCTTGATCCGCTCCTGGCTGTCCATGTCGATGGGCGACAGCGGCGGACTGTCGCCGAAGGTCTGCGCGTCCGGTACCGTCTGCGGCTCGTCCTTGAGGCGCAGAGCGGCGGCGTGCTGCGCGTTCACGTGAGGCGGCGGTGGGAAATGTGCCGTATCCGAGGCGTAGTTGAGCGCGTGGCCGTAGCCATTTAGTGTAGTGTACACAGGCAGGTCCGCGTGCAGCAGATCGAGCCGCTCCGCGTGCACCGCCTCCAGTTGGTTCTGTTTGTGCAGGTCCTCCAGCGCCTTTACGAAACCCTCCGCGAACTCCTGCTCCGCCTCGGCGGGCTTCGGGCACAGGAAAGGCGCGTGCGACTGCACGAGCAGCCGCTCTATGTCCGGAGAGGCCAACTTCATCAAGGCGAGCTCCGCAGCGTCAGAGCCGGGCTTCAGCTGCGTCTGTGTCTGCTCCTGATCCAAAGATCCGGGGATGTCCTTCTTTACCGCGGCGAGTCTCTGAGACAGTGCAGGGAACAGGGGCTCCATGTCCGCCTCACGTCAGGCACGAGCTGGACATGTGACCGCTGGATGTGGAGCTGAACAACAGAAAGAGAAGCCCAGTGTTATTTCAGAAAACGAACATGATAACACAGCTCTGAGGCACTACAGGATCACAGCGGACTATAGGCGGCGTAGGACATGGATATGCGTCATAGCTGCCGGGAAACACCAAACAGAACAAGGAAAACTCCTTCAAAATGTTACATTTACGCATTTCTTGACGTGATTACAGCCGCTCGGAACTAGAACCTCAACACAACACTTATAATGAATAAACACACATGTAATGAAAGCGAAACAAACTTGGACTATCAGAGTTAGTGGTCACTCAACACGCAGCAGCTAAATCCACTAATAACTCCTACATACACGAGTTTAAGCCTCTGTCTACACTGTAACCGGCCTCCATACCTGGACTGTGTGGTTCTGGTCTGGGTCTGGTCCTCCCGGCGCAGATCCTCGCTCGGTCTCAGTCCTGGCTGGATTCTGAGAGGTTTGGGTCTAACATTTCCATTATGTCACCGCAGCGCGCGGAGATTGGCCCAAAATGACGCGCGTTTCCGGTTCCATTTGAATAAAGGGGCCGAGCCGCGCCCGTCGCCATGGAGACGGGAAGGTAAACTCCAAATAGTGCAATGCATTGTGGTTTGATGTCATCGCGGGAGGAGAGCGGAGTTTGGGCGGGGACCGAGCTGAAGGAGCGGGGTTTGCTCAACCAACTCCGGGGTCAGAAGCAGACTGAGTTCTCTTACTGTGTATACTGTAGGTTAGGAGTGTGGCTACAGTTCTATCCTCACAGTACAGCTAACAGAGAAGGAAAAGATCCATGGGTTTAACTGTAGTTAGCCAGTTAGCATAGGTAAGAAGGAAGGAGGACAAAGCTGAAGACAGAGGTGAAGGAAATAGGACAGGGGAAGACAAAGGATAAGGACAAACTGGAAGGACACAGAGGGAAGAAGAAGAGGGAGAAAGGAAAGAAACTAGGAAACAACTGTGTAGCCTAGTGTGAGTATGGAGGGGTAAAAGACTATAGAAAAAGCAATGGAAGATGATATGTAGTTGAAAAGACAAAAAAAAGGAAGGACTAGAATCAAAGCAATGACTATAAAGTGCACTATAGTGATAAGGCCATGTTGTAGTGGTGTTCCAGTGTGTAGTGACTGAACAGTAGTGCACTCCATTTGTGAACATGTTGGAAATTCTCAAAACACATTTGCGCAGAATGTCAGTGTTACATGTCTGCAGTACTATATAGTCCATTGTCAGTCATGTGTCTTTTTGTTGACGCCGCCATCTTGGTTGTTAAAAGTTACCATGACATACAAGGTCAGTAGAAATCAAGATACAGAGCACTAAAACACAAAATGGTCCTCTCAAATCACTGCGGCGTTGAAATGTGGTTAAATGTATGTAGGGGGCCCCAAGCAGGGGTCTTTCAAGGGGCCATATTCTGCAAAATCAACTTTTCTGAGCTTTCCACTGTGCTATAATGTTGTATCCTCATCAAAAACATAATGGAGTTGTGTTTTGTTTCATTCACATCTGTTTAAGTAATCTTGGTTCCACAAACCTCCGCCTCGCCCACAAACCCCCTCCCACTCCAGGAAGCACTGACCAATCAGCAAGCCCTCTGCATCCAGTCTGCTCTCATTCATTTATCCTAAAAATGGTGTGTAGTCTGTTTCCACTGATTCCTCAGATATTTTTTGTAGTAAAATGGCATCATATGGAATAAAAAGCTCTTTTTTTTACAGGATTTTGTTCAAAAGAGGAAACCAGAGCTCCCCTCTGCTGGTCTCATCGCCTGTTTCTTTATGGCACCAGTAGAGTACAAATTCAAAACATTCTCTTTTAAGTTGTAAAATATGCAATACTGTTCTAAAGGTGACCAGGATTGGTTTAAAATCATGAAGAAAGCATAATATAGTCTCTTTAATAAGGCCTTTCCCACACCACCCTGGGTGAGGGGAAGCTTCAGTGAGGCCCTTCCACCAAAGCCAACCACAGACCAACAACCAGCCCCGAGCCCCCATGCTCCCCATGCAGACCTGTGTTTGTTCAGGTAAATGAGGCTTTCATGAAGTTAGTCAGTAATAGTTGGTCATCTTGATGTGAGGGTTGTAACAATACAGTAACTATATCGGTGTATCAATTTTTACTCTATATCAATACACATTACCTTGTATTGAATAGTATCATTTTCTAGGAACTGAATAACCCTAGAATAATTGATAATATTGGAAATATTGATATTAGAAATGTGCATGTTAAAATAAAACTAGGTATGTCTTTTTAGATGTAATTTTTGTGTTTTTAAAATAATAAAATGTTAAATTCAATTTTGCTTTGCTCTCTGTCTGCTGGATATAATCATCCCCAGCTGTCATGCTGGATTTGAGAGTAAAGTTTTATGATTTTTGACAAAAAGTTGCTGTTATCAGTCATACTGATATAAAGGTGCTGACTTGTATCATTCTAAATTAGCCAATATCGTTCTTGAATCAGGTTGAAAGAATTTTAATTGATACGTATTATATTGTTGCACAAACATATCATTACACCCCGGTATAAGTTACACTTGAGAATTGGAGTTCTTATTTTTATCAACCAGTAGGCATTTGCTTGGTTTTGTTGCAGCTCCTCTGAATATACAGTAAACATCTGATAATAGGCCTCCTCATGTTTCTGACTTTTACACACTGTAAATACAAATTATAGTATGTTTTGTAATAACTGTGGAAGAAAGCTCACACTCTATAGAGATTTGTCATATTTTACTTTAGTGTAGTAGCTCAATGTTTCAGAGTTGTTGCAAAGACTGAGTTATACTTGCCATGATCCACACCCTCACAAACTGCTATATGCCAGCCTGAAGAAAGCTGATTGACAGCATATGAATAAGCTCATATACAATTCACTATTTTTACAGCACCAAAGTGTCCCACAGTAAACATGGAACTTTAATAATCAGAGATGTAGAGAGATGTCCAATGTATGCCCGAGAGAGTGCAGTGGAAAAATAGTATATTATCTAAATAAACACCAAGTGCGTCAGCTTCAGCACCAGCAGACAAGAGCATCATTCATTTCCATGGCAACATGACGCACGGGAGGAGTAGACAGATTGTGGGGAGGGAAGCATGGTTGATTTATCTTAAGATTAAAGGCTCAAAAACAACAACAGCAAATAAACAGGACATGACGGACAAGAGAGAAGCAAGTTCTTTTTGTGGAACTGTAGACTCCACCGTTCCCATCACTCTCCTGTCCAACTACTGAGAGAGCTACAACTATGTTCCACCTGAGGCTGAATAATACAAAAAGAAAATTAAATGTTTGTCATGTCATCATGCTAAATTTGTCACTTTTGCCCCAGGAAAGCTCAGCTGGCTGCAGTGCATATACAAGGCAACTACAGCCTGCCTCAGTGTTGTGGGTTTGAGTCTGGACTCTGACAATTTGACAATAATAAACAATAGTTTGGATTCATATTGGTTGTTTTGACATTCTAGAATGTGATGATGTCACACTCTCAGATGGGGCAGGAGCCAGTGTTACTGTGTGTTAGCTATTTATACATAAACCCCCCCCCAAACTGAATCTGATTATTTATGAGTTACAAGGTCCATGATTACGCTATATGTAGCTAACCACACTAAACAATCTGCAAAATAATAAACAACATTTACATGCCCCCATCTCTATCAAACATTACAGGCCTAAAGAATGTTCTTTATATTAGTCCAATATTCATGCTCTCCTCAGTCACATTGTGGCGGTGAGCTACTTCTGTAGCCACAGCTGCCCTGGGGTAGCCATTGTGCACCTACGGCCTCCGTCACCCAATCTAATGAACTAGGGTGGTGCATTAATAAAAAACAGAAAGAAACTGTCCCTCCACACACCTTTATGAAGAATTTATTGATACTTCTTCCTGCTGTTTTTCAAGCTTCATGAAATACATTAGTATTTCATGTGTTATGCGCAAGGACACAACAGCAGTATGCAATGCCAGTAGTGGGGTTCGAACTGCCATACTTCCAGTTACATGACAAGGACACTTTTAGGGTACAGTAAGTAGCTTAAACATGAAGCTACCCTGTCTACTACAGATGTGTATCACTCTACTTTATTTAGTCTGATACACCTTCTGGCTGTCCAGCATGGAATGGCAGTGAGTCCAACATGCCACAACCTCCTACTCCTCCTACAGAGAAGGAACAGCCTTTTACCAAAATACAACTACACAAATGAGCAAGCATAAACAATAATAACCCTTGTTGGATATTCAGACTTTGTAGCTGAACAATGACAGGTACTGAGTTGAGGTGGGTGTAGAGGATTTGTGATTATGTAAACCAGGCCTCTCAAAGGCATGGGGGCGGGAGGAACATTACTTTAAAAGCCATGCAATCTGTAACAGAGACTGCAGAAGGAAGCAGCCTCTGGTAATGGACTAGAGAGCTGTGGTCGACCAAAGACATACTCCGCAACAATTAATCACCCAGAGGGATATGTGGGGGCTTACCAGAGTGGCGTCACATTAATTAGGTGATTAAAAACAAAAGTAAGTTGGCAGTAATATACACTTATACATCTAAAAAACACTGTTATCTTGAAAATGAAAAAAAAATTCAAGTACCATCTTGATAAAGTTATTGAGTTTTAGTTATAGTGTTTTAACACAATTTTAGTAAACCAAGACCTCAGAGACTTATTAGATGACTAAGCGACCATTGTCAAAGGGGGCCAATTTTCCCAAAATGGTGTACTGTAGCATTTCAGTCCCTTCTCAGCCTTTGGTAAATGCATTTAAGGAAAAGACTACAATGTGTTGATTAGAACCAAGGTCAACAGAAACAGAATATGTTTAGTACCACAGTGGTTAGCACAGTCGCCTCACAGCATGAAGGTCCTGTGTTCAGTCCCCAACACCTGCACTCAGCTGAGCTTCTCCCAGGTACTCCACTTTCCTCATCAAAATACAGGCTACTCCTCAGGTTAGTACTCATGACCAAGATACTGGCTCTAGATCAGGACATGGTCCCTGGGCCACTGCTCCACAATAAACTCTAACTTTCTTTTTTCAAATGAAGCGTGTTCTTGAGATACATCACAATGCTATGCTGATAACTGTAAAATCAATCATCTGTAATCCTATCAAAAAGATAAGATTTATAACGCATTAGTCTTATATAGCGCATTTCTAGACACTCGAAGTTGCTTTACAATTAGGTGCATTATTCATTCACTGCTCTCAATAACACCTGATGGTGGTGAACTACTTCTGTAGCCACAGCTGCCCTGGGGCAGATTGACAGAAGTGTGGCTGCCATTTTGCACCTACAGCCCCTCTGACCACCACCAAACACAGTCAGTCACACTGACAGTCATACATTCATACACATTCATACATTCATACTTGCCCAAGGAACTTATTGGTATTTCTTCCTGCTGTTTTTCAAGCTTCATGAAATACATTTGGAGACCTTTGTATTAGCATTTCATGTGTTATGCCCAAGGACACAACGACAGTATGCATTGCCAGTTACGGGCTTGAACCACCAACCTTCGGGTAAGTGGGCAAGCGTCTCTCTCTGTACCAACTGAGCTACTGCCGTTAAGTCGAAAGGCCAATGATTAGGCCATACTATGACTTTTCATTTGTTGGCACTGTCAGCGATCATGCCTTGGGGCAGGTGCATTGGGACCAAAAACAGGAAATGATGAATTATTTCTTCCCCTGAGGCACCCTGACAATGACCGTAAGGGTTCATCTTTGTTTTCTATCAGTTATTTACATTTAAAATGGACGATAGACTGTTTTATGCTACAACATAAGGACGTTGCTACGCACAGTAACATGACCTTGTTTCTTGCTGTCGTCCATCTTTTTTGACAGTCATCATGAACAACAGATGATCATCAGGTCACACCCATTAATGAACCACAAGACTATAGGTCTGTGCCCTCTAATGTTCAAATCATGTATCTGAACTTACATTACTTACATAAATGACATTTTAAACCTATGCAGGAAAAAAAAATCAAAGCTTTATTCACAGAATGTATACTTGCATGACCTTTAAAAGCTGTAAAATGCTGGTTGTGAGGAGGTTGGAGCAGGCCCCACCCTGAGGAGAGCGCGCTGCCAGGTCACCGCCGCACAGAGCCACACAGAGCCAGTGTCCAACCAATGAGTCACCGCGAGCGCAGGGGTGTGGAGGCTCCGGACCAACAGCCAGCAACCAACAACCACTGAGGGCCTTTGTCCTGAGCACCGGGGAGCGTACAATGTGTCCTCCTGCCTGCCTCCTGTCCTTGTACACGGCTGCACATTCACCTGGCAGGGGCCCCACCGACAACTGCAGGGGTCACAGGGTCAGGCCCTGGGGAGAGGGAGAGAGAGAAGAGGTCAGTTGACTTCAGGTCCCACCCAACGGGCCCCTCTCTGAGAGTCCATATGCACTACACATGTGGTTTTAATCACCTCCCATTACTGTAAACACTCACATTAACTGATATCTGATGAACATGAAGAAGTACGTGTTGTGTAGATGAACATTGGCCATTTAACTGAGTAAGAGGCAGGTTTGTATGTGTTTAAGTCACTAATATAAGGTACTTGAGTTTTCTGAAACACACTCTTGTTTTTATAGTATGTGTTTGTTGTGTGCTGTGACTAATCCAGGACCATTTAAAACATGACTACTTCGGGCTCATTGCCATTGTGAGTGAGCCCAGACACCAGCAATGATCACGACAACAACTGACGGAAGTTGTGTAAGAATCTTTTGGAGAGGAAATCTCTCCTTGCATTTAACTGCAAACATCTGTTTACACTAAGCATAAGAATACTAAAATATACACAACAAATCAAATTTCATATAATGTTTACATCTATGGGTTATTTTAAGAAAACAACAGTATAGTACATATTTAATTGACACTGTTAAGATTAGTATTAAGTAGGGTTAATGGCTAAAACTGATTGGTTTTATTGAGCAAGTACAAATGCAAACATTTGGAAGGACCAATAAAATTAAAGGCTAATGCACCATTATTCTGAAGTTCCTATAAATGGACCCACCATAGTAAGAGACACTTCACAGTACAGGTTTAGTAGGTCTAATAGAAACTGGACACAACATGGGTAGAATATTATACTATCTAGTATTAGGTTTAATGTTTTGATAAAGTTTTCATTAATCCATTAAAGTTATTTTAAAATAAAAACAAATTTACTCCAATAAGCACAAAAATGCAATGTTTTGTTAAGGGTTTTTTATCATGTCCTTGTTTTGTATTAAAAACTGTATAAAATGTTGGTGCCAAAAATGCGTAAGTGATTGTTTTACAAATTCATGGATGTAGAAATATATTTATTTTATTAACTATAAATAAATGTAAAATAGCAGTGCTGTGTGTATCACCATTGTATCTTTTAAAATTAAAGTCTGCTCACAAAATTAACCATAAAAGCAGTCATTGTTAGTTTTGCTTCTCCTATAAAGCTAATGGACTGTTCTTACACCCTTTAGATTCTCAGCCATAGTGATATAACTTTATTTAGAGCTGCAGCTAACAATCATATGATAAACAAGTAATCTGTTGATTCTTTTTTTTTTTTCTTTGGATGATTTGACTAATAATCAGAGAGCGAAGTGTAAGTGAATGCCTGAGGACATAGTGGTCAAAGACAACCAGTTAAAAACTTAAGCTGTTGTAGGTTGGTAATAATACTACAGAAAATCATAAAGGAGGATGTTTGGAGAGAGCATATATGAAAAACACAAAACTGTTTCTGCAGCTTTATTAACTGTGCTGTTAATAAAACCTCCTGTCTCAGCACATGGCATGTTTCAGTGTTTATATAAAGGCAGACAGATATCTAATAAATTAGTTGACAATTATTTCAAGAATCATTTATAATCAATCCCATTAGATGTTAAAGCTCTAACGTTATTTATTTCTCTCTACAGGAACACAAAATCATTGTAGGTGAAAAAATAATGACTTTTTTCCCCACACAAAGCAGTGTTGGCAGCCAGTTTAAATTAATAACACAACCATTTGCTTGCCGACTTTGGCTGGTTATGATTAAAGAAATTTCACAGTTCATATTCATTCACCACAAATGGAGGACGTCTACAGTGGTACATAAAACTTTTTAACACTTACGGCATACTAGACTAGAAGAGAGCTTCACAATCTTATTTAAAACTTTCATAACCCTGATCAGCAAAATATGGAGTTTAGAAACATGCAGCGATGGGTAGAGTAGCCAAAAATTGTACAAAAATAAAAAAATACTCAAGTAAAAAGAAGTCATACAAAGAATTACTCTTGCAAAATTAAAAATTGTCTGATTTATGTTTTACTATAATGTAATCAGACAAAAAATATAAAATGTGCAAATTCTATTTCCAAACAATGAAGAAAAAAATGACTAAAAATCACAAGCACGAGAAACACACACTCATCTTCTCACTTTTTCACAATATTAGCTTTTCAAACCATTATCTAAGTAGCCAAAAATTTTACTCAAGTAGTAGTAGTTACTTTTACCTGACTTCCCATAAGAAACTGGAACTTTCCCGCGCAAATAGCCAATTTGCTATTTATCTTGTTAGCCGATCCCAAAATACACATTTTCTCTCAAAATGAAGAAGTACAAGTCCCAAAACAAATCATCTTTCTCTAGTTTATGTCCTTTTCCCTATTAAAATAAATGTATAGCAGTTAGCTTTACTCATGTGCTCTGCCTGTATTGTTGTTGTAGCTAGCCTCCCGGTCCACAAGATGGCGCTGTAAGCTTAACCCATTCATTCCGCTTTTCTCGTGGTTGTGGCCGAGCCCGAAGAAAACAGTGGCACAAGAGCGACTGACAATCCTCATAGATTTTTGTTTTGGTGGGATTTTAAACCACGTTTTTAAACTTATGACAGCGATCTGACAGTCACCCGGGATAATGGCGAACAAGAAGAAGGTCATAGTCACAGGTGAGAGCATTTAGCGCGGTACAAATCTGTGTACGGTCATGCTTTATCGCGTTAGCATTCGTATGTTACTTAGACCGTTCTTACCAATGTTAAGTAATGCTACGTGTAATAACAGTCTAGAAATGTAGAAATAGAAAATGCCTATTTTTTACTGTCAGGGAAATAAAATGCTAGTTTACCCGGTGTTTTACGGTAACCCATGCCAGACATTAATGTTTAACAGAGCATCTACCTTTAGACTCAGAAATACAGCGTTATTTATGTTCTTATCTGTTCCCTACAGAGAGATTGAAAGGTTAGAAGAGAGTACTTTAAGGGGTCCCATAAAAGCACAGATGTACAGAACTGATGTGTGTGTTTCTTTGCGCAGGTTTTGAGCCTTTTGGAGAGCATACAGTGAATTCTAGCTGGGTGGCTGTGCAGGTAATCACTGGTATCACCTAACATTTCAGGATACATTCACTGGCCATAGTTACATATTTACATGAAAGGCTGCGTTCATAACCATTTAACAATTCATGTCAGGAAAACAGAATACATACACTTTTACTCATCCAGGACCAGACATTAAAACCAAAAGCTCTCAATTGTATCAACTTTCTCTTGAGCAGTGTTTCCCAAACAGGGGTACAGGGACCCCTAGGGCACTTTGCATCAGCTGAAGAAAGAAATTCTTGCCATTAAGCAAAAGAAAGATGAAAGTTTAAAACCTGCTGCAGAAGAAATCAAAGAGTTGGAATGATTTTATAAGTTGAAAAGAAAATATTTGTGATCTTTTAATAATAAACTATTAAAACGTATGAAAAACAAGCAAGTTAGGTGAAACAGCTAAAAATATTGTGTGAATTGGCCTGTTATATTTTAAATATCTTTTAGGTTTAATAGCTTGTTTAAAAGGGGAGTTATTCAAATGGTGATTATTATTTTTATACATTTTTTTTTGTCGTATGTTTATTAAATTAAGTTTTTTCATTTTGGAACAAATATTAGTTAATTTTACAGAATTTTGTATTGTCACATTTTTATATTATTATTTTAAAGGCATTTTTTTCTATCTTAAATTTGATTTTTAAATCAATAAATGTCAGAGAATTATCTTTTCCCAATTAAGTAAGCAAAACTGTCTTTGTTTAGACACTTTTTAGACAATTTTAGCATTAAAGATTAAGGGGTGCTGAGAAAAAACAAACAAAAGAAACATAGCATTGGATAAAATATTGAACATTGTACAGATGTATTATGGAGCCTTTTATAATGTTATATTTGTAGCTGTCTATAGTGTGAGTAGGATTATGGGCAACAATGGCTACATCACACATTTTAAAAGTAAAGGTATAGGGCCAGAGAGAGCAGAGACCTGAAGAAGAAAAATGGTACAGCAAAGTATTAAACCATATGTAACCTTATCAGTTATGTCAGTCTGTAAACATTGATATTGCGTATTCTACTGGGGAATCACACAGCCACTGGATTACATTTAGGGGTACTAGAACTCAACATAGGGGTGCTGTAGCTCCCCTAAAAATTGTCTCGCTATGCCTATGTAGACACAGATGTTTTCAAAGCCCATGTATGAGTGAGAGGCTACTCATGGTATGACAAAAACCCCAGGGGGTATGCAAGACAAAAAAGGTTGGGAACCACTGCTCTACTGGACACTCGTTAAAATTGCACACATTAGAAGCTAAGATGTTTTTAGAAAATGTAAATGAGAAGACGAAAAATAAAAAGTATCAATGCATCAAAATCTCATCCATTTTTCTTTCCTCAGGAGCTGGATCGATTAGGTCTTGGTGAGGATGTAGACCTTTTTGTGTGTGAAGTGCCAGTGGAATACCAGGCCGTCCAAACTCTACTGCCTTCTCTGTGGGCCGACCACCAGCCGCGGGTCATTACAAATGTTCTTATTTTTGTTTTCATCTTTGCCCTTCTGATTATGACTGACTGCATGTCCTCTGTGTGTCGTTGTGAGCAGTTAGTGGTCCACGTGGGCGTCTCTGGTTTGGCCAAGTCCATCACTCTGGAGCAGTGCGGACACAATAAGGGCTACAGGCGCCTGGATAACTGCTGCTTCTCACCGGAGTCCGAGTGCTGCATAGAGGACGGCCCTGACTGCATCAGCTCTGTGTTGGACATGGATTTAGTCTGCAAACGGGTCAGGGAGACGGGCATCGGGACCAAAGTCACTGTGTCAAAGGACGCGGGCAGGTGAGACATGGATCTATACAAACTGTCTACTAGAGAACATTTCCAGTCTTTACCTATTCCTTAGTCAAGTCCTTATAAGAGGTTATTTTGAGATTGGTTTGTCCTGAAATGACTGCCTGGGATTCTAGTGTAGCTTTGTGTTACATGAACAAGATTGCACATTTTTAGCAATTAAAAGTATCAACAAAATAAGTATCTGGCACATAGGTGTAAACTACAGTGCTACACAAATTTAGTTTAGTAATAGGTAGTAGTTGCAGTAAGAGGACAAGTAGTAGAAGTAACAGTATTTGTAGTAGCGGTAGCAATAGCAATAATAGCAAAAGTAAGTATAAGTAGTAGTAGAGAAAATAGCAGTAGTGGGAGTAGTAGTAGTAGCAATAGCAGCATTAGTAGGGCTTATTTTTTTAATCAATTAATCTGTTTTCTTTTTTTTTTATTAATTGACTTATAAACAGATAGTGAAATAACCTCATAGAATAAAAAAATTTAGTGTTTATAGTTCAATATAATAATAACGATAAAGAAAATGACAAAAACAAAGCAAACCTGCCACTTTTTAACCAAAGTAGTGTGCATAGTGTGGAAAATAAGACTCATCTGTGTAAAAAACAAACTACTGCAGCAGTAGTTAATACTATAGTAAGTACATGTATACTCCAGAAAGCGATTAATAGATTATTAAATTAGTTGAAGAGCATTTTAATATTTAATCAATTCAATCAATTTTGCAGCCCTGAGTATTAGTAATATACTCATACATAATAGTAGCAGTGTTGACCATTAATTCAGAAGACTATGGCGGTGCACCATATTCTAATTTAATACCCCATAATCTAAAACTGAACTTATGCAGCACTATGCAACTTTTACCATATTAGCAACAATATATAAATCACTTGTGAATAAGATGAGGCTAAATGATCCAGCCTCCACCAGTATAATGACAAGTAAAACACACAGTAAAAAAAGTAAAATTGCAAAATATTTTAGAAGAATTTCAAAAAATCCCTCAAACTTCCAAGTCTTAAAAGGTTGATAATCTGATTTGAACTGGTAGTAGACCACCGACCCCCATAGACTCATCTGAATATTTGGGAAATGCTGAGTAGTAACTAGGGGCGTGACAAAATCTTGGGATCTTGTGAAATTGAAATTAATCAAAGATCCTTGTGAAAGTGAATATTGGAATTGTGATCATGTTCAGTTTGCCCTTTTTCAGAGGAGACATTTGGTAGTATATATGTTCCTTTACTGCATATAATTCAAATAAGAGAAATAAATGCCATTCATTACACGTTGATTGTAAAATGCACCTAAATAGTTTTGCATTTTAATTTTTTTTTTTACATTTCATTTGGTAATTTTATCTTTGAGGAATGATCAAAAATAGTGTAAAAAAAAAATCAAAATCAAAAGTCTTGTCTCGCCTTGTGGAATTTGGGTCTTCTCACACCCGTTGTAGTAACAGCAGTAGAGGCCGCAGTTACAGCAATCACAGATGTGGTGATAGTACTGTTGAACCAGCAGCAATGGATAGTAGTATGTGTCTACAGTTATATTTGCGTAGTGTGTAGTAGAAGACAGATTTCTTCTTACCAGCAGTTCCTTATTTTGGTGATCCTGGTCCTGCAGCGTGTCCAAGAGGTGAACTGTGGCTCCAGTTGGTTGTAGTCCAGTATTTTGTAGAGGGGCTTTAGAAACCTAATGCCTACTGTAGGGGATTGTAAGCTCTCTCCCAGCCTCTGTGGAATAAATTGGTAAAATATATCCAAAAGTATTTAAAACTCAACATTTGCAATATATTAAATCTGAAACGTTGGTGTCTGCTGTTGAGTCAGGACAGGCACCACTAATTAGTGATTGGTCCCAGCTGATGCAGCAGAGTAACAGCAGGCAGTGTTTCCACTTCACAGCATTCCTTCTGTCAGCCATACCAGTTTTGTTCTATTGTTTTTTCTCTGTTGCAGGAATATACTGTCACCTGCATCATAAAAAGTAAAGAAAAAACAAAACAAATTATTGATATATCTGATAGTTAAACATACGTTTTGTATGAATCTAAACATTATTTTGCAGATGACTGTTATTGTAAGGGGTCATCAGCTACCTTTGTCCAAGGCCAGAATTATTCTCAGCTAATAAATATTGTATCCTAATATATAATTATCATTTGATATATGAATTTTCAGCTTGGCAGCTGTCAAGCACAGTGTTTAAAAGATAGTGTCAGGGGGAAATGTCATTTCTAATAACAGAGTGCTGACAATTTATATATCTATTTGCTGATGTTCAAGGCTTACCAAGCTCTTTTTGGTTATGTTGGCCGTGCTTATTGAGACACCACAATTACGCACTAATGTGTGATGAACAACAGCCCAAGAAAAGCAACTATAGATAAAATGAGCATGTGAAACAATAATAAAAATGTTAAATGAGAGAATTTCACTAATGTATGTTATACATTGTGCCTTCCCTGTGTGTATAAAAATAATGAAACACATATAAAGAATGGTCAAACACAAGCAGCTGTCAAAGTGTAAGCGACTAAATGAAAGAAGAATTTATATATTTTTGTATATATTTTTGAAACCTCCCTCACCGCCCCTGTGTTGTCCTGCAGGTATCTGTGTGACTACACATATTACACCTCTCTGTTTGTGGGGAACGGCCGCGTCGCCTTCATCCACGTCCCTCCTTTGGGGAAGCCCTACAGCAGCGAGGAGCTGGGCCTGGCGCTGCAGGCGGTCATCACAGAGATGATCTCACAACTGGAGGGCGACCACTCACAAGGCCAGCACTGCAAGCACAAGGGACACCAGTGAGAAGAGTTACGGTTAGGTAATACTGTATTGGGCAGCACAAAAACATTTTGACTTGTGATAATGTAATGTGCTATATGAACGCCCCTTTGAAAGATATATTGTTCTACTGGATTAATATATCAAGAAATCCAAGGCTCTGGACTTACTTAAAAAGGTTAAGGCTGAATTAGTATTAAAGATTGAACCAGGATTAAACCAAGGTTAAACGATACAAAAAATTGGAAATAAACACACAACTAATTCATTACATTTGAAATTAAATAATACATTTTTTAAAAACATATAGACCCTTCTTGTGTTTGTAAACAGAACGTTTGCGTTCCAAAGACTGGTACTGGAAGTTAAAAAAGACAATAATACATTTTTAATGGAGCAATTAGCAAACATTGCAAACTAGGTTTGACAGCTGACAACCACTCTGCCACATGTGAGTAATGTCAGAGCCTAGTTTAATAACATTAGCAAGTGTGTGAAGGTTTAGCCGTTTAATGTAACTTAACGTTACAATTAGCGTCTATAATTAGCTTATAAGCTAATGGCTACATAATTTACATTTTTTAATTTAAATGTTACCAAGACAAATAGCCACAGAAATGTGTTGGACCATAATAGTAATACATTGTATGTTCAGATTTAATTTATCAAACACCACAAATCCTTCTTTTATAAGGTAACTTTAGCAAATGGTACTGACACTCAGATCTGGATTATATTGATTCAGAGTCATTTTTAATAAATATATAAACAACACCCATTCGTTCCTGCAGTCCAGAAACTTCTAAATTAATATTTTTATTTTGCTCCCTTATAGAAATGAATGAGATATAAAGTTAATCTCAGTACCAGGCTGCATGCGTGACTTTTTTAAACACGTCATTCCTGGAAGGGTCTATATAATTATTTTACTAAATAAATAATAATTTCATGACCCTGTGCTACAGTGCATCATGAATTAATTTGATCTGTTAACCTCACCAGTCAAAGCCAGTAGGCGGAGCTAACGCTGATCTAATCAAATCTGTGATCAATCTGTGTTGAATTCCTGTGCAACCTAACCAATCAGGTTAGAGCCTACTTGCTGACTTCTGGCTGAGGCTGACTGATCAAATGAGTCATGAGGCACTGCGAAACTAGGGCTTTGTTATTCACATGAAGCCCAGTTTAATCGGACAGTTACAAAGATTAAATGTCTGTCAAATGAAAGACTTTAATGTTGCTATTACTACACATACAAGTATTTCTTTGTGATACAGATATACATTGTGCAGCCCTATGGAGAATCAGAAGTTCATTATGTAACAAACTGGACTAAATAGCGTTTTACATTGGCCTTTCTTCACTTCTTTACTTTCTTTACTGAATAGAGATTCAGTACACACAGAGTGACATATTTTAATCACTGACTTCTTGCACACACTATTTAGAATGCCTTTGTTATGGTCCTTATGTAAGATTACCACATTAACTGTAGGCCATAATCAGGCCATAATCATCCCAGTTTAAAAGGAATACAGTGCCCTTCACTAATATTGGCGGTACCCTTGATACATTTGTGGTGATGGTAACTTTGGGAACTTTCTGACCCCAAGATCCAACTACCGTCTGCAGTTCTCTGTGGAGATTTTTTGAGCAACTCCTCCTGACAGTGCGTTGGGACAAGATTCATTACACATCCAGTTTTATTAAATTTCTTAATTATTCCCCTGATTTTGGAAAATCATGGATGGAATATTTCCTGATCCTTGTCACTCACTTTTACTCATTTTTAAAAAGAAAAAAAAAGAAAGTAACTAATATTCATCACTGCGATAAGCTGGCCCCCATCCAGGGTGTACTCCACCTGAGGCCCAGAGTTACTGGGATAGGCTCCTGTCACCCGCGACCCCTGTCGGGAATAAGCAGAAGAAGATAGATGAATGAATAATATTCATCAAAAATATTTTGCTCATGTGAATTCATAAGGGTGTCGATAATTGTGGCACACGTGTTTATCAAATCATTTTATAACTATGATATGTTTACAAGTTGTTGTTGTTGTTGTTTTCCTAATATCTTTAACAAAAGCTTAAAATGTTAAAACAATAAGCACAGTATTTTACAGCTTTCTTTGCTCACATTTGCCAATATTAGTAGAGGAAACTGTAAATGCTTGAAATATTTCACTCTGTATGAATTGAATGGAGCCACTGAAGTATTTCGACATTTCCACTAATCCTATTCTAATTCATTTAGATGCACA
Source organism: Bostrychus sinensis (assembly GCA_020698575.1). Classification (NCBI taxonomy): domain Eukaryota; kingdom Metazoa; phylum Chordata; class Actinopteri; order Gobiiformes; family Eleotridae; genus Bostrychus; species Bostrychus sinensis. Next base: position 29,921,001 of record CM036256.1, read on the forward strand.
ACTTTTATGAAGTATTTTTTCTTTGAAATAGTATTGAATGTGGTAGTTGTAAATAGTTTCCAGAATAATATTTTTGGACAAATCCAGCCATACAGAGACCTCAACTGATCACAGAAAACACATATTTTATATCAATATGAGAAAATCTCAATCACTTTGTTTATGTACAGACAGATGAGACAGAGCTTGTGCATTCTTATCACGCTCAGTTTACTCTGCTGTTTACAGCTGCCACATCCACCGTACTGTTCTATAAAACTGAGAAAGATTTTTTTATCATGTTAAAGAAAGTACATGTCATCTAACTCATGCTGTAGCGTTTAACTCATGTTCATTCCATTTGTGTTAAACATTATGTCATTATTTGTTTTTATGTTGATATGAAAATGATGTGTTCATCTTTAACCTCCACTGCATTAACACATGACTAATGTGATCTTGATATTTTCTTGTATCTCAGGGAAAACATTGCCAAATGATCTGTGTTTGATTACTGCACTATACTGTCTTTATTCAGCCTCTTAAGGCCGGGTTCACTTCAAGCTCAATAATAAACTCTGCTAGTCAAACAGACTGTGTCTTTTGTTCCCAGACTAGACCTAGACCTAGTGTACATACAGTAGAATGATTCCCTGTGCTCTGGTTTCCCTGAACAACCTCAAACATGCACAAGAGGCTATTTCCCCAGCTAGGTACACAAATATACAGTACGGGACGGGTCAAAGGTTTTAGAACAGCCCTCTTTTCCCAGTGTTTTTATTGAAATTCAAGGCGTTTAAGTCCAATTAATAGCTTCAAATGGTACAAAGGTAAGTGAAAAACTACCAGAGGTTAACATGAAGGTAATCCAGGGACAAAGCATCAGGCAGTGCTGCCAGGGTAACAGCACTGGAGCCCAGGAAGTTTAGGGGCCCCTGAGAGTTGTCCATTTATCATCATTTAATATTCACAATAAACGAGAACAGCACTTCAATTGTGATTTTTTTTCTCCAAATAATTACATAATGTGAAACTGGGACATTATATTTGTGAGTTTGTATTTTATGCTATTAAAAACACCATCTGTGAAATTGTATAAAAACATTTTTTTACAAGATTTTCTTTTAAAATGTGCTTCAGACCTTTGGAGCCCAATGTGAGAAACCTGCTCTGGGGCCCCTTATCACCAAGTTACACCACTGAGGTAATGTTAATGTTACCCAAAACTGAAATGTACCTTAAAGGCTTTTTATGACATGTACAGATTTAGAGGTTTCTGAACCAAGATGGCTCCCACAGCATTCTGTAGTGTCATGTGCAGCTCTGGTCTGTGGCCTGTTGGTCAGGGGTTCATAAAGCAACACAATGACCCAAAAACATAAGTCCAAGCTCTGTCAGTATGAGATGGTGAACTTAAAAACAGTCTCCAGTACAGTCTCCAGACTTATTTGTAAGTTGTATGTCACACACTGCAGCATTTTAGCCGAGGCTAATTCTCAACCTGTCCCTAGTTAGGCTTTTACACAAAACACACACTGACATTACAACTCAGGACTGTATAAAAAATAAAAGATTATAAACACAACAGCAGGTCAGTGAAATCAGTGATGTTCACATTTCTGACCTCTCATTAAAAAGTCTTTGAGTTCATGTTTGAAAAGGACCCAGGTTAAATCTCCTTTCAGTTGTGAAGGTAAAGTGTTCCAGGCTGTGGTGCCCTGTGCGGTGAAGGCTGTTTGTCCCAAAGATGTTTTGCGTCTCAGTACTTTACAGTTTCCACTGTGAGCTCCACTTGTTACTGACCCCACAGCTCTGCTTCCTAAACGCCAAGTAAGCAACTGCATAGGGCCCTACAGGCATTAGAGGGGCCCCATACTTTGCATTATTTTGACTGATTCTGCAACTATATTGTTGTTGTTGTTTTTTTGTTTGTTTGTTTTGTTTGTTTGTTTTTTAGCTTGCTACTTCCTGTGATTTTTGATAGAGTTAATCTGAAACTGGGGGACAATTCCAATAAGGCTTTTTACTGCCTGTTTACCTGGGCCCCCTCAAGGTAGTAATGCTCTTAGGTATTAAAAAAAAAAAAAAAAAAAATGAAAGCATTCATAAATTAAAATAAAGCTATTCTGTGTTAATCTTTTCTTAGTGAGAGACTTTGCTACACAACACTACTATCTTGCTTAGGGCCCCCAAATATATAGTACCGGCACTGCAGCTCTGAGAGGAATTACACAGTCACTCAGAACCTGAGGGGCCAGATTGTGCAAGCATTTGCAAAGCAGTTTTAGCTGAGCAAATCTGATGAGGTTTTAAAAAGTTAGCCTTTTTTAATTATTATTTAAACTAACAGTGATGGGATCTCACAGATTTCTTATCCAAAATCTTTTATGGCTGTGTTGTGTGTGTGAAAAGATCATGAAATGCACAAAACTGTGAGCAGCATGAAACACAAATCCATAAATGTATATGAAATGAAAACATAACATTACTGTGATATTGGAACATTCTGACTTGTGTGTAAATGTAGGTGATTGTAAAAGGTCCAGACAGTGACACACACCTGTCGCCACCGCGCCTCTCATGTAAAAGCTATTCTTTTTATTACAGGAGAGTCATAGGCATTATCTCTGAAGTAGTCAGCTGGATACTGTAATGAGATTTTACTGTCAGTGTAATAAACCTCAGTGACATTCCTCCTCCTCCTCCTCCTCTGCAGCAGCAGCAGTTTGAATACCTGAGGGTGGAGCTGTTTATTGTGTGAGCTGGAGAAAGAGAGGACAGTACTCACAATACATGACATCTGATAGAGCTGGACTACCTTTATAGACCAGCCTCCTGCTATTCCCACAGAGGACAATAGGCCTGGGTTAATGGAATGTGAGGCTTGGCAATATGAGCTTCAGGTAAATATTCAAGTCATAATGATAGATAGATATTGTATTACTATTATTATCAGAGGTGGTAGATCTACCCAAGTAGCCAAAACAATTTCTCGTAAGAGTATTGTTAAAAGTAAAGGAGAGTAGAAGTAAAAAGAATGTTGCAGTACATTTTGAAGTACATTTCATCCAAAAAGTAAATGTAACAGAGTACATTCCTACACACTTGTGATCATCAGGGGTGACACTGGCTCAGGAGGTAAAGCAGTCATCCAATAACCTAAAGGCTGTTGGTTTGAATCCCGCTCTCCCCAGTTCATACTGCTATTGTGTCCTTGGGCAAGATACTTCACCCACCTTGCCTGTGTGTGATTGTGTTTTTGGTGGGGGCTGGAAAGGCCTTAGGCACTGAATGGGAGCCATGTCTTTATCAGTCTGCCCCGGGGCATCTGTGGCTACAGAAATAGCTCACCACCACAAAGTGTGACTGAGGAGTGAATGAATAATGGACCTAATTGTAAAATGACTTTGAGTGTCTATAAAAATGCTATATCAGCCTGGTGCATTATTATTAGAAGTACTGACAGTAGGGATGCACATTCAGTTAATTTTCCTGTCTTTATTGTCCTAACAAACAAAAATCAATTAAATGTTAACCATTGACTTGACATCACCTATCGTTAAGTTTTATAAAAAAAACAGCTCTTTATTAAATTCAGTCATGAATCATAATAAAAAAGTTTTTTTTTTTTTCTAAAGACAGTTATATGCTTGTATATTTTAGGAAACACTTGCATGTTAGGTTTATTTTCCCTAACTCCCCAATGGTACTGTAACTTTACTCTTCTGTTCAGCATAACCATTAACTGTTAGTATTTCTTTCAACTGATTAAGACCATAATGCTGATTAACCAATTAAACCGATTAACCACGAACACCCCCAATTGACAGTAATGCTTATATTTTAATCAATGCCATATTGAATTAAATGTAAATATATTATGTATGTATCAGAATAGTTTGGCAGAATGATCCAAGAAAGTTTAAAATATTGTTAATATTAAACATGCTGCTATGTGGAGTAAGAGTAAGATGCTGGCCTGTTGCATACTTGGTTTCTGCTCTGCATAAATTCAAAAACCCAAAAAATGGGTTTGATTTTTTTTGTCCAAGTAAGAAAAAAATTAAGCATTTTATCAATTTACAATATAGCAGATATTGTTGTAGGTAATGAGTTACATTTACTCTGTTATATTTATATGAGTAACTTTTTGAATAAATTGTACTTCTGATAGTAGTTTTTATCACATCATACTTTTTCTATACTCAAGTAATATTATTTTGCAGTAACAGTACACATTTGAGTACACTTCTTGACTATATGTTACCAATATACTGGTTTCAAAAGCTTTATATTGTGAAAAAGTGACATCTGAAAGTGTGTGTTTCTTGTCTCTTTATGTTTTTGTTTTTTTTACTATTTTATGTTGTTACTCAAAAAAAAAAAAAAAAAAGAAGAAAAAAAAACAGCATTTGCACATTATTTTATGTTTTATCCATTTGATTACATCAAAGCTTAAATCAGATGGTATGTTATAGTTTTTTTCACCAAAGAAGTAACACGACTAGAAGTAGGCATAAGCAGGTTCTATTAAGGTAATGAGAAAGTCTATAGCCTACATACAGAAGCTTAGGATAAAATTATATTTCACACTCACTGCCTTACTCCTATGTTTGAATGTACATAGCTCCAAAATATACATAAAAAAACAGACTAAGCTGCTTTGTAAATTATGTCCCAAAGCTATGGAACACACTCCTCCCTGACATCAGAAATGCCAGCTCACTTGGCATTTTTAAAAAACCTAAAACATACCTTTTTACTTTGGCTTTTTAACAATTTAAATTTATGTAAACTTCATGCATACAACAGTTTTATATTTTTACTGTTGTACTATTATTATTATTATCATTGTTTTTACTGTTACTGACTTTTTATGTTGATTGAACTTGTATTTTTGTGTATTGTTTGAGTTTTTTTAAGCAGTATTTTTATTGATTTACAATTAACAAAACATATAAATGCAAATAAATGCAAATAAAATAGCAGCCACCACCCCCCCCCCCCCCCAAAAAAAAAAAGAAAACCAACTAAAATTAAACTGACATGTAAAAACAAAACAAAATAATAAAAACAAATAAATGAATAAATATATAGTATATATGTCTACTGTTGCTTGAGAAAGTCCACTGTTGTTTTATTGTTTTTTATTGAATCTGTTTTTGAAGGGTCTGTTATGGGTTTTAATGTGTTTTTGCACTGTAAAGGTGCTATTATTATTATTATTATTATTATTATTATTATTATTATTATTCCTCAAATTCTTGTACCTCTCATTACATGAGTCATCTCTCTAATTCGTTGCCCATTCAGATTCTTCTATATCTTCCTGAATATCAGAACTCCATACTCTCATTCTATCATTACTGGCTTCTTTGTCATGTTGTATTGTTTGAGGTTTTATTAATTCTTACCTGTACCTTCTAATGTATTATTATTATTATTATTATTATTATTATTATTATTATTATTATTATTATGTAGCTTCTCAGTCTCGTCTTTCCACCCTTGTCTCCTGTCTCCTTGCCCTCTGCTCCTCGTGCCCTTCGCAGGTGCGCTCCATCAGGTGCAGCGTCCTTTACGTGAGAACGGAGAGGAAACAGCGGGGCGGGGCCAACTCTCTGCACATGCGCAGTGGAGGCTGTCAATGTATCTCTTTGGACCCAGTGTCATTTTTATCATCAACACTTCTGTCTTCGTTATCACTGTCCTTTATCAGCGAGCTGGAGGACATTTTTTTTTTTTTTAAACGCGCTCACTTTGGACTAACAAAACAGCCAAAAGAATGAGTGTGGAGGCGTATGGGCCCAGCTCGCAGACTCTAACCTTCCTGGACACGGAGGAGACCGAGCTGCTGGGAGCGGACACGCAGGGCTCCGAGTACGACTTCACGGATTTCACGCTGCCGAGCCAGACCCAGACACAGGGCCAGACGCAGAGCCAGCTGGACGGCCAGGTACGCGACGCTATTCGGGGTGCAGCTGCGTGTGTCAAATGTCCCCGTCCCTCCCGTGCTGTGCTGACAAAGACGTTTAAAACCTCAGCAGCTAACAGTCCGTAGCTACCTCCGGGTTAGCTCCGTGACGCCTTCCATCTCCCGCTAATTGGCTAACGGCTACAGTGCGTTAGCTGTCAACAACAAGCCCCGTGCAGCTACACTTGTTGGGGGTTTAGCGAAGTCCAGCACCATCTAAAGTGACAAATGTCGAAGCTGACAGCACACATGCATTGTTATTTGACTTATCTAATTGAGAAGTGTGTAGTCTGACACCTGCACCTGTTATTATTATGAATAGGTTAACAGCACCTTCCCCCTTCGGTCAGCTCAGAACATTACCCTTGACATACATGGCTGACTGTGAATTAGAAGATTTTCAGTAAAGCAATCAAAACAAATATAACATACAAACAAACTCTGAACTCATTTGTTGCCATGGAAACGGGCAGTGAAACAGCTGACTGGAGGTCGTTTGACTCTATAGTTTTGGTCTATAACAGATGTCTCACCTCTGAATCTTTTTACAAAACACTTCCTAACCCAGATCATAGTGTCATGGTAACTGAACAATTTCTATATATTAGTCGCAAATATAGTTGGAGTTTGGAGGTGTAACACCTTATTTTGTCATGTGGTGTGACACAACTTTTAAGTAAAATTCAAATAATAAATCAGTTGTTTAAAAAGTCTAAAGGAAGCTTTTTGTAAGCAATTCCTAATTTTTAGCATAACTCTATTATTTCTACATGTTTTAACGTTGACATTGTCATTCAAATTGTAGTGAAAGTCCTGAAGTGTGACAGAAAAAGTTGCACCTACATTTTGAATTTTTATTATAAATGATACAACATGTTTGTCGTGCTTTTAACTTTTAAATATTACATATAACGTTTATATTTATTTTATGTTTTGAAAGCTACAGCTGTCACACTGCAGGACACCAAACAGGCACATATTAACATTTTTGGGGGAAATTAGGATTTTACTCAAATTAATAATAAACAGTTTTAACCTTTGGCTCACAGCCTTAACTCCAGGTCTTTCTGGTCTATACACGATAGTTGTGGGTTTTATTGTAACTGCCTGTTTCAAAGCTGGATCTTTCAGATCACATCACAGGACTCCATTTTACAAGATTAAACTTATTTCCATTATTACTCTAGGAATCAAGAGCATTGTTGTTAAGTGTTGTTATAATAAAGTAATAATATGTAACATAATGCCAAAAACTTTATGAACTGTCCCAGACACTAGTTTTTTGTTTTTGTTTTTGTTTTTTTTGTTTTTTGTAGTAAATGTTTGAATTTTCTTTACAGTCACACTAGGACATTTTGCAGGTTTTTGTAAAAATACAATAAAATAACACACTTCTTTTCTAAAACTATGTATATTGTGTAATAATAATATCTTGCTCCTGATAGAATTTCTTCAGAGGAAAAACATTATTTAGCTTTTCTAATGGGTACAAAAAACATCAAGTACCCAGGTATAAAGAGCTAATAAACATTTTCACAACAAACTAATATTTTTATTTTATTTTAGATTATCTTACTTTACCCTGCTTGGTTTAATCTGTGATAATAATGTTTTTTTGTTTTTTTTAAATGTGGATCATTACTATTTCATCTTACAGTTTGCCTATTTTATTTACTGAAGCCTATTCTGATTGCCCACACAGGTTAATGGTCCAGATGGAGTCCTACAGAATGGAGATGACCCTGTGGTTAAAGCCAGTCAGCTGTTGGCAGAACTCAACTTTGAGGAGGATGAGGAGGACACGTATTACACTAAGGACCTGCCTGTCCACTGCCTGCAGGTAATGACCAGGATTAAAGTACAGGCAAAAGAAATAACTTTATTTGTAATTTTTGTATTTATTTATTTTTTGGTGTGGGGAATCTCACCCAAATATAAAGTAAAAGGAATATGTTTGAAGTAAGGGTGCTCCGATCTTGGCTAAAAATAGAGTGATCGGTGATCGTAAAATGGGCCGATCAGAAGGGCCGATCAAATTACAATAAACACGCGAGGCTCTCACATTTACTGTCCTGCAACTCCGGTTTGATTAAACAACAGTAGCGTTATTCTAGCAGTGTTTTTAAGTTAAGCCCTGGTTATAACTAACACAAATCTGCCCTGGAGGCGCTGCTTTGTGTCCCCGCTGTGTCCCCGCCTGCTTTAGGAGCGCACGGGACAGAACCGAGGCGCAGCAGTGCGTGTATTTGCAAACACCAACGTAAATAGAGCTACAGCTAACCCGCTAACAGTTACGTTAAAAGGATTAAGAAAGTTCAGAGCCTGCCTGTGTCTTGTTGCGCGGAGAAAACTGTGCGTTTTGTGGCTTAAACTGCACCAAATGGCTGCTCATGTAAAGAGAAAGTAAAAAGGCAGCCCATGTGTCCGTGTGTCTGAGAGGAGCACCTTTCATCGTTGTCTTCTCTGCTCTCTTTGCACATTTTCTTCATTCAGACGTTGTCAAAACTGGCAGCAGGAGCTGTCTGCTCTTTAGTCCACTGTGTTTCAACCTGGTTTGGCTGCGCGTTACGCGGACACAGCCGCTGCACCCGCGGACTCGCATTAAAGGAACCAATTAAGAACAGCTGATTTTTATATCAGCGGAGCATTCAAACAAAGCCACAGACACTGGGCACACATTAAAGACCAATAATGCAACAAAACCTCTTCTAAAACAAAAATAAGTAGAATTTTGTTGTTCTTTTATATTTACAAAGGCTACAGTATTTTTCAAATGGAACTAATAATACAATACATTACTACATTGAAGATCACGTGATCGGTATCGGCCATGATCGGTATCGGCCGATCACAGCAGAGGCTGATCGGTGATCGGTGATCGGCCTCAAAAACCCTGATCGGAGCACCCTTAGTTTGAAGAGATACGTACATGAGAGTGATATGATATCATTGTAATGATGTAATTTTCAGAATGCCTCTCATTGTATAGGTGTCATGGAAGTCTCAAATCTCGTGAAACAGCAAGCTAGAGATGGCGTTATTTTTCAATTTTTGTCATGGTACGGCGGCCAAATGGCGCATTAAAAAAAAAATAGTATACATATGAGGTGGGAAAAAATAAAATAAAGCTGAGCGAGGGATCATATAGGAGTCAACTGGACTTGTATTTACAGTAGTGATTTACTTCAAAATGCAGGGTGAGCACCATAGAGGAAAATGAGGCAAAAGCGAAGAAACAAGAAAAGTTTGTTCAGCTTTAAAAAATCAAATGTACTCATATCAGATCATTACTGTCATTTGTCATTAATTTATTTGTTATTCACTTCCTCTGTTTCTGTTTGTAGTTACTGTGGCATTCATGATCCAGCCTGTGTAGTTTACTGCAACACCAGCAAAAAGTGGTTTTGTAATGGACGAGGAAACACATCTGGAAGGTAAATATTAGTCATAGTGGCTTTATGTAAGAAGAACTCTTAATCATTGTTTCAGTCCAACTATATTCAGTGTTTGCATGTAAATGTCCGAGTTTGATTACTTTGCAAAGCAGAGTGGACTTTTGAGGATTGTGATTTTACAAACTTTTAGAAAACCATCTTGTCCGCTCGGGGTCCATGTAATTTCACTTGAAAGCGTGGCTGATTTGGACAAGTCATTGATGAAGGATCCTTTATACTGTTACTAATGTGAACATCATGACATTGCTCTGATTGGATATAATGACTTTGTGATTGATGGTTAGTCAACGATGGTTCTCTATGTCACGGCTTAACTGAGTGATATGACTCTAACTAAGCTGTGCACAAAATACTACTCCAGGTATTTTTTTGAAGAGCAAATATTATAACATGGAAAAAAGCTCAAAAAAGTCATTTTAGGAGAATAGGGGACCTTTATTTAGTGACAGTATTTTCATATAAATAATTTTATTTTGCATACATAATGTATTTTAAGACATGCTAGGGAAAGAACTTAAGTCACATAGATGTGTCTTTCTCATTACAATGCATTTACTTACATGTTATTCCAATAAAGCCTCCTCCTTGTAAAACCTGGTGCATTTGCCAGGTAATGCTTTAATAGTTAATTTACAACAGACTGCAGTTGTGTACCTTGAGGCAGTAACACATCACAACACATCTGGTAATGACTTCAACCTTGCTACAACAAACAAAAAGACTTAAATACTCTGATCTGCCAAACATTGTTCTTACAAGCATTTCTGAAATTCCTCTGCAGTGAGAATGACCCCATTTCAATCTTGTTAAGCTGAGTTTGTCAAGTTGATACCTCTAATTTTCCTGTCTTTATTGAAGCCATATTGTGAACCATCTGGTAAGGGCCAAGTCCAAGGAGGTGACCCTTCACAAAGATGGACCCCTGGGAGAAACTGTCCTGGAGTGTTACAACTGCGGCTGTCGAAACGTCTTCCTCCTTGGATTTATTCCTGCTAAAGCTGACTCTGTTGTGGTTCTACTCTGCAGGTAAAAACATGTTCATGTAAAATTTATTCTTTAGTATTTAAAATAATCAACAAAATCAGAATATGCTCACCTGAAACAGTTATTGGAAGAAAAACAGTTGTCTAGTAACACAGTTTAATGTTGATGTGCAAATTTGAATATTGCATATATTTTTGTGTTTATTCACCTAAATGCACTTTGCAATTAGAATTATCAGTGACAAAATGAGACGTTAAGGTCGAGGAGAAACAGCCAGGCTTTAAGATTAAAGATCTTAAGCTTGCTTAAAGCTTGCACTGACTAAACATAGAACAAATGGCCAGTGCTGAATTATATATGGTTTTAAAACTGCATCTAGAAATGTTATTTTGGTCATAACTCACATTTAACATCAGTATCCCCTGTTGTTTTAGTTTTAAAGTCACACACTAGAAAATTACATCTTAAACAGACATTTTTTGAGTTGCATTAACATTTGCCTTATATTGTTTTAAAATGATCTGCAATTTCACACAAAAAACCCTGTAGTTATTGTGGAAAGAGATTTCTGCATTAGCGTTAAATGTTGTAAACAAAACGAGGAAAGTCACGCACATCCACAAAGATTACATTGTGTGTTGTGTGTCCAGATAAGATGTTCAAAAGTAGAAAAATAGAGAATCCGCATGATAGTTCGTTTTAGCTTTCTTAATACTTTTAATTTTCACCACATATGCTTTGTGTCTCATGAGGACATGAGCCCAAAATGCTAAAATGTTGTGGTCTGTCTAGTCTAAAACCTATTTATTATCCCCTAAAATAAATGTCTGTCTGAATTGTAGGCAGCCGTGTGCCAGTCAGAGCAGCCTGAAGGACATCAACTGGGACAGCTCTCAGTGGCAGCCCCTGATCCAGGACCGGTGTTTCCTGTCCTGGCTGGTGAAGATCCCCTCGGAGCACGAGCAGCTCAGGGCCCGGCAGATCACAGCACAGCAGATTAACAAGCTCGAGGAGCTCTGGAAGGTATTCCAGCACTTTGTGTCACTAGGTCACTGGTTCTGATAGTCCTGTATTTTGTAAAAGGGGGTCTCTGAGATACTTATCTAGGTCATTGTCATCACACTTTAGTTTGGGGGCGCTGACAAGAGCAATGACACATGCTATTCTTCTGCAACATAATTATAGCAGGGCAAGGTTTATTCTCTGTGGTGTTCCTCCTGTCTGCTTCTCCAGCTAGGGGTGTGCTGACAATAACAAATCAAATCAAAAGTACAGTGTCCAGAGCCATATTCATAAAATGCCTGTTGATACAGACAAATCTGAATGTGGGACCAATTTTAGTCCCTCAGCATTAGAACCAACAATTTGGTTCCTAACCCAGACAACAAACCAATTGTTGGCTAACTCATCATGTTGTTTTCTAGTCTCATGAAATAAACCATTCTTTGAGTGACAAATTTGAATCAGTTGCACATGCAGCTTGGTACTGAGATTAGTGTTCTATTCCATTCATTTTTACGAGAGAGCAAAATAAAAATATAAATGTAGATGTTTTTAGACAGCAGGAATGTTTGGTGTTTATATATTTGTTAAAATTTACTATGAATTAATATGACCCAGATCTGATTATGAACTATGGCTGCTACAGTGAACTTATTAAAGTAGGGTTAGTGTAGACTGTAGGGCTGGGCGATAAATCGATTTTTTTTTATTAATTCGAATTTGTAGGGCAGGTCGACTTGTTTAAATAAAAATCGATAAAAAAAAAAAAAAAAAGTCCACCACTGGCGCTCTGGGCTCCCGTAGTTCATAGTGGGTAGGCCCGCCAGCCCTCCCTCCGCGCTAGAGGAACACAAACAACAGCGGGCAGGGAAGAACTCGTTCCTAAGAAAGGCACAGTGTCGTCAGTTGTGTGGACAGGATTTCGCGATGTTGCAATCGCAACTATTAACGCAAAATCAAACAAACCCCGTGAATTCAAGCAAACCCCGCAAATTCAGCGCGACCCTGCAACTTTGTCCAAACTCCGCAACTCTCTCAGTAGCAGCGCACCGGTAATGCGCGGCAGAGGTCGGGTTGAGCCACAGACAAAGTGGCGTGGAGGTGCGATGCAGAGGACAGAGGTGCGGTGTGGAGCAGCACGGAGCTATAGTGTGGAGATTGAGCGCACATGAGGTCGCAGGTGCTCAGCAGCAGCAGTGGTGTGGATGGGACTAAAGGAGGAGACGAATGCGGTGCTTTCTAGTTTTGTCTGGTGTCACTCTGAAAAGCTGTCTGTGTTGCCATGGTGATATAGTTGCCTAAAAAGTGGAATGGGCAGTGTATTTAGACAACAATGAAGTTTGAGGTCATTGTTCTTTAAACATTAATGTTGCAGGCTAATAACCTTCCTGAAAACCTAGCACAGCAAACTTCCTCTGTTTTTAATGACTGGATGTTCTACAGCACACAACAGGAATCACCAGAGAAGATCTGAGAGGAACAGAATCAGAATCAGAGGCAGGAGCCCAAAAAACAGCCTCATAACACAGCAATATCATTTTAAAAAGTAGGTACACTTGGCCTGTTCAAATGCAGGTATTTTTAATTAGATTAATTACCACCTCACATATGTTTAAAAACAGATTTTGTTAGTTTTTACAGTTCTAGCTGTTTAGCTATCTGTCTAGCTGCTTTTAGCACTGCTTTTAAGAAAATCCCCTGTAAAATCACAGGGCCTTCTCTTCTATTTGACTTCTGTCTGATTGCACTTTAACCTCAAGAGGAAATCAAAGCAATAAAGCTAAACTTGTTTTGGACAATTTCTCTGTTGTCTTCAGTTTGATTTTAAATAAGTGGGGAAAAAAATGGTTTTTAAATCGTAAATCGAATTTTTTGTGAAAAAATCTGAGATTTTTTTTTTTTTTTAGGCTAAATCGCCCAGCTCTAGTAGACTGATGAAAAAATCTGAGCGAACGCTGCCAAGCTGTTCTGGTTGCACACATTTCTGTAATTACTTGTCCAGGGTAACATTAAAATTTAAGAAATGTAAATTACAAAGCCTATTGCATAGCTTATATTCTAATTATGGGCGCTAATTACCATGTTAAATAAAACACCTGAACGTTGATTAATTCGATAATGCTTTCCAACCCAGGTTGTGATATTATTTACATGAGGTCGAATGGGTGACAGTTTCCAAAATTATACTGTTCATTCATAATTGTTATCACTAAAAGGGTCTATTTGATCACAATAGAGTTTCTTTGAAGTCTCTAATAGAACAATGTATTGACAGTTTAAATCTCGGAAGGAAGGAAGAACATAGTAGTGTTGTGATAAATTTAGTTTCTTGCGACAGATCGCTTGCTGATATTGTGATTAAAGATAAATTTGCAACATATTGTTTATAACACTTGCTATTGGCCTGTTTCATAAATGTTGTCTCTGTGTGCCTATCATCTGCTTCCTACCAAAAAGCTTGCAAGTGTCCTTTAGGTTGTGTTATGTTGCCGGCTGTACACGGCACATTCTGCTTGGCCTCTCCTTCTATACTGCATTGCGTTTATGTAAAATATTTGTGAACCTGAGATGCATTTCATATTAAAGCCATGTGTTTCACAGTTGACTCAGTTGCCAACAATCCAACAGGTGATAGCAGTTATTTTTCCCTAATCATATTCAGAAATGTTGCCTTTCAGATGTTATCGACCCCTGCTGTAAACAAATACAAGCTGTTACACTGTACCAGCTGTACAAGTGTATGAAGGCATAAACTGATTCTAATCTTTTGTTTGTTGTTGTGGTAGGAAAATCCGAGTGCGACTCTGGAGGACCTGGAGAAACCTGGAGTGGATGAGGAACCTCAACATGTGCTGCTCCGTTATGAAGATGCATACCAGTACCAGAACATCTTTGGCCCTCTGGTCAAACTGGAGGCTGACTATGACAAGAAACTCAAGGAGTCTCAGGTGATGTCTTATCGTGTCAGAAGTGCCCTCAGGCTTCTGTAGTGTTTGTAGCAGTAGTAGTAGCCGAGGTAGTCATCATTTAAATCTTTATGGGTGTTACATTAAATTGCCTTTAATAACTTGCCACATGTTTCTCTTTGACAGACTCAAGACAACATCACAGTCAGATGGGACTTGGGACTGAATAAAAAGAGGATTGCTTACTTCACACTTCCCAAGACGGATTCAGGTGTGTATTTTTCCACTTTGTATCATTTAGTTTTAATGAACTAATTAGTTAGGAACACTGAATGTACTGAGGTTGAATTTGGAATTCAGTTTATATAAATGATTTTCCAATTTGGGTGATCCAAAAGTCGACTCTACATACCTCTTTAAAAGCTACATTAATAGTTTTTGTATGTATATTGGAGAATTCTATAAATTGAAAAATACATTAGGACATACAATATCAAGGTTTCCCACAGACCCACCTGGCCAACCATTAGCTACCACATTAACTACTGTTCAATAGACCTGATGTAAACATATGTTTATTTTCCAGAAGACCTTATTGTGATGCTTTTGTCATGCAGTGTTTATACTAATGTTACCTTTAGGAGGTTTTTAGGGGTTGTAAATGGTGTATAAATGTGAATAATTTGTTGGTACACTATTTCATTTTAACTCTCCTCCTTCAGATATGCGATTGATGCAGGGAGATGAGATTTGCTTGAGATACAAGGGAGACCTGGCTCCTCCATGGAAGGGCATCGGACACGTCATCAAAGTCCCTGATAGTATCCTTCTTTAGTAGTTTACATAACAAAAAGTGTATTGTACATTAAAAAAAATATTTTTGCAGAATGTAATTTATTGCTCCATTCTTATCCTATGTTCACTTGGAGTCCAAAATGCAGAGCAACAGCGCCTATGTGTGGTTATATTTAGGAACTACAACAACAATATCATGATGCAGTTTTCCTTCCTAGTCCCCAGCTGCAGCCTATATTTAGATTCCACCTCATTATATAACAGACAGTGTGCTGCTCCAGGCTGTTTGCCAGACACTGAATGAAATAATCCATGTATGGAATATCGAGAATGTTCCCTGACTTTGTGAATCAGATTATGGAGATGAGATCGCCATCGAGCTCCGGAGCAGTGCTGGGGCTCCGGTCGAGATCCCACACAACTTCCAGGTGGACTTCGTCTGGAAGTCCACATCCTTTGACAGGTATATGGAAGAAATGGACAAATAAATACTCAACACAAATGATATAGCACCAGCTTATTATGTCTTATTTTTTTTAAATATGTAAGGCTTCAAGTGCATAACTGAGATGTATTTCAAGATAGATTTGTTAATTAAGTTAGATAATCAACTGATGTGAGTGTATGATTAGGGCAAAAAGAAAATTTGTCAATGGCAGTAGAATGAAAATAAGTGCTTTTAATAATAGTCAATGGGGCCAAAAATCATTCAAGGGAGAAGACAGTTTTGTCTGTTGTTTTTTGTCTAGAAAGTGGAAAATTGAAGTTTCTTGGCAGCGTTTATGTCAATATTCCAACATTTATTTAAAATTATCATCTTTGTCAGATATCATCATCAGAACAGCATAAGAACTGCCAAAATGAGGGCAAAAAATACAATTAAATAGCCCCAACTAGGGTCATAAGAGAACCAGACGGTTAATAATTCATCAATAAATATTTTATTGTTGGTAGATTTACAAACAATATTCAGACACATTACTATAATAAAAAATCCAAAATGTAAAATATACATCTCAACATAAACTACTCAGAGCCAACAATTTATTACCATTGTACAGCAAATGCCCAACAATCATTATGCCACTGAAACACCATTAAAAATGATCCTATTAGCATAAATGCTTGAAAATCATTAAAACATTGTGTGAGTCACTGGGGAACAGGCAGTTAGGGGGTCTGATCAACTAAGAAGGGTGCTAAATTTAGTTGGTTTTTTTTTTGTTTTTTTTGGTGCTGTTTGTGGATTTGAATGTGGGAAAATATCCAAACAATTACTCCTGCAAATCTCGTATGTACAGTAAATGAGAATTTAGCGCATCAGAGTGCAGTGCTTTGCCCAGTCCAGTCAGTTAATAAGCTGTAGCAGAAGGAGAGACAAAATCAGAAAGCGAGCATCTTCTGTTTTCTATAGAAGCAATACAGCAGAGTTTGAAGCAGGACAGAGTGACTTCAGGCAGCGCAGAACGTGGTTCTCACTGTGCATTTGAGATGCAACAGGATAAACAGACACACCTCTATGTGTGCTGCAGTATAGCTCAGTTGGTAGAGCTATGGCGCATATGCACAGCAACTACGGCCTGCCTCGTCGTTGTTGGTTCGTGTCCGTATTCCGACACTCGATTGTCTCTCCCCACTCTTACCCCCGTCATTTCCTGTCACTACTACACTACTGTATGTTATCTAATGAAGCCTGAAAATGGCCCAAAAAAGTTAAAAAACAAAACAAAAAAAACAAACACAACTGGCATATGCCATGCTTAACGACTACTCAGTCAGCACTGTAAGAACTTCAGGATTATTAAAGGCCCGTTTTAGAGACAGCAGAAAAAGGAAAAGGCTACAGTTCAGTGGAATACGAGTCAAAGTCAAGGACAAAGTGCTGCAGGTAAAGTTTGTCTCTTTTTTGCTATCACCCTCAAGTCAACCCACTATTGTCAGGCCCTAGGTGCATGTTTGTCCAGAAAAAGATAAATCAACAGAAAAAAACACTGAACACTTGCTTTGGTTTCTAACCTTGTTCATACTGTACATCAAGCTGGCATTAATATAACAGGGTGTGATTTTTGTATCTACCTTGCAGGATGCAGAGTGCCCTGAAAACCTTTGCTGTGGACGAGACCTCGGTTTCTGGTTACATTTATCACAAACTGCTGGGACATGAGGTAGAGGACGTGGTCATCAAGTGTCAGCTGCCCAAACGCTTCACTGCTCAGGGGCTGCCAGATCTCAACCACTCCCAGGTGAGAGGCTGAACTCATGACCAGTGTTCGGTATACTATATCAGTCACATTCAAAGATATTAGGAAGTATAAAGTGCTTAATTGCTCTTATTGTCAGTGTATGTGGTATCTCATGCTAACTGTTGTGTTTTTTGTTCTTTCAGGTTTATGCTGTAAAGACAGTGCTGCAGCGCCCCTTGAGTCTAATCCAGGGACCTCCAGGAACTGGCAAAACTGTCACCTCTGCCACAATAGTGTACCACCTCGCTCGACAAGGCAATGGGTATGTTATTGTATTTAAGAGAGTACTAACCATGGTGAACAAAAGGTCAGGACAGGTTTAGACTGGGTGTAACTGTTTGTAAGGAGAATTTGTCATAGAGATGGTAATTTTTGATATTTCATTTCAGCATCCTTTGTTCCAAATTTCATTAATCAGTGACTCTGTATGCAACTGTAGCACTACTTTTTACACACTCACAAAATTCCATCTAAGGCTTGAACCGAAAAAGTGGTTTTGGGGTCCTGGGACCAAAACGGAGCCGAGTTGGAACAAACGATTTCAAACTCATAATGGCCCAAGGTACTTAACAGATTTAACAGAAATAATATTGGAAAAAAACAGTAGCAAAAAACATTGCGTGTCGTGTGTCTGCCTCCCGGCCTATATGCTAAAAGCCAAGTCATTTAAAAAGTCCAATCAAATAACATGATTTTAAAAGCTCTCCTTTAAATGTGTAATATACTGCTCTAATGTTTGTGTCTTGTATGTTTCTCTAGGCCAGTGCTGGTGTGTGCTCCCAGTAACATTGCAGTGGACCAGCTGACAGAGAAAATCCATCAGACTGGACTTAAGGTGGTCAGACTGTGTGCAAAGAGCAGAGAGGCCATAGACTCACCAGTGTCCTTTCTGGCTCTGCACAACCAGACCAGAAACATGGATAGGTAACAGCACTGTTAATATGCAGTCTTTATGTTGCACATATGTAGTTGCAATTTAGTTCTCTAGAAGAGTAGAAGAATGAACACTTATTTATCATTAACCTTAGTCCATATTGTTTGTATCTGTAGCATGCCTGAACTGCAGAAGCTGCAGCAGCTGAAGGATGAGACTGGAGAACTGTCCTCTTCAGACGAGAAACGCTACAGAGCTCTGAGACGCACTGCTGAGAGGGAACTGTTGATGGTAAAGAAATTGACTGATTTGTAATGGGGATAAATAAAGACACTTAATTTACCTGTGAGAAATAAACTAAAATCCAATATCTTTCATTTGTTTCTAGAATGCAGATGTGATCTGCTGTACATGTGTTGGGGCTGGAGATCCTCGATTAGCCAAAATGCAGTTCCGCTCCATTTTGATTGACGAGAGCACACAGGCCACTGAACCAGAGTGCATGGTCCCTGTGGTCCTGGGCGCCAAGCAGGTAAACTACATGGGAACATAGCATTGAATGGAATGTTGTTGGTTTTTTACTGTGTTAAGTTCTGCCTAATGTCTGTCTGGTTCTGACTTCTGTTTGTAGCTGATCTTGGTAGGGGACCACTGCCAGCTGGGCCCTGTGGTCATGTGTAAGAAGGCAGCTAAAGCCGGTCTTTCTCAGTCCCTGTTTGAACGGCTGGTCGTGTTGGGAATCCGACCCATCCGCTTACAGGTGCAGTACAGAATGCACCCAGCTCTCAGCGCCTTTCCCTCCAACATCTTCTATGAAGGATCTCTGCAGAATGGAGTCACTGCCGGTGAGAAGAAATAACAACATTCACCCTGAAATTTCAGAAGCTATTACAGCAGGTGATTTTTTTTTTCCTTTCTTCCCATAGCTGACCGCATGAAGAAAGGCTTTGACTTCCAGTGGCCACAGCCCGACAAACCCATGTTTTTCTACGTCACTCAAGGACAAGAGGAAATAGCCAGCTCTGGAACCTCATATCTGAACAGGTTAATTTTAATATGGATTTCTACGAATAGCTCTTGGTTGTTGCTCCACAGTTTGGTCATTTTCTGTTGTGTGTTTATGTAGAACGGAGGCAGCAAATGTGGAAAAGATCACCACTCGCCTGCTGAAGGGAGGAGCAAAACCAGACCAGATTGGAATCATCACACCGTACGAGGGTCAGAGGTCATACCTTGTTCAGTATATGCAGTTCAGCGGATCACTTCATACCAAGCTCTACCAGGTACACACAAGTTTGTCCCGCATGGCAGCAATATTGTTTTGTATTGAAGAACCTTTTGCCATTGGAGTATATTCCCTTTACTTTGAAGTGTCTCCATTAGGCTCTGTTTTTGACAGAAGTACTTAAGGTCCAGGTGGCAGTCTTTAAAGGGAAAACGCATTTACATTTTAAAACATTTAACCTAAGGGATTTAATGACACTTGATCTAAAATGGTATTCTCCAACTGCATGTATTACCACAGTTTCAACATTGATAGCTACAAATGTAAATGGGTATCAGGTTTTTAACATCATATTTATGCTATAACACCTTAGCTCAAATTTTTTTTTCTTCACGTTCTTTGTTCAGGAGGTGGAGATTGCTAGTGTTGATGCTTTTCAAGGCAGAGAGAAAGACTTCATCATTCTGTCATGTGTCAGAGCCAACGAGCATCAGGGCATTGGCTTCCTCAATGACCCCAGACGTCTCAACGTGGCTCTCACCAGAGCACGGTAAAAATAAAAAAATAAAACACCTACTGATCAACCATGTAAATCCAAAATATCTCAAAATATCTATTTTGATCCTCTCTGTCAGATATGGGGTAATCATCGTAGGAAACCCCAAAGCTCTGTCCAAGCAGCCTCTGTGGAACCACCTGCTCAACTACTACAAAGAGCAGAAGGTGCTGGTGGAGGGGCCCCTGAACAACCTCAGAGAGAGCCTCATGCAGTTCAGCAAACCCCGCAAACTGGTCAACACCATCAACCCTGTGAGTTCAGATTCTCTCAGTCCCAGTAGCTTCAAGAAGTACTAGGGCCATATAATTAAACATATTTTTTTCTGTCTTTGGTTTTCCAGGGGGGTCGCTTTATGAGCACAGCCATGTATGATGCCAGAGAGGCCCTCATTCCTGGGTCTGCCTATGACCGCAGCAACAATGGTACCACCGGACACTGTGTGGCAATTAACATGTGCACCTACCTTCATTTACAAACAGCAAAAATATTAGTTTTAAATTATTTTTCATAGTCTAAGTAATAGGGATGTAACAATATTCAAATCTCAGTACAATATTGCCACAAATATTAATCTCATGGTATGGTACTTATTGCGGTATTGTAGAAATGCTCACAATAACAAAAAACATATTCTCTTAACAATGCCCTCATGAGCCTTGTGTGTATATATATAGTGCATTAGTTATTGTGATATTTAAAAAGATTAAGACTTAAGAGTTTGAGAACAATAATTTTGTCATGTTGGCCACACTGAAACAGAAAAGGATCATGGTCTATGTAGTTCCCTATGCTTCTTTACCATTCCACTGCAACAAAACAATGCCAATTAGCCCCTGGAGCTTACCATTCGATATTGTGAGACTTTTGAAATTGCGATATCAAGATATTGCCAGTATTGTTACAGCCCTAGTCTGTAACATAAAAACAGAGTCTTTAGATGAAATGACTTTCACTTTTCATGTAGACTGAGTCTCCTTCTCTTCTTCCAGGGCGCTCGTCCAACCTGTACTTTCAAACTCATGATCAGATCGGGATGATCGGCTCTGGCGCTAATCCTCTGACATCTTTGAACATCCCCATCCCCTTTAACCTGGTGATGCCTCCCATTCCTCCCCCAGGATACCTTGGACAGGTCAATGGCCCCAGTACAGGTGAGAAGGATCTGAGTTCACAGGCATCTAAGATTCAACCTGATACCTTCATTTAGAAAACACGACCTACCTCAGTTGTTCTGTTAGTTGACTGAATTTTATACAATAACTAAACAGAGCCAAACTTCTCAACTTCTTGGAGATGTCACTATGTCTATGACAATGCTTTTTGAAACTGGGAAGCTTTCAAGAGCTCTTACTATAGCTTCATAAGATGCCCACATTGCTTATTAAAGTTTATTCATTTTGTAAAGTCATTGACAAACACCCCTAATAACAATACCCCATTGCTGTTGTTGTTGCATTTTTTTATTTCAAGAAGAAAAAAATGTTGTACTTTATGTACAAACTAAACCATTCTGTCTTTGCTTGTCTGTAGGTCGTGGAGGCCTTAAAGGAAAGTCTGGAGGAGGGGGAGGAGGTAGTGGTCGTGGAGGCAGACAGAGGAACAGGAACATGGGCAGCAGTGGAAGTGGAGCTGGGGACCGTGGGGGCCACATGGGCAGTCAGGCCAGTCAGGACCTGGGCTCTCAGTCCTTCTCCCAGGGCCCTCTGACTCAGGGCTACATGAACATGAGCCAGCCGTCTCAGATGAGCCAGCCTGGGCTGTCCCAGGCAGAGCTCTCACAGGTCTGTATTGCAAGTGGAATTCATGTAGATCTGCAGTTTTAGTTTTAGGAGCAAGGGCGTAACTTTGGGTGTAATATTGGGGGGGATAAACTCTCCACCTATTTTTTTTTTTTTTACACATTGAATCATGTACTTTTGTAAAAGGAGTATGCTAATTTGGTGTTTCTGTATTAGAAATGCATTATGATACTTTTACTGTGATTTACTTAGCTTCAGCTATGTGCTAGGCTAGTGTCAGTGTCAGTGTTAGCACAACAGCAAGGCTGATTAGTAAATAATGCCATCTCCCCACTTACTTAAATTAGCATTCAGTGGTAAATTGACATTAGTCCTGCACACAGCACATATTCCGTGGCAGCCTCCTTAGCTTTACCTCACACTGCCAATTTAGTCAAATCATCAGCTAACTTGACAATACGACTGTTTACCTCCTCTTGGGCAGTATTTTTTTTTTCTTTTTCGTTGGGGTTGGCGTTGGCCAACACTGTAAAATTGTTGACTGGTGCTTTTTTCATAATAGCACAGGTTAAAGACAGCCAACTATCATGGTTACAACACCAGTGACTGAGCAACACACAGCAAACGCTCAGGAGAGACAGTGGGTTGGGCCATACCAAGTATTCTGCACGGGGAGGGGAGAGGGGATGAATAAATTAATTACTATTTTGCTGACAAACAAAATGAATACAGAAAATTGACGTTATTCATGCAAGATAATTCCTATTTGGGTTATATTGGCTCGACCTGATTTTTGGGATGGTCATAACCCCCCTAACCCCCCTCCCAGAAATTACGCGCCTGTTTAGGAGTATATAAATAAATGATTCTTGCTTTGCGGTCACTGATTTCTTAAATTGTAGACTTATATTGTCTCTTGGACTTTTGTTGACTCTTCCAGGACAGTTACCTTGGAGACGAGTTCAAGTCCCAGATGGATGTGGCTCTGTCCCAGGACTCCACCTACCAGGGGGAGCGGGCCTACCAACACGGGGTGACTGGACTGTCCCAGTATTAGGCTGTAAGTTATTACGCACATTTATCATATATAGTCAAAAAATCTGTGAATTAGAATGTTTTAGAAAAGTGAAATTATTTTAGTAGTTTTATCTAAAAAGGGGGGATAATTTATATAGTACACACAGTGAAATATTTCAAACATGTATTTTATTTGTAGTAATTATGTAATATATTCAATTGCTATGAGACACTGAGTTTTGGTTTTCATTCATCACAAATTACATAAATAAATGTTTGAGATATTTTACTGTGTATACTGAATTTATATATGCGTTTTGCTGAACTACTAAAACAAAACTTTCCCATTATATTCCATTTTTTGATGTATGTATGATGTGTTCCTATGTTCAGATGCTTCTTGGCCTAAATTAGGTACAGTTTGTCCTGACAAATACCGATCAACAGGGAAAAACTAGACTTTAGACAGCCTTTGGGCAAGTTGACAAGACGTTTTTTTAACAGCTCTACTTTGCAGTTACAGGCTGCACAGCAAAATGCAAGTGAAAAAAGTTATAGAGGCAGAGATTATGAGGAGACAAATCATGAAAAAAAGAAACTGTGACAGTGTGAGTCTGTTTCAGATACACAGACACATTTGTCCCCTGGCCTCCAGTCTTTATGGAAAGACCAGTTGGTGTGAGGAGTGTACCCGTCCTCTATCTAATCACACATGCCAAATAAGGACGTTGTGTCCTGGGTAACTCAGAGGGGCAGCAGGGAGTAACTAGAGCCACGAGCAACCTTTACACTACAAAGAACCACTGGACAAGCCTGTGGTATTATTATTATTATTATGTTTTAAAATCATACTTAAAAACTGTTAATTTTTGTTTTCCAAGAAAATTGTATAGATTCTAGATTTACCATTGTCTTGTTTCTGATTGGTAATTGAAAAACACTTTGTTTTTAATTTTTTAAATTTATTTGTTTTAATTTTTTTCATTGCAAAAAATGTATTGGTCAAAAAGTAAAGCTCCATAGTGTGAATGCAAACATCTAAGTATTTTAGTTTCATTTTCCAAATGAATAAAGTTGAGCAGAACTTGGATAGAGGACTTTATTTGCAGTGGCTAGTACTGTCTCTGCATTTCATCTTTAAACAGTGGAAGACAATGTTATTTTTTTAGAAATTGTACCCCATATTTGCCATATAAAGAAAGAATGATATGGGTCCTAAAATTAATCCCTGGGGCACTCCACACAACATGCCCAAAGGAATAAGCAATACTAGTATTACTTGTGTGGCCTTTTGGAAACCTAACCCTTTTTATTTCATCGAAATCCTTTAACTTTTGAATGTACTGCCTTTATTTTGCAGATTGCTGGAAAGAGCTAGGCCTGTGTTCAGCTTAGTTCAGCGGCGTTTTAATGTGGGTAAAAACAAAAAAGAACAAACATGGATACCCGTTTTCCACTGCTACAACCGAAGCACCACTGTGTGAAAAGGAGAGACCGTGAGAAACCAACCAATCGCAAGCGAGGGATCGTGAGGCGGGAATTAGAGCCGAGCAAGATGGCCGACCTGAGACACGAGGAGAGTCGCCCAGGCTGCGAGATGGTCACGAAAACGCAGCATGGAGGCAGCACCGTCAGGCCGCACAAGGAGGGGATGCTCCACACCACATGCTCCCAAACCAGAGGATCTTAAGGCAGGATGGTTGGAATTCTTGCTCCGAAAGCTGGGAGAAAGGAGAAGAGATGTCTCACGCAAATGTCCTCCAAGAAAACGCTACAGGACGACTTCTGTGACTTGGAGAGAGGACACAACTCTTGAAGCAGTTGATAATGCTAACTTTTTCAAACTCAAAGCTTAAATTGAAGCATCTGGTCACAGCTAAGCATTGGCTAAGTGTCCAAGAAATGGCTGCCTCAGATTGAAGAGGATAACGCAGTCACACATTGTTAGCTTTTCTTTCATAGCTTTGAGTTGGAAAGTTTACTCACTTAAGGCTGTTTTCATTGAGTCCATAGTAAAGTGATGTGCGCTAGTGTAGTAGAAGACAGATAATCTGGTGGTATTAGTAATAAATATAAACGTATTGTCTCCAGTTCTGAGGAGGTTCAAAGACCTGTAGCCGGTGGGACCATACAGTTTTTGGTTTTGTCAGTATACCTGTATGTAAAATAACAATTCAGCTTAGAAGAGAATGGGGATATCATGCGTAGAACATTTACAAAATGTAACTGGTCACCTATTGTGTTCTTTTCAACATTTTGGTTTAAAATGTGCTTTTTTATATCCTCATGTAGGTGTGTACCTTTTAAGAATTAACATTATTGCTTTTTGTTTTAGCCTATGAAATGCAAACCTTGGCTTTAAACTCAAAGTCTAGTGGCTAGTGTAAGGGCAAACTTGCTCATAAAGAGACAACATTTCTTTTCTAAGCTCAGTTTACTCTTTTGTAAACTGTTTAAAATGCGTTTTTTACGCCAGAACCTAATCCTCGAGTGTCTTTGATTGGCTGTCAGTTCGGCAATGTTGCTCCTCATTTGCATTAAGTTGATGTCTGTTAAACTCAAATCTACACTTGAATCACTTGATATGCACCGCTTGCCATGTTTCCATTGCATGTTGCTCTCACATGGAAGCATGCATAGAAGATGAGTGGTTGCTCATGTTGCTTTATGTGTGAGTCTATCCTCAGTCTCAGCTCTTTCTGCATGTTTATACCTGTGGCAACAACAGGTGTGGCCACTGTACTAAGTCACTTAGAACAGCTCAGATTACAACTTTACAGTTTTACACATCACTTTGTAGTGAGGTGTTTCCTAGAAATTAAAAGTTTAAAATAATATTATGCACACCAATTCAAAATTATAAACATCAGTGGTAATTCAATATCTATAAACTGTGTTACCACTTAATAGTTTGTAGTCATTATAAAGTGTTATTGATATTCTTAAGGAACAAGTGTTTCAGTTGTTGTACCAGCTAAATGCATATTCTCAAATGATTTTGAGTGAGACATTTCAGCCTCCATCTGAATAAAACCCAATCCCAAACAGAGATTCATGTTACCTTAACAAGAACATGTCATATTATATCATTAGTACTGAATTGTGTACTTTCCTAACTGCATCTCTGGGATTACAATAACACTGGTCTACAAGCAAAATGCTTCTGGAACAAAAGTAGTGACATTTTTCTTGGATTAGGTCACTAATAAAGAAAAAGTAAGTCAGAAGTGCAGATTGGCTATAGTTTCCAAGAAACAGTATTGGGTCAAAATAGGAAATTTATGCAAAATAAGGCAAAACGGTAGTTTATCAGAAGGTACAGTGTCTACAAGCAACCAGTTCTATCTGAAAGCCTGTCTGCACATTCATTTTAATATATCTAGAGTTTTGACATAAAATGTTTTGTTTTTATTTGCAGAAATTTCTCTCTTGGAAGTGGACAAAATGCATGCATGTAGAGAAATTAAATATTTTCAAAATATAAATATTATTTTTAAGCAAAAATGTCTAAATCTATTGTATAAACAGATGCAATGTTGATGTGAAACAATATCATTAAATATGTTGAATACATTAGCGAACCAGCACAGTTATCAACTGATTTTCAGTTCATCTTATCAAAATAAATGAGATTTAGCCACTTTTATCTCAGAAGCAGATCGAGTCCAAAAATTTGTAGACCAGTGTAACTAACTAAAATGAAAGGATATAAAAGGTGACCTGTAACTTCCCCATCTCACTGAAGCTTCCCCAGTAGTTTACTCAAAGTCATACAGCAGCATACAATGAGATGTACCAAATTATCTGAGTGAGGCCGTTTCTCCACAAGGCTGTGGAGAGGTTATTCTGAAGATGGCAGATCTTAGATTATAACGTAAACATGAATAATTTGCTTGTACAGTTAGTAATGTCTTTATCTAGTAGTGTGTGTTTAAGGGACATTTGAAACCCCAGAGATGTAGTGCATCCTGCAAACTTTGATTGCTGTTTGGTTTGTTTATTTTTTTCCATCACCATATTCTGCTACTATTAAACCTAACTCATATTTTATTGTCACAAATGTGAAAACTTAAAGAGTCATCAATGACATAAAATGAGGTAGCTATTTCTAAAAGTAATTTTATGGGAAGTGTATCCTTTAAGCTATGATAAGAGCTTTTCACTGATTATCAGCATGTGTTAGCCACCTTTACATGCTAATCTGTCTGTCTCTGTTATTTACTGTGTGCATGGCCCATGTTGTGTTTTTGCTTTTCTAACTTTGTTTCCAGTTGGATAGAGACTGCACCTTTCTCTTGTGTTTCACTCCGATGTTTAACATTATTGTCATTATTAAAGTTTGTGATCACTTGGAAAATAAAGATTTATTCTTCATTTCTCCTCTCATGCAATGTCAGTGTAAATAAAAATATGTATTAAAATATTGTTATAATCCATTCATCCATTCTTTAAAGATTAAACCTGTTTTTCCATTTTCCAGATGAGATGATAGAAAGTTTTCAAAAAGTCAAGCATATGATAGAACTAGAAACACTCAGAGAGTACAGACCTACAACATCGCATGCGCCCTATCTCACAATATTAATGATAAAGTCCTAGTCCTAAGTTAGAACCAAGGATGGTCTAGTTCAGGTGTAAAGGCTGAACAATAGTTTTATGTCACATCACAGGACAAAAATGCACCTAACAACTACGCAGTCTCAAATGCTTTAGGAACTTGTACGTTTATACAGCAGTACTAAAGTATAATAGTCAGGTTATAGGTAACTGTATATTTATGGTTATGTGAGTAAAAAAATCCAGTTTGTATCAAACTATCAAAGAGTTTATCACTAAAGTACAATTACAACATTATTTTATTACAATATATTACATATATTATTACAACGTTATTTTCTTGCAAGTAAAGCTGTTCTCATTCATACTTATTGTGCAATGTTGAATAATGTTACATTCATACAGTCTCACAATACGAGAGAAAGTTCATTTTAATGGATTTTTTTTTTTTTTTTTTTACAAATGAAGGGATGGTTTTGGAGCCTCGGGATGTGGAGAGCTCTACATCTGCAGATTATGAATAAGATTCATTTGCAAACTGCTTTACTCTTGCATTTTGGGTAGTGGGCGCCTGGGAGACAGGGCGTCATACAAGCCTTTTAACAGGAGGTTTTAGAGCCTTTAATGCTTTCTTCTGCTCACAAGATTTATAGAGATTTCATAATCCATGAGGACTGGGATCCTGGACTCACTGCCTAAAGTACCACACACTGCTTAAATGATAATAATATGATAGTACTCAACAAACTCCTGACCTGAACCCCACACTGTTTCACAGGACGTTATCATTTAGTGATTTTATGCTTCCACGTAAGACCACAAGGTGGCAGCACTAACCCTACACCTGACCGAGCACTGTTTCCAAAACCTCTTCACATCAACGTAGCCAAGTGTTAGAGTTAATACACGGCATGATACAAAGCCTGCACTTCGAGAGCTTAGACCTTTTCTTACCAAGACCAAAATGCTTTGCGGCACTCACTGTCACAAATGGTCTCAGCTTTTTGTACACTGCATGCTTACAAAAAAGGTCTTATTTTTCTTGAACAAAGTAAAAAAAGTCCAAAATTAAAGTTATTTATGCCTGCAGAAATCTGTTTAATATATGTTTTTTCTATTTTCATTTACTCCAAAGGTCCACGTGCTGACGTCAGCACGCACAGGTGCGGGTTGTTGCCAATGGTTGTGTTTCAAGCGCATTATTGCTAAAGTTGCAAACTTTTGGCTGAGATTAAAAAACTGCAGATTATGAGCTTCATTCGATGGTTTCTTCAAAAAGGAGACATTACCCACGGACTTTTTCACCCAGACTTCTCCTGACCACCCCCTGACGAGGACTAAGAGACTTTTCTGACAGAAAAAACGTGAGAAAAATCAGTTTCCATCGTCACCTTATTCCCCATGGGCTTTTTACCGTTAAAGATACACAGAAAAGGCCCATTTATCAATATTATAGCTAATTTACTATACAATTATATTTACGGTAAGTTTATTTGGAGGAAATGCTGTTTTTGAGTCTATGTTCATACTTTTGCGAAATGTTAATGAGGCTATAAAAGCTAATTACAGCGGTAACTAAAGGCTAACTAATAATGAATTTAAAGATTAAAGATTGGTCAGCTGGTCCAGAAATCAGCTGCTACGCATAATTACTGCGCTTTTGTAGACTCGCTCTGTCATAGACCTACTGTGTGTGGCCACCAGTCTGAAGCAAGAACACAGACTCATGCAGCTGTGCTCTGTAGAAACAAAGTCTAGACTAGGAAAGGGAGCACACAGCAGCAGTAAGCTTTCAGCCTAATCATGTCTCTCCTTTTGATTTCGCTTCTTTTTAGTGACTGCCGTGGAGCGCGCAGTCTTCTCTGTGTAATGGCGTTTCACGGCTCCAGGCTCTGTGACCCTCAGCGCGTTAGCTCGAGCTTACAGATGCATTTGAACAAAAAACAAAACAAAAAAAAAACTACTGTGGATCTATGTCCCGTGTACACAGGGAATAAAAGCGCACATCGAGGGCGCGTGGCGTAAGGTTTCCTGCGTAACTATGGCTATGTAACAGTGACACTGGCGTTTAACTGGCGCCGGGTCTCATCCTGTGACCCACGATCAGCGTTAGCTCTAGCTTCCATATGCATCTGAGTAAAAGAACAAACTGACGTGGCACTGCCAGGTCCCGTGCGCTCTCGGGCACAGTGGGGAAATAACGCGGCACACCCAGAGCACATCATGTAGGTCCCCTCCGCGTATCCAAAGTCAGGACAAACCTCAACAGATTTACTGTCTTCTGGCTGTAAGCAAACACATCACTTTTGACTTAAAGAGCAGCAGTCAGCTGTAGCTCCACTGCGTTTATAAAAACACACAGCCTACTATGGCTCTGTGCAGCTCTGTGCAGCTCTGTGCAGCTCTGTGGATGCAGCAGGGATTGGGCGGGATCTGGGCACATCTCAAGGTACGCACAGTGCGTACTGCTGTACACCTGCAGACACCAGTGCTGTTAACAGTGGTGAATAGATCTTTCATTTTGACGTGAAGGTTCCCTGTACACTCTATAGACACGAATTACAGCGCAGGGACAGTCTGTGTTGAAGCGCTCAGGTGGAAGTGAAGCGTGGCTTTTATGTTTAAAACATATGCACATCGGTGTAATTACAACTCCGATTTTCAACACAGGTTTAGGAGGTCAAAAGAGTCAAATGTAGTCAACACTTTGTTCTGAGTTGTGTCTGAGTTACTGGATCCAAGCAAACAGTTGCGGATCCAACTGCGTCAAAATAAGGGAGTTTCCAGATCCTGTTCTGGCAAGATCTGGCTCAAATTAAGCCCTGCAGTAAAAGTTTTTACAAAAAAGTACTTACATTTAAATGTACTTGTGAGTAAAAAATAAATGTATTTCACACAGACTCAACTCATGAATGTGGTAAATGTGAGGGATTTTGATGAAAAACTGCTGATTACTAAAGAAATGAACAAAGTGGTGCAGTAAAAGAGACTGAATCTGTGGCTGAAGTCTTGTCTTTTTTATCCTGCTGTTTCTGATGAGTACTACTTTATTGCATCTGTTATATTTAGGTACTGTGTGTCTACAAAAACACATGCTTTTAAAGCAAAACTCAAAATACTTTGTGGAGTAAAAAGTACAAATACTTGCTCTAAAATGTAGTAAAGTAAAAGTAAAAATGTAGTCCTTGTGAAATATACTCAAGTAAAGTACAGATACTACATGAAAATTGTACTTAAGTAGTGTAACTGAATACTATTACTTTGTTTTATTCCACCACTGCACAGTGAGGCCTAACCTATTCAATTATTATAGATAGCCCTGTATAAACATGACCTGCATAAATAGAAGAAATAGAAGAAAAATAATCAAAGCAATACTTTTAAATGCTTCTAATGTTTTTTCCTAGGCTACGTTACTGCAAAACGTGTTCATCAAATGAATAATAATAATAATAACACCGATGAGCTGAAGGCCTCTGTCAGAGCGACCTGGGCTTCCATAAAACCTCAGACTGATCTCCTCCAGGACACAACATACTGAGGCAGTAATTCAGTGGTTCCCAAAGTGGGGTACGGGGGCCCCAGGGAGGTTGCCTATATTAAGCAGATAAAAAGAAATTGAGTTTGACATGAAGTACAGTTATATACTTGTTTAAAAACATGACTTTAAATCCCTTTTAGCCAACAGTCAGTGTTTTTTGTATTGTTTTTATAGCAATATGGTGAAAAACATGAAATGTTCTTTAAAATAAGGTGAAGTTTTATTTTTGGGGGTCCATGTGTTGTTTTGTTTTTTTTATTTAAGGAAGCTGTGACACACTGGACTTTGGGAGTAGCTGCAGTAATTCATGCATAAGGAGTCCAAACCAAGTAGTGCTTGTACTTTCAGCTGGACAACATTTCTGTGTTCATATTTTATGAACCAATA
This sequence comes from Bostrychus sinensis, assembly GCA_020698575.1. Classification (NCBI taxonomy): domain Eukaryota; kingdom Metazoa; phylum Chordata; class Actinopteri; order Gobiiformes; family Eleotridae; genus Bostrychus; species Bostrychus sinensis. The sequence goes on from CM036256.1 coordinate 29,952,238, forward strand.
ACATTTGTGATGTGATGTGTTTTACCTCCTCCACCCTCTCTGCTCCCTCTGCTAAGGGCCCTAGCTCCATGGCTCCTCCTACTGCTAAGGGCCCTAAGCTGATCCCTCTTCCTCTTTCTATGCCCCCTGACGTTATCTCTCCTCTCCACACTAAGGCTCGTAAGCGTGTTTCTTCTTCTTTTGCTAAGGCCTCCTCTGCAAAACTGAGCTGTCCTGCTAAGGGCCCCAAGTGCCTCTCTCCTCCTTCTGCTGAGGGCTCTAAGCTGAGCTTCTCTGTGCTGCCTGCCTCCTTTGCTCTGGGAGACATTGTGGCTTCTCCCTGTGCCAGCTCTAACTCTGTGCTCTCCTCTGCTCCCTCCTGCTCTTCTTCTTTCCCTGTTTGCTCCTCCACTCTCTCTGCTCCCTCTGCTCAGGGCCCTAAACTAATCCTTGCTCCTTCTGCCAAGGCACCTAAGCTCTTTTCTCCTTCTCCTGCTATGGGCCCTAGCTCCATTGCGCCTCCTTCTGCTAAGGTTTCTAAGCTCCTCTCTCTTCCTTCTGCTGAGGACCCGACACTGTGCTTCTCTGTGCTGCCCACCTCCTTTGCTCTGGGTGACACTGTGGCTCCTCCTTGTGTCCTCAGCTCTAACCCTGTGCTCTCCTCTGCTCCCCCCCAGGAGGACGAGGTGCCCGCCCCGCTGTTCCCTGGACCCAAGCCGGACTGGGTGAAGAGGATGGAGGCCTGGGAGGGGGAACGCACGCTGGACTGGAAGGACTGGAAAAGGTCAGATGAGCCACAGAGGCCACTTCCAGAAATAAGGCACAAGTACTCTGTCTATTTTTAAGAACTGATGCCTTCTGTCTCTCTGTTTCTTTTGAGGGACTGAAGAGGAGCCAGGAGTCTCATGAGGACATGACTCAGCCAGGATCCTGGCTACAGTTGAGTAACAGCCTTGTATTATATTTAACATAGGATGTGTGTTTCGTGTTTGTTGGTGTGAATTTATATAAAAAAAATTACAAAAAAATACAAAAAAAAAAAACACATAAAAATGTTAGATGTAAGAGTATTATTGTTATTGTTATGTATTATGTTGTAACATAGGCTGTGTGTTCCATGTTTGTTGGTATGAAGCAAAAATGCAATAAGCTAAAAGAAAATGACACAACCGATGTGTACCATAAGTTAGTTTGTGTTAGTGTTTTCCTAAACGTACATTACCTTAGGTGTATAATTATTACAGAGAAGACAATGGTAAGTATATGGTAAATGTTAAGTACTGTATTATAGTATTGTAAAGCTAAGTATTGCTAAGGAAGTAATTACTATTACTATTACTATTGTATTATATTCCAAATACGATGGCTATTCTGTGTTTGTTGGTGTGAATTAAAATACATAAAATGTTTTGTTTTTTTTAAAGGTTAGCTTTCAGAGATAGACGATAACAGGATAATAATAATGTATTATATTGTAAATAGGATGTGTGTTCCAGTTTTTAGTGTAAATTAAATAGAAAAAAAACTCACACTATTAAGCTTTAGTTAAGGATTAGTTTATGACTGGTAAACAGTTAGATAAATATTTACAAAGCATTACTTCAGCATAAATGAACACAAACATTGTTTTTAATGTTTAATTCTTTAGTACTAATCTAATCTAAATCAGGGCAAAAATATAATATTATTATAATATTTATTACTGCTTAATAGTGGTGAACTATTCTAAATTGTTGCCATGTTTTTTGTGTTGTGTTGTTTTCCCTTTCTAAAAATATATTGTATTTTTAATAATAATAAAGTATTTGATAAATGCTGAGATTTACAGTATTGTAAACGTAAGTATTGTTAAGTAAGTAATGAGTCAGTAATAACTGTTATAACTGTAAATAGGATGTGTGTTCCACTTTTGGTGCAAGAAAAAAAAGCAACAAAACAGATTTGTTCCTATCACTATAAGGTAAGTATTTGCTAAATGTTAAGTGTTAATTACAGTATTGTAAAGATGGGTATAGTTAAGAAATAGATAAAACAGGATAAGTTATTAAGATACTGTAACATGGGTGTTGGTGTGAAGTAAAAAAAAAAAAAAAAAGAGAGAGAGATTTATTGTGTTAAGTGTATTGTTAAGCTAAGCAGGGACAGATGATAGACATACTGTAGGTAGGAAAGGTATAACTGCTCAGCCACTACAGTTCAAGTTTGTACCAGACTGAGGTGGAGAGTAACTACTAGTACTTTTACTCTAATACATTTATGCAAGAAAATGGTTTGTTTGAGTAGATTTACTCAGTAGTAGCAATTGTAGTACTAGTGGTAATAGCAGTAGTTGAGGGAGTTGTAGTAGCAGTTATTGTAGTAATAGGATGTACTGGCCGTAGTAGTGGTGGGTAGTAGTCGCAGTAATTTGTTACTTGTACAAAATTATTTGACTTCTACTTGACTCATAATGTTGTAGCATGAATACGACTTGAGTACTTTTTTTTGTATTTTGAGTACTTCTTCCACCTCTAGTATCAGATTACTACAACTGCTGTTATAAAGCTGAGTATCTCTCTCATTAAAATTAAAACTATACTTAAACAATGCTGTCCCCAAATAAAAAGGTGAGTATTGATGAAGACATTTGTCTCCAGTGTCAGTGTCCTGTTCTTATTTCTCCTCTTCTCCTCCAGGCAGCCAGAGCAGATCCAGCAGGAAGAGACAGACCAGGAGCTGGAGAAGATGAGTCAATGAATCAGTGAAGAGGTTTTTTTTAGAAAGAAAGCACAAACAGAAGACAGGAAGGACAGGACACAACAACACAAGGTGAATATTCACAGCAGTGAAAGTGCTCACAGACAGGAGGACATGTAAAATGTGTCTGAAATCTAAAGAAGTACATGTGTTTGTGTGTGTCTCTGACAGTGAAGTGCTCGTGTTGTTGAGTGGAGAGATGGAGCGGAGGAGGAAGGACCAGACAGCAGATTCATAAAAAAGGTACATCATCATCATCACTGTGCACTATTTATAAAAGAAAAGTACTTTTACAAAGACTCATGGTTGTCCAAAAGTTCACAGTTATAGCACATATATACACCAGTCTGTCTCTAGTGCAGGACAAGGAACCAAAAGATCTTTTATCAAAAATAATGCCATTCAACCCTTGATTTTCTGCATATTTGATGCTTTTTTTTTTGCTTGTACTGCAGAATATGTGTTTATCTTTTTAACGGCTGTTTTACTGTTTTGTTTTTATAAAGCTACAGATGTAAATGTGAGACATGCTGTTGGAAAGAGTCAAAGCAAAGAAGTGATGCCATAAGAAGAAACAAAATACATACAAAATACCAAAAAGCCATGGAGAGTGAAGAGAGGAGGATCAGAGAGAAGAAAACAAACAAAAGATGTGTTTATTTTTTTTTATAAATATGATATATTTATTCTGATAATATGTATTCAAACATTCTCCTCACACTAAACTGTTTCCTTTGATTCATGGTTTTATAAAGACATAGAAAACAGAGTGAAGAGAAGAGGATAAAGTGAAGAAAACAAACAACAGGCATGTATTGGATATTATATTTATATTGTATATTTTGATCATATGTGTTGGTCACTCCTCAGACTAAACTGTGCTTTATTTCTGTTGTTTTTAGGAGAATATCCTGGAGAAGACAAAGGGTAAACATCACATTATTCATTGTAGAGAATGTGTGTTTAAGTGTTTTCCTGTGACTATGTAACAAAGTAGATGGAAATCCAGATGCCGTCTTATGGCAAGGCAGGGTTTCTGCAGGGTCTGAAAAAGTCAAACATTTGTTATACATTTAAAAATCAGATTTTGAGGTCTTAAAAAGTCTTACATTTGCAGAGATGGGGAGTATTAGGTCTTACAAATGTTTAAACAGGTCTTAAATAAGTCACATTCATTTGATGGAACTACCTGCCCACTGAAATGCTCAAAGGCATAATACTGTCGCTGATACAAGATCTTCTCTTTCCAAGACCAACATGCTTTACGGCACTCATTGTTGCAAATGGCATGCTTATGAAATAGATCTTAATTTTTCTTGAACAATGGTCTTGAAAAGGTCTAAAAAAGTTTTAAATTTATCTTTTTGAACTCTCCAGAAACCCTGCAAGAGGACTGTGGGAAGACAACGTGAAGAAAGAAATGATGAAAGAACAGAAAGTGAAGAGGATAAGAACAACAGAACAATAAGAAAAGATATGTATTTGATGAATGTTGTTTTAATTCATGTTGCTCACTCATATTTACCTCCGTTCACTAGAGACTAAACCTGGATTACTTTTGTGATTCTAGGAGAACAAAGTGAAGAGGATAAGAAAGAAGAAAAAAAAACTAAAGCTATGTATTGGATTTTATATGAATATTGTATATATTCTGATAATATGTGTTGGTCATTCAAATGTTTTCCTCAGACTAAACTGTGCTTCATCTGTTTTGGTGTTTTAGAAGATGATCCAGAAGGAAAAAGACTTGAGACAGAAAGACTTTAAGGAAAAAAAGAACAAAAAGATAAGTGTTGACTGTTAATATAATTCATATTTATCTACATGAACTAGAGACTAATTCTGATTATTTCTATGCTTCTAGGAGATGATCCACTGTTTTGTAAAAGGTGCATAAGAAGAGGATATGAAGAGAAGAAGATGATTGGGAAGAAAAGAAAAGATGAAATGACAAAGTGAAGAAGAAAAGAGACAACAAAACACACACATAAAGATAAGTGTTGAAATAATATAATAATATATAAAATATATAATCCATTCATTCTTCAGAGACTAATCCTGTTTTTTCCCATTTTCCAGGAGATGACACAGAGTTTTCTAAAAGGTAAGGATATGATAGGACTAACTAGAACCACAGCACTGGCCCTATCTTGCAATGGTAAAGACATTGTGCCTGGGTCTGGGCTTGAACCACTAATGTTCCAGTAAAGGCTCTGTCATTTTACTGTAATTTCATGACACACCACAGAACAGAAAATTGCTGTTACACCACCTTTTCTCAACTACTCAGAGTGAGACATGTAGTAGGGAAGGCAGTGCTGTACGTCTGGTAGTACTACAGTATAGTAGTAGTAGTAGTAGTAGTAGTAGTAGTTATCAGAGAAAGTACATTTGAAACAATCTTATATTGTCTCTAGTGCAGAGGCAACAACTAAAATACACTATAACATGTTTAACACTTTAATTTCTGCACATTTTTGTCTTTTTGGTTTTGTGAGACAGAATACATGAGTTTAACTGGTATTTTATTATCACTGTTTTTACAAATGCGAGGCGGAGGGAGAATGAGTCAAAGGAGAGAAATAAAAGACACAGAGAGTGAAGTGAAGAGGATCAGAGAGAAGAAAACTAACACAAGATAAGTACCTGATTCTTTACACATGGTGGTAATATGTGCTGACCCTTCAGATGTTCTCCTCACACCAAACTGTGCTTCAGCTGATGTGATGCTTTTTGGAGGATCCAAAAAGTCATTCATCTTAAATATAAAAGTGTTTTACTGTCACTGTTTTAGATGAAGATGCTGTTGATGAAAGACCAAATAAAAGAGGATATGAAAAATAACCAAAAATAAAAGATAAGTATTAATGAGACTAAAATTTGATTATTTCTATGCTTTTAGGAGATGACACATGGTTTTATATGGTTACTAGTTATTCAAACAATCATCTACTTACAGATATAGTGCCCAGGCCAGGATCTTATAGTCCAGGGGTAAATGCTCATTTTAGTGTCATTTTATATCACTCTACACTACACTACTACAAAGAGATCCTGAGAAAGCTTTGTGAGAGCCTGTGAAAGTAGGTCTGTCAGGATGAACTGCCTCGCTGAATTGTGGACCAGAAAAGATGGAGGAGGAGAAAGAAGTGAAGTCAGCTGTTTAACTGTGGCTCAGATCACACAGCTCCACACATGAAATTATTTATTCATAATACATGGACCACACTGCTGCCATGCGGTGTGATGTGAGCCACAGCCTCCTGATGCAGCGTCCTCTCAATCCAAACATGAGACCATTCATCCTGAGTCTACTTTCTTTCTATTTTCTGGAGATCTTGCAAAACTTACTTGGGATCTCACAAAACTTTCTTGAGGTCTTGCAATAGTTACTCAAAATGTCGCTTTTTTTTCACCATGTCCTCTCCTAGGCTCCGTAGTTTACTGGGATTTTACCGTCACTGTTTTTATAAAGGTATGGATGGGAAGGAGAATGAGTCAAAACAAAGATGTCATGCTGAAAGAAGAATAAATTGTGGAAAGAGGAAAGATGAAGAGAAAAGAACAAAAAGAAAAGATCAGTATTTAATACCTGTTATTATTATTCATACTCAACTACATATAAAGTATATAATCCATTCTTCAGAGACTAAACCTGTTTTTCTTCAATTTTTTAAGGAGATGATGCAAGATTTTCTAGAAGGTAAGCATATGATAGTGCATGTTCTTTAACCATTCATCTTCATTTTACTGTCATTTCACACCACAGAACAGAAAATTGCTGTTACACATCTATTTGTTGATTACCCAGACTGAGAAATGTAGTTGGGAATGTAGTGTTGTACCTCTGAAAGTACTATACTATAGTAGTTGTATTTAAACTTTTGGTCTTAATATATGAGATTAACTGGTTTACTGTCACTGTTTAAGATGGGGATGCTGCTGAGGATGAGGAGATCATACACTGTTATATAAAGAGTGCACAAGAAGAGGATAAGAAGAAAAACTAAATTATATTGTTACATTTTTATCCACCAGTTTCTTTGATTTTATTGGTATCGTTTTGGTAAGCCATACTTTTTGTTACATACAAAAAAGTACATTTATTTAGTAAAAAGCTAAATGTAGTACTTAAACATCGGCTACTGTAAAGTCACTGTTATCACAAATATGCAAAAGTTAGTATTCTGATAAACAGTTGAAGAGAGCAGTAGTTTAGTAAAGCATCAAAAGAAAAAAAAATGTGTTTTTTTTTTTGTTTTGTTCTTCTCTGTGTTTATTCACTAGGGGGAATTTAGGAAGCCGGGGTATCTGGAGAGAACCCACGCTAACACTAGCTAACCACTTTGCACTGTGCTTTCTGTAATCTAAAGGTTTATAATTTGCCTACCCCATCTTTAATTCTAGCTCTAAACTGATCTTATCACAAGTTTATTCCCAGCAATAGGCTAATCCTTTACCAGACACTACTGCCCACTAGAGAATATTGTAGTATTTATCCTGCTGTGGATGATTCACACATCCTAAATCCATCAAATAGGTCGCGTTATAGTGACTCTTTCTGGGCCACGGTGACTTGTTCACAGGGGCAGTGTTGGAATAAACTCCTCCGCTCCTCCCATAGGCTGAGCGGAGCGCGCGGAGTGACACAGTTTGGCGCTGCGGCTGTGAGCGCGAGGGGCCAGCAGGTGGTGGTAGTCGGCACGAGGAGAAGAGCACGCGGGGAGTAGCAGACCGGACCGCCGGCGCGTGGACACCTCCGACAGAGTGAGTGAGAGTAAAAGGAGCGGGCATGGATGGACAGGACGAGCTAAGCATGCACCGGGCAGTCGAGCGACTTCCACTCCGCCTCAGAGTCACCTCAACTCGGGAGAAATAAACACTGGACCCCCGGAGAAGGACTGAGACAAAGGCTGGGAGTAAAAGCTGGGAATTGGAGAACATTTTTCCCGCTTTAAAGCACCAGTGAATTAAGCTAACTTTAATAGGGTTTTACAACGAAATGGGGTAAGTTTAATGTGTTATATTTGTTTTATTTTAGCTTTTTGCGTTTAGTTTTTAGCTCGCTATTAGTTGTTAGGCTAATTTTCTGTACAATATAACCAATAACTCTCAAATAGACCTTTAAAGTAGCCTGCCAGCTGAAAAAATGGTGCCAGACAGATGTCGATTTTGAGCCACAAAGAAACATTGAACTAGTCTTTTTAAAGAAACTGTGTCAAAAGGGGTGATATGATAACATTAATGCCAAAAGAAAATCTCTTGTCAAGTAAATAATTGGCTACAAAGACTCACAAAGGCTAAGTATCCCATTGGTGGTATTAGAAAATGAAGTGTTATGCAGGCTATAAATTAGCATTTGCCAGGCAATCTGTGACATTAAAAGTGACATTAAAACAATAAGCAAAGGGGGGTAAAGTTATAGCTGTCTGTTATTGTCATTATGCACACAGTACTATACCTTTTACTTTATATATAGGCTACTTACTTTACTTACTTGTTATTTTCTTTCTTTCACACTTTTTCTTTTTAACATGTCTCCTTTCTTTTAATTTGCATTTTTTCTCTTGTTTATTTTTATTTTATTGTTATTTCTTGTCCCTCTTTATTCAGCTGAGTTGAGCCCTGCCAACACACATACAATTTACACAAACACAAAGTGTAAATAACACTTACATGTAACCACTCTACATGTTTTTATCTTGTTTTGTGAATTTTCCAGTATGTCTTCTGTCTTGTATTGTACTTGTCAGTGATGTATTGTTTGTTTCTATAGCTTTCAATATAATAAAACCAAAACTGACATTAAAGCAACACTGTGCAAATACATATCATGTAGGCCTATCAAAAAACATTTGCCAACTGTGGGTTAGGATTAGTTGGCTGGCTACAAAGTTCTCACACAGTTCAGCAGAGGGAACCAACAGAATGACCTTAAGATTACACAGGCTACTCATTTCATTTCAAGGGTATCTATTTCCTGATGCCGTGTAGTTACTCTTAGTAATAAAAAAGACAGAAGTAGCTACAAAAAGTTGCATTAGACACAGCAGTAAAACTGGGGCAAACCATTAACCAGTAAAGCCATTGTGCCACTGGTGGAATTGCGCATTTTCTTCAGTTGAAAATATTGAGAGAAGCACCAAATCTTCATCTGTACTGAAATCGAACCTCAAGGAACACGATGTTATTCTCACTACTTTAATGCATGAGGTTACTAGAATGCTGTTTCATTATTGTCTTGTTTCTCTGCAGAAAAGAAGTCCTTTAAGATGTTTACTCACCACAGAGAAAGGTAAGGAGAGATGGTGATATTATTCTACCAAACAGATGTATACCCTCATGTCTAAACTTCATGTCATCCATTGCTTGCTATAGTGTCCTTAATAATTCGACAATGTGTCCTGCTTTAAGTAGAACTGGTATGAGGACTTGTATGCTGTAGGTTGGACAGTCAGGAGGGAGGAGTTTGTATAAAGCTGGGGACACACTACACGATTTTTTTGCCCGATTTTATAACGATTCACAGTTTCGGCGAGTCTTTACCAGTCAACACTAGTTGCAGGGAATCGTAATCACCAGTCGGCCCTGAAATATGTTAGTATGTGATGTTCAAAGACTCGAATCGGCAAGTGTGTGTGCTGCAAAAACCCGGCCTGATGTCAGTCGCAAGCAATCAAACATGTTTGAATTTTAAAGCCGACTCTGGACGCACACTCCTGTAGTGTGGGCTGTTTACAGATCCAACTGGGAATTCATGGTGTCCAGCGGCCAATGAAAAACAGTTGATAGGACACAGGAAATAGCGTCAGGACCCAGACGAAGCAACAGGAAGCGGTGGGAAAATATAAGCGGAAATTTGAAGAAGAAGAAAACAAACAATCATGGCAAACACCGAAGAAAGTTGAGCGCTACCCAAGTGAAACTGGATACATAGCCGTTTTTTCTCTTTCCCTTTTTTCCAAACTGATAGCTACGCACACAACGGCAACAGCGACCCAGGTAGCGTCCATGTTTGTTTACCATTTAGTTCTCGCGAGTTCCCTGCCAGAGTTTGCTGCGTTTGGTTGGCGTCAGTTGTGGCCTCAACAGATCTTGTAGTATGTGAGGCGCAGTCGTTAAATGTGTGAGCCCCAGTCTTTCAGTCGTCAGAACTAAATCTGCTGAAACCAGTCGGTTAGTGTGTGCTCCTAGTCTTTTCAGAATCTGTAATGACTGAGAAAATCGTGTAGTGTGTCCCCAGCTTAAGTTGACACAGCAGTTGACACTTTGAGCATGTTCAAAATTTTTAACGGCCGGCTTCTGATAGGAATTGGGGGTTTTCATATGTTACTGTGGTGTTTTTTGGATGTTTTCACAGTTACTCAGGTGGAATCTTACCAGTTTTTAGACTTTTAAGGCTGTTGTGCAGGTGGACAGCTCGTCTGGGTGGAGGGGCGTGCATGTAACCAATGCAATACAAGATTAGAATCTCATATAAGGCAAATATAAGATTATTAAAAAATATATGTTAATTTACTATAAAAAATTAAGTACGTTTTGTTCTTGAAAATGACAGGGAGGGCTTAGCCCACTTAGACCATTGATACCAGCTGTCCCTGATGTTCTTGATGAGGTGGCCATTCTGCAGGCACAACTTGATGTACAAGCTGCCCAGCTGAGACTCTATGAACATGTGGTCCAAAGAAGGGCAAGGCGCAGAAGGCAGCAGGGTCACAGGTTCTGGTTTTTGCCATGGCTTGGCCCTGAGAGGCAGCGGTAGTTTGGTCATGGTCTTGGTCTTTTTGACCAGTTTTTTATTCATACTTAACCAGATGTTAGTCAGGTGTTCGATGTTCTGCAAGCTGGGCTCAATGAAGACGTTAAGCAGACATTTCTCAGATGTATTTAGATGTTACTCATTCTGTTCTATCTACTGTCCATGACCAAAGAATTTGTATTTGTCGGCGTATGACACTGTCTGACAGAAATATTTAGACGGGGGCAGACGGAATGGTTAAACGGTGCAGTGGGACAGAGCCATAAAGCCCATACACATCACCAGACCTTTGAATAAACGGGCTCATAATTTCAGCGCTTAAACCGCTGTCACCATGAAGCAGTCAGCTCATTTATAGCTTCATGTTGCTAACAGGTGTGCTAGCTGTCATACTGCGCCTTGTCCACCCACCCGCTAGCCCACTTTCTTTTCCAAAGCAGTCATTTATTTGCAGAGCATCATAAAAAAGCAGAAGTAACCAAGATGGTGCCGGCTAAGACAGAGTAAATATTATAACTTCTCTCACCTATGTTTGATGCCATTTAGCTCTTTCTTTTGTCACCTGTTGATTCAGCTAAAGTCTGCGTTGTTATTGTTCAGTCCTCTTTTTTTTTCTTTCTTTGTGCTGTTACCATTTTAACAGTAATAAAGTCTCTATCTTTCTCTGATTGGTTTATTATATGCAGTAAGTCCTGCCCTGGGAAATCAAACTTAAGCCAAGGGATACCAGACTAACTTCATTGTACAGAGTAGGGAAAGAGTTTGTCTGGAAGGCCAAGCTACCCACTGCCACTCAGTAAAAGTACTTGGATATTCTCCTCATGTCTGAACTCAAATCCTCCTAACTTTATTCATGTGTGAAAAGATCAGGGGGCAACACTGCCTGTAGAGGGCTTTAGTCGGAAGACTTAGCAGTGTCAAAGCACCTGTACTCTTTCCACTGTAAATGCTGCTACTTTCCAGTGTTTGCAGCACTGGTTTGGGCTGATGGTGTGAAGTGGGCGTGGCCAGCAGGGGGAGAGAAATAAATATAGATCATTTTTGGTTAAAATGTGAAATGCTAATGCAAAGGTGGAGTTAGGGTTAGTTGCAAAGATTAGCAAAGATGAAGTGAGGAGGGCATTGAAAAGAATGAAGAGCAGAAAGGCCAGTCCCGAGCCTGGATTATTGGTGAGAGGTGCGTCCGGCATAAAATTGTTGCCAAATTTATAATGGAGATATCTGAAGGGAAAAGCCAAAGGAGGTGAATGGTTTCATGCCAAGAGTAGTATGAACACAGTATTTGTCTGGAGTGGCAGTGAAGTATGACTGATTGGTGCAGGACATGTATGAGAGCTGTAAAACAGTGGTCAGGAGTGGCTGGACCAAGAAACCAATAAATAAGAAACGGAAATGGTTTTCTTAACAATGTTTGCTTGGTTGCTATGGGCAGGGGCGGACTGGGACTGAAAAACAGCCCTGGAGTCTGCCCAGCCCCCCCCCCCCTCAAAAAAAAAAAAAAACAACTTTACAAAGTTGCCTTGGATTGTATAAAGCAAAAAGCACAATTTCAATTAGAAGTTATTTATGATAGTAAACTAAAAATCAAAAATCTTTAGATCTTCTAAAGTCGTTTGTGATCGTATTAATTTAAAAGCGTATACCTATTTTAGTTGGGGTTTAGTCTTGGTTAGACCTGGTTGTGTCATGTTTTAGATATAGTTTAGTCCTGGATTACACTATGACTTATTATTGGAGGGCTTGGGAACATCCCTGGATTTAATTCACATTAGATATAGTTGCAATAGTAGGTTTAAAAGCTGTCATTTGGACTGGGTTTTACAGTTGAAGACATTTCACCTTTTATCCAAGAGGCTTTCTGAATTCTGAAATTTGGCTGGTAAGAGAGCTCTCTTTAAAACCAAGTCCAGATGACAGCTTTTAAACCTATGATTGCAATGGAATCAGCCTGGATGAATGAGTCTTCACAGCCATATTAGATATAATATTATTCTTATTATTCATATTGTTACTGTTATGATAGTGTTTTAGAGCTATGTATAGGAAGTGGAATAAATATGTCATAGCCTAAATAGCTATGAAAGCCCTGTGTTTCATACAGTAAGCTATACTCACCACTTGCTCTGTACACGGCTCTAACTGAGGTAAAACTTCATCTGGTTCTGTGGGTCCCTGAGCCTGAGCAGAGCTGGGCCCCCACCACCGCACTCTCAGCCTCTTCATCCTCATCCTTCATCCTGTACTGGTGGATGTGGCTTTAGCACTGCTGCTGTCAAACAGTTCTGTTATATTTTTACACTTGAACGCCTCACATGCAAGAGACTTAAGCTTCTTTTCCCTGACTTTCTCTGCTCCGCCCTTCTCCTTTCGTTTTATTAACCGTTTTTTATCCATTACGTAAACGCACGGCAGCCTCTGCTCACGCGCCACCGCCGTCTTCACGGCCGCCTGTCGGCGGACTTGTTCGAGTGCCTGACTGCATTGAGTGGCTGCAGCTGTTCTGCTTTCTTCTTCTACTCTGCTGTTGCGCATCTGCGCGGCTGCGCCCTCTCTGGTCTGGTTGTGTATGTGTTTATGGAGTCTATGTAAAACGGCCCATCGGCCGTCTCAGCGACCGGCCGTTCTGTGATCCTCCAGAATGCACAGATGGCCAGTCCGCCCCTGGCTATGGGTAACCTTAGAGCCTCAAATGACATTACATCATACTTCTGGACCTCTAGGCATACCGTCTTAGTTTATCATCAAGCCCCGGCCATTATTTAACTATGTTCCTCATTACTACATTGCTTTGTAACACAAGGTTAGGGTGAACAGAGAGACAGCCTAAAAAATATGACTTAAAGGTAAATCTGATTGGGGCTTTGGAACCTTGGAATTTTTTTATTTGAACAACAAGCACTGATTGGTCCAGCAAAAACAAAATTGAAACCCTTAAAATGGAAAACTACATTTTATAATGACTTGTTAGCGCTTTGTGTGTGTAGCAGCTGTGAACTAGTGCAGACAGATGCTATTTAACATTGCTCTCCGTGGATTAGTTTATAGCCATATGTTTGAAACAACTCAGCTATTTCTATTGCAGAGGAACATGGGATTTATTGCGAGAAACCACACACAGTGTCTTCCCTTCAAAAATGTACTCTATACATCTAAGACCTCACAGCTGCATTTAGGATTTAGACTGTGATTACTTTGACTTAGTGGGTCATTTATCCTGGGGTACAATGTCATCCTCTGTCCAATCAAGATCAGCCTTGTGGATGCTTACAGACCCCCCTCTTAAATACTCAGAGCACCTCCATCTGCTGGGGTCAGCATCAAACCATGGGAGGTTACTGCACTGTAGTATGGCTGCAGCAGTATGTACATTCAGTTGTACCATTATACAGCAACAGCAATGGTTCTGTGGGTTGCTGTTGAGTGTTAAAATAGTAAATTACTCATTTCCACTGGTGATTCTAGTGCCACAGTTCAGTCTAGGTCAGTTAGTATGTTTACATGCAGGTAGAGAAATTTGATATATTGATATAGTATAGCTATAGTCAGTCCCTACAGGATTTCACGGGCAATTTATGTTTAATGTTAAAATAAAACTAGATATGGCTTTATGGGGATAAATTTTGTGTTTTTAATTAAATAAAATGTTACATTCAACTTTTCTTCACTCTCTGTCTGCTGGACATAATCAACCCTGGCAATGGTGCTACATTTGAGAGTTAACTTTTATGATTTTTTGCAAAAAGTTGCTGTATTGGCTATCGAGGTGTTGAATCGTATCGACTCGTATCATTCCAAATTATCCAATATCGTTCTTGATTTGTATCGAAACACTTCTAATTGATACATATTGCAAAAACGTATCGTTACACCCATAGTTATTGGGTTATTTTTTTGGGCTATTACACTGCCGCTGATTCTGATTCTGTTCCACTCAGCTCTTTTCTGGTTATTCCTCTGTTGTGTGCTGTAGAACAGCCAGTCATTAAAAAACAGAAGACGTTTGCTGTGCTATAGGTTTTCAGGAAGGTTATAGGCCTGCAACATTAATGTTTAAAGAACAATGACCTCAGACTTCACTGTTGTCTAAATACGCTGCCCATTCAACTTTTTAGGCAACTATATCACCATGGCAACACAGACAGGTTTTTCAGAGTGACACCAGACAAAACTAGAAAGTATTGCATTCGTCTCCTCCTTCAGTCCCATCAACATGCGCTGCTGCTGGTGAGCACCTGCAACCTCATGTGTGCTCAGCCTCCGCGCTGCTCCTCTGTTTATTAGTGCGCCCGACCTCAGCGCCGCACCTCTGTCCTCCGTGCTGCGCCTCCACGTCACAACTCTGTGCTACTCTGTTTTTGAGTGCGCCTGACCTCGGGGCCGCACCTCCGTGCCGCTCTGTCTATGAGTGCGCCGCACTTCCATGCCACTTTGTCTGTAGCTCAACCCGACTTCCGGCTGCATTACCGGAGCGCTGCTGCTGAGAGAGAAGCTGCTCTGCTTGGAACAGGGGACGGCCCACAGACAGCGGTAAGTGCAGCAAAATGCAGTTTTAAAGGAAAATCTCAGCAATAATTGGTTCTGGCGACCCCTTTTTTTGACCGGTACACGGACATTTTCCCCCAGCTAATCAAATGTTATTTTATCCCAGCTAGTACCTCATACTCTGCTGTTACTGGTAAGGATACCAACCAGTCAGGTCTGATATGCGGCAGTGCCATTAGATACAAATCTTATCTACTTTACATCTAGCCAGTCATATACCAGACATTAAAATATCGCCCTATATGCTCAGAAAAGCCGTTTTTTAAAAAAATTTCTACATCGTTTTCACGGTGTGGAGGGGGATACTCTCAGTGATTCTGAGGTGATGCGGAGGGTGCTTCGCGCCCTTGGATTGGGCGCTACGCGTGCAATATTTATTAACATCTCCAATACGGACATTTTTTTTTTTTTTTTTGGCGAAAACCCTCAAAGTTGCGGAGTTTGGACAAAGTTGCAGGGTCACCCTGAATTGGGGTTTGCTTGATTTTACGTTAATAGTTGCAATTGCAACATTGCAAAATCCTGGAGGGACTGCATAGTGTTTTAAACTGCATGTATTATAAATGTCTTACTCCAAAAAAAGATTAAAGCCATTACATTTTTAATAGCACTACAGCGCCTGGTTAATGCGATTCATTGTGGGAATATTTGTTG